>CM035149.1:61808088-64208088 GCA_020205605.1 Panax ginseng
CAAGTATCTTCTTAAGCAACAAAAAGGTATTTTTCCTATAATCTTAATACTATATAACTATATATGTTTTACGTTCTCTGTGTTCTTGAAGTGCACTCACTATGTATAAAGTTTTACAAAATTGTCTGTAAACTGTGTTTTATAATTGGTTATGATAATATGTGTAATTGTAATTGTTATCACTAGCATGTCTATATGTATATAGGTGTTGTATGCTAGATTACGTTCAAAACGAAAGGAAATTCTTTTTACAGTAAACATTCATGTATGAACGTGATTTGTAGAAATATCAAAATTAGTATATGTTAATTGTGAAATTGAACCTTATGTATGTTAATTGGGTAAGAACTTAATGAGAACGTAGTTCAAAGGAATGAATTCGTTGTATAATTGTGGTTTACAGTGTTAAACCTTGTAAAACAATGTCAACAATGGAGTTGGGTTTTAAACTATGATTTCAAGGATTTAAATTTTCTGAAATTGTTGTTTAATTACTTTAAATTGGTATATGTATGATAAATAAATGTTTATGAGTAATCTATATAAGTTTTACGTCTTAATTTAGATGTTAGTAGTATTAATTAGTCCAGAATTTAGTTATTTTGTTCTTTGTGGTTGGGTTCTGTAAGTTTTGGTGCCCTAGCGCAAAATCAAGGCCTAACTCGATTGTCGCGCCTCGGTACCACAAATAGCTCAATTTCGCGCTAGCATGAAAAAAATTGCCATGAGGCTAATTTTCTTAGTCTTGCATATGCCATCGTTGACTTAGTTCTCACGCCACGTAAGGAGCGATGAGGTCAGGTCAGACGACATTGACCTCCTGTAGTAAAACGGCCATAACCTTTTTCATACGAACTCCGATTGAGGTGATTCAAAATGATCCGGAATGAGGACGAATAGACCTACAACTTTAATTCATTAAGTTTTTCAATTTGAGGTCGGTATCAGGGGTCAAACATTTGTGGGACTGATATGTATTAGGAGGCAATCGGAGGGCGTCGGGAATGCACATATGCAAATGTAGTGCTCCTGGCGATAAAAGATGTTGTCCTAAGTTATAAAACATGAATATTAGTAAATTTAATGATTCTTAACATTAATAAATATGTATTAGATAAGTTGTATAAGCATACTAAGTACACACAAGAGAGACGAATCGAGCGTGCGACGAATGAACGTCGAAACGTCGTGCCAAGTGTTAATGAACTTAAAAAGTGTTTCAATTCAATTGAAATGAATATTATAAGATATGGAATGGATTTAATATAAAACCAATAAGTAGTCCTAGCAAGACTTAAGCACTTGAATGAACTTCGAGTTTAACTAAGAAGAAATATAGTGAGTTATAACCACCAGCATTTGGCGCAGCAGTTAAGGATTGATTGGGGGTGAGCCGTAAACCCGGACGTCCTCAATTCGAACCCCGCTAGCAACAAGTGTTAAGCCGAAATGGTCATGAGTGGCCACAGTACTCCGGTGCAAGTCGGGTAGCAAACCGCCCGAGTATCGGGCTCTGGGATTAGTCGACTGCGGATCGGAAACCCAGTTGCTAAAAATATATATATATATATATATATATATATATATATATATATATATATATATATATATATATATATATATAGTGAGTTATAAGTCTAAAGTTAACACAATCAAATTGAATATTGTGTATTGATTAATAGGAAGGGTTATAGGATGTAGATTAAAGTTTATATTACAACAACTATGCGCTGCTATGTGACTAATAGTTGATGTGTATGATTATATAATTATGTAGGGCACGTGAAGTGCAGATAGCTGTAAGCTGTTAAATTATTATTGGTAAACCACGATCAAGGCAAGTCTTTCAATTCTTATTTGCTATGTGAATTTGATGATGAACTGTTTTAATCTTTATTGCAAAGGGCATGATGTGTTATATATATGTTAAAAGTATGAAATGTTAAAGTCAATTTATGACTATATTGATCGATTAAAGCATGCTGATTGAGTAAGGATACTTGTTATATGTACTGTAGTATGTATGTTATATATTGAGCATGTTGTTATGTGCTATGTGATTCATGAAAACTGTTAGATTTTGCTGGGCTGTCGAGCTCAACCTTGTAAATAACCACTTTTGAGGGTTCAAGATTCAAGGTAAAGTTATGTGTTACTTGAAAGACATGAATCAGATGTGATACTTGAAGATTTATACACTTTGGTTGTGTTATTATTATTTGAACAATGTGTAAGGTTCCGAATAATATATTAATGTTGAATTGTAATATCGTTTTGCGATGTAAACTATTATAGTATGAAAATGATTCTAAGATATTTAGATGTAAAGTCTGAAGGTTTTGGGAACGAGGATAGTTTGTAATAGAAAATTTTAATTATTCCGCAAATTTCTATGGTTGTATTATCGTTTAATGATGTAAAATTAGAGGTTGAATATATTATTAACGACCGAAGTCGAGAATTAAATTGTATGAATTTGGGGTTGTTACACCTCAGGAGATTAAGGAATGGGTCGCAGACAAACCTAAACCCAACCTTGACCAAACCACTTCTTTCAATCTTGGAACCTTAGAAAGCCTTAAGCTAATCCAGATTGGTTCAGACCTAACCCCAAACCAACGGAATGACATGGTTGCACTACTAACCCAATTCCAGGATGTGTTTGCATGGTCTCACGAAGATATGGTGGGTTTGTCCACTGACATTATCCTTCATCGCCTTCCCATTAAGGAGGGATTTAAGCCAGTCAAGAAGAAGCTCAGGCGATTGAAACCTGAGTGGAGTTTAAAGGTAAAAGAAAAAATTGTGGAACAATTTCAAGCTGGCATTATCATGGTGTCCACATATCCAGAACTGATATCCAACATTGTTCCCGTGCCTAAACCAGGAGGAAAGGTGCGAGTTTGCGTGGATTACCGGGATCTGAACAAAGCTTGCCTTAAGATAGCTTTTTTGTGTCCTTTATCCACATTCTTATTGACAATACTGCTAATTATGGCATGTACTCCTTTGCTGACTGCTTCGCGGGGTACCATCAAATTATGGTCGCTGAGGAGGATCGTGAGAAAACTACTTTGATCATGCCTTGGGGAACCTTCTACTACAAATGGTTGTCATTCGGCCTCATCAATGTCGGGGTAACCTATCAGCAAGCTATGATGGCTCTTTTCCACGATTTAATGTATAAAGAGATAGAGATCTATGTGGATGACATCATTGTCAAGTCCCAAAGGGAAGAAGACCACTTAGACCATCTCAAAAAGCTCTTCAACAGGTTGCATAAGTACAACTTGAAGTTGAATCCAGCCAAGTGCGCCTTTGTTGTCAAATCAGGCAAGTTGCTAGGTTTCCTAGTCAGCCACAAAGGGATTGAGCTGGATCCCACCAAAATCCAGGTCATCAAGGAAATGCCCATTCCTCAGACAGAGAAGGAAATAAGGGGATTTTTGGGAAGAATCAACTTCATTAGCAGGTTCATTTCTCAACTCACAGCAACCTGTGAGTCCATTTTCAAATTGTTAAGGAAGAACTCCTCCATGAAATGGAACGATGAGTGTCAGAAAGCCTTCCTTACAATCAAAGAGCAGATGGTTAACGCTCTTGTTTTGGTACCTCCCAGGGATGATGTTCCCCTATTCATATACCTGTGCATTAATGACAATTCTATGGGCTGCATGCTGGGGAAAGAAGACGATAGAGGCCAAGAATGAGCTATCTATTATCTCAGCAAAAGATTCAGCAGCAGTGAACACAAGTACACTCTGATTGAGAAGACTTGTTGTGCTTTAGCATGGGCTTCCATGAGGTTACAACATTACCTCCACGGTTACACAACCCATCTCATATCCCGCGTGGATCCTCTCAAGTATGTGTTCAGTAAGCCCATGCTGAATTGTCGGCTATCCAGATGGCAGTTGATCCTATAGCAATTTGACATCGTCTACGTGACACAAAAGTCTGTCAAAGGTCAAGGAATTACGGATCAACTGGTCGCCGCACCTGGAGGGGATTACAAACCCTTGGAAACATATTTCCCCGATGAAGGGGTAATGGAAGTTCAGCAACACCATCAGTACGATGCATGGAAAATGTATTTTGATGGAGATGTTAACACAAAAGGTTACGGAGAGCGAGTTCTTCTAGCGATGACGGGGAGCAATATCCGTCGTCAGTCAAATTGCGATTTGTCAAAGACCAACAACACAAATTGAGTATGAAGGTTGTATCATGGGGCTAAAACTTGCCCGTTCAATGGGCATCAGGCGGTTAACTGTCTTTGGGGATTCAGAGTTGGTAATCAAACAATCCACGGGAATCTATCAAACCAACTACATTTGCTGCCTTACCATTGGCAAGTTTTACAGATGGCTTTGGAGTTCAAAGAAATCTCCTTTCTACACATTCCTCGTAATAGGAATGATTTTGCGGATGCACTAGCAACGTTGGACTCCTTGATTAACATACCTGATCAGGAAAACATGCCAAGCATCACATTTGCCCTGCAAAAGGCCCCAACTTATGGGAACTATGTTGGAGAAGTATCGGATGAGCTACCTCCCATCCACAACCATTGGTATCACCATATCAATGAATATCTGCGAGATGGATCTACACCCACTGAGACGAGCCTGACTGAAAAGAGGCGGATCCATCGACTTGCTATGAAATTCTACCTGAGCAAAGATGCACTCTACAAAAGGGATGCAGGATTAGGTCTCCTCAGATGTCTGGACAAAGACCAAACTCAGAGGCTCATGGATGAGATCCATGGTGGATTATGTGGCCCACATAGGAGCGGACCCCTACTTGTTAAGAAAATCCTCAGAACAGGGCATTATTGGCTTACGCTCAAAGCTGACTGTGATGATCACGTCAAGAGGTGTTATCAATGCCAGATTCATGGGAATGCTATCCACGCCCCTCCAAGGGAACTCCACAATATGAGTTCGCCATGGCCCTTCTCAATGTAGGGAATGGACGTGATCGGGCCCATCGAGCCCAAAGCCAGTAATGGACATCGATTCATATTCACCATGATCGACTACTTCACTAAATGGGTAGAAGAAACCTCTTTCCCCAGGGTTACCAAAGAAGTCATCATTACTTTCATCAGAAATAATATCGTCTGTCAATATGGACAACTAGAGGTCATTGTGTCGGACAATGCTAAAAACCTCAACAACAAAATGATGGAGGAAATATGCAGTAAATTCCACATCTAACACCTTAACTCCGTCATCTACCGTCCAAAGATGAATGGTGCTGTTGGCTAATAAAAACATCAAGAAGATCATGCAGAAAATGTTCGCCAATCACAAAGGATGGCTTGACCTCTTGCCTCTGACTTTATTAGCCTATAGAACTTCAATGCGTACTTCCACTGGGGCAACCCCCTTTTCATTAGCCTATGGGATGGAAGCAGTGCTCCCCATAGAGGTGGAAATGGAATCCCTCAGAGTGTTGATGGATGCTCAGTTGGATGAAGACCAATGGGTACAAGACACACTAATTGTCTCTAATAGACAAAAGGTGAACCGCGGATATCTTCCATGGTCAGTTATATCAGCAAAGGATCACAAGATCCTACAACAGGAAAGTCCGGCTATGGCAATTTAAATGACACAACATGGTTTTGAAGAAGATCATTGATAACCAAGATCAATCATAGGGAAAATTCATTCCTAACTAGGAATGCCAGTTTGTTGTCAAGGAGGTATTAATAGGAGGCACTCTCAGACTACAGGAAATGGATGGCGATGAATTTCCACAGCTTATCAACTCAGACACCGTGAAATGGTACTATGTCTGACGCTTCCATCAAGCAAACATCCTAGTTTTGATCATCAAATTACCAATCATTCCGGTTTTCTAACCCTTTTGACATACTCTTCTGCCCCTCAGGGATATATACACTTCAAACCAGCAGCCTGGTTTCACTTCATTTTCAAACCTTTCACACAATTTTGATTATCCCCCCAGGGATTGAACCTTTCACACCTGCAATTTATCCTGAAGATGGGTTAATCTTTTCTACGCTTGCAGTTTTTGCCGAAGATGGGATCAAACATTTTCCACACCTGCAGTTTGTCTCAATCATGGGATCAAACTTTCTTCTCCCCACAGTATAGCATGCACATGGGATTCATACTTCTCTTTGGTTGCAATTCGTCCTGAGGGGCGAACTACGTCGACATGATCTCCTTGATACCCGGGAGTACGTAGGCAACCATGTTCTATATGGCCCGGTCACAATAAAAAAAAACAACAAAAACATTTCTACCATTTCTCTACAAAAACAAAAACCACAAAAACACTTCTACACCCTTCTTCATCAATAAATCTTCTACACCCAAATCTGCCTTTCACATTCAGCGTTTAACCTCTTACACCAGGTTCAAACTACGCAGATCTGATCTCCTCTTTAATAGGAGTACGTAGGCAGCCATTTATGGTTCGGTCTAACCCCCCTAGCAGAACAATAATACTTGTCACACGGTACAGGGATCAAACTTCAATCCACCACATTTCATCGGCTTCAGACCAAAGGGATGGAACTACTTAACCTTTCCTCACAAATAGGAGATTCGGCGACCATCTAAGCTGCGGTTGTGCCTCAAAGAGCAACACCAATCCTTAATATATGGAATTAATTAGGCTTCTCACAAATAGGAGTACTGGCGACCATATGTGGTGCGGTCAATCTCAAAGAGGAAAATCCACACTCCTCTTCATATTTCCATACAGAAGACAGTCCCAAGACACCAAAGATGGTAGGTGTAAGACCCCGGATTTTATGAAATAAATGTATTCAATTTTCCTATTTAGTAAATGGTTAAATTGATAAAAAAAAGTTAAAGTTAAGGGTGATATATATAAAAATTTTCAAAATACGCAAGTGGTTATAAAATACTCATTTCTGTCAGGGAATATTCGTTTGGTCGTGGAATATTCTTATTATTTTAGAATATTAGATGACAAACAAGTATGACCATTTGTGGGCCCCTTAATGTAATAAGCGCTTCGGGATGAAGAAAATGACAAATTTGAATTTTTTTATGAATAATCTGGCGTAGTTATTCTTTGTTAATAATCGTTGGATTACTCGGTGGTTAAAATAAATGAATACGCGTGGTTGCCCGAAGGCTTTACACGATATTGCGCATGATATTTTGAATTATTAATTCTTACGTATGAAGGCACTACTCAATAATTGTTACAGTAATTACTGTTCAATATTTTATTTTATTGATTCAATAATTGTTGCGTTGATAGTTTATATTATTGTTGTTTTAATAATTGTCACTGCACAGTATTTCCCATTATCAGATCAATAATTCATATTATTTGAATAATATTATTAGATAGCATTATTGTCAATGTCTAGAAAGTTCTGTCAAGGAGAGGTTTGGTCACCTAATTACACGCTAGTAAGGAGAAATCCTTATCCGAAAGCCCCCTCTTTCCTGTGAACCACCTGGTTGTCATAATTGTGATTCTGTAATATTATTTGTTAATAATTAATTATTGATTTATATGATAAGAAAATATTTATTTGATGCAGATATAAATGATGGATTTATTTATGTGGTTATAAATGAAGGAATTAATGTTGAGATGTTTTATCAGTATTTTGTCGGATTGGAGGTTTTAAAAGATCAAATCGGTGTTCTTAAAGCTCTATTGCGTGAGTTATAATTTTAAATCCGACCGTTGGATCGTTGTGATTTTTGGATATGTTATACATATATAAGTTGAATATATATCCAAAAATTTTGAACCGTTGAAAATTAACGGTTGATTTGTTATGAATTTTAAAAAGTGTTAAAAATCATCCGTTTGTGGATTTCGGATATTTTCCTTTTGGAATTTGGAAAAACTTAAAGCTACAAAGTTGTAGAGAATTTGATTTCGTGTGAAATGGACATAAAATTTGTATTTTTCTGATAAACGAGCTATTTTCTATGGTGGGACCCACTTTTTGGTTAGTGTTGAATGCACATGGGCTGCTATATTTTTTCAAAAATAAGTGCTGGTTTTGTGGTGGCATGCGTAGAAGGTTGATAAATAAATAATATATTTCATTAATTTAGTCTCTTTTGGCGTTATAGCATTTTTCTATAAATAGGTGCTTTTGTTAGAATTGAAAATCATACCAGAAACAAGTTTTCTTTCTCTCTATATTGTCGAGAGTATTTTTGTGAGTATTTAGATACTTTGAGAGTTGCTATTCAGTGCAAGGTTCCTTCGGCTTTTCATCCGATATTCCAGTCAGAAGTACTGCTCTTTTGAGGTAAGGGATTTTTAAGGGTTATTATGTTTTTTCAGTTTAGCACTTTTTCTGGACCTTCAAAAATTCTAGAAAAATTTGAAATAATAATTTGATGAGTTTTATTGATTGTGTCCAAAAATGGCGATTTTTGGATGTGTAGATTAGGAGTTATGGATTTTATGAGAAAAGACTATTTTAAAAGTAAACCCTTATAACTCCTTGTGGTTAACTCCAAAATTGATAAAATTTTTATTGGGAGTACATCTATATAATATTAGTATACCCTGTAAATTTCGAAATTTATTGATAAAAGTACAATTTATGATAAATGTCTAAATATTCGGCAGTTTTGGCCATATGAAATATAGTAAATGAATTTTAAAAATTCTAAGAAAAATATATGTTCAATATGGGATTATATTATGCTAAATCCCAGAAAAGAAATATTTTTGGGACTAATTTGGTATTTTTCATGAAAATGAACTAGTTATGATTAAATGAATTAAATATGTTATGTGAAGTAATAAAATTGGAAAATATGATTTTATGGCTTGGGAATCCTATATAAGGTATATGCAAATTTTTGATGAGGGTTTTGGTTATTGGTGATGAAATTTTATGAGTTTGGCATTTTAGGATGATTAAATGCATTAATTTGTAAAGTGTAAATAATTAAAATAAATTGTTTATAAGTTTAAGAAATGATTAAGATATTATGGTAATATTAATAATATTAGATTATGAGATTTTAAAGTGATTTATAACATTTGGATTAAGGTGCTATAAATATTGATATGGATTTTATTGTGAAATTTTATATTTTTGTGTCGGGGTTACTATTCACGTATAGGGTACTATTCATGACAAAAATTGGTTTCTTTCTCTGACCAAATTATCGTTGATTTATGAATCTATTACTCTTAAGATTAAATCCATGTTTGGATCATATTATTTTTATTATCATATATGACATTTTTATGATCCCGGTGAAGAAATTTCTCTTTGACTTAAGTGTAAAGATGGGTAGATTATTGGTATGATCGTGACTATGGGTTCTCTTTGGCCAGTAGTGCAAAGTTGAATCGTTGACTAGTATGATCATGACAATTGAATTTGCAATTGAATATTTTTAGCTTAAGTGCAAAGGTGAATTGATCAACATGATTATAATTATGGTTTATATAAATTCTGAAATGATTGTATGTTTCTTTGAGATATGAATATCTTTGGCCTGTAGTGCAAAGATCAATTATTGATGAATATCTTTGGCCCGTAGTGCAAAGATGACCTATTGTTGAATATCTTTGGCCTGTAGTGCAAAGATGAACTGTTGTTGAATATCTTTGGCATGTAGTGCAAAGATGACCTGTTGTTGAATATCTTTGGCCAGTAGCGCAAAGATGAGCTGTTTGATGAGTATCGTTGGACCGTAGTGCAAAGATGAATTTATTAGTATGATTATGAACAAGAACTGTGATTTGGTATAACCCTAATCTTTGATGTTTCAGGAAAGGGCAGATGATGAAAATTATCTTCGTCCTGGATGAGAAAAGGAATTTGAAACCACAAATATGATTATGAGTTATTCATATGATTGTGGATGAGGAGGCATTGATTGATGTTACTGAGGATAAAACATTGTTGGTGGACTTTTAACATAGAGAAGATAATAGACATTATGATCTATTTGACTCTTTTAATGGATTTCTCGTTCCGCTGCAACTATGGTTGAAAAGTTTTATCATCTACCATATGTTCTAAATCTCTGATTTATTACTGATAAAGGCTATTGTTAATTTAATTATCTTTAGTCATGATATTCTTTACTGAGCTATTTGTGCTCACCCTTTTGCTTCACAATTCCTTTCAGGTAATAAGAGTGTAGCTAGGTTGAGCGGGGATAACAGGGGAATAGAATGGTGGTCTATAGCTGTTGAGGTTCTTCCTAAATAGTATGGAAATAATTGTATTGAGGACCTAAGATGTGTGTGTCGTATATTATACGTCACTTAATAATTGATTTTGGTGAACAACAATAGGGTGAGGCGAACCCAACGTTGGAAGGGTGTTTTGCCACTATCATACAAGATGTCTAATGACATACAAACTCGTGTTATCATAAGACAGGGTTATGCGCATCCTCTTGCTGAGTATATCTACGAGCACTACCTATATGATCTTGGAGTTGGATTGAAACATAATGTTCAATCGCAGACGGTGAAGATAGTTATATGTCAAGAGAAGACTCACCATTGGAAGGAACATGATAGTAATCTTCTCATTTTTCTTTGGGGTCTATTGGATCAACCAATGATAATTCTCTGGACATATGATATCTATCATAACTTAGATTCATGGCCTCCTATGTACGAAGGTTTCCTTGAGCACTTCCCAAAGATCTTAATTTCTAAAACAGTTCTAGATTGTACCTTTATGTAAGGTATCACTGTGAGGTGGGGTCCATAGTTGGGACATGAGTCACAGTTGGTATTAAAAGTCACAGTATATGTGTTGTTGTATTTTGCACGACAATTGTAGTAATAAAGTTGTAGTTGTTTTCTGTACCATGTATTTGGCGACTCAGAATAGGTTGGATGGATTGGACCTATTTTGGGGGCGTCACAGTAGGGATACACACAGATCAATGATCCATTCTGAAAGATCCTGCGATGTCTCAATGTCCACACATCAAGGATGAATTCAGAATGCATCAACATCACAAGGTCTAAAGAAACAAGAAAATATCAAGCAAGTATCAAGGCACAACTAAAAGGGAAGTGAATCAAAATATATTTCCCTGCCATATATAATTCTGTTTGATATATACAATATGTGTTGTACATGACAAAATGGCTAAGCTAGTCTATGCAGGAAAAATACAAGTCTATCTATGAATCTGTGTATGCGGACTATCAGATCTAACATAGCATCCCTCTCTGAAGAAGGAGGTAATGCTACAAGTTCCTGCCCAATGGTATCTACATGAGCTAGCAGATCCGAGGCTAACTGCATGGTGGCATGATGCTCACCATTGTATGCACTCATATCGACAAGGATGTCAGTCGTAAGGGATCTCACTGAAGTACTATCTCTGACGGCCACATCCCGGGAAGATAGGGCAGCATCCCGCTCTACAATCAATGCATCTCTGGCTGATCTGACCTCGTCTCTCTCTAATACGGCTGCGTCTCTCCCATCAAGAGTTGTCAACATAAAGGCCCTAGCCTGATCTCTCTCAAAGGTCATTAGATGTAGACTCTGCTCCATATACTGTGTTGAATGCTGAATCACAGTAACACTCATAGTGTGAGAATCCATCACAAATGCTAGCAACCCAACAGTCAAATCCTCCTCGATGGGAATATCAGCCTATTCCATAAGCTCCTCATCGTCGGAATCAGTCCACTACACTGTGGATACTACCGCAGTCGATGCAGTCTCTGTCTCCATCCATGCGGAATACTCTGCAGAACAACCCGGATGACTGACAGAAAACTCAGCTAGCTCTCGCTGATCCTAACATGCATACAACCTGGATCTGTCCTCTGCTGATAAGTGGCGAGAAGCGAAGCGCTGACTCGATGCCCCCTCAAAAGGATGGAAGTCCTAGAATTGATCAAACTGACACATCACGGCCAGTGGGTGGTAAGTAATCATGCCTCTCAAACCAGCTAGAGGAAGATAATCAATGCCCGGAGCATGAGTGATGAAGCTGTAGGGTGAAATAAGCCCTATACACGGCAATATAGCAAATGGATATCAAATCCCTGCCAGGAAAGCTGACCAAGATACAGCATCTATACACTCCGCAGGCTGAAAGGAGTATGACATGGTTATATCATGGGTGAAACAATACCCATGCCATCTGAAAGTGCCAATCGGTCTCAAGTGTGACATAAACCACACGTACAACATGACCGAGCTGCCTGTAAACACTTCCGTCGGATAAGTGCAGCAGTATGTGTCCGACCTTAGAGTCTCTGCTATGATCATCAGTATAATGGTGTGACCCTCCCTGAGAGCTTTCACTGCCATGATGACTCCTATGTCCAACTCATCCATATACCGTGGCATGTAGACATACAACAGTATGCACAATAGCAGTACATCCACTCTGGCCAGACGCCAATGATCCTCTGGTGTGGTGAAATCCCTGGAATGTCATGTATAACTATCCTCAGAGCCAAATCTATTAAATAGAAAACGCTAGGATATAACGTGGCCAGATGTGAGCTCATCCTGCACCACCCTACGCCTCAAGCCAGTAAGGGTCATGAACTGCCTACTCATGTATCCAATCGCTATATGCACGCAAGGTCTGTCCAGTGGCAGCATCGTCAAACGTGCATACTCCTCCAGAGTAGGAGTCAACTCCTGGGTCCCGAATCGAAAAACCTGCCTCTTCGATACCCAATGCCAAGCATGCCCTCTACGAATCCTGCAGGAACCTAAAACATCAACAGGGTCATAGTATGCTGCAACACACGATCTACAGTCGCCCTGTCTGATGGTGACATGTTTTCATACAACGATCGCATACCATATGCCACCAATAATGGTGGGGTATGATCAATACGACTAACTGTCGAAGAAGACATCTGTATGGGCCGTGTCATAAGACCATCCAGGGGTCAATGCTGAATATCTCTGGACATACATACATATGCATAACATAATAACATGTATGATATAATAGATGCCAATATGATATAGGGAATGAAAACTGTACATACATTACTAATTATATCATCATCTAATACATCTCCGTACAACTAAAATATAGGGAAATGGGGCAAAATTGCCCTACATCCAACAGATGCCTATCCAAAGATATAGCGAGAATGGGGCGAAGCTACCCAATGTCTAACAGAGGCCTATCAAAAGAGATAACGAGAATATACATCAGAAGAAGACAATGGTGTCAGTGTCTACATCATCAATCCTGTCCACCTGATGTAACTCCTCTTGAGTCACTGGATCTCTATCCACAGGGATGTCAGGCCTATACAAGGGAGGATCTGCACCGACAAAACCATATGGGTCACCTGAGGGGTTAGCGCCAGAGCTGGAAGGATCAAAAGTATCTGCCTCTGAAGGGTCTCTACCCAAGTACCAGATAAAGAAATGTGCCCGGTCCAACTGCCGGGTCAAACTATCAATATGTGTCAAACGAGTCGGATCTCGGACACAGGATAGCTAATCCATCATCATCACAGATCCTGGAACCATATCCCCCATGAACTGAGTGGCGTGGGTCTGGGCTCCAATGGTACGAGGAAACCACCAATGCTGGAACATCTCCTTAGTGTAGGGACCTTCTGATAATGTTAAATTATCAACCCCCAACAATGGGATATCAATGATGGGTGACTGCGAAACAAGCCAGTAACGCCCTGCAGGAGGCAAGATCGGCATATGAATCTCTCCTGTAGTGCTCCGGATAACACACTCTCCTAATAGAGCTCCCATCCTCCATCTGTGAAGAGAGGAATCCTACGGGTGGAAATCACATACTCGACACCAGTCGGGTACCCATCCTCAAATCCAATGCTCAAATGCTCCCCAGAGTAGGGAACCCATGTGATTACATCCGTTGCTAACAACTCCAGCTGTAGTCGACAATGAGTGAAACCCTAAGTAACAGGGACCTCCGCCAGTATGGAATAATGCCATCTCCATCCTCATGGATAGGTGTCTAAACCTAACACACTCACACGACACAAACATGGGAGCCTCTCATAGGCCCAAAACAGCCAACACAACGGTAAACATCTACTGTCAGTCAACATTCTTAACCGGTACATGGGAAAAGACAAGAGAAATACTCACTAGTAGAAACGGGTAGAATCCTAACCAAGCCTCAGTCAAGCCTTGCGATCGCATGCGCTTTCCCCTGAGGAAATAGGCGAAGGTGTAGGAACCCCAATCAAACTCTCCTATACGGTCCACGTGTCATATGGCACTGATCAAAGCGAAGGACACCATAGAAGAGTTATCTGCTATGATGCAACCCCTAATGATCATCAAGAACAATCACTGAAGAATGTGATCCCTGACTCTCACATCATTGGGTATGGGCTCACTCAACAGCCCGCTCATAGCATCTACACTCAAAGGACCTGTACGAACAGTTCTGCCCTTGAGCGCCTCTGCCGAAACTCCCAACAAGGATCTGACGGCAGTCGGGGTAATATCCTCCATACAAGACACTGGATCCCCTCCAAACTCCATACATGTGATAAACCGCCAATCCATCAGCGTCATCAACACCTCACAGTCCAACAAATGGAGTGACTGAGTGGTGAAACCAGCACTCAGACAATGCCCTGAGGTAACCCCAGGGACAATGACGGGGAAGAATGGAAAGGAACGTCTCGAATCCCCAACCATGTACAATCGCTCTATAGTCATCGTGCAAAGCCTTAAACATAGAGTGGATGCTGAACCAGTTCCCTCAAGGCTGTGTAAATCCGAGAACCTACATCAAATACAGATCAACATCAAAACACTTTACTCCTTATCAATAGGAAATAAGGAAGATTAAGATCTAACTTTATACCTCGTTTGTATGCAGGTAAACTGAAGGGTTTCGACTCAAGTCACCCATAAGCTCTGGTTTCACCACCTGAATGCCTGGTAAATCCCTACGGGGAACACGTGCAGCAGGAGCGGGGTCCGCAACCGGAACATCCTACTCCTTGTCCTCGACGTCCAGCACTTCAACCTGGACAGGACGTATCACCGCCTCCATCAAACGACGAGGCTATCTAACAGAACATGGTTGAGGCACTTTTGAAGCCCTTCTCCTTACACCAGAAGTGGTCCTGTGGGAACTACTCGGCTGATCCAGATCCATAATATCTGGACAACAAGCCTCTAAATCACCTCAGAAAGGGTGTGGTAATGTTTTACCTGGAGCTTTTCAAAATGCATTTTTATGTCTACATGCATGCATGCATTATTTTAACATACGTCTACAGTAGAGTTAAAATGCATGACTACCCAATGCCTACGTTTTGGAAAATTTTGCCATAGTCCCCTTTGTAAATAGGACTATCCACATGCACATAGGCATGACTAAGTGGCCATTCAGTAACACACCTGCCCACAGTCATATACATCCTACATGCATTAATACATCACAGTAAAAAAATCCATAAGTGCAGTCTAATTACCAGGATTATTTTACTTTTCTACCTTTACTCATTTATCCTCAAATAGGATAAGAAATGACAGTAAAAGGTGCCAATTTGACTGTTTCAAAAGTCAAATTTTTTCACATCATTATGTTCAGCATGGTTTAATACTAACATTTACTATGTTGAATATTTTTTATCAAGTCATATAAGCATGCATATTCACTACTATGTGTCTAAATGCATTTCATGTGATAAGTCATTTTCCAACGGATAGAAACTGGAAAAGAATACATCCATATGTTACCAGGACAGTGAAGAACACTTGTACGGTGGTAGAATGTGTAGAAAGTCGCCCGAACTCAGTAGGTCTGAAGAAGAGCTCTCAGATTTCCTTCGCGGCGCAACTTGAAAGTGACTTATGAAAGCAACCTTTAACCATTTCATACTCACGGTTGGCCGCAGGTGTACCTGTGGCACCCCTACATGGGTCCCACACCTCTGGCTCGGTCCAGTTCAGGTTTCAAAGGAGGTTTCACAAGCTTAAAAGACCAAATCAGGAATATAAACGCTACGTGATTGAGCGAAATAGCCTAGAAGCCTGGTTTTCACAGGCCAAACTCTGGCTCCGCACATGACTCATTGTTATTCACCTGAATGCAAAGTATACTATGCTGATGACCTCAGCTTTTGCAAATCATGCTCGGCAATGCCTCACACAGGTCCGATGCCGCCAAACATAGGGTCGTAACCCTAAAAGACGTGTTCCCCGGCGAGGGTCACAACATCGATTTCAATCATTGATAAAGTATCCCCGGTGGGGGTCACAACGTTGATTTCAAAGATTGATAAAGTATCCCCGGCAGGGGTTACACCGCAGATTTTCATGCATCCACGTATCCCCAGCGGGGGTTACAACACAATTCAACCACTGATGTACGTGTCAATGAAGGTCAAGCAGCCTAGACGTCATTTCAATCGATGGCAAGTAAACCCATCGAAGCATCGGAGGCCGTTCGATGATCTCATCCATCAATGCACTTATCCATAACCTTCTCTGGCGGAGGTTACAATGCAATTCAACCATTGATATACGCATCAATGAAGGTCAAGCAACCTTAACATGTTCCCTGGCGGAGGTCACAACGCAATACAACCATTGATACATACATCAATAAACGTCAAGCAGCTTTGACAGTTTGCCCAACATGGATCTATCCGGTGATCATCAACGAAGGTCAAGCAGCCCTGACAATACATACTGTTGGCAATAACTCCGACAGAATCGTGGTATCTACTGGTAACACAAACCAGAGAAGACCATCCTCATCGGAGAGGACCGATGATGGAATATGTTATACACATCCTCAAATAGACAAAGACTTATCCCCACAGATCTCTTACACACAAGAGGCACATCTTCGGAGTAAAGTCTGTATAAAGGATCTAGGACTTTGGTGATAGCCCCAACGTCAACATCCTTGAAGACTTGGATCACATGTCTAAGACGTCATTGATTGTCATCCCCGGCAGGATTAATAGGGAACTGGCAATCATTCCACCATGTTCGAGAACAATCCAACAAAATTACATGCATAATGCATTTGCATCATGTTGCTGCACATGGCATTATGTTTATCTTGTTTGCAATTCAAGTGTCTAGGATTCTTTATCCTATCCATGTCTTGCATTGTATGAATATGATAAAGAGGGGCATCTGTAGATACTCGAAATTTTCTGCACACCTGTTACTAACATTACAGGAGGGCAATCCATTCCGGATACTACCAAAAGTTCAGTCTCAACGCCGGAACACACACCGGGAGTATCAATTCCAACCTCAGAGATAGCCACGAGTTTTGTCCTTGGAGATAACCCCAAGGAATACCGTTGCAGTTCTGACGTTAACTCCGGAAATGCTTGTTTCAAATGCATGCAATCAGCTTCAATCTCAGACCTCCTACCGAGGAACTCATTCCTAAGACCCGGAGCTAACACCGGGAAGACAGACACACTTACAGATGACCCTGCAGAATTCAAACACTTGCAGCAGTCCAATCTCAGATATAACCCTGAGCAACATCTGCTATTAGCCCAAATCGGAGATAACCCCGGTGAGGGGTCAAGTCGTCATCTTGCCACCTCAACCCCAGCGGCACTGTCTCAACATTTCATGAATACATTTCTACAAAACAATGTCCCACAAGAGCCAAGGAGTTCCAATCCCAAGTGACTATTACGCTTGGCAGCACACCGGATAGAATTTGAAGCTTGAAGACCATGGGCATGGTCCCCTCTTCCTGACTTCGTACAACCTCTAATCCCATTTCATTGCGTAACTCTCGAAAAAAGCAAGCAATAGATGAGCCCATGGTGAAACCCCCAGTGCTACTACTGCTCTTGCTCAGGACTGTGTTAGGATTGTTAAATGCAATTTGTATTCAGTTAAAAATTTTAGCTCTTATATTGTAAAATATCCCAATCTTAGATGTTGGCAGTTATAGCAAGTGCATCATTGGCATGTCTCTGATGTGGTTGCTATATTTTTTTCGCGGGGTATGCCCCTAGATGTGTTCCTTTTTTTTTATAATACTCACAATTTAGAAAAAAAAAAAAAGTCTGAAGATGGTCTTGTACACCTCATTCGGATTCTTGGATTGAAGTTCTGCAAGTTCGAGTGGACATCATAGTGCATGAGTGCACGTACTTCAAGATGGCGGGATTATGTGAGTCTGGGGCACCCCAGGCACCGCAGTAATACACCACGGCTCCCTCACTCTATAAATATAGAGCTTGGGGTGGCCATCTATAAGAGAGAAAGAGGCGAGGAAGCCGTGTCCAATTTGCTCTGTACACACCCCATATTGAGTGCTTTCTCATTTTAAACACCTGTTAGCTCACATATAGCTATATTTTACCGCCGGGAGCTGAGTATTTATCCATCTAGAGTCATAGAAGCCTCGCTTTGGCAAATTTCACCTACCGTAAGTTTCTCTCACACTCTATAAAGCTTTTTTCTTCATATTTGCACACACTATTCTTCACATTGAGAGTCGTGTCATGTGTGTATGCCCTGTGCTTCATCTCGTGGTTTTCATTTTCATTCAGATATATATATATATATATATATATATATATATATATATTATATATGTATATATTTTATATATGGACTAACATTATCGAGTTATTCTCGATTAAGCCTAGACTTATGTCTGTAGCGTTTACTTGCTTTTTGTATATATATATATATATATATATATATATATATATATATATATATATATATATTTATATATATGAACTATTTTCAGATTATATCCATGCGAGCCCGGATTTTACATCCTGAGTGTTTATCGCTTTTTATATATATATATATATATATATATATATATATATACTATATATATATAATCGTCATTTAACATTGTTCGATGAGCCCGGATTTTACATTCATAAGTATTCTTTATATATATATATATATATATATATATATATATATATATATATATATATATATACGCTATAAACGCATGTGACGCTTTCTCAATCCTTTACCGATTTATCATTTGAGCGATTTGTTGTTGGAGTTTCCTTCGAGGCCTTTTACTGCTTTCTTTACATTTAGTCCCGCCTGGAGTTTAATTCATGGCGATTAATCGTCTTCTACAGCTTTATTTACTTTTCTGATCCCCCATGGAGGTGCTTCATGGTGGTTGATCATGTCTCTCTATATATATATATTTACCGCTTTTATATATTTACATTTCTGATCCCCCATGGAGGTGCTTCGTGGTGGTTGATCATGTCTGTTTATATATATATTTACAGCCTTTATATATATAACTGCTTACTGCTTTTCATATAAACTGTGAAATCATGTTAGCGTAGGAATCATGTGATCACAGATTCAGTCTACTAAATCTAGATTCGGTTCCTGTGATGGACATTTTCAGCTGTAAGCAGCTTGTACATTATTTATAGTGTTTGAATTTCTTTAGATGGTTGTCATTCCCATGAGGAGTTTGGCACTGCTGTATATTGTTTTCTCGAAGATGCTTCGCATCTCGAAAATAAAAGCAAACAAGCTAAACATTTAATAATAAAATGGAAGTATAAAAAGGTCTCAATTACTATTGAGCACAGGGTTTGAAAAACCTCTTTTACAAAATTTCACTATTATATCATTTTTAAAACTGAATTTTTCTATAAATTTAAACCCTTTGTATATAGGTGCGAACGAGACCTCGCACTACTTCCAAATAATTGCACATTGATCCACACACACACACACACATTCATATAACAGTTTTTTGAAAATTGACGGTCACCATGGCAACACGGATGTCGGGGGGTGCCTAACACCTTCCCTCCGCATAATCAAACCCCCGAACCCAAATGAATTTTGGTTTCACAGACCCATTTAGCAGTGTAACATCATTAGGTCAATGTGCAAACCTTTTCTCGGTTGCGTTGGTGCAACCAATTAAAAACACCAACTGGCGACTCTTACAGTCAAATCGTCGACATGGTACATGTCGGACCTTTTTCACTTGGTTTTTCAAATAATTCTCACATAACATGAGAACACCAAAAAACAAGAAACGAAAAGGGACAAATAAAAATCCCGACGTCGACAATATCTTTATAAGAGGAATCTTATATCAGATATCAAAAAAGACGTGATTCCAATTATTGGAGAGTATACTTCTTCTATGAGAGATAGAAAAACTAGGATTTTGCCGAACACCCATCTGCTTGAATTTTTCTTCTTTCTTGGTAGATCACTTCTAGAGGCCAAATAGTTGGGTGGCTAACATTGATCAAAGAAGGAACCAAACCAGGTGGATTCAGGTTGAACGCAAAAAGATTGGAGGTGAACTTGTACCCGAGGAAGCTCGAAACTTCAAGGGTATGATTCTTGTTCTTCATATTTTCGTTTAATTAATAATTGTGCATAAAGGATGATCCGGGTATATGATTTGTAAAATTTTAAACTCTGATTTTTCACGCTTCCGCTTAATTTGTGCAATTTGATTGCGTCCAAGAATATTACAAACCTAACACTAGCGATTATGCGATTGGGGCTGTTTTGGGTCAATGCCGAAAGAAGAAATTCCACGCTACTATGCAAGTAAGACCCTTACGGATTCACAACTGAACTACACAACTACAGAAAAGGAGTTACTTGCAGTAGTATATGCCTTTGACAAATTTCGGGCAAATTTGATTGGGACAAAGGTGGTGGTTTATACGGATCACTCAACAATTTGGTATTTAATCTCGAAGAAGGATGCTAAGCCACGACTTATCAGATGGATTCTCCTCCTAAAGGAATTTGATTTGGAAATAAAAGATAGAAAGGGGACAAAGAATCAAGTTGCAGATCATCTTTCAAGGTTAGAAAATCCAGACAAAGACAGGGCAGATAAGTGTTTAATCAACGAGTTGTTTCTGGATGAGTAGCTGTTTGGAGTCAATGCAGAATTTCCATGGTATACAGATTTTGCAAACTATTTGGTGAGCAACATCCTTCCCTCGGATCTTACACAGCAACAAAAGAAGAAGTTCCTACATGACATCAAGGGGTACATGTGGGACGAGCCGTATTTATTCAAATAGTGCGCATATAAAATGATTCATTGATGTGTTCCATACAGTGAAGTAAAGAATATATTGCACAAGTATCATTCATCTGTATACGGGGGACATTATGGAAGTGAGAGAACAGCGACCAAAGTTCTTCAAGAAAGGTTCTATTGGCCTACAATATTTAAGGATGCCCACCAGTTCGTGAAAAGTTGTGACAGATGTCAAAGGGTTGGTAACATATTGAAGCGGAATGAGATGCCACTACAAACTATCTTGGAAGTTGAAATTTTTGACGTATGGGGGATGGATTTCATGGGGCCATTTCCTCTATCTTTCAATAATCAGTACATCTTTCTTGCAGTTGACTATGTATCAAAATGGGTCGAAGCCGTAGCACTCCCCATAAACGATGCCAAAGTGGTTCTTAAGTTCTTGCACAAGAATATTCTTACAAGATTTGGCACGCCAAGAGCTATAATAAGTGACGAGGTTAGTCACTTGTACAACAGATCATTTACAGCTCTTTTGGCAAAATATGGGGTCAACCATAAGGTGGCTACATCATATCACCCCCAAACAAGTGGGCAAGCTGAGGTTTCGAATAAAGAGATGAAGAAAATCTTAGAAAAGGTAGTAAACCCGAACAGAAAAGACTGGTCTCTCAAATTGGATGACGCATTATGGGCTTACAGTACAACTTACAAGACGCCAACTGGGATGTCGCCATATTAGTTGGTTTACGGGAAAGCATGTCACCTACCAGTGGAGTTACAACATAAAGACTACTGGGCAATTTAGAAACTCAACATCGATCAAACAACTGCAAGAGAAAAGAGGCTACTTCAATTGAATGAACTGGATGAATTCAGACTACAAGCCTATGAGAACTCGAAGTTGTACAAAGAAAAGGTCAAGAAATGGCACGACCAGAAAATCTTGCAGAGAAAGTTCGAACCGGGGCAGTCAGTACTATTGTTTAATTCAAGACTGCGGTTGTTCCCAAAAAAGCTAAAATCGAGGCGGTCGGGTCCATTTACTATCAAAAGGATTTTCCCACATGACGCCGTTGAGCTTTACAGTAGGAATCCATTAAAGACGTTTAAAGTCAACGGTTAGTGGTTGAAACATTATTAGGGTGGTGAATCCTACACAGATGTCATTGCAATCACACTTGCCGATGCGCCATGAACAGGGAGTAGTCAGGCTAAAAGACTTAAAATCAAGCGCTAATTGGGAGGTAACCCAATTTTACTTTTATTTTTAGCATTTGAAAGTATGTTAATTAATTGGTAGTTTAGATTATAAGTTTAATTTAATGTAAGTTTATTTCTCTTTATTAGGTAGTAAGTGATTCATAAAGTTAAGTGAATTAAACCTTCAACGTTCAAAATTTTTGTGTGGATATCTTAAGATTAGCATTTTTTGGTGTTTCAGGTACTTAAAAAACTTATGGATATGTAAAGGATGCAAATAATGGGAAAATTCAAGTAATTGCAGTTATTCTTTGGGGCTTTTCAGAGAAGGAACCCCACGGGTGGGGGTCTTTGATCCCAAGAATAAGAGGGTATGCCTGGCCAGCTAGAGCTGCATAATCGATTAGCTCCGCTTAATGGGTACTTGATTCCTAAAGAGGCAAATTCGGCAGTTACAGAGCATTCAACCCATCTTCACCACTTCCTTCTACTTGCAACATAACTGAAACCCCACTTCTCCACTACATTAACCCACGATTTAGTAACCAACACCTCACGTCTCCACTACATTAACCCACAACAACAACTACATTACTTCCTCTCAATATATCCAAGCTCTAACCACCTAAATTCTAATCCATTCCATACAATCTTCAGTCATTCAAAGTAAGGGTTCTTAGAGTGCGATTTTTAATAGCCAAAATCAATGAATACGCGCAAGTATACACTGGCCAACAAGTAATAAAGTGAAAGTAGAGTATCGCTCCCACGAGGAATTATTTATTTAATAAAATCACCAAGTACTAATTCTTAACCAAATCAATTTTATTTAAACAATCTCAAATGTGATTTTTCTAATTAAGAAAACTAAATTAATCAATTAAAACTAAGATTTTAATAAATGAATTCAGATAAATAAAGATTAAGACTCCAATATCCCCAATTATGAACTATAAACCAATTATCCAATTATCCCAATTATTATGTTATCAATTGTTAACAGAATTCTCAAATGCCAAAAGCCCTTTCTCAAGTGATCATTTGCCTTCTATTTAACCCAGATTAATTTTGCTATATCTCTATGCAAAACAATTGAATTAAACTCGTTATAATCCCAATTCCTTATGTGTTACATGCGCAAATAGATATTCTCATTCTATTCACAAACCTAATTATTCATCAGGCAAATAACTAAGTCACATGTCACCATGCCCAGCTTCTAACCCTAGAATTCTCTCTCAATTCCTTCTAGAGTAACAAGGTAATTATTGATCGATAATTAATCAATAAGCTCAAAGCAAGATAAACAATTCACTTCAACATAAATAATTGGAATAAATCAAATAATCAATTCATAATCATAAAAAGTTCAATTGAAATCTTAATAAAAGAGTTAGTTCATAATTAATGAATTAAAATCAAGAATCCACAATTGAATAGACATTAAAAGATAAAAGTATGATAAGAGAAGAGAATAGAATCTCATTGTCAAAAACTGATGCTCCCTCTTGCTCTCGCTTCTTCGATCTTCAAATGTTCTTCAATTTGCTTCAATCTCCAATGGCTAATTAAGAACTAGGGTTTAGATTCTAATCTAATGGAGTGTTTAATCTAGTCTAATCTATGTAATCTCCTTTATTTTATGCCTTACATCATGTATTTATAGGTTACAAGTCCAATTTTGAGTTTAGAACAAACCCAATCCAATTTGGAGTCAAAAGGTGTCAAAATTTTACCAAAACGCTGGCCCAGTGCCATCACCAACCTCCTCTTCCTCAAATACTTCAATATACGGGAACGACGCCAGACATCGCTTTATAGTGCCTTTGCCTGCTGAAATGAAGTTTAAATGGGCGCCTCAACGCCGCCACTTTTTTCGACATTTTCGCTCCGACGCCCTTTGGGAAAATGGCCATAACTTCTTTCGTCTCAACTCCGATTTTGATGATTCAAGATGATCCGAAAGAGGAAAAGTAGATCTACAACTTTCATTCTTTGAGTTTTTCGAAATAATGTCCGAGCTATAGTCAAATTGGCTCAAGTGACATTGTGTAAATGGCAAGTCAAAACGCTAATCTAGCCACCCCAAACGCCGATCCAAGTAACTTTTGTCCCAATTCCTACAAAACAATATAAAACATGCATGAATAGACATAAACACTTAAAAACTAATCTAAAAGACTTGAGAACAACAATAAATTAAGCCCTAATGTATCCAATTCATGTGTATAAAACTCACTCATCAAATACCCTCAAACTTAAACCTTTGCTTGTCCTCAAGCAAAAACACAAAAGAACTAAAAATAAACAAAATAACTCAACTAAATGAATGCATATGCATAATCTACTTCCTAATATACCTATTTAACCGAGTAATAAATCAAGATGATATAAAGCAACAGCCTCAAAGATACCATTGGTACTCAAACAATATATCCAATCAATTCAAAATCCATAACTCTAACCAATTAGTCAACCCAAACCCGTCATCACCCATGTTGTGTGTGTGTGCTTGTTAACCATTCTAACCAACCACAGCTCAAGATAATCACATAACAAACTCTTATAAGGAAAATTTTAGGCCCAATTCAATTACTTTTGTGAACATGACAACTCCTAAGTTAAAACTAAGCAATTACCAAATCTAAGGGTAAATACAAGATTTATTTATACTTTTATTCAACCACGAGGGCATTTTTGCTCTTTCTCGTGTTTTTTTTTTTTTTCATGGTCAGGCAATGTCTCATTCCATTAGGCTAATAAAAGGCCACCCTTAGCGAAGCTTTCAACCAACGAATCCTGCATCATATAAGACCTTAGGGCGCTTAGGTGTTAAGACATTTCTTTTCATGCATTTTGCTCAAGTAACAAAGGCCCCAAACAAAACTAACCACTGCTTTTTTTTTTTTTTTTTTTTTTTCATCTTTCTTTTTTTTTTTTTTTTTTCTCGATTTTCTATTTTTTTTTCTTCATCATTTTTTTTTTAGTATATATATCCCATAGATTCCCCAAACTCAAGCTTTTACGCTATTCCAACCTTTACCGCCAGCTTCACTAATTTCCTTAAATTTTAACAAAGATTTTCCTCGTAAACAAATTATGAAACCTTGAACCAAGTGGATTAAAACAGCTTAAACTTTAAGTGCTAACCTGCTATATAAGTTTTCAGACAGCTCAGATTATCATCATGATTAAAATTAGAACTCATCATCAATTATCAACACTGCTCAAGTTAATATGCAAAACCAATCTTATCATAGCGAAGCTAAGACCACACCAACCTATCACATGTATTCATGCAAAAATAAGAAAAATGCAATTATACTACATGAACACATATATGAAGATGCAAAAAAAAAATACCATGTATTATATGCAACCTAAAAAAACATAATGCTAACACATAAAAAAAATAAACTATTATGCAGATAACTAACTATATGCAGTACGACACTAAAATGCCCCCAAACTTAAACTAGACATTGTCCTCAATGGCTATAATAGAAAAAATTAAAGCAGAGGACTTCCTTGAAAATATAGCAATCTTCCTCCTTGTCCGCTAAGTTTGGAGAATAAAGCAAGACATGGAACAAATTGGGCACCACACTTGAATTTGACTTGAATAACTCAGAAACCATGATAGAAGCAATTTTATTAAATCCTAAATAAATGCAAATTCAAAACTACTAATATAAAACTTAATAAAACTAAAAATAAAATTGAACTGGGTTGCTTCCCAATAAGCGCTTGTTTTATAGTCTCACCGACTTCTTCAATTTTCTATCCAATTCCCTCATTTAAAATCGAGGAACCCTCCATCCATCGTAAGCAATGTCTCTTTGGGAGGTTCCCATTAGCAAAAACCCTTGAATTCAAGTCACCTAGCATGCTCTTTGTAGATAGATCCCCATTAAGAACCAAGAAACCACTAGGTGTTTCCTCCATTATGTCGATGATCGATTAGGGCATCAAGCTTAATAAACATAATGGAATCTTCCTCTATCTTCTCCTTTTCATCCCACCATGACTCCATTAACTGTATTTAGCTCTTACGTTACCAAGAGCTTTGCCGATTTACATGACTTCCAATTGGGCATGGTTTTGCAAAACCGCCTTGATTCTTGAACTTTGGTGGAGGAGGCACATGGGATACTAATGAAATTGGCTCATCTTCGTTGGTACTCAAAGTTAGATCTTTTCGCGATCTCTTTTTCTTGGTCCCCAAGTCTTTCCTCTCTTTCAACATCTATATCATTTGGCACATCCGGCTGCAGATGGTTGCTCACCATCGGGCCTCGTAATTCATGTCATAGAGCCAAGTGTATTGAGGATTTATTGTTCAACGATGTGCTATCTCGCCCCAATTGATTTTCCAGATTCTTGATCGATGCATTCTCGACTTTGTATACTCAAACCCATTTGATTAAGTTTCTTTTCATGTTCCTCGTGTTTCTTTTCGTAAGCTTTAATAACTTTTTCCAAGGCTTCCTCCCAATTTGAATGTTCTTCCGTTGTAAAGGAGATGGACACGAGAAACCGTGGGTATATGTTGACTTGGAGCATAAAATTGATCTTGATTGATACTCCATGAAAAATCCGTGATACCCTCAACTCGACGATAGTTGTGGGATAGATATAATTATTGGGGTAATCACCACCATATCTGCATCTACCAAATCGATGGCGCATTGATGACTCATATGATTTCCAAAGACAATAATCACAAGTAACCGCCACACTTTGATGACGCTGAGCTTCAAAAGCTTCAAACATCCTCGAAAGTGTCTCCATCTCAGGCCGATAATGTAAAAAGTTTCTAGTCCGTCAATCTTCGCCCCCCTCGTCGACTCATGTTCGTATGGCCATTGATACGCAAAGTCATCCATGGTACCTAAAAAAAGAGAGAAATATAGAAGAGAATGAAAAATAAAATAAAAATAAAAATGTTTAAATTAAGACTAATTTGATTGAAATTAATATTGGTAAATAATTATTAAATTAATTCCCAAGAACTGCGCTTAAAAACTTGTTGATCGATTTCAAGAATCAATGAATACGCGCAAGTATACACTAACAACAAGTAATAAAGTGAAAGTAGAGTATCGCTCCCACGAGGAATTATTTAATAAAAATCACCAAGTACTAACTCTTAACCAAATCAATTTTATTTAAACAATCTCAAATTGTGATTTTTCTAATTAAGAAAACTAAATTAATCAATTAAAACTAAGATTTTAACGAATGAATTCAGATAAATAAAGATTAAGACTCCAATATCCCCAATTATGAACTATAAACCAATTATCCAATTATCCCAATTATTATGTTCATCGAATTGTTAACAGAATTCTCAAATGCCAAAAGCCCTTTCTCAAGTGATCATTTGCCTTCTATTTAACCCAGCATTAATTTTGCTATATCTCTATGCAAAACAATTGAATTAAACTCGTTATAATCCCAATTCCTTATGTGTTACATGCTAAGCAAATAGATATTCTCATTCTATTCACAAACCTAATTATTCATGCAAATAACTAAGTCACATGTCACCATGCCCAGCTTCTAACCCTAGAATTCCTCTCTCAATTCCTTCTAGAGTAACAAGGTAATTATTGATCGATAATTAATCAATAAGCTCAAAGCAAGATAAACAATTCACTTCAACATAAATAATTGGAATAAATCAAATAATCAATTCATAATCATAAAAAGTTCAATTGAAATCTTAATGAAAGAGTTAGTTCATAATTAATGAATTAAAATCAAGAATCCACAATTGAATAGACATTAAAAGATAAAAGTATGATGATGAGAGAAGAGAATAGAATCTGTTGTCAAGAACGATGCTCCCCTCTCGCTCTCGCTTCTTCGATCTTCAATGGTTCTTCAATTTGCTTCAATCTCCAATGGCTAATTAAGAACTAGGGTTTAGATTCTAATCTAATGGAGTGTTTAATCTAGTCTAATCTATGTAATCTCTCTTTATTTTATGCCTTACATCATGTATTTATAGGTTACAAGTCCAATTTTGAGTTTTAGAACAAACCCAATCCAATTTGGAGTCAAAAGGTGTCAAAATTCGCCCAAAACGCGCCCAAAGCCATCACTAACCTCTTCCTCAAATACTTCAAAACACTGGGAACGACGCTCAGACATCGCCTTTATAAGCCCCTTGCGCTACCGAAATGAATTTAAAAATGGGCGCCTGACGCCGCCACTTTTTTCTCGACATTTTCTACTCCGACGCCCTTTGGGAAAATGGCCATAACTTCTTCGTCTCAAACTCCGATTTTGATGATTCAAGATGATCCGGAAAGAGGAAAAGTAGATCTACAACTTTCATTCTTTGAGTGTTTTCGAAATAAGGTCCTAAGAGAAATAGTCAAATTGGCTCTGAAGTGATCATTCCTACAAAACAACATGTAAATGGCAAACCTTAAAAAAACGCGAATCTAGCCACCCCAAACGCCGATCCAAGTAACTTTTGTCCCAATTCCTACAAAACAATATAAAACATGCATGAATAGACACAAACACTTAAAAACTAATCTAAAAGACTTGAGAACAACAATAAATTAAGCCCGAATGTATCCAATTCATGTGTATAAGTTTGGGGGGTCACGAGAAATTAGTAGAAGACTAGTCCGCTGGGGCAGATATTTATAAATCAAAACCCCCGCTAGGGCGGGGGTACGGGAAAGCCAGAGTCTTGATTCAGTTAGTATGCTGCAGTAACATGAAGGCTAGTGGTTGGCATGGCTTGGAACTCGATTGGGCATGGAATTAAGTCAGAATACATGTCTTAGGCATATAATTAACAACAACAACAACAATGAGATTGAAGAAATATACAATCAATTAACAATCTTTTGAAGACAAATTTTTGAGCAAGAGCATTGGAGGAAGACTTTGAAGGAGATTTCACGATAATTGCAAATTGAGGCTAGAGAGAAGGGTGGTTCTGGATTCATTCTTTTCTTTAGTTTAATATTTGTAATTGGGATGATGTTTACTTTGATTAATTTAGTTTTTATTTCAGCGATGATGAACTAATTTACTTTTCAGGCTTATAACAGATCTTTTGGTTGAACAATGATTATGTAGCTCTGAATTTCACTTTAAAAATCTATCTTTCATTTTATCTATATTGATTTGTGTTTGAATTTATGAATTGCTTGATCACAAATTCTATGTGGACTTGTATGGATTCGAGAGAGGAAATACGAGTCTGGACTTAGTCATTATAGCATGTGTTCTTGAATTATGTGATTGAATGGAATCTTGATGAATGTTAAGGTAGAGATATGCCCAGCGTCGCATGTAATCGGATAAAGAACTTGAACTTAAACCTTCTTTGATTGTAATTCACACAGAGATATATTGAGTTAGTTAATTAAGGTGTTTAGCTTAATTCTATCTAATTTGTGGATTTAAGTTAATATTGTATTAGTGTATCGAGGGGTGGCTAGTTCTACTTAAGTGTTCTTGATTAATAAACTAAGATAGTGCATTAAACTGGAATAAAGGGTAATAATCAGAGTGATACTTAGAGTCAAGTTGTAAGCCTAATTCTCCAATATTTGTTTGAAATTACAATTTTTAGGGTTTGTTGATTGTTTGGTATTCTTAGTATTTTTAATATTTTTAATTATAAATCTTAAATTAGATAGTTTAATAAAATTTGGATTAATAGGAAGTTGATAATTATGAGGGTTAATTTCTTGCTAATCTATGTGGGAACGATACTTGACTTATCATTATATTACTTGTTGACCACGTATACTTGCGTGTTGTGCGTAAACTAGATTTTACCCAACACTCACCATGTAAGATTTGAAGAGAGTCAATTTACTTTTTCTCACTCTCAAACTTTTGTTTTTTCACCTTTGTCAACTAAGTCTCATCCCCTACACACACCTCCATTCTTATCGACTCCACTTATTTTTCCTAGTTCAAATTTCAAATCTGCAGAATCTAGACAGTCTGAGCCGTCCATTTCTACATCCAGACCTCCTAACACCCATCTCAGTCACTCTACTTCGCACTCTAAACAATTCGGACATCCTGAGACCTAATCCAGACACCTTGAGAACCAATTCGAACACTCTAACACTCTATCAGGACACCATGAGTCTCAATCCGGACAGTCTGGCGAACAACTGTCTGCTTTTCCACAATATTCTCACACTGCCTCTTCTTCTTCGCTCGTCCAACCTCATCGGACTGCCCACTTAAGAGACATTTATGCTCATACTCTCCCTTCTCCTATTTCTCAATCCTCACATTCTGATCAATCCCAATCTTTGCCCACACCAAACACTTTCTCACCTCCTGTCTAATCCTCCTCTTCCAATACTACGCTGCAAATTCCTCCCAATGATATGTGACGCCCCCAAAATAGGTATACATCACCTATTCTGAGTCGCCAAATACATGGTACTGAATACAAATACAAACTTAATTATACAAACGTCGTGTAACATACGACAAAACATAAATTGAGAGTTTTAATAAGAATATTGTCATCTAGACAATATCCACACTCAAAGGAGTCCTCATTACATTTATTGTCACACTATTTAACATAATAGTGAGGACTACTAATACTATCATCTGGACCGTCACTCCATTTCCCGACTAGTCCCTGTTACGTTCTAATTTCCTAAAGAGAACAGTGAAAGAAAAGGGTGAGCTCAACTAGCCCAGTAAGAAATATTATGACTAAGATAATGTAGAATAAATTATCATTAGTCTTCAACAATGTTAAACTGATAAAATATAATAAACATCAAGTTTAACTGCAGCGAAACAAGCAATCCATTAAAAGAGTCAAGTAGAGAATACAATCTACTATCTTTTATGATTTAAAAAGGTTTTTCATCACTTTTATTTCTGAGACTCAGCTTAATAAATAATCCACATCATCCCTGCACTACGGCCAAGGATATTCATTAGTATCACAACCATAAATTATCCATGCACTACGGGCCAAGGATATTCGTGTATTCATCAATGGTCATGATCATGCCAACAACTGTCCATCAATGCACTACGGGCCAATGAAGACTTTTACCACATCATTTGTAACATTACGGTTATGATTATACCGATTAATCCCTGGTTATAATCATACCAAGTCCATCTATGCACTACAGGCCACAGATGACTTTCAATATAAAATAAACATGAGGATAATGACAATGATATAAGAATTCAATAAAACAAGTTCAAGAATTAATTTATCCAGGAACTAATAACGTCCAAATTGTCAACATGATACTTCTTTGTAGAGTAAAATTCAAGAATGCTCAGAAGAATATTTCCATGAAAAGATACTGGATGAAGCACAAATATCAAAGATATTCCACTAATTTCATGGAGTATAGAAGTCAAAACTTTAACCAACTGTGTATAATAAAGAATGAAATAACAAAAGAAATCACCATGCATGCGATAGACCGCACAGACAGGTTATTCCAACAGAATAATAAATAACGGAACTAGGTCAGGCGAAATTCGCACCGACAGGATATTCCAATAAAATAATAAAGAATAGAATAACAACAAAAATCACTATGCATGCGATAGACCGCACAAACAATTTATTCTAACAAAATAATAATTAACGGAACCAGGTCAGGCGTAATACGCACCGACAAGATATTCCAATGTAATAATAAAAATAATGAGAATCGGTCATGCGTAAATGCATGCATGGGATGTTCCAAATGTAATAATAAAGAATGGAATAATGTAAGAATTTCACCAAGTATAGGGTAGCTCAGCAGATACAAAAGTTATTCCAATGTAATAATAAAGAATGGAATAACAGAAGTTCTCTTCATGAATATGAAAGAAATAATACCCCTTACCTTAGAAGGAACTGGATATAGGAGTAGTGAAGTAGCAGAATACTTTTTTTCTTTCTCTCTATAGTTTCTCTTTCTAGAATTTCAGTGAATTCATAAGAAATAATGAAGGAATGAGCTTCTATTTATAGGAGAATGGACTGAATAGTAACTAATTTATGAACAATCCAGATTGATTTACTTTTAAACGGACGTTCCATATTGATTTACTATGCAGTATTAATAAAATATTCCAATAAAACAAAATCTTTTAAATAAAATATAATATATTCTATTTATAGTCTAATAAAATAAATAACTTTATAAAAGTATTCTGTTTTATATAAAAAAAATTTACTATACAAACACTATGCAGGCACAATGCAAATACTATGCATAATAAAATATAATATATTCTAATGATTGTCTAATAAAACAAATAACTTTATAAAAGTATTCTGTTTTATATAAAAAGATTTTACTATGCAAACACTATGCAGGCACTATGCAAATACTATGCATAATAAAATATAATATATTCTAATTATTGTCTAATAAAACAAATAACTTTATAAAAGTATTACATTTTATATATAAAAGATTTTACTATGCAAAACACTATGCATAATGGAATATAATATATTCTATTTATAGTCTAATAAAACAAATAACTTTATAAAAGTATTCTGCTTTTATATAAAAAGCTTTTCCTGCTTTTATTACATTAATAATACTAATAAAACAATATATATATATATATATATATATATATATATATATATAAACTTCCGTGACTTCATAAAAAAGACCAACATATTTAACAACATTTATCATCATTATTATAATTCACAATATTAATCGACTAGGTCATTCCCAGGAAAGAGGGGACTTTCCAATGAGGATTTCTCCCTATTGGCGCGCAATTAGGTGACCAAACCTCTCCTTGGTAGAACTTCTAGACATCGTTAATATTGCAAATAATAATATTAATAACTTTGTTATCTCAATTATTGATTTAATAATATATAAAATATCGACAATAATTGAATCAAATAACGTGAGATACTATGCAGCAATTACTGTAGCAATAATTGAACAAAACTGAGTGACTTCTCATGTAAGCATCAATAATCAATACCGTGTGCTACTATGCAACCACACGTATTACTGTACTTTTACTACCGGGTAGTTCAATAGTTTTAACGGTAAAACTTCCGCCGTTATTTTCATAAAAATATTTTTGTCATTTTCTCAATCCGATAATAATTACTGTTCTGGGGTCCACCAATGATTGCTACTTGTGTTACTTAATATTCCCTCGCTAAAAGCGAATATTCCCCAACCAATGGAATATAATACAACAACTTGCATACTTTGCAAAATTTATATATACTACCCACAACTATAACATTATCTCAAATCCACACCATTATATTTTAAAAAATAATTCAAGAAAATTAAATCTTTATTCGTAAAATTTTGGGTTTTACAATCTCCCCTCTTTATGAAATTTTGCCCCCGAAATTTACGTACGTACCTGGTATACCGAAGAGGTGAGGATACCTTGACTTCATTTCAAATTCTAACTCTTGAGGTATAACCTTTGAGCGCAAAATATATTTTAAGATTTTAACAGGTACATCTTCATACGTTAAATTATCTGCTATCTCGTCCGGTTCTAAATTAATAATATGGTTCGGTTCGTCCAAATATTTACGTAACATCGATACGTTAAAAACGTTATGAACATGCGACATACTTGGCGGTAAAACGAGTCTATAGGCCACAGTTCCTACTCGATCAAGTATTTCAAATGGGCCAATTAAATCGAGGGTTATGATTTCCTCTCTTCATCGATTCTTGCTTCTAGAATAACGTCCTCTAGAACCTTCTTCTTTACATTCATCAGCTCTGAGTATGTAGCTTGAGCAGCTTTAACTTTATCGATTAAAGTCAATTCTACTCGTATATTAGTTATCTTCACGTGGGTCCCTAGAGTCTTTAACTCCATCTTCATCATTTGTAAGTTATACGAAATGGGTCTTTGTGTTAACAACGTCACACTCGTAACCGCATACGATTTTCTACTCAACGCGTCAGCTACCACGTTTGCTTTTCTACGATGGTATTGAATGGTACAATCATAATCTTCAACAGCTCGAGCCAACGTCTTTGGCGCATGATACGTTTGTTTTGGTTGAGGAAATATTTAAGGGTTTTAGAAATGGGGTTTGTACTTGGTTCAGTACAAAATTTGATTTCACGCTCTGGGGTAGGCCAAGAAGTCTTCAGGAATACGTCAGAAAATTTATTAACAATAGAAATATCATTTAAAACTGTGACCCTCATCCAAGACTTGGATAGCATGTCACATTGATACCTATCAACTTGCCACCGTTATTCACGATGTCTCCTACGGAAAGTCTGGCTTCGGTGCATTCCACACAAGGAAGTCACCAGATAAAGGCTCGGGGCTCTTTACTTATGGCTTGATATAATAGTGATTGACTTTAGTGGTTTGGTTGCTTGAATTCGTATAACAGGTTGGTTAGGAATATAAAAGCTAACAACCTTACGAAAATAATCAATTTTAGCACGATGAGTAGTTAACCATTCGATTTCTAAAATCATGTCAAAGACAAGTATTCTCAAAGAGATAAGATCGATAGGTTACGTGAAAGTGTCGATTTTAATCAACAAGATTTATAAACAGTGGATGTAATAAAAGTTTCTACTAACGAAGTTTCAACCAATAAGTTAAAGTCTAACTTCTCTGGGGTCAAATTTAAACGTTGAGAGCAAGCAAGAGAGATAAAAAAATTGGTAGAACCGGTATCGAATAAGGTATAGACTTCGTAAGCGTTTATGATTAACTTACCCGTGATAACTTCGTTCGGGTTCCTCGATAAACGCTCTCACTTAAACTAACGAATTTGACTTGTCTGGGACATCCTTTGGCATCACTATCCCAGTTGGACTTGACTTCACTACACGACAAAATTGAGCTAGGTGACCTTCGCTTCCGCAATTGAAACACGTTTTGGATTGCTGCGTACAGTTTGAACGGATGTGTCCCTCCTGTCCACATTTGAAAACATACTGATAGGTGGTCGTTCTTCTTCCTTTGAAACAAAAGTCTTGATGTTTTTGTCTTTCCATCATTATTGAACCTTCTCTTCTTGAAATTTCCACTTCTATTATTTGGCCATGATTACCTCCGAAGTGGTTACCATTCTTGGCATGATAATTTCCTCCACGATTGTTATCATTGTTCCGATGGTCGTTGCACCGGTACGATTATTATCGTGTTGTTGGTCGTTGCCTTTTGGTTGTGCTGACTCATTATCGCACTCCAATAACTGAGCCCTATTCACAACATCTGAATATAAACAAAGTTTATGAGAAATGAGGTATTGACGTATATCGGGGTTACTATTCACGTATAGGGTACTATTCATGACAAAAATTGGTTTCTTTCTCTGACCAAATTATCATTGATTTATTAATCTTACACTTAAGATTAAATTCATGTTTGGATCATATTATTTTTATTATCATATATGACATTTTTATGATCCCGGTGAAGAAATTTCTCTTTGACTTAAATGTAAAGATGGGTAGATTGGTATGATCGTGACTATGGGGTCTCTTTGGCCAGTAGTGCAAAGTTGAATCGTTGACTGGTATGATCATGACCATTGAATTTGCAATTGAATATTTTTAGCATAAGTGCAAAGGTGAATTGATCAACATGATTATAATTATGGTTTATATAAATTCTGAAATGATGTATGTTTCTTTGAAATATGAATATCTTTGGCCCGTAGTGCAAAGATGACATGTTGTTGAATATCTTTGGCCTGTAGTGCAAAGATGAACTGTTGTTGAATATCTTTGGCATGTAGTGCAAAGATGACCTGTTGTTGAATATCTTTGGCCAGTAGCGCAAAGATGAGCTGTTGATGAGTATCGTTGGACCGTAGTGCAAAGATGAATTTATTAGTATGTTTATGAACAGGAACTGTGATTTGGTATAACCCTGATCTTTGATGTTTCAGGTTAGGGCATATGATGAAAATTATCTTCGTCCTGGATGAGAAAAGGAATTTGAAACCACAAATATGATTATGAGTTATTCATATGATTGTGGGATGAGGAACTGCTGATTGATGTTCTGAGGATAAAACATTGTTGGTGGACTTTTAACATAGAGAAGATAATAGACATTATGATCTATTTGACTCTTCTAATGGATCGCTTCGTTCACGCAACTATGGTTGAAAAGTTTTATCATCTACCATATGTTCTAAATCTCGATTTATTCTTGATGAAGGCTATTGATAATTTAATTATCTTTAGTCATGATATTCTTTTATCGAGCTATTTGTGCTCACCCTTTTCTTCACAATTCCTTTCGTGTAATAAGGGTGTATTGGGTCGAGCGAGTGATAACAGGGAATAGAAGCGGTGGTTTATAGTTTGTTGAGGTTCTTCCTAAATAGTATGGAAATAATTGTATTGAGGACCTAAGAGATGTGTGCCGATATTATACGTCACTTAATAATTGATTTTGGTGAATAATAATAGGTGAGGCTTAACCCAACGTTGGAAGGGTGTTTTGCCACTATCATACAAGATGTCTAATGACATACAAACTCGTGTTATCATAAGACAGGGTTGTGCGCATCCTCTTGCTGAGTATATCTACGAGCACTACCTATATATGATCTTGGAGTTGGGTTGAAACATAATGTTCAATCGCAGACGGTGGAGATAGTTATATGTCAAGAAAAGACTCACCATTGGAAGGAATATGATAGTAATCTTCTCGTTTTTCTTTGGGGTCTATTAGATCAACCAAGGATAATTCTCTGGATATATGATATCTATCATAACTTAGATTCATGGCCTCCTATGTACGAAGGTTTCCTTGAGCACTTCCCAAAGATCTTAATTTCTAAATTAGTTCTAGACTGTACCTTTATGTAAGGTATCACTGTGAGGTGGGGTCCATAGTTGGGACATGAGTCACAGTTGGTATTAAAACTCACAGTATATATGTTGTTGTATTTTGCACGACAATTATAGTAATAAAGTTGTAGTTGTATTCTGTACCATGTATTTGGTGACTCAGAATAGGTTGGATGGATTGGACCTATTTTGGGGGCGTCACAGTAGGGATACACACAGATCAATGATCTATTCTGAAAGATCCTGCGATGTCTCAATGTCCACACATCAAGGATGAATTCAAAATGCATCAACATCACAAGGTCTGAAGAAATAAGAAAATATCAAGCAAGTATCAAGGCACAACTAAAAGGGAAGTGAATCAAAATATATTTCCCTGCCATATATAATACTGTTTGATATATGCAATATGTGTTGTACATGACAAAATAGCTAAGCTAGTCTGTGCAGGAAAATACAAGTCTATCTATGAATTTATGTATGCGGACTATCAGATCTAACATAGCATCCCTCTCTGAAGAAGGAGGTAACGCTGCAAGTTCCTGCCCAATGGTATCTACACGAGCTAGCAGATCCGAGGCTAACTGCATGGTGGCATGATGCTCATCAATGTATGCACTCATATCGCTAAGGATGCCGTATGTAAGGGATCTCATCAAGTACTATCTCTCGACGGCCATATCCCGGCAGATAGGGCAAAGATCCCGCTCTACAATCAATGCATCTCTGGTCGATCCGACCTCGCCTCTCTCTAATAGGGCGTGCTCTCCCATCAAGAGTCACAACATCAAGGCCCTAGCCTAATCTCTCTCAAAGGTCATCGGATGTAGACTCGCCCATATATTGGTGAATGTCAATCACAGTAGCACTCAGTAGTGTGAGAATCCATCACAAATCTTTGGTAACCCAATCAGCCAAATCCTCCTCGATGGGAATATCACCTATTCTATAGGCTCCTCATCGTCGGAATCATCCATCGCGACAGGTGGATACTACAGCATGATTGATCACGATCTGTCTTCATCCATGCGGAATACTCGCAGAACAACCCTGGATGATCGATAGAAAACTCAATTTAGCTCGTTGATCCCAACATGCATACAACCCGGATCATCTCTTCACGATAAGTGGCGAAGCGGTTACCGACTCGATGCCCCCTCAAAAGGATGGAAGTCCTGGAATTGGTCAAACTGACACATCACGACCAGTGGGTGGTAAGTAATCATGCCTCTCAAACCAGCTAGAGGAAGATAATCAATGCCCGGAGCATGAATGATGAAGCTGTAGGGTGAAATAAGCCCTGTACACGGGAATATAGCAAAGGATATCCGATCCCTGCCAGGAAAGCTGACCAAGATGCAACATATATACACTCCGCAGGCTGAAAGGAGTATGACATGGCTATATCATGGGTTAAACAATACCCATGCCATCTAAAAGTGCCAATCGGTCTTAAGTGTGACATAAACCACACATACAGCATGACCGAGCTGCCTGTAAACACTTCCGTCGGATAAGTGCAGCAGTATGTGTCCGACCTCAGAGTCTCTGCTATGATCATCGGTATAATGGTGTGACCCTCCCTGAGAGCTTTCACTGCCATGATGACTCCTATATCCAACTCATCCATATACTGTGGCATGTAGACATACAACAATATGCACAATAGCAGTACATCCACTCTGGCCAGACGCCAATGATCATCTGGTGTGGTGAAATCACTGGAATGTCATGTATAACTATCCTCAGAGCCAAATCTATTAAATAGAAAATGCAAGGATATAACGTGGCCAGATGTGAGCTCATCCTGCACCACCCTACGCCTCAAACCAGTAAGGGTCATGAACTGCCTACTCATGTATCCAATCGCTATATGCACGCAAGGTCTGTCCAGTGGCAGCATCATCAAATGTGCATACTCCTTCAGAGTAAGAGTCAACTCCTGGGTCCCAAATCGAAAAACCTGCCTCTCCGGTACCCAATGCTCCAGCATGCCCTCTACGAATCCTGCAGGAACCTAAAACATCAACAGGGTCATAATATGTTGCAACACACGATCTACAGTCACCCTGTCTGATGGTGACATGTTATCATACCACGATCGCATACCATATGCCACCAATAATGGTGGGGTATAATCAATACGGCTAACTGTCGAAGAAGACATCTGTATGGGCCGTGTCATAAGACCATCCAGGGGTCAATGTTGAATATCTCTTGACATACATACATATGCATGACATAATAACATGCATGATATAATAGATGGCAATATGATATAGGGAATGAAAACTGTACATACATTCCTAAGTATATCATCATCTAATACATCTCCGTACAACTAAAATATAGGGAAATGGGGCAAAATTGCCCTACATCCAACAGAGACCTATCAAAAGATATAGCGAGAATGGGGCGAAGCTACCCAATGTCTAACAGAGGCCTATCAAAAGAGATAACGAGAATATACATCAGAAGAAGACAATGGTGTCAATGTCTACATCATCAATCCTATCCACCTGATGTAACTCCTCCTGAGTCACTGGATCTCTATCCACTGTGGATGTCGTGCCTATATCTGAGGAGGATCTGCACCGACAAAACAATATGGGTCACTGAGAGGTCGCCGCCAAAGTGGAAGGATCAAAAGTATCTCGCCTCAAGGGTCTCTACCCAATCACCGGATAAAGAAATGTGCCCAGTCAATGCGGGTCAAACTATCAATATGTGTCAAATGAGTCGGATCTCGGACACAGGATAGCTAATCCATCATCATCACGGATCCTGGAACCATATCCCCCATGAACTGAGTGGCGCGGGTCTGGGCTCCAATGGTACGAGGAAACCACCAATGCTGGAACATCTCCTTAGTGTAGGGACCCTCTGATAATGTGAAACCGTCAACCCCCAACAATGGGATATCAATGACGGGTGACTGTGAAACAGGCCAGTAACGCCTAGCAGGAGGCAATATCGGCATATGAATCAGTGTAATACTCCAGATAGCACACTCTCCTAAATAGAGCTCTCATCCTCCATCTGTGAAAAGAGGAATCCTACAGGTGTAAATCACATACTCGACACCAGTCGGGTACCCATCCTCAAATTAATGCTCAAATGCTCCCCAGAGTAGGGAACCCACGTGATTACATCCGTTGCCAACAACTCCAGCTGTAGTCGACAATGAGTGAAACCCTCAGTAACAGGGACCTCCGCCAGTATGGAATAACGCCATCTCCATCCTTATGGATAGGTGTCTAAACCTAACACACTCACAGGACACAAACATGGGAGCCTCTCATAGGCCCAAAACTACCAACACAACGGTAAACATCTACTGTCAGTCAACATTCTTAACCGGTACATAGGAAAAGATAAGAGAAATACTCACTAGTAGAAACGGGTAGAATCCTAACCAAGCCTCAGTCAAGCCTTGCGATCGCATGCGCATTCCCCTGAGGAAATAGGCGAAGGTGTAGGAACCCCAATCATACTCTCCTATACGGTCCACATGTCGAGTGGCGCTGATCAAAGCGAAGGACCCCATAGAAGAGTTATCTGCTATGAAGCATGCCCTAATGATCATCAAGAACAATCACCGAAGAATGTGATCCCTGACTCTCACATCACTGGGTATGGGCTCACTCAATGTTACGGCCATAGAATCTACACTCAAAGGACTCAGACGACAGCTTCTTCCTCGAGCGCCTCTGCCGGAACTCCCAACAAGGATCTGACGGCAGTCGGGGTAATATCCGCCATACAAGACACTAGATCCCCTCCAAACTCCATACATGTGATAAACCGCAAATCCATCAGCATCATCAACACCTCACAGTCCAACAAATGGAGTGACTGAGTCTGGTGAAACCAGCGCTCAGACAATGCCCTGAGGTAACCCCAGGGACAACGACGGGGAAGAATGGAAAAGAACGTCTTGAATCCCCAGCCATGTACAATTGCTCTATAGTCATCGTGAAAAGCCTGAAACATAGAGTGGATGCTGAACCAGTTCCCTCAAGGCTGTGTAAATTCGGGAACCTACATCAAATACAGATCAACATCAAAACCCTTTACTCCTCATCAATAGGAAATAAGGAAGATTAAGATCTAACTTTATACCTTGTTTGCGTGCAGGTAAACTAAAGGGTTTCGACTTAAGTCACCCAGAAGCTCTGGTTTCACCCCCTGAATACCTGGCAAATCCCTATGGGGAACACATGCAGCAGGAGCGCGGTCCGCAACCGAAACATCCTACTCGTCCTCGACGTCCGGCACTTCAACCTGGACAGGACGTATCACTGCCTCCATCAAACGACGAGGCTATCTAACAGAACGTGGTTGAGGCACTTTTGAAGCCCTTCTCCTTACACCAGAAGTGGTCCTGCGGGAACTACTCGGCTGATCCGGATCCATAATATCTGGACAACAAGCCTCCAAATCACCTCAGAAAGGGTGTGGTAATGTTTAACCTGGAGCTTTTCAAAATGCATTTTTATGTCTACATGCATGCATGCATTATTTTAACATACGTCTACAGTAGAGTTAAAATGCATGACTACCCAATGCCTACATTTTGGAAAATTTTTCCATAGTCCCCTTGTAAATAGACTATCCACATGCATTATAGGCATGACTAAGTGGCCATTCAAGAGTTAGCACACCTTCCCACAAATCATATACATCCTACATGCATTAATACATCACAAAGAAAAAAATCCATAAGTGTAGTCTAATTACTGTGGATTATTTTACTTTTCTACCTTTACTCATTTGTCCTCAAATAGGATAAGAAATGACAGTAAAAGGTGCCAATTTGACTATTTCAAAAGTCAATTTTTTTCACATCATTATGTTCAGCATGGTTTAATACTAACATTTACTATGTTGAATATTTTTTATCAAGTCATATAAGCATGCATATTCACTACTATGTGTCTAAATGCATTTCATGTGATAAGTCATTTTCCAACGGATAGAAACTGGAAAAGAATACACGCATATGTTACCAGGACAGTGAAGAACACTTGTACGGTGGCAAAATGTGTACAAAGTCGCCCGAACTCAATTGGTCTGAAGAAGAGCTCTCGGATTTCCTTCGCGGCGCAACTTGAAAGTGACTTATGAAAGCAACCTTCAGCCATTTCATACTCATGATTGGCCGCAGGTGTACCTGTGGCACCCCTACATGGGTCCCACACCTCCGGCTCGGTCTAGTTCAGGTTGCAAAGGAGGTTTCACAAGCTTAAAAGACCAAATCAGGAATAAAAACGCTACGCGATTGAGCGAAATAGCCTGGAAGCCTGTTTTCACAGGCCAAACTCTGGCTCCGCACATGACTCATTGTTATTTGCCTGAATGCAAAGTATACTATGCTGATGACCTCAGCTTTTGAAAATCATGCTCGGCAATGCCTCACACAGGTCCGATGCTGCCAAACATAGGGTCATAACCCTAAAAGACGTGTTCCCCGGCGAGGGTCACAACATCGATTTTAATCATTGATAAAGTATCCCTGGTGGGGGTCACAACGCTGATTTCAAACATTGATAAAGTATCCCCGGCAGGGGTCACATCGCAGATTTTCACGCATCCACGTATCCCCAGCGGGGGTTACAACGCAATTCAACCCTGCACTACGGCCAAGGATGTTCATTAGTATCACAACCACAAATTATCCATGCACTACGGGCCAAGGATATTCGTGTATTCATCAATGGTCATGATCATGCCAACAACTGTCCATCAATGCACTACGGGCCAATGAGGAATTTTACCACATCATTTGTAACATTACGGTTTTGATTATACCGAATAATCCCTGATTATAATCATACCAAGTCCATCTATGCACTACAGGCCACAGATGACTTTCAACATAAAATAAACATGAGGATAATGACAATGATATAAGAATTCAATAAAACAAGTTCAAGAATTAATTTATTCAGGAACTAATAACGTCCAAATTGTCAACATGATACTTCTTTGTAGAGTACAATTCAAGAATGCTCAGAAGAATATTTCCATGAAAAGATACTGGATGAAGCACAAATATCAAAGATATTCCACTAATTTCATGGAATATAGAAGTCAAAACATTAACCAACTGAGTATAATAAAGAATGGAATAACAAAAGAAATCACCATGCATGCGATAGACCGTACAGACAGGTTATTCCAACAAAATAATAAATAATGGAACTAGGTCAGGCAAAATTCGAACCGACAGGATATTCCAACAAAATAATAAAGAATGGAATAACAACAGAAATCACTATGCATAACGATAGACCGCATCAAGCGCATGCAGAAGCTTCGACTTAGGGTGGAGTGAGACCGGACATCCCGGGATCGAGTCCCCGCCTCAAGTGTGAGAATTCTTTAATTCGAGTGGCCACGGACAACCAGCTGCAGGTATGTTGCAAGAAGCAAAAGGGTCGAGTCCCACTGGGGATTAGTCCACCATGGCGGTTGGGAAACCCCACATTATCAAAAAAAAAAAATAGAATAATAATTAATGGAACTGTGTCAAAGCGTAATAATGAACCAAGAGGATATTCCAACAAAATAATAAATAATGAATCAGTCATGCGTAAACGAATGCATGTGATGTTCCAAATGTAATAATAAAGAATGGAATAATGTAAGAATTTCACCAAGTATTGGGTAACTTGGATATCTGAGTTATTCCAATGTAATAATAAAGAATGGAATAATGTAAGTTCTCTTCATGAATACGAAAGAAATAATACCCTTACCTTAGAAGGAACTAAATATAGGAGTAGTGAAGTAGCAGAATATTTTTTTTCTTTCTCTCTAGAGTTTCAGTGAATTCGTAAGAAATAATGAAGGAATGAGCTTTTATTTATATGAGAATGGACTGAATAGTAACTAATTTATGAACGGTCCGCATTGATTTACTTTTAAACTGGACGGTCCATATTGATTTTACTAAAAGATTAATAAAATATTCAATAAAACAAAATCTTTTAAATAAAATATAATATATTCTATTTATAGTCTAATAAAACAAATAACTTTATAAGTATTCTGCTTTATATAAAAAGATTTTACTACGCAAACACTATGCATAATAAAATATAATATATTCTAATTATTGTCTAATAAAACAAATAAGTTTATAAAAGTATTCTGCATTTTTATATAAAAGATTTTACTATACAAAAACACTATACATAATAGAATATAATACTTATTTATAGTCTAATAAAACAAATAACTTTATAAAAGTATTACTGCTTTTATTTAAAAGCTTTTATGTTTTATTACATTAATAATACTAATAAAATAATATATATATATATATATATATATATATATATATATATATATATGGGAGCCCTTCCATATAGCAACCGAATTCGTTGAGAATCTGCTGTGCAATAACCCCTTTTTGGACCGTTGATAAATTGATCGCATTTTGAGATGAGTCTTAATATTTGATAAAGTTGCAACATGTTTTGTAGCTTTTATTTTAATATAAACACCTACATGGTCAACATCTTGTTACATTTAAAAGAAATAATTTTTATTATTAAAAAACACGGTAAATTGGCATACATTGCATTTTGCCGTGTCTTTTTTTTAACGCATAACAAGAACTCTATATATATATTATCGCTTTACTACATTAAAAAAAAAATCAAGTAAACCACAACCTCTTACTATGCATAAAGTTCTTTATTTGCTATTTTAAATAATATTTGTTATTTTTTATAACTCTTTCATTTAATAACAAATAAAGAATTATAATTCAAATAAAAATAATATCCTATTTTATAAAAATATATTTTTATAATTTTTTATTTGCTATTTTTATAAAAATATTTTATAACAAATAAAGAATATAAAATATTTTATAACAAATAAAGAATATAAAATATTTACTATTTTTATTTGCTATTTGTTATAAATATATTTTATATAAAAATAAAGAATACAAAATATTTTATAACAAATAAAGAATATAAATATTTTTATTTTTATTTGCTATTTGTTATAAAAATATTTTATAACAAATAAAGAATATAAAATATTTTTATAAAAATAGCAAATAAAAATTATAAAAATATATTTTTTATAAAATAGATATTATTTTTATTTGAATTATAATTCTTTATTTGTTATTAAATGAAAGAGTTATAAAAATAACAAATATTTTATTTTGAATAGCAAATAAAGAACTTTGTAAAAGTCGTAAGAGGTTGTCAGGCTTATTGATCGATATTTTTTTTTTTGTACATGTCGTAAGAGGTTGTGCCGGTTTTGATTTTTTTTTTTAATTTGTAGTAAAGCACAAGAATATATATATAGGAGTTATCATATGCTTAAAAAAAGACACCGTGTTTTTTTAATAATAAAAATTGCTTCTTTTAAATGTAATCGACAAGATGTCGACCATGTAGGTGTTTATATTAGAAAATAAAAGCCTGCATGCTCGTGCTTACTATCAAATATTAAGACTCATCTCACCATGCATCAATTTATCAACGGTCCAAAAGGGGTTGTTAGACAGCTTCTCACAAAGAACCTAAGCATATGGAAGGCTCCTCTATATATATATATATATATATATATATATATATATATATATATATATATATATATATATATATATAAACTTCCTAGACTTCATAAAAAGACACCTCAATATATTTAACAACATTTATCATAATTATTATAATTCACAATATTAATCAACCAGTCGCTCCTGAGAAAGAGGGGCTTCTAATAAGGATTTCTCTCCTATCACGCCGCAATTAGATGACCAAACCCTCCTTGGTAGAACTTCTGTAGACATCGTTAATATTGCAAAGAATAATATTAATAACTTTGTTATCTCAATTATTGATTTAATAATATATAAAATATCGACAATAATTGAATCAAATAACGTGAGATATTATGCAACAATTATCGTGAGCAATAATTGAACAAAACCGAGTGACTTCTCACGTAAGCATCAATAATCAATACCGTGTGCTACTATGCAACCACGCCAGACATCATTCTTTACTTTACTAATGGGTAGTTCAACAGCTTTTTAACGGTAAAACTTCCGCCGTTATTTTCATAAAAATATTTTTGTTGTTTTCTCAATCCGACAATAATTCTGTTGTGGGGTCCACCAATGATTGTGACGTTGTACGAATATTCCCTGCTAAAACGAATATTCCCCGACCAATCGAATATAATACAACAACTTGCATACTTTGCAAAATTTATATATACTACCCACAACTATAACATTATCTCAAATCCACACCATAATATTTAAAAAAATATTTTAAGAAAATTAAATCTTTATTCGTAAAATTTTGGGTTTTACAACCTCCCCTCCTTATAAAATTTTGCCCTCGAAATTTACGTACGTACCTGGTATGCCGAATAGGTGAGGATACCTTGACTTCATTTCAAATTCTAACTCTTGAGGTATAACCTTTGAGCGCAAAATATATTTCAAGATTTTAACAGGTACATCTTCATACGTTAAATTATCTGCTATCTCGTCCGGTTTTAAATTAATAATATGGTTCGGGTCGTCCAAATATTTACGTAACATCGATACGTTAAAAATGTTATGAACACGCGACATACTTGGCGGTAAAACGAGTCTATAGGCCACAGTTCCTACTCGATCAAGTATTTCAAATGGGCCAATTAAATCGAGGGTTGAGATTTCCTCTCTTCATCGATTCTTGCTTCTAGAATAACGCCCTCTAAAACCTTCTTCTTCACATTCATCAGCTCTGAGTATGTAGCTTGAGCGACTTTAACTTTATCGATTAAAGTCAATTCTACTCGTATATTAGTTATCTTCACGTGGGTCCCTAGAGTCTTTAACTCTATCTTCATCATTTGTAAGTTATACGAAATGGGTCTTTGTGTTAACAATGTCACACTCGTAAGCGCATACGATTTTCTACTCAACGCGTCAGCTACCACGTTTGCTTTTCCACGATGGTATTGAATGGTACAATAGTAATCTTCAACAGCTCGAGCCAACGTCTTTGGCGCATGATACGTTTGTTTTGGTTGAAGAAATATTTAAGGGTTTTAGAAATGGGGTTTGTACTGGGTTTAGTACAAATTCGATTTCACGCTCTACGGTAAGCCAAGAAGTCTTCAGGAATACGTCAGGAAATTTATTAACAATAGAAATATCATTTAAAACTGTGACCCTCATCCAAGACTTGGATAACACGTCACCTTGATACCTATCAACTTACCACCATTATTCACGATGTCTCTTACGGAAAGTCTGGCTTCGGTGCATTCCACACAAGGAAGTCACCAGATAAAGGCTCGGGGCTCTTTACTTATGGCTTGATATAATAGTGATTGACTTTAGTGGTTTGGTTGCTTGAATTCGTATAACATGTTGGTTAGGAATATAAAAGCTAACAACCTTACGAAAATAATCAATTTTAGCACGATGAGTAGTTAACCAGTCGATTTCTAAAATCACGTCAAAGGCAAGTATTCTCAAAGAGATAAGATCGACAAGTATAGCTGAGAAACATTAAAGCAGTAGGTCTTAAGCTTAGAATCTTTCACCATATCCAAGAGTCAGTCAAGGAGGGGCAATGTGCCGTAAATTTTAGATTTTAGAACGGTGGCTTGAATCCACGAATCCCAAAGTGAGTGAGGAAGGGAGATAGTACCTTTAGAAGGTGTTGGGTTATAAGGGCAAGGTTCCAATCGACAAGGTTTTTAACACCCAGCCCCCCCTCATCATAAGGCAAAGACAAGTCCTTCCAAGAGACTTTAGCCCCGTACTTTAGAAGAGAGGGTCCCTTCCAAAGGAATCTGCAGAGTAATGATTGAATGGATCGCATCACAGACTTTGGAAGAATAAAGTGGGCAGACCAGAATGATTGAATGGCAAGGAGAACTTGATTTGATTAGTTGGAGGCGACCAGCATAGGAGAGGAACTGTTATAACTATTAAAGTTGGAGTTGAAAGATTACTCGCAACTATGGACATAGTTCATGGTCTTATGACCCTCAGTTATGTATATTCCATATTTTGGGTTCCAGTTCCTGATTATCATTGTTAGAGTACCATTCAGTTTTGATGAGCCTATTCGTTGGCAGTTATTATTGTTATTCTCATGTTGATTCATTATTATATCTAGTGAGCAATTGTTTTGCTCACTCTTGCATATTTATATACTCATTGGAGCTAAAGTGGAGAAGGTAAATGAACCTTCAACTAGCAAAGGAAAGGGAAAATTAACCACCAGCATTTGGCGCAGCATGATTAAGGATTGATTGGGTGAGCCGTGAACTTGGGACGCCCCGGCCTCGAACCTCAAGCAACAAGTGTTAAGCCGAAATGGTCATGGTGGTACGGTACTTCTTGCAAGTCGGGTAGCAAACCGCCTCGGTATCGGGCCTCTGGGATTAGTCATCATGGATCGAAACCCACTGCTAACAAAAAAAAAAAAAAAAAAAAAAAGGAAAATTGTACAAGTGATGCTGATTTCTACTTTTATTTATTAAGATGATCTCAGACTTTTTAATAATGATGTGATGTAATAAATTTTATTTCCGCACTTGAATGATGTTTAAAGGTTAGATAACCTGGGATTATTTTTGAATGTAACCCTATTTAAGGGAAGGATTTTATGATTACAATATTATTTATTTGGGTAGATAAGTATGAATGTATGGATAGTGAGCACCAAATCTTGTGGGAATGAAGTACCTAGATTTGGGGGTGTCACAGTTGGTATCAAAGCTTTAGGTTATGAACCTTAGGTGGGGAAAAGCCTTAGGAAGTAACCTTTGAAAAGATAGTGATGATAAACTCTTATCGAAGTTTTAGGAAAGAGAAAGTAATAAAACACTTATGTGCTTATGTGATAATGATTTATGTGCTCGTGAGTGTCTAGTAGTAATGATTAGTAATTAAAACTTAAAATTTGGTTGACAAGATGGCTAATTTAGGAGGATCCAATCAAAGCAGAGAGGAGGAGCCTCGAGATATTCAGTGATTGGGGAATGACCATCGCCACAGTGAAACAATTCGCGGACACGCTTGTTGAAGGTGAGAGAGAGTACCTAATGAGGAGGATGAGATAGAGACGGATGAGGAGGACCCCGTGGAGTCGCTTGCCACCAATGGGGATGAGGAGGAAGAGGAGGAAGAGCTTCCACTTAACTCGATACAATGTCAGATGTACGCATTTGAGGTGTATGACCGCAATGTGGAACTTCAAGACACTATCGAGGAGTTACAGGAGATAGTAAATTCGAACAATGCACCTCGATGGAACAGAAAGACGATGAGATCCAGGATCGAGAAGAACTAATGAACAACGTTGAAGAAGTTGGTCCACAATCTGAAGGAGAGAACGGCTTAATGGTGGCAAGTAGATTGCAGAGTTAAAGGACAAGTTGAAAAGAAGAATCTACAAAAGGGCAAGAGCCAAGACGCAGCGACTAATGAAGCTTATCAATGAGCCGGAATAGCAGAGAGGGAAGCACAATCAAAGAGGAGGAAGATGGAAGAGATGAATAACGTGTTCAACACCGTGATCAATCGAGCTCAAGATCGAGTTATGGGTTATCCGATTCCGTTCGAGACGCTACCATCACACATACTGGATCACCGAACAATGTTCCGAATTATAGAGGAGTAGCGTCGTAAGGCTACGCAATATCTTAGTAGGACATTGTAGAGAATGTAATTGATGATTGGTGATTAGAAATAAACGAAATGTAATTCCCGGGTATGATATAACCAACGGGATAGATGATGATGATGTTGTCCTGCAACTATTATAGTTCAGGAAAGTAATGTAACCAGGCGGGATACTTAACGCGTTAGCTACAAAGATCAGATGGGTCGACATTTACGCTGCCTAGTATCCATCATTTACGGCTAGGACTACTGGGGTATCTAATCCCATTTGCTCCCCAGCTTTCGCTTCTCGATGTCAATGTTTTACCAAAGCAGAGTGCTTTCACCGTTGGTGTTCTTTCTCGATCTCTAAGCATTTCACCGCCTCCACCGGAAATTCCTCCGCTCCCTACCAGACTCCACTTTGGTAGTTTCCATCACCGTCTGTGGTTGAGCCTCAGGATTTGATTTACGGACTTAAAAAAGCCACCTACTGACGCTTTATGCCAATCATTAGGATAACGCTTGCATCCTCTCAGATTATCGCTGACCGCACACAGAAAGTTAGCCGATGTTTATTCCCAGATACCGTCATTGCTTCTTCTCCGTGAAAAGAAGTTCACAACTCGTGGGACTTCTACCTCCACGCAGCATTGCTCGGTCAGCCGCCCATTGTGGAAAATTCCCCACCGCCGCCTCCGTAGAGTCTGGTCGTGTCTCGATCCCAGTGTGTACGATCATCTCTCGCATCGGCTATTGATCATCGCCTTGGTAAGCTATTGCCTCACTAACTAGCTAATCGACGCGAGCCTCTCCTCGGGCGGATTCCTCCTTTTGTTCCTCAACTCACGGGGTATTAGCACTAGCTTCGGTTGTTGTTCCCCTCCCAAGCAAGGTGTTCTTACTGCTACTCACCCGTCCGCCATCGAAACACCACTTCCGTCCGACTTGCATGTGTTAAGCATGCCGCCAGTATTCATCCTGAGCCAGGATCGAACTCTCCAGGAGATTCATAGTTGCATTACTTATAGCTTCCTTGTTCGTAGACAAAGCGGATTCGAAATTGTCTTTTATTCCAAGGCCTAACTTGTATCCATGCGCTTCATATTCGCCCGGAGTTCGCTCCCAGAAATATAGCCATCCCTGCCCCCTCACGTCAATCCCACGAGCCTCTTCACCACACATACATTGATAGCACGACACCGACATTCCAATGATTATCAATGTAATAAACTTAGTGCAAGCACGAAACCCTCGCCCATACAAAGGTTTGTACAACTCATCCATCACATGAGTCCTCAATTGAAATTCCACCTAACTCTATCTTACTCTTAACAACTTACCCTTAACTTGCTCAATACGAATTCCTCGTATCACATTATCTATAACTCCTCGTGAGTTTATCTTGTACTATATCATAGTACATCATCTTCATAGCATCAAGCTATAATTATTCAAACATTACAGACCATCTTTCCTTTATAACTTAAACAGATCACGTCGTGAACTTATTCTATAATTATCTCCCTTAAAATTCTTTTCTTAACTCATGATCGTTTTGTTTTACGATCATCTTTATTTCCTTTTTCATCATTTACAATTTCGTTTATGCTTTTAATCTTCCAGATTTTGTGTATTAATCATTATTCATTATCTTGGCTATTGGAGTTAGGCAACTCCATTTTCTTATCTTTATATCTCTTCAAGATTCTTTTTTGAATTTTCTTGTTTATAAAATAATTCTTCGTTTAAGAATTTCTAACTTCGTTTACATTGCTCAACATTTCATTCGAGTTCCACATTTTCATTATACGTATCCATTTTCTATACTTGGTACACATCGAGTCTCTAATAGTTTCAATATGGTACGCTAAGTGGTTTCCCATAAACAACCAACAAACTAGGTTCTGAGCTACTAGTTCGGATACACCTCCGCTCTATGAAGGAATCGTTTAGCCCGATACCATACATCAACTATTAAAGAGTACAATTGCACCATACTTAGATATAACTTTTTAATCTTAACTTCTTTATCATTCTCTTCTTATAGACATTGCCTATTTATTATCACCTTACATCCTTATTATTGGAGTTGGGTAACCCCACATTCATATTCCTTATAACTCTGCGAGATTCTTCTTTGAATCCTCTCACGCATGTTTTAATCCCTTCTTTATATATTTCTTAAATTACTTCTTATTGTTCAAACTCTATTTGAGCTTATTCGTTCATTATCTTAACCTCTCTTCTCTAAGGTTATAGACTAAGGTACTCTTACCTAAGGTTTCTAACCTATCAGCTTTGATACCAACTATAACGACCCCAAAATTCATACAATTTAATTCTTGACTTCGATCGTTAATAATACATTCAACCTCTAATTTTACATCAGTAAACGATAATACAACCATTGAAATATGCGGAATAATTGAAATTTTCTATTACAAACTATCCTCATTCCCAAAACCATCAACCTTTATATCTAAATATCTCAGAATCATTTTAATACTACAATAGTTTACATCTTAAAACGATATTACAATTCAACATTAATACATTATTCGGAACCTTAAACATGGTTCAAATATTAATAACACGACCAAAGTGTATAAATCTTCAAGTATCACATCTGATTCATGTCTTTCAAGTAATATTATTTGCAAGGTTGAGCTCGACAGCCCAGCAAAATGTAACAGTTTTCATGCATCACATAGCACATAACAACATGCTCAACATATAATATACATACTACAGTACATATAACAAGTATCCTTACTCAATCAGCATGCTTTAATCAATCAACATAGTCATAAATTGACTTTAACATTTCATACTTTCAACATATATATAACACATCATTCCCTTTGCAATAAAGATTAAAATAGTTCATCATCTAATTCACATAGCAAATAAGAACCGAACAACCACCAGCATTTGGCGCAGCAGTTAAAGATTGATTGGGGGCGAGCCGTAAACCCGGACCTCCTCAGTTAGAACCCCGCTAGCAACAAGTGTTAAGCCAGAAATGGTCATGGTGGCCTACAGTACCTTGGCAAGTTCTGGTAGCAAACCGCCTGTATCGGGCTCGGGATTAGTCCTACTCATGGATCTAAACCCAGTTGCTACAAAAAAAAAAAAAAAAAAGAACCGAAAGACTTTCCTTGATCGTGGTTTACCAATAATAGTTTAACAGCTTACAACTATTATATAATCATGCACATCAACTATTAGTCACATAGCAACGCATAGTAGTTGTAATATAAACTTTAATCTACATCCTATAACCCTTCCTATTAATCAATACACAATGTTCAATTTGATTGTGTTAACTTTAGACTTATAACTCACTATATTTTTTCTTAGTCAAACTCGAAGTTCATTCAAGTGCTTAAGTCTTGCAAGGACTACTTATTGGTTTTATATTAAATCCATTTAATATCTTATAATATTCATTTCAATTGAATTAAAACACTTTTTAAGTTCATTAACACTTGGCACGGCGTTTCGACGTTCATTCGTCACACGCTCGATTCGTCTCTCTTGTGTGTACTTAGTATGCTTATACAACTTATCTAATACATCATTTATTAATGTTAAGCATCATTATATTTACTAATATTCATGTTTTATAACTTAGGACAACATCTTTTATCGTCAGGAGCACTACATTTGCATATGTGCATTCCTGATGCCCTCCGATTGCCTCCTAATACATATCAGTCCCACAAATGACCATTTTGACCCCTGATACCCACCTCAAATTGAAACACTTAAAGAATGAAAGTTGTAGGTCTATTCGTCGTCGTTCTGAATCATCATGAATCACCTCAATCGGAAATCTTATGAAAACGGTATGACCGTTTTACTACAGGAGGTCAAAACTATCCGACCTAGACTATCGCTCCTACAGTAGCGCCAAGTTCTGGCTATTTTTGGTGCCGAGGCATGAAAATCGAGTCAAGATGATTTTGGCGCTAGTGCCAAAACTTATGTAACCCAACCACGAAGAACAGAATAACTAAATTCTGGACTAATTAATACTGCTAACATCTAAATTAACACGTAAAACTTATATAGATTACTCATAGACATTTACTTATCATACATATACCAATTTAAAGCAATTAAACAACAATTTCAGAGAATTTAAATTCTTGAAATCATAGTTTAAAACCAAACTCCATTGTTGACGTTGTTTTACAAGGTTTAACACTGTAAACCACAATTATCCAACGAATTCATTCCTTTGAACTACGTTCTCATTAAGTTCTTACCCAATTAACATACATAAGGTTCAATTTCGCAATTAGCATATACTAATTTTGATGTTTTTACAAATCACGTTCATACATGAATGTTTACTGTAAAAACAATTTCCTTTCTTTTTGAACGTAATCTAGCATACAACACCTATATACATATAGACATCCTAGTGATAACAATTACAATTACACATATTATCATAACCAATTATAAAACACAGTTTACAGACAATTTTGTAAAACTTTATACACAATGAGTGCACTTCAAGAACACAGAGAACGTAAAACATACCTTTTTGTTGCTTAAGAAAATACTTGTTAAACCCTTAGAAAAGCTTTAAAACTCAAGATTTCTGTAATCCCAAAATTTTCTCTCTCAACTTTCTCCTCGACAATTCTCTCTAAAACCTCTATAACTTTTTGCTCTTTCTTTTCTCAAGATAAGAGTTAAGTTACTAAGCGTAAACTAACCGACAGGCAAACCCAACGTAAAATAATAATAAGACGCCTACTAACTAACCTTATTAAAATAGCAAATTACCAAACATATAACGATAGATTATAATTATATTTTATTTATTTAGTTTATTATAATTCAAAATTCAAAATAAAACCAAAAGCCATAAGGTCCCGTTTCATAAAAACCCTTTAAAATTAAACACTTAATATTTTAAGCCTTGTTTGGGAAATTAAATTAACATCCTTTACTTTATTTTAATAACTCCTTTATAATATAGTTATTTGTCATACTTAATTCTAATAAAATTTATTGAATAAATCATTTAATCATTATAAACTCTCTAACTTAATTATTAAATTAAATTAGAATATTATCTCATAACAATTAATTTCCTTAACCCATTAATTATTTATTAAACAAATAATTAACCAAATCAACTCAAATCAAATTAAACAAATATTTATTTAACAAAAATAAATATTTATTCAACAATAAACACATCCATTAAATATTTATATAATTCAATAAATATTTATAATTACAATTAAAATTCTCGGATTGTTACATTAATCATATCGTAATAAGAATTTCAACTATTAAATTCTTATTTTAATAACTTATGAAAACTTGGGTTGTCACATGAGGTGTCTCAATGTCCTCTTGGATTTCCATCAAGTCTGAGTCCAACTTTTCATCAAAGTTATAGTCCTTGTGGAGAAAAGGCACCTCAACAACAAGTACATGCACATCTAAATTCAGAGTCCTGAAACAAAATATGCTTTCACTTAATATATGAAACTGTTTAATCATACACAAGTGTTAGCATGTACTGATAAAATAACTGCTAATATTGTATAGAAAAGTAAACAATTAAAGTTATCTACATGGCGTATGATTTTTTCGCCCATTTTACCTCGTCGACCAATGCATGGAGTGCCGCTCCAATTGTCGAGGTAAAGTCTCAAGGATCGCAGTGATTGAGGGGCTGTCATCGTCCTCCTTTTCTTGAATGATGACCATAACATCTGGGCAATCATCGTCTGGGGTGTATCTGTTTGTATGTTCTTATATGTGGGTATGTACATATATATGTACCCATAACTTAATTTAATGTAGTAATGTTAAGTCATTATATAATTGATTTAGTAAGCCCAAAAAGGAATTAACCTTAGTATTTGAGGTCCATTCCACTGAGACATAAGAGAGTAATGTGGTTTGTCCTAAAATCATCGTCCCAACTTCTTTCCAAACGTGATAGCACAAAGAGCCTATTATTCTTTCTTTGAAAACTTAGCTTGGTGATGATGGCCAATGTGATAACCCGGGATTTTGAATAATCCAAATTTTACGAATAAATTTTTTATTATTTAATATTGACAATGACTGTTAATATTGTACTGTGTATCTATGATACGAGTCTCAAAAATTAGTCAATCTATGTATTGACTGAGAAATTAGAGTAGAGTTGTGCTTAACAGCTTTAGAAAACCCTAACCCTAATTTTTGGATAGGGATTCGGTAGAAAATGCAATTAAAATAATTGTATTGATGAATACGTGTTTGTACTATATAGGAATGTTGATCAATAATTGATCGGATAAGGTTTGTAATTAATAAACTTTAATAAGAGATTAGAAACCCTAATCTCAAGATTGGAAACCCTAATGCGCAGTTAGAAACCCTAATCGAAAGCCAGGAAACCCTAATCCTAATTGGCGATTATAATGTGTTTTTTTAAACACTAATATGATTAGGAAAACCTAATTTAATTAGGAAACCCTAATTTTAGTTTTAAACTTTTAATTTTCTAAGTTGAAAACCCTAATTTGAAAATTATGGAAACTAAAGTTTTAAAACCTAAGGGTTAGAACCTTAGGGTTAAACCCTAAGGGTTTGGAAAATATCTAGAATGCCATTAAAATTTCATGTACAATGACCAAAATACCCTTTTTACATATTTTAGTAATTTAACTTGTAGAAATTGCTAGCAACTTTAGTAGGTGAGCAACTACATTGACTTTGTAACTTGAAAATCTTAGCAATCAACCTTCCAATTGACAGCTAACATCATATCTAGCAACATATCACATTATATAAGAAATCAAAGAGAGAGAAAGTGCATGTATTTGGCCTATTAGATATCTAACTCTCCCATAACTCTCTCTCTCTCTCTCTCTACATATCTGAAATTCACAAGTTACTCAGTCCCAAATACATACCCTAGATTACTCAAGATCATTTAGGAAGATCAAGATCAAAGATTTGATAAGAGAGGTATAAATCCTAGACTTATATTTTGATCATGTATGCTATATTAGAGTTTTGTGATTTTGTGTTTTTATAAGTGTTATATGATGTTTTATGATGATATATGTTGATATAACATAGATCCATAGCATCAAAATGCTTTAACATTGAAGTTTTACAAAACTGCCCAAGAACATGGTTTGTGGTCTGACAAGCTAATGTCGGAGCCATGTATTCGTAGGTTTATGATTCTTGTCGCTTTTATGTTTTGGATCTGTAATTTGGTATGAGTTCTTGGTTCTGCAAGTGAAATAAGTCTTTTAATATGTAGATTTCATGTTATAATCGGTCAAAGTCGGTTGACCGACCATGACCGGGTACATTCTGGGTAACCCAGAAGTTTGAAATAAGTGTCTGACAAGAATTGCTAAGCAATAGATCTGACAGTTGTTTTGTGATATGATAATGTTATGGTAACCATGTTGTAGCTTCAGATAATGGACTATAGATCCGGTCTTTAGACCTCTTAAAACATCAACCTATTGATGAAATTAGGTGGTCAAACTAGGCAACTCGACCCTGATATGTAGTTTCTGGAATTCCTAGAAATGGGAAGAACACGTTTTTCTAATAGCCTTTGATCAAGCTATAACTTGTGATCTTGTTGTTGTTTATTTGATCTGTTGTTATAGTATTGTAACTTGACATATGGACTCTAACTTTGAACCATTAAACCACCAAAAGCATGATCAGAACGCAGATTAATTTGAGCTTGAAAGTGTCCACTCAAACTGTCTGGGTTTTTGGAAAACACAGAAACCGTCTGACAAGGACTTTGAAGGCATAGATTGTCTTGTTATGTTGTTGTATGATCAATCTAAGTATTGAAACTTGTAGAGTTACATAAAAACTACAATATCTAAGTTTTCGATTGGACAGAAGATGCAAGAATCGAGATTAACATGTTATCAAACTAAGGACCTTAAGCACGAAGCTGTCAGTGTTCTTGAGCTCAAGAACACCAACAACGACGCTTTGTGTCACTAAAGCCCTATAATTACTCAAGCTTTTTAATATAATTATTTTCCTAATTTTCTAAATTACTTAAAAAATAGAAATAAATTATTAAAATTATTAAAATTGGTTTTAAAATTATTTTAAATTATAAAAATAATTTTTGACCAATTCGATTATTTTCTTTAATAATTATAATTATTTAAATATTAAAGGTATTTAATTTATTTAATTATTATATTAAATAAATTTGAGAAAAATGATTTAATATTATGAAAAATTATTTTAAATAAGAATAATATATTTAAGAATATTTTAAGTTATAAAATATAACTTTTAATATTTTTAGAGAATTTTCATTAATAATTTAATATTAATGATATTAGATTTATTTAATTGTTAAATTAAATAAATAAGATAAAAATGATTATATTGATTTAAAAATCATTTTAAATGAGAATAAAGTGTTAGAAAATATTTTGAATTATAAAATATAATTTTCAATATTAATGATGTTAGATTTATTTAAGTATTATATTAAATAAATGAATTAAAAATGATTTTATCGATTTAAAATCATTTAAAAATGAGAAAAATGATTTAAAAATATTTTAAGTTATAATTAATGACTTTTAATATTTGGATGATAATTTTATTAATATTTAAATATTAATGGTAATGATTTAAAAAGATTTTAATTAGTTTAAAAATCATTTAAGTGGAATATTGGTTATTTAAAAATATTTTAAGTTATTAATAATAACTTTAATATTTTGATAAATATATGTCATTAATATTTTAATACTATTAAATATTAATGATGGTAAGATTATTTGATGATTAAATCATTTAAAATGATTCCGATGTTTGAAAAAATTATTATAATAATAATAATTGTTTGATAAATTATTAAAAGCTTCCGAAAAGTATTATTAATGATATTTGACTTATCTAAATTAATATTGAAGCTTAGAAACTGAATTTTGATTGACAATAACTGTGCTAATTGTCGGATAAGGTGACCAGAACACCAAGAAATGGACCGAAGTCCAACCAGACCGAAATAGTTAGATTTGATAAGTGTTTATATAGGTTATAAACACTAATGTGGCTATGTGGTAATGTGTCTAGGAGAAGTTTAACTGTAGAATACAGTGTTGCGTGTTATGAAATATTATGCTAATTGTGAGACCGATATTATTGGTTATAGGTCTTTCAAAAGTAGATAAGTTTACTGGTAGTCAGTAATCAATGGAAGAGGCAAGTTTCTAACTCAACCTTGAGTTAATATTGTTTAAATATTGTAGTGGTTGATTATTGTTAATTATACCACGTCCAAGAATTTATTATTGGTTATTCGCAACTAGTGCATGTTTAACAATTCAAATTGAATTACTGATTCAGAAAATATACATTCGTAAAATAACTGTCATTGGATATTCATATCCGTAGAAGCTAGTATTGACAGTACAGATAATTCCTATTTACTATCGAATTATGTTGAGCAATGTCTTAGCCAATTATTCCGGTTAGACGAACATTTGTTAGAACTTGATAGGTTCGAGAAGAGAATTTAATTATTATTGACAGATCGATGCCAATTATTTCGGTTAGATCGAGAAGTAATTGGAAATTAAAATCATAGTATTTCGTTGTTAAATCAAAATCTTGATTCTAAGATCGAGAAGAACAACCTTTATATAAAAGGGAACATTTTATTGGTCGATATTCTACTTTGCGCATAGGCCATTAAGTATTATGCATAATATAGGGTATAATAAAGCTGATCACTTTATATACTTACAGAGGGGTATGATTTAATCTTTATGGTTATCTGATACACTTGGGTATATCATAGTCAAATCTTTGATAGTTACTCGAGAAGAGAAGTTCAAGATCCAATGGATCGCTCAGCATAAATCAGGAAAACATTCCACTTTGCTATTTCGTAGAATTAATTCTTGTTTATTCATTTGAATATCGTAGAAAACCTTGAAAGCGTTGTACTCTTTCATTATCAGATTATTGTTGCGTAGAAGCCGAGAAGACTTGTTATTGATTCTTATGCACTCATTGTATGATTTAACTTGCGGGACAAACTTGTTGCTCACCCTTGCTAAATAAAACTTTTCAGCAAGGGGCGAAGTTGCAGAAGGTGCTGCGAAGAAGAACAAAGGAAAAGGCATAGTGATAAATTAGTATAATGAACATTATTATTATTTTATTGTATTGTAAACCCTTTTGTATATTTAAGGGGTATGTTTGTAATGTTAAGGTTAGCGGACCTAGGACTAATGTATTAACAACATATGTTAATGTGATATGTATTACTATTTCTATATGAATGGGTAGTTAGATAGTATTATTTTGTGGACCGTGAACACCAAACTCGGGGGTCATGTAACCCGGATTTGGGGGTGTCACAAATTGGTATCAAAGCTGTAGGTTATAAACCTTAAGTGGGGTGTGGGAAAACCCTAGGATTATAACCATAAGCGAAATAGAGAATACTCATTTAGAGTACTAAGTGAGGGATTGCAGGAGTGCATCAATAGTGAAATATGTGGACACATGGTGTGAGAAGTTTGTATTGGAGAAGTACTAATCAAGTTGTTTAAACTGATTGTAGGATGTTAGGAGAAGATAAGATTAGTACGGAAAGGTCAGCGATTGTCGCACCAGTGCCAGTAGCTGAGGTGCCAGCACAGAGCGAGTCAATGGAAGAAGTAGGAAGAGATGAACCCATGGTTAATCTCGGGAGTGATCATGATGATTATCCCGAGATATATCTATGTGGTGATAAGGAGGCGGAGTCTGAAGAAGCTAAGTTGGAGTTAAAGAATAAGATCAAAGTTGGAGAACAAGATCATCTATCTGCAGAAGTCCAAGAACTCCAGAGTAAAGTATTTCTCTTGGAGGAGCTGTGGAAGACAGAGCGAGCATTACGCGAAATGACTGAAGAACGAAACGAGCTGAAGGCGCAGGTGGAGAGGATGAAGACTGAAGGTGGTGGATCGTCTGAAGGAACCAGCAAAAAGGACAAGAAGAAGAGAATTATAGTATAATAATTAGTTTTGTACATACTAATTATTCTAAGGAAGTGGTTATCTTAGATAAAGGTGTTAGGAGTATAAATTCATAAATCCTAGTATAATAGTTCTACATATTATAAGTGTGAAATTATTTAAAGTAAACTAGATAATTTAGCAGTAAGGTAAAGCGTGTCACACAAACTTTATATTAAAGGAATATTAAAATGAAGTGAAATTAGGTAAAAGCCAAACGTGGCCTAGACCCCGGTATTTTCTAAGTGCTTAGACTGTATATAATAAACTTGAGTTATATAACTCTAGTAAGTGGATAACTGAGCCTTGTGTTACATGTGTATTAAAGTTAAACCAGACTAAAGGTTTAACTGGAATTATTAAAAGAGAATTAATGGTAAGAGAATAAATGATTAAAATTAATTAATCATTGTGATATTTACGAATGATAGGAAATAATGGGTTGAGAGTACCCAATTGAATTATATTTAGCCCAATTAAAATATTATTTGGACTAGCCTAATGTACATTAGATATAAGATTATATAGTGGTGTATATTTAAATATAAGTATACTTCTTATATGTGGGTATGTACATATATATGTACCCATAACTTAATTTAATGTAGTAATGTTAAGTCATTATATAATTGATTTAGTAAGCCTAAAAAGGAATTAACCTTAGTATTTGAGGTCCATTCTACTGATACATAAGAGAGTAATGTGGTTTGTCCTAAAATCATCGTCCCAATTTCTTTCCAAACGTGATAGCACAGTAGCCTATTCCCCTCTTTGCTGAAAATTTAGCTTGGTGATGATAGCCAATGTGATAACCTGGGATTTCGAATAATCCAAATTTACGAATAAATTTTTTTTTATTTAATATTGACATTGACTATTAATATTTTACAGTGTATCTATGATATGAGTCTCGAAAATTAGTCAATCTATGTATTGACTGAGAAATTAGAGTAGAGTTGTGCTTAACAACTTTAGAAAACCCTAACCCTAATTTTTGGATAGGGGATTCGGTAGAAAATGCAATTAAAATAATTGTATCGATGAATACGTGTTTGTACTATATAGGAATGTTGATAAATAATTGATCGGATAAGGTTTGTAATTAATAAACCCTAATAAGAGATTAGAAACCCTAATCGAAAGCCAGGAAACCCTAATTCTAAATTCGGGAATCCTAAACCCTAAATTAGGAAACCCTAATCCTAATTGGCGAGCATAATGTATTTTTTTAAACACTAATATGATTAGGAAAACCTAATTTAATTAGGAAACCCTAATTTCAGTTTTAAACTTTTAATTTTATAAGTTGAAAACCCTAATTTGAAAATTATGGAAACTAAAGTTTTAAAACCTAAGGGTTAGAACCTTAGGGCACGAGTCTATTGGCATAGAATATGGAAGATTTTCTACGTAAGCTGGTTGTACAAAGTTTGTTTGTTCATACAGCAAAGGTGATTGGGGATTTTTTGTTGCTCCAAGGTAGCCAGAGCCACCGCTTTTTCACAAAATAGGCATGATTCAATCGCAAAAATGTAAAAGTAGTGTGGAGAACTAGTAAGAATTGTGGCCCGCCATCCAATTCGCGGACGCACATGCAGATTCCTCTACCACTCTATAAATGGAGAGGCTCGATAAGTGTCTTCACTTTATCAAATTCAAATCAAAGAAATTGAGTACTAAAGACGTATGGCTATGGTGAGTAGCCATCGAGCCAAAGGAGCTACCGAAAGCTACGAAGTTTTAGAGCTAGAGCTAAGGAGCTAAGGAGCTAATGAGCTCACCTCCCGAGGGAGGAAGAGCGCACTGAGGGAAAAAGCTCAACTTTCTTGCTGTGTGCCAGCTGAAGCCAACACTTGATCAGACGCAGATTGGTCGTCCGACCTGACTATTTTCGCTTCGAAATAGAATAAGGGAGACCTGCTTGAGACCAACCTCCTCGAGGGGAGACGAGCAAAGCTTTCGGAGAGGGCAACGGTCCATTCTATCTACTTCCCCACTATTTCTCCGAGGAAATAGAGTAAGGAAGCCCGCCTTGTCGCCATCGAGCCGCTTTTGTCAGCTGTACTTTCTCCGTTGCCCACCTCTTTTGCCTCAAGCATGACCGGCCTGCCTCTTACTATGAGCCGCCCTCCCCCAGATCTCTGCTCCCAAAGGGCCGCCCAAGCTTGATAGGATTTAAACTAGTAGCCCTTTAGACAACAATACACTGAGCAATAGGAGCCGATAAAACCCTAAGGGTTTGGAAAATATCTAGAATGCCATTAAAATTTCATGTACAATGACCAAAATACCCTTTTTACATATTTTAGTAATTTAACTTGTAGAAATTGCTAGCAACTTTAGTAGGTGAGCAACTACATTGACTTTGTAACTTGAAAATCTTAGCAATCAACCTTCCAATCGATGGTAATTAAATATCATATCTAGCAACATATCACATTATATAAGAAATCAAAAGAGAGAAAGTGCATGTATTTGGCCTATTAGATATCTAAACTCTCTCTCTCTCTCTCTCTACATATCTGAAATTCACAAGTTACTCAGTCCCAAATACATACCCTAGATTACTCAAGATCATTTAGGAAGATCAAGATCAAAGATTTGATAAGAGAGGTATAAATCCTAGACTTATATTTTGATCATGTATGCTATATTAGAGTTTTGTGATTTTGTGTTTTTATAAGTGTTATATGATGTTTTATGATGATATATGTTGATATAACATAGATCCATAGCATCAAAATGCTTTAACATTGAAGTTTTACAAAACTGCCCAAGAACATGGTTTGTGGTCTGACAAGCTAATGTCAGGAGCCACAGATTCGTGTAGGTTTATGATTCTTGTCGTTTTATGTTTTGGATCTGTAATTTGGTATGAGTTCTTGGTTCTGCAAGTGAAATAAGTCTTTTAATATGTAGATTTCATGTTATAATTCCACAAAGCTCGGTTGACCAATTCATGATCGTACATTCTGGGTAACCCAGAAGTTTGAAATAAGTGTCTGACAAGAATTGCTAAGTAATAGATCTGACAGTTGTTTTGTGATATGATAATGTTATGGTAACCATGTTGTAGCCTGTATAATGGACTATAGATCTGGGTCTTTAGACCTCTTAAAACATCAACCTATTGATGAAATTAGGTGGTCAAACTAGGCAACTCGACCCTGATATGTAGTTTCTGGAATTCCTAGAAATGGGAAGAACACGTTTTTCTAATAGCCTTTGATCAAGCTATAACTTGTGATCTTGTTGTTGTTTATTTGATCTGTTGTTATAGTATTGTAACTTGACATGTGGACTCTAACTTTGAACCATTAAACCACCAAAAGCATGATCAGAACGCAGATTAATTTGAGCTTGAAAGTTTCCACTCAGACTGTCTGGGTTTCTGGAAAACCCAGAAACCGTCTGACAAGGACTTTGAAGGCACAGATTGTCTTGTTATGTTGTTATATGATCAATCTAAGTATTGAAACTTGTAGAGTTACATAAAAACTACAATATCTAAGTTTTCGATTGGACATATGATGCAAGAATAGAGATTAACATGTGGTCAAACTAAGGACCTTTAGCACGAAGCTGTCAGTCTTCTTGAGCTCAAGAACACCAACAACAACGCTTTGTGTCGCTAAAGCCCTATAGCGACGGTTTTTAATATAATTATTTTCTGAATTTTCGGAAATTACTTAAAAATAGAAATAAATTATTAAAATTGGTTTTAAAAATTATTTTAAATTATGAAAAATAATTTTTGACCAATTGGAATATTTTTCTTTAATAATTATAATTATTTAAATATTAAAGGTATTTAATTTATTTAATTATTATATTAAATAAATTAGAGAAAAATGATTTAATATTATGAAAAATTATTTTAAATAAGAATAATATATTTAAGAATATTTTAAGTTATAAAATATAACTTTTAATATTTTTAGAGAATTTTCATTAATAATTTAATATTAATGATATTAGATTTATTTAATTGTTAAATTAAATAAATAAGATAAAAATGATTATATTGATTTAAAAATCATTTTAAATGAGAATAAAGTGTTAGAAAATATTTTGAATTATAAAATATAATTTTCGATATTTTTGGAGAATTCTCATTAATAAATTAATATTAATGATGTTAGATTTATTTAAGTATTATATTAAATAAATGAATTAAAATGATTTTATTGATTTAAAAATCATTTCAAAATGAGAAAAATGATTTAAAAATATTTTACGTTATAATTAATGACTTTTAATATTTGATGATAATTTTATTAATATTTAAATATTAATGGTGATGATTTAAAAATGATTTTAATTAGTTTAAAAATCATTTAAGTGGAATATTGGTGATTTAAAAATATTTTAAATTATTAATAATAACTTTAATATTTTGATAAGTATGTCATTAATATTTTAATACTATTAAATATTAATGATGGTAAGATTATTTGAAGATTAAATCATTTAAAAATGATTCCAATGTTTGAAAAAATTATTATAAATAATAATAATTGTTTGATAAATTATTAAAAGCTTCCGAAAAATATTATTAATGATATTTGACTTATCTAAATTAATATTGAAGCTTAGAAACCGAATTTTGATTGACAATAACTGTGTTAATTGTCGGATAAGGTGACCAGAACACCAAGAAATGGACCGAAGTCCAACCAGACCGAAATAGTTAGATTTGATAAGTGTTTATATAGGTTATTAACACTGATGTGGCTATGTGGTAATGTGTCTAGGAGAAGTTTAACTGTAGAATACAGTGTTGCGTGTTATGAAATATTGTGCTAATTGTGAGACCGATATTATTGGTTATAGGTCTTTCAAAAGTAGATAAGTTTATTGTGTAGTTGTAATCAGCGGAAGAGGCAAGTTTCCTAACTCAACCTTGAGTTAATATTGTTTAAATATTGTAGTGGTTGATTATTGTTAATTATACCACGTCCAAGAATTTATTATTGGTTATTCGCAGCTAGTGCATGTTTAATAATTCAAATTGAATTACTAATTCGGAAAATATACATTCGTAAAATAACTATTATTGGATATTCATATCCGTAGAAGCTAGTATTGACAGTACAGATAATTCCTATTTATTATTATGTTGAGAAATGTCTTAGCCAATTATTCTGGTTAGGCGAACATTTGTTAGAACTTGATAGGTTCGAGAAGAGAATTTAATTATTATTGACAGATCGATGCCAATTATTTCGGCTAGATCGAGAAGTAATTGGAAATTAAAATCATAGTATTTCGTTGTTAAATCAAAATCTTGATTCTAAGACTGAGAAGAACAACCTTTTATATAAAAGGGAACATTTTATTGGTCGTATATTCGGCCTTTGCGCGCGATTAAGTATTATGCATAATATAGGGTATAATAAAGCTGATCACTTTATATACTTACAGAGGGTATGATTTAATCTTTATGGTTATCTGATACACTTGGGTATATCATAGTCAAATCTTTGATAGTTACTCGAGAAGAGAAGTTCAAGATCCAATGGATCGCTCAGCATAAATCAGGAAAACATTCCACTTTGCTATTTCGTAGAATTAATTCTTGTTTATTCATTTGAATATCGTAGAAAACCTTGAAAGCGTTGTACTCTTTCATTATCAGATTATTGTTGCGTAGAAGCCGAGAAGACTTGTTATTGATTCTTATGCACTCATTGTATGATTTAACTTGCGGGACAAACTTGTTGCTCACCCTTGCTAAATAAAACTTTTCAGCAAGGGGCGAAGTTGCAGAAGGTGCTGCGAAGAAGAACAAAGGAAAAGGCATAGTGATAAATTAGTATAATGAACATTATTATTATTTTATTGTATTGTAAACCCTTTTTGTATATCTAAGGGGTATGTTTGTAATGTTAAGGTTAACGGACCTAGGACTAATGTATTAACAACATATGTTAATGTGATATGTATTACTATTTCTATATGAATGGGTAGTTAGATAGTATTATTTTGTGGACCATGAACACCAAACTCGGGGGCCAGGTAACCCGAATTTGGGAGTGTCACAAATTGGTATCAAAGTTGTAGGTTATAAACCTTAAGTGGGGTGGGGGAAAACCCTAAGATTATAACCATAAGCGAAATAGAGAATACTCATTTAGAGTATTAAGTGAGGGATTGCAGGAGTGCATCAATAGTGAAATATGTGGACACATGGTGTGAGAAGTTTGTATTGGAGAAGTACTAATCAAGTTGTTTAAACTGATTGTAGGATGTTAGGAGAAGATAAGATTAGTACGGAAAGGTCGGGCCGATTGTCGCATTTGAAAGAGAGTCGAGGTGCCAAAGACAGATGCGAGTCAATGGAAGAAGTAGGAAGAGATGAACCCATGGTTAATCTTGGGGGTGATCATGATGATTATCCCGAGATATATCTGAGTGGTAATGAGGAGGCGGAGTCTCAAGAAGCTAAGGTGGAGTTAAAGAATAAGATCAAAGTTGGAGAACAAGATCAGCTATCTGCAGAAGTCCAGGAACTGTAGAGTAAATTATTTCTCTCGAGGAGATGTGAAAAAGCAGAAGCGTTACGCTAAAACGAATCGAATAACTAAACGAGTCAAGGCGCAGTGGAGAGGATGAAGATCAAGGTGGTGGATCGTCTCCAAGGAACCAACAAAAAAGGACAAGAAGAAGAGAAAGAGGGAAAAGATAAACAAAACTCCGAAAAATTCAAACTCAAGAAGAGGCAAGCTCAAAAGAAGTGTGGAAAGACTCACGTGGGAGAATGCATGATGTGGAAGAACGTGTGTTTCAACTGTAAGCAGGATGGACATATTTCTTTGCATTGTCCTAAGCTGAACATGAGGAAGTGTTTTTCATGTGGAAGAACGGGTCACGGATTCAACAAGTGTCCCAACAAGAAGAAGACTGGTGAAGGGAGTGGTTAGTAGACAACTTAGATATAAGTGATAGTATCTTTTGGTAGAAGATTATGATATTAAGTGTTGTAATATCGAGAATGATGTATAAACATATGTAATATATATGTTTTTACGAATAAAATCTTTATTTTCTTTATGAATATAAGATTAAAATTAAGTTGTGAGTTCTTAAAACTCATACTTATGGTAAGTTCATGACTCATGATTATATGAAATGTTCTGAACCCATCAGCGAATGCTAGGATAAGTTCATACACTCATATAATTGTGGCAAGTTACTGAACTCATAAGTGTGGTAAGTTTGATGAACTGGAAATAGTTATGTGAAAATGGAAAATGTCAACTTTTTGTGTAAAGTTGGAGAATTGCAACTTTTTATAAAGTTGAGTATGTTAATCCTAAAATTATTTTAAAAAGGGATAGTAATATGTGTTAAGTACTATATGTACTATGTGTTATTTGAATAAATATGCAATTATATGATAACTTTGTGTTGAATTCTTATTGTGTTAAGAATCTGTGTAGAGAAAGAGAATTAATATAAGATTTTTATTTAAATCAGATCATGCAGCCTAGACGACAGAATCGAAATCAAAGAGAAGAGCAATCGATAAATAATGAAGGAGGTGAAGTGGACTCGATGCAGAATTTCATAGATATGCTAGCCCAAGCTATGGAAAATAGAGCTCCAACTGCAAGACGAAGAGCGAGGAATCAGCCAGCTGATAGATTGGCTAACTTTAGGGACTTTAAAGCGGTAGGACCGTCGGAATTCAAGGGAACCACAGATCCGATTGAAGCCCAAACTTGGGTGAAGAAGATGGAGAAAGCGTCAAATCACATGAGTGGTAATAAGAAGAAGATACTTTTGCTACATACTTGATGAAGGGAGAAGCTAACAACTGGCGGGAGACTAATCAGGCAAGAGCTGGTACAGCGGTGGTGATGTGGACAAGATTCAAGGAGTCGTTCTTTGAGAACTACTTCTCACCGAGTATGCAAGTTCGGATGGAAGTTAAGTTCTTGGAACTGAAGCAGGAGAATATGTCAGTTTCGAAGTATGCTGCCAAATTCAACGAATTAGAGAGGTTTGCACCTCATCAGGTGGATACGAGAATGGACTAAAGCCAGGGATATTCAACAAGGTAGCGGTATTGCAGATCAACACGTTCGCGGCTTTGTTGGAGAAAGCGTTAATTGGTGAAGGAGGGAGCGAAGCTGCATCTCGATTTCATCAGGAAATGAAGAAGAAGACCAATGATGGAGGAAGCAATGGTGGTAGTAACCCGAACAAAAGGAAGTGGAGTGAGAATACCTAATCGAGTAGCAAGACTGAAGGGAATAAGCAAGGGAGGGAGGGAGGGAGGGAATAATCGGGTAGCAGGTGTTTATCTGAAGAAGAAAGGAGTCTGCTATAACTGCGGGCAAGTGGGCACATGTCACTCAATTGCCCAAGTCCGAAGAAAATTCAAGGTTGTTATGCCTGTGGATCAACTGACCATATGGTACGGAACTGTCCAAAGAGGAATGCGGAGAAGGAAAGTGTCAACAAGGGACCCGGTGGTGGAACCTTGGCAAATCGAGGACCTGCACAGCCAGAAAGATCAACCGTCCGTACAATCAACATGACGACGTGGGAGGCAGTGACTACTCAGGTGGCAACAAGTAATTATCTCGTTTAATACTTAAATTACGCGAGTAATATGAGTCAGATATTTCTGTGAACTGTTTCCTTTTATAGATTCAAGTCACAGGTTAGAATTTAAGACACAAATCAATATTGTGTTGATAAAAAAATGAATTGATGATACAACTTTAAAAGATTATAGAGAATAAGAAAGCGGTAATTCCGAGGACGAAATCCTTTTAAGGAGGGGTGAATGTGATAACCCGGGATTTCGAATAATCCAAATTTAATGAATAATTTTTTTTATTTAATATTGTACTGTGTATCTATGATAAAGGTCTCGAGAATTAGTCAATCTGTGTATTGACTAAAAAATTAGAGTAGAGTTGTGCTTAACAACTTTAAAAAACCCTAACCCTAATTTTTGGATAGGGATTCGGTAGAAAATGCAATTAAAATAATTGTATCGATGAATATGTGTTTGTACTATATATGAATGTTGATCAAAAATTGATCGGATAAGGTTTGTAATTAATAAACCCTAATAAGAGATTAGAAACCCTAATCGCAAGATTAAAAATCCTAACGCGCAGTTAGAAACCCTAAACGAAAGCCGGGAAACCCTAATTATAAATCCGGGAATCATAAACCCTAAATTAGGAAACCCTAATCCTAATTGGCGAGCATAATGTGTTTTTTAAACACTTATATGATTAGGAAAACCTAATTTAATTAGGAAACCCTAATTTTAGTTTTAAACTTTTAATTTTCTAAGTTGAAAACCCTAATTTGAAAATTATGAAAACTAAAGTTTTAAAACCTAAGTGCTAGAACCTTAGGGTTAAACCCTAAGGGTTTGGACAATATCTAGAATGCCATTAAAATTTCATGTACAATGACCAAAATGCCCTTTTTACATATTTTAGTAAGTTAACTTGTAGAAATTTCTAGCAACTTTAGTAGGTGAGCAACTACATTGACTTTGTAACTTGAAAATCTCAGCAATCAACCTTCCAATTGATAGCTAACATCATGTCTAGCAACATATCACATTATATAAGAAATCAAAGAGAGAGAAAGTGCATGTATTTGGCCTATTAGATATCTAACTCTCCTACAACTCTCTCTCTCTCTCTCTGTGTGCATATCCAAAATTCACAAGTTACTCAGTCCCAAATACAGACCCTAGATCACCCAAGATCATTTAGGAAGATCAAGATCAAAGATTTGATAAGAGAGGTATAAACCCTAGACTTATATTTTGATCATGTATGTTATATTAGAGTTTGTGATTTTGTGTTTTTATAAGTGTTATATTGTGACACCCCCAAAATAGGTCTACATCCCCCATTCTGAGTTGTCAATACACGGTACAGAAACAACTACAACTTTATTATTACAATAGTAAAACTGTGAGTTTAAATACAGATATTGTCATTTAGACAATATCCACATACAAATAAATCCTCATCATAATTATTGATACATTATTTTACAACAATGGTGAGGACTACTAAACAACTCTCCCTAGAACTTTCATTCCATACCCGACTGCAGACTTGCTATATTCTCGCCTCCCGAGAAGAAAAATGGAACAAAAAGGAAAAGGGTGAGCTCGACTAGCCCAAAGAAGAATATTATGACTAAGATAATATACAACAAAATTATCGTTAGTCTTCAACAGGAAAATATAATAGAATACAATAGACAACAAGTTTTAAATCAATATTCAAAAGTGGAAATAATAATTCATTAGAAGAGTTAAGTAGAGAATGCAAACTACTATCTTCTATGTATGAATTTTAAAGTTCATCGCTCTATATTTTATCCCCGTAACATCAATCAATATATATCCGGGATCAAATATCCATCCTTGCACTACATGCCAAGGACATTCACCGAGTTGGTAATGTTCATCTAAACACCTGCTCATCTTTGCACCACGGCCAAAGATATTCATCAGAAATCATTCATCTTTGCACTACGGGCCAAAGATATTCATCAGAAATCATTCATCTTTGCACTACTGGCCAAAGATATTCATCATAAATCATTTAAGATTGAGGATGATGAAAAATATATTATTTTTTTTTAAAGAAACGAATCCAGTGAAACAAAATGACAAGGATTAAGGATTAAGGATTCGTACTTCGCTTTTATCCACGCCCAAAAATACCTCAAAAATAATCATAGTGGTGTAAAATTCAAGAATGATCAAAACATGGATACAATCAAAGCTAGTATCCACAATAGATATTTTGAATTTAAAAGAAAAATTTTCATTTTTCGATGAATAGCCGTATTCGTGAATAAAGACAGTATACGCGAATAATAAGACCAAGTATATGTGAATAGTAACTCTCGACACCAAAAGTTCCAAATTTGATAAAAACTTCAGATCAATATTTCAGCATAATGATATTGAAGAAATAATATCATTACAAAAAAAAATAATATCCCTTACCTCGAAAGATCAGTACTTCTAACTGGAATACTGGATATAGACTATATCTTGAACTTTCACCGTATAGCAATACTCAAAGTATACTCAAAATACTCACAAGAATACGCTCGATAATATAGAGAGAGAAAACTTCAGCCGGTGTGATTTTCAATTCTAACCTAAGCACCTATTTATAGGAAATTGCTTAGAACACCAAAGCAGAAAATTTAATATAATATTAATATATATAAAAATATTATACGTATTCCTTGAAATCTTAATCTCAGCAATTCACACATGCCAACCTTCTAGAAAAAAAAATAAAAAAAACGTTTTTCTAATTTAAAATAATTTAAACTTCCAAAAATCAATTATTTTGAGCTTCTAACTTCAATAATTCATAATAAATAGCCCTTTTATCAGAAAATTTGAATCTCGTGAGTTTTTATAGGAAATTCAATTCTCTACAACTTTGCAGAAGAAAGTTTTTCCAAATTTCCAACAAAATTGACCGAAATCCACAAACGGGTGATTTTAGAGGCTATAATCAAATTTCAGTCAATAAATGGGGTCCACCGACATGTTTAACATGTTTTAAACATTTATTGCAACAAAATACTCTTCCTCCTCGTATACTCATATATCCCACAATCGTTGTAAAAATATCACCATTATTATATTATTAAAATATAATAATATATATTTAAATGAATTATTTTATCGTAAAAGATAAAATTTCAATTTTCAACAATTGTCACATTAAAATTTTCTCCATCTATATCCACATAAAATCAATATTTTCCTCATCATATGAATCAATAATTAATTATTCACAAATAATATTACGTAATCACAATATTGACAACCGTGCGGTTCCTGTGAAAGCAGGGGCTTTCCAATAAGAATTTCTCCTTCATCGGCAGCAATTAGGTGACCAAACCTCTCCTTAGATGTAACTTTCTAGACATTGCCAATAATGTTATCTAATAATATTATTCAGATAATATGAATTATTGTTTCGACAACTAAAAAAATAATGTAATGACAATTATTAAAACAACAAAGAATATAAAATATCAACGCAAAGAATTATTGAATCAATAAAATAAAACACCTAATAAAGAATTATCGTAACCATTATTGAGTAGTGCCTTCTCACGTAAGAGTCAATAATTGGTGCAATACTGTGCTACCGCTCAACAACGCCAGACATCGTGGTTTTAACCAACGGGTATTCCAACAAAGGTAAACTGTAGAACAACTACGCCGTTATTTTTAAACAACTTATATTTGTCATTTTCTTCCTCCAATCGCTTTTCGTTATGGGGCCCACATGGTCGCTACTGGGTGCGCATTTAATATTCCCAGACGAAGCATTTAATATTCCACGACCAAACTAATATTCCCGACAACAATGAATATTTTATAACCACTTGCTTATTTTGAAATATTTATGATTTTACCCGTAACTATCCACATTAATCACATCAACCCTTACTATTTCAAAATAATAATTAGAGGAAATTAAATTTCATTTATTAATTATTTGGGATCTTACAACCTCCCTCCTTATGAAATTTCGTCCTCGAAATTGACGACGATTCTGTGTGTTTCAAAAGATGAGGATACCTCGCTTTCATTTCCGCTTCCAACTCCCGTGTCATTTCCTCTATAGATGGTTTCTCCACAAGACTTTAACTTGTGGTATGACCTTCGTAGCGTAGGGACATGCTCCTTCCTATCCAAGATCTTGACAGTACTTCCTCATACGTTAAGTCTTGGCTATCTCGCCCGGTTCTAACTCAATAACGTGATTCGGCTTTTTACATATTACTAAGTACGAGATATGTGAAACACATTATGAACACGAGACATACTGAGGTAACGCGAGTCTATAGGCTACATTTCATACCGGTCAAGAATTTGAAATGGACCAATAAATCGTGGATTGAGCTTTCCTCTCTTCCTAATCTTGTAACTCCCTTCCATGGGGCAACACGCAACAATACATGATCCCCTATACTAAATTCCACATCCTTTCGATGAAGATCCGCATAACTCTTTTTGTCGATCTTGTGTCGCTTTGTATCGTTGTCGAATCATTTGGATCTTTTCAGTAGTCATATCGCATTTAACTCGGGTCCCAACAATGTTGCTTCACCCAAATTTCATCCCAACATATATGGAGAGCGACACTTTCGGCCCATATAATGCTTCGAATGGGGCCACACCTATACTTGCTCGATAACCTGTTGTCAGGAGAATTCCACCAATGGTAAATACTTATCCCAACCGCCCTTGAAGTCTAGGACACAGAGTCTTAATAAATCTTCAAGAGTTTGAATAGTCCTCTCGATTGTCCGTCCGTTTGAGGATGGTATGTCGAATCGAATCTTAAAACCGCACTCCATAGCTTTTTGCAAGCTAACCCAAAATCTTGAAGTGAATCTTGGGTCACGATCCGAAACTATGGATATCGGCATGCCATGCAATCTCACAATCTCATTTACGTACATTTGAGCAAGACGTTCAAGGGAATAAGTCTCCCGTATTGGCAAGAAATGAGCAGACTTGGTTAATCTATCAACAATAACCCAAATAGCATTTATGCCTTGAGAAACCGTGGAAGTCCCGTAACGAAATCCATGGTAATGTGTTCCCACTTCCATTTCGGAATCTCAAGTGGTTGCAATGGTCCCTTAGGCACTTGATGCTCGCTTTACACGTTGACAAGTTAAACATGTTGAGATAAACTTTGCAATCTCTCTCTTCATATTGTTCCACCAAAATGTATGTCAAGATCACGATACATTTTAGTACTTCCTGATGGATTGCAAATGGTGTATTGTGTGCCTCCATCATAATCTTGTACTTCAAATCGTAATCGTTAGAACACAAAGTCCGGAGTGGACTCAAGTATTCCTTCTTCATCAATTCTCTCTTCCTAATAGCTCCTTCTTGTACTTTCTTCTTCATATGCATCACTCCGGCCTGGCTGGCTTGAGCAACCTTAACTTTTTCTATTAAAGTTGGCTCTATGCGATATTTGACATCATCGCACTCGCTCTCGTGATATGATCTTCTACTCAACGCCGCCACTACCACGCTCGCTTTTCAGGATGGTATTGAATAGTGTGGTCGTAGTCTTCAATAGCTCGAGCCAACGTCAGCCGCCGCATGTTAAGTTCTTTTGAGTGAAGAAATATTTAAGGCTTTTATGGTCCGAATATATCTCCATTTTCTCTCCATATAGATAGTGCTCTCCATTTTTAGCGCTGAAACGATCGGGCCGCTAACTCTAGATCATGAGTAGGATAATTCCTCTCATATTCTTTAAGTTGTCGCGAGGCATAGGCTATGACTTTCCCACGCTGCATGAGAACACATCCTAACCTTCGCTCAAGAATCATCATTTGAGATAACAAATCCATCCGAACCAGATGGTATTGTTAGAACAGTGCCGTAAATAAGTCTCCTTTTAAGCTCTTGGAAACTCTTCTCGCACTCTTCGCTTCCAAACGAATTTTGTATCCTTCCGAGTTAGATGAGTTAATCTGAGTAGCGATTCGAGAAAACCCTTCCACTAATCTCCGATAATAACCAATTTAAGCCCAAAAAGCTACGTGACTTCAAACACCAACTTCGGTTGCTTCTAACTTTGTATTGCTTCAATCTTCACGGGTCAACAGATACTCCATGTTTGGACACATTATGCCCAAGAAATGCTACTTCCTCAAGCCGTAACTCGCATTTCTTTAACTTGGCATAAAGCTTATTTTCACGAAGCCTTTGGAGTACCACTTCAAATGGTGCTCATGATCTTCACGCTTTTGGAATATATGAGGATGTCATCAATAAAGACAACAACGAATCGATCCAAATACTCTTTGAATACTCGGTTCATCATATCCATGAAAGCCGCAGGAGCATTAGTCAATCCGAAAGACATAACTAAGAATTCATAATGCCCGCATTCGAAGTTCTAAAGGCGTCTTTGGAATATCCTCGCCTAATCTTCAAATTGATGATATCCGTAATCTAAGATCGATTTTTGAAAAGAATTGTGCTCCTTCAAATCGGGTCAAACAAGTCATCAATATGAGGTAGAGGATACCTATTCTTGATAGTGACATGGTTCAATTCCCGATAGTCAATATAAAGTCGCGATACCCCGTCTTTCTTCTTTACAAATAAAACAGAGCACCCCAAGGAGATGTACTAGGACGAATGAAACCAATGTCCAACAACTCCCGTAGTTGGACCTTTAACTCAAGTTCAATAGAGCCATTCGATATGGGGTTTTAGAAATGGGCTTTGTACTAAAGTTCAAGGTCAATAAAGAATTCAACTTCACGCTCGGGGTAGACCGGGAAGTTCTTCGTGAAATACGCCAGAAAGTTAATAACAACAGAATATTATTCAATTTTGACGTGTCTTTATTCAAATCCATAACACGGGCTAAGAAAGCTTGACATCCGCTTTTTAATAAAAGAATAGCTTTATGATTAGATATGACGTTGATTGATTTTAATGGTTTAGTTGCTTGAATTTGAACAAAGAAAGTTGTTTAGGAATATGAAAGCTAACAACCTTATTTAAAACAATCAATTTTAGCATGATGAGTAGTTAACCAATCAATCCCTAAAATCACATCAAAAAGCAAGTATCTTTAAAGAGATAAGGTCAATAAGTAAGATAAGGGTGCCAACATGGATTAGACAAGATTTATAAACAAATGGATGTGATGAAAGTTTTCCTAACCTGGAGTTTCAACAGATAGGTCAAAGTCTAATTTCTCCTGAGTCAAGTTTAAACGCTGAGCACAAGGTGAGAGATAAATGAATGGGTAGCACTTAGTATCTAGTAAAGTATAAACTTCACAAGAATTTATCTTCTATGTATGATTTTAAAGTTCATCGCCTATTTTATCCCTCGTAACATCAATCAATATATATATGGGATCAAATATCCATCCTCGCACTACATGCCAAGGACATTCACCCGATTGGTCATGTTCATCTAAACACTGCTCATCTTTGCACCACGGCCAAAGATATTCATCGTAAATCATTCATCTTTGCACTACGGGCCAAAGATATTCATCGAAATCATTCATCTTTGCTGACTTCATCGCCAAAGATATTCATCGTAAATCATTCATCTTTGCACCATCGCCAAAGATATTCATCATAAATCATTTAAGACCGAGGATGATGAAAATATATTATTTTTTTTTTAAAGAAACGAATCCAAAGGAAACAAAATGACAAGGATTAAGGATTAAGGATTCGCATTTCGCTTTTATCCACGCCCAAAAATACCTCAAAAATAATCATAGTGGTGTAAAATTCAAGAATGATCAAAACATGGATACAATCAAAGCTAGTATCCACAATAGATATTTTGGACTTAAAAGAAAAATTTTCATTTTTCGATGAATAGTGCCGTATTCGTGAATAAAGATCAGTATAACGTGAATAAGACCGTGATATGTGAATAGTAACTCCGACACCAAAAGTTCCAAATTTGATAAAACTTTCAGATCAATATTTCAAAGATAATGATATTGAAGAAATAATATCATTACGAAAAAAAAAAAATATCCCTTACCTCGAAAAAGATCAAGATTTAACCGGAATATCGGATATAGACTATATCTTGAACTTTCACCGTATAGCAATACTCAAAGTATACTCAAAATACTCACAAGAATACGCCGATAATATAGAGAGAAAACTTCAGTTCGTGTGATTTTCAATTTAACCCAAGACCTATTTATAGGAAATTGCTTAGAACACCAAAAGTAAAATTTAATATAATATTAATATATATAAAATATTATACGTATTCCTTGAAATCTTAATCTCAGCAATTCACACATGCCAACCTTCTAGAAAAAAAATAAAAAACGTTTTTCTAATTTAAAATAATTTAAACTTCCAAAAATCAATTATTTTGAAGCTTGAACTTCAATAATTCATAATAAATAGCCCTTTATCAGAAAATTCGAATCTCATGAAGTTTTATAGGAAATTCAATTCTCTACAACTTTACAGAAGAAAGTTTTTCCAAATTTCCAACAGAAATTGACCGAAATCCACAAACGGGTGATTTTAGAGGTTATAATCAAATTTCAAATAATAAATGGGGTCCACCGACATGTTTAACATGTTTTAAACATTTATTGCAACAAAATACTCTTCCTCCTCAGATACTCATATATCCCACATTCGTTGTAAAATATCACCATTATTATATTATTAAAATATAATAATATATATTTAAATGAATTATTTTATCGTAAAAAGATAAAATTTCAATTTTCAACAATTGTCACATTAAAATTTTCTCCATCTATATCCACATAAAATCAATATTTTCCTCATCATATGAATCAATAATTAATTATTCACAAATAATATTACGTAATCACAATATTGACAACTGTGCGTTCCTGTGAAAGAGGGGCTTTCAATAAGAATTTCTCTTTCAAGGCGCACAATTAGTGACCAAACCTCTCCTTAGATGTAACTTTCTAGACATTGCCAATAATGTTATCTAATAATATTATTCAGATAATATGAATTATTGTTTCGACAATCTAAAAAATCTTGTGTAATGACAATTATTAAAACAACAAAGAATATAAAATATCAACGCAAAGAATTATTGAATCAATAAAATAAAACACCGAACAAGAATTATCAGAACCATTATTGAGTAGTGCCTTTCACGTAAGAGTCAATAATTGGTGCAATACCGCTGGCTACCGCTCAACAACGCCAGACATCGTGTTTTAACCACCGGTATTCCAACAAAGGTAAACCTGTAATAACTACGCCTGTTATTTTTAAACAACTTATATTTGTCATTTTCTTCCTCCAATCGCTTTTTAGTTATGGGGCCCACACATGGTCGCTACCATTGCATTTAATATTCCCGGCGCATTTAATATTCCACGACCAAACGAATATTCCCGACAACAATGAATATTTTATAACCACTTGCTTATTTTGAAATATTTAAGTATTTTACCCGTGAATTATCCACATTAATCACATCAACCCTTACTATTTCAAAATAATAATTAGAGGAAATTAAATTTCATTTATTAATTATTTGGGATCTTACATATATGATGTTTTATGATGATATATATTGATATAACATAGATCCATAGCATCAAAATGCTTTAAAATTGAAGTTTTACAAAACTGCCCAAGAACATGGTTTGTGGTCTGACAAGCTAATGTCAGGAGCCACAAATTCGTGTAGGTTTATGATTCTTGTCGTTTTATGTTTTGGATCTATAATTTGGTATGAGCTTTTGGTTCTGCAAGTGAAATAAGAGTCTTTTAATGTGTAGATTTCATGTTATAATCGGTCAAAGTCGGTTGACCGACCATTACCGAGTACATTCTAGGTAAGTTTCAAATCAGCGTCTGACAAGAATTGTTAAGCAATAGATCTGACAGTTGTTTTGTGATATGATAATGTTATGGTAACCATGTTGTAGCCTGTATAATGGACTATAGATCTGGGTCTTTAGACCTCTTAAAACATCAACATATTGATCAGATTAGGTGGTCAAACTAGGCAACTCGACCCTGATATGCAGTTTTTGGAATTTCCAAAAACGGGAAGAACACGTTTTTCTGAGAGCCTTTGACCAAGCTATAACTTGTGATCTTGTTGTTGTTTATTTGATCTCTTGTTGTAGTATTGTTGCTTGACATATGGACTCTAACTTTGAACCATTAAACCACCAAAAGCATGATCAGAACGCAGATTAATTTGAGCTTAAAAGTGTCCACTCAGACTATCTGAATTTCTGGAAAATCGAGAAATCGTCAAACAAGGACTTTGAAGGCACAAATTGTCTTGTTATGTTGTTGTATGATCAATCTAAATATTGAAACTTGTAAAGTTACATAAAAACTACAATATCTAAGTTTTCGATTGGACAGAAGATGCAAGAATCGAGATTAACATGTGGTCAAACTAAGGACCTGAAGCATGAAGCTGTCAGCGTTCTTAAGCTTAAGATCACCAACAACGACGCTTTGTGTCGCTAAAGCCCTATAGCAACGGTTTTTAATATAATTATTTTCTGAATTTTCAGAAATTACTTAAAAATAGAAATAAATTATAAAATAATTTAAAATGGTTTTAAAATTTATTTTAAATTATGAAAAATAATTTTTGACCAATTGGAATATTTTTCTTTAATAATTATAATTATTTAAATATTAAAGGTATTTAATTTATTTAATTAGTATATTAAATAAATTACGTAAAAAGATTTAATATTATGAAAAATTATTTTAAATAAGAATAATGTATTTAAGAATATTTTGAGTTATAAAATATAACTTTTAATATTTTTAGAGAGTTTTCATCAATAATTTAATATTAATGGTATTATATTTTTTAATTGTTAAATTAAATAAATAAGATAAAAATGATTTTATTGATTTAAAAATCATTTTAAATGAGAATAAAGTGTTAGAAAATTGTTTGAATTATAAAATATAATTTTCAATATTTTTGGAGAATTCTCATTAATAAATTAATATTAATGATGTTAGATTTATTTAATTATTATATTAAATAAATGATTTTATTGATTTAAAATCATTTAAAATGAGAAAATAATTTAAAATATTTTAAGTTATAATTAATGACTTTTAATATTTGGATGATAATTTTATTAGTATTTAAATATTAATGGTGATGATTTAAAATGATTTTAATTAGTTTAAAAATCATTTAAGTGGAATATTGGTGATTTAAAAATATTTTAAGTTATTAATAATAACTTTAATATTTTGATAAAGTATGTCATTAATAATTTAATATTATTAAATATTAATGATTGTAAGATTATTTGATGATTAAATCATTTAAAAATGATTCCGATGTTTGAAAAAATTATTATAAATAATAATAATTATTTGATAAATTATTAAAAGCTTCCGAAAAGTATTATTAATGATATTTGACTTATCTAAATTAATATTGAAGCTTAGAAATCGAATTTGATTGACAATAATTTGTTAATTGTCGGATATGGTGACCAGAACACCAATAATGGACCGAAGTCCAACTAGACCGAAATAGTTAGATTTGATAAGTGTTTATATAGGTTATAAACACTGATGTGGCTATGTGGTAATGTGTCTAGTAGAAGTTTAACTGTAGAATACAATGTTGCGTGTTATGAAATATTGTGTTAATTGTGAGACCGATATTATTGGTTATAGGTCTTTCAAAAGTAGATAAGTTTATTGTGTAGCTGTAATCAGCGAAAGAGGTAAGTTTCCTAACTCAACCTTGAGTTAATATTGTTTAAATATTGTAGTGGTTGATTATTGTTAATTATACCACGTCCAAAATTTTATTGTTGGTTATTCGCAGTTAGTGCATGTTTAATAATTCAAATTGAATTGTTGATTCGAAAAATATACATTTGTAGAATAACTGCTGTTGGATATTCATATCCGTAAAAGCTAGTATTGACAGTACAGATAATTCCTATTTATTATTATGTTGAGAAATGTCTTAGCCAATTATTCTGGTTTGACGAATATTTGTTAAAACTTGATAGGTTCGAGAAAAGAATTCAATTATTATTGACAGATCGATGCCAATTATTTCGGCTAGATCGAGAATTAATTAGAAATTGAAATCACAGTATTTCGTTGTTAAATCAAAATCTTGATTCTGAGACTGAGAAGAACAACTTTTTATATAAAGAGAACATTTTATTGGTCGTATATTCGGCCTTTGCGCACGATTAAGTATTATGCATAATATAGGGTATAATAAAGATAATCACTTTATATACTTGCAGAGGGGTATGATTTAATCTTTATGGTTATTTGATACACTTAGGTATATCATAGTCAAATCTTTGATAGTTACTCGAGAAGAGAAGTTCAAGATCCAATGGATCGCTCAGCATAAATCTGGAAAACATTCCACTTTGCTATTTCATAGAATTAATTCTTGATTATTCATTCGAATATCGTAGAAAACCTCGAAAGCGTTGTACTCTTTTATTATCAGATTATTGTTGCATAGAAGGCGAGAAGACTTGTTATTGATTCTTATAAACTCTGATGATTGGGTAATATACCAATGAATTGGATATACGTAAGCTTAAATTGTTGTATTCTCGAGTCTTTTAGTAGCATTTTTACTGTGTTTAGTTGTTATTTTGCAGATTCGGGAGCTGTAAGGACAATTTGGGAATTGGAGCTGTTTAATGGCATTTTCGTGATTAATTCAAAGTCGGTAGCAAAGTATACTGGTCTAGTATTATAGCATGCAATGTCGAGATCAAGCTTGACCTCGGTTGATTAAGGCGGCGTGTGTTGACTAATGGTTTGAATTGCATAATTGGGTGCTAATTGATAAGTTAATTGGGAAAAGGATTGTGGTTAGATGAGAAGAGTATATAAAGGCTAATTGGCTGAAATTAAATGATGAACCATAATTGAAGGCTAAGCAAGGAATTACTTGAAGATTGAAGGATTTACTTTAGAGTTTCTTCTTCTCCTTATTTTCAAATTTGTATAATTCCTTAAGGATGTTTTTCAAGAGATTGTTGGTTTTAAATTCTGTTATGAACTAATTCTTTAATTAAGACTACAATTGAACCTTTTATGTCTATAAGTTAATTATTTGATTTATTCCAATTATTTATGTTAAAGTGAATTGTTTATCATGTCTTGTGTTTATTGATTAATTATTTAGCCAGTAATTACCTTGTTACTCTAGAAGGATTCGGAAGATGAAATCTAGGGTTAGAACTGGACTTGATAACATGTATACTTAATTATTTGCATGTCGAATAATTAGGGTCGTGAATTGAATAGGAATATATGTTCACTGCATGTAACAAATTGGGAATTGGGATTGAATGAGTTTAATTTAATTGTTTTGCATAGGAATATCGCAAGATTAATTGGATTAAATAAAAGTTAATTGATCACTTGGAAAAGGGCTTTTGACACTTAGAATTCCTGTTAACAATTCAGTAGGCATAATAATTCGGATAATTGGATAATTGGTATAAAGTTCATAATTGGGGATATTGGAGTCTTAACCTTATTTATCTGAATTCATTCGTCAAGTCTTAGTTGTTATTTAGTTGATTTCATTTTAGAATAATATACTTTTAATTGATTAATTTAGTTGTCTTATTTCGTAGAATCACACTTTATGGTTGTTTAAATAAAATTGAATTGATATAGTGCTAGTAGTTGGAATTTATTGATTGGAATTCTATGTGGGATCAACACTTTATCTTATCACTTTATTACTTGTTGACTGTGTACACTTGCACAAATATTTGATTGTGAAATCTATTTGTCGTTGTAGTACAGTAGTAAGTATTCCCGCCTGTCACGCGGTTGACCCGGGTTCGATCACTTTATTATCTTAGTTGTTATTTGGGTTTGCCAAAAACTTGTTGATAGATTTCACAATCAAATATTTGTGCAAGTGTACACAGTCAACAAGTAATAAAGTGATAAGATAAAGTGTCGATACCACAGAGAATTCCAATCAATAAATTCCAACTACTAGCACTATATCAATTCAATTTTATTTAAACAACCATAAAGTGTGATTCTACAAAATAAGACAACTAAATTAATCAATTAAAAGTATATTATTCTAAAATTATATCAGCTAAATAACAACTAAGATTTGAGGAATGAATTCAGATAAATAAGGTTAAGACTCCAATATCCCCAATTATGAACTATAAACCAATTATCCAATTATCCCAATTATTATGCCTACTGAATTGTTAACAGGAATTCTAAGTGTCAAAAGCCCTTTTCCAAGTGATCAATTAACTTTTATTTAATCCAATTAATCTTGCGATATTCCTATACAAAAAAATTAAATTAAACTCCTTCAATCCCAATTCCCAATTTGTTACATACAGTGAACATATATTCCTATTCAATTCACGACCCTAATTATTCGTTATGTAAATAATTAAGCATACATGTTGTCAAGTCCAGTTCTAACCCTAGATTTCATCTTCTGAATCCTTCTAGAGTAACAAGGTAATTACTGGCCAAATAATTAATCAATAAACACAAGACATGATAAACAATTCACTTTAACATAAATAATTGGAATAAATCAAATAATTAATTTATAGACATAAAAGGTTCAATTGTAGTCTTAATTAAAGAATTAGTTCATAACAGAATTTAAAACCAACAATTTCTTGAAAAACATCCTTAAGGAATTACACAAATTTGAAAATAAGGAAAAGAAGAAACTTTAAAGTAAATCCTTCAATCTTCAAGTAATCCCTTGCTTAGCCTTCAATTATGGTTCATCATTTAATTTCAGCCAATTAGCCTTTATATACTCTTCTCATCTAACCACAATCCTTTTCCCAATCAACTTATCAATTAACACCCAATTTATGCAAGTCAAACCATCGTCAACACGCTGCCTTAGTCAATCGAGGTTCAAGCTTCAAACTTCTATGTCGTTTATATTATCGCACTCATACTTTTGGCTACCGACTTTGAATTAATCACGCAAATGCCATTAAATTTCAAATTTTCAAATTGTTCTCTATAATTCTTTTAATCGCAAAATAACAACTAAACATTGTAAAAATGCTACTAAAAGACTCGAGAATACAACAATTTAAGCCTACGTATATCCAATTCATGGGTATATTACCCAATCATCACACTCATTGTATGAATTAACTTGCGGGGCAAACTTTTTGCTCACCCTTGCTAAATAAAACTTTTCAGCTAGGGACGAAATTGCAGAAGGTGCTGCGAAGAAGAATAAAGGAAAAGGCATAATGATAAATTAGTATAATGAATATTATTATTATTTTGTTGTATTGTAAACCCTTTTTGTATATCTAAGGGGTATGTTTGTAATGTTAAGGTTAGCGGACCTGGGACTAATGTATTAACAACATATGTTAATGTGATATGTATTACTATTTCTATATGAATGGGTAGTTAGATAGTATTATTTTGTGGATCGTGAATACCAAACTCGAGGGTTAGGTAACCCAGATTTGGGGGTGTCACAACCAAGGGTGTGGGTTAAAGGGAGTGGTTGGAAGCTTTCCACCAACTTTTCCTTGTCCAATGGCTTCTTATTCTTCCCCTTGGTTTAATTCAATGTACAAAATCCAATTTTGGGCAATAAATTCTCTATAAATGGAGACTCCCCTTCTCAAATTAAAGCAGTTAATTTGCTGAGTTTTGATAATATAAAGAGAGTCAATGAGGTTGAGAGATAAGGGAGTGTTTAGGAAGCTCTTGCAATTTAGAAATTTCAATAAGAAGAAGAAATAACCATGTGTAATAGAAGAATTCTTCAAAGGTGCTTAATTCTCAAACTATATGTTTTATAAATTTGAATCCATCATAGAATAGCAAAAGCATGATGATTAGGTGGTTACAAATCAAAAACGTATAAATTTGTAAGTTTGATAAATTTCTAGAATTTTCAGGAATTCCTTGTAAATTAGTTTGGGAAATTGCTATCATGATGTTTACTGATTTTATATTAATGTATGGAAGTATTATGGGATAGCTTAAGCATATTGCATGAAGAATTCATGTATGGGTTTTGAGTTTCGCGAAAATGAGAGCCATTCTCGAACTCGTCCAGAAGGGAGCAAGCAGTTTCTCTCGCAAAGACAAGCTAAAGCAGAAATTGCTACTGGTCATTGCCTCTCTAAATCTGGCCCCGAGAAAGATAGTGCGTCTGCCCCATGTACAAAACAGTAGCATTACGCACGCAAAGGCACCGAACATATTAACCGATTTTTGTTGAAATATGATATCGCTAGCATGTTAGTTTGACTTAAATATGCATGATAATAGATATGACATATAGTTAAGGTTACCTTACTTATAAGGGATTTCTTTAGCGTGATTTACCACGTGTTTTGAAAAGAAACTTGAAGTTTTGAAAACAAATCTTGACCAACCTTGAGTCGTTTAAGTTTTGACCTTGTAGTATATGGCTGAGTCATGCAAGCATGAAATGTGTGTTTACGTTGCTTTGTTATAATCAATTTGTGATAGTTTGGTTTAAAATGACTTTTAAAGGAAACTTGGAAGTTTTAAAATGAATATTTACGAGCATGATGATATTTATATTCTGAACTTGTAGGATGGCATGCTAGTACTATTTATGTCATTAAACATGGACTATAAGTGCACTTATCTAGTTTGACACAATAAAAGTCATTCGAACATGAATTTAAAGTAAACTTTCAAGTGATAAACTATACTAGTCATATGTAGATAAGATGAATGCATGTAAGCATGCGTATTGAAGGTTGTTTAACATCGTAATATGGTTTGATGATTACATAGTTAGACCCTTGTTGCATGAACTCGCTTAGCCGTGAAATAAATGGCAATAAGGCTAAAGTGTAAAAATAACTTAAAGTAAACACAAGAGGCACTAAACTTGAATCAAGACCTCTTAATGTGTGTATATAAAATGTGTTAACAGTCTTGTATGCTACGAACTCAGGTGAAAACCAGGAAATAAAAAATTAGAATATGGTCCTGCCGGAGGATAAGCAGCAGTCAGTATGACCATCCTAGCTAAATCAAGCAAAATGACTGCTAACCTTTGTGAAGGCGATGTTGCTTGGCTATTTAAATTGTAATCTGCACCTTTAAGCATATGTGTATGAATTCCTTAAGCTTCAATGCTTGACTTAAGTGATGTCCTAAGTTTACAAGTATGTAATGGTTATATAAAACCTAAATTTGTTAAGTTTTATTAAGATTTGCTGTAACGATTGAGAACTTTGTAATTTATTTTAAATATTTATTAAATTAAATAAATATTTTAATTGATATATTTATTGAGATAAATAAATAATTGATGAAATTATGGTGTGATAATTTAGTTAAGTGTGTATGTTAATTAAATTAATGAATGGTAATTTTTATTATTTGAATGTTTAATTTAATGAAATAATTAAATTAAATGAATTACTTAATTAAGAAAATAATTAAATTAAATAAAATAATATTCTAGTTTAATTTAATAATTAAATTAATTGTGTCATAATTTTTTAAGTATAAAAATAATTATAATGGAAATTATAATTATAATGGTAAGAGCATAAGTTAATTAAATTAAAGTGTGACACAAGAAAATATATCATATAAATGTTATTAAAATAAATTAAAAAGGGGAGGGTTTTAGTGTGTAGCCAAACAAGGCCTTGTGGCCATTGGCTTAATTCAACTGACGCAACCTATTGGAATTTTTTACCTGACGTACGTGGGAGAGAGACCAAGGCTAGTTTATATTACGCGTAGTATTTCTAAAGCTAAGTATAGAGAGTTGGAGAGGAAGAGAGAACATAGTGAGAATTCAGAGAGAAGAAGAACAAGAGAGAATCAGAGAAGGGATTACTAGAAGTTCATACTCAACCCACCACATAGTGTAAACTTCAAGGAAGGATAATATTTTCAATTTTTCCACAATTTCCCATATTTCCCCCAAACTTGCATGAAAGCCTATCCTCACTTTAATTAAGAATAAAATAACTTCCTAGGATCTTAGTAATTCCTTTCACAACTACTCAACTATATAATATCTCTAAAGACATAATCAACTAAACAGCAAGATGTACGTGATTTTTAAGAACAGGGGATCACAACTAATAATTTCTAAGCCAACCTTTCAACTACAACATGATTCAAAAAATTTCTCAAGTTTTAACACATATAATTAATTCCTATCATTTGCCGTTAGCAGATTCACAAAAATTTCAACTAACATGCAAACTACACAAAGTAACTAACTAAATGCAAAATAATGATAATAACAAGCTAATACTATACCTCAAACTTAAAAATTACATCATCCTCAATGTTTAAAATAAATAGGAAGAATTAAAATCAAAACAAATGACTTCCCTAAGAGGTCTCAATCATCATCTTCCTCGTTGGCCAGGTTATTGTCATCATCCTCATTCTCTGTGTCAAACTATCATACGCCCTTGGAGCCCTAAATGTTAAACCTTCCCCTCGCTGTCGTTTTTACAAGGTAACTGAGATCATCACATAACTTGCAATTATTAATAATTCAAATTGAATCAAATATGCTCTTACAATTTGACGATAAATCTATTAATTTATAGTCATCGGTCTGACTTCTTCAATTCTTCAACTTGGATCAAATTTATACTTGACGAACTGCTTCTCAATCCAACACTTGGTCTTATCCTTGTACTGTTTTATTTCCTTGTAAGATTGAAAAATCCCCAAACTTGCATTGATCCACCTCGTACATTTGAACAAAAAATTTCCCATCTAGTTCATCATTGAGTACACCTTCGGCTACATTGATCCAGAAACATTCTTCATGATCACTTGGGATCTTGATTGCTTTGAAAAACTTAAATGTTATCTCTTCATCTTGGAATCTCATAGTTAGCTCGCCTTTTTTCACATCGATGAGAGGTCTACTCGTGGCCAAAAATGGTGGCCTAAGAATGATAGGTATATCTCGATCCTCTTCATAATCTAAAATAATGATATCTGCCAGAAAGACGAACTTATCCACTTTAACTAGAACATCTTTCACGATTCCCTTTAGTTAAGTAACTGTCCTATCAGCCAACTACAATGTGACATGGGTGGGTTTCACTTCATTCAATCCAAGTTGTCGATAAACAGATAAAGGCATCAGATTAGTACTTACTCCCAAATCACATAGAGCCTTACCGAAGTATTGCTTACCAATGATACACAAAATCGTGAAGCTACCCAGATCTTTAAGTTTGGGTGGTATTTTCTTTTGCAATATTGCATTGCATTCCTCCATTAGCGCCATGGTCTCGTAGTCATCTAGTTTTTTCTTCTTTGATAAAATTTCCTCCATGAACTTAACATAGCTAAGCATTTGTTCAAGTGCATCAGCAAATGGGATATTAATTTGAAGCTTCTTAAATACCTCCAAAAATTTTAAAAACGTTTTATCCACTTTTTGTTTCTACAATCTCTGTGGAAATGGCATATGAGGCATTTGCATCTGTTTACTTTCATATGAACTTGTAACTGGTTTATTTTCTTCTTTATCGCATATCTTCGGCTTATTATTTTTTTCCTCAACTATTTTCTCATCTTCAAGTGCGGACATAGTTGACTCATCCACCACATTAGGTAGTTCCTTTTCGCTTCGTAATACAATATCTTTACAATGTTCCTACCAATTAGATTCAAAATTACACTCCACATTATTGGTTGAAGAACTTTGAAGATGATTACTGTGATGCCCCAAAAATAGGTCCACACAACCCATTCTAAATCGCCAAATACATGGTACAGAAACCAAATACAAACTTCATTATTAATACAAATGTCGTGCAAAATACGACAACACATACACTGAGAGTTTTAATACAAATATTTTCTTGTAGACAATATCGAAACTCAAATAAAGTCCTCATTACAATTATTGTTACACTATTTTACAAAATAGTGAGGACTGCTATAATAACCAACTTGGACCATTACTCCACTCCCCGACTAGTCCCAGCTACATTCTCGCCTCCTGAGAAGAACAATGGAACCAAAAGGAAAATGGTGAGCTCAACTAGCACAGTAAAGAATACTATGACTAAGATAATATAAAACAAATTATCCTTAGTCCTCAACAGGGAAAATCTGATAGAATACAATAGACAACAAGTTTTAGAATACAACTGCTGCGGAAACAACAATCCATTAGAAGAGTCAAGTAGAGCATGATATCTACTATCTTCTATGATTTAAAAGTCCATCATTAATATTTTATCCCTGTAACATCATTCAATAAATATTTCAAATCAATGAATTATCCTTGCACTACGGGCCAAGGATATTCGTTAGTATCACCAGTGGTCATGATCATGCCAAACACCTATTCATTTATGCACTACGGGCCAAAGAGGACTTTCACCACAAACCTTATCTGTAACATTAAAGGTTATGATTATACCAATACACAATTTCTGGTCATAATCATACAAATCAACAGTTCATCTTTGCACTACGAGCCAAAGATGACTTCCAGTACAATATAAGCATGAGGATGATGTCAATGATATAAAGATTCAATAAAGTGAGAAAAATGATAAATATTATAGAATTCTAATTCAATTTATCCTGAGTTCAAAAATGTCCAAATTGTCAACATGATAACTATTTGTGAAGTAATATTCGAGAATGATATTCATGTATAAAAAATAATTTGGACAGAAAAGAAAATTAAATTCTGTTGTGAATAGTACTCATAAATAGTACCATATGAATAGTACCGTATGAATAGTGCCCATGAATAGTACCGTATGAATATTACTCAGACATGAATAGTTTAAAATTTAATAAGAAAGTTCAAACCAATATTCCAGTAAAATGATATTAGATGAAGCGTAAAACTTAAGAAATTTCTAATCATTTCATGAATTATAGAAGCAATACTTACTATAGTAAGTTTAAATTTAGAAATATGAAATGAAACAATATCCCTTACATAATATGGAGTATGAAAGAAAATAATATTTTTTACGAGTATTGTAATAAATAATATCCTTAACCTTAGTAAAAACTAGATTTGACTGGAATATCGGATATTATTCTGAGAAAATCTTGCACAAAAAGCTACACTCAAAGTATCCTTATACTCAAGAGAAATACTCACAATACTATAAAATAAGAATTTCTAATATTGAAGGTGTGTTTTAGGAAGGAGGGGTTACCCCCTATTTTTAGTACAGCACGGAGGAAAAATTAAACAAGGCTGCCTAATTTTCCTCCGCCAAACTTCCTTTTCTTTTCTTCTTCTTTCCTTGCCTAACTCTTCATTTTTCAATTGATTGAGGGCCCACTAATGAGACTATCAAGCTTTACAGGCAAGCCACCAAAAGAAAAACAAATGTGCAGAAGTGCACGCAAAGAATAATTCAAGATCAAAATGATAACCTTCACTCCATTTTTATTCACATGTTGAAAATTATATATTATAATAATAATAATAATATTATCATTTAAATTATTAAAAAATTATATTATTATATTATCACATTATTATAATGTAATATTATAATAATATATTTGAATGAATATTTTATCAGAGAAAATAAATGTCAAACTTTCAACAAATTCCTTCATTTATATCAAAATTAAACCAATATCCACCACATAATAATTATTCATAAATAATATTATAGGCTCACAATATTAACAACCATATCATTCCCAGGAAAGAGGGGGCTTTCCGATAATAATTTATCCTTATTGGCGCACAATTATATAACCCCTTTGCTCGACAGAATTTTTTAGACATTGCCAATAGTGCTAACTAATAATATGAATAATTGTATCATGTCAATTATTGATTTAATAATATAAAATATTATGCAGATGATACTGTGACAATAATTGAATCAATAATATGAGATACTATGCAACAATTACTGTGGCAATTATTGAATGAAACTGAGTGACTTCTTACCTAAGAATCAATAATCAGAAATACTGTGCAATACCGTATGCTACTATGCAACCACGCGCATTACTGTACTTTTATCACCGGGTATTTCAACAGTTAACGGTAAAAGTTTTGTCGTTATTCTTATAAAATTGTTATTTATGTCGCTTTTTATATCCGAAAATTATTCTGTTATGTGATCCACCAATGATTTCGCCGTCATACGGATATTTCCCGATAGAAAGAATATTCCTTGACCAAACGAATATTTTATGACCACTTGCTCAATTTGCAAAATTTGCACATTTCACCCATAACTAAAGCATTATATCAAATCAGCACCTTATGATTCAAAATAATAATTAGAGAAAATAAATCTCTATTCATAAAAAATTTGGGGTCTTACAATTACTCATAGAATTCATGAATTGTTTCAGTTTCTTTTCCCATTTTTGCATTAGTCTCTCCTGATTAAATATTCTTGTCTCACTTTGTTCGATGTATTTGGATAACAGTTCCTGCATCACTGGCTTCTGTTCCTGCTGAGATGACTGTTGACCTTGAAAACCTGACAAATTTTTTTGACTAGGAATATTATTTTGAAATTGACTATTGCTGTAAGACCCCAACTTATTATGAATAAAATTAAATTTTCTCTATTTATTATCTTGAAATAATAAGGAGTTAATTTGATATAATACTTTGGTTATGGGTGAAATGTGCAAATTTTACAAAATAAGCAAGTGGTTATAAAATATTCATTTTTTGTCGGAGAATATTCGTTTGGTCGTGGAATATTCTTGTTGTCAGGGAATATTCATACGACGGCACAGCCATTCGTGGGCCTCATAACAGAATAACTGTCGAATGAAGAAAATGACAAGTTTGAGTTTTTATAAATAATTGGCGAAGTTGTTATCGTTAACATTCATTGAATACACGGTGATTAAAATACGCCCAATCTGGCGTGGTTGCATAAAGCACTGCGGTATTACGATACATACGGTATTTTGAATTATTGATTCTTACGTGAAGGCACTACTCAATAATTATTACGATAATTCTTTGTTCAAAATTTTATTTTATTGATTTAATAATTGTTGCGTTGATATTTTATATTATTGTTGTTTTGATAATTGTCTCTGCATGATGATTTCCCATTATCGGATCAATAATTCATATTATTTGAATAATATTATTAGATAACATTATTGGCAATGTCTAGAAAGTTCTGTCTAAGGAGAGGTTTGGTCACCTAATTGCGCGCCAGTAAGGAGAAATCCTTATTGGAAAGCCCCCTCTTTCCTGAAAACGGCCTGGTTGTCATTATTGTGATTTTGTAATATTATTTATGAATAATTATTTATTGATTTATATGATAAGGAAATATTTATTTTATGTGGCTATTAATGTTGAGGTGTTTTATCAGTATTTTTGTCGGAATGGAAGTATTAAAAATCAAATCAGTGTTCTTGAGATATATTGCGTGAGTTATAATTTTTAATCCGACCGTTGGATCGTTGTGATTTTTAGATATGTTATACATATATAAGTTGAGTATATGTCCACAAATTTTGAATCGTTAAAAATGAATGTATGATTTGTTATGAATTTTAAGAGGTGATTGATTCGGAAATTATGTTATAAATGATTTTTGGTGGAAAATTCTAGAATTGAGTGGGCCCCACTTTTGGTTAGTGAGAAATGTGCTCAAATTTTATTTCAAATGTGGTGGGTGGCAATAGTAGTAGATAAAGCCATTAGGTAGCAGGTCAAGTTTGCTTCAACGTGCTAGCATTTTCCTATAAATAGGTGCTTAGGTTAGAATTGAAAATCACACCAGAAACATAAGCTTTCTCTCTTTATCTCTCTATATTATCGAGCGTATTTTGTGAGTATTTAGATACTTTGAGAGTTGCTATTCAGTACAAGTTTCATTCAGCATCACATCCAGGCACTTCGTCATTCCGAAATCTTGTTTCTTTGATGTAAGGGATGTTATTTTCTTCTTAAATGATATTATTTTCTTCAATATCATTATGCTGAGATATTGTTCTGAATTTTATTGTAGAATTTCTACCTTTTTGTGTCGGGGTTACTATTCACGTATACGACACTATTCACGTACACGACACTATTCACAAATACGGCACTATTCACCGAAAAATGAAATTTTCTCTTTTTCGTCCTAGATGTCTTTTATGGTTACTATCTTTGATTGTATCCATGTTTTGATCTTTATTTTTGAATTTTACTTCACACTTGGTTATTATGGAGTATTATTGAATTTAGATAAACCGAAATACGAATTTCTAATATTTGTCTTACATCCTCATTGGATTCGTTCTCAAAATGTTTTTCATCATCCTCAATCCTTAATGGTGATACTTGATGAATATCTTTGTCTCTGAGTGCAAAGATGAATGATTACGATGAATATCTTTGGCCCGTAGTGCAAAGATGAACAGGTGTTGAGATGAACATGACCAACTGGTGATATAAATAAATTTCTTTGGCCTGTAGTGCAAAGATGAATATTTGATTTAAGATGTATATTGATTGATGTTACAGGGATAAAATATTGATGAGGGACTTTTAATTCATAGATGATAGTAGATTTCATTCTCTACTTAACTCTTCTAATGAATTGTTGTTTCCGTAGTAGTTGTTGATCTAAAACTTGTTGTCGATTATATTCTATCAGATTTTTCCCTGTTGAAGAATAAGGATAATTTGTTGTATATTATCTTAGTCATACTATTCTTGACTGGGCTAGTTGAGCTCACCCTTTTCCTTTATGTTCCACTTTTCTTCTCAAGAAGCGAGAATATAGCAGGAACCAGTCGGGGTATAGAGTGATGGTCCTAGACAGTTGTTTTAGAAGTCCTCACTATTTTTGTAAAATAGTGCATCAATAATTGTAATGAGGACTTTATTTGGGTGTGGATATTGTTTAGAAGAAAATATTTGTATTTAAACTCAGAGTATGTGTTGTCGTATTTTGCACGACAATTGTAATAAAGTTGTAGTTGTTTTCTGTACCATATATTTGGCGACTCAGAATGTGTGATGTATACCTATTTTGGGGGCGTCACAATTGCTCCATCCTTTGCTAAATTTGTTGAGATTATAATTGCCTTGCTTATTGTAATCTCCAACATAATATACTGACTCTGTATTTATGGCATATTGTTCACTAGAATGCTCTCCCGTACGTATATCACATATTATCGCCACCTTCTGCATAGGTTGTGCTCTAAAAGAATCCATATTTTCTGTCAATGTAGCCACCTATTCCACTAAAGCTGAAATTACATCCATTTGACACCCTCCATTTATTTTGAGTTGATTTGGTCTCGTTGAAGGCCACTGATAGTTGTTCGCCACCATTTTTTCCAATAACTCATAAGCTTCATAAGAATTTTTACCCATTAAAGCTTTAATTGCGGCTGCATCAATATTGGTTCGCATTGTATCACACAAACCATTATATAATGTTTGGATTTGCAACCACATCGGAATACCATGTTGTGGACACTTATGTAGTAGTTCCTTAAATCTTTCACAAGCTTCATAAAGTGATTCAGAGTCAGATTGGCCAAAAGATGTAATCTCATTCCTTAACTTAACAGTTTTAGCTGGCGAAAAAACTTTAGCAAGAATTTTTTTTACTAATCATTCCAGGTTGTAATTGAACCTGTCAACATTGAATGTAACCAACAATTCGCCATATCACAAAGTGTGAAATGGAAAAGTCACAACCAGATTGAATCATCAGTAACTCCCTCGTACTTGAATGTATCACAGATTTCTAGAAAATTAATTAAATGCTAGTTTGGATCATCAGTAAGTGAACCTCAAAACTATACTGAGTTATGAATTATATATATGTATCATTCCCAGCTGTATCTCAAATCTATTTGCTTGAATTCTCGGTCATCGAATACTGTGAAGACCCAAAATTTTAAACAATACAATTTTTACTAATAATTTTTTTTTAATTAATAATGGTATAAATTATCAATATTATGTTAAGTATTTGTGATATAAGTTTAGCAAGACGGTCAAACTATGTATTGACTGAGTAATATAAGTGAAAAACTCTAACCCTAATTATGGATAGAGATTTGATAGTTAATACAATGATTGTAATTGTATCTTTGAGTGTGTTAGTACAGTATGAGATTGATGATCAAAGATTGATCAGATAAGGTATAACCTTAGTAACCCTAATGGTGGATTAAAAACCCTAATCTACAGTTAGGAAACCCTAACGATCAGTTAAGAACCCTAATTATATTTCTAAAAACCTTAATTTCCTATTCGGGAACCCTAAACCCTAGTTATCAAACCCTAATTATGATTATTAAACCCTAAGGGTTAAGATTAAAGGGAATCATGTCAAATGACTAGACTACCCTTAAAATCATGTGGAAAATTACCAAAATACCCTTTTAGAGGCGAAATTACTAAAATACCCTTTTACTTAACTTGTAAGTTAAAAGATTTTTTAAATCTTTTAAGTCACCATTGTGGATAACAACATGTGCTCAAAATCAAGACCAAATCAGATCTTAAGTGCCACCTTGCAACCTATAGATTCATTGAATCAAATTAAAGAGATTAAAGATAGAGAAAAATCAAAACCAAACCTCATTTGAGTTCCAACATTTAGCCAAGTTTCTCTTACTCTCAAGCCAAGAATTTTACAAGTAAATAAGTCCTTAACTAAGTCCCTAACACCCCAAGAAAATATTAGGAAGTAAGGATCAAAGCTTGTACAAAGAGAGTTATAAACCCTAACTAAGTTTAATCTTGTATGTTAAGATAGATTTTATATTTTTGTGTTTCATTATGTGTTATAAGTTTTTATTTAGTGATCAATGATGATATATCATAGATCCATAACATCAAAGTGTTTAAAAATGAAGTTTCCAAAATTGTCAAGAACCCTAGATTTATGGCCTGATAAGCAAATGTCAGAGGTCATAGATTTAGATCTGTTAATAATTAGACTTGTTAGATGTAATAGAGTTGTAGTATGTCATGAGGGGAGTAATCTGGAAGTTGAATCATGTTAATAGCATGTCTAGATTCCAAGATATTAATGGTCAAAGTGGGTTGACCAGTCATGGATTTGAGTTTTTGGGTAACCCAGAAAGTCTTCAGCAGTGTCTGACAAGATATTCATGAGCCCAGATCTTTCATTTGTTATGTATTTAGCTTGTGTTAATGTATCAATGTTATACTCCGGTATTTGGACTATAAAATCATGGCTTTAGATCACATAAACAACAAACATGATCAAAGTGCAGTCAAACTAGGTTGGCCGGGCATGATTTGGGTTTTCTAGAATTTCCAAAAAACTTCTGAACAAGTTTTTTGACAAGGTTTGACCGACTCAGATCTTGAGATTGTGATGTAGTTAAGCTACCCAAGTGTAGTAATGTTGTTCTTTGACATGAAGAGTACAAGATTGTATTACACAAACACTTAAACAATGACCAGAGACCAAATTAATCAAGGCACAAAGTAGCTATCAAGCACTGTCTAGGTTTCTAGGTAACCCAGAAAGCCAGAACAGGCCTGACAGCCACTTTGAGCTCTTAGATCTCCTTTGTGTGATGTAGTTTGACCTTGAACATTGTTACTACATGTAGTATTACAGCAATACTACATGATCAATACGTTTATAAGACCAGAAACATCATGAACAAAGAATTGAAGCTGGTCAAAGTAGGCACCTAAGGACTGACTTTGAATGTTCTTGAGGCTCAAGAACACCAATAGTGACAGTTTCTGTCGTAAAGCCTTTAGCAACAGTTTTATTAAAATTAATTAAATTAATTTACAATAAAAAATAAAAAAATAGAAAATAATTCCTAAAAATTCAAAAATGAGTTTTAAAAATTATTTTAAGTTATAAAAATTAACTTTTGATAATTTGACATAATTTTCATTAATATTTTTATTTATTTAAATATTAATGATATTAAATTTATTTAATAATTATATTAAATAAATTGGTTAAAAATGATTTTAATAGTTTAAAAATTATTTTAAAAGATAATAAAGTATTTAAAAATATTTTAAGTTATAAAAGATGACTTTTAATATTTTGAGATAAATTTCATTAATAATTTAATATTATTGATATTAGATTTATTTAATAATTATATTAAATAAATGATTTAAAATGGTTTTATGATTTAAAAATCTTTTAAAAATGATTTTAAATGTTTTAAAAATAATTTAAGGTAATATTAGTGTTTTTAAAATATTTTGAGTTATTATAAATAATTTTAATATTTTGATACTGAATTTTATTAATATTTTAATATTATTTAAATATTAATGATAATTGGATTATTCATTATTTAAATCATTTAACAATGATATCGTTGTTTGAAAAATTATTATAAAAGATAATAATTAATTGAAATTTATTTATAAGCTTTCGAAAAATATTATAAATGATATTTTAATTATCTAAAATAATATTAAAGCTTTGGAATAAACTTTTATTAAAAACAAACTCGTTAATTGTCGGATATAGCAATCAAGACTTAGTATCAATACTGAAGTCCAACTAGACTGAACTAGTTAGACCTTATAAGTGTTAGTTTAAGTTCTAAATACTATTGTGACTACATGATTACGTGTATAAGTGATATAGTGACTTTAAATGATAGTGTTATGTGTTGTGATATGTTACGATAATTGCGAGACCGATATTATTGATTATAGGTCTTTCAAACGTAGCTAAGTTATATTGTGTAGCAGTAGTCAATGACCAAGGAAAGTTTCCTTAACTCAATCTCGAGTTATTACTTTTCAAATATAGTATTGGGTAATTATTGCTAATTATTCCACATCTGAGATTTAGTATTGATTATTCACAGTTAGTGCAAGTTCATTAACTCAAACTAAATTTTTACTTTTGAAAGTATGATTGGGGAATAACTATTGTTTGTTATTCACAATATTATTGTTGATTGCAAATAGTGTAGTTAATTTCTGTCTATTATTGAATAAATTTTTAGCTTTGTCTCAGCTAATTATTTTAACGAGACGAGTATTTGTTGAAACTTGATACGTTCTAGTATTTGAACTCAATTGTTATTGAAAGATCAATGCCAATTATTTAGTCTGGATCGAGATAGATAGTATATGTTGAAATCATAGTATTTCTTTAAATCCAAACTATATTGTTGCGATATAAACTTTTGATGTAAGACTGAGATGAACAACTCTTATATAAATGGGACTTTGTGGTCGAATATACGACTGTTGCGCAATTTGAGTACTATGCATAATATTAGGTACAATGAAGCTGATCACTTTATGTACTTGCGGAGGGGTATGATTTAATCTTTATGGTTATCTGATACACCTGGGTAATTTCAGCATTAAATATAAATTAATTACTCATTTTGTTCAAGATCCATTGTTAAAATCTGGAAATAATCCACTTTGTTATCGCGATTGTATTATCTCTTGATAATCGATTGAACATTATTGAAACTTTGAAAGCTTTATACTCTTTCATCCTTGAATTATTGTTTAGCTTGTAATTCGATAAAATCTTGTTATTGCTAAATGATTTGTTTAGCTATTTCAAAGTCTTTGGAACTTTAGTAAAGTTCTATCGAATCGATAGTTTATTATTCATATCTTTTATTGTATGTTTAACTTGCGGAACAAACTCGTTGCTCACCCTTGCTTAAATATAATATTTCAGCTAAAAACGAAGTAGTAGGAGGGTCAGCGAGGACAAGGGCAAAGGAAAATTGCAAGAGTTGTGACTCCCCCAAATTCAGACACTCATATCATGAATTTGGTTCATCACGTGCTAAATCTAATAACATATTAAAATCATTGACAACGGAATAATAGAATAAATTACATTGTTATAATATAATTATTCTCGTCCCAAGTTCTCGCAACCGTTACTATTACAATACAACTTCGATTAAACATAGCTTAATAGATCATAGTAAATAAGTCCTTCTACAACATAATGTTAGTACATTCCTAGTACTAAGAATTAAAACTATTCCAAAGCCTTCTCTTTACCCTTGTCCTTGCTAGAGGGTTCACCACGTTCTGCCTTAACTAAAAGTTTTAAGGAAAACAAGGATGAACAATAATTTTGCCTAGCAAGTAATATTGCAAGAATGAAAAGTCATATATAGATTTCAATCTTCAAGGGTACGACAAAGAATAATAATTTAGGGACTATCAACGATTCTCAATAAAAGTTTCTATAGACTGAAAGATATAAATAATATTCAACTTTTATTCAATTTAAGATTTTAAAGTAATGAATACTGAGCAGTCACTAAGAACTTTGAACTTCTACTAAAATTAACAGTAATAAACTGATAATCCATCAAAACGAGTACAACAGGTGATCAGCCTAAAGTACCCTATGTCATGCATAACATTTAATCATACTCATGTATGCACGTTGGTCTCCCGACAAATATATAATTCCCCTTCCAAGAGGGTTGTTCATCTCAGTTATAAGAGTCCCCTTAGACAACTTTCTTTAAAAATATATACATGAGTAATTATCATCCGAAATCAAGGTTCGAAAACTGTAAGCAATTTCATCTCTAAACTACGAAGTAGTAAGTCATAAGGTATGAATTATACTTTAAAGGATATACTTGTACGATCAATAATAGCACAAGTTCAAGTAATGCTCAATAAAGAGTAGGGTTCGAGTACTTGCCTCAAGCGTAGTTTACCAAAGTATAACTTATCAACACTTTTCGAATCCTAACATAATATAGTTACGCGTGTAGGATATTCATTAGTTACGTATACTCATACATGTTATGTATGTTTAAACGCATACATAAACGTCTAACTTAGTTATATTATCCATACATACTCCATCACATATCTTACATACTCATAGCACGAAATCAGTTTATAAGACTCCATGAAGTCAAAAATCAAAGTTCGTAATCATCCTTTGAATTCAAGATTCGAAGGTTTATAAACACATCCAATTTATGATCTTTATCATTAGTATGCTTATAGATACTTTAAATATTGTATTTAAACATGTATTACAAATTTTAGATCTCAAATAGATTAGACAGACTATCTTTGTAGGATGGCACAATGTGGGCCCTAGTTAGTTAGGATTCACAAGAAGTATTCTATCATCCTACAGCTTGACGTAATTGAGCTTTTGCTCTCCTGTTTCCAGTCAAATGTTTTGCATACTAAGTCATTAGAAATTATCATGCTCACATGTTAAAGGACTTTACATACTTGTATGACCACTTCAAGATCAACTTTACATGTTAGGGACTTTAGTTTGGGATTTCTATGGAATTAAGGCCAGATAGGGTCATGTAATCACAATGCGTACTAATTAGCCATATGTCTACATGAATAGACCACATAATTTGTACTACACATGTTAGTAAGTGTGCACATTATTTATTCATAAGTAGCATTGTCTATTACTTTAAAACATGCTTAAACTCATGCTTGGTTAGTTGTCATTATATCTAACACATGAGAATCATGTTTAGAGACACAATGAACACAAACATGCCATCTTTAACATTCAGTACTTAACTACTCACACAAATGTAGTTTGGCTTGAGAAATATTCGAGTTTGCTTTTAAAATCTTTTGAAACTTTGAACAATGCAACTAACACATACCAAAACACCTTTAAAGCACTTTTCATGTTTAGTTAAGTCATGCTAGCATCTCCAAAAAGTCAGAACATACTTCTTATAGTATTCATGTATATTAGCTTCAATATGTCAAGTTTATCTTTGAAAAAGTCATCTAGCTCAAAGCCTAATAATTTGGTCATGAACAAAGGAACTATGAATCATAACTCATGCTCATTTATGTTCAGAAATCAGTCATTAGAGTATAATATCAAGCTTAGAATTTGCAGAACATGAGTGTCATTAAAGTTCATCTTCAAAATATTAAGTTTTTGGTATAAATGTCTTACTAGATTATGTTGAACAATTCATATCTCCTAAGGAATCTTTATACAACATGTTATACAACATGCATGTTTAGGTGTTAATATCATGTTAGAAACAACACAGTCCAAAAGAAACCAGATTCTTGATTTGGGGACCAGCGCAGCTGCGCCCTTCCTAAACCAGCATCAGTAAGATACTCTGTTTTCTAGAGTATCAAACCAACATTGATTTTCTTAATTTAAACATACTCAAGTTCATTATTAGATGTTCCTTACATGTATACACACTTCATAAACACTTAATAGCACAATTCTCAAATCAATTTTGCAAGAATTTAATAAAATTTCCATGATTTGTAAATCTTGAAATTAAGTATTAAAAACAAGAATTTACCTTCTTAGAAGCTTAGTTTACTTAATTTCTTCCTTCTGAGATTGCTAGACTTCTCTTAGAACAACAAACACTCACACTCAATTTCTCAGGATTTTATAGACAAATTACAGCAACATGAAATGAATAACATAGCTGTCTTTTTATAGAGTAATGGTGGACTGGCTAATGAGTTTACATGAAAGTTGAAACCAGAGTGTAGAAGAAGAACACAATGATTAACAGTGGGTTGCTCAACTACCACTTCCCAACCATTGGCATAACAATGATCACCTATTTTGAGGTTACTGTTCACAGCTTGGTAGTTATGCAAAGAAGGCATAGGTTACTGTTTGGGTAACTGAAGCTTCTAAATTTTTAGCAACGTGATTAAATTGCTTAGTTTAGTTTCTTTAATTCTCAAAATATAATTTTAATTTGTTAATGCTACTACAAAATGGAAAGTTAGGGATTATTTATGTAACCATATGATATAATTCATGTACATTAGTCTAGTCTAATTTGTAACAACCCGATATTTTCTATACAAATAAATTAGAAAATTTGCGTATAAATTTTTTATTTATTTATTTTAAGCATGGGGAATATGTGCCAAGATAGTGTGTGTATGTATTTATGTGATATATTTATTACATGGATGATTTTAAATAATTTTATTTTAAAATTTTTGTTTGTTATAAACTATATTATTATAATAATTAATTTTATAATAGAAATATTTTATTAATTATTTTTCATGAAAATATAATCATATATTATTTATATAATATATGAAATGAATTTTTTTGTTTATAATAATTATTTTATTATATAAATTTTAGTATGTGATTATTAAATTAATTATTTTAACTTAATTAATAATGTTAAGTATGATGATAAATCGAGATATGGAATCCAAACCATAATTTTGGATCTTGATCAAGGAATGAGAATAATAATATAATATTATTTATATTTTGATTTTTCAGTGCTATAATTATATACTGTATGTATGTGGACTGACAATGATTGGTCAGTTATGGTGTATTATGTCAAACCCTAGTTTTACTATGGGAAACCCTAATTTGAACTCAATTGTGAGTTTAAGACTATTATTATATAACTGTTTTATATGATTTTTTTTGATTGATTAGGTCAACCCTAATTAACATTTAGATTTTTTAATTTCTTGAAATCCTATTTATTAATTATAAACCCTAATTGCTAGATTAGCAAGGATAATTATAATTATTATATAATATCCTAATGTTCATGTATGATTAGAACCCTAATCAAATTAAGAAAACCCTAATTACAAATTTTAGGAACTAATTTTATTTTATTCTAAACCCTAAATGAAAGCTTCGTAACCTAATTATACATTAGATGAGACAATTAAATAACCTAAGGGTTATGGTAATAAGGAAAGGTTAGTATTTAATATGTATACTAACTTAAGTGGATAATCTTATTATTTCAAGTGACTAATAATTTTAAACCTATTTCTAGTAAACCTAATTAGGTTATGAGCTAAAGTCATATGTATAAGTAATTACATTTCATAAGATTGGGAATGGAAACCCTAAATAAATAATTTGGGTAACATATATTAAAATTATTAGACTATGTTCATTACATGGCCCAAAACAATTAAAGGAGAAGCCCAAAAGAAATAAAATGCAAGCCCAAACTTAGTCCACTTGATTAAGGGTATTTTAGACTTTTGATTAATCAAATTTGTGTATTAAAATAAAAGTAAATTGGGAGATATAATGGGCAAGGGGGGACCGGCCAATTAGGCCTTTTTATGGCAAGATGATTATGCTAATCAATGTCCATAAGTAGAAATCTTACACACAAGTACATGTGTGTCAATCTCCCATTGGTTGCAAATCTATTAAGCACCCTTAATCACATGATTAGGCTAATTGAAGAGATAAGGTGTAGTCTTTTATCCTTGGGAGAAAAAAAGTATGGGGGATAATAGTTAATCACCCATTCATTTGCTAGATCATTTTCATTTCTCTTATTCTCCTTCTTCTTTTTCTCCCAAGCTAGCAATATACAAGAGAGAGAGAGAGAGAGTTTCGGTTTTGTGAGAGAGGGAGAGGTGTGCTAGTTGCTTAATTCACCATAAGATTATACATTACTTTGGAAGATCAAGAAGGATAGCAAATAAAATTAGGTGAGGTTCTCATCCATTCTTTTTCTTATTCTTCTTCTATTTTGTGTTATAGCATGATTTGTTGGAGTTATGGATTAATACTCAAGATACCCTAGTTCTACATATCATCATGTATGGAACTAAGTATCTTGAGTGTTAGATCAAAGGCTTAGAGGAAGAAAATGAGCTTATGTTCTCCAAGGGGTGAAACCCTTGTTTTTCTTCCACTAAATCTTGTGTAACTCAAGTTTTACAACTTGGATTTTTGATACGTCGAAGGGGGGTGCTAGATACATGAGTTATCTAGTAAACCCAAGTGGTAGAACACAAATCTAGAAAGTTTTGAAACCTTTGGGGTTGTTTTCCCCAAAACAGTCAACTTTGAATGTTAAGGGTTCAAAACCCTAAAATTAGTTACTATTCCCGTTTTTCTTGGGACTGTTTCGGATGGTTGCATGTCTTTTAAAAATCTGGGAAAAATCATAGAGGTACCTTAGGAAGTTATCTATATGTAGGAAAAAGAACGGACGCGTTTCGATTTATAGGCTCTGCGTAATGGCTATTTCCGTAAAGGACTCTGAAATATTAACATTTGAATATCTCACTGTGTATACACTAGAAAATTCCAAAATTCTTACAGTAGGTTCATATATGTTATGAGAGGATACCCTGAAAATTTTAGATTTTTCGGAGCAAAACCCGATTTATGAAAAATGAAGCAAGATCCGAGTGTTTTGGGCACTTTAAAAATAGTAAATCATTTTCTAAAATTCCAGAAAAATTTGGGGATCATTGTTGGTTCATATACTGTCCAAATCCAGAAAATAAAAAATTTTGGAATCAGTTTGTTATTTTTCCTAAAAATGATTAAGTTATGAATAAAAGGAAAATAAATAGTTAAATGATGTCTTAAATAAGAAAATATAATTTTAATGCTTGAATACTCCTAATATATAATATTATGACTATTTTAGGGTATTTTGGTAATTTATAATAATAAATATTCTTTATGACCTTTTATGGATATTAAATAAATGGTTTTATAAAGGGTAAACAATTAAAATAAATTGTTTATTGATCTAATAAATTATTAAAATGTTATTATGATATTAATTGTGACGCCCCCAAAATATGTATACAACACCCATTCTGAGTCGCCAAATACATGGTACAGGAAGCAAACTACAACTTTAATAATACAATTGTCGTGCAAAATACGACAACACAAACTGTGAGTTTAAATACAAATATTGTCTTCTAAACAATATCCACACTCAAATAAGTCCTCATTACAATTATTCATACACTATTTTATAAAAATAGTGAGGATTGCTAAAACATCTTTCTAGAACCATCACTCCATCCCCGACTCGATCCTGATATGTTCTCACCTCCTGAGGAAAAAAATGGAACAAAAAGGAAAAGGGTGAGCTCAACTAGCCCAGTAAAAAATATTATGACTAAGATAATATACAACAAATTATCGTTAGTCCTCAACAGGGAAAAATCTGATAGAATATAATAGACAACAAGTTTTAGATCAATATTCTGCAGTGGAAACAGCAATCCATTAGAAGAGTCAAGTAGAGAATGAATTCTACTATCTTCTAAGATTTAAAAGTCCGTCATCAATATTTTATCCTTGTAACATCAATCAATATACATTTTTAATCAAATATTCATCTTTGCACTACAGGCCAAAGATATTCATTTATATCACCAGTTGGTCATGTTCATCTCAACACCTGTTCATCTTTGCACTACGGGCCAAAGATATTCATCAGTTAATCATTCATCTTTGCACTACAGGCCAAAGATATTCAGTAATATCATCATTTAAGATTGAGGATGATGAAAAATATTTTAAAGAAAATGAATCCAGTGAGACAGAAGGACAAATATTAGGGATTCGTATAACAGTTTATCCAAGATCAATAATACTTCATAATAACCGATTGTGAAGCAGAATTCAAAAATAACGATCAAAACATGGATATAATCAAAGATAGTAGCCAAAATAGATATCTTGGACAAAAGAAAAAATTTTATTTTTCGGTGAATAGTGTCGTATTCGTGAATAGTGTCGTATACGTAAATAGTAACCCCGACACAAAAAGTTCCAAATTTGATTAAAAAGTTCACCAATATTTTGGCATAATGATATTGAAGAAAATAACATCCCTTACCTCAAAATAATTCAGATTTCGACTGAATATCTGGATATAAAGTCAAGAATACTTATATTTAACACCACTCTCAAAGTATTAAAATACTCACAAAATACGCTCGATAATCTAGAGAGAAAGAAAACTTGTTTCTGGTGTGATTTTTAATTCTAACCTAAGCGTCTATTTATAGGAAAATGCTAGAACGCCAAAGGAGACTAAGATAAAAAAAATTATTATTTCATTACTCATCATCCACGCACACCTTGTTGACAAATCTAGGCTGCCATTCTTGAAAAATTCCAGCAGCCCACATGTTAAAACAAAAGTGGGTCCCACCCATAATTTAATAAAAATCATTTTATTTTTTGAAACTTCAGTAATTCATAGAAAATAGATCGTTTATCAGAAAAATATGAATTTTATGTCCATTCCACATGAAATCGAATTCTCTACAAATTTGTAGCTTTAAGTTTTTCCAAATTCCAAACCAAAAATATCCGAAATCCACAAACAGACATTTTTTAACACCGTTTCAACACCTTTTAAAATTCATAACAAATCATGCGTTAATTTTCAACGGTTCAAAATTTGTGGACATATACTCAACTCATATATGTATAACATATCCAAAAATCACAACGATCCAACGGTCGGATTAAAATTACAACTCACGCAATAAAGTTTTAAGAACATCGATTTGAGTTTTTAATACCTCCAATCAGACAAAATACTGATAAAATACCTCAACATTAATTCCTTCATTTATAACCACATAAATAAATCCATCATTTATATCCACATCAAATAATCCTCATCATATAAATCAATAATTAATTATTCACAAATAATATTATAGAATCACAATATATAAGCGGTTGCCCTAGAAAGATGGGGCTTTAGATAAGGATTTCTCCTTACCTAAGTAGCGCAAATTAGTGACCAAACCTCTTCTCGATGTGAACTTTCTAGACATTGCTAATAATGTTATCTAATAATATTATTCAAATAATATGAATTATTAATCGATAATGGGAAATCTTCATGCAATGACAATTATTGAAACAACAATAATATAAAATATCAACGATCAATTATTGAATCAATAAAATAAAATATTGAACAAGAATTCATCGTAACAATTATTGAGTAGTGCCTTCTTACCTACGAATAAATAATTCAATCAATCACTGCGTAATACCATGTGCCATCGTGCCACCATGCAGACATCGTATTTTAACCACCTGGGTATTCAAAAGTGTTAATTCAGAATAACTACGCCAAGTTATTTATAAAAAACTCAAACTTGTCGTTTTCTTCATCCCGACCGATTATTCCGTTATGGGGCTCATAAATGACTTCCTGGCCATAATACGGATATTCGACAAAAAAGAATATTCCACGACTGCGAATATTCCACGTAAATGAATATTTTACAACCACTTGCTTATTTTGTAAAATTTGCACATTTCTCGATAACCAAAATATTATATCAAATTAACTCCTTATTATTTCAAGATAATGAATAAAGAAAATTCAATTTTATTTATAAAAAGCTGGGGTCTTACAACCTCCCCTCCTTATGAAATTTCGTCCTCAAAATTGACGTACGTACCTGGTGTTTCGAATAGGTGAGGGTACCTCGCTTTCATTTCCGATTCCAACTCCCATGTCTTTTCCTCAATTGCATGGTTCCTCCACAAAAACTTATGGTATAACCTTTGTTCGTAGGACATGTTCTTTCCTATCCAATATCTTGACAGGTACCTCCTCGTACGTTAAATCTTCAGCTATCTCGTCCGGTTCTAACTCAATGATGTGGTTTGGGTCTTTCACATATTTACATAACATCGATACGTGAAAAACGTTATGAACACACGACATTTTTAGCGTTAAGGCGAGTCTATAGGCCACAATTCCTACTCGATCGAGGATTTCAAATAAATCTAAGGTTTGAGCTTTCTTCTCTTCATCGACTCTTACTTCTAGAATAACGCCTTCTTGCACCTTCTTCTTTATATTCATTAGCTCCAGGTCTGTAGCTTGAGCGGCTTTAACGTTATCGATTAAAGTCGATTCTACTCGTATATCATCACGTGGGTCCTTAGAGTCTTTAACTCTACCTCTATCATTTGTAAATTATACAAAATAGGTCTTTGTGTTTCAATATCGCTTTTCGTGCTTGCGTGACGATCTTCTACTCAACTTTGCCGCCTACCACGTTCGCTTTTCTAGGATGGTATGGTCATAACAAGTGCCGAAATGAGTCACCTCTTGAACTCTTGGAAAATCTTCTCGCATTCCTCGCTCCATACGAATTTTGTATCTTTCCGAGTCAGCTAAGTCAATGGAGTAGCGATTCAAGAAAGTCCTTCCACGAATCTCCGATAGTAACCAATTAAGCCTAGAAAGCTAGATATTTCGATTACTAACTTAAGTTGCTCTCATATGTGATTCATATCCCAATCTTGGATTCAGACGTCACCATGGCACCTATCGCTTTACCACCACACAAATATAGAGTTCTCTACGAGAGAATCTCGCTTGGTGCATTCCACAAAGGAAGTCACCGGATAGAGGCTCGCGTACCAACTTTTATACATGGGTTTTAACTCTCGAAGTTCAATAGAGCCATTTGATAAAAGATTTTAGGAATGGGTTTTTACCGGGTTCAAAGTCGATACAAAATTTAATATCACACTCTAGGGGTAGGCCGGGAAATTCTTCAGGAAATACGTCAGGAAATTCACTAATAACAGAAACTTTATTCAAATCTGGCGTGTCTTTATTCAAATTCATAACATGGGCTAAGAAAGCTTGACATCCATTTTTCAATAAACGAATGGCTTTATGGGTTGATATTAAAGTGTTTAACTTCAATGGATTGGTTGCTTGAGTTTGCATAACAGGTTGGTTAGGAATATGAAAACTAACAACATTACGAAAACAATCAATTTTGGCATGATGTTAACCAATCAATCCCTAAAATCACGTTAAATGCAAGTATCTTTAAAGAGATAAGATCAATATGTAATGTCATTGTGCCAACTTGGATCAAATAAGATTTATAAATAGTGGATGTAACAAAAGTTTCTCCTAACGGAGTCTCCACTGATAAATCAAAGTCTAATATCTCTAGAGACAAGTTTAAACGTTGAGCACAAGCAGGAGAAATAAAAGGGTGGGTAGAACTGGTATCTAGTAAGGTATAGACTTCGCAAGAATTTATAATTAACTAACCCATGATACCTTCGTTCGGGTTCCTCGCGTTTTTTGGACCGAGCCACGATAAACGCTCTTTCGTAAATCGGGCCGACTTTGTTTTGTCATTATCCACCTTTTGGTGTCACCGCCCCAAATTGGACTTGATTTATTCTGGTGACAAAATTGAGCTATGTGACCGCTCTTTTCCACAATTGAAACACACCTTAGAAGGTCGTGAGCAGTTTGGACTTATGTGTCCCTCCTCTCCGCATTTGTAGATCTAACTCAAGTACGTTCTCCTCCCTAGAATTTGTTGTTGGTCGGTGTCTCTTTGCTTACCCACGCCTTCCCGTCATCGTTAAATCTCCTCTTTCTCAAATTTCCACTTGACTCACCTCTCCTATTATCATGGCCACGATTACCACCCGAGTGGTTACCGCTTTGTCCGTATTCTTCCTTCCTCATTTGGTTATCATCGCCAGATGATCATTGTCCTTTGTACGACCTCGGGTTGTGATCCCTCATTGAGTATACTCATTATTTCGCTCTAATAATTGAGCCTCGTTGACAAACATCCGAATACTGAGAGAAAATTTATGAGAGATAAGGTATTGATTTAATCTCGTGTTTTAGACCTCTTAGAAACATCCGCTGGCATAATCGCTCCTCATTCTCTACCAAATGAGGTGCGAAACTCGATAACTCCATGAACTTCGTCAGATCGAGACACCGCCATGTTGTTCGTTCCTGCCTAATAAACTCTACCTCCTTCATATGACCTAATACTTTCAGAAATTACTTGTCATTGAGCGACTTCAAATCTTTCCCAAGACATGTTGAAAAAATTTGGTCAGTACGCTTCACGATTCCCCACCAAGAAATCGCTTCTCCACGAAACATAAAGGTGGCGAATGGAACCTTCTGTTCCTCCGTGCATCCCAAGACATTGAATATCTTGGTAATTTGCTTGACCTGTAAGACCCCAAATAATTAATAAATGAAATTTAATTTCCTCTAATTATTATTTTGAAATAGTAAGGGTTGATGTGATTAATGTGGATAGTTATGGGTAAAATACGCAAATATTTCAAAACAAGCAAGTGGTTATAAAATATTCATTGTTGTTGTCGGGGAATATTCGTTTGGTCGTGGAATATTCGCATGCTTGGGAATATTCGCATTTACTGCCAAGCAAATGACCATATGTGGGCCCCATAACTGAAAGCGATTGGAGGAAGAAAACGACAAATATAAGTTGTTTAAAAATAACAGCATAGTTGTTACCATTATAATCGTTAGAATACACCGTGGTTAAAAACACGATGTCGCATTGTTGCACAAGAAGGCACTGCAGTATTGCACCAATTATTGACTCTTTACGTAAGAAGGCACTACTCAATAATGGTTACGTGAATTACTATTCAAAGATTTTATTTTATTGGTTCAATAATTGTTGCGTTGATATTTTATACTTCATTGTTTCAATAATTGTCATTTACAAGATTTTTTCATTATCGAAGCTAATAATTCATATTATCTGAATAATATTATTAGATAACATTATTGGCAATGTCTAGAAAGTTCTGCCTAAGGAGAGGTTTGGTCACCTAATCATGCTTGGCAAGAAGGAGAAATTCTTATTGAAAAGCCCCCTTTCCAGGAACTACCTTTGGTTGTCAATATTGTGATTACGTAATATTATTTGTGAATAATTAATTATTGATTCATATGATGAGAGAAAATATTGATTTTATGTGGATATAGATGGAGAAAATTTTAATGTGACAATTGTTGAAAATTGAAATTTTATCTTTTCTCGATAAAATAATTCATTTAAATATATATATTATTATATTTTAATAATATAATAATGGTGATATTTTTACAACGAATGTGGGATATATGAGTATACGAGGAGGAAGAGTATTTTTGTTGCAATAAATGTTTAAAACATGTTAAAACATGCTAAATTGGACCCCATTTATTGATTGAAATTTGATTATAGCCTTTAAAATCGCTTCGTTTGTAGATTTCGGTCAATTTCGCATTTGGAATTTGGAAAACTTTCTTCCGCAAAGTTGTAGAGAATTGAATTTCCTATAAAACTCGCTAGATTGAATTTTTTCGATAAAAGGGCTATTTATTATGAATTATTGAAGTTCAAGTTCAAATAATTGATTTTTGGAAGTTTAAAATATTTTAATTACAAAAACGTTTTTTTCATTTTTGAAACTCATTTAACATGTGGTTAGGAGGCTGAATTCAGATGGTAGAGTGCGTAGAGATATTTAGAAAAAATATAATATTAATTTATTAAATTTTCTACTTTGGTGTTCTAAGCATTTTCCTATAAATAGGGTGCTTATGTTAGAATTGAAAATCACACCGTAAATCAAGTTTTCTCTCTATATTATCGAGTTTATTCTTGTGAGTATTTTAAGTATAATTTGAGTATTGCTATACGGTGAAAGTTCGAGTTATAGCTTTATATCCATTATTCCAAAATTAGAAATCTCGATCTTTCGAGGTAAGGGATATTATTTTTTTTCGTAATGATATTATTTCTTCAATATCATTATCTTTGAAATATTAATCCGAAGTTTTTATCAAATTTGGAACTTTTGGTGCTCTGAGTTACTATTCACGTATCTGGATTTATTCACGATATCTGATTCTTATTCACGAATCACGACATTATTCATCAAAAAATGAAAATTTTTCTTTTCGTCAAAATATCTATTGTGGATACTAGCTTTGATTGTATCCATGTTTTGATCATTCTTGAATTTTACACCACTATGATTATTTTTGAGGTATTTTTGGACGTGGATAAAACGAAGTACGAATCCTTAATCCTTAATCCTTGTCATTTTGTTTCACTGGATTCGTTTCTTTTTAAAATATATATATTTTTCATCATCCTCAGTCTTAAATGATGATATTATTGAATATCTTTGGCCTGTAGTGCAAAGATGAATGATTTTTGATGAATATCCTTGGCCCGTAGTGCAAAGATGAACATGTGTTTAGATGAACATGACCAACTGGTGAATGTCCTTGGCCTGTAGTGCAAGGATGAATATATGATTCCAGATATATATTGATTGATGTTACAGGGATAAAAATATTGATGATGGATTTATTAAATTCATAGATATTAGTAGATTTCATCCTCTACGTAACTCTTCATGAATTAATATTTTCGGCTATGAGTATTGATTTAAAACATGTTGTCTATTGTATTCTATTAAATTTTTCCTGTTGAAGACTAACGATAATTTGTTTCAGTATTATCTTAGTCATAATATTCTTTATCGGGCTAGTTGAGCTCACCATTTTCCTTTTGTTCCATTTTTTCTTCTCGGGGAGGCGAGAATGTAGCGAAATACAGTCTGGGTATGGAATGATGGTTTTAGAGAGTTGTTTAGTAGTCCTCACCATTTTTGTAAAATAATGTATCAATAATTATGATGAGAATTTATTTGTATGTGGATATTGTTTGGATGGCAATATCTCGATTTAAACTCACGATTTCTTGTTGTAATAATAAAGTTGTAGTTGTTTACATGCAGGTGTATTGACAACTCGAATGGGTGATGTATACCTATTTTGGGGTGTCACATGACCCACGCTTTCACTTTAATCGGATCCGGTTTTCCAAAGAACTCTGTGGTCCCAACTCCTTGAACTCGCTTGGTCAGTGATAAACCGCCAAGGTTGCTATCATTTCCACCAGTATTTTGTACACGAGTCTCCCTCGTCGATTTTGCATGAATCGCAAAAAGCTCCTAAACATTCCATCATTCATCGTTTTTGCTCAGTAGTGTTGTTTACAGGGAGGAGAATATTGACTTCTATCAGACGTTCTCTCTGGTTTGTGACTAAAGGTTGTTCCACGCCTCATACACTCCATTGTTAATGTTCTCGTGACCATTCTTAAATCCGCCATAAAACAAGGGTTAATTAAACAAATTAACATATCACATAATATCCCTATATTATGACCAACCAACAAATAAGCTTAGATAGGACACACTAGCGAAGGATTTACTCATCTCTCCCCTCCTAGTTATATTCCCCCATCTCCGCTAGAGACCATATCCCTAAGCTTTGATACCAACTATGACACCCCCAAAATAGGAATACAACACCCATTCTGAGTCGCCAAATACATGGTACAGGAAGCAAACTACAACTTTAATAATACAATTGTCGTGCAAAATACGACAACACAAACTGTGAGTTTAAATACAAATATTGTCTTCTAGACAATATCCACACTCAAATAAGTCCTCATTACAATTATTCATACACTATTTTACAAAATAGTGAAGAACTGCTAAAACATCTTTCTAGAACCATCACTCCATACCCCGACTCGATCCTCGCTATGTTCTCACCTCCAAGAAGAAAAATGGAACAAAAGGAAAAAGGTGAGCTCAACTAGCCCAAAGAAAGAATATTATGACTAAGATAATATACAACAAATTATCGTTAGTCCTCAACAGGAAAAATCTAATAGAATATAATAGACAACAAGTTTTAAATCAATATTCCGCAATGAAATAGCAATCCATTAGAAGAGTCAAGTAGAGAATGAATTCTACTATCTTCTAAGATTTAAAAGTCCATCATCAATATTTTATCCCTCTGTAACATCAATCGATATACATCTTTAATCAAATATTCATCTTTTTACTACAGCCGCCAAAGATATTCATTTATATCACCAAATCGGTCATGTTCATCTCAACACTGCTCATCTTTGCACTACTGCCAAAGATATTCATCGATTAATCATTCATCTTTGAACTACAGTGCCAAAGATATTCAAAGAATATCATCATTTAAGACCGAGGATGATGAAAAATATTTTAAAGAAAATGAATCCGGTGAGGAGATGGAAGGACAAATATTAGGGATTAGTATAACAATTTATCCAAGATCAATAATACTTCATAATAACCGATTGTGAAGCGTAATTCAAAATAACGATCAAAACATGGATACAATCAAAGATAGTAGCCAAAATGAGACATCTTGGATAAAAGGAAAATTTTTATTTTTCTATTGAATAATTGTAAATATCCGTGAATAGTGCCGTATACGTGAATAGTAACCCCGACACAAAAAGTTCTAAATTTGATTAAAAAGTTCACCAATATTTCGGCATAAAGATATTGAAGAAAATAATATCATTTAAGAAGAAAATAACATCCCTTACCTCAAAATAACGGTACTTCTGATCAAAATATTGGATATAATGCCGAAGAATACTTGAACCGAACAACAACTCTCAAAGTATCAAAATACTCACAAAAATACGCTCGATAATCTAGAGAGAAAGAAAACTTGTTTCTAGTGTGATTTTCAATTCTAACCTATAGGAAAATGCTAGAACACCAAAGGAGACTAAAATAAAAAAAAATTATTATTTCATTACTCATCATCCATGCACACCTTGTTGACAAATCTAGGCTGCAATTCTTGAAAAATCCCAGCAGCCCACATGTTAAAACAAAAGTGGGTCCCACCCATAATTTAATAAAAATCATTTTATTTTTCGAAACTTTAGTAATTCATAGAAAATAGCTCGTTTATCAGAAAATACAAATTTTATGTCCATTCCACACGAAATCGAATTCTCTACAACTTTGTAGCTTTATGTTTTTCCAAATTCCAAACCAAAAATATCCGAAATCCACAAACGGACGATTTTTAACACCGTTTCAACACCTTTTAAAATTCATAACAAATCATGCGTTAATTTTCAACGGTTCAAAATTTGTGGACATATACTCAACTCATATATGTATAACTCCGTCCAGAAAATCACAACGATCCAATCTACGGATTAAAATTACAACTCACGCATAATAAAGCTTTAAGAACACCGATTTGAGTTTTTAATACATCCAATCCGACAAAATACTGATAAAACACCTCAACATTAATTCCTTCATTTATAACCACATAAATAAATCCATCATTTATATCCACATCAAATAAATATTTCCTTATCATATAAATCAATAATTAATTATTCATAAATAATATTACAGACTCAATTATGACAACCAGGCCGTTCCCATGAAAAAGGGGGCTTTCCGATAAGGATTTCTCCATACTAGCGCGCAATTAGGTGACCAAACCTCTCCTTGACAAAACTTTCTAGACATTGCCAATAATGTTATCTAATAATATTATTCAAATAATATGAATTATTGATCTGATAATGGGAAATACATGCAAAGGACAATTATTGAAACAACAATAATATAAAATATCAACGCAGCAATTATTGAATCAATAAAATAAAATATTGAACAAGAATTCACCGTAACAATTATTGAGTAGTGCCTTCTTACGCATTTAATCAATAATTCAACAATCTTTGTGCAATCTAACAATACTCTTATGCCATCGTGCCACCACGCCAGACATCGTATTTTAACCACGGGTATTCCAACAATGTTAACGATAACAACTACGCCGTTATTTATAAAAACTCAAACTTGTCGTTTTCTTCATCCGACAGTTATTCCGTTATGGGGCCCACAAATGACCACGCGTATTACTGGATTTTAACCACCGGGTATTCCACAAATAACGCCTTCTTGCACCTTCTTCTTTATATTCATTAGCTCCAGGTCTGTAGCTTGAGCGGCTTTAACGTTATCGATTAAAGTCATTTCTACTCGTATATCATCACGTGGGTCCCTAGAGTCTTTAACTCTACCTCTATCATTTGTAAATTATACAAAATAGGTCTTTGTGTTCAACAATATCGCACTCATACTTACGTACGATCTTCTACTCAACGCGTCAGCTACCACGTTCGCTTTTCTAGGATGGTATGGTCAGAACAAGTGCCAAAATGAGTCTCCTCTTGAACTCTTGGAAAATCTTCTCGCATTCCTCGCTCCATACGAATTTTGTATCTTTCCGAGTCAGCTAAGTTAACGGAGTAGCGATTCGAGAAAGTCCTTCCACGAATCTCCGATAGTAACCAATTAAGCCTAGAAATCTATATATTTCGATTACTGACATAAGTTGCTCTCATATGTGATTCATATCCCAATCTTGGATTGCACGTCACCATGACACCTATCATTTTACCACCACACAAATATAGAGTTCCCTACGGAGAGTCTGGCTTTGATGCATTCCATAAAGGAAGTCACCAGATAGAGGCTTGGGTACCAACTTTTGTACATGGGTTTTTAACTCCTGAAGTTCAATAGGAGCCATTTGATAAAAGATTTTAGGAATGGGTTTTTTCTAGGGTTCAAAGTCGATACAAATTCAATATCACACTGGGGTAGGGGAAATTCTTCGTGAAATACGTCGAGAAATTCACTTAAATGACGAAATTTTATTCAAATCTGACGTGTCTTTATTCAAATCCATAATATGGGCTAAGAAAGATTGACATCCGTTTTTCAATAAACGAATGGCTTTATGGCTTGATATGAAAGTGTTTAACTTCAATGGTTTGGTTGCTTGAGTTCGCATAACAGGCTGGTTAGGAATATGAAAACTAACAACATTACGAAAACAATCAATTTTAGCATGATGAGTAGTTAACCAATCAAACCCTAAAATCACGTTAAATGCAAGTATCTTTAAAGAGATAAGATCAAAAGGTAATGTCATTGTGCCAACTTGGATCAAACAAGATTTATAAATAGTGGATGTAACGAAAGTTTCTCCTAATGGAGTCTCCACTGATAAATCAAAGTCTAATATCTCTAGAGTCAAGTTTAAACGTTGAGCACAAGCAGAAGAAATAAAAGGGTAGGTAGAACCGGTATCTAGTAAGGTATAGACTTCGCAAGAATTTGTAATTAACTAACCCATGATACCTTCGTTCGGGTTCCTCGCATTTTGGGCAGTCACGACAAACGCTCTTCCAGAAACTGCCGATTTTGTTTTGTCCGTATCCACCTTTGGTGTCACCATCCCAGCTGGACTTGATTTTGCTACAGGACAAAATCGAGCTATGTGACCGTCTTTTCCACAATTGAAACACACCTTAGAAGGCTGTGAACAGTTTGGACTTATGTGTCCCTCCTCTCCGCATTTGTAGCATCTAACTGGCGGTCGTTCTCCTCCCCTAGATTTTGTTGTTGGTGCTGGTGCTGCTGCCCACGTCTTCCCGTCATCGTTAAATCTCCTCTTTCTAAAATTTCCACTTGACTCACCTCTCCTATTATCATGGCCACGATTACCACCCAAGTAGTTACCGCTTTTGTCCATATTCTTCCCTCCTCGCTGGTTATCATCGCTCCAGGATCGCCACACAGATTGCATGACCCTATTTGTGATCCCTCGGTTGAGTATACTCATTATCTCGCTCTAATAATTGAGCCACATTGACAACATCTCGAATCTGAGAGAAAATTTATGAGAGATAAGGTATTGATGAATCTCAGGTTTTAGACCTCTCAGAAACATCCGCGTCATACGTTCCTCATTCTCTACCAAATGAGGTGCAAACCTTGATAACTCCGCGAACTTCGCCTCGTACTGAGACACCGTCATGTTGTTCTGTTCCAGTCTAATAAACTCTACCTCCTTCATATGACGAATACTTTCAGGAAAGTACTTGTCATTCACTTAATATTATTAATCTTGTTAACGTTCTCCTGGTTTGTAACTAAAGGTTGTTCCACAGTCTCATACACTCTATTATTAGTGAACTAGTAATACTAAGAGGGGAATTAAATATTATCAAAATTAATAATATTAAGTGAATTAAATATTTTAAGTTATACTTAATGACTTTTAATATTTTAAGAAATAGTACATTAATATTTTAATAATTAATGGTAATTATTTAAAAATGATTTTAAATGTTTTAAAAGTCATTTAAGGGTAATATAAATGTTTTAAAAATATTTTGAGTTATTATAAAATAACTTTAATATTTTGGCAATGGTTTCATTAATAGTTAAATAATAATTAAATGATAATAGAATTGTTTAATACTTAAATCATTTAATAATGATTTCGATGTTTGAAAATTTATGATAAATTAATAAATGTTTATTAAGTTATTTAAAATAATATGGTACGATATTTGAGATATTGAGTTCTGAATAGAGTTTTAGACGATAATTATCTGCGATAAAGTCAATTTTGCATAATCGGCTATATTTTAAATTGATCCGGACTTAGATATTTTGGTCGTATTAATGTTTGTTTGTGATGCAATAAGCGTTGAACATGTGTGATAATGTGATTAGGTTTATGTCGATGGCTGCTAAATGCGATTACTATATGTTATAGTATATTGTTCTAATAGAAGCCGAATGATCGATTAATGATAGGTCGTGATATAAAAGATAAAACTAAGTTGCGTATTGTAATGGCGAGAGCATCGTGCAAGTATCCTACCTTTGCATTTCCTTTATGCAATGGACGTGAGTAAGAATGTTTCGTAATTATATTATTCTTGTATGCATTATTAACCCTATATTATATACGCTCATTGATTATCAACATGTTAGTATATGGTAATTCGAGATATATATTCTATTCGATAATTTCTATAAATGGTTATACAAGTGTCCCCACTTGGATAATCATTGCATTTAACCACATGTTGATACACCTTTGTTAATTACAGAGTATATATATATATATATATATATATATATATATATATATATATATATATATATATATATATATATATATATATATATATATATATATATTGAATTATAGATTATTGTTGAATAAGATAAGACCTACCTATTATCTAAAAGAATTGCTTTGGTTTGGAACCACGATAAGTATGAACATCCCATTCATGGGAAAATTTTTATGTGCTTATAAATGCCCGTAATGAGCGATAATATCGTTCTTGTAATGTAGTGTTGATCAATCTGTGGTACAACTTGTGCTGCGATCACCCTCGCGTTCAGTAAGTTATGACGGTTTGCGGATGAAGTTCTGCTAAACCTATTCGAAAATGAAAATAATGTTCATAGTATGTCCCTTTAACCCTATATATAGTCAGTACGTAGTTTCAGAATTTTGAAAGAGGGTTGTTATGTTATTATTATCAATTTAGATTACTTCACAACTATTGATTTGTTGTAGAAGGATAGTATAAAGAAAACATTAAAATTCTTTCAGCTTATATATATATATATAATTGTTATTACTTGCTGGGCACTCAAATGTTCATCCTTTCTTAATTTAAATGTTTTCATCTAAGTGTGAACAAGTAGAAGGCTCGGCTAAGAATAAAGGGAAAGGAAAGGTTATAGAATGAATTCAATGCCATTTTATGTAATAGTTATCTTTATTAAGACAAGTATGAGATATATTACCTTTCGCGTATTGTGAGGAATTGTATTAAAGGTTGCGTACTTGGGATTTAGACTTTGATAAATATGTAAATTAAGTTGGTTTCTATATTATTGTTATTATTATTAGTATTATTTCGCTCATAAAAATGGTATCGTAAAGCACTGAGTTCGGGTTTCAAGTACCTGGATTTGGGGGCTTTATAAGTTGGTATCAAAGCTGTAGGTTATAAACATTAGGAATGCAAAACCTAGGTTATAACCTTAGTAGAAAATTTTTATAGAGTATGTTAGCTAGGTGATGGGTTGAGGAGATCCATCAAGTTTTAGTTGTACTAAATAAAATATCCTTTCATTTTATCAATGAATATATTTTATTATGGTACTGATGTTGTTTTGATTGTTTGTTGTGGTCATAGGATAGCTGACGAGAGTCAAGATAGTTATTCAGTGAACCAAGAGTTGAGGGACTCTAGTGAGGAGTCCATGGAGCATGCGATGATAGGAGATTTATTGGCCGAGAACGCATTTAGCCAAAGGTTAGAAATTTGGCGAGTGGAGCGCATATAACCACACCTCCCGATTTGAAGCAACAATTACAAGGACGTTTGTTTACTGTGCACATTTGAGTTAACCGAGTTGCAAGGGAGGTTGGAGCAGAGAGAGCTACAACTAGGACAGTTGAGAGTTGAGATGGAAGCTAAAGATGTGAGGATATATACTTTGGAGCAAGCTTTAGACATCGCCTTTATGCAGTTCAACGCTGAGTGCATGGAGCTGCCCTCCAGTAGTGAGAGCAGGCGTTGATTTGTATTCACGTTCGATATAGTCCCATTTTTTGTTTCTATTAGAGACTGTTTAGTTGTTGTAAATCCTTATGCCTTGCTGTATGCATATGATGGCAGTTAGGCCCCAACTTTTATTTTGATAGAGGGGTTGATGGTAGCGAATCCTCACTTTTTGTCCATTAGAGAATAGTTGGTAGTGGGCAGTTTATGACTTGAGTGTTTATAGAAGTATGCTAGATGTTAGTCAGTCTATATTAAAACAGTGGTATATGAATATAAATACATTATTATGATAGGTGTTTGAAAAAAAAATTTAAAAAAAAGAAGCAAATTGATCCTTAGAGAAGGCGTAAGAAATAAGTGGTATTAGTATTACTTGAATATGTATAATTCTATGTTGTGTATATGATAAGTAATGTTCAGATAAGGTAATACTCTCAACTTCAGATAAGTTGTGGCAGCGATTCCCGACTTTTAAGTCACAAAGGGATATCGGATGTTTAAAGCAGTATGTGTTATAGAATGTTAAGTGTTATGAATATGAATCTATGATGGATTAATGAAATAAGTTGGTATAAAGATAGTAATCAATTATCGATAATCGTTAATACTGAAGAAACCAAAGTTTTTGAAATCTAATATTTTGAATACATGATTATTCGAGTAGAAAATTTCGCGTTATGTATACCCTAAGATATAGAAGGTAAGTTGATGAAAGATAAATTATAACTAATCAAATAATGCCGCCAAGACGAAAGCGAAATCAACGGACAAAAGAACCTATCGATAAAGATGGAGGACAACCAGACCCGATACAGAATTTTACGAATATGGTCGTTCAAGATATGCATAATGGAATACTAGCCGTGTGAAATCAGCTAGAAAATCGATTAGCGAACTTCAAAGACTTCAAGGCAGTCAGAACGCCTGGATTTAGAGGATCAACTGATCCTGTGGAAGCATTTGTTATAGCTGGGGTAACAGAGGGACAAAAGGCAACTTTTGCCACCTATACAATGAAAGGGGGGGATGAATTTTTGGTTGGAGGCAAATCAAACTAGAGCCAGAAAAGGGAGTAGTGGTAGTAAGACTAGAAAAAGGAAAGGAGATAATTTCGGGAATACCGAGATTAAGGTAGGAGGTGGAAAGAAATAAGCTATGCAGTGTAGAAATTGCGGAAAAAATCACTTGGGAGAGTGTCTTAAAGGTAAGTTTGCGTGTTGTAAGTAGGTGTAAGGAAGGGACATATCTCTCAAATCGCCCCAATCAGGAGAATGTATAGTGGATGTTTTATTTGTGAATCAATGGAGCATAAAGTGAAAGATCGCCCAAGAAGGATAGGGAGGCAAGAAATATGAATAAGGGAAAAGCTGAAGCAGGACATTGGCAACAACGGACCAACTTCAACAAAGCGAAATAATAGAACCAACCACGTGAGTCTTGATTATAATGATTCAAGATATGGTGGCGTGAAGGATGCAACTCCGTAATATTCTAATCAAATTTTATTTTCTTATATATGATTTTCTTATATATATAATAAATTATTTTATAAAGAAATTTTGAAGAAGGAATTTGAGTTCTTTAGAAATCAAATTTCCGATTTAATCGAGATAAACCGAGCTTTACGTGAATACATTAAAGATCAAGTCACGATCATTTATGATCAAGATCTACTTCAGAATGATTGTATATGCTACGGCACACTTGTATGTGTAGGTTTTAAAGTGGTGATTCCGGGGACGGAATTTTTATAAGGGAGGGTGAATGTAACAACCCAATATTTTCTATACAAATAAATTAGAAATTTTGCGTATAATTTTTTTTTTTTTTTTTTTTTTGAAGTATGGGAAATATGTTCCAAGATAGTGTGTATGTATTTATGTTATATATTTATTACATGAATGATTTTAAATAATTTTATTTTAAAATTTTGATTGTTATAAACTATATTATTATAATCATTAATTTTATAATAGAAATGTTTTTATTATATTTTCCATGAAAATATAATCATATATTATTTATATAATATATGAAATGATTTTTTTATAATAATTATTTTATTATATGAATTTTAGTACTGATTATTAAGTTAATTATTTTAACTTAATTAATAATGTTAAGTATATGAGATAAATCGAGATATGAAATCCAAACCCTAATTTTGGATTTTGATCAAGGAATGAGAATAATAATATAATATTATTTATATTTTGATTTTTCAGGTGCTATAATTATATCTTTATGTATGTGTGAATCGACAATGATTGGTCAGTTATGGTGTATTATGTCAAACCCTAGTTTTACTTTGGGAAACCCCAATTTGAAACTCAATATTTGTGAGTTTAAGACTATTATATAACTATGTTATATGATTTTTTTTGATTGATTAGGTCAACCCTAATTAACATTTAGATTTATTAATTTCTTGAAATCCTATTTATTAATTATAAACCCTAATTGCTAGATTAGCAAGGATAATTATAATTATTATATAATACCCTAATGTTCATGTATGATTAGAACCCTAATCAAATTAAAAAAAACCCTAATTACAAATTTTAGGAACTAATTTTATTTTATTTTAAACCCTAAATGAAAGCTTCGTAACCTAATTATACATTAGGTGAGACAATTAAATAACCTAAAATAGGTCCAATCCATCCAACCTATTCGAGTCGCCAAATACATGAATGAAAAAACAACTACAACTTTATTACTACAATTGTCGTGCAAAATACAACAACAACATATATCTTTGTGAATTTTAATACCAATCTGTGACTCATGTCCCAACTATGGATAACACCTCACATTGATACCTTACATAAAGGTACAATCTAGAAGCATTTTAGAAATTAAGATCTTTGGGAAGTGCTCAAGGAAACCCGTACATACATGGGAGGCCATGAATCTAAGTTATGATAGATATCATATGTCCAGAGAATTATCCTTGGTTGATCCAATAGACCCCAAAGAAAAATGAGAAGATTACTATCATGTTCCTTCCAATGGTGAGTCTTCTCTTGACATATAACTATCTCCACCGTCTGCGATTGAACATTATGTTTCAACCCAACTCCAAGATCATATAGGTAGTGCTCGTAGATATACTCAGCAAGAGGATGCGCACAACCCTGTCTTATGATAACACGAGTTTGTATGTCATTAGACATCTTGTATGATAGTGGCAAAACACCCTTCCAACGTTGGGTTCGCCTCACCCTATTGTTGTTCACCAAAATCAATTATTAAGTGACGTATAATATACGACACACACATCTTAGGTCCTCAATACAATTATTTCCATACTATTTAGGAAGAACCTCAACAGCTATAAACCACCGTTCTATTCCCCTGTTATCCCTGCTCGACCCAGCTACACCCTTATTACCTGAAAGGAATTGTGAAGAAAAAGGGTGAGCACAAATAGCTCAGTAAAGAATATCATGACTAAAGATAATTAAATTATCAATAGCCTTCATCGGTAATAAATCGAGATTTAGAACATATGGTAGATGATAAAACTTTTCAACCATAGTTGCGGTGAACGAAAGCAATCCATTAGAAGAGTCAAATAGACTATAATGTCTATTATCTTCTCCATGTTAAAAGTCCACCAACAATGTTTTATCCCTATAACATCAATCAATAGAGTTCTCATTCCACAATCATATGAATAACTCATAATCATATTTGTGGTTTCAAATTCCTTTCTCATCCCGGAATGAAGATAATTTTCATCACTTATCTTTACCTTAAACATCAAAGATCGTGGTTATACCAAATCACACTTCTATTCATAATCATACTAATAAATTCATCTTTGCACTACGATCCAAAGATATTCATCAACAAACTTCATCTTTGCACTCATGGCCAAAGATATTCAACAATAGGTCATCTTTGCACTACATGCCAAAGATATTCAAAAACGATTCATCTTTGCACTGGGCCAAAGATATTCAACAACAAGTCATCTTTGCACTACGGGCCAAAGATATTCATCAATAATTGATCTTTTGCACTACAGGCCAAAGATATTCATATCTCAAAGAAACATACAATCATTTAAAAATTTATATAAACCATAATTATAATAATGTTGATCAATTCACCTTTGCACTTAAGCTAAAAATATTCAATTACAAATTCAATGGTCATGATCATACAAGTCAACGATTCAACTTTGCACTACTGGCCAAAGAGAACCCATAGTCACGATCATACCAATAATCTACCCATCTTTACACTTAAGTCAAAGAGAAATTTCTTCACCGGGATCATAAAAATGTTATATATGATAATAAAAATAATATGATCCAAACAAGGATTTAATCTTAAGAATAAGATTCATAAATCAACGATAATTTGGTCAGAGAAAGAAACCAATTTTTGTCAAGAATAGTACCCTATACGTGAATAGTAATGCTGACACAAAAATATAAAGTTTCACAATAAAATCCATATCAATATTTATAGCACCTTATCACAATGTTATAAATCACTTTAAAATCTCATAATCTAATATTATTAATATTACCACAATATCTTAATCATTTCTTAAACTTAAAAATAATTTATTTTAATTGTTTACACTTTACTAATTAATGCATTTAATCATCCTAAAATGCCAAACTCATAAAATTTGATCACCAATAACCAAAACCCTCATCAAAAATCTGCATATACCTTATATAGGTTTCCCAAGTCATAAAATCCTATTTTCCAATTTTGTTACTTCACATAACATATTTAATTTATTTAATCATAACTAGTTCATTTTCATGAAAAATACCAAATCAATACAAACAAATTTTCTTTTCTGAGATTTAGTAGGACATAGTCCCATATTGAACATATATTTTTCTCAGAATTTTTAAAATTCATTTACTATTTTTTACATGGTCAAAACTGCCGAATATTTAGACATTTATCATAAATTGTACTATTATCCAAAAATTCTGAAATTCACAGGGTATACTGATATTATATAGACATACTCCCAATAAAAATTTTATCAATTTTGGAGTTAACCACAAAGAGTTATAAGGGTTTACTTTTTCAATAGTCTTTTCCCATAAAATTCATATTTCCTAATCTATACATCCAAAAATCGCCATTTTTGGACACAATTAATAAAACTCATCAAATTATCATTTCAAATTTTTTCATAATTTTTGATGATCTGGAAAAAGTGCGAAACTGAAAAAACATAATAACCCTTAAAAATCCCTTACCTCAAAAGAGCAGTACTTCTGATTGGAATATCGGATGAAGAGCCGAAGAAACCTTGCATCGAATAGCAACTCTCAAAGTATCTAAATACTTACAAAAATATGCTTGATAATATAGAGAGAAAGAAAACTTATTTCTGGTGTGATTTTCAATTCTAACATAAGCACCTATTTATAGGAAAATCTTTAGAACGCCAAAGGAGACTAAAATAATAAAATATATTATTTATTTATCAATTTTCTCGCACAAGCCACCATAAAAACCAGCCATCTCATTTGAAAAAAATATAGACATCCCACATGTTTTCAAACCAACCAAAAAGTGGGTCCCACCTAATTTTAATAAAAATCATTTTATTTTCCAAAACTTCAATAATTCATAGAAAATAGCTCGTTTATCGTAAAAAAATGAATTTTATGTCCATTCCACACGAAATCGAATTCTCTACAACTTTGTAGCTTTAAGTTTTTCAAATTCCAAAAAGAAAATATCCAAAATCACAAACGGATGATTTTGGATATTTTCAACACCTTTTAAAATTCATAACAAATCATGCGTTAATTTTCAATGGTTCAAAATTTGTGGACATATACTCAACTTATATATGTATAACATATCCAAAAATCACAACGATCCAACGATCGGATTAAAATTATAACTCACTAATAATAGAGCTTTAAGAACACCGATTTGATCTTTTAATACCTCTAATCCGGACAAAATCTTGATAAAACACCTCAACATTAATTCCTTCATTTATAACCACATAAATAAATCCATCATTTATATCCGCATCAAATAAATATTTCCTTATCATATAAATCAATAATTAATTATTCCCAAATAATATTACAGAATCACAATTATGACAACCATGTGGTTCCCTAAGAAAAGGGGCTTTTAGATAAGGATTTCTCCTTCTTGGTAGCGCAATTAGGTGACCAAACCTCTCCTTGATGAACTTTCTAGACATTGCCAATAATGTTTATCTAATAATATTATTCAAATAATATGAATTATTGATTCGATAATGGAAAATATTATGCGATGACAATTATTGAAACAACAATAATATAAAATATCAACGCGACAATTATTGAATCAATAAAATAAAATATTGAACAATAATTCTTCGTAATAATTATTGAGTAGTGCCTTCATACGTATGAATCAATAATTGAAAAAAAATCATGCAATATGGTGTGCTCTCTTGCATGCAACCACGCGTATTCATCGTATTTTAACCACCGTAGTAATCCAACAGTGTTAAGCAGTGAACAACTACGCCATTATTTATAAAAATTCAAACTTGTCATTTTCTTCATCCGATGCAGTTATTTACATTATGGGGCCCCAAAAATGGCTGCTTGGCAGTAAATACGAATATTCCCGACAACAAGAATATTCCACGACCAAACGAATATTCCCAAGAGAATAATGAGTATTTTATAACCACTTGCGTATTTTGAAAAATTTTATTATATATCACCCTTAACTTTAACTTTTTATCAATTTAACATTTACTAAATAGGAAAATTGAATACTTTTATTTCAAGAAAAATTGGGGAATCTCCCCTCTTATGAAATTTCATCCCCGAAATTTACGTGCTTTAATTCAAAGAGTTTGAGAATACCTCCTTTCATCTTGATTCCATCTTCATTGTCTCATGATTTCTCCATTGCTCATTTCACGTATTTCGGATATCATTCTAGAATACGACTTCAAAACAAAGGTTAATTGACATATCACAATTTGTCAACTTAAGTAAGAAAATTTACTCTCTTAGGTAGGAACACACACTAGCGAAGGATATTACTGACTCGTCTCTCCCTTCCTAGTTCTAATCCAGGATCTCCGCGAGAGATCATATCCCTAAGCTCGATACCACTTATACTGACGCCCCAAAATAGGTCCAATCCATCCAACTTATTCTCGAGTCGCCAAATACATGGTACAAAAAACAACTACAACTTTATTACTACAATTGTCGTGCAAAATACAACAACACATATATCTTGTGAGTTTTAATACTAAGCGTGACTCATGTCCCAACTATGGACCCCACCTCACAGTGATACCTTACATAAAGGTCCAATCTAGAACTGTTTTAGAAATTAAGATCTTTGGGAAGTGCTCAAGGAAACCTTCGTACATGGGAGGCCATGAATCTAAGTTATGATAGATATCATATGTCCGAGAATTATCCTTGGTTGATCCAATAGACCCCAAAGAAAAATGAGAAGATTACTATCATGTTCCTTCCAATGGTGAGTCTTCTCTTGACATATAACTATCTCCACCATCTTGCGATTGAACATTATGTTTCAACCCAACTCCAAGATCATATAGGTAGTGCTCGTAGATATACCCAAAGAAGAGGATGCGCACAACCCTGTCTTATGATAACACGAGATTGTATGTCATTAGACATCTTGTATGATAGTGGCAAAACACCCTTCCAAAGTTGGGTTGACCTCACCCTATTGTTGTTCACCAAAATCAATTATTAAGTGACGTATAATATACGACACACACATCTTAGGTCCTCAATACAATTATTTCCATACTATTTAGGAAGAACCTCAACAGCTATAGACCACCGTTCTATTTCCCTGTTATCCCCGCTCGACCCAGCTACACTCTTATTACCTGAAAGGAATTGTGAAGCAAAAGGGTGAGCACAAATAGCTCAGTAAAGAATATCATGACTAAAGATAATTAAATTATCAATAGCCTTCATCAGTAATAAATCAGAGATTTAGAACATATGGTAGATGATAAAACTTTTCAACCATAGTTGCAGCGGAACGAGCAATCCATTAGAAGAGTCAAATAGACCATAATGTCTATTATCTTCTCCATGTTAAAAGTCCACCAATAATGTTTTATCCTATAACATCAATCAGCAGTTCTCGCCCACAATCATATGAATAACTCATAATCATATTTGTGGTTTCAAATTCCTTTTCTCATCCAGGACGAAGATAATTTTCATCACCTGTCTTTACCTGAAACATCAAAGATCAGGGTTATACCAAATCACAGTTCCTGTTCATAATCATACTAATAAATTCATCTTTGCACTACGGTCCAAAGATACTCATCAACAGCTCATCTTTGGGCTACTGGCCAAAGATATTCAACAATAGGTCATCTTTGCACTACATGCCAAAGATATTCAAAAATAGTTCATCTTTGCACTACAGGCCAAAGATATTCAACAACAGGTCATCTTTGCACTACGGGCCAAAGATATTCATCAATAATTGATCTTTGCACTACAGGCCAAAGATATTCATATCTCAAAGAAACATACAATCATTTCAGAATTTATATAAACCATAATTATAATCATGTTGATCAATTCACCTTTGCACTTAAGCTAAAAATATTCAATTGCAAATTCAATGGTCATGATCATACCAGTCAACGATTCAACTTTGCACTACTGGCCAAAGAGAACCCATAGTCACGATCATACCAATAATCTACCCATCTTTACACTTAAGTCAAAGAGAAATTTCTTCACCAGGATCAAAAAAATGTTATATATGATAATAAAAATAATATGATCCAAACATGGATTTAATCTTAAGAGTAAGATTCATAAATCAACGATAATTTGGTCAGAGAAAGAAACCAATTTTTGTCATGAATAGTACCCTATACGTGAATAGTAACCCCGACACAAAAATATAAAGTTTCACAATAAAATCCATATCAATATTTATAGCACCTTAATCCAAATGTTATAAATCACTTTAAAATCTCATAATCTAATATTATTAATATTACCACAATATCTTAATCATTTCTTAAACTTATAAACAATTTATTTTAATTGTTTACACTTTACTAATTAATGCATTTAATCATCCTAAAATGCCAAACTCATAAAATTTCATCACCAATAACCAAAACCCTCATCAAAAATCTGCATATACCTTATATAGGATTCTCAAGCCATAAAATCCTATTTTCCAATTTTGTTACTTCACATAACATATTTAATTCATTTAATCATAACTAGTTCATTTTCATGAAAAATACCAAATCAATCCCAAAAAAATTTTTTTTTAGATTTAGCATAATATAGTCCCATATTGAACATATATTTTCTCGAATTTTTAAAATTCATTTACTATTTTTCATATGGCCAAAACTTAGAATATTTAGACATTTATCATAAATTGTAATTTTATCCAAAAATTTCAAAATTCTGAGGGTATCTTGATATTATATAGATGTACTCCCAATAAAAATTTCATCAATTTTGGAGTTAACCACAAAGAGTTATAAGGGTTTACTTTTAAAATAGTCTTTTTCATAAAATTCATAACTCTAATCTACATCCAAAAATTGCCATTTTGGACACAATCAATAAAACTCATCAAATTATCATTTCAAATTTTTCGAAATTTTGAAGGTCCAAAAAAGTCTGAAACCTGAAAAACATAATAACCCTTAAAAATCCTTACCTCAAAAAGCAAAGATTACTTGATTAGAATATCGGATGAAAAGTCAAGAAGGAACCTTGCCTTTGAATAGCAACTCTCAAAGTATCTAAATACTCACAAAAATATGCTCGATAATATAGGGAGAGAAAACTTATATTTAGTGTGATTTTCAATTCTAACATAAGCACCTATTTATAGGAAAATGCTAGAAATGCCAAAGGAGACTAAAATAATAAAATATATTATTTATTTATCAATTTCTCACATGCCACCACCATCAAAACCAAACCCTCATTTACTAGCGACCCATGTTTTCAAACACCAAAAAGTGGGTCCCACCCAATTTTAATAAAAATCATTTTATTTTTTGAAACTTCAATAATTCATAGAAAATAGCTCGTTTATCGTAAAAATATGAATTTTATGTCCATTCCACACGAAATCGAATTCTCTACAACTTTGTAGCTTTATGTTTTTTCAAATTCAAAATGAAGAAAATCTCAAAACGGATGAACGAAACATATTTCAACACCTTTTAAAATTCATAACAAATCATGTATTAATTTTCAATGGTTCAAAATTTGTTGATATATATTCAACTTATATATGTATAACATATCCAAAAATCACAACGATCCAACGATTCGGATTAAAATTATAACTCACATAATAGAGCTTTAAGAACCGATTTGATCTTTTAATACCTCTAATCCGACAAAATACTGATAAAACACCTCAACATTAATTCCTTCATTTATAACCACATAAATAAATCCATCATTTATATCCGCATCAAATAAATATTTCCTTATCATATAAATCAATAATTAATTATTCACAAATAATATTATGAGAATCACAATAATGACAACGGTGGTTTCTAAGAAAGAGGGGCTTTCAGATAAGGATTTCTCCTTATCTTGGCGCAATTAGGTGACCAAACCTCTCCTTGATGAAACTTTCTAGACATTGCCAATAATGCTTATCTAATAATATTATTCAAATAATATGAATTATTGATCCGATAATGGGAAATATTTGTGCGATGACAATTATTGAAACAATAATAATATAAAATATCAACGCAACAATTATTGAATCAATAAAATAAAATATTGAACAATAATTACATGTAATAATTATTGAGTAGTGCCTTCATACGTAAGAATCAATAATTCAAAAATAATCATGTAATATCGTGTATGCTTCTTTGTGCAACCATGCGTAGACATTGTATTTTAACCACGAATGTAATCCAACGATGTTGTTAATGTGAATAACTACGCCCATTATTTATAAAAATTCAAATTTGTCATTTTCTTCATCAAGCAGTTATTACGTTATGGGGCCCACAAATGGGCTACGCTGGCCGTAAATGCGAATATTCTCGACAACAAGAATATTCCACGACCAAACGAATATTCCCAAATGAAATGAGTATTTTATAACCACTTGCGTATTTTGAAAAAAATTTTTTATATAACACCTTAACTTTAACTTTTTATCAATTTAACCATTTACTAAATAAGAAAATTGAATACTTTTATTTCATAAAATCTGGGGTCTTACAATTAGGCTAATTGAAGAGATAAGGTGTAGTCTTTTATCCTTGGGACAATAAAAGTATGGGGGATAATAGTTAATCACCCATTCATTTGCTAGATCATTTTCATTTCTCTTATTCTCCTTCTTCTTTTTCTCCCAAGCTAGCAATATCTAAGAGGCATATGTTCTCCAAGGGTGAAACCCTTATTTTTCTTCCACTAAATCTTGTGTAACTCAAGTTTTACAACTTGGATTTATGATCCGTCAAGGGGGTGCTAGATACATGAGTTATCTAGTAAACTCAAGTGGTAGAACACCAATCTAGCAAGTTTTGAAACCTTTGGGGCTGTTTTCCGCCAAACAGTCCACTTTGAATATTAAGGGTTCAAAACCCTAAAATTAGTTACTGTTCCCATTTTTCTTGGGACTGTTTCGGATGGTTGCATATCTTTTAAAAATCTGGGAAAAATCACAGAGGTACCTTAGGAAGTTATCTACATGTAGGAAAAAGAACGGACGCGTTTCAATTTATAGGTTCTGCGTAATGGCTATTTTCGTAAAGGACTTTGAAATATTAACATTTGAATATCTCACTGTGTATACACTGGAAAATTCCAAAATTCTTGCAGTAAGTTCATATATGTTATGAGAGGATACCCTGAAAATTTCAGATTTTTCGGAGCAAAACCCGATTTATGAAAAATGAAGCAAGATCCGAGTGTTTTGGGCACTTTAAAAATAGTAATTCATTTTCTTAAATTCCAGAAAAATTTGGGGATTATTGTTGGTTCATATACTGTCCAAATCCAGAAAATGAGAATTTTTGGAATCAGTTTGCTATTTTTCCTAAAAATGATTAAGTTATGAATAAAAGGGAAATAAATAGTTAAATGATGTCTTAAATAAGAAAATGTGATTTTAATGCTTGAATACTCCTAATATATAATATTATGACTATTTTAGGGTATTTTGGTAATTTATAATAATAAATGTTATTTATGACCTTTTATGGATATTAAATAAATGGTTTTATAAAGGGTGAACAATTAAAATAAATTGTTTATTGATCTAAAAAATTATTAAAATGTTATTATGATATTAATAATATTAGAATATGATATTTTTAAGTAAATAAAAATATTAAGATTAAAAGTTCATTAAAATATTATTAAATGGTTAATCATATTTGATTTAAAGGCATTGCAGCTTTAAGAGAAAATGTTGTCAAGGTAATTTTCATTCCAAATGACAAGTTATATTTTGCAGTGTCGCCATCTACCCCAGAAACAGAAGCATTCAACATTGCAAAGTGGATGGGTGTGTTCAATGATAGCTTTTGTTAAGTCCCACATCCCCTACCCACCAAACTTATGCTAGGTCATTGACAGTATAAATAAAACATGCATCCATCATTAAAACAAACTTACATATATGGTTCCTCAGCTTACACAAATTAAGAAAGACACAAGTTGGGGTCCGATTTCCATAGGCTCCAGACCTCGGGCCGGTCCAAGCTTCAAGTTAGACATGGTCGAAGGCTAGGCTAGTCTAGGCTTTTTGAAAGGCCAGGCCGAATAAGAGCCATAAAATTGTGGTATGTTCTTAGCCTTGCATGTCAGGGACTAGGTCAGGCTTTGATCAGGTTGGAATAAGACCATGCCCATTTGTGCACCACTAACATTACGACTCCTTTAATGAATCCTTGTCCACAAGGATACAGACTGAAATTGTTCAAATTATAGAGTACGAATTAGTGAATTATAGAGTAATATTGTTCAAATCTTAGAGTAGAAATCAGTGAATCGTAGAGTAATTAATGAATCGTAGAGTAGTGAATTAATGAATCGTAGAGTAGTCATTGAATCGTAGAGTAACTACCGAGTTGTAGAGTGGCCATTGAATCAAAGAGTAATCACTGAATCGTAGAGTAACCGCTGAGTTATGTAGTAATCATTCTCCTACTTAAATTGAAATGTCCAGTTGTCCCACTACTACTGAATTGAAATGTCCAGCTGTCACACTGCTATTGGTTTGCTCATAACACTACCCTTCCCTCAAAGTGTCCTTGTCCTCAATGATTGAAGAAAATGAATTAGGTGGAATATGTTCTACCAAATTCCTCCTCAATCGAATACGAAGGTTGCCTCATCTGAAACTGAAAGTCATTATACAGAATACAAACCATCCCCATTGCAAGTCATTTGTTAGAGCAGCCCCATTTCCATATGCAGAGAATTGTATAATCCAAAAAACACTTATTTTTGTCCAAATAGCAGCTCAAAAGGATTCCTCATGATTGAAACATGAACTTCAACCTTACTTGCATCATAAGCTTTAATATTTCCAACCATTTCAAAACAAGTCCAATTCAAATTACTACCATTTTAGGAGTTATTGTTATCCCACACCTCTTTCATCTTATCTCCTGATTCTATAAGAGTATTAAGCTTCTTAGCACCCATGATAGCAAATATAATTAGTCTTGTAGTCAACACATGCATGAAATCTCTTTTAGCTTCCCATTAATTTTCAAAGTAAATTCATCCAATATTGTGACCATTCCTGTGAAAACTCCATAGTTGGATTCATACTTGAACAAGTCAGTCTGGAAAAAATCATCCACCATTGGACTGGTGAACATCCTAGAAGCTGTTGGTTCTAAAATTTCCTCACCATAACACTTACTTCCTTCATTAGTAATCATAAATTCTTCTTCCCATGTACTAGTTTCAACTCCACTAACATCCGTGTGGCTATCTCATCTATAACAAGATGAGAGGACAAGGAATGTTTTTTCGCATCTTAATCCCTTTTATTGACTTCCATTTACTTCACAACAATGGCTTTTTGTGGTTATTGGTCGTATAAGCAAGGCTTCATAGTCAGCTACGTTGTTCGTGCATGGGAAAAAAAGCCGGTATGAATGGTGAGAAACTAGACCATTAGGAGAGAGAAAAACAATACCGCCTCCCGCACCACCTTGCGTACTGGAGCCATCGAAATACATTTGCCATGGAGTTGTGGTCAGACGCATGACCTCTCCATCATTCTGATCGGGCAACTGCTTGCCTAAGTCCAACTTTCACGATCAATATACACGTGCAAGTATACACGGTCAACAAGTAATAAAGTGAAAGTAGAGTATCGTTCCCACGAAGAATTATTAATAAAAATTACTAAATACTAACTCTTAACCAAACTAATTTTATGTAAACAATCAATTTAAGGTTTTGAATTAAATTACTTAATTAAACTAATTCTAATTACCACTAGTTAAAATTAGATTATGGAGATTTAAGATTACAACTTCACTTATTGTTTCATTTAAATTAATACACTTCTTATCAATTATGCTCACTATTCGGAATTGTTAATAAAGAACACAAAAATAAATATGACCATCTCTCAATGCATTATATTTCTATGTGAACTACAATTAAAAATGCTTTAAAGCACAAATTCTTTATCAGATTACATGCGATGTATAAGTATATCTCTATACTAAACACAAATCATGAATTTCAAAGCCATGCAGAAAACACAATCACATGATATTATTATTAAATCTAAACCCATAATCCGTCTCTCAATTTCATATGGATTATCACGGTAATTATTAGCTAAACAATTAATAAATTAAGGGCAAACCATAATAGACAATCGCATAATAGTTAACAAAACTAACAAAAAAGCATATAAAAATAAACTACACAACAAGATCCATTTAAATTTAAAATAGAATTTAGTTCAAGATTGAATAAAATCCATAATCCACAATTGAATAAACATTCAAGATACAAAAGTAGAAGATAAGGAAGAGAATAGAATCTGTAGACAAAATCCTTGAGTCTCCCCTTCAGCTCCTGCAATGAATCCTTCGCGCTTCCTCAATTTCTTCAATCTCCAAATCTACTTTTCAAACTAGGGTTTAAGTCCTAATCTAATCTAATGGAATGGAATCCCCCTCGTCTTTGTGAATACTCCTCCTTTTATATCCCTCTTCATGTGTCTTTTAGTCCTCCTTAAAGTCCTTGAAATAAGCCAAATAAATCCTTTTCAGAGTCAACTTCTAAAAACTCTCTTTCTTCCCGACAACTCCGCCCGACAAAGTTTTTGTACTAGAGAAATTCGCCCCTGCGCATGAACAGTTCCAGAAATTACAAAAATGCCGCTAAGCTCCATTTTTCATGTTTTGACTCTCTGAAGTCGTTTCGTACAATACAAACACAAAAACAAGTAAAATGTCACTAAAAATACTTAAAGTTAACAAAGAATTAAGCCTTAAAGATGTCCAAATCGTAAGTATAAAACCCACTCATCAGTGGTGTTTCAGATTATTCCATCAAACCCTCAAGATAATATTGATGAATTTTAGCATGGCTATAAGAAATAGATAGGGATTTTGGACATAGCTTTTGCACCCAACTTCTAGATTCTTCATTTAATCCCTTTATAAATCACTCAACAAAAATTATCTCTGTCAACCCTTGATTGCAATTTGTGAAACCTTTCAGTATACTGAGCCTTCTTGATGGAGCCTATTAAATTTAAGCCTAATAAGCTCAGTTGGATCCAACCCTTCCCTTTTTCATTCATAATTTCGAACATAGTATCAATTGTGTTGCAAATTGACGTAACAACATCTATGTTTTGAACCATTTTGGAATGAAACAAGGTAGAAATTAGAACAATAGATGGAGAAAATTGATATATATACAGAATTGGGAACAATGATTTTCTAGTTTCAAAATATCACTGGGTTTAATTGCTGACAAAAAAATAGATCAAAAGGAAAAACATGGAAGTCTAAGGATAGGGTACAAAAGAATTTGGAAGAAATGATGTAGGCCTTAAGAAAATGAGGAAGAAGAACAAATTGGACTCAAAAATGACAAAATATAAAATAAATGCAAGGATTTACAAGAAATGAGACTTACAGAACTTTTGATTATATTCCCCTATATTTGAACACAACGAATTTGCCTGCTAAATATTTAGGGTTTCCAATTCAACAAGTTAGCAACAACAAAATTAGATAATATCAAAGAAGGCACAAAAGAACAAGCCCCGGCTTGCTAGTAAGCTGCCAATTATTTTTCTACTGCAGTGTCCTCTGGTATAATGGCCATAACGTTTGATCCAGGAGGAGTTACGGGGCCTGACACCTATCAAATCGAAGATATCGACGAGCTCTACAACTTTCATTCTTTGAGTTTTGAGAAATAACGAACGGATGAAGGTAGAAATTGGACTGCAAGTGACTGCTATGCAAATGACCACCCAAAATAGCGAAATTCAACGTCCGTTGGTACAAATGTCATAACTCTTGCATCCGAACTCCGATTCGAATGATTCAAGATGTTCCGAAAAGCTATGAAGACGCTCTACAATGTAAGCTAAGTTCCAAGCCAAGAACATGAAATGAACATGAAAGCACAAACGATATCCGGATTGCTTTTCTTTGCGTTTTCCTTGCATTTTCTTTACCAATAGTCGCTCACACTGCTCCCAAACGCATAACCTACAAAATGAACACAAAATGGATGAAAAGTAACTAAGAAACATGAGTACAAGCAACTAATTCAAGTAAAAGATACCGGATAAGTAGGTATAAAACCTACTTATCAAATTCCTCTCCATAGATGTGTATCTCTGTAGCCTTGCGGCGCCCAAGTATCCTTTTATTTGATAAATAGATGAAATATAGATATATATAATTATGTATAACAATTTATATTCGTATATCTATAAATATAAATAAGCAAGAGATAATTCAAATAACTTATCTCAATATGCTTAGACCAATTTCCTCTTCTCAAATAATCAAAACTTTTGTAAGAAGAGAGAGATAAAGCTTTTTAGAGAGAAAGTATGTGGGAGAGAAATAAGATTTTCTTTTTAAGTGAATTGGCAATTTGAAAATGAAGAAAAAGCCTCCTATTTATAGATTTTTGAAGTCGGGGGTAAAATGATATATATATATATATATATATATATATATATATATATATATGGATATATATTATATACATATTATGTTGCTATATATAAATATAATATATAATACATATAATGCATGCATGCAAGGTTTGAAATAATTTGTCTGCACATGCATTCATTCTTGGTTTATATATATATATATATATATATGATATACTTCACATGTATGAATTATATTATAATATATATAATATTTATATCATGTAATGCATGCATGGTAACTTATCTATAGTACTAGTAAATAACTTATGTATACAAATATTTTATATATTTAAACAAATTATACTAATAGTCAGTGGCGGAGCCAGAGGATTTCAACAAGGGGGTCCGGATTATGCATGTAATTTTTTTTTCGATTTTACTTCTTAGTTAGATTTGATTTTTTTTTTTCATATTCCTAAATCACAAATAATTCAACATTCAACAAAATCATAATCCTAAATCACAAGTAATTCAACATTTCAATTAGTTACTCAAATTCAATTGAAACAAAAAAAATCAATTACAAATTGAAACACATTGTTGACTGTTGAACCCAGAATAGCAGCATTTTAAAACGATGGAGTCTCTCTTGGAGTTCGGGATAGTAAAGGCGGAAAATCAACTGCGAGTTCTCATATTTCGAAAATGTTGGATAATCACTTCATTATCAATGCTACTAAAAATATCTCTCTCGACATAGCACACCAAAGCGGTCGGTGAGAAAGTCATCTCCCATCTTGTCAAGTAAATTTGTCTTAACAATATTCATCGCAGAAAATACTCGTTCCACACTAGCAGTCGCAACAGGTAAAACTAAAGCCAACTTGATAAGAAGATATACTAAATGAAAATTAGTGTGATATCTCACCTCAACCATATTAGTTGCAAGTTCTCCGACATTTTATAGTTTAGAAAATCTTGCATTTCCTCTCATTTCAGAAATCCACATCTTTAGTTGTTCTTTAAGCTCCATTCGATCATCCATTGAAAAGTCTTGTGGATATAGTTCTTCAAGTCGAACTAACTTTGAAAAACTAAAATTGGAGAACGAATTCTTAGGATCAAGACATGCTATGCACAAGAGCAATTCCGTGTTCGTCTCAGTGAAACGATTATCCATCTCTTGACTAATACGATCAACAACCTAAAAAATATAAAATAAAATTACTTCTATATTCAAAAACATAATTAGAAGTATAAATAGAGAAAAACAATTGAATACCTGACAAAATATCTCAACTCGAAAGTGGTGAAAGTATGTGTGTTTGCAACGAAGGCGACCTGGAACATTATCTTCCATATTAGGGATGCTAATATTATGTTCAGAACAAAAACTGTTCACATCTCTTAATAGATCATCCCATCCATTCTCCCTGAGATGTTACAATTGTCTCTTGGTAGTAACAACCAAATTCATGGCCTCTACAATATTATGATCTTTTTGTTGCAAAAACTGTGACAAAATATTTGTCAACCCCAACACTACCTTCATCAAGTGAGCAATGAATACAAACTCATATGTTTCCATCTTATCGATCAAGCCCACAACAATGTCTTTACTTTTGGATTCCTATCTATCTTCATATATATTCTGAAGAACTTCAACTACTGATGACCACATAGATAGAAGACGAACAATTGTTTTGTAGTGTGAACCCCAACGTGTAGCACCCGACCGAGCTAAACTAGTTTCTTGATTCAAACCTCTTCCTGTGGAAATATCACCCTTTTCTAAACGCTCCACCATATTTTCATGTTGTCTTTGTCTTAGTTCATCCATTCTTTTGCAAGAAGCCCCAATCGTATTCGTTATCAAAGCCATATATTCAAAAAAGTTGCACACGAATTGGTTTACTTAAGCTTTTACCACAACAACTAACTGAATTTGGTGAGCAAAACAATGAACATATCTTGCACATGGATTTTCATTCAAAATCAGAGTTTTCAAACCATTTAGCTCACCCCGCATGTTAGAAGCCCTGTCATATCCTTGAGCTCTAATTTGTGAGATTGATAATCCATATTTAGAAAAAAAAAATTATGAATGGCATTTTTTAAAGAAAGTGCGGTGCATTCTCTTTAACTACTTTGCCAACTTCATCACAACGCAAGCTATGCCAAGTAAGTATTTCAAGAAAATTACCTCTATTTAGCGAGTGTGTCGACTCATCATGCCCACGAAAAGCCAACCCACATGTTAGAAGCAATCGAACAACATCCACACTTGCTGTCAACCGAGTGCGATAGGCGGCATTTAATACTTGTGTTCCAGAAGATATCTCCCGTGTCACACTTTGCCTTTGATCTTTGAAAGTAAAATATAAATCCGGGCATTGTTTGTGCACTTCCTTCACTTAGATATATGTCCCCAAATTTCTCTCAAGCTTTTTCCAATTTCAAAATCCTTTTTTGTAAATACCTCATCTCCAACTTTTTATCCCCAAAAGATAACACCAAAAACAAAATGCGACATCTTTAGAAATGCTATATTCCAACCATTCCCATTTCTTGAACCAATCAAATTGGAAAGCCCTCATTCTATCCCCTATTTTTATTTTTGGATAAACATTAGAAATTGGTTGATAAGGGCCCATTTGCACATATTTTCTTCTAACTTCATCTCTAATCCGAGGCTCGTACTCATTGATGCATTTGCGCAATCCCGGATCACCAATAATATCATTAACATCCTCACATAACGGCTCAATCGGTTGTGATTGCGATTGTGATTGTGATTGTGATTGTGGTTGTGGTTGTGGTTGTGGTTGTGGTTGTGAGTCTTGTGACGTAGTTGTTGTGAACGACCTCTTAGTTCGTTGAAAATATTTTTCCATATTCCTAAATCACAAGTAATTCAATATTCAACAAAATCATAATTATAAATCATAAGCAATTCAACATTTCAATTAGTTCCTCAAATTCAATTGAAACAAAAAAAATCAATTACAAATTGAAACACAAAATTAGCAATTGAAATCCTAAATTCAAATAAGTGAAACCCACTTAGAAGTTAGAATGAATGCAACTAAATTTGGTAACAAACCTCACTTAGAATTAACGAAAATATATCAATTTTGGTTTATAAATCAAAGAAAAGCCCTATTTTTAGTTGAGAAATTAAGGAACAAAAATCAAACAAAAAATGTTGGAACCTAACCTTAGAAGTTGGAGTGATGGAGTCGATTGGCGTCTGGCGGCCATGGCAGGGGCAGATGAGAAGCGCTTAGGGAAAAGAAGTGGCGCTTCAAGATCCACTCTCAAAGAGAAAGACCGCAGCAAAGAAACAATTCCTCCATGCTCCGTGGCTCTATTTCTGTTTCTGTTTTAGTGTGGACTTGTGGTGGCAGTTTTGTTATTTGGTAATATCACATATGTAATATGTTGACTTTAGTGGCTTAATGGGCCATCATGACTTTTAGAAAAAATACATACGAACATGACTACATGAGAAATATTTTTCTTTGTGTGGGCTAGTTCTGAAACAAGTCAAACAACCCAATCCTAAGTTATAAAAAAATTACTTTTTTTCTTCCCTTCCTTCTTCTTCTCGGTACACCTCGGACCAATCCGGACTTCCCAATTTCAAGCTGGACCCTCCCTAGTACATAAAAAATTTCTTCAGAATAGGGGGGTAGTGGACCCAGGACCCCCCTCCGCCCTGCTAATAGTATTATATATATTATATTATATATATATTTATAATATGAAGTATGCATTCATCCAATAAATGAGCTCTTAATTCGGTCAAAGCAATACAAAAACGTGTGGACCAAAAACAAATGAACCAACATGCTCCAAAAATCATGTCCCAAAATGGAAGTCACTTTTCATTTAATGTGCCTATATATCATACACACACTCACATGGTTTACCAACACATTTAAAAGGAATGCAAGCATTGATTATATATATATATATATATATATATATATTATATGACACATATATATTTATATGTATATATTATATATGCATGCAATAAATAATTTTTGAAATAATAAAATTAATTTGAGAATAAATAGAAGATGCCCATATTATTCAATCAAAATCTCCATCTTCTTTCCAAATTCGGTCAAACAAGCATTTGATGATCAACATATGACTTTTGTCCCAAAATGCATGACACGATTCATTTTCAGCATATTAGCAAGCATTGTCCCAATACAAGTGACCCATTTGATTTAACACTTTAAAACATCAAGATCAAGAAAATCAATTAAATAAGATTTAGAAAATATTTTTGGTCAAAGTAAATAAGATAATTAAAACAATTATAATAAAAATCCTATGGAGAGGATTCTACCCTTTTAATTAATTTATTTACTAATTATTGTTATCATCAAAATAAAACTAAAAGTTGGAGACCTAACAAAATCCCTAAGATTCCTTTGAGCCACAAAGTCTCGGCACCAAGTCACTTAGACTCGACAATTCGATCACTAATGACCAGGATCCACCGATCCCAATTCAATCCTTAAAACCAGGATCTACTGTGTAAGATCCCAAATAATTAATAAATGAAATTTAATTTCCTCTAATTATTATTTTGAAATAGTAAGGGTTGATGTGATTAATGTGGATAGTTACGTAAAATCATAAATATTTCAAAATAAGTAAGTGGTTATAAAATATTCATTGTTGTTTAAGGGGAATATTCGTTTGGTCGTGGAATATTCAGATGCTTCAGGGGAATATTAAATGCAACGGTAGCCAATGACCATGTGGGCCCCATAACGAAAAGCGATTGGAGGAAGAAAATGACAAATATAAGTTGTTTAAAAATAACTGGCGTAGTTGTTACCGAATTTTAATCGTTGAATACCCGTTGGTTAAAACACGATGTCTGGCGTTGTTGAACTCAGAAGCACTGCAGTATTGCACCAATTATTGACTCTTACGTAAGAAGGCACTACTCAATAATGGTTATGATGTAATTCTTTGTTCGTTGTTTTATTTTATTGATTCAATAATTGTTGCGTTGATATTTTATATTGTCGTTGTTTTAATAATTGTCATTACACAAAGTATTTTTCGTTGTCGAAACAATAATTCATATTATAGAATAATATTATTAGATAACATTATTGGCAATGTCTAGAAAGTTCATCTAAGGAGAGGTTTGGTCACCTAATTAACTTGGCGCGATGAAGGAAAAATTCTTATTGGAAAGCCCCCTTCCTTGAAACCGCCTCGGTTCACAATATTGTGATTACGTAATATTATTTGTGAATAATTAATTATTGATTCATATGATAAGGAAAATATTGATTTTATGTGGATATAGATGGAGAAAATTTTTAATGTGACAATTGTTGAAAATTGAAATTTTATCTTTTTCTCGATAAAATAATTCATTTAAATATATATTATTATATTTTAATAATATAATAATGGTGATATTTTTACAATCTAATGTGGGATATATGAGTATCTGAGGAGGAAGAGTATTTTGTTGCAATAAATGTTTAAAACATGTTAAACATGCTCATGGGACCCCATTTATCGGTGAAATTTGAGTATAGCCTCTAAAATCACCCGCTTGTGGATTTGGTCAATTTCTGTTGGAAATTTGGAAAACTTTCTTCTACAAAGTTGTAGAGAATTGAATTTCCTATAAAAACTCGCGAGATTCGAATTTTCTGATAAAAGGGCTATTTATTATAAATTATTGAAGTTCCAAGCTTCAAATAATTGATTTTGGAAGTTTAAATTATTTTAAATTAGAAAAACGTTTTTTATTTTTTCTAGAAGGTTGGTATGTGTGAATTGCTTTTGAGATTAAGATTTCAAGGAATAAGTATAATATTTTTATATATATTAATATTATATTAAATTTTCTCGCTTTTGGTGTTCTAAGCAATTTCCTATAAATAAAAGTCTTAGGTTAGAATTGAAAATCACACCGAAGCTGAAGTTTCTCTCTCTATATTATCGAGCGTATTCTTGTGAGTATTTTGAGTATACTTTGAGTATTGCTATACGGTGAAAGTTCAAGATATAGTCTATATCCAAGATTCCAGCTTAAAAACTCGATCTTTCGAGGTAAGGGATGTTATTTTATTCAAAAATGATATTATTTCTTCAATATCATTATGCCGAAATATTGGTTGGAAGTTTTTATCAAACTTGGAACTTTTGGTGTCGAAGTTACTATTCACGATACTCAAGACTATTCACGATACTCAAGACTATTCACGAATACGCAAGATTATTCATCGAAAATGAAAAATTTTTCTTTTCGTTCAAAATATCTATTGTGGATACTAGCTTTGATTGTATCCATGTTTTGATCATTCTTGAATTTTACGCCACTATAATTATTTTTGAGGTATTTTTGGATGTGGATAAAACAAAGTACGAATCCTTAATTCTTAATCATTGTCATTTTGATTCACTGGATTCGTTTTTTTAAAAAATATTTTTCATCATCCTCAGTCTTAAATGATGATATTATTGAATATCTTTGGCCAAGAGTGCAAAGATGAATGATTTCGATGAATATCTTTGGTCTGTGAGTGCAAAGATGAGCAGTGTTTAGATGAACATGACTAATGGTGAATGTCCTTGGCACATAGTGCAAGGATGAATATTTGATCCCGAGATATATATTGATTGATGCTACTGTGGATAAAAATAGATGATGAACTTTAAAATTCATACATAGAAGATAGTAGTTTGCATTCTCTACTTAACTCTTCTAATGAATTATTATTTCATCGCGAATATTGATTTAAAACTTGTTGTCTATTGTATTCTATTATATTTTTCCTGTTGAAGACTAACGATAATTTTGTTGTATATTATCTTAGTCATAATATTCTTTTGGGCTAGTCGAGCTCACCTTTTCCTTTTTGTTCCATTTTTCTTCTCGTGAGGCGAGAATATAGCAAAGTACGAGTCTGTGGGTATGGAATAAAAGTTCTAGGGAGAGTTGTTTAGTAGTCCTCACCATTGTTGTAAAATAATGTATCAATAATTATGATGAGGATTTATTTGTATGTGGATATTGTCTACAGATGGCAATATACGTATTTAAACTCACGCTTTACTATTGTAATAATAAAGTTGTAGTTGTTTCTGTACCGTGTATTGACAACTCAGAATGGGGGATGTAGACCTATTTTGGGGGTGTCACATACTGACCCTACTTCGATCACATAGACCAGGATCCACCGACCCTTCTTCATGTTATAAAAGTGTTTTGAGGTGTTGCTAAGATGGCTTGAATGCTTTTCATCTTATGGTACTTAGAATCATTATTGATTATCTTCTTGGTGCTTGCTGAACTCTGTTGTTGAAGCTTGATTTCTTCTGATTTTCATCATCTACTTATGATCAAAGTTGATGTTTTGTTAAGTTATTCACTTGAGCTTTTTATCTTTGCTGCTTATCATCATTGAACAATCTCAGGATCGTAGACTTGTTGTGATGCCCCCAAAACAGGTATACATCACCCATCTTGAGTCGCCAAATACATGGTACAAAATTCAAATACAACTTAATTATACAACAGTCGTGAAAAATACAACAAACATAATCTAAGAGTTTTAATAAGAATATTGTCATCTAGACAATATCCACACTCAATGGAGTCATCATTACATTTATTGTCAAACCTGCTTTTAATGTAATAGTGAGGACTACTAATGCTATCATCCGACCGCTACTCCATTCCCCGACTAGTCCCGCTTATGTTCTCATTTCTCAAGAGAAATAGTGAAGAAAAGGGTGAGCTCAACTACCCCAGTAAGAAATATTATGACTAAGATAATACAGAATAAATTATCATTAGCCTTCAACAATGTTAAACTGATAAAATACAATAGATATCAAGTTTAACTGCAGTGGAATAAACAATCCATTAGAAGAGTCAAGTAGAGCATGATATCTACTATCTTCTATGATTTAAAATGTTTTCATCAATTTTTATCGCTGAGACTCAGCTTAATAAATAAATCATATCATCGAATCTTCCCTGCACTACATGCTAAGGATATTCAATACATCATCAATGGTCATGACTATACCGAATAATCCCTAGTCACAATCATACCAAAAACTGTCCATCAATGCACTTCGGGCCATTGAGGACTTTCACCACATCATTCGTCACATTACGGTCATGATTATACCGAATAATCCTTGGTCATAATCATACCAAGTCCATCTATGCACGTAAGCCAAAGATGACTTTCATCACAATATAAGCATAAGGATGATGACACTGATATAAGCATTAATCAAATGAAAATAAGGATAAATATTAAAGACTTTAAATTTATCCAAATATTATCAATCACTTAATAAACTCATAATCTAATATTATTAATATTATAACAATATTTTAATCACTTCTTAAACTTATAAACAATTTATTTCAATTGTTTACACTTTACCAAATAATGCATTTAATCATTCAAAATGCTATATTTCATAAGATTTTATCACCAATGATAAAATCCTCATCAAAAATCAGATATACCCTATATAGGATTCTCAAGCCATAAAATCCTATTTTCCAATTTTGTTACTTCACATAACATATTTAATTCATTTACTCATAACTAGTTCATTTTATGAAAATACCAAATCAGTCCCAAAAATATTTCTTTTCGGGATTTAGCGCGAATATAGTCCCATATTGAACATATATTTTCTCAAAATTTTAAAATTCATTTACTATTTTTCATATGGCCAAAACTGCCGAATATTTAGACATTTATCATAAATTGTACTTTTGTCCAAAAATTTCAAAATTTACAGGATATACTCCTGTTATATACATATACTTCCAATAAAAATTTTACCAATTTTGGAGTTAACCACAAGGAATAAGGGTTTACTTTTAAAATAGTCTTTTCTCATAAAATCCATAACTCTTAATCTATACATCCAAAAATCGCCATCTTTGGACACAATATAGAAAACTCATCAAATTATCATTTCAATTTTTTTCAGAATTTTTGAGGGTCAAAAAAATTACGAAACTGTAAATGGATTTTCACCCGTCATGGGGTAATCCACGTAGATAGATCATTTCCATAATTTAATAAGGAATGAATATAAAGGATCATTCACCATGAATGCGGTAATCCACATAGACAGGTTATTCCCACATAATAATAAAAATGGAATAAAAGAAGAATTCACCATGCATGCGATAGACTGCACAGACAGGTTATTCCCTATAAAATAATAAAGAATGGAACCAGTCATGTAATCCGCATGCATGTGAGGATATTCCAACAACATAATAAAGAATGGAACTGTGTCATGCATAATTGCATGACAGATAAGATATTCCAACATAATAATAAAGAATGGAATAACAAATGAATTCACTGTGCATGCGATAGAAGCATTGCATGTGACAGGATATTCCAATGTAATAATAAAGAATGGAACTGTGTCATGCGTAATCCGCATGCATGTGATATTCCAATAGAATAATAAAGAATGGAATAACAATGAATTCACTAGGCATGCGATAGACCGCATGCAGATAGGTTATTCCAATGTAATAATAAAGAGTAGAATAATGTAAGAATTTCATCATGTATGCGGTACTTTCGTGCATAGACAAAGTTATTCCAACATAATAATAAGGAATGAAATAACAATAGCTCTCTTCATGAATACGAAAAAACTAATACCCCTTACCTTAGAATAAAATTGGATACTGGAATAGAGAGGTAGTAGACTTCTCTTCTTCTTTTTCTCTATAATAATTGCTCTATAGCTTTAGTGAATTTGTGAGAATGAAAGAAGAATGAGCTTCTATTTATAAGAAAATATAGTTTTAATAATTGCACATTTTGGGGCTCAAAATATTACAGTATAATACCTCCCTCTTTTTCTTCATTTTTAATTTAGTCCTACAAGTATTATTAAACTTGCACCACCTCCCCAAATAGTAAATCATGTTAATTAATAGTTCATTCATGTGACTCAATAGTATAATCATGTGAAAAAAACCAATTACAGTATAGTACCTTCAACTATACCTCCATTTTTAATTTAGTAATGCAAGTATTATCAATCTTGCACCAACTCCCCTAATAGTAAATTATGTAAATCAATAGTACACACATGTGAACACATAGTTATAAGCATGTGAATTAATAGCAATTAATTTCTCATTTATCCGGTTAATTACCTGATTGGTCAATATAACCTCCAGACATCAATTATTATCGAAATAAATGTCGATTTTCACTAACACTAATAATTCCAACACAATGGAACTTTCAATTTTATCTTTAATCAACACGAACTTATTCATCATTAATATTATAATTCACAATATTTAACAACCAGGTCGTTCCCAAAAAAGGAGGGGCCTTTCCAATAAGGATTTCTCCTTATTAGCGCGCAATTAGGTGACCAAACCTCTCCTTGACAGAACTTCTAGACATTGTCAATATTGCAAATAATAATATGAATAACTTTGTCGCCTCAATTATTGATTTAATAATATAACATATTATGCATGATCTTTGTGACAATAATTGAATCAATAATACGAGAGATATGATGCAAAGAATTCTTTGTAGCAATAATTGAGTATAACCGAGTGACTTCTAACGAAGCATCAATAATCAATACCGTGTGTTACTATGCAACCACGCCAGACATCGCGTATTTCTTTACTACCGTGTAGTTCAACGGTTTTAACGGTAACACTCGTCGTTATTTTTAATAAAAGATAATTTCGTCATTTTCTAACTACGCATAATACTCCGCCAGGGGTCCACTAATGATTGTGCCGTTGCATTGAATATTCCCCAACAAAAAGAATATTCCCTAACCAAACGAATATTTTATAACAACTTGCTTACTTTGCAAAAAAAATTTCATATATCACCCTTAACTTTAACCTTTTATCAATTTAACCACTTACTTAAATAAAATAATAATTGTAATAAAATTGAATACTTTCATTTCATAAAATTCGTGGTCTTACAATCTCCCTCCTTATGAAATTTCCTACCGAAATTTACGTGACACACAGTATGTCAAGAGGTGAGGATACCTTGCTTAGATTCTAACTCTTGAGGTATAACCTTTGAGTGTAGAATATGACCCTTCATATCCAAGATTTTAACACGTATCTCCTCATACGTTAAATCTTCTGCTATCTCATCTAGTTCTAATTCAGTAATGTGGTTTGGGTCGTCCACATATTTACGTAACATCGATACGTGAAAAACAATAAAATCAAGGGTTGAGATTTCCTCTCTTCATCGATACGTGAAAAACAATAAAATCAACAATAATGTGGTTTGGGTCGTCCACAGATTTTAACACGCGATATACTTGGTGGTAAACGAGTCTATAGGCCACAGTTCTTACTCGATCGAGGATTTGAAATAGACCAATAAAATCAAGGGTTGAGATTTCCTCTCTTCATCGAGTCTTGCTTCTAGAATAACGCCCTCTTGAACCTTCTTCTTCACATTCATCAGCTCCGGGTGTGTAGCTTGAGCGGCCTTTAACTTTATCGATTAAAGTCGATTCTACTCGTATAGTTGATATCACCACGTGGGTCCCTAGAGTCTTTCATCATTTGTAAGTTATACGAAATTGGTTTTTGTGTTAACAACGTCACACTTGTAACCGCATACGATCTTCTACTCAACGCGTCAGCTACCACGTTCACTCTTCCACGATGATATTGAATGGTATAGTCGTAATCTTCAACAGCTCGAGCCAACGTCCTTGGCACATTATACGATCATTTTAGGTGAAGAAATATTTGAGAGTTTTAGAAATGAGTTTTGTACTAGAGTCAATACAAAATTCGATTTCACGCTCTAGGGGTAGGCTAAGAAATCTTCAAGAATACGTCAGAAAATTTATTAATGATAGAAATATCATTCAAAACTGTGACTCTCATCCAAGACTTGGATAGTACGTCACATTGATACCTATCAACTTGTCACCGTTATTCACAACGTCCTCTACGGAAAGTTCGGCTTTGGTGCATTCCACACAAGGAAGTCACCAGCGAAAGGCTCGGGGCTCTTTACTTATGGCTTGATATGACAGTGATTAACTTTAGTGGTTTGGTTGCTTGAATTCGCATAACAGGTTGGTTAGGAATATGAAAGCTAACAACCTTATGAAAAGCATGATGAGTAGTTAACCAATCAATCCCTAAAATCACATCAAGGGCAAGTATTTTCAAAGAGATAAGATCGACAGGTAACGTGAAAGTGTCGATTTGAATCAACAAGATTTATAAACAGTGGAGGTAACGACGGTTTCTACTAATGAAGTTTCAACCAATAAGTAAAAGTCTAACTTCTCTGGGGTCAAATTTAAACGTTGAGCGCAAGCAAGAGAGATAAAAGAATGGATAGAACCGGTATCTAATAAGGTATAGACTTCGTAAGAATTTATAATTAACTAACTCGGGCTAAACTTCGTTCGGGTTACTCGCTTTTTGAGAAATCGCGAAAAACGCTCTTCCTAAAACCACCGACTTTGTTTTGTCCATATCTGCCTTTGGTGCCACCGTCCCAGCTGGACTTGACTTTGGTGCAGGACAAAATCGGGCTAGGTGACCTTCTTTTCCACAATTGTAACATGCTTTGGACTGCATCACGCAGTTTGGATTGATATGTCCCTCCCTTCCGTATTTGAAGCATACAATTGGTGGTTGTTCTCCTCCACTAGAATTTGTTGCTGGTGTTGGTGCTGCTGCCAACGTCTTCCCATTATCGTTAAATCTTCTTTTCTTGAATTTTCCACTTCTATTATCTTGGCCATGATTACCACCGAAGTGGTTACCATTCTTGGCATGATAATTTCCCCACGATGGTTATCATTGTTCCGATGGTAGCTGCTGCCAATTGCACGATTATTATTGTGTTTTGGTCGTTGCCTTTTGGTCAGATCGACTCATTATTGCGCCCAATAATCGAGCCCTATTCACAACATTTGAATATAAACAAAATTTGTGAGAAATGAGGTATTGACATATATCGGGTTTCAAACCTCTTAGAAACATTCGCGTCATTCGCTCCTCATTATCGACCAAATGGGATGCAAACCGGGACAACTCTAAGCAAACTTAGCTTCAGATTACACGACACGGTCATATTGTTTTGCTCCAGCTTGATGAACTCTACCTCCTTCATGTGACGAATACTTTTGGGAAAGTACTTGTCGTTGAACAATTCTTGGAACTTCTCCCATGACATCTTGAGTGCGTCAGGCTGGGTATAGTTTATAGATTCCCACCAGTAATTTGCCTCTTCACGCAACATAAAGGTGGCAAAGGGAACCTTTTGCTCCTCGGAGCATCCCAAGACATCAAATATCTTGGTGATCTGCTTTAACCATGTCTCCGCCTTAAGTGGTTCTGGCTTTCCCAAAAACTCTGGCGGTCCCAGCTCCTTGAACTGCTTAGCAATGACCAGCCGTGGGTTGTCATTGACTCCACCTGCATTATGAACATGAGTCTCTCTCCTTTGGTGTAAAAGATGGGTAAATTAATTTAGTACAATTTGAGCCTTAAAATTAATTGGGTTTAATTTAATTAAATGTGGGTAATAATAAATTCTATTATAATTAAGAGAAATAATAAGACAATAAATAAAACCTAACCCTCCTCATCTTATGCGAACTAGAAAAAAAAAAAGAAGAGGCGGCACTGTGAAGATTGGGAATTGAATCCTTTTTGTTGTACCGGTAAGTCTGTTTGTGGTTTCTTATTAAACTTATGGAGTATAATATTCATATATATATATATATATATATATATGTGTGTGTGTGTGTGTGTGTGATCAGACTTCTTCTTGCATAAATTTAGAGGTGTTTTAATAGAAATTTTACTGTTATTAATGGTACACATGATTGATTTGACTAGTTATGTATATATATATATATAAGTTGCCGATTATTGTTGGATCAGAGGACATTGGACTATATATATATATATATATATATATATATATATATATATATATATATATATATATATGAACATGTAAAAAAACGTTAATAAGATGAATTAAAAAGCTATCGACGTTGTTATATTATCGTGGATTATGTATATCAGTTAAATTGCAGGTTGGATTTAATATATATATATATATATATATATATATATATATATATATATATATATATATATATATATAAATATTTTATTTTAATAAGTATTTAATTTATGAAGCCTGTAAATCGAATTAGTGAATAAAATTGAAAGTTATGTATATTAGTTTAAACTAATTAATCTTGTTGATAAAATTATAAATTTTACTTGATAATAAAATTATAAGGATTCCGTACTCTTTCAACGAGACTCTTTTGTTTTTGATTCGTTTATTTCGTTATTCGTTTCAAAAATTAGTATTACCTCTTGTAATTGTTCCCTGTCAATTGATTGCGATAAATTTGTTTTGGCGTTATATTAGAACTCATATTTGTACTCTTTAGACTAGTGTATCATGTCTAAATTTTATTTTGATAATTATAGTGATTTACATGTTATTATATTTTTAGAGACTTGTGTTGATGATTCGGTTCAATTTAACATGTACATATTAGAACCTTTTGTGTTAATATTATGTCGCATGTGTTGTGACATGATGTTTTGTTAGAATACCGTAGGGTATACGAGCTATAACCACCGTAAAAGTACCATGTGCACGTCCTCTCGCACCGAGGGCATGGCACCTTCCGTGATTTGCAGTGTGATCGGTCCACGACGTCTCCATTTTTTGCTCCATTGGGAGTTGGCCATTTGGTGTTTTGTTGTGGGAGGCATATGGGTCGACCCTAGTTTTCTGTTCTGTTCTACGGATTGGTGATGTTTGTGCCAAACACACCTTCCGATTTTACATGCATTGGATTCGCGGTCCAATGTGTGTGACTTGTTTGTGTGGCATTATTTGATTTGCTTGTGTGTCATTATTTGACTTGCCTGTGTGGCAAGGTATATTTTTTTGTTTCGAGCTCCCAGTATGAAATAACACCTGTACCATTTGATTCAAATTTTATTATTTTGTTGTGTTAGTTTTGTTCGTTTCGTTTCAGTTCGTTTCGTTTCATTTCATTTAATTGAGTTAGTATTTTTGGTTCATTATTTGTATTCTATATCCGTACTGGGCATTTGGCCCATGCTGTGTTTTTCTTCCAGCAGGTAATCAGGGGGATCAAGGGCAAGTGTGATGAGAGCTCCATTCATTCCAATGATCTAGAAATATTCTGTTTAGACTTGATGTGTCATTTTATTTGGAATTGTAATAATTATTTTAGATTGTGGTTTGAGACAGTTTGAGATTTATTATGGTTGACTTTTGGTATTTATCAGATATTAAGACTATTCTTTTGTAGCTTTGAGCCTTGCTATTAAATTCATCAGTTTTGTTATGTTTTGGGTAACCTCTCTTTCTATTTCGGAAAGGAGGAATCAAATTGAAAGTTATGTATATTAGTTTAAACTAATTAATCTTGTTGATAAAATTATAAAATTTACTTGATAATAAATTTAACAATATTATGTTGTTAATGGGTATATTTGTAATAAGTTTTATTTTATTTTATTAGATCAGATTGAAGGAGATTAGCATAATCTTATTTTAATTTTGGATATTACATTGCTTAATCCAGGTACGGATTCCGTACTCTTTCAGCGAGACTCTTTTGTTTTTGATTCGTTTGTTTCGTTATTTGTTTCAAAAATTAGTATTGCCTCTCGTAATTGTTCCTTGTCAATTGATTGTGATAAATTTGTTTTGGCGTTATATTAGAACTCATATTTGTACTCTTTAGACTAGTGTATCATGTCTAAAATTTATTTTGATAATTATAGTGATGTACATGTTATTATATTTGTAGAGACTTGTGTTGATGATTCAGTTCAATTTAACATGTACATATTAGAACCCTTTGTGTTAATATTATGTCGCATGTGTTGTGACATGATGTTTTGTTAGAATACCGTAAGGTATACCTGAGCTATAACCACCTGTGGGGGTACCACAGGCATGTCCTCTTGGCACCGAGGCATGACACCTTCCATGGCAGTGTGATCAGTCCACGGCGTCTCCGTTTTGTGCTCCGTTGGGAGTTGGCCATTTGGTGTTTTGTTGTGGGAGGCGTATGGGTCGACCCTAGTTTTTTGTTCTGTTCTGCGGATTGGTGATGTTTGTGCCAAACACACCTTCCGATTTTATATGCGTTGGATTTGCGGTCTAATATGTGTGACTTACCTGTGTGGCATTATTTGACTTGCCTGTGTGGCAAGGTATATTTTGTTTTGTTCTGAGCTCCGTATGAAATAACACCCAGCCATTTGATTTAGCCTATTATTTCCTTGTGTTAGTTTTGTTCATTTCGTTTCAGTTCGTTTCATTTCATTTAATTGAGTTAGTTATTTCGGTTCATTATTTGTATTCTATATCCGTACTGGGCATTTGGCTCATGCTGTGTTTTTCTTCCGGCAGGTAATCAGGGGGATCAAGGGCAAGTGTGATGAGAGCTCCATTCATTCCAATGATTTAGAAATATTCTGTTTAGACTTGATGTATCATTTTACTTGGAATTGTAATAATTATTTTGATTGTGGTTTGAGACAGTTTGAGATTTATTATGGTTAACTTGTGGTATTTATCAGATATTAAGACTATTCTTTTGTGGCTTTGAGCCTTGCTATTAAATTCATCAGTTTTGTTATGTTTTTGGGTAACCTCTCTTTCTATTTCGGAAAGGGGGTGTTACAGAGTTGGTATCAGAGCCAGGTTCTTTCTTGTAGAAAACCTATTTAGGTTTGACCTGTGAGTTATGGGTAGACTTCCGGGTTAGGTTTTTGTTCGTTTGATTTTTTGTTAAATTATCATATCAGCAATTTATATTCAAATTTGTCTCTAATCTGCTTTGTTTATGTTCATGATCTCTTTCTTAGATGGCTCGTAGATCCGCTAGAGTTGCTGGGAGGCGAGGTAACAATAGGGGATGAGGTGAGGGTCAGCCTAATGGGCAATCTAATGATCAGATAAATGCTCAATTGGCAACCATGGTGAATCAGGCGGTGAATCAGGCTTTACCTCAGTTGGTGGCACAGGTTGTACAGGCAATGCAGCAGCCGCCGCCGCCAGAAATTCTTAAGCAGGAGAACCTGGGAAATAATGGTCCGCATACAAATGAAGTGGAAAGGAATGCGGATGGTCATGATCAGCAGAAACCACAATCATTCAATTCAGCTCCGACTCCAATTGATGCAGAGAATTGGATTGCCCACTTAGAGAAGATTTTTGATGTGTTGGGGTGCTCGGATAATCAGAGAGTACTTCTTGCAGTTTATAAGCTAGAAGGGGATGCGCAGAGATGGTGGAAAGCGATGAAAACAACAAAGGGTGATGGATATGTTGAAGAACTTAGTTGGGCGGAGTTTTGTGAGGTCTTCTATCAGCAGTACTTCCCAGCTGCTGATAAAGAGGCCTATGCTAGAGACTATCTGTCTATTCGACAGAAAGATGACGAGTCCATCATAGATTCTATGACGAGGTTCACCAGGTTGGCAGGCTTTGCAGGAACCTCAGCAGGGACCGCAATAGAACAGGCAGAGAAGTTCAAGTGGAGGATCCATTACAGGTATCAACAACATCTTATTAACACCAAGTTTGCAGATGTGTGAGCAGTGGCCAATGCTGCCAAGAATATTGAGATGGAGCGACAGGACTTTCGATCTTCTAAACCGGAAGGGAGTCGAAAGAGGGACAAAGATGACCAGCAGGGTCAAACTTCGGGTCAGCATGGGAAGAATCAGGGTGGTCAGTGGAACAAGAACCGTGGTAGCCAGCAGGGGCAGTGGCGTGGCCAGAATCTAAACAGGGGTTATCAGCAGATGCCTCAACAAGGGCAGAATCGTTAGCTTCAGCTACCTTGGTATGGACAGAATCGTCAGCAGGGGCAAAATTAGGGTCGTTATCTGGGACCAGCTGGTGGGGGTAACCCAAATCTCATTCCGATAGCTCCTTGTGCTACATGTGGGGCTAATTATCCGGGGAGGCAGTGCCACAGACTCACCGGTGCATGCTTCTTGTGTGGACAGATGGGTCATATGGCTAGAGATTATACCGGGCCACGTGGTAATGGTGGAGGTGGTGATAATGGTGGCAATGGAGGTCAACGTCAGGGTGGTCAAGTGTTTGCTTTGACGTATAACCAGGTAACAGGTGCACCATGTACTGTTTCTGGTACTCTTTTAGTTGGCAATCGTGAGGCGTCTATTTTGTTTGATATGGGTTCTACTCATTCCGTTATTGCTTAGTCTTTTGTTCGGCACCTGGGTGTGCCATCTCAGTGTTTAGATTCTGTTATGTCTATTTCTACCCCGATGGGGACTTCTGTTGTTATTTCTGATTTGTATCTAGGGTGCTCAATCAGTTTTGGGGATAAGATTCTTAGGGCTAATCTTCATCCGATGAGTATGCACGATTTCGATGTCATTCTTGGGATGGACTGGTTGGATAAGCACTAGACCACTATCAATTGTCAGGCGAAGAAGGTTATATTTGGAGATGTGAAGTCTCCGGAGTTCGTGTTTCAGGGTTCACAACCGAGTAGGGTGTTGAAGTTCATTTCAGCTTTGAAGGCTGAGAAGTTGGTAGCAAGGGGTTGTGAGGGGTATTTGGCATTTGTGAAGGATACCTCTAAGGGTGAGTCCCGTATTGAGGATGTTTCTGTTGTTCGTGATTTTCCCGATGTGTTTCTTGAGGAGTTGTCAGGGTTGCCACCGCAGCGGGAAGTGGAGTTTGCTATTGAGCTTGTTCCTGGTATGGAGCCTATCTCTAAGGCACCGTATCGGATGGCACCGTTGGAGTTGAAAGAGTTAAAAGAGCAGTTGCAGGAACTGTTAGATCATGGTGTGATTCGCCCGAGTGTTTCGCCGTGGGGTGCTCTAGTTTTGTTTGTGAAGAAGAAGGATGGGTCTATGAGGCTGTGTATAGATTATAGAGAGTTTGAACAGGATAACCATCAGGAATCGGTATCTATTGCCGATGATTGATGACTTGTTTGACCAACTTCAAGGGGCAAAATATTTTTCGAAGATAGACTTGAGGTCGGGCTATCATCAGTTGAGGGTGAGGGATGAGGATATCCCTAAGACGGCTTTTCATACTCGATATGGGCATTACAAGTTATGTATGATTGATGGTACACATGTGTTAATGGTACACATGTGTTTATGATTCAGTGATGGTTTGTTAGAATACCATAGGATATACATGAGCTATAACCACCTGTGGGGGTACCACAGACATGTCCTCTTGGCACCGAGGCATGACACCTTCCGTGGCGGTGTGATCAGTCCACGACGTCTCCGTTTTGTGCTCCATTGGGAGTTGGCCATTTGGTGTTTTGTTGTGGGTGGCGTATGGGTCGACCCTAGTTTTCTGTTCTGTTCTGCGGATTGGTGATGTTTGTGCCAAACACACCTTCCGATTTTACATGTGTTGGATTCGCAGTCCAATGTGTGTGGTTTGCCTGTGTGGCATTATTTGACTTTCCTGTGTGGTAAGGTATATTTTTTTTTGTTCTGAGCTCGGTATGAAATAACACCCAGCCATTTGATTCAACCTATTATTTTGTTGTGTTAGTTTTGTTCGCTTCGTTTCAGTTTGTTTCGTTTCATTTCATTTAATTGAGTTAGTTATTTCGGTTCATTATTTGTATTCTATATCCGTACTGGGCATTTGGCTCATGCTGTGTTTTTCTTCCGGCAGGTAATCAGGGGGATCAAGGGCAAGTGTGATGAGAGCTCCATTCATTCCAATGATTTAGAAATATTCTGTTTAGACTTGATGTGTCATTTTACTTGAAATTGTAATAATTATTTTAGATTGTGGTTTGAGATAGTTTGAGATTTATTATGGTTGACTTGTGGTATTTATCAGATATTAAGACTATTCTTTTGTGGCTTTGAGCCTTGCTATTAAATTCATCAGTCTTGTTATGTTTTTGGGTAACCTCTCTTTCTATTTCGGAAAGGGGGTGTTACACTTCAACATTGTTTAACTGATAAAATACAATAGACATCAAGTTTAACTACAACGGGATAAGCAATCCATTAGAAGAGTCAAGTAGAGCATGATATCTACTATCTTCTATGATTTAAAATGTTTTCATCAATTTTTATCGCTGAGACTCAGCTTAATAAATAAACCATATCATTGAATCTTCCCTGCACTACGGGCCAAGGATATTCATTAAATCATCAATGGTCATGACTATACCGAATAATCTCTGGTCGTAATCATACCAAAAACTGTCCATCAATGCACTTCAGGCCACTGAGGACTTTCGCCACATCATTCGTCACATTACGGTCATGATTATACCGAATAATCCCTAGTCATAATCATACCAAGTACATCTATGCACGTAAGCCAAAGATGACTTTCATCACAATATAAGCATGAGGATGATGACAATGATATAAGCATTAATCAAACGAAAATAAGGATAAATATTAAAAACTTTAAATTTATCCAAATATTATCAATCACTTAATAAACTCATAATCTAATATTATTAATATTATAACAATATTTTAATCACTTCTTAAACTTATAAACAATTTATTTCAATTGTTTACACTTTACCAAATAATGCATTTAATCATTCAAAAATGCCATACTCATAAGATTTCATCACCAATGATCAAATCCCTCATTAAAAATCTGCATATAGATATAGGATTCTCAAGCCATAAAATCCTATTTTCCAATTTTGTTACTTCACATAACATATTTAATTCATTTACTCATAACTAGTTCATTTTTATGAAAAATACCAAATCAGTCCCAAAAATATTTCTTTTCTGGAATTTAGGAGAATATAGTCCCATATTGAACATATATTTTTCTCAAAATTTTTAAAATTCATTTACTATTTTTCATATGGCCAAAACTGCCGAATATTTAGACATTTATCATAAATTGTACTTTGGTCCAAAAATTCCAAAATTTACAGGATATACTCCTGTTATATACATGTACTTCCAATAAAAATTTCACCAATTTTGGAGTTAACCATAAGGAGTTATAAGGGTTTACTTTTAAAATAGTCTTTTCTCATAAAATCCATAACTCTTAATCTATACATCCAAAAATCGACATCTTTGGACACAATATAGAAAACTCATCAAATTATCATTTCAAATTTTTTCAGAATTTTTGAGGGTCAGAAAAATTACGAAACTGGAAATGGATTTTCACCCGCCATGCGGTAATCCACGTAGACAGATCATTTCCACAATTTAATAAGGAATGAATACAAAGGATCATTCACCATGCATGCGGTAATCCACATAGACAGGTTATTCCCACAAAATAATAAAGAATGGAATAACGGAAGAATTCACCATGCATGCGATAAACCCGCATGCATAATGTGTTGTTCCCAATGAATAATAAAGAATGGAACCAGTCATGCGTAATCCATGCATTGCATGGGATATTCCAAATGAATAATAAAGAATGAAACCAGTCATACGTAATCTGCATAGACAGGATATTCCAACAAAATAGTATAGAATGGAATAACAACAGAATTCACCAGGCATGCGATAGACCACACATACAAGTTATTCCAACAGTAATAATAAAGAATGGAACCAATTGTCATGCGTAATCCGCATGCATGTGGGATATTCCAATAGAATAATAAATAATGGAACCAGTGTCATGCGTAATCCGCTTGCATGTGATATTCCAACGTAATAATAAAGAATGGAATAACAATGAGAATTCACCGTGCATGCGATAGTATCGCACGGACATGTTATTCCAATGTAATAATAAAGAATGGAATAACGTAAGAATTTCACCATGTACGCGGTATTAGTATAGACAAAAGTTATTCCAACATAATAATAAGGAATGGAATAACAATAGCTCTCTTCATGAATACTGAAAAAATAATACCCCTTACCTTAGAATAAAATGGATCTTTGGAATAGAGAGGTAGCAGACTTCTCTTCTTTCTCTCTCTATAATTCTCTCTATAATAATTGCTCTATAGCTTTAGTGAATTGGTGAGAAATGAAGGAAGAATGAGCTTCTATTTATAGGAAAATATAGTTTGATAATTGCACATTTTGGGGCTCAAAATATTACAAGATAATACCTCCCTCTTTTCTTCATTTTAATTTAGTCCTGTAGAAGTATTATCAAACTTGCACCACCTCTCCTAATAGTAAATCATGTGAATTAATAGTTCATTCATGTGACTCAATAGTATAATCATGTGAAAAAAATGAATTACAGTATAGTACCTTCAACTATACCTCCATTTTTAATTTTGTAATGCAAGTATTATCAATCTTGCACCAACTCCCCTAATAGTAAATCATGTGAATCAATAGTACACACATGTGAACACATAGTTATAAGCATGTGGATTAATAGCAATTAATTACTCATTTATCCGGTTAATTACCCGATTGGTCAATATAACCTCTAGACATCAATTATTATCGAAATAAATGTCGATTTTCACTAACACTAATAATTCCAAGACAATAGAACTATCAATTTTATCTTTAAACAACACGAACTTATTCATCATTAATATTATAATTCACAATATTTAACAACTAAGTCATTCCTAGGAAAGAGGGGGCTTTCCGATAAGGATTTCTCCTTATTGGCGCACAATTAGGTGACCAAACCTCTCCTTGACAGAACTTCTAGACATTGTCATTATTGAAAATAATAATATGATTAAAATTCCTCCTGGATTGGAAAAAGTCTCTCACCCTTCTTCACCTTACCCGCCTCTTGTATGCTCACCCAAGCTCTCTGTGGGCTAAATGGGTACAATCCTCTGTCCTAAAAGGTAAGTCTATTTGGTAGATTGACACACCCATGGATTGTTCATGGACTTGGAGACAAATCCTTAAACTTCGTCCTCTTGCTCTCATGCAACTACATTATAAGGTTGGATCTGGAAACAATTTTAGCCTATGATATAACCCTTGGCTCAATGGCTCTGCCATGAACCCTTCTAGTTCCTTGCTAGCCAATTCTCGACTTCCTGTTACTGCTCGTGTTTTAGACATTATAAGCACATCACACTGGAACCTTCGTAGCTCAAATCACCACGACGTCATCACATTTCGCAACTCTATATTATCTGCAGCTGTTCCATCTGGCAACCATGACCTTATCCTCTGGTCCTCTACCGATATTCTCCACATAAGGACTCGACACATATGGGACAACATCCGAAAGAGGAACGCTACTATGAATTGGCACAAAACCATTTGGAACAAATTTCATGTTCCACGGTTTTCTTTTATCCTTTGGCTGGGGTTTTTGGGTAGAACTCAAACAAATGATATTACTAAATCCTATATTGGCGGGGTCTTCAATTTCCCTTTGTGCAACACTTGCCCCAAAACATTTGCCCATCTTTTTTTCACATGCAGGTACTCTAGCACAATTTTTCAAGCAGCTTTCTCGTTGGGACTTTGGAATTCCTTTCCTTTGGATTGGATCAGCCTAGTCACCAAGATTATTTCTTACCAAGGCCCGATACTGTCAAAGAATATCATGAGGCTCTCTTTTGCAGTTGTCTTCTACAAAGTCTGGGAAGCTAGGAACAAGAAAATCCACATAAAAAGCGATGGGTTAGACTCTCTCTCTTTATGTTTTTTTTTCTCCTCCTTCTCTCTAGTTTTCCTTCTTCCGTTTCTCCCTCTACCGTTATCTCCTTCTCTTTCTTTCCTTTTTTGTCTCCCGCCTAACCACGCCTAATCTTTCCTTCTTTACCTTCTTTTTCTATTTTCCTTTTCTAGCTACCCACCGTCTCCCTCCCTCCTACTCCGCCTTAGTCCTCCTTGTCCGTATCTCCTCTCCATCTTTCCATTCATTTTCTCCCGTTCCTTTTCTCGCCATGGTTGACTATGACCACCTTTCAGCTGGGAATTCTATTAGCTCGCCTCTTGGGAGCTTTTTATTTGATTTTGAATTCTAACCCAAGCCATCCCTCTATTGATGACGAGGCTATGGCCGAGTCCTGTCCTGTTCAGTAGTTGGTGCCCCTCGCCTTGACACAAACCGACAATTACGAATCTAATAAGTATTATGGCAGTAAAGCCTAGGGCTCCAGAATGGTACCACCATGAAAGAGATTTTTTTAGCTGCACAAGCTTTATCTAAGCAGGGAATATTAAAGTCATCGAGCGGAAAAAGTTTCTGTCGCTTTGATTTCATCAACGCCTAAGGGTTCTCACTTGAAAATGTTAATGAGTTCTTTCAGAAAGGAAAATCGTCAGACAGGCAATGATCATGATCTGTTTGATAAAGAGCCCCCTAGGGCGTCCAGCCAAGTAACTCTGGTATATGGTGTGTATGCTCTGATTTTGGAGGGTGCCTATGAGTCTGGTCCTGGGCAAGTTGGGTAGCTGGTCAAGCAGATGCTTAAGACCTCCTCTTCTCCTGCTGATGGTGTGTTGCCTCTGGTTAAGCCTTCTTGGAGCTCTGTTGTGGCAAAGGGTTCCCCCAAATCTTATTTGGTTCTTGATTTCTTCCCTCTTACTCCTCCATCTATAGAAAATAGGACCATCACTGTTAAGGCACCCTCCGAGGTCCTTCAGCTTGGTAATAACCTTTGGAAATCCTGCCTTGTTGGAAGTTTTATTCACTCTCGGCTCCCTTTTAAACTGGTTGAGGACAATGTCCATAAGATATGGGATAGCATGGGGCTGTAGAAGGTCTTCTTGCAGGATAAGGGGTACTTCATTTTCAAATTCTCTAATCCTAAGGAATGTAACAATATTCTTGCTTTAGGTCCTTGGTATATTTCTAATAAGCACCTTCAGCTCTTGCATTGGAAGGAGGGGTTGGATTTTAAGTCCGATATGTGCACTAAGGCCCCGGTTTGGGTGAAATTCCATAATGTTCCCTTGTCCTACCTTTCTGGCCTTGGACTTAGCTACCTTGCCAGTGGGATAGGTAAACCTCTATTTGTTGATAAGATCACTAAAAAATTAGGGCCCATGAACTATGCCAGGATATGTGTTGAGATTCCTTCCTCTTCAAGTTGGCCCTCTAGCCTTGATGTTGTTGTCCTTGACAAGGAAACTAATTCAGAAAAAGTGGTCTCGGTTGCAGTGGAGTACCAGAATAAACCGCTATTTTGTTCTCATTGCAAGTCTTTTGGACACTCCCTTCTTAAATGTCCAAATGCTAACTATAAGTGGATTCCCAAAGTTGTCTCCTCAACTATTGCCCCTGCTGCTGGTGAACCTTCTGCCCCTCCAGTTAACCCCTCTCTCGCCCCAACCCCAACCTCTGACAATTGGACCTTGGTCGCTAAATGTCCTAAACAACAAGCTGGTCCAGCATCCCCCTCTGGTCCTCCAGACTCAAACTTGTTCAACCTACTCTCCCCCATGGCCGCTGATCCTTTGGACAATTTCTCCGACACGGATGTCACCCCCTCTCCTAACACCCTTATGGGAAAACTTAAGCTGATTGATGAGAAGGAAGTCAGGACCTAAAACATAAAGCTGTAGGCTCTCTTGATGTTGTTCAAGCCTCCAAGAAAAAGATCAAAGGAGGGGGGAGCAAGAAGTCCCCTGCTTAACTTTCTTACCTGTTTAAGATAAATTTTTGCTCTATGAATATTAGAGGTGTAAATATGTCTCCTAAGCAGACTAGCGTCCATGATCTCATTTGTAAGCATAGTATCTCTTTTGTTGGCCTGGTTGAAACAAGGGTCAAGTCACATAAGGCCAATTTTGTCTCTAAAGCTATCTGTAGGAACTGGCAGTGACACTTTAATTATGAGCATCATATGAATGGAAGAATTTAGGTTGGTTGGGACCCAAATATCTGTAATGTCAATATAATTACAAAGTCTGCACAAATTATCCATTGTTCTGTTTCTTTTGTTGATTTAAATTTTAATAGCTTTGTTACTGTTGTTTATGGGCTTAATAGTCCTAGTGAAAGGAAATCTCTTTGGAAAGATTTGAGAGCTATTGCTGGCTCGATTGATAAACAGTGGTCTCTTATTGGGGACTTTAATGTGGTTAAATCCCTGACTGAAATTGATTGAGGTGCCTGTTCTTGGGACTATGGTATACAAGACTTTACGGATTGGTTGGATGACCTCCTCTTATTGGACCTTCGTGCTACTGGCCCCCTTCTCACCTGGTGGGATTCTCAAACAACAAACCCAACTTACAAGAAGCTTGATCGTGCTTTGGTTAACAACCTCTGGTTGGACTCTTATCCCAACTCCCAAGCGCTTTTCTGCCCTCGTGACCTCTCTGATCATTGCCCTGTGGTGGTTTAGTCTGGTATTTCCTCTCCCCACATTCCGATGCCTTTTCAATTCTTTAACTTCATGATGGGCTTGGAAAATTATCATGAGGTGGTTCGAATTGCTTGGCTCTCTCCTTGCTCGGGTGACCCACTATAAATTCTGGCAGGGAAGCTATCTGTTGTTAAATTTATGCAGGTTTCAACATAGCAGTTGTAGCTAAATAGTACTCCAACCGGTTCCTCGGCAACAATTAAAAAAAAGGGGTCGTAGTTCCTGTTTATTTCCTATACTCGAATAATAAAGGTAATTGAATTCTATGAGACATTCATCTTTGTTCCATCATAATGAGATGCCAACATCCGTAAGGAGTGCGATGAGTTGTTGAACAAAGTTCTAGGTTAAGCAACCCTCTAAATGAAATGACGATCACTTCTCCCATAGGAATGAATCATCTCACCTATATGGGTCCAATCCATGATATAAACAGCTTCTCACCACTCTGAATTCCTCAGATGGGTAGTTCTCATAGAACGTCTCACCTCTTGAATGAGAACTATCCATTTGAGGAATTTGGAGTGGTAAGAAGCTGTCTATATCATGGATTGGACCCATATGGGGAGATGATTCATTCCTAGCAGAGAAGTGATCATTCGTTCATCTAGAGGGTTGCTTAAGCTGAAACTTTGTTCAATAGCTTATGGAACTCCTTCGGGATGTTGTCATCTGTTATGATGGAACAGTGAGGAATGTTTGCAGTAATTGAATTAACTTATTATTCGAGTATAGGACACAACAGGAACTATGACCCTTTTTTTTTCCCAGTTGCTGACTCAAGTAGAGATTCCACATAAATTCTCATAAACTAAGTAGCATTTGTGTAGTTTGCCACAATTTTCAATAAACTAAGTAGCATTTTCAATTATATATGTACTATACTTTGAAACTTAGAAATCCGTTTGACATACACTCAATAGGGGTGAATGTCGAACAGTCCCCAGTTTGGGACTGTTATTGGATGTTAATTATGTCTCTCACTTAGGTCGGTGAAAATAGGAAACGGTACATTTTTTTATTATTTTGAGGATTAATCGACTGTTATCTCTATATGTTCTCCGAGTGCATACTTAGATTAAGTTATCTTAGTCTATTTCGTGTGCTTGGAGACCATGGGGAGGTGTTGCCGAAATTTTCTTGAAACTGATGAAACGTATTCAACGTGTTTGCACTAGTGACGAGACACATCCAATAACGGGATAGAAGCCTTACCCCTATCCTGTAGAGATACTAGGTAAATCTAATTCACGCATGAATATCCAAATTAACTTAATGCGTATACGTGTAGTTAAAAATGTCGATTAAATAGGAGTTGGATGTACCGTAGGATACCCAGTGATGGGAGGGGATTAGTCTCAGCTTATCGTGTTGGGGTTTTAGATTTCTTGAACAAAGCACTAGAACATACGGATGATCCACACGGGAAGATGCGATGCCCGTGTGTCAAGTGTAAAAATCTGATTTGGAAGAAAGTCGACGAGATTAAATTTGACTTATTTTCTCGTGGATTTGTAGATGGGTACTTCGTATGGACTCATCACGGGGAATCAGAAGTGATTGAAAATATTGTGGAACAACCAATTCCACGGGATTCATACGTCGAAAACTATGATCTAGTTGAGATGTTGGTTGATGCTTATGGCCCTACTACTATTGACTGGGCTGAATATGAACCTTCTTCAAGCAGTGCGAAGCAAGTGCCAAATGATACAATTGCTGGCTTTTACAAGTTGCTATCTCGAATCAGTCGGGGTCGCATTGTATCCGGAAATGATCTGAACACCAAGCTTTACTCGCAAGGTGGTGAAACTCTTACAATTCAAGAATGAGCACGATTTGTAGTGAGAGAGGTTTCAATTATTTGCTCGCTATAATTGGGATGATTCTTACCCAAGGATCATACTCTTCCCGTGAATTAATCTGAAGTGAAGAAGATGGTCAAAGGGTTAAATATGGGGGTATCGGAAAATTGATGCTTGTGGAGAGGATTGCATGTTATACTATGGGAGGATAGAGATAAGGGGCGATTGTGATATATGCGATTTTATCGCTTTTACAAGGTTAAAAGCGTGGGGGAAGGAGAAACATGTTCCCAAGAAAATCTTACGATACTTTCCACTTGGCGCAGAGACTTCAATGGCTATTCATGTCGTCTCATACGGCCAACATATGAGTTGGCATCGAACAAGGGATGTCGTGTTCGGTCGGTGACTCACCCAATGGATGGAGATGAATGGAAGAGATTTGATGTAAATTATCTTGAGTTTGCGGAAGAAGTTAGGAATGTTAGGCTTGGCATGGCTCTTGATGGCTTTTTTCCTTTTAATAATTTTAGCAGTAGGTACTCGGTTTGGCTAGTCATTATGGTCGCTTATAATCTTCCAAGGAAATGTGCATCGAGGATCCGTATTTGTTTTGACTTTACTCATTTTGGGGGGATAAAGTCCTACAAAAGATCTTAACGTGTACCTTTGACCGTTAGTGGATGAACTAAAGATGTTGTGGGAGCGGGGGTTTGAGACGTATGATAAATCGATATCACGAGAATTTTGTGATGAAAGCGACCTGTTATGGACTATCAACGACTTTTCGGCTCTTGGGATGGTTAGTGGTTGGTCAACTCATGGGAAGCTGTCCTGTCCAGTGTGTATGGGGGGATGTGTAAGGCAACCAATTGCAGCATGGGCGGAAATGTAGTTTCTTTGGCACTGCTCATAGATTATTGCCTCTTGATCACAATTCTGAGAAAGATGTCTACAGTTCAACGGAAAGATAGAGAAGAAGGGGTTATTGGTGAAATTTGTCGAGGCGGTGAGGTCTTGGAGTGGTTGAATCAACTTGATTTTTTCCTTTGTCGGGGAAGGAACACGATAAATTGAGAAGCGGTAAAGATGCGGAAGACTCATAATTGGACACACTTGCCTATATGGTTTGAGTTAGTATTGGTGCACACTTTCGGTTTCATCATTGTATAGATGTCATGTATATCTGAAAAGAATGTTTTTGAGAACTTGTTTTACAACCGTTTAGATGAGTAGTGGTAAAACTAAAGACAATGACAATGCTCGAAAAGATTTGGAGGCATTGAACATTAGGCCAGAATTGTGGCTTCGCCCTAACACTACAAAACCTAAAGCTCCATTTAGTCTTACTAAGCAACAAGTTGAAGAAGTTTGTAAGTGGGTTAGTGGGTTGAAGCTCCCAAATGGATATGCGTCGAACATAACACGTTGTTGTAAGGTTGAGCAATTGAAAATTTCTGGATTCAAGAGTCACGATTGTCATATATTCATGCAGAAGTTGATTCCAATTGCATTTCGTGAGATGTTACCCAGAAAAGTTCTAGATGCATTGATTAGGAATCAAATTTCTTTCGAGATATTTGCTCAACTATAATTAAGCACAGTGATGTCGAGTAGATGGAGAAGAATATTGTGCTTACCATGTACAAGCTTGAAATGATCTTCCCTCCATGATTTTTTGACTCGATGGAACATCTACCTATTCATCTGTCGTATGATCTCAAACTTGGAGGACCGGTGCAATATCGGTGGATGTATCCTTTTGAGAGGTAATATATAAACTGCTATAATTGCTCTATCCTGCTCATATTAATAATACTTCACTAAGTCTGCATATTATTAATCGTAGGTATATGCGCCGATTAAAACAAAAGGTCAAGAACAAAGCTCGTGTAGAGGGTTCTATTGATGAACGATATATAGAGGAAGAGCTTGTCAACTTCTTCTCATTGTATTTTGACGATGTTGTCTCAACGAAGCACAACCGTTTAGGAAGGAATGAGGTTGTTGGTCCAATGACTCATGCTGATGATGAGTTAATTTGTATTCACATATCCCGCTAAACCATTTGTCCCCGAGACTCGACTTACTTAAGCGACAAAGAGTTGAAGATTGTATCTACATCGTGCTTCTAAATATGCAGAAGTATCATCATACATCACGTAAGTCTAAGCTTATTTTCTCCGGTTAGTACAATTTATAAGTGTAGTCATCTCTATATATGTTAAAGACATTTTACTAATATCGCGAGTTCATTTGAGAGAGGCGTATGCTTCTAACCCAACTTTTCTTTATGTGAGAATTGGAAACATTCACTAATGCTAATTTCAACGATGGTTTAAGAAAAGGGTTGAAGCGGAGAGTATTCGGCGTTTATAGATGTCATCAAGGACCTTACAAAGTTGCTAGTTCTTTTCTGGTTGCATCGTGAATGGGTATATATTTAGAGTCGATGACTTGCATGAACTCACATCGATCGATTACAGGGGTTGTGGTGTTAGGAAAGGTTGCTATCAAGATTCGAGTCCAATTACTATGGTCGTTTATGTAGTTGTGCTCAATTATCACGGTGGCAAAAAAGGTAGTTACATTTAAGTGTAGCTGGTTTGATACTAAAAAGGGGGTTAAAATTGATCGTAATAGAATCACAACCGTGGATATCAAGTCGGTGTTAAATTTTGATGACGTGTACGTCTTAGCAAGTCAAGTGACTCAAGTGTATTACGCTCCTAATGTCATAAATACTCAAAGTCCCTGGTACACAGTAGTCACTACTAAAACACGCTCATTTAATGCTGATAACATGTTTGGTATGGATGAGGCGTTGCAAGAAGTTGTGAGCAACCCATTGGCCGTAGTGTTCCATGTTGAAGATGTTGTGAGTACTGATGTCATTGGAACCTAACGATGAAGATGTCGAGGCCACCGTACACATGAATGATTATGTAGTCATTGAGGATGATAACGATGTGGCCCGATCTCAAAAGCGAGGATGAGGAAGATCTTAGAATCGAGAATGATATACGTTGATTCGATGGGTTTGATGGCGTGCGTAATTGAAAATGAGCTTTCATATTAGTCCTTACCACATATTGTTACACCTTACATATTCGTAATCTACCAATTTTGTTATTGCACTAGGATATTCATGGCTGAACATGGCGGTGGAGGTCGCGCAGGGTGGTAGGCGATCCGAGTCTTCGGAGAGGCAGTAGCCACGATGGAGGCTCTTCTTGATGCGAGTAAGTTATCTTAACTAGGATTTAAATATATCTCAAGTTGCATTAATTACAATGATTATTGCAAGTACTATGTTAAATACAATTATTACAAATGCACCTCGTCGGCGACAGGGGACGAACCTCGGTATCTTTGGTCGTCCATGGCGATTGCCACTTACGATGCCGGTGGATGTCGTTTCCAGTGGTAAGTGTTAATATATTCATTACTATTTCTATCGGTTATTGCAAAACACAATTCACATAACACATATTGTTATACTTTTTACGTAGTATACTAGACCCGATGGCTAAGCACACCTACATGCGATTTGTTTGGCGCATCTCAGGAAGGTGCATGCAGTTGGTCGATATATCTGTGATGCGATGCCACTTTTATGCGAGACCATCTTGCGGGAGTTCCACGTAAGTTAAGCATATTATCACCACATAGTTGTATTGGGATGACGAAATCAAATGTTCTTAATTTTAAATAATCTTTTGTTATAGGTTTATTATCGATTTAACCCGATCATCTCTCGGTCAATTTGGCGATCTTTGTGATTGAGCATCACGTCATTGTGAATTACTCTGGATGGTTTGTATGTGAGATACGACGAGAAGGCCCGGCGGTTGTGGACGGAGCCGGGACCACCATTAGAGATCATGCCCCACATAGTCTACGATTTAGCACAGGAGGCTATGTGTACGCACTGGGAGGCTGATGACTTCAAGAAAAAGTCCGAGTAGGCGAAGAAGAATTGTGGTCAGCTTCGGATAGTACACACCACTGGTTCTCAGTCATTCGAGGAGGCGAAGACGGTAAGTGCGTTGTATTTAGTTATTTATGTGTCAAATTCTCACACAAATACTTAAGACCTGTTTTATGGATGTTTGTATTAGGCATTGGGGAGGACCTTGGGCCGAGATCCTACCATGCTAGAGTTTTGGGATCGAGCCCTGCACGCCTAAGGACGGCGTGCTTTGTCTCGAGCGACTTTAGCTATCTGGGTAAAACTCATCTTACTATGCTTTTAATAATATTCAATAAATAAATAAAATGATATAATTAACATACGTATACGGAATACATTCTGGGGACCGATTTTGAAGCTTGGGATGGCGTATAAATTGAGCTAGAGACTATTAGGAGGGTTTTGAGCCGTTAGATTCCACCACCCCTCTTCCCGATATTATATTAGATCGGGATGAGGCTGAGACTATGGGTCGCGTCTCGAGATCCCCCTACTAGCGATCTTGGCGAGATATTGAGTGTTGGGTCTCACTGAGGATACCTCATATACACTTCACGGAGGTAATATTTTTTATGTTTCACGAAATTATCCGAATTTATCATATTATATAAATTATTATTAGTAATCAAATTTGTATCTCTTTATAGGCTCCGGCCCGGCCTTGACATCAAAGAACACATGTCGGACCATCTCATCTGGTATTTGGCTTGGATGGCGATATCTTCTACTTGGTGATAGGGCGCGTGTCGGATAGGTTCCATACCAATCCGGTCTTTCGGCATCGTGATTGCCTTCGATTCTCGTCTTCACCAGATTGCTCGAGGATATTATAGCGAGGGGCCTCTGCAGAAATGCGAGATTACCACGAGAGCGATTCGACGCTTGAGTGCAAGAGATGCTTCGGATGGTGATTACCCTCTTGGAGGAGGCTTTTTATCCCCCCCACCTACTCAGGTATTCTTATTGTTTATGTTTTTCAATTAAGGCTAGTTTGTTAATTCTCATATATATACATATATATATATATATATATATATATATACGGACTAATGATTTATATTTTGATTCTATCAATGTGGTGGTGATGGCGGAGTAAATTTGGCGATGATGGCGAGGAGCACGAGGTGATTTCCATACACGAGAAGCGGTGTATTTCACCTCACTTAGATGATGATATTTTTTACTAGTTTATAGTTCATTTGTATAGTTTGTAGAACTTTTGTATATATTGTATTGTCTAATTGTATACATCATTCAACTATTGTAAATTATATTGTTTAACATTTATGGAACATTAGCTTATATTTGTAATTGGTTAGCTTATAATACGTTTTGGTGGATATTTGAATGTGAATGATAATGAGTTGAAGATTACGTTTTAGTGCTACGTTGTATATTTGAATGTGAGATCTGAGGTTTATATTACATGTATTGGGTTGTGACGGAGTTACTGGTACATTAATGGGTTTAAACACACGAAACCGAACTTTTAAAATCTACAGTTTAAAAAAAATCGATTACTTAGGCGGAATAGGGTAATTTCGATGGACCGTCCCTTGGAGATAATAAATAACCAATTTATAATAAATACCGAGATGGCCTAGTTTTCAGTCGTACATAAGATAACTTCGATGGAATATTTCTGTCGTACCAATTATATCTCCGACGTAAAAGTAAAGTGAAGTTTATTAATGAACAATTTTAATAAATATCAACTAATTTTAGTTTTTCGTCGGAAATAGATTATGTTCGAGGGAATTAGTCAGTCGGACATAGTTACTGATATGTTCAACGAAAAATTTCGTCCTATGTATTCTGTCGAAGATAGTCTAGGTTAAACGAACTTTAAATCGGAGAATCGTTAAGTAAGTAGATAATAATCATCCAATGGAATTTTTGACTGAATTTATTTTCAACGCGAATAGTTACGACGGAATCTCTGACGAATAATTCCGTTGAAAATAAAGTAGTTTCGACGGAATAGTCTTATATACGATGGAATATTCCGTCGGAATTAGCCAGTTTTCTTGTAGTCATCGATAGGGGCCACTGCTGATATAGGCTCCGCTATTAATAGTGCCTCAAATACCACATGGATGTCACGCGGCTCCTCCTCTACTACTCGGCTAGGTCCTCCCATATCAGTCATCCTACAACCACCAACATAAGACAAACAAACAACAACTCCATTAGAATGTTAAATAAACATAAGTTCATTGTATATAATGAAATTATATTCCATAACACACCAAGTCTCTCTCTAGGAAAACTCTACATGAGTCTTCTCTATCTTCTAAGTTCTCCTAAGTTATAATCTAAGGACACTCGCTCCTAAGGTTTAAAACTACAGCTCTGATACCAACCTGTGATGCCCCCAAATTCAGACCACACTTGTCTCAAATTTGGTTGTCACGTACTAACTCTAACAATAATTCAACATCTCACATTGCGGAATAATATAATAAATCACATTATCATAATATAATTATTCTCGTCCCAAGGGTTCGTAACTTAAACATCTCTTACATATCTTAAGTAAAATTAAACATATTTAGATATAACTAGTACATAGTACAACTTATGTCATTTCATGAATATAATAATCTTCACTAAATACAACTACTCAATAGCTTTGCCCTTGCCCTTATCAATGCCTGAGGGTCCGCCTTGCTCTGCCTTAACTGAAATATTTTTAGGGAAGCAAGAATGAGCAACAAATTTGCCTAGCAAGTAATATAGCAAAAAAGGTAATCAATACAGTTTTTAATTTTCTCAAGGGTAAATCAATAATGATAGTTCAAGATAGCAAGAAGTATCGATGATTATCAACAATAGTCACTATGGACAAAAAATATCAATAATATTCAACGATTTATCAATTCAAGATTTCAAAGCAATAAATACTGAGCAGTCACTAAGGACTATGAACTTCTCCTAGAATTAACAGTGATATTACTGATAATTCTACAAAACGAGTGCAACAGGTGATCAGCCTAAAGTACCCTATGTCATGCATAACATTTAGTCTTTCTCATGTGCACACGTCAGTTCCCCGACAATATATAATTCCCCTACCAAGAGGGTTGTTCATCTCAAATATAAGAGTCCGCACCAAGTTAATTTGGTTTGGATAGCTTTCGGTCGAATATCAATAGTCTAGCTGAAGCAATAGCATAGACAGTTTCCTTTCACAGTATATATGAACAATTTTCGTCCGAATCAAGGTTTGTAAACCATTTCATTTCTAGATTACGAAGTATTTAAACTTTCAAAGTTCTACTTGTACGATCAATAATAGCACAAGTTCAAATAATGCTCAATAAAGAGTAAAGTTTGAGTACTTGCCTCAAGCGTAGTTTACCAAAATATGGCTTATCAATATTATTTCGAATCCTAACATAATATAGTTATGCGTATAGGAAATTCATTAGTTACATAAGCTCTCATATGTAAGTTCAAACGTATACATAAACGTCTAACTTAGTTATATAATCTATACATACTATATCACATATCCTACATCCGCATAGCACAAAATTAGTTTGTAAGACACCACAAGGTCAGACAACTTGGTTTCAAATCATAATTTTATAGTTTGCAAATATTTTCTTGAACTTCACATTTGAAAGTTATAATCACTCGTTAAATATTCAACTATATTATCTAGCATGTTTCTTAACACATTGGATAGCACACTTGTCATATAATAGAAGTTAACTTAACCATACATGCATGCTTTGAACATCAGATTACAAACAGAATCCAAAACCAACTGCAGGATGGCGCAGCTGCGCCCTGGCTAGGCTTAGGGACGACGCAACTACGTTGTCCTCTAGCCTGGCTAGAGTTGAGCTTCTGCTCTCCTGATTTCAGTCAAACTTTAATATACTTATATACTCACAATTAACACGCATACATGCTAGAGGTTCTCGCATAAGCATATGACCATTCTTGAGTTCACTTTTACAAGTTTTAGTTTACAATTTACATAGAATTAAAGCATAAAAGGGTCATGTATTCACCATACTTTATAACTTGGCCATATATCCACCTAGAGATCACATAATCTATTAATACACATGCTCATAGTGTTCATATATTCATAACTAGCATTGATATTGCTTGAACAACATACTTATTAAATTCATGCTTGGTCTACTACCGTTATATCAAACACATAAGAACCGTGTTTAGAGACATAATGATTATAACCATGTCATCTTAAATCTTCAGAATCTCTTTTCTTATACTTAATGCGCTTGGTATGAAAACATACTCAAGTTTGCTTTTGAAATCATTTTAAACTTGAACAATGAAATTTAACACATACAAGATAACATTAAAGCTCTTATCATATGTAGTCAAGTCATGTTATCACTCTCACAAGATCAGAACATACACAATGAAAGTATTCATGCATATTTGCTTTAATATAACGAGTTTTGCCTTGAAAAAGTTCTCTAACAAAAGGTCTAACAAGTTTGGTCATGAACAAAGGAACTATAAACATTATACCATGCTCATTTAAGTTCAAAAATAGTCATGTATATATATCATCAAGTTCAGAACTTGCAGCCATAAATTCCATCAAAGTTCATTTGCAAAACTTTTAAGTTTTGTTAAAAATCTCCTACTAAAATCATGTTAGACACTTCATAACTCATAAAGAAGCTTTGTACGACTTGTTATACTTATTTTCAGACATGCTTAAGTGATATCAGTAGGTTAGAATCAACCAGATGGAAAACATCAATCAAGTTCATAGTAGGGCATGGAACAGAAGTAGTAACTTGCTCTGTTTTGCAGAGTATCAACCAACAACGATTCTTCTTGGTTTAAACATGTTTAATTCCATCATTAAAGTTTCCATATATGTCCACATACTTCCTAAACATATGAAAGCATGCTAATTCACATTGATTAACAGAGAATTTCAAGTAATTCTAAGAATTTGGTAAAACCCAACTAAGTACCAAAGTTAGGATTTTTATACCTCTTGAAGCTTAGTATGCTTAGTTTCTTAATTTTGAGATTGTTAGCCTCTATTTTGAACCACAAACACTCTAACTCAATTTCTCAGACTTTCAACAGACAAAACAAGGCAACATAAACACTGCAAATTAGACTGCTATTTATAGAGAAAGGGTTGACTGGGCATTGGCTTTACACTGAGGTTGAAATCCATGGTGCATAAGAAGAAAACAATGGTTAATTAAGACTACCTAACATCAGCCATCCTTCTAGCCAATAAGTACTGCTTGGAAGTTACGTAATTAGGCTACAGGTTACTGTTCATGCACTGTTGGAGCAACTGATGAGCTTAATTCTCAGCAACGTGATTAATTTGTTTAGTTCAGTTACTTTACTTCCCAAAAATGGAATTTTAATGTACAATTGTTACTATATTAGGAAAATTATGAATTATTTATGTACTCACATCATATAATCCATGTACATTAAGTACACATAATAAAACAATGCAGTTAGGTATTATTGTCCGGGTATCTCCCATAATTATTTCTACTACTTTCCTAAAAACATTATAACATTATTTAATATTACTGTTCATTTTACCCATGTAATTCCTTTCCCAATTTTTGGAATATAAAGATATTTAATTATTTATGTATTAAACATTAAAACTCAGATCAACCTAACAAGTTTGATCTACCACTAAGTCCTTGTACATGTGTTCCTTGAAGGACTTTACATATAATCATGAATATTTACTTTCAGCATCAAATTTTAAATATGCAATCTCCCAACAATCTCCCCCTATTTGATGTTGACATAACCAAGGATATTTGTTTCATGATTATCTAGATGCAGTTCTAGAAAGTAAATATGACTTAGTGTTTCAGTGAGCAACTGAAACCTCTAGAGAATAAGCATGAATTTATTGATGTTTGTGAAGACAGATATTACAATTAAGTTTAGTTATATCAATAAGAAATGAGTTTCAACTTATCTCTATTTCTTCTACTTTTTGCTCCTTGGAGGATTAGCATACTCTACAGCTCTTCTTCTCCTGCTAACTTCGTCTCTCCATGCTATATCTTCCATCTCACTTTGACTTAGCCTTTCCAAATGATCGTGTTTATTCATGAATGCAGGATCTTCATTTAGAATTCTTAGGCCTGTGGTGGTCACTTCATGTTAGCTAGGAGAGGGCCCTTGACTCCTTAGTGGTTGAGCCATGAGAATTTGCTGCTGTTTAGATCATGGAGTCTGATGGCGAGGCTATCTTGCAGGAGGACTCTTTGAAAATTGAGTAATCTTTCCTTTGCCTCTTCCTTTTTCTCCTTCCCCTTTATTCTCACCCTTTATGTCAGCATCAAGAGTTCGAATATCTTCAGAGAGTCTAGTCATGCCTTGTACGAGCTCGTGGAGCTGATTCTGGGAGTGAGCAATGTCTGCACGATTTTCTTGGATCAGAGAATCAGTTCGAGATTATCTCTTTTAGAGAATGGCCAATCTAGACACTCGAAATTTTGCATTCCTGTTACTAACATTACAGGAGGGCAGAATTATCTTTCAGAGATAACCCTGAAGGACAAAGCAGTTGCAGTTCCGAAAATCCCACCGGAGAAGCCTTTTCAATCTCAAAGAGATAACCCTGAGATATTTAATCCTGAAAACAATACCGGGAGTTTCAGTCTCAATCTCAGAAACAACACCGAGGAGTGCAGTTGCAGTTCCGGAGATAACCTCAGAAAAGCTCATTTCAACCCCCAGCAATCAGCTTCAACTTCGGAGATAACCCCGAGGCACTCAGTCCCAAATTCGGAGATAACCCCGGGAGGTCAGGCACACCTCAGAGACAACCCTGAGGATATCCAGTACTTACAACAGCCCAATCTCAGAGATAACCCTGAGCAACGACTATTTTATCAGACCAAACCGGAGATAACCTCGGTGAGGGGCAAAATCATCATTTTGCCACCTCGATCCCACATGCGCGTCGTCTCACCACATTTCAACATACATTCTACACAGCAGTGTCCTACAAGAAGCAAATAGCTGCAATCTCGAGTGACTACTACACAAGACAGCACACCGAATGGAATTTGAAGCTTGAAGACCAAAGGTATGGTCCCATCTTCCTGACTTCTTACAACCTCTAATCCCATGTCATTTGTGTAGCTCTCGACAACAGCACTCCGAAACAGGTCTTATACACCTCAATCGAATGCCCGGATTGAAGTTCCGAAATTTTGAGCGGACATCACATTGCCGCGTGCCGAGATAGACGGGACCCATGGAGCCGGGGGCACCCTTGAATACAGTGTGCACTGCGGCTATTGCGAAGCCACAGTACATGCGACCCCCCTCTATAAATAGGGGCTTGGGGTGGCCATTTTGTAAGAGAAAAGGGCGAGGAAGCCCTGCCAAATTTGCTTTGTACACACTATAAACTGAGTGCTTTCTCATTTTAAACACTTGTGAGTTCATATATTGTTATATTTTTAATGGTGGGAACCGAGTGTTCATCCATTTAAAGCTATAGAAGTCTTCTTTGGCAGTCCACTGTAAGCCTTTTTACACCTTACAAAGCCTTTTCTCCACATTTTGCACACACAGTTCTTCACGTTGAGAGTCTTGTTGTGTGTCTATGCCTTGGGGGCTGGTCCATGGCTTTTATTTCATTTATATATATATATATATATATATATATATATATATATGGACTAACATAATTCGAGTTATGCCTCGATTGAGCCTGGACTCACGTCCAGAGCGTTTATTGCTTTTATATATATAGCTGCAATCTCGAGTGACTACTACACAAGACAGCACACCGAATGGAATTTGAAGCTTGAAGACCAAAGGTATGGTCCCATCTTCCTGACTTCTTACAACCTCTAATCCCATGTCATTTGTGTAGCTCTCGACAACATGACACTCAAAGCAGTCTTATACACCTCAATCGAATGCCCGGATTGAAGTTCTGAAATTTTGAACGGACATCACATTGCACGTACTTCGAGATGACACGACCCACGGAGCCCGGGGCACCCCGAATAGCCACAGGTGCACCTGCGGCTATTGCAGGCCAGCAGTACACTGCAGCTCCCCCCTCTATAAATAGGGGCTTGGGGTGGCCATTTTGTAAGAGAAAATGGCGAGGAAGCCCTGCCAAATTTGCTTTGTACACACTATAAACTGAGTGCTTTCTCATTTTAAACACTTGTGAGTTCATATATTGTTATATTTTTAATGGTGGGAACCGAGTGTTCATCCATTTAAAGCTATAGAAGTCTTCTTTGGCAGTCCACTGTAAGCCTTTTTACACCTTACAAAGCCTTTTCTCCACATTTTGCACACACAGTTCTTCACGTTGAGAGTCTTGTTGTGTGTCTATGCCCGGACTTCGGTCCATGGCTTTTTATTTCATTTATATATATATATATATATATGGACTAACATAATTCGAGTTATGCCTCGATTGAGCCTGGACTCACGTCCGGAGCGTTTATTGCTTATATATATATATATATATATATATATAGACTGTGATCGAACTCTGTTCGATGAGCCTGGATTTATATCCAGAGCGTTTATTGCTTTTATATATATACATATATATAAGCTGTTATTGGACTATGTTCGATGAGCTTGGATTTTATATCCAGAGCGTTTACTGCTTTTATATATATATATATATATATATATATTTCTGTCATGTGAGCCTAGGAATCATGTGATCATAGATTTAGTCTCCTGAATCTAGATTCGATTCCCGTGATGGACATTTTTGGCTGTAATAAGCTTGTACATTATTTACAGTGTTCGAATTTCCTTGGATGGCTCTCATGCCCACAAGGAATTCGGCATTGCTATGTATATTATTTTCTCGAGGATGCCTCGCATCTCGAAAATAAAAGCAATTAAGCCGAACACTTAATAAAATGGAAGTATCAAAGGCCTCAATTACTATTGAGCATAAAGGTTTGAAAAAACCTCTTTTACAAAATATCACTACTATATCTTGTTAAAATTGAATTGTTACATAAATTCAAACCCTTTGTATATAGGTGTGAACGAGGCATAACACTACTTCCAAATAATTGCACATTGACCCACACACACACACACACACACACACACACACATTCATATAACTGTTTAATTGAAAAGTGGTTGTCACCGTGGTAACTCGGATGTCGGGGGGGTTCCTAACACCTTCCCTTCGCATAAGCAAGTCCCCGGACCCTAATGAATCTCGATTTCATAGACCAGTTTAGTAGTGTCACATCACGCGGTCAATGTACAAACCTTTTCTCGGTTGAGTTGGTGCAACCATTTAAAAATACCAACTGACGACTCTTACAGTCCAATCATCGACATATATTTGTCTGACCTTTTCACAACTTGTTTTTTCAAACAAATCTCACCTAACATGAGAACACCAAAACATAAGAACAGAAAAGGGACAGTAAAAATCCTGACATCGACATGTGGCGACTCTGCTGGGGACTCCAGTAAGAGAACTTAAGCCGCTACTACAAACTTTTCAAAACTGTTATATACTTGTGTGTGGATCTTGTATTTACATTTTTGATGAATGTGTACGAATGCATTTACTTACTGCACTTAATGTTTTACACTATATCTACATACGATACTAGTGCTTCGCACATGTCATCATTCCCATAACTTCATGCCAAAAAGCCGCGAGATTAACCTAAGATAGGTCAGCCTCTAATAAACCAAACACGGAGGAAAGTCTCTTCATGCTTTCCATTTTCAGTTACTTGTAAAGATAATTACTTGTAATTTCATTCCATGTCAATCTCTATGTAATGGAAAATATAAAGAATATGTGTACATGCATATTAAAGCTTGGCATGCTATCAACTGACATCCGTTTTGCAGGATAATATTCCTAAAAAATAGACACATTATGATAGCATGTAAACATTGATACATTCCCTAAGACTAAACTACATAAGTTTTTGTAGGGAAACAATTGGGCATGTTACCCGTTCAAAGTCCAAGAAGGCCACGAGCCTACAGCCAATTATGTCTTTATCTGACCAGTCTAATCCTGCTCCTGTCTCTCGTGAGGAGTTTGGTGAATTAAGCAAATAAATTACAGATTTGGCTGTTCTTCTTAAAGAACTACACCAGTCTACTCAGGGTCTACGAATACCCATACATATAGAATTGTCTGCACATGGAGGAACACAAGGAGCGGATCAAGCAAATCCAACACCTGAGCTTCAGTTGGATAAGTACAACAAAATTCCTGAAAACACCCATCTCAAAGAAGATCCAGACACCGGTGATATCACGAAAAAAGTCCTTCAAATGGAAGAGACCATTCAGTCTATAAAAGGGATTGGAGCACACAAGAGTATCTCATATGCCGACCTCTGTATATTCCCTAGTGTTCATTATCCATAGAAGTTCAAGACTCCTAACTTTGAAAAGTATGATGGGTTGAGAGATCCTTATACACATTTGAAGGTGTTTATTGGGGAACTCGGATCTTAGGTTGAGGATGATAAACTCAAAATGCAACTGTTTCAAAAGAGTATAACTGGAGAAGCCCGATCATGGTATACCAGATTAGATAATTCTAAGATACATAGCTGGGAGGAGTTAGCTCATGCCTTCCTCAGTCAGAATAGCTTCCAGTCTCAGATGGCTACGGACCGATACCAAATTACCAAGGTCAAGAAACAAGCCAATGAGTCTTTCAGAGAGTATGCTCAAAGGAGGAGGCACCTTGCTGTTAAGTTACTCCCTCTGTGACTGAGTTAGAAATGGTGATGACCTTCATAGACATACAAGAAGAGGGACCCTTCTATGAAAGAGACTTACCTGGCATTGACAAGCCATTTTCTGAAATGATCAAACATGGAGAGATGGCTGAGATGGGATTGAAGTCAAGAAAGATCCAAGACCTAGCCGCTCTAAAAGCTGTTGCTGAGCACATCCAATCTGGAACATATGGAAACAACCCCCGGAGGGTCCATAAGAAGAAAGAGGAGGATGTTTCCTTGATACTACAAGGTCAAAAAGTTAATCAAAATATGCTTATCCAGAGGAGAAATTACTCCCCTTTTCAAGCACAGTCTTCCAACCCTACATTGCCAAAGAGTGGAGAAGTCTGAAGCAACCGAGTGTTCACACCCCTAGGGGACTCACTCGAGAATATTCTCAATCTTCTGACTACTCAGAAGAAAATTACCCATCTTCTTCCACCAACTAACCCAAATGGGAATGGTTTCAATGCTACTCAGAAATGTGCCTATCATGTTGGAGCTCCATGACATGATACTCAGGATTGCTGGGCCTTGAAATACAAGATCTAGGATTTAATCAACAACGGAGAGATCGTGGTGACTAAACCCGACCAACCTCATGTGCAAGACAACCCTCTTCCTCAACACAAAGAAGAAGAGGTTAATATGATTAATTGGAGCAGTGGAAAGAGTTCCAATTATGTTGTTGAATCTTCCCAGACCAGCAAGAACGGTACTGACAAATGGGATTACGCACAGTTCCAATTTGTGATGGAACGAAAGATGAAAGCTTTGGGATTTGGCTCGGCAGCTCTTTATCTGTCGTATTGTCTACCTGGCTGTTATGCTGCTGCTGGGGTGATCTGGTGGGCATTGTCTTAGCTTCCTTTTCGACATGGGCTACGCGTCTTCTTGAGTTTCTTTGCCTCTAAGCTCTTGATCCGGTCTTTGGGTTTTGATTGCAGTGGGGACATGGTGCTTCCACTACTACAACATTCTGATTGCATGGTTTTTTGGCTAGACAACTATTGCAGGGTGTTTTGGTTGGCATGGTTTTTGGGCTGGGGGGCCACTGATGCTGCAACCTGTTACAAATTTGGGTTTTAGGCAAGAGCTTGTTTGGCGTCTTGCTGCAGGGGTGCTGCTCACTGAGCTGGTCTATGCCGATCTCTACTGCTGGCCTCGGCAGTTGGTTTTAGTCTAACGCTTTTTCAGTTGGTGTACTTCTTGATGATGTGTCGGGGCTAGTTTGGCTGGAATGGTCTTGAGACTACTTTGTTGGATCTGCTATGTTGGGGCTTCTCTCTTTTGGGTCTGATATGTTGGGTCTGCTGGGTTTGTTGTTTGTAGCAGAAGCCTCATGCTTGATTGGCTACTGTTCTTTTTGGCTAGCTGCTGCAATTTTGACTGGCATTATTGCAGTTCCTCGGCAGCTGTTGGGTTTCAAACAGTTGCACGTATTTGCTTCCACTTTTTTTTTTTGTAACAATGATAGTTGGGTTCTGTAATAGAATTGTTGGGCTTCAGGACTGTAATATGTTATAGTCATTCATAGGGCATGTCCTGTGATGTCTATGCTATATTCTGATTGGGGGTTCCCATGAGGTTGTAATCTCCTTTTCTTTTTTTCTCTATACAGTTTAAATTTAACAAAAAAAGAAAGAAAGATGAAAGCTCTTTGTAAGCAAGTAGAGCAATTGGCAGAACTAGTGATCCATCAACACCAAGTCACACGCCAATTAATCAGTCAGGAGCATGCCAGTCTCCTCCCTTTTGTTATGAATACTCCATCATCACCTCCAGAAAGTGAAACACTGGAGGATAATGTTGTAAAAAGAGCAAGTGCCAAAGTCCGTCGGGATTTTGCCAACAAGAGGGAATTTACATACCTAGGCCAACCTATGGAGGAGATATTTTAGATGTTGATTAATGACGGAAGAATTACATCCCTTCTACCTCCAATCAATCCCCGTTCAAGACAGTTTAATTCTAATGGAGTATGCCAGTATCACTCTTATTCTCGCGGTCACAGCAAAGAAGAATGTTGGGCACTCCGCCACCTCATTCAGAATTTAATTGACAGCGGTGTCCTATAGATGGAAGATGACGACACTTTGTTTACTCAAGAGTGGGAACACATGCCCCACAAAATGGAAGGATGTCATAGCAGTTATATCCGTTGAGGATGATTTGGCTACCAGACCACTCACAATACAAGCAATTCAACTCAAGGGTGTTGACAATCCTTTGAAAGTGGCTTTACCAGAGCCAATTCTCTTTCCATACAGAACACAGTATCCTGTTGTCAGCCTACAAAAAGTACCATGGAATTATGGAGAGGTTGAAGGATCTACATCACACACAACTGCTGCAGTGTCGAAGGAGAATCCACTGTATCTTTCCCACTGGGTGAAGAAGCCTAACATCAAATCAAAGGGGAAAGTTCCCATTGAGAGGATTGAATAGTTCCTCCGTACTATGGGCCATAATGAAGCCAAGGTGGTTTTAAGCTTGAGAGAAGCTCCACAACAAATTTCCATACTGGACTTAGTTTTCTCTTCCAAAGATCACAGGAAGATCTTGCTAAGGGTTTTGGAAGAAGCCCATTTGCTGAAATCAGTGGATGTGGAAAAATTCCAACATCTGGTTGATCACATTTTTAACAACAATGCGATATCTTTCACTGATGACGACATACCTCCCGAAGGGACTGGTCATTGCAAGTCATTGCAATAGCGTTTCTGTCCTCTGGATACATGGTGGGAGGAGTTCTGATAGATCAATCTTTGAATATATGCCCTTATGCAACTTTGGAGATGATTAATATCAATCCCAGGAGGATCAAAAGCTTTTGATGGATCCTGACGAAATGTTGTTGGGGAGATTGAACTACCTGTGGAGATTGGTCCACATACATTCAGTGTATCCTTTCATGTGCTCAAAATTGCCACAGGATACAACCTACTTTTGGGAAGACCGTGGGTTCATATGGCTGGAGTCGTCCCTTTCACCCTTCATCAGCAACTCAAGTACATTATCAACAATAGCCTAATCACTGTTAATACTAAGCCAAAATGTCCTGAACAAGGTGACATACCACTCATCAGCTTCAATGCAGAAGTTGAGCCAATTAGTTTCCATGCCTTGGAGGTGAGCAACACTCACTACCATCCCATTGGGGCGCCACCTCTCACGCTGAAGATTTCTGCCGAGGTAAAGTCGGCAACTCAGGAGATGATATCATTGGGTTATCAACCTGGACAAGGGTTGGGCAAAGATCATCAGGGCATTAAGCGTCCAATTCAAGTTCCCAGTCAAACAGGGATAGTTGGATTAGGCTATTCTGCTAACTCCAGTCACAGGAATCCTCACAAGCATAAACAGATTCCTTCATATTCAGCCATACGGCGATTATCTTCACCTACAGATCCTGAGCTTGTACGGTCTCCGGTAAAGGTTCATGCCCATGTTATGGCTATGCTATTTCCCAAACCGATACTAGTTAAAGGAAAAGAGGTCCTGATTCCTGATCCCGAAGTGGAAGAAAGGGAATGGAGACGTAAACAAGACATCGTCAGGAGATTGTCTCACCTACGCATCATTTTCCATGATGAGCACACAAATAGATACACTCCAGACGATGATTTTATGGACATTATGGTCATTATTCGGGAGAAGGAGGACGATGACAGTCCCTTCAACACTGCCATCCAACAGGATTTCACCCTTGACAATTGGAGCAGCACTCCTTGCATTTGTCGACAAGGGTAAAAAGGCGCGTAAATTCCCTACGCCTGTAGTAGATAGCTTAATCGCTTACTTTTTACGCACATTATTAGCAGTTGTTTTGTCTATACATGCGAACACTTTGTATGATTGAACAGTTTCATATATTAAGTGAAAGCATATTTTGTTTCAGGACTTTGAATTTAGATGTGCCTATACTTGCTGATGAGGTATCTTTTCTCCACAAGGATTGTAACTTTGATGAAAAGTTGAACTCAGACTTGATGGACATTGAGATACCTCAGGAGATTAAGGAATGGGTCGAGGATACACTCAAACCAAATCTTAATAAAACCACCTCATTTAACCTCGGAACCTTAGAAAACCCTAGGCTAATCCAGATTGGTACGGACCTCACTCCAAACCAAAGGAATGACATGGTTACGCTATTAACCCAATTCCAGGATGTGTCTGCATGGTCTCATAAAGATATGATCGGTTTATCCACTAACATCGTCATCCATCACCTTCCCATTGAATAGGGATTCAAGCCAGTCAAGCAGAAGCTCAGGCGATTAAAACCTCAGTGGAGTTTAAAGGTTAAAGAAGAAATTATGAAACAATTTCGAGCAGGCATCATCATGATGTCTACATACCCTGAATGGCTATCCAACATAGTCCCCGTGCCTAAACCGGGAGGAAATGTGTGAGTTTATGTGGATTATTGGGATCTGAATAAAGCTTACGTTAAGTATAGCTTTCCCGTTCCATTTATCCACATTCGTATTGACAATACTGCTCATTACGACATGTACTCCTTTGTTGATTATTTTTGCAGGGTACCATCAAATCATGGATGCTGAAGAGGATCATGAGAAAATTGCATTCATCACGCCTTGGGGAACCTTTTGCTATTGACGGTTGTCATTCGGCCTCATCAATCCCGGAGCTACCTACCAGTGGGCCGTAATGGCTCTTTTTCACGACTTAATGCATAAAGAGATAGAGATATACGTGGATGACATTATTGTCAAATCCCGAAGGGAAGAAGAGCACCTAGACCATCTCAGAAAGCTCTTCAACAGGTTGCGTAAGTACAACTTGAAGTTGAATCCAGCCAAGTGCGCCTTTAGCGTTAAATCAGACAAGTTACTAGGATTCTTAGTCAGCCACAAAGGGATTGAGCTGGATCCCACCAAAATCCAGGCCATCACGAAAATGCTCATTCCTCGAACAGAGAAGAAAAAATGGGAATTTTTGGGAAGGATCAACTTCATCAGCAGATTCATTTCCCAACTCACAGCAACCTGTGAGCCTATCTTTAAGTTGTTAAGGAAGAACTCCTCCATGAAATGGAACAATGAGTGTCAAAAAGCCTTCCTTACAATCAAAGAGCAGCTAGTCAAAGCTCTTATTTTGGTACCACCCAGGGATGGTGTTCCCATGTTCATGTACCTGTCCATTAGTGACAATGTCATGGGTTGCATGCTGGGATAAAAAGACGATAGAGGCTAAGAGAGATCTATCTACTACCTCAGCAAAAGATTCAGCAGCAGTGAACATAAGTACACTCTGATTGAGAATACTTGTTGTGCTTTTGCATGGGCTTCCATGAGGTTACAACATTACCTCCATGGCCACACAACCCATTTCATATCCCACGTGGATCTTCTCAAATACGTGTTCAGTAAACCCATGTTAAATTATCGGTTGTCCAGATGACAGTTGATCCTACAGCAATTTGACATCGTCTATGTGACGTAAAAGTCCATTAAAGGTCAAGGAATTGCGGATCAACTGGCCACCGCACCTTCAGGGCATTTTAAACCCCTGGAAACATACTTCCCCAATAAAGGGGTAATAACCCAACACCATCAGTACAATACACACCAATCATGGAAAATGTATTTTGATGGGTACATAATATGAAAGGTTACGAGAGAGGCGGTTCTAGTATCCAGATATGGGGAAGCGATATCCGTTCTTCAGTCAAATTGCAGTTTGTCAGCACCAATAACACAGCTGAGTATGAAGGTCGTATCATGGGACTTAAACTTGACTAATCAATGGGTATGAGGCAGTTAACTATCTTTGGAGATTCAGAATTGGTGATCAGACAAACCATAGGAATCTATCACACCAAAGAGGTATATTTGTTACCTTACCATCGGCAAGTTTTATAGATAGCTACGGAGTTCGAAGAAATAACCTTCCTCCACATTCCACGAAATAAGAATGATTTTACAGATGCACTAGTGACTCTGGCCTCCTTGATCAACATATCTGACAAGGAAAACATGCCAAGCATCCTATTTGCCCTACAAAAGGCTCCAGCCTATAAGAATTACATTGGAGAAGTATCGGATGAGCTACCTCCCATCCAACTCCCTTTGTATCAGCACATCAAGGAATACTTATGATGTAAGATCCCAAATAATTAATAAATGAAATTTAATTTCCTCTAATTATTATTTTGAAATAGTAAGGGTTGATGTGATTAATGTGGATAGTTACGGGTAAAATATAAATATTTCAAAATAAGCAAGTGGTTATAAAATATTCATTGTTGTTAAAGGGAATATTCGTTTGGTCGTGGAATATTAAATCTTTGTCGGGGAATATTAAATGCATTTACAGGCCAAGAGCCATGTGTTGGCCCCATGTAAAAAGCGATTGGAGGAAGAAAATGACAAATATAAGTTGTTTAAAAATAACGGCGTAGTTATTTACAGATTTACCTTTGTTGGAATACCCGGTGGTTAAAACACGATGTCTGGCGTTGTTGAGCGGTAGCTGCAGTATTGCACCAATTATTGACTCTTACGTAAGAAGGCACTACTCAATAATGGTTCTGATAATTCTTGTTCGTTGTTTTATTTTATTGATTCAATAATTCTTTGCGTTGATATTTTATATTCTTTGTTGTTTTAATAATTGTCATTACACGGTATTTTTAGTTGTCGAAACAATAATTCTTATTATCTGAATAATATTATTAGATAACATTATTGGCAATGTCTAGAAAGTTACATCTAAGGAGAGGTTTGGTCACCTAATTGCCGCATGAGAAGGAAAAATTCTTATTGGAAAGCCCCTGCTCACAGGAACCTTTTTGGTTGTCAATATTGTGATTACGTAATATTATTTGTGAATAATTAATTATTGATTCATATGATGAGGAAAATATTGATTTTATGTGGATATAGATGGAGAAAATTTTTAATGTGACAATTGTTGAAAATTGAAATTTTATCTTTTTCTGATAAAATAATTCATTTAAATATATATTATTATATTTTAATAATATAATAATGGTGATATTTTTACAACGAATGTGGGATATATGAGTATACGAGGAGGAAGAGTATTTTTGTTGCAATAAATGTTTAAAACATGTTAAACATGTCGGTGGACCCCATTTATTGATTGAAATTTGAGTATAGCCTCTAAAATCACCCGTTTGTGGATTTTGGTCAATTTCGCATTGGAAATTTGGAAAACTTTCTTACGCAAAGTTGTAGAGAATTGAATTTCCTATAAACACTCGCGAGATTCGAATTTTCTGATAAAGGGCTATTTATTATGAATTATTGAAGTTCAAGCTCAAAATAATTGATTTTTGGAAGTTTAAATTATTTTAAATTAGAAAAACGTTTTTTTATTTTTTTCTAGAAGGTTGGCATGTGTGAATTATTTGAGATTAAGATTTCAAGGAATAAGTATAATATTTTTATATATATTAATATTATATTAAATTTTACTGCTTTGGTGTTCTAAGCGATTTCCTATAAATAGGTGCTTAGGTTAGAATTGAAAATCACACGTAAAACGAAGTTTTCTCTCTATATTATCGAAATGTATTCTTGTGAGTATTTTGAGTATACTTTGAGTATTGCTATACGGTGAAAGTTCAAGATATAGTCTATATCCGATTATTCCGCTTTAAATCTTGATCTTTCGAGGTAAGGGATGTTATTTTATTCGAAAATGATATTATTTCTTCAATATCATTATGTCGAAATATTGGTTGGAAGTTTTATCAAACTTGGAACTTTTGGTGTCGGGTTACTATTCACGATGTCTACAAGACTATTCACGAATCTGGCACTATTCATCGAAAAATGAAAATTTTTCTTTTTCGTCCAAAATATCTCTATTGTGGATACTAGCTTTGATTGTATCCATGTTTTGATCATTCTTGAATTTTACGCCACTATAATTATTTTTGAGGTATTTTTGGATGTGGATAAAATAAAGTACGAATCCTTAATCCTTAATCCTTGTCATTTTGATTCTTTGGATTCGACTTTTTAAAAAAATATTTTTCATCATCCTCGGTCTTAAATGATGATATTATTGAATATCTTTGGCTTTGTAGTGCAAAAGATGAATGATTTATGATGAATATCTTTGGCCGAAGTGCAAAGATGAATGATTTTTGATGAATATCTTTGGCCGTAGTGCAAAGATGAGCAGTGTTTAGATGAACATGACCAACTGGTGAATGTCCTTGGCCTGTAGTGCAAGGATGAATATTTGATCCCAGATATATATTGATTGATGCTCTGAGGATAAAAATAGAGCGATGAACTTTAAAATTCATACATAGAAGATAGTAGTTTGCATTCTCTACTTAACTCTTCTAATGAATTATTATTTCAGCTGCGAATATTGATTTAAAACTTGTTGTCTATTGTATTCTATTATATTTTTTCCTGTTGAAGACTAACGATAATTTTGTTGTATATTATCTTAGTCATAATATTCTTTCTTGGGTTAGTCGAGCTCACCCTTTTCCTTTTGTTCCATTTTTCTTCTCGGAGAATGAGAATATAGCAAATGCGTAGTCGAGGTATGGAATAAAAGTTCTAGGGAGAGTTGTTTAGTAGTCCTCACCATTGTTGTAAAATAATGTATCAATAATTATGATGAGGATTTATTTGTATGTGGATATTGGCTAGATGGCAATATCGTATTTAAACTCAGCGTTTACTATTGTAATAATAAAGTTGTAGTTGTTTTACATGCAGAGTGTATTGACAACTCGGAATGGGGGATGTAGACCTATTTTGGGGGTGTCACATATGAGATGGATCTACACCCGCTGAGGCGAGCCCGATTGAAAGAAGGCGGATCCATCGACTGGCTATGAAATTCTACCTGAGCGGAGATGTATTCTACAAAAGAGATGCAGGACTAGGTCTCCTTAGATGTCTGGACAAGGACCAAGCTCATGGGCTTATGGATGAAATCCATGGTAGAATATGTGGTCCATACATGAACGACCCTCTACTTGTTAAAAAGATCCTCAGAACAGGGCATTATTCGCTCTCGCTTAAGGCTGACTGTGATGATCACGTCAAGAGATGTTATCAATGCCAAATTCATGGGAATGCTATCCACGCCCCTCTGAGGGAGCTCCATAATATGAGTTCACCTTAGCCCTTCTCAATGTGGGGAGTGGACATAATCAGGCCCATCTAGCCCAAAGCCAGTAATGGGCATCGGTTTATCTTCACCATGATTGACTACTTCACCAAATGGGTAGAAGCAGCCTCCTTCCCCAAGGTTACCAAAGAAGTCATCATTACTTTCATCAGAAATAATGTCATTTGTCGATATGGACAACCAGAGGTGATTGTGCCAGACAATACTAAGAACCTCAACAACAAAATGATGGAAGAGTTATGCAGATTATTCCACATCAAACACCTTAACTTTGTCATCTACCGTCCAAAGATGAATGGTGTTGTTAAAGCGGCTAATAAGAACATCAAGAAAATCATGCAAAAGATGTCCGCCAATCATAAAGGATGGCCTGACTTCTTGCCTCTAACTCATTAACCTATGGGATGGAAGCAGTGCTCCCCATAGAGGTGGAAATGGAATCCCTCATAGTATTGATTGATGCTCAACTGGATGAAGACCAATGGTTACAAGACAGGTATCACCAATTATCTCTAATAGATGAAAGGCGAAGTGATGCTATCTTCTATGGTCAGTTATACCAACAAAAGATCGCCAGATCCTACAACAGGAAAGTCCGGCTACGGCAGTTTAAACAACATGACTTGGTTTTGAAGAAGATCATTAACAACCAAGATCAGACTAAGGGAAAATTCACTCCAAACTGGGAAGGCCCGTTTATTGTCAAGGAGGTATTGACAAGAGGTGCTCCCAGATTACAGGAAATGGACAGCGATGAATTTCCTGACTCATAAACTTCGGACACCAGTAAAGCGAGTACTATATGCGAAGTTACCATCAAGCAAACATCCTGGTTTTGGATCACTAGATCCCCAGTCATTTCAGGTTTTCTAACCCTTACTACATACAACCTTTCTTAATACCCATTTGCCCCATCAGGGAAACACATTCTTCAAACCAACAGCCTAGTTTTTAGATCATCAGATCTTTCACTCCACTTCATTTCAAACCTTTCAGGTTATCCCCCCAGGGATTGAACCTTTCACACCTGCAGTTTTGTCCCACTCATATAAGACTTTTCACACCTACAGTTTGTCCTGAACATGCGATCAAACTTTTCCCCCGCAGTTTGTCCTGAACATGGGATCAAACTTTCTCGACTGCAAATCATCCTTTGACTTATTCCTTAAGACCCTTAGGGTATATCAAAGGGTATGCTTAGGTATAATAAGTTGTACATGGAGATAATGTATGATCAATAAAGAATCTACCGCTTCTAGTAAAAGAAGAGAAATGTCCTCTGTGATTTGATAAATGACAACCCAGTAGATTTCTAATGAAATTAGAAAGGAGTTTCTAATTTGTATTATTTGGTGTTGTGCATTTAAGAGTTGAAATACATATAATTAAATAAAATAAGACTTGACAGTAATTTCATGTCTTATATTTAATTGGGACATTGTATGGTGGAAGGATTGAATTATCTACAGTAACTATTTACTCAAAGGTTCTTTTATGATTAATGTTGAAATCTATATTATCACGAAAAGTCGTTAATCATTAGGAGACTTATCCTATTGTATAATAATTATTATTTATTTAAATAAATTAATAGTTTAATTTATTTATTTAAATAAGATTAGAATTATTTCTAATTGATTTATTCATAACCTAGGTTTAATATGGAGAACCTACTAAAGGGTCACACCATAAAAGGAAGAATAATTATTTAAGAAGTTAATGGCATAATCGTAATAATAAGTTAAGTATATTTAATTTAATCTATGGTGATAGAATAAATTAAATAGCTTAATATTTATTATTTAATATTTTAAAAATATTAAATATAAATTAATAAGAGGAGTCTTATTATTATTACTATTATTATTATTATTTAATTCCTAAAGGAGTTTGGGAATTAATTAATAAAAGTACTCTCATTTATTCCTAATAAGATTAGGAGGCAAATTAATTAAAAGATTTTAATTAATTATTCCTAATAAGATTGGGAGCATAATTAATTTAAGGAATTTAATTAATTAAAATAAAACTCAATTCCTTAATTATTAAGGAGAGTTGCCCACATATATAAATAAGAGGAGTCTTATTATGGGTGAGGGTGGTTGACGTTTTCACAGAATACGTAATTTCAATAGTTGGGAGAGTATGCCCTTTTCTATGAGAGATAGAAAAACTAGAGTTTTGCCTAACACCCATCTTCTTGAATTTTTCTTCTTCCTTGGTGGATCACCTCTAGAGGCCAAACACTTGGGTGGCTGACGTTGATCAAAGGAAGGAACCAAACCCGGTGGATTCAAGTTGAACGCGAAAGTATTTGGAGGTGAACTTGTACCTCAGGAAGCTTGAATCTTCAAGGGTATGATTCTTGTTCTTTATCTTTTCGTTTAATTAATAATTATACATAAAGGATGATCCGGGTATATGGTTTATAAATTTTTTTAAACTCTGATTTTTCATGCTTCCGCTTATTTTGTGCAATTTGATTGCGTTCATGAATATTACAAACCTAACATATATATATATATATATATATATATATATATATATATATATATATATATATATATAAAAGCGATAAATGCTCAGGATATAAAATCGAGGCTCATCGAATAGAGAGTTAGACCATAGTTTATATATATATAAATACTTATATATATATATATATATATATATATATATATATATTTACATTTCATGTCATGCACAGAGTTTACTTCATTGGACTTTTACTTCTTTATTTATATTTAAATCACTTTGGAGTTTACCCGTGGCGGTTGATAATTTTTTGCTTTATTTACATTGCGTCACTCCGCACTGAGTTTACTTCGTGGCGGTTGATGCGTATTCTTGCTTTATTTACATTTCTGATCCCCCATGGAGGTGCTTCGTGGTGGTTGACAGTCTATATATATATTTATAGCTTTTATATATAAAACTGCTTACAACTTTCATATTAATTGTTACATCATGTGAGCCTAGGAATCATGTTATCACAGATTCAGTCTCCTAAATCTATATTCGATTCCCGTGATGGACATTTTTGGCTGTAATAAGCTTGTACATTATTTACAGTGTTCGAATTTCCTTAGATGGCTCTCATGCCCACAAGGAATTCGGCATTGCTATGTATATTATTTTCTTGAGGATGCCTCGCATCTCGAAAATAAAAGCAATTAAGCCAAACACTTAATAAAATAGAAGTATCAAATGCCTCAGTTACTATTGAGCATAAGGGTTTGAAAAAACCTCTTTTACAAAACATCACCGCTATATCTTGTTAAAACTGATTTTTTACCAACTGGCGACTCTTACAGTCCAATCGTCGACATATAAATGTCGAACCTTTTCACAACTTGTTTTTTTAAACAAATCTCACCTAACATAAGAACACCAAAGGACAGTAAAAATCCCGACATCGATAACCAAGATAATTTCTATTTGTTGCATTTGGCCCATGGAGAAAGCTTGGAATTCTTTCATTTGGGTTCGTAGACTTGTGAGACTCTCCATCATAAGCTTGTTTTTGAGTCCCTGAGTGCATTGCGAGAAGGAGAAGCGACTTCTTTGTGCTTCTTGGCGATTTGAAAATGAATTTGATCCCTTTCATTGATACTTTGAATCATTTCCTTCATGATCACCCTTAGCTTCTTTGTAAGCTCAGTACTTAGATTGCTAGGGAGGGTGTTGGCAGCATCGATCAAATGAGTCAGCCTCATATGAACAAGATCTGAATGAACTTCAAGATCTTCTTGTATTTCCTTGGTCACCTTTTTAGATGCTTCTGACAACTCCATTTTGGTAGGAAAATCATATATAAGCTCAAGGAGTTACTGATTATTTGGAGGAAAGGCTCTTGTGTATTGATCTTGCATATTGCAGAGAGTAAGATCAAGACTGAAATAGTTATTTATTGATGAGGAAGGGATATCTGATGGAGGGTCAGGTGTGTGAGGTAGAGCTTCAGGAGGGATTGAGTCTACGATCTCAACAGGTGACTCGACGCTTGGATTTGGATCAATAACCGTAAAAGGAGAGATGATGGGAGATTGGATCAACACAAAATTAGGCAAGTTTGGTTCATCAGTTACAGAATGTTGGGATTCTGTAACTGGGAATTGATTGAGTGGATGAAGTATCACTTCCAACCATCTTGGTAATTCGTAGAATTGATTGAAGGTTGATGGTGGACAGTGACTAATTTTGAAAGAAATAGGGATAGATTGTACCTTATGTCCATTTTTAGAAGAGGACAATTAGTGATCAGCTTTTGGGCGAAAGTGAGGTTGCCTGGGAATCCATGGGCTAGCACGCAGATTGTTGGATAAGCTTTGAAGATCCAGAACATGTGATCCCAGGAATTGAGGATTTGAGCTCTGTGAAAGGGCATCATAGGTAAGTATGAAAATAGTTGATTGTAATTAGCTCTCATGTATCCAATCCAGCCCACTGTAATTATCTCAACTTCGTCATCCTCTTCTTCTTCCATGTCTTCATTGGAGATTTCCACTACATCAAACATTTCTATATCTCTTCCTTGTTCTTCTACATTCTCCATTTCCATAGCGTCAACCTTCTCCATTTCTTCAGTTTCAAAAGCTAAGATTTCTTGAGGGACTAAAGGAGGTTCATGATGTTCTCTTAACAATTCATCCTCAGCTGTAGCCTTTCTTGATATAGGGAACTCGTGAGGCTCCCCCTCAATTCGATCATCCATTTGAACTTCAAGCTGCTCCCCCTTAGCTGGAGCATTCTCTAGAGCAGCAACTTCAGGAAGCTCTCTTACTTCAGTTGTTTTCTTTACTTCTTCCTTCAAGGCTTTTACATTCTCAAGTACATATGTCTTGACAAGCTTTCTTCGCGCCTTTTTGGGTTGAGCTTTAGCCTTGGTACTTTCTTTATCTGCAACTCTGTTGATTGTTACATCTACCTCTTTCGAAACAATGTTAGGTCTGGACTTGACGATCGGTCGTGACTCTATGATCGAAGAGAGGGAAGACTTCTTTGTTTTGAAGCTGTGTTTTCCCTTCTTAAGCAGCTGAGAGATGATGGCTCTATCTTCTTCTTCTTCAGACTGCTGCTCTTTTCTCTTTTTTTCCTCCTGAGCTTCAGTGCCTGAGCTCCCTTGAGGTGCATTAGTGGTTGAACCTTGAGGTTCCTCTGTTGTTTGAGCCTTTATTTTTCTCTTTCCCTTGCTTTTTCTGATCAAGTCAATAGGTTCTTCTTTATTGATTTCTTCATCTTCATCATTTTCTTTCACAATAGACATATTTCCTGGCAGTCCAGACTCCTTTGCTTCAACAGTTCTTCCACTTGACTCAGATATCATCCTGACATTTTCTGCTGGATTTCTTTTCCAATTTTTGAAGCAATTCTTTGAGTCATCCTTACATTGGGATTGATAGACACTCCTTCATTATCTCCAATTTTGTCACCCGGTGCTAATTGCAGGATGATGCTTATGAATCATCCATAAAGCATCTTTCCAGAGCTCTTTGATTTCTTTGAACTGAGTATCCATTTCCCAATCCAATCGATGGTAGGGCCCCAAAGTTGAGTTTGAATCCCATAGTAAATTGTTGTCATCGAGCTTGAGTTGTACTTCATTTCTGAGTCGTGGCGAGCTTTTGCGGCATATGCACTTTCCAACAATGTCGACCAAAACTCATACTTTTGGGGAAACTCCTTCTTCTTGTATCCCTTAGCGGTCTCATTCTTTTTGTGATGCATCTTCTTGATCCTTCATGGAAGTCGATGACCTCTATCGATAAAAGTCCTTTGATTTGAATCCTAGGGCTAGGTTTATGTCTTCAGCCTTGAGTTTAATTTGTACTCCCTTGACCCTTGTGGTGATGGTATCATTCTCAAAAACTCCATTGTTGTAAAACTCCTTTATTAGCTTTGGGTAGATCCATGTGCTGGTGCCCAGAGCCTCTTCAAGACCAGCTTTCTTTACCAGAGATAAAATTTTGTGAAATTTGGGGTCGACTGTCTTGAACTCATCGAAACAGAGTCGGTAACCGGTGATAACACTTGAACCCGCCATTAATTTTCTTACCACTTGAAGTTGGTTAAGCGTTTACGAAGGCTAGGGTTTTACTTTGGTAGAGAGAGAGAAATAAGCTTTTTAAACTTCTGAGGTGAGTTTTCAAAAAGCCCTTTTTAAACTGTGCTTGTAACTTCCCTCCACTCGATCTGCATAGTGGGGCATGTGTCGAGTCCTGCTTGGCTCCAAGATTTTTAATGATATGGAAAATCTTGATCGCCCTTAGCTCCCCCACGAGCTAGTGTATCCTTTGGGAGGAGGACTACGATCGTCGAGGTTGCACTACGATCGTTGAGTTTCTTCTTACGAATACGCTCTCTCTGACGTTATGCTCCTAGTGGTCCTTGTGATGATGAACTTTGACTCAACATTCCTTTTGGGTTAAGGTAGCTCGGGAAGGGCCAACCTCTTAGAGTGAATTAAGGGTTAGGTTTGTCCTGAGGATACTCATCGGAGGATTGCTTGGATTTGTTGAAAATTTTGTCATCACGGAGTTGCTTCATTGACATGTCGAAAGCGACTCTACGATCGTCATCCTTCTTGATCATCTCTACGATTTTTGAACAAAGCCTTTTATATCTGCATGGTTAGCATAAACTAGAAGCCTAGAGTTTAAGGTTGTAGATTTAGCATGCCTAACTCACTTATCAATTTATTAAATCTGGATTCATCTAGAGGCTTTGTAAACACATCGACAAGTTGATTTTCGGTAGGAATGTCTTTGTAAAGATATAGTTCCATTTTGAACATGATCCCTAATGAAATGATATCTTATTTCTATATGCTTAGTCCTAGAATGCATGAGCGAGATTGTGTGTTATTGCTATGGCACTTGTGTTATTATCACAATGAGCAGGTATAGATTTGAAATCAAACCCATGAGTCGCTTAGTTGATTTTTCATCCATAAGATTTGAGCACAACATTTGCCCGTGCAACAATGTATTAAACCTCTTTGTTGAGGTAGAATCTTGAGTTTTGCTTCTTGCTAAACTAGGACACAAGTCATTTCTAGCAATTGACAGGTGCCCTTTGGTACTTTTCTATCGATCTTGCGACTGCAAAAAAGCATATGTATATCTGTTAGTTCAAAGGAGGACTCCTTGGGATACCAAAGTCCCAAGTGAGGTGTGCCTTTGAGATACACGAAAATCCTTTTTTACATCGATCAAGTGTGATTCCTTAGGATTAGCTTGAAATCTAGCACATATGCATGTTGCAAACATTATATACAGTCTCTTGGTAGTTAGATATAGAAGAGAGCCTATCATACCTCTATATTGAGTTATATCAATACTTTTACCTTTCTCATCTTTGTCAAGCTTGGTTCTTTGGAGCAATTGGTGTTTTTATGGGAGAGAATTTGATTCCATACCATACTTTTTAAGTAAGTCTTTAATGTACTTGGCTTGGTTTTTATGAAGATTCCTTCATCGATCTGCTTTACTTGCAATCGAGGAAGAAATTGAGCTCACCCATCATGCTCATTTCAAACTTGCTCTGCATAAGCTTGGCAAATCTCTTACACAGTTTTTCATCAGTAGAGCCAAAGATAATGTCATCAAGACTTTGTCTTTATGCTTCCTAAGAAATAATGTGGTATCTACTCTACCTCTAATGAAACCATTTTCAATAAGAAAGTTAGTTAATGTTTCATATCATGCTCTAGGTGCTTGTTTAAGACCATATAAGGCTTTGTCTAATCTATAGACATAATTAGAGAGAGTTGGATTGATGAAACCTGGAGGTTGCTCCACATATACTTCTTGAAGTTCACCATTCAGAAATGCACTTTTGACATCCATTTGAAAGACTATGAATTTCATGTGAGTGAAAAAGGCAAGAAATATTACGATGGCTTCTAATCACGGCAACAGGTGCGAAGGTCTCATCGTAGTCGATGCCTTCTTCTTGAGAGTAGCCTTTAGCCACTAGTCTTGCCTTATTCCTTGTAATTACCCCATCTTCAACCATCTTATTTCCGAAGACCCACTTGGTACCCAATGGTGGGTGATTTCTTGGTCTTGGTACTAATCTCCATACTTTGCTTCTTTTAAATTGATTTAGTTCTTCTTTCATGGCTTCTATCCAACTTGAGTCTTCCATAGCATCTTCTATCTTCTTGGGTTCCATTTGTGACAGAAAGCTTAGATAGAAACACTCATTTTGAGTGACAGCTCTTGTTTTGACCCTTGCATTTGGATCTCCAATGATTAGGTCTTGAGTGTGATCTTTTGCCCATCTGATTACTGTTGGAACATCTGTCCTGATGCCTTCTTGTCTAAGATCTTCAAGATCAATTTCTTCCTCTTGATATAGAGGTTCATTGATTAGCGTAGTTCTCTCTATGATCTCCTCCCCTGTCTCAACGATTTCATTTTTTGGGACTACGATCGTGGTGTTGAGCTCAACAACCTCGTTCATAGTGTACGAATTGTCATTCATAGTAGTGTCTTGAGACACTATTTTGTCAAGTCTATTTCATCAAAGATGATGTGAATTGAGACTTCAACACTTAGTGTCTTCTTGTTGAACACTCTATAAGCCTTCTTTATGCATGGCATATCAGAAAAGATTCCTTCGTCGGACTTGGGTTGGAACTTTGTCGGATATTGTTTTCCATTGTTGAGAATATAGCATGCCTGACCAAACACATGAAAGTAGTTGACACTTGGCTTTCTTCCTCTCCACGGTTAGTAGGGAGTCTTCTTTAACGTAGAGTGTACAAGAGTCAAGAGATGTAGCATACGGTGTGTAGCATGCGGTGTTGATGAGCTTACGCGAAGTATTGATTAGTAGAGACGTCTTTCTTTGCTAGTAGAGTTCTTCAGCCTCTATCAGCTATGATTACATTCTTTCTCTCATTACTCCATTTCTTTGAGGAGTTAGTGGGCTGAGAAGTTGTGGTGATGCCATTGTATGCTCATGTAGAGCTGGTCCATTTCGGAGAAATCAAATTCTCTACCATGGTCACTCCTTATAGCCTTAATTTTCTCCCATTTCTCATTCATCACTAGTCTGAACATTTTGATTAGTTGGGAGCTTGTTTCATCTTTTGAGTGTAGAAAAGAACACCCGTGTGAATCTGGTGTAGTCATCCACTACGACCAATGAGTATTTCTTTTTCCTCAAGGCTTGTCGTTGGAATTGGCCCAAATAGATCCATGTGAAGCAATTGCGAGAGGCTTGTCAATTGAGTTGATAGTTTTGCTCTTGAATGAGCTTACAGTACATTTTTCAAGTTAGCGGGCATTGCATGGCCTTTCTTTGATGGTGAACTTGGGTAAGCTTCTTACTAGATCCTTTGAGGCCGATTTTGACATGCTTTTGAAGTTAAGATGAGCAGTCTTCTATGCCATAACTTGACTCATTTCTTGGATGCTTTAGCGAGAAAGCATATTGTCTCGTCGAGCTTAGTTGACCAAGATTAATAGTGTAGACATTTCCTTCTCTTGTTCAATTGACTTTATAGAAGATGTCTTTAGATCTCGACTTGACATTGATTGTTGAGGAAGGTGACTTGATGACCCTTATCGTGAGAGTTGGCTTATGCTCGGAAGATTATGTTGTAATCCTTCTACATAGGCTACTTTCTTTGAAGATCTTGCACCATTCCCGGTGAGCCATATCCTCTTGTTTTGCGAGCTATTGTCTCCAAAGATGACGGCGGACCCTCCTTCTCTATGAAGTTAGAAAGAGGGCTTTGTTCCGGTCATGTGCCTTGAACATCCTTTGTCCGGATACCGAGTTGTGATCGTGGAGTTCTATTCTGTGATAAGATTAAACTCTCATTTTGGTACCCATACTTGCATGGGTCCTACTTTATTAGTACCCTTGAGAACCCAAATTTGCTTGACCTTGGGTCTCATATGCATAGGATTATGGTAGCATATTGCGACCATATGACCAATCTTATTACATATAAAACATCTAATATGATGCGTGTTTGTTTGTGTGTGTATGTTGATTCTTCCTCCATTTGGACTTATGTGGATTCTTAGCAATCCTTCCTTTATATTGTTTCTTCCATGTATTCTTGTGATTCATGATTTGTGAAGAGTGAAACTTGAATCTACTATTCACCTTGGTTGGTTCGTGGAGTTGATTTTACTCGACTCTACGATCCTTGAGGTTGGAGAGTAGTGTCTAAGTTACTTTTCTTTTTTGAATCCTACGGCATGGGATCCATTATGCCTTGAGGCATGGATTGGATCGAGAAGAGCGAGAGGGATGATTGATTCTTCCTTTTGTGAGGATTTCACAAATGTAATGCTTCTATTAAAATTTGAAACATTACTAGAGCTAGTTTCCTTTATCTTTTCCACATATGGTTACGAGATAGATTCCCAAAACCTAATCCTGTTACATCGGATGTACTTCTCGACTAGAGATCGAGAGAGTCCATGGAAGAAGAGGATTTATTCCATGTAAAGATTGTCTTTTCTAGCTCCTCGATCTTAGAGTTAGATTTGACTCTCTTTGTGCATTAAGTTCATTGGTCTATTTTAGGAGTTTATTTTGACTTCAAATTTGGAGAGAGAGTTAGCACTTAGAAGAGCTATTTTAGTTCTTCTGAACTTTCTCTTTCTCCTTTTGAAAGAGAATAATCTTTAGACGAGAACTACGAACCATTTCATGTATTGATGCGAGATCAGATGTTATGCCATGTAGAAGCGCGTTCTTAAATCATCAATATCATCAATATCTACATCGGAGAGTTAAAGTCAATATACCTCATCTATACTTACTTCATGATGAATCGAGCTCTTCTTATCCTTTGCATGTTTTGGCCATCAAACAAAGATTTTCCATTTGAGGATCTTCATCATCTCTAGATTCGGGAGTTGAGTCGTTATACGAGTCACTCCACGATCCTCGATTACAAGACCTTTGTCTTTCTTTTGGAGCCTCTTGTTGCCTTTGAAATCTTTCTTTGGATTTGATTTCCTCTTTAGTTCTTCTCTAAGGTTTGTTGCAATTTGCAATGAAATGGGCGAGGCTTCTTGTAGTTGTAGCATAAGTCGTTTATTTTTTCACTGGTTGTTGTAGTTGTTGAACTTCTTAGGCTTCTTTGATTTTTGCTTTGCATGAACTTTTGAGTCTTCTTACATTGAAAAGTCAAAGTCATCATCATCTTCTTCTTCATCATCGAGTTTTAGTGTTAGCTTTGGAAATGTTGTCTGTTGCTTTGAGAGCAACCCCTTTGTCCTTCTTTCTTCCTTTGAAAAAGAGTTTCTGCTCGTTGAGTCGACTCTAGTTCATACACGTGAGAAGGTTGCCATATAAGCTGTTGAGCAGGTCATTTCATGGAGATTCTTTGATTCTCTAATGATAGTAGTGTTTTGGCATCCCACTTGCTAGGTAAGGCTCTCATGAACTTTATGATTAGATCTTTATTTGGATAGATCTTTCCAAAAGCTCGAAGAGAGTTAAGTAGAACATTAAATCTTTCATAGGTGGAAGTGACATTTTTCTCCAAGAATGTGGGCAAACATTTCATATTCTTTGAGTCGAGGAAGAGATTGCTTTTGTTCTCTCGACTTCTTATGTTCCTTCATGCATGATGAGAAATGCCTCCCATACTTCCTTTGTTGTTTTGTTGTTGACCACATTTTCAAGCAGATCGTCTTTAACGATTGGAACAAAATGTTCTTGGCCTTCTTGTCGAGTTGGATGACTTTCTTTTTCGTTGTCGATCCATTCTTCTTTGACCTTGATCTGAATTTTGTTTGGGTAAATCTCATCGTAGGTGCAAGCTTGGTAGGAATGTAGGGCCCATTTGAACAGTTTCAAATAGATCTTCATCTATTGAATCCATGTAGGCTTGCATACGAACTTTCCAGTTGGCGAATTTATCTTTGTTGCACATAGGTGGCTTGCTGCCTCCTCCAGTCTTTGATTCGCTTATCAGATGTGCCATTGGATCTACTTAAGCTTTGTAGGCTATTTGATAGAACTTGCTTTGATACCAATTGTTAGTTCTAGAGGCACAAAAGTTATCTAGAAGGGGGTTGAATAGATATTTTTAAATTCTTCTTTTCAAAATACTTGTTAGTTTTGATAATGATTTAAACCACATGGATTTGAGATTTGTTTGTTTTTCCTTTAAGATATAATGAGCTAATATGAGTTAAGTAGTTATGGCGATTATAGCAGATTATAGCGAGTTATGGCAAGAATATAATAGACATGGTGATTTTAAGTGGTTGGAGCATTCAAAGCTCTAGTCCACTCTTCTACTCCTCGGTAGGAAATCCACTAAGGATATCTTTACAATCTTTGAATCTCTGATTCCTTCAAGACCAGCGGTCTTGGAACTTCTTAGTTCACTATTGAACTCTTCAAGTCCGGCCGGACTTGGTACTTCTCGATTCACTTAGAACTCTCAAGTCCTTACGACTTGGAACTTCTTACTTCACTTGATAGTAGTTGAGTTCTTGAATGGTGCTACTCGAGTTATCGTTAAGCTTGAGTTGAAAGAACTGAGTAGTGAAAGCAAGCTTTCTTTTCGGATCGTAGAGTTGAGAGTTGAATGTTCTTGACGTTTTGTTCTTTTTCTTCTTGCTTGCTTGATCTTTTCATCTACTTGTGTTTTGTATATATGATGCTTTTGAAATCTATCTGTTTGAAGACATCCGTTGAAGTATTAAATGTATTTGATATTTCTGAGCACTGATTGTGACTTTTTGAAAACTTTACATCGGTAAATCGGCCCATTGACACTATGATTGCTATCTCACCTAACACACGAAAAGGTGTTTTCTACTGACTTATAGTACTTTCCTTACCTTCTTTAATACGTTTCTTTGTTGCATATTAAGGATGACTGTCGTGTCATTGGGACTCCCGATACTTTCAACGTCTATAACCCATTCCATATGTGTTAACCTTTATAATTAAAATAATGGACACTGCTCGATGCTTCTGATGCAAACAGATGATACACTGCGATCCTGATCGCGGTGTCTTACCACCTTGGAGCTTGATATGGTACTAAAGAATCGGGACACTACGATTTCTCTTAAGTTTCAGTACTCTACGATCTTCACTTGCTTGTCTTGCAGACTATATACGCTTCCGAGAATACTCTACTATTCTTGAATTTGACTTGGTAGGCGTATGGATCACTCTATGATTTTAGGAGAGGCCCTCCAAAGCAGACAAACTACAATTCTAGATACTCTACGATTCTGCCTTGGCTTCTGCAATCTTTTGATCAGCTCGACATACGACGATTCTGCTGATGCATATCTATTACATCTCAAGATATAGATCAACCTAACAGCTTTGATCTTTTCTTCTATACATTTATTTATAGAATGATAAACATTTTTAAAGCTCGAGATCAACTAACAAGTTTGATCTACCACTAAGTCCTTGTACATGTGTTCCTTGAAGGACTTTACATATAATCATGAATATTTACTTGATGACATCAAATTTTAAATATGCAATCTCCCAACACTTGAAATTTTGTATTCCTATTACTAACCATTCAGGATGACAGAATCGTCTTCCAGAGATAACCCTGGAAGTCAAATCATCAAATCCAGCCCCGAAGACAACCCCGGGAGATCAAGTCCAAACCCTATAGATAACCCCGGGAGATCAAAACCAAACCCTAGTGACAACCTCAGGAGATCAAATCAAGCCTCGGAGATAACCCAAGAAAATCAAGTCCAAACCCCAGAGATAACCTCGGGAGATCATGTCCAAACCCCGGCAACAACCCCGTGAGATCAAATCCAACCTCGATGACAACCACGGGAAACATCAAACTAACCTCAGAGACAACCCTGAAGACTATCAAAAGTCAGCAGCAGTCCAATCTCGGAAACAACCCTGAGAAAAGACAACTACAACTGCATCAAGCTCGGAACCAACCCGGGAGGGACAAAATAGTAATTTTGCCAAATTAACATAAAATCAACTCAGATCACTGCAAAAGAAGTCATGTCGAACCATAACATCAATCCCGAGTGAAACAACATAAGACAGTTCAACGGATGAACTGCGAAGACTCGAAGATCTAGTCATTGACCCATCTTTCCGGATTTGGAAAATGTCAAATCCCATGTCATTGTATCGCTCTCGTCAAAGGCTTTCTGGTAAGGTATAGCATGCCTCCATCGAATTTCTGGATTGAAAGTTATGAAGGTTTGAGCGGATAGCACGTTGGCCCGAGTGCATGTACTTCAAGACAATGAGACCCACGGGGCCGGGCCCCCAGGAGCCAGAGTGAGACCATGACCACTTTGGTCTATAAATAGACCCCCCCCAATCGACCAAAAGAAAAAACAAAAAGAGGAAAAAAACTCTTTTCATTTTCAGTTATAATCTCTTCTAGAGTGTTTCAAACTTTGATATTCTTCTTTCTAAACACTTGCAGACACATATTCTACCCCATATCAAATTTTAACTAGTGAAAACCGAAGTTTTAAGCTCCAAAAGCGAAGTCAAGTCTTCGAAATACTATATATATATATATATATATATATATATATATATATATATATATATTAGCTTCATTTCTTGCATTTATATATCTATTTTTTTGCTTATTCAATATAAATATATAATATTCAAATATGTTGACTAAATTTATTTAAATTTAGTCATATTTAACTTTTAACCGATTCAAAAGTTACAAAATTGAAATCGTTGAGCTAGAATGACTAAAATTTATTTAAATCTAATTTTCTTTCTAGTTTTTGTGAATATTAATCAATCATGTGAGCCTAGGAGCACGAGATCTAAGATTCAACTGATGAATCTAGATCTGGTTCTCATGATGGACCTTTTTCAACTGTACAACCAACTTATAAATTATTTATGGTGTTTGGACATCCTTCAATGGCTTTCATGCCCATAAGGAGCCCGACATTGCTATGTATACTATTTTATCGAAGATATTTCGTATCTCGAAAATAAAATAAAATCAAGCCGAATACGAAATAAAATGAAAATATCAACGGCCTCAATTACTATTTAGCATAAGGGTTTGAAAACCTGTTTTCAAAATATCACTGCTATATCTTGCTTAAAATTAAATGTTTATACAAATCAAACCATTTGTATATAGGTGCAAACGAGGCATAACACTACTTCCAAATAACTGCACTTAGGCTCAATAAACACACACCACACTTCAGATTAATTAGGAAATTGAAAAGACACGGTAACCATGTTTTCACGGAAATCGGGGGGTGCCTAACACCTTCCCCCGCTTAATCAAACTCCCGAATTTTGTGAATCTCGATTTCCAAGGCATGTTAAACATAGTCCAACCATTAGACCTTTGTGTAAACCTTTTCAAAATCGATTAAGTTGGTACAACCATTTAAAATTTTACCAACTGGCGACTCTGAATTTTCAAATCGTCGACATTTTGTGTCGAACTGTTTTTAAATTCGTCTTTTCAAACAAAACTCAACACATAGAAAACATAAATGATAAAAAAAGAAATTCCAGAAAAGAAGAAATTTTTCCAACGTCGACATGTATGTATGGTGGTTATTGATAATTCAGTTTATTGGAAATTAATCATTCCTCTTATGCACTTCCAATCTTTCCTTTCACTTGGTTTTCATTGCAACCACATTCAGTGAATCTAACCTCATTAGATTAGGTGATTTAACATATATAATGGTTTGTAACAGTTTTTAAAAGTCGTTAGGCAGACCTAGGTATCGGAGGAGGCGTCTAGCGCCTAAACGTTTATTTAGGCGAATTAAGTGTTTTTCTTTGACAGTCTTATTTATTTATCTACTATCATTATACTATACAAAAAGCATACAGTAGATATTTTTTTCTAACTTTACATAAAAAAATACCAAAAAAGACCATCTTTTAAGGCTTAAAAAATTCATTTCAAGTATCATACAGCTTCAAAGTAGAGGTTTAGTTCTACCTAGGCGGGAGCCTAGGCATCCAACTAAATTGAGGTGGTAGAACCTAGCGCTTAAGTGGGAATTAATCAGACGTTGACAGAGATTTTTAAAATACTGGTTTTTAGCAGCAGGACAAGTATTATTTAATCTTCCAATTTCCACAGGTGAAGCAAGAGAATACTGATTCAAAGGAATAGAATAAAGATAATCAGACTATAATTTTTTATACTTTAATAAAGTAAAGGTTATTTAAAGGCGCCAAAGAAAACCTGGGGGTGGCGTGAGAGGGGGAACCCATGTACACGCGACATATACATCTGCCTCAACCAATTCTACACAAACAACTCTTCCCTTGATCAGGCTTCAAAAGAATTATAATCAGACCCCCACACCCACACCCACACCCACACCCAAAAAAAACAGAAAGGAAAAAATATCTACATCAACTTCTGAAAGCAACAAGTTAAATAATCATAAAGGAAACCCAATCGAGAGAACACCTAGAGAGCCCAAAAAAGAAGTAAGCTGAACAGTAAAACATTCAACTCCAACACTGTTTACCAAGTATTACAAGAATTCCAATTGGTCATTTCCTTCCAAATAACTCAGCACAAAATGAGCATAATCCCATTTTCTTAACTCTTCGCCGATGACCAAACTGCAGCTCCTTTCTAAAACTCCCTACAAACTATTTATATCACATGGGCATTACCCAGCTCATTCCAAAAATTTGAAGCATCAGACGCAACAGATCTTTTGCCACATCACTATGAAGCAATACAGATTTACCCACTTCTGTCGTTTTACACATAATGACCAGCGCCTTGCAAATCCTAAGGTATTACTAGCACCAGCTCCCCAACATCTCTAAAAGGGATACCTTTTCAAGGTTTCTCCCCAAGCTTGTCCATAAAAAAAATAAAAAAAGACTGCCTTATTACTAGCACCAGCTCCCCAACATTTCTAAAAGGGCAGCAAATGCTTGCTGCTACTAATTGAACAATGTAATACCCCAAATTTTATCAATAAAAATTTAATTTTCTCAAAATATCTTTTTAAATAATAAGGTGTGGATTTGATATAATGTTATCACTACAAAAAAAATGGGCCTTTAGCAACGATTTTTCGGGCAACGATTTTATAAGTCGTTGTTAAAAGTATATGTTTAGCAACGAAAGTTGTCCTTCGTTGCAGATTGTGTTAGGCTTTCACTTTTTGCAACAAAATTCATAAGTCGTTGCAAAATTTTGTTGCTAATTCATTGGCGGGAAAAAAGTTCGTTAGAAATTCGTTGCAAAATTTTCGGCCACTTGATTTCCCGTCATCGTGGGCAACGAAAGTTTTTTTGTTTCTAAAAATGGGACTTTAGCAACGATTTTTCAGGCAACGACTTTATAAGTTGTTGCTAAAAGTGCATGGTTAGCAACGAAACTTGGCCTTCATTGCAGATTGTGTCAGGCTTTCACTTTTTGCAATGAAATTCATAAGTCGTTGCAAAATTTGGAAACAAAATTCGTTAGAAATTAGTTGCAAAATTTCTAACCACTTAATTTCTCCTCATCGAAAGCAACGAAAGTTTTTTTGTTGCTATATTTTGTTGCCTAATATGGACCACATTCATTGGCAACAATTTTTATTTTCGTTGCATATTTTATACAACTTTTTGCAACGACTATTAAAATGTTACCTTAAATTAAGATAATCCTAATAAGCATGTTTTTGTAAGACCATATTTGGTATTCAGATAATTGTCAAAAAATATTCGTATTTATTATTTAAAAATTATGTCCAAATGCAGAACATATTCGAACCTGTGACCTATCATTTGGAACTTTGGTCATTTGACCACTGGAGCAACACAAGTTATCTGTTAATATCTTGCAAGGATTAATATTTATATCAAAACATGATATTTTCCCCATATATTCCTTTCTTCTCCTTCACTACATACCATTAATATAATCTCAGGAAGTTATATACTACAATAATAATAATAATAATAATAATAATAATAATAATAATAATAATAATAATAATAATACTAATATAATAATAATAATAATAATAACAATAATAATAATAATAATAATAATATAATTTCTGCTTATATATGTCAAATACTTGCAAAATTATGATATTTATCTTACATGTTCTTTAATTTATTTGTTTTGCCTTGGAATATAGTATAAGTTATTCTTTTCAATGATCTTCTTCTTTTGCAGCAAATAATTAATGGGCGATCGAACACTTTTTTGATGGAAATTGGTAATGAAATAATTAAATGACATATCGATGATCATACATGATCAATATATAGAAGATTATAACGTAAATTAATAACCAAGTTAATTAATTAGTTTTTTAATATTGGACATTTTAACATAAGAAATAATTAATGCTATTGTTTCTCGAAAATCTACTGCTTTTTTATTTTGTAAAAAAAAATTGATATAATAATTAGCGCTTGTGGAAAAAAGAAAAAAAAAGTCAAACAGGTCTTTCCATACTAACGATCTTATATATCACAGAATAAAACGACAAATTAGTGTGTTATTATTATAAGATAATGTTGGGTCATGATATTTTATGTACTTTGGGCCGAACTCCTTGGTGGAACCATTGGGTTATCACAGTTGGATTCTGGTGTTATTGGGCCTAGTCATTGGGCCAAATCATTTGGTTTATATCTATTGGATCTTAAAAGTCTTGGGCTGGATAGTTGGGCCGACCCATTGGATGATAAATATCTTCACTTGGGCTTTGACCGGTGATGATGACAAAGATAATGGTTGACTGATATCTTACATCGCATTAATGAGGATTGGACAGTCGGCCAGCGGTGGACAAAGTGGATGGGATCGGCAGGTAAGCTACCTGCAGTGGGATGGTGTCAGGGGAGTCGGTGGCACACAAAATCGGGAATGATAGTATATCACAGCAAGGATGTCATACAAACAAAAGGTAACTGATAATTTTATCTCTCTCAATACACTAGATATTTTATCCTCTATTGTTAACCTAGTGATCGCCTGTACTGACTCTCACGCATGAGCTATCCCCAGAAGCACTCGGCCGTCGCCAAGCTTTTAGTGTTGATCGTTTTATTATGCGAGGATCAGGACGTCTTACGTGATTGGGACGTGGCAGAAGATCTTGGCGTTAACATTGGCGCTAGAAGGAGGGGTGTGTTCTAGTGTCCTTGAGTTTTCAATCACAAACTTTTATTTGTTCTACGTCAGAAAGTATGGTGAGGAGTAGAACTATTATTACCGGAAGGACGGTGCCCGATGGTCGTGAGTTCATCGTTACCACGTGTTTACATGGGGGATCGTGCGGGCCCCTCAAAGAGTGCTCATGACAAAGACGGCTTCAAACATAATTGAGGGGTTCTCGTTCGAGAGCCCAGCACAGAAGCCCAAGAAGGTTGGTGTTTGCTGCTGATAAAGGTCATGATCAGGACTGAAGGCAGGTAGAGGGCTCACCGTCTAGAACCCATCACCGAAGTGGTCGGGATGATAAAGCTGCCAAGCTAGCGAAGATGGCAGACGAAGCAGATAATGCTTTAGAAGTTCTTCTAGAGCAGAGGGAGGATATAGCCGAACAGATGCTTCGGATGGCAGAGTTGAAGGATGAAACGTCCAGTTAGGTTCAGTCTGAAAGATGTAGCAAGCCCAAGGATGTACAACAAAGAGAAGGGAAGGAGCCTGTACACTTTGGTCATATGTCTCGAGGTCGTCCTCATGACCGAAGCAGATCTAGAAGCCGCACTCTTGAGAATCCGAAGAGGGCACACCACCCTACGGATACTCATCATCGAAGAAGCCCATTTAAAACTGCAAGTTCGGAGTTCGGATGGAAAAGACCAGGCTGTTCAGAAGAAGCTTTGAGGAGATTCATGTCCAAATCAGCAGAAAGATGTTTGTCGTTCTTTGATACGTTGAAAGGGCCGAAGAATGCTAAGACATTCCAGTGGACTTCGGAATCTAGTTCATTGGTAGTGGGAACAGTTTTGGTGCGTAAAGTTGGTGTAAGCATCTTTGGGATTACTATGCAAGCTTATGTCCTTGGGGATCTTTGAAACCACTAAGGAGTCCGGACAAAGTTGCGTTCTTGATGTTTCAAATAGAAGCGAGTATGCTCTTCGGGAAGTTCACGAAGGCATCTGTGGCGATCATTTGGCTGCAAAGTCATTGGCCTACAAAGTACTTCGACAGGGATATTATTGGCCCACAAATTTTAGGGAGGCTACTGAATATGTGAAGAAGATGTCAACCACCAGAAGAGCTATATTCGATTCTATCTCCTATACCCTTTGTTATGCAGGGGGGTAGATATCTCGGGTCCATTCTTAGTAAGCTAAAAGGAGTTTTCATTTTGACATTAGAAGGCGGTAATATTTCGGATAAGCTGACGTGATTTGTGGGATCGAAGTTTGAAATATTCTTGAAAGAACTGGGGATTCAAAGATGAGAAAGACTTTGGTGTAGCTCACCTACAAACTTCATGAGTAAGGGAGGTAGGTGGACCTGTTGACCATTCGATGGTAGCCTTTTTGGCAGGTGGTCCTTATAAATTTGTCAGGCCCTTCGTGGTAGGCAAACTTCATCGGTGTAAGGAGGTTCAGGTGGACTCGCTGACCATTCGATGGTAGCCTTTTTGGTAGGTGGTCCTTATGAATTTGTCAGGCCCTTCATGGTAGGCAAACTTCATCGGTGTAAGGAGGTTCAGGTGGACTCGCTGACCATTCGATGGTAGCCTTATAGGTAGGAGTATCCTCATGGATTTGTTATACCCTGCGTGGTAAACAAATTCCATAGTCCTTTTAATATTGTTACACCAGCGTGGTAAACAAATTCACGACGGAGTAAGGAGGTTCGGGTGGACTCATTGACCATTCGATGGTAGCCTTATCGGCAGGTGTGTCCTTATGAATTTGTTATACCCCGTGTGGTAAACAAATTCCATGGTCCTTATAAATTTGTTTTACCCCGTGTGGTAAACAAATGTCCTTATATACTTGTTATACCCTGTGCGGTAAACAAGATCCCGATGGTGCAAGGAAGATCAGCTGGATGGACCTTATACCAGATATGTCTCACACTTCGGTAACGATAAGTATGCATTACTTTATTTTGTTTAAGTGTTGAGTTCGGATTATCTCATTATCAATCTTATCTGTTATATAATTTGCTTGATTATTGACTAACAGTTTAAGTTAAGTTCAAAAGAAGCTTGTACATTTTTCAAGTTGATTGATGGTGAATTATTGACAAGAAATGTTCACACAAAAGTAATAAGGCATGAAGTTGATATTTCATTAATATTAACTGTTCACAAAAAGTTAGAATTTATACAGAATGTTTTATAGCTAAAGATAAGGGGAGGTCATCTTCAGGCTTCTTCATCGTCATCATCACCATCTGAAGAGTTTAGAATAGATGGATCTACCTTGACCGCAATGAGCTTTTTCTTGCCTTTACTTCGGCATATTTCATATCCTTCGGCATACATATGGACGATCTCATCATTCAGCTCGGCAAATTTTTTGTATGCTGCCTGGATCTCCTTACGAAGATCTTCGGTCAGTGGTGGACCCAAGTTCCTAAGGGCCCGAAGTTCTCAGAGTTCCTCTTCAAGCTTTTGGCGATGCGCTAGATATCTTGCTTCTTTAGCGTGGATATTTCTATTTTGCTTCGCTAAGCTCTGACTGGACTCGGCTAGATCTTCATTCTTCTTTGTTAAAATTTCATTCTTCTGAAGCAGATCGACATTTATATCAGTGATAACCTAATGAGTGGCCTTGGTCATTTTCAGTTCTTCTTTGACCTTGTCGAGATCCTTCTGAAGGCACTCATTGTTGAAGAGAGCAATGTCAAGTTTACTTCTCTCTTTCGACAACGTAGACTGCAATATGGCGTTCTCCCTTCGGGTGGCGTCTTCTTCGGCTTCGGCTTCGCCTTCTTTGTATTTGGGACGGAGGTGCCCGAAGATAGCGTTTGCCTGCAGATGACCAGTATTAGTCAATCAGTTCAAATTGATGGGCAGGGATGTAAATGGATAAGTCAAATATCAAATTCCTTTAGTCTGGTATTTCATTCCTTCGTCCATCAGGTCCATGATGGAACTATTCATAGAACCGATGATCACCTGTTGTCATTTAACGAATGCATTATAGAGGTTGAAGGGGAAATTCTCATTGAATTTTGGCCAGAGAGTGGGGGATCCCATAGCTTCGGGCTTATATTCAGAAGAGGATGGTTTTTGTGGCGAAGGTCTGGGTTGTTCGGGAGGTAGTGGAATATTTGTTGTTGTATGTTCGGCTATAGTGGGCTTTTCAATTGGACTTCCGGTCTTAATTCATCTTGCTATTTGAGATTCACCAGTTGAGCTTTGGTCAATTTTGTTATTTGGGTCCTTTATACTCTTTCACTAAACATTCTATTTAATAAAAGACTGGGGGGCAATGCTGGGTCATGATATTTTATGTACATTGGGCCGAACTCCTTGGTGGAACCATTGGGTTATCACAGTTGGATTCTGGTGTTATTGGGCCTAGTCATTGGGCCAAATCATTTAGTTTATATCTATTGGATCTTAAAAGTCTTGGGCCGGATAGTTGGGCCGACCCATTGGATGATAAATATCTTCACTTGGACTTTGACCGGTGATGATGACAAAGATAATGGCTGACTGATATCTTACATCGCATTAATGAGGATTGGACAGTCGGCAAGCGGTGGACAAAGGGGATGGGATCGACAGGTAAGCTACCTGCAGTGGTATGGTGTCAGGGGAGTCGGTGGCACACAAAACAGGGAATGATAGTATATCACAACAAGGATGTTATACAAACAAAAGGTAACTGATAATTTTATCTCTCTCAATACACTAGATATTTTATCCTCCATTGTTAACCTAGTGATCGCCTGTACTGACTCTCACGTCTGAGCTATCCCCTGATGGTCGAAGTCATCAAGCTTTTGGTGTTGATCGTGTTTATTATGCAGGATCAGGACGTCTTACGTGATTGGGACGTGGCAGAAAATCTTGGCATTAACAAATAATATATTTGTATTTCATGCATAAATATTTGTATAAATATTTGTTTATAAATATTTATATGAATAATTAGAGATAAATTTAGCTAGGTTTTGAACCTAAGACCTATGGGTTATTGGGCCATTATGCTACCATTGAGCCATTCTAATTTATTAGTAAACTAAACTAACGCTTATAACTTCAGTCTCCAATATTTTTAAATTTATTCTATTGATATGTATATATATATATATATATATATATATATATATATATATATATACGTACATACATACACATACATATTCTTTTTAAAATTTCTTGTCAAACTAAATAAAATACTAAACAAATCTCAACATTAAACTAAATATATATATAAAGTAACTATGAATTTATATATATATATATATGGTAATAGAATTTATCTAATACACAAAAAATATAACATAAGAAGCAAAAATATCACAGCTAGGTTTTGAACCTAAGACCTATGGGTTATCGGGCCATTATGCTACCATTGAGCCATTCTAATTTATTAGTTAACTAAACTAACGCCATAACTTGTAGTCTCCAATATTTTTAAATTTATTCTACTGATATGTATATACCTATTTTGGGGGCATCACAGTTGGTATCAAAGCTTAGGTATATGATCTCTGGCTGAGATGTGAGACAAGAACTAGGAGGGGAGAGACGGGGAATTTCTTCGCTAGTATGACCTACCTAAGTTTATTTGGTATTTAATTGGTCGGTCAGAGTATAGGGATAATATGTGACATGTCAATTAACCCTTGTTTTGTGGTAGTATTTGAAAATGACATCCGAGAATGTTGAGAATAGCAATGGAGCACAGGATACCGTTGAGTCTCCACAGATCCATAATCAGGATAATGTGCATTAGGAAGGCGACAATCCTCATGCAAACAACAACACTGACCAAATGATGAACGATGGAATGTTCAGAGGCTTTCTGCAATTCATGCAACATCAGGCAAGAGAGACTCATGTCCGAAATGCAGGTGGAAACCGCAACTCTTGATGATTCACTACTAAACAGTTCAAGGAGCTAGGACCACCGGAGTTTTTTAGAGAGCCAAAATCACTTAAGGCGAGACGTGGATAAAGCAGATCAACAAGATATTTGATGTCTTGGGATGCTCAGAGCAAAGGTTCCTTTGCCACCTTCATGTTGCGGTCGAAGGCAGATTCATGGTGGGAATCGTAAAGCGTACTCAACTCCGCATGACCGAAGATGTCTTGGGAGAAGTTCAAGAACAATTCAACGACAAGTACTTTCCCGAAAGTATTAAATCACATGAAAGAGGTAGAGTTCATTAAACTAGATCAAAAACCATGGACCGTGTCACGAAGACGAAGCCAAGTTTCTTTGAGTTATCCCGGTTCGCCCCACTTAGTTAATAATGAGGAGAGAATGATGCGAATATTTCTAAGATGTTTGAAACCCGAGATACGTCAATACCTTATCTCTCACAAACTTTGCTTATATTCAGATGTTGTGAATAAGGCTCAGTTATTGGAACGTGATAATGAGTCAACCCAACCACGAGAGAAGAGTGGCAAAATGATAATACCGGCAGTAGCGATCATCGAGCGGTGACAACAAACATGGAGGGTCAACATGTCAAAAATGGTAACCACTTCGGTGGTAATCATGGCCAAGACAATAAGAGTGGACATTTTAAGAAGAGGAGATTCAACAATGATAGAAAGACGTCAACACCAGCACCCGTTGTTAAGGAAGTAGAGCGACCACCTATCATATGCTTCAAATGCGGAAGGGAGGACACATCGGTCTAAAGCGCGCGATGCGGTCAAAGCGTGTTATAATTATGGAAGAAGGTCACCTAGCCCGATTTTGTCATGCAGAAGATAAGTCCAATTTGGGATGGAGGCACCAAAGGTCATCCCGGAAAAAGTCAAAGCCGGTAGTTCAAGGGAGGCGTTTGTCGTGACCTCCCAGAAAGAAAGGAACCCGAATGAGGTCATCACGGGTAAGCTTATCATAAACTCTAGCAAAGTCTATACCTTATTTGATACCAGTTCTACCCATTATTTTATTTCTCCTACTTGCGCTCAACGTTTAAATTTGACTCTGGAGAAATTAGACTTTGACTTATCTCATTGAAACTCCGTTGGGAGAAACCTTCATTACATCCCTTTGTTTATAAGTCTTGTTTTGTTTCAAATCGGTACCTCACATTACTGTCGATCTTATTTCATTGAAAATACTTGCATTTGACGTAATTCTAGGGATTGATTGGTTAACTACTCATCATGCAAAAAATGATTATTTTCGTAAGGTTGTTAGCTTTCATATTCTTAACCAACCTATTATGCGAATTCAAGCAACCAAATCATTAAAATTAATCACTGTCATCTCAAGCCATAAAGCTATTCGCTTATTAAAAATGAATGTCAAGCTTTTCTTAGCTTTCGTATCGCAATTTAAACAAAAATACGTCAGTTTTGAATGATATTTCTATTATTAATAAATTTCCTGACGTATTCTCTGAAGAACTTCCTAGCCTACCCCAGAACAAGAAATTGAATTTTGTATCGACCTTGAACCTGGTACAAAACCCATTTCCAAAGCCCCATATTGAATGGCTCCTATTGAACTTCAGGAGTTAAAGACCCAATTGTAGTAATTGTTAGACATCAGTTTCATTCGTCCTAGTACTTCTCCTTGGGGTGCTCCTGTTCTATTCGTGAGGAAGAAAGATGGGAGTATGCGACTTTGTATTGATTATCGGGAGTTGAATCATGTCACCATCAAGAATAGGTACCCATTGCCACGTATTAATGACCTGTTTGACCAGTTACAAGGCGCCAAATTCTTTTCAAAGATCGATCTTTGTTCCGGATATCATCAGTTAAAGATTAGAACCGATGACATTCCAACGACGGCTTTCAGAACTCGGTACGGGCATTATGAATTCCTAGTCATGTCTTTTGGATTTACTAATACTCCTGCTGCCTTCGTGTGGTATGGACATAAAATTTATATTTTTCTAATAAAAGGGCTATTTATTATGAATTACTGAAGTTTAGGAAAATAAATATTTTTTATTAAAATTGGGTGGGACCCACTTTTGTTTTTCAAACTTGTGGCTGAAATTTTTGTTCCAAGTTGGCTGCTCATTTGGTGGGTGGACGTAAAGATTGAAAAAAATAATAATAATATTATTTTATTATTTAGTCTCCTATGGCGTTCTAGCATTTTCCTATAAATAGGCGCTTAAGTTAGAATTGAAAATCACACCAGAATCAGAAAATTCTTCTTCTATAATATTGAGCATATTTCTTTCAAGTTTTAGAAAGCTTTGAACGTAGAAAATAGTGAAAGTTTTCTTCAAGAATATCCCCGCTATACCAGTTGGAATACTCTTCTTTTCAAGGTAAGGGATGCTATTTTTGTTCAATATTCGCTTGAAATAATATTTTCTTCCATACTTTGTAGTATGTAAGTAATATTATTTCGTTTCAGATTTCGAATTTTATACTCGTTTTGTTAAAATTTTGGCTTCTATACTCCATGAAATTAGTAGAATATACTTGATATTTGCACTTCATCCAGTATCTTTTCATGAAAATATTATTCTGAGCATTCTTGATAAGTTTTAACTTTTTCATGCCTCCGAGTACTATTCACTGTGGGTTACTATTCACCAAGTCTTATTCATGAGGTACTATTCACTTGAGTACTATTCACCCGAGGTACTATTCATGATAAAAAATTGATTCGTTTTCGGTCCAAATTATTTTTGGTACAATATTATTCTTGAATTTTACTCCACAAAGCAGTATCATGTTGACAATTTGGACGTTATTGATTTCTGGATAAATTAAATTATAAATCTTTAAATATTTATCCTTGAACTTGTTTTATTGAATTATTATATCGTTGTCATCATCCTCATGTATTTATTATGTTGAAAGTCATATGTGGCCTGTAGTGCATAGATGGACTTGGTATGATTAGGACCAGGGATTATTCAGTATAATCATGACTGTAATATTACAAATGATGTGGTAAAAGTCCTCATTGGCCCGTAGAGCATTGATGGACAGTTGTTGGCATGATCATGACCATTGATGAATACACGAATATCCTTGGCCCGTAGTTCATGGATAATTTGTGGTCGTGATACTAAAGAATATCCTTGGCCGTAGTGCAGGGGTGATTCGATGATGTGGATTATTTATTAAGTTGAGTCTCAGCGATAAAAGTGATGAAAAACCTTTTAAATCATAGAAGATAGTAGATTTTATGCTCTACTTGACTCTTCTAATGGATTGCATGTTCCGCTGCAGTTAAACTTGATGTTTGTTATATTTTATCAGTTTAACACTGTTGAAGGCTAACGATAAAATATTCTGCATTATCTTAGTCATAATATTTCTTACTGGGCTAGTTGAGCTCACCCTTTTGCTTTCATCATCCTCTTCAGGAAATGAGAACGTAACCGGGACTAGTCGAGGAACGGAGTGACAGTCCAGATGATAGCATTAGTAGTCCTCACTATTCTATGAAATAGTGTGATAATAAATGTATTGAGGACTCCATTTGAGTTGAATACTGTCTAGATGACAATATTCATTTTAAAACTCTCAGTTTATGTTTTGTCGTATTTTACACGACAGTTGTATTATTAAGTTATATTTAAATTTTGTACAATGTATTTGGCGACTCAAGATGGGTGGTGTATACCTATTTTGGGGGCGTCACAGTTGGTATCAAAGCTTAGGGATATGATCCCTGGCTGAGATGTGAGACAAGAACTAGGAGGGGAGAGACGGTGCGTACTCAACTTGCCGCACTGAAGATGTCTTGGGAGAAGTTCCAAGAACTGTTCAACGAAAAGTACTTTCCCGAAAGTATTCGTCACATGAAAGAGGTAGAGTTCATTAAACTGGAGCAAAACAACAATGATGGTGTGTCACAGTATGCAAGCCAAGTTTCTTTGAGTTGTCCGGTTTCGCCCCACTTAGTTGATAATGAGGAGAGAATGATGTGGATGTTTCTAAGAGGTTTGAAACCCGAGATACGTCAATACCTTATCTCTCACAAACTTTGTTTGTATTCAGATGTTGTGAATAGGGCTTAGTTATTGGAACGTGATAATGAGTCAACCCAATCAGCCGGCAAAATGATAATACCATTGGTAGCAGTCATCGAAGCGGTGACAACAAACGTGGAGGGAATTAACATGTCAGAAATGGTAACCACTTCGGTGGTAATCATGGCCAAGACAATAAGAGTGGACATTTCAAGAAGAGGAGATTTAACAATGATGGAAAGACGTCAGCACCAGCACCCGTTGTTAAGGAAGGAGAGCGACCACCTATCATATGCTTCAAATGCGGAGGGGAGGGACACATCAGTCTAAACTGCGCGATGCAGTCCAAAGCATATTATAATTATGGAAGAGAAAGTCACCAAGCCCAATTTTATCGTGCATCGAAGACAAGCCCAGCTGGGATGGAGGCACCAAAGGCCGTCCCAGAAAAGTCAAAGTCGGTAGTTCAAGGGAGAGCGTTTGTCGTGATCTCCCAGAAAACAAGGAACCCAAACGAGTTATAAGCTTATCATAAACTCTAGCGAAGTCTATACCTTATTTGATACTGGTTCTACCCATTCTTTTATTTCTCCTACTTGCGCTCAAAGTTTAAATTTGACTCCGGAGAAATTAGACTTTGACTTATCTGTTGAAACTCCGTTGGGAGAAACCTTCATTACATCCACTATTTATAAGTCTTGTTTAGTTCAAATCGGTACCCTCACATTACCTTTCGATCTTATTTCATTGAAACTACTTGCATTTGACGTAATTCTAGGGATTGATTGGTTAACTACTCATCATGCAAAAATTGATTGTTTTCGTTAGGTTGTTAGCTTTCATATTCCTAACCAACCTATTATGCGAATTCAAGCAACCAAACCATTAAAATCAATCACTGTCATCTCACGCCATAAAGTTATTCGTTCATTTCATTCGAGTTCAACATTCTCATCATACGTATCCATTTTCTATACTTGGTACACATCGAGTCTCTAACAGTTTCAATATGGTACGCTAAGTGGTTTCCCACAAACAACCAACAAACTAGGTTCTGAGGTTCTAGTTTGTATATACCTCCGCTCTATGAAGGAATCGTTTAGCCCAGATACCATACATCAACTACTAAAGAGAACAATTGTATCATACTTAAATATAACTTTTATTCTTAACTTCTTTATCATTATCTTCCTATAGACATTGTTTATTTATTATCACCTTACATCCTTATTATTGGAGTTGGGTAACCCCACATTCATATTCCTTATAACTCTGCGAAATTCTTCTTTGAATCCTTTCACGCATGTTTTAATCCCTTCTTTATAAATTTCTTAAATTACTTCTTATTGTTCAAACTCTATTTGAGCTTATTCTTTCATTATCTTCATCTTCCTTCTCTAAGGTAGCCTATGGTACTCCTACCTAAGGTTTATAACCTACAACTTTGATACCAACTGTAACGACCCCAAAATTCATACAATTTAATTATTAACTTCGGTCATTAATAACACATCTACCTTCTTATTTTACATCATTATTTGATGTTGAACTTTATAAAATACGGAATAATTTAAACTTTTATGTCTTCTTACTTTAATTCCCTAAATCAAAACCTTTATCATCTACATGTCTTTGAATCAATCTTATTTTATGATTCACTTTATCACTGTTATTATATAAAATTTTACATTTTAATCCGATAACCTTTACATATCAGATAACTCTAACTTTAGCTTTACAACTCAACATAAAACTATACATCATAAAACATTTAGTACATCTCATGAATCTTAATCCGGTATAAAGAAATAACAACTTTAGCTAAAATATTAATCTTCAGTGTATTATTTACGATCCACGTCATTCAAGTAGCACATAGTGTTACCTTCAATCCTTAACCCGCAAAATGGTTATTTGCAAGGTTGAGCTCGACTTGACCAAAGAAGATCTAACAGTTTTCATGCATCACATATCACATAATAGCATGCTCAACATATAACATACATGCTGCAGTTCATATACCACAAGTATAAAGATTGAGTTCCATACTCAATCAGCATGATTTAATCAATCAACGTAGTCATAAATTGACTTTAACATTTCATACTTTCAACATATAAATAACACATCATGCTCTTTGCAATAAAGATTTAAAACAGTTAATCATCAAGTTCACATAGCAAATAGGAACTGAAAGACTTGCCTTGATCGTTGTTTACCAATAACAGTTTAACAGCTTACAGCTATCTGCACTTCACGTGCCCTACACAATTATATAATCATTCACATTAACTATTAGTCACATAGAAATGCGTAGTAATTATAATGTAAACTCTACTCCACATCTCATAATCCTTCCTGTTAATTAGCACACAATGTGTAAGACCCCAACTTATTATAAATAAAATTGAATTTTCTCTATTCATTATCTTGAAATAATATGGAGTTAATTTGATATAATACTTTGGTTATGGGTGAAATGCGCAAATTTTGCAAAATAAGTAAGTGGTTATAAAATATTCATTTTTTTGTCGGGGAATATTCGTTTGGTCGTGGAATATTCTTGTTGTCGAGGAATATTAAATGCATTTACTACTTGACCATTCAGAGGTCCCATAATAGAATAAGCTGCGTGGGATGAAGAAAGCGACAAGTTTGAGTTTTTAATAAATAACGGCGTAGTTATTACAATTAACACTTGTTGGAATACCCGGTGGTTAAAATCTGAATAAAAGCGGCATTGTTTGCACGAGAAGCACAAGGTATTACGGTATTTTTTGAATTATTAATTCTTACGTAAGAAGGCAATACTCAATATTTGTTATAGTAATTACTGTTCAATATTTTATTTTATTGATTCAATAATTGCTGCGTTGATATTTTATATTATTGTTGTTTCAATAATTGTCATTGCACAGTATTTTCCATTACCAGATCAATAATTCATATTATTTGAATAATATTATTAGATAGCATTATTGGCAATGTCTAAGGAAGTTCTGTCTAGGAAAGGGGTTTGGTCACCTAATTGCGCGTCAGTAAGGATAAATCCTTATCGAAAAGCCCCCTCTTTCCTTGGAACGACCTGGTTGTCATAATTGTGATTCTGTAATTTTATTGTGAATAATTAATTATTGATTTATATGATAAGGAAATATTTATTTTATGTGGATGAATAGGGAAATATTTATTTTGTGTGGACATAAATGAAGAAATTAATGATGAGGTATTTTATCAGTATTTTATCAGAATGGAGGTATTAAAAATCGTTCGTATGTGGATTTCGGATATTTTCTATTTGGAACTTGAAAAAACTTAAAGCTACAAAGTTGTAGAGAATTCGATTGCGTATGGAATGGACATAAACTTCGTATTTTTCTGATAAAAGGGCTATTTATTATGAATTATTGAGGTTTCAAAAATTAAATATTTTTTTATTAAAATTGGGTGGGACCCACTTTTGTTTGAAGACATGTGGACTGCAAAAAATTCTTCCAAGATGGCTGCTCAAAAATTCAAATGAAGTGTGCGTAGAGGAAAGAAAGAAAAAATAATATTCTATTAATTTAGTCTCCTTTGGCGTTCTAGCGTTTTCCTATAAATAAGTGCTTAGGTTAGAATTGAAAATCACACCAGAAACAAGTTTTCTCTCTATATATATTATCGAGCGTATTTTGTGAGTATTTAGATACTTTGAGAGTTGCTATTCAGTGCAAGTTTCCTTCGGCTTTACATCCGATATTCCGATCAAAAATACTGTTATTTTAAGGTAAGAAATGTTATTTTTCTTCGTAAATGATATTATTTTCTTCAATATTATTATGCTGAAATATTAATATAAATTTTATTGTGGAATTTTTACCTTTTTGTGTCGGGGTTACTATTCACGTATATGACACTTTCACTGAAAAATAAAATTTTCTTTTCGTTGTCCCAGATGTCTATTATGGTTACTATGTTTGATTGTATCCACGTTTTGATCTTCATTCTTCAATTTTACTCTATTATGGTTTATGATGAAGTATTTTTAAACTTGAATTATCTAAAGTACGAATCTCTAATCTTTGTCCTTTTATCTTCTTCGGATTCATTTCTAAAATGTTTTTCATCATCCTCGGTCCTTAATGGTGATACTTGATGAATATCTTTGGCTTTCAGTAGTGCAAAGATGAATGATTTACGATGAATATCTTTGGCCGTGAGTGCAAAGATGAGCAGTGTTGAGATGAATATGACTAATTGGTGATACAAATGAATATCTTTGGCCCGTAGTGAAAAGATGAATATTTGATGCAAGATGTATATTGATTGATGTTACAGGGATAAAATATTGATGATGGACTTTCTCGTACTTTCGCTGCAGTTGTTAATCTAAAACTTGTTGTCTATTATATTCTATCAGACTTTTCCCTGTTGAAGACTAAGGATAATTTGTTGTATATTATCTTAGTTATAATATTCTTTACTGGGCTAGTTGAGCTCACCCTTTTACTTTTTGTTCCATTTTTCTTCTCAGGAAGCGAGAATATAGCAGGAACCAGTCGGAGTATAGAGTGATGGCCCTAGACAATTGTTTTAGCAGTCCTCACTATTTTTGTAAAATAGTGCATCAATAATTGTAATGAGGACTTTATTTGGGTGTGGATATTGTCTAGAAGATAATATTTGTATTTAAACTCACAAGATGTGTTGTAAGTATTTTGCACTACAATTGTAATAATAAAGTTGTAGTTGTTTTACGTACCATGTATTTGGCATGCACCGAATGGGTGATGTATACCTATTTTGGGGGGGCGTCACAGTTTGGTATCGAGCTTAGGGATATGGTCTCGGTAGAGATCGAGGAATAGAACTAGGAGGGGAGAGACGAGTAAATCCTTCGCTAGTGTGTCCTACCTAAGCTTATTTGTTGGTCGGTCATAATATAGGGATATTATGTGATATGTTAATTTATTTAAATAACCCCTATTTTATGGCGTTTTTTAAGAATGGCAGCTGAGAACATTAACAATGGAGTGTATGAGACCGTGGAACAACCAGGAGAACGTGCAACAGGAAGGCAATATTTCTCCTGTAAACAACACTACCGAGCAAACGATGAATGATGGGATGTTTAGAAGCTTTTCACAGTTTATGCAAAATCAGACGAGGGAGACTCGTGTACAAAATACGGGTGGAAATGATAGCAACGCGCAGTTTGTCACAGCCAAGCAGTTCAAGGAGTTGGGACCACCAGATTCTGGGGAAAGCTGGATCTGATTAAGGCAGAAACGTGGGTCAAGCAAACTACCAAGATATTCGATTTCTTGGGATGCACGGAAGAACAGAAGGTTCCATTCGCCACCTTAATGTTCCGTGGTGAGGTGATTCATTGGTGGGAATCGTGAAGCGTACTACCACCACCAGACTCAACATGTCTTGGGAAAGATTTGAACTGTTCAATGACAAGTACTTTCACGAAAGTATTGGTCATATAAAGGAGGTAGAGTTTATTAGGCTGGAATAAAACAACATGACCAATTGTCCCAAAGACGAGGCGTAAGTTCGCAGAGTTATCCGTGTTTGCACCTCATTTGGTAGAGAATGAGAACGTATGACATGGATGTTTCTGAGAGGTCTAAAACCTGAGATTCGTCAATACCTCATCTCTCACAAATTTTCTCTGTATTCAGATGTTGTCAACATGGCTCAATTATTAGAGCAAGATAGTGAGTATGTTCAACCAAGGGACCACAACCAGGGTCATACCGGTGACCGCAGTCATCGGAGTGATGATAACCAGCGAGGAGGGAAAAATTCGGACAAAAGCGGTAACCACTCGGGTGGTAATCGTGGCCATGATAACAGGAGAGGTGAGTCGAGTGGAAATTTCAAAAAGATGAGATTCAACAATGATGGGAAGACATCAGCACCAGCACCAACAACAAATTCTAGGGGAAGAGAACGACCGCCAGTTAGATGTTACAGATGTGGAGAGGAGGGACATATAAGTCCAAACTGTTCATAGCCTTCCAAGGTGTGTTTTAGTTATGGAAAAGACGGTCATATAGCCTGGTTTTATCTGGTAGCGAAGTCAAGTCCAACTGGGACGGCGGCACCAAAGGTGACTACAGACAAAACAAAGTCGGTGGTTCAAGGAGGCGTTTTCGTGGATCGCCAAAACGCGAGAAACCCGAACGAGGTGATCACGAGTAAGCTAATCTTGAACTCTTGCGAAGTTTATACCTTACTAGATACCGGTTCTACCCATTATTTTATCTCTCCTACTTGTGCTCAACATTTAAACTTGACTCCGGAGAAATTAGACTTTGACTTATCTGTGGAGACTCCGTTATGAGAAACCTTTATCACATCCACTATTTATAAATCTTACTTGATCCAAGTTGGCACAATCACATTACCTGTTGATCTTATCTCTTTAAAGATACTTGCATTTGATGTGATTTAAGGGATTAATTGGTTAACCACTCATCATGCCAAAATTGATTGTTTTCGTAAGGTTGTTAGTTTTCATATTCCTAACCAACATGTTATACGAATTCAAGCAACTAAATCACTAAAATCAGTCACTGTCATATCAAGCCATAAAGCTATTCGTTTATTAAAAAACAGATGTCAAGCTTTCTTAGCCCATATTATGGACTTGAACAAAAACATGTCAGATTTGAATAATATTTCTATTGTTAGTGAATTTCTTGACGTATTTCCTGAAGAACTTCCTGGTCTACCCCCAGAACGTGAAGTTGAATTCTTTATTGATCTTGAACCGGGTAGAAGCCCATTTCTAAAACCCCATATTGAATGGCTCCTATTAAACTTCAGAAGTTAAAAGTCCAACTACAGGAATTGTTAGACATCGGTTTCATTCGTCCTAGTACATCTCCTTGGGGTGCTCCTATTTTATTTGTAAAGAAGAAAGACGGGAGTATGTGACTTTGTATTAACTACCGGGAATTAAACCATGTCACCATCAAGAATAGGTATCCCCTACCTCGCATTGATGACCTGTTCGACCAGTTGCAAGGAGCACAATTCTTTTCAAAATCAATCTTCGTTCTGGATATCATCAGCTGAAGATTAAAACTGAGGATATTCAAAAGCGCCTTGAGAACTTCGCAGTACGGGCATTATGAATTCTTAGTCATATCTTTTGGATTGACTAATGCTCCTGCTGCCTTCATGGATATGATGAACCGTGTATTCAAGGAATATTTGGATCAGTTCGTTGTTGCCTTTATTGATGACATCCTCATTTATTCAAAAAGCCGTGAAGATCATGAGCACTATTTGAAGCTAGTACTTCAAAGACTTCATGACAACAAGCTATATGCCAAGCTAAAGAAATGCGAGTTCTGGCTTAAGGAAGTAGTGTGACGCCCCCAAAACAGGTATACATCACCCATCTTGAGTCGCCAGATACATGGTACAAAACTCAACTACAAACTTAATTATACAACTGTCGTGCAAAATACGACAAAACATAGCTGAGAGTTTAAACACGAATATTGTCTTCTAGACAATATCCACACTCAATGGAGTCCTCATTTCAATTATTATCACAATATTTTATAAAAATAGTGAGGACTACTATAGCCACCATCTCGGACCATCACTTCATTCCCCGACTCGTCCCAGCTATATTCTCATTTCCTGAAGAGAAGAGTGAAAGAAAAGGGTGAGCTCAACTAGCCCAGTAAGAAATATTATGACTAAGATAATGCAGAATAAATTATCATTAGCCTTCAACAGTGTTAAACTGATAAAATACAATAAACATCAAGTTTAACTGCAGCGGAACAAGCAATCCATTAGAAGAGTCAAGTAGAACATAATGTCTACTATCTCCTCTAGATTAAAAGTCCATCTTTAATATTTCATTCCTGTAATACTCATCAACAGTTCTTTGTTATACCCAAGACAAAAAAGAACTCTCATCACATGTCTTCACTTGAACCACCAAAGATTATAGTTAAATCCACAATTTATATTTATAATCATATAACTCAACAGTTTCTCCTTGCCACAAAGGCTTAATAGAATGTTTACTCAATATCTTTACCCCATAGGCTAAAGATATTCAAATGTAATAACAATGATCATACCAATCAGTTATCTACCTTTGCACTACGGACCAAAGATATTCAACTATAAAACCAATGGTCATGATCATACCAATCAATTGCGTGTCAGTGCACTACGGCCAAAGACATTCAACTGTTAACTAATGGTCATGATCCTGCTAATCACATCATCGAATTATCCATGAACTACGGCCAAGGATATTCGTTAGTATCACCAGTGGTCATGATCATATCATACACCTGTCCATCTTTGCACTACGGGTCAAAGCTATAAATCAACAGTTCATCTTTGCACTACGACCAAAGATATCAATCAATAGTTCTTCTTTGCACTACAAGCCAAAGACATACAACTGTAAAACCAATAACCAATAACCCATCTATGCACTACGGGACAAAGATGACTTTTAACGCAATATAAGCATGAGGATCATGACAATGATATAAAGAACCAATCAAATGAGATAAATGATAAATATTAAACATTTATAATATAATTTATCCAGAGTTAAAGAATATCTAAATTGTCAACATAATCACCAATTGTGGAGTAAAATTCAAGAATAATATTCATGTATCAAAAATTAATTTGGACAGAAAAGAATCAATTTTTCATCGTGAATAGTAATTTATGAATAGTACTCCGTGAATAGTACTTCGTGAATATTACCCTCGAGTGAATAATACCCGAGTGAATAGTACCCCGTAAATAATACTAAGAGTGAATAGTACTCGAGTGAATAGTAAGAAATAATACCCCTTACGAATAAGAAATAAATAACATCCCTTACGAATATTGAACGAAAATAATATTCCTTACGAATAATAAACGAAGACAATGATTATTGAACGAAAATGATATTCCTTACGAATATTGAACGAAAATGATATTCATACGAATACGAAAAATAATATCTCTTCAGAATATGAAATAAATAATACCCTTTACCTCAAAAAAAGACTGGATACTGGAAAAGTGAAGTAGCAGACTTCTCTTCTTCTTTCTCTCTATAGCTTCTCTCTATAATTGCTCTTGTGAGTCTTAGTGAATTGGTGAGAATGAAGGAATAATGAGCTTCTATTTATAAGAAAATATAGTTTCGATAATTTTACGTTTTGGGACTCGAAATATTATAGTATAATACCTTCATCTTTTCCTTCATTTTTAATTTAGTCCTGCAAGTATTATCAAACTTGCACCACCTCCCCTAATAGTACATCATGTGAATCAATAGTACAATCATGTGACTCAATAGTTCTATACATGTGAAATAAATAATTACAGTATAGTACCTTCATCTATACCTCCATATTTAATTTAGTCATTCAAGTATTATCAATTTTGCACCACCTCCCCTAATAGTATATGCATGTGAATCAATAGTACACACATGTGAACAAATAGTTATAAGCATGTGAATTAATAACAATTAATTGCTCATTTATTTGATTAATTACCCGATTGGTCAATATAACCTCCAGACATCAATTATTATGGGAATAGATGTCGATTTTTACTAACACTAATAATCCCAACACAATGAAAATATCAATTTCATCTTTAATCAACACGAACTTATTCATCATTAATATTATAACTCACAATATTTAACAACCAGGTCGTTCCCAGGAAAGAGGGGGCTTTCCGATAAGGATTTCTCTTTATTGGCACGCAATTAGGTGACCAAACCTCTCCTTGATAGAACTTCTAGACATTGTCAATATTGCAAATTATAATATGAATACCTTTGTCGTCTCAATTATTGATTTAATAATATAAAATATTATCCAGATGATATTGTGACAATAATTGAATCAATAATATGAGAGATATGATGCAGCAATTATTGTAGTAATAATTGAGAATAACTGAGTGACTTCTTACGTAAGCATCAATAATCAACACCGCAATGCGAAGATTATGAAACCATGTATTCATCGTATTTACTTTTACTACCGATTATTTTATGACAACTTGCTTACTTTGAAAAAAAAATTCAAATATCACCCTTAACTTTAACCTTTTATCAATTTAACCATTTACTAAATAAAATAATAATTATAAAAAAATTAAATACTTTCATTTCATAAATTTTGGGATCTCACAAGTAGCATTCCTTGGGCACGTGCTGTCAAAACATGAAGTATCTGTTGACCCGACGAAGATTAAAGCAATATAAAGTTGGGAGCAACTAAAGTCTCATGACAAAGTGCGTAGCTTTACGGGTTTTATTTGGTTATTATCGGAGATTTGTGGAAGGATTTTCTTGAATCGCCACTCTGATTAACTCATTTGACTCGGAAGATGCAAAATTCAATATGGAGTGAGGAATGCGAGAGGAGTTTCCAAGAGCTCAAGAAGAGACTCATTTCTAAGACTGTTTACGACAATACCATCCGGTTCGGATGGATTTGTTATCTCTAACGATGCTTGTGCAAAGGGTTAGGATATGTTCTCATGCAACATGGGAAAGTCATAACTTTATGCCTCATGACAACTCAAAGAATATGAGAGGAATTATCCTACTCATGATCCGGAGTTAGCGGCCAATCATTTTAGCCGAAAATGCGGAGACACTACCGTATGGGGAGAAAGTGGAGATTTATACAGATCATAAAAGCCTCAAATATTTCTTCACCCATAAGGAACTCAACATGCGACAACGGCGTTGGCTCGAGCCATTGAAAGATTACGACCATAGCATTGATATCATCATCCTGGAAAAGCAAGCGTCAGAGTCAAGCATTGAGTAGAAGATCGTATGCGGGTACGAGTGCGATGTTGTTAACACAAAGACCCATTTTGTACGACTTACAAAGGATGGAGATAGAGTTAAAGGCTCCAAGTACCCACATGATGATATCAAACATACGAGTAGAACCGACTTTAATCGATAAAGTTAAAGCTGCTCAAGCCACGGACCCAGAGATGATACGTATGAAGAAGAAAATACAAGAAGGTGTTATTCCAGAAGCAGGTTTCAATGAAGAAGGAATACTTCGAGTCAACTCCAGACTTTGCGTTCCTAACGATTCTGACTTGAAGTATAGAATCATGATGGAGGCACACAACACACCATTTGCAATCCATCCTGGGACCTGGGAGTACCAAAATGTATCATGATCTTTGACATACATTTTGGTGGAGCAATATGAAGAGAGAGATCGCGGAGTTTATCTCGAGGTGTTTAACCTGTCACCGTGTAAAGGTGGAGCATCAAGTACCAAAGGGTCCATTGCAACCACTTGAAATTCCGAAATGGAAGTGGGAACACATTACCATGGATTTCATTACAGGTCTTCCCAAAGTTTCTCAAAACATAGATGTGATTTGGGTTATTGTTGATAGATTAACCAAGTCTTCTCATTTCTTGCCTATACGTGAGACTTATTCCCTTGAACGTCTTGCTCGTATGTACGTGAATGAGATTGTGAGATTGCATGGCATGTCAGTATCCATAGTTTTGGATCGTGACCCAAGATTCACTTCACAATTTTGGGTTAGCTTGCAAAAAGCTATGGGCACGGATTTACGATTCAATTCGGCATACCATCCTCAAACGGACGGGCAATCGGAAAGGACTATTCAAACCCTTGAAGACTTATTAAGAATCTGTGTCCTAGATTTCAAAGGAAGTTGGGATAAGTACTTGCCATTGATGGAATTCTTCTACAACAATAGTTATCAAGCAAGTATAGGCGTGGCTCCATTCGAGGTGTTATATGGACGAAAGTGTCGTTCTCCAGTATGTTGGGACGAGGTGGGTGAAACAACGTTGTTGGGACCAGAATTAGTATGCATGACTACAGAAAAGATTCAAATGATCCGGCAACGTATAAAAACCTCACAAGATTGACAAAAGAGTTATGCTGATCTTCATCGAAAGGAAGTGGAATTTAATATTGGAGATCATGTACTGTTACGTATTGCTCCATGGAAGGGAGTTACAAGATTCGGGAAGAGATGAAAGCTCAATCCACGATTTGTTGGTCCATTTGAGATTCTTGACCGAATAAGAAATGTGGCCTATAGACTCGCATTACCTCCAAGCATGTCTCGTGTTCATAATGTTTTTCATATATCTATGCTTCGTAAATATGTGAAAGACCCAAACCACATTATTACGTTAGAACCAGACGAGATAGCCGAAGATTTAACGTACGATGAGGTACCTGTCAAGATCTTGGATAGGAAAGAGTATGTCTTACGAACAAAGGTTATACCACAAGTCAAGGTTTTGTGGATGAACCATGCTATGGAGGAAATGACCTGGGAATTGGAATTGGAAATGAAAGCGAGGTACCCTCACCTTTTTGAAATACCAGGTACGTACGTCAATTTCGAGGACAAAATTTCATAAGGAGGGGAGGTTGTAAGACCCCAACTTATTATAAATAAAATTGAATTTTCTCTATTCATTATCTTAAAATAATAAGGAGTTAATTTGATATAATACTTTGGTTATGGGTGAAATGTGCAAATTTTGCAAAATAAGCAAGTGGTTATAAAATATTCATTTTTTGTTGGGGAATATTCGTTTGGTCGTGGAATATTCTTGTTGTCGGGAAATATTCGTATGATTGGCAATGACCATTTCAGGGGCCCATAATGAATAATCATCGGATGAAGAAAACGATAAGTTTGAGTTTTTATAAATAATGGTGTAATTGTTACCGTTAACACTGTTGGAATACCCAGTGGTTAAAATACAATAATACTGGCGTCGGTAAAGAATAGCACCGGATTATACAATATTTTGAATTATTAATTCTTACGTAAGAAGGCACTACTCAATAATTATTATAGTAATTATTGTTCAATATTTTATTTTATTGATTCAATAATTATTGCGTTGATATTTTATATTATTGTTGTATTAATAATTATCATTTATGAGTATTTTTCATTATCGGATCAATAATTCTTATTATTTGAATAATATTATTAGATAGCATTATTGGCAATGTCTAAGGAAGTTACATGCAGAAAGGGGTTTGGTCACCTAATTGTGCGCCAGTAAGGAGAAATCCTTATCGGAAAGCCCCCTCTTTCCTGGGAACGACCTGGTTGCCATAATTGTGATTCTGTAATATTATTTATGAATAATTAATTATTGATTTATATGATAAGAAAATATTTATTTTATGTAGATGGATAGGGAAATATTTATTTTGTGTGGATATAAATGAAGGAATTAATGATGAGGTATTTTATCAGTATTTTATCAGAATGGAGGTATTAAAAATCGTTCGTATATGGATTTCAGATATTTTCTGTTTGGAATTTGAAAAAACTTAAAGCTACAAAGTTGTACAGAATTCGATTTCGTATGGAATGGACATAAAATTCGTATTTTTCTGATAAAAGGGCTATTTATTATGAATTATTGAAGTTTCAGAAATTAAATATTTTTTTATTAAAATTGGGTGGGACCCACTTTTGTTTGAAAACATGTGGGCTACAGAAAATTCTTCCAAGATGGCTGCTCAACAATTCAAACGAAGTGTGCGTAGAGGAAAGAAAGAAAAAAATAATATTCTATTAATTTAGTCTCCTTTGGCGTTCTAGCGTTTTTCTATAAATAGGTGCTTAGGTTAGAATTAAAAATCACACCAGAAACAAGTTTTCTCTCTCTATATATTATCGAGCGTATTTTGTGAGTATTTAGATACTTTGAGAGTTGATATTCAGTGCAAGTTTCCTTCGGCTTTACATCCGATATTCCGATCAGAAATACTGTTATTTTAAGGTAAGGAATGTTATTTTCTTCGTAAATGATATAATTTTCTTTAATATCATTATGCTGAAATATTGATATGAATTTTATTATGGAATTTCTACCTCTTTTTGTGTTGGGATTACTATTCACGTATACGACACTATTCACAAATACGGCACTATTCACCAAAAAATAAAAAAAAATTCGTTATCCCAGATGTCTATTATGGTTAATATCTTTGATTGTATCCATATTTTGATCTTCATTCTTGAATTTTACTCCATTATGGTTTATTATGGTGTTTTTTTAAACTTGAATTATCTAAAGTACGAATCTCTAATCTTTGTCATTTTATCTTCTTTGGATTCGTTTCTCTAAAAATATTTTCATCATCCTCGGTCCTTAATGGTGATACTTGATGAATATCTTTTGGCCCGTGAGTGCAAAGATGAATGATTACTCGATGAATATCTTTGGCGTAGTAGTGCAAAGATGAGCAGATGTTGAGATGAACATGACTAACTGGTGATACAAATGAATATCTTTGGCCCGTAGTGCAAAGATGAATATTTGATGCAAGATGTATATTGATTGATGTTATAGGGATAAAATATTGATGATGGACTTTTAAATTCATAGATGATAGTAGATTTCATTCTCTACTTAACTCTTCTATTTTATTGTTGTTTCCGCTGCAGTTGTTGATCTAAAACTTGTTGTCTATTATATTATATTAGATTTTTCCCTGTTGAGGACTAAGGATAATTTGTTGTACATTATCATAGTCATAATATTCTTTACTGGGCTAGTTGAGCTCACCCTTTTCATTTTTGTTCCATTTTTCTTCTCAGGAAGCGAGAATATAGTAGGAACCAGTCGGGGTATAGAGTGATGGTCCTAGACAGTTGTTTTATCAGTCCTCACTATTTTTATAAAATAGTGCATCAATAATTATAATGAGGACTTTATTTGGGTGTGGATATTGTCTAGAAGACAATATTTGTATTTAAACTCACAGTATGTGTTGTCATATTTTGCACGACAATTGTAATAATAAAGTTGTAGTTATTTTCTGTACCATGTATTTGGCGACTCAAAATGGGTGATGTATACCTATTTTGGGGGCGTCACACAATGTTTAATTACATTATGTTAACTTTTTGACTTATGTAATATTCAAAATGCATTCAAGTGTTTAAGTCTTGATAGGAATACTTATGGGGTTTATATTAAACCCATTCCATATATTATAATGTTCATTAACACTTGTCATGACGTTTCGACTTTCATTCGTCACACGCCTGAATCATCTCTCTTGTGTATGCTTAGTGTGCTTACATAACTTATCTAATACATCATTTATTAATCTTAAGCGTCATTATACTTCATAATATTCATGTTCTATAACTTAGAACAACATCTTTTATCGTCAAGAGCATTACACTTGCATACGTGCATGCCCGACGCCCTCCGAATGCCTCTGAAAACACAATAGTCCTAAAGATGACCATTGTGACCCCTGTTCTAAACCTCAAATTGAAAAACTTAAAGAATAAAAGTTGTAGGTCTATTCGTCCTCGTTTCGGATCATCTTGAATCAGCTCAATCGGAGTTTGTATGAAAACGTTATGGCTATTTTACCAAGATAGGTCAAAGCAGTCACAGTCAGCACACATGGGGCATGGCCGCGCCCCTTTTCCTCACTATGCCAGCGCACCCATGCAATAACCCCAGCCAATTTCTTGGCCAAGACGCCATAGCGGCGAACTTCGTGATAACCAGATAGAACACAGTTTTTGACATAACTTTCTCATTTTAAGTCCGAATTAGTTGGTTTTTGATTCGTTGAACTCATTAAACTCTTAGCTACTCATCTAGAGAATAATTATAACACTTCAAACATATTAACAAATCATTTTAAGGGTTCCAATTCAGTGTTCATGCTATATTTTCATGTTTTAAACACATTTAGCGAATTCATTCACTATGAATTCGTTTCTCACCCAAATTGGTCCGTTTAACTTTCGTTCTTTTCGTTTTTCAACGTACTAACAACATCTATTATCAAATTGTAGATTATATCAAGTATTGATCATGAAATTTCGTACTTTCTAAGCCATAACCTATAAATATAAACACTATTTTTACAATTTCTTCCTACAATCCCAATTCTCACGAATTTGACAAACAAGTATCAATCATATATGATGGTTAACAGATTATACATACCCAATAATCATTATAAACCAATTCTTTACTCAAATCATGCACCATAACCAATTAAAGAGAAGAAGTTTTGATAAAACACAACTAAGAATTAGGGCTATATTATTACCTTTTTAATTTCTCCATAAGCTTAATTAGTGGATGAGAATGGCTTGATTATCCTTCCTCTCCCTTCTTTGATTCTCACAATCACCTTTTTTTTCAATTTCTTAAAGAATATGCCTCTCACAAATTCTTCCCTTCTTCTCTGCTCTCACACTTATGAAAATAATAAGCGTAACACAAAATAACTGAATAGTAGTAGTCTTTACGTAGTTTTATCAGTTAAACAAACCAAGAGACCCAGTTGTTACAAAAGGTAAAGGGTCACAAGGCCATGTTTGGCTAGACCCACAAAAACCTTTTTAATTTAATTTTTTTTATAATTTTCATTATTATATGATCCATTTTTCACACCCATTAAATAATATCCTACATTCTTAAATTAATTAAAGTTAAACTTAATTGATTAAGTCAAGCCTTATCAATATAACTATAATTTATATTCAACCATTATAATTATAACTTTATTTAAAAAAATTCTCAATCCTCTAATTTAACTATTTAATTAAATTAGAATATCTCCATCAACCATTTCTGTGAGACCCCAGATTTTATGAATAAAGATTTAAATTTCTCGAAATATTTTTTTGAAAATTATAGTGTAAATTTGATATAATGTTATAGTTGTGGGTAATATTTATAAATTTTGCAAAGTACGCAAGTTGTTATATAATATTCGATTGGTCGGGGAATATTCATTTTAACGAGAGGAATATTTATTAGCGGCACAATCATTAGTGGACCTACAACGGAATTATTGTCGAATTGAGAAAGCGATAAAATATTTTTATGAAATTAACAGCGGAAGTTTTTCCGTTAAAAGCTGTTGAACTACTTTCAGATTAAAAGTATGATAATATGCGTGGTTGCATAGTAGCACACGATATTGATTATTGATGCTTACATTGAGAAGTCACTCGTTTTTTGTTCAATTATTACTACTAAATAATTGTTGCGTAGTATCTCCGTTATTTGATTCAATTATTATCGATATTTTATATATTATTAAATCAATAATTGAGATGACAGAGTTATTAATATTATTATTTGCAATATTAATGATGTCTAGAAGTTACGCGAGGAGAGGTTTGGTCACCTAATTGCGCGCATGATAGGGAGAAATCCTTATTGGAAAGCCCCTCTTTCTTGGGAAGCGACCTAGTCAATTAATACCTTTGTGAATTATAATAATGATGATAAATGTTGTTAAATATATTGAGGTGTCTTTTTATGAAGTCGGCGGAAGTATCGCATACATGGTGAAATTCTTACATTATTCCATTCTTTATTATTACATTGGAATATCGTATACGTATGTATTACGCATGACTGGTTCCATTATTTATTATTACTGTTGGAATAACTTTGTCGTCTGCGATCTATCGCATACTGGTGAAGTCTTTTGTTATTTCATTCTTTATTATTCATTTGGAATATCACTGGCCGGTTAAATTTACTTTGACACAGTTCCGATTATTTATTATTCATTAGAATAATGCATCATGCATTCATCGCATGCCTGGTGATTTCTTTTTATATTCTATTCTTTATTATACTCAGTTGGTTAAAGTTTTGACTTCTATACTCCATGAAATTAGTGGAATATCCTTGATATTTGCGCTTCATCCAGTATCTTTTCATGGAAATATTCTTCTGAGCATTCTTGAATTTTACTCTACAAAGAAGTATCATGTTGAAAATTTGGACGTTATTGGTTCCTGGATAAATTAATTCTTGAACTTGTTTTATTGAATCCTTATATCATTGTCATCATCCTCATGTTTATATTATGTTGAAAGACATCTGTGGTCTGTAGTGCATAGATGGACTTGGTATGATTATGACCAGGGATTAATCGGTATAATCATGACCGTAATGTTACAAATGATGTGGTAAAAGTCCTCATTTTTCCGTAGTGCATTGATGGACAGTTGTTGGCATGATCATGACCATTGATGAATACACGAATATCCTTGGCCCGCAGTGCATGGACAATTTGTGGTTGTGATACTAATGAATATCCTTGGTCAGAAGTGCGGGGATGATGTGGAATATTTATTAAAATTTGAGTCAGTGATAGAAGTGATGAAAAACTTTTAAATCATAAAAGATAGTAGATTTTATTCGCTACTTGACTCTTTTAATGGATTGTTTGTTCGTTCTTGATTAAACTTGATGTTTGTTATATTTTATCGGTTTAACATTGTTGAAGACTAATGATAATTTATTCTACATTATCTTAGTCATAATATTTCTTACTAGGCTAGTTGAGCTCACCCTTTCTTTCCTTTGTTCTCTTGAGAAATGAGAACATAAATAGGGACTAGTCAAGGGAGCGAGTGGCCGGTCAGGATGAAAGTATTAGTAGTCCTCATTATTTAGTTAAATAGTGTGACAATAAATATAATGAGAACTCCTTTGAGTGTGGATATTGTCTAGATGACAATATTCTTATTAAAACTCTCAATTTATGTTTTGTCGTATTTTACACGACAGTTGTATTATTAAGTTGTATTTGTATTTTTGTACCATGTATTTGGCGACTCAAGATGGGTGATGTATACCTATTTTTGGGGGCGTCACAATTTCCACCCAACTTCCATAACAATTACCAACAAATATATTTATATTAATTCACCATTTTAATTAAGTGAATTACTCTCATTATTTATGAAATTTTAATGCATACCAATTTCATTGTCATAAAGCATAATAATCGAATTATATTATTTCATAATATAATTTTCAACTTAATTAAATTAACTAATATTATTTAGTTAATTACCTTCCCGTAACAATCTCATTTAATTTCTTTAATAGTTAAATTAACTAGTAAACCTTATTTTCCAAACATATACATCTCTTTTATATTCACACTTAATCTCTTCACACCAAATCACATATTTCAAGATAAATTGTAAACATATATACTTACCCACACTCAAAACACATAATTCAAAATATATACATTTCATAATAAGAATTTTTTAATTATTAAATTCTTATTTTAATAATTTATAAAAATTCGGGTTGTCACAAGTTCCTTGCAAGCGTTATTGATGATTACTCCGTTAGTATTACAATTGTTATACTTTAAAGTTCTATTTCTTTAACGAACTGTTTCCAAGTATGCTTTCTGGCTTTTTGTTTCGGCTAGATATTATTGATGATAAATGATATAATCTTTGAACAATTCAAATCCTTTGAAGCTATTTAATGTTTACCAATCCAAATTTCTTGGGTGCGGTCTCGCATGAATACTAAGATGAACAACCCGAATAATCGGGCAAACAGATGTCTGGCATATAGTCTCATTTATGCTTATGCAGTTAAATTTCATACTTGTGCACAATGTAGGGTATGATAGGCTGATCATCTGGAGTACTTGCAGAGACTGTTTACAATCTATTTGATTGTTAAATCGTCTGATGGTTTTTGATGAAACAAAATAATGTTTAGGGTATCTAACACCCCTTAGTATGCTATTGAGAATTCTAAAACTCTTATCTTGATATTCCCGTTTATCTCTTGATAATTATTTTAACTGTTGAGAAATATTCATACAAATGTTTTTACTCCTTATGCATGTTTCCAAACTACTTTATAAACTTGCTGGGCAATTTGTGCTCATTCTTACTTAAACCTTTCAGTTAAGGCTGAAAACGCTGAGGGCTCGGGCAAGGACAATGGGAAGTCTAAGATGAAATGATGAGAGTTATTTATGTAACAAATTATATTTTTGCATATGATGTAATGTAGCGATAAACGCTAAGTTTAAGTTTCAGTTTATTTAAGGTTGTAAAGACTTGGGATTTTATTTGAATAGTTATGTAATAGTTATTATTATTATTATTATTATTATTATTATTATTCGAAGTTTATGGAGTTAAATGTTTATGTATGTTGTATCGTGAGCACCATGTCCTGTAATTGATGTTACACGGATTTGGGGGCGTTACAGGTTGGTATCAAAGCAATAGGTTATAAAGCTTAGGTGGGGAACCATAGACTATAATTTTAGGGAAGTTAGTGGAGAAAATAAGGAGATGAATTCACGTAAAGTTCTAGGGGTTGTGTCAAATCTATTTTTCTAAAAACAAAAACATCTATTTTAAACTATTAACCGAGTTATTTTGTCTTGTTTGAAGGATGTCAGGAGAAGAGGAGGTTAGAGATATCCACGTTGTGAGTGAGCAGTTGGTGACAGTTATACCTGAGCCTATAGCTGAGGCAGCAGCTGACTCAGACCCAGGGGAGTATCCTGAAGAGGAAGAGGAACCCGAGGAGGAATCTGAAAAAGCACCTGAGGATACTTTGTTGGATGAGTTGATGGATAGGATTACAGAGTTGGACAACAGAATCCATGAGTTGGAGGACACATGTCGGGGAACAACGAGCTCTGAAATTGCTTGAGGCATTGGTGCATCGCCTGGTAATTAGGAATGGGGATCTGGCTGACAAGCTGCGGGCATCAGACCAAAAGGCGGATAGGCTGGAGGATGAGAAAGAAGCTATTAGGACCCACTTGGGACATACCATTAATGGGTTAGAGTCGAGGCTACAGAGTCTCCAAACTGACAAGCAGATTATTACTATATTCTGGAGAGATGAGAGGAGAGGTCGTGCTCGGGCCGAGAAGCTAACAGGCGAGTTAGAAGGTGAAGTGAGAGATAAGAAGGTTAGGATGGACAGGATGAAGTATGCATTTAAGTCAAACACATGGGAGGTTCAAAGATGGGTGTTTCACTTTCCACGTGAGGAGAATCTAGGTCTAGACATACCATAAGTTGTAATCGATCTTTGGATATGGCGGATGAAGAATATGAAGACGCCATTAGGCGGGGTCTTTATTTTATTCGTGATGAACTTTTACTATTAGCGTTTAGAACGCTTAGCTATGAAATAAAACCTGGTTTTGGTTTTTACCATACTTTGGTTTAAGTGATGTAAATGGCTTAATGCCATAAGTTGATGAGATACTTTGTTATTATGGTTTGTAAATAAATATGCTTTTATTTAAATATGTGATGTGATGATTAAGTTTTATATGAATTATAAATGCTATAGAGAAAGTTATAAGATGATACCATTAAGTTTATTTAAACAGAAAGATGGCTAGAGGAAGACGTCGTCAAACACCAGAGGGGTCAGGCGTTAATTGTAAGACCCCAACATTTTATTAATAAAATTGAATTTCCTCTAATTATTATTTTGAATAATAAGGTGTTAATTTGATATAATTCTTTGGTTATGGGTGAAATGTACAAATTTTGCAAAATAAGCAAGTGGTTATAAAATATTAATTGTTGTCGTGGAATATTCTTGCTGTCAAAGAATATTCATACAATGGCGTAGCTATTTGTGGGCCCCATAACAAAAAACGGTCGGATGAAGAAAATGACAAGTTTGAGTCTTTATAAATAACGACGTAATTGTTACCGTTAACACTGTTGGAATACCCAGTGGTTAAAATGCGATGTCTGCGTGGTTGCATAATTAGCATACGGTATTACAGTGATTGTTGGATTATTGATTCTTACGTAAGAAGGCACTACTCAATAATTGTTATAGTAATTACTGTTCAATATTTTATTTTATTGATTCAATAATTGCTACGTTGATATTTTATATTATTGTTGTTTCAATAATTATCACTGCACAGTATTTCCATTATCAGATCAATAATTCATATTATTTGAATAATATTATTAGATAACATTATTGGCAATGTCTAAGGAAGTTTTGTCTAAGGAAAGGGGTTTGGTCATCTAATTGCGCGCCACTAAGGAGAAATCCTTATCGGAAAGCCCCATCTTTCTTGGGAATGACCTGGTTATCATAATTATGATTCTGAAATATTATTTGTGAATAATTAATTATTGATTTATATGATAAGGAAATATTTATTTTATGTGGATATAAATGATGGATATGGAATATTTATTTTGTGTGGATATAAATGAAGGAATTAATGTTGAGGTGTTTTATCAGTATTTTGTCAGAATAGAGGTATTAAAAATCGTCCGTATGTGGATTTCAGGCATTTGTTGTTTGGAATTTGGAAAAACTTTCTTCTACAAAGTTGTAGAGAATTCGATTTCCTATGGAATTGACATAAAATTCATATTTTTCTGATAAAAGAGCTATTTATTATGAATTATTGAAATTTCAAAAATAAATATTTTTATTAAAAAAACATGGTGGGCCCCACTTTTGCTTGGTGTATAAAATTTGATTTTGATGGTCCCCACTAGAGGTGTACTGAGTTTTGGGCAAAGATGGCGGGCGTAGAAATTTTTAATAAATTAATATTTTATTAATTTAGTCTCCTTTGGCGTTCTAGCATTTTCCTATAAGGTGCTTAATTAGAATTGAAAATCACACCAGAATCATAAGCTTTCTCTCTATATTATCGAGCGTATTTTGGGAGTATTTAGATACTTTGAGAGTTGTTATTCAGTGCAAGTTTTCTTCAGCATTACATCTGATATTCTAGTCAGAAATATTGTTCTTTTGAGGTAAGGGATGTTATTTTCTTCGTAAATAATATTATTTCTTTCAATATCATTATGCTGAAATATTTGTATGAATTTTATTGTAGAATTTCTACCTTTTTGTGCCGGGGTTACTATTTACGATACTCTGCACTATTCACGATATCTGATCTTATTCATGAATCGATACATTATTCATAGAAAAATAAAATTTTCTCTCCTTTGTCCTAGATGTTTATTATGGTTATTATCCTTGATTGTATCCATATTTTGATCTTCATTCTTGAAATTTACTCCACTATGGTTTATTATGGAGTATTTTTAAACTTGGATTATCTAAAATACGAATCTCTAATCTTTGTCCTTTTATCTCACTGGATTCGTTCTTTAAAATATTTTTCATCATCCTCAGTCCTTAATGGTGATACTTGATGAATATATTTGGCCTGTAGTGCAAAGATGAATGATTACTTGATGAATACCGTTGGCCCGTAGTGCAAAGATGGATAGGTGTTGAGATGAACATGGCCAACTGGTAATACAAATGAATATCTTTGGCTCGTAGTGCAAAGATGAATATTTGATTCAAGATGTATATTGATTGATGTTACAGGGATAAAATATTGATGATGGACTTTTAAATTCATAGATGATAGTAGATTTCATTCGCTACTAAACTCTTCTAATAAATTGTTATTTTTGCTGCGAATATTGATCTAAAACTTGTTGTCCATTATATTTTATCTGATTTTTTGAAGGCTAACGAAATTTGTTGTTCATTATCTTAGTCATAATATTCTTTACTGGGCTAGTTGAGCTCACCCTTTTCCTTTTTGTTCTATTTTTCTTCTCAGGAAGTGAGAATTTAGCAGGAACTAGCCGGGGTATGGAGTGATGGTTCAAGATAGTTGTTTTAGCATTCCTCACTATTATGTAAAATAGTGCATCAATAATTTTAATGAGGACTTTATCTGAGTGTGGATATTGTCTAGAAGACAATATTTGTATTTAAACTCACAGTTTATGTGTTGTCGTATTTTGCACGATAATTTTATTAATGAAGTTGTAGTTGTTTATGTACCATGTATTTGGAGACTCACAATGGGTGATGTATACCTATTTTAGGGGTGACACAATTGGTATCAGAGCTTAGGGATATGGTCTCTGGCGGAGATCGGGGAATAGAACTAGGAGGGGAGAGACGAGTAAATCCTTCGCTAGTGTGTCCTACCTAAGCTTATTTGTTGGTCGGTTAGAATATAGGGGTATTATGTGGTATGTCAATTTCTTTAATTAACCCTTGTTTTGTGGCAGTATTTGAGAATGGTAGCTGAGAATGTTAACAATGGAGTATATGAGACCGTGGAGACACCTTTAATCACCAACCAAGAAAATGTGCAACAGGAAAACAATATTCCTCCTGTAAACAACACTACCGAACAAACGATGAATGATGGGATGTTTAGAAGTTTTTTGCAGTTCATGCAAAATCAGACGAGGGAGACTCGTGTACCAAATATGGGTAGAAATGATAGCAACGCGTGGTTTGACAGCCAAGCAGTTTAAAGAGTTGGGACCACCAGAGTTATAGGGAAAGTTAGATCAGATTAAGGCGAAAACGTGGGTCAAGAAAATTACCAAGATATTCGATGTCTTGGGATGCACGGAAGAACAGAAGGTTCCATTCTCCACCTTTATGTTCCGTGGTGAGGCAAATTACGGGTGGGAATCTATGAAGCGGACCCAGCCAGCCGCACTCAACATGTCTTGAGAAAGATTTTAGAAACTGTTCAGTGACAAGTACTTTCCTGAAAGTATTCGTCAAATGAAGGAGGTAGAGTTTATTAGACTGGAACAAAACAACATGACGGTGTCCCAGTACGAGGCAAAGTTCGTGGAGTTATCCAGGTTTGCACCTCATTTGGTAGAGAATAAGGAATGTATGACGCGGATGTTTCTGAGAGGTCTAAAACCCAAAATTCATTAATACCTTATCTCTCACAAATTTTCTCTATATTCAGATGTTGTCAACAGGGCTCAATTATTAGAGCGAGATAATGAGTATGTTCAACCGAGAGACCACAACAAGGGTCATACCGGTTATAGCAGCCATCAGAGCAATGATAACCAGCGGGGAGGGAAAAATACGGACTAAAGAGGTAACCACTCTGGTGGCCATGATAATAGAAAAGGTGAATCAAGTGAAAATTTCAAAAAGAGGAGATTCAACAATGACATGAAGACATCAGCAGCAGCACCAGCAACAACAACAAATTCTAGGGGAGGAGAACGACCGCCAGTTAGATGCTACAAATGCGAAAAGCAGGGACACATAAGTCCAAACTGTTTACAGCCTTCTAAGGTGTGTTTTAGTTGTGGAAAAGACGGTCATATAGCCCAATTTTGTCCGGTAGTGAAGTCAATTCCAACTGGGATGGTGGTCCCAAAGGCGACTACGGACAAAACAAAGTCGGTGGTTCAAGGGAGAGCGTTTGTCGTAACTGGCCAAAATGCAAGAAACCTGAACGAGGTGATCACGGGTAAGCTAATCTTAAACTTTTATGAAGTTTATACCTTACTAGATACCGGTTCTACCCATTCTTTTATCTCTCCTGCTTGTGCTCAATGTTTAAACTTGACTCCGAAGAAATTAGACTTTGACTTATCTGTTGAAACTCCGTTAAGAGAAACTTTTGTTACATCCACTGTTTATAAATCTTGCTTGATCCAAATTGGCACCATCACATTACCTGTTGATCTTATCTCTTTAAAGATACTTGCATTTGATGTGATTTTAGGGATTGATTAGTTAACTACTCATCATGCCAAAATTGATTGTTTTTATAAGGTTGTTAGTTTTCATATTCCTAACCAACCTGTTATGCGAATTCAAGCAACCAAACCACTAAAGTCAATCACTGTTGTGACGCCTCCAAAACAGGTATACATCACCCATATTGAGTCGCTAGATACATGGTACATAACCCAACTACAAACTTAATTATACAATTGTCGTGCAAAATACGACAAAACATAGCTGAGAGTTTAAACACGAATATTGTCTTCTAGACAATATCCACACTCAATGGAGTCCTCATTACAATTATTATCACACTATTTTATAAAAATAGTGAGGACTACTATAGCCACCATCTTGGACCGTCAATCCATTCCTCGACTAGTCCCAGCTATATTCTCATTTCCTGAAGAGAACATTGAAAGAAAAGGGTGAGCTCAACTAGCCCAGTAAGAATTATTATGACTAAGATAATGCAGAATATATTATCCATAGCCTTCAACAGTATAACAACTGATGGAATATAATAGACAACAAGTTTTAGATCAACAACTGCAGCGGAATAAGCAATCCATTAGAAGAGTCAAGTTGAACATAATGTCTACTATCTCTTCTATATTAAAAGTCCATCGTTAATATTTCATTCCTGTAATACTCAACAACAGTTCTTTGTTATACCCAAGACAAAAAGAACTATCATCACCTGTCTTCACCTAAACCACCAAAGATTATAGTTAAATTCACAATTCATATTTATAATCATATAACTCAACAGTTTCTCCTTGCCACAAAGGATTAATAGAACATTTACTCAATATCTTTACCCCAAAGGCTAAAGATATTCAAATATAATAACAATGATCATACCAATCAGTTGTCTACCTTTGCACTACGGGCCAAAGATATTCAATTATAAAACCAATGGTCTCAATGATCATACTAATCAATTATGCATCGATTGCACTACTGACCAAAGACATTCAATTGTTAACTAATGGTCATGATCACGCTTAATCACATCATCGAATTATCCATGCACTACAGGCCAAGGATATTCGTTATTATCACCAGTGGTTATGATCATGTCATACACCTGTCCATCTTTGCACGTAAGCCAAAGATAGACAACTGTAAAACTAATAATCAACAGTCCATCTATGCACGTAAGCCAAAGATATACAACTGTAAAACCAATAATCAACAGTTCATCTATGCACGTAAGCCAAAGATGACTTTCATCACAATATAAGCATGAGGATGATGACAATGATATAAACATTAATCAAACGAAATCAAGGATAAATATTAAACACTTTAAATTTATCCAGAGTTTAAAAATATCCAAATTGTCAACATGATACTACTTTGTGGAGTAAAATTCAAGAATAATATTCATGTACCAAAAATAATTTGGGCAGAAAAGAAATATATTTTTCGAGTGAATAGTACTTCAGGAATAGTACCCCGTGAATAGTACCCCGACACAAAAAGTGTCCCGAATACCCGAGTGAATGATACTAGAGTGAATAGTAATCGGGTGAATAGTAACCCGTGAATAGTATTTTACATTTAAAAGTGCCTTAGAATACTGAGTGAATAATACTAGAATGAATAGTAACTGGGTGAATAGCAACTCGTGAATAGTAACTCGTAAAAGAAAAATACCAAAGAAAATGATATTCCATGGCGAGTATAAAAGAAATGATATCTCATACGAGTATAATAAAATATACTTAAAGCGCAAATGGATTTTCTGACCATAAATTAATCCACGTGAAACAGATCATTTCCACAATTTAATAAAGAATGAATACGAAGGATCATTCACCATGCGTGTGGTAATCCACATAGACAGGTTATTCCAACTGAATAATAAAGAATGGAATAACAAAAGAATTCACGAGCGTCGATAGACCACCTGCATGAGTTATTCCAACAGAATAATAAAGAATGGAACCAGGTCATGCGTAATCCGCACAGACAGGATAATCTAACAGAATAATAAAGAACGGAATCAGGTCATGCATAATTTGCACAGACAAGATATTCCAACAGAATAATAAAGAATGGAATAACAACAGAATTCACCATGCATGCGATAGACCACACAGACAGGTTATTCCAATAGAATAATAAGGAATGGAATAATAGAATAATTTCACCATGTATGCGGTACTTCGCATAGACAGGTTATTCCAACATAATAATAAAGAATGGAATAATAACCCTTATGAGTATTGAAAGAAAATAACTCTCTTCATGAATACGAAAAAATAATACCCCTTACCTTAGAAAAAACTGGATACTGGAATAGTGAGGTAGCAGACTTCTCTTCTTCTTTCTCTCTATAATTTCTCTCTATAATAATTGCTCTATAGCTTTAGTGAATTGGTGAAAAATGAAGGAAGAATGAGCTTCTATTTATAGGAAAATATAGTTTTGATAATTGCACGTTTTGGGGCTCAAAATATTACAGTATAATACCTTCCTCTTTTTCTTCATTTTTAATTTAGTCCTGCAAGTATTATCAAACTTGCACCATCTCCCTTAATAGTAAATCATGTGAATCAATAGTTCTAGACATGTGAAAATACGAATTACAGTATAGTACATCTATCTATACCTCCATTTTTAACTTAATCATGCAAGTATTATCAATCTTGCACCACCTCCCCTAATAGTACAAGAGTGTGAATCAATAGTACACACATGTGAACAAATAGTTATAATCATGTGAATTAATAGCAATTAATTCCTCATTTATCCGGTGAATTACCCAATTGATCAATATAACTTCCAGACATCAATTATTATCGAAATAAATATCAATTTCCACCAACACTAATAATTCCCACACAATGAAACTATCAATTTCATCTTTAATCAACACGAACTTATTCATCATTAATATTATAATTCACAATATTTAACAACCAGGTCATTCCCAGGAAAGAGGGTGCTTTCCGATAAGGATTTCTCCTTATTGGCGCGCAATTAGATTATCTAACCTCTCCTTGACAGAACTTCTAGACATATTGTGACATATTGTGACAATAATTGAATAAAACTGAGTGACTTCTCACGTAAGCATCAATAATCAAAGATACTCTACAATATCGTGTGCTACTATGCAACCACGCGTATTACCATACTTTTACCACCTATTATTTTATGACAACTTGCTTAAAATTTCAGATATCACCCTTAACTTTAACCTTTTATCAATTTAACCATTTACTAAATAGAATAATTATAAGAAAATTGAATACTTTCATTTCATAAAATTCGGGGTCTCACAATCTCCCCTCCTTATGAAATTTCGCCCTCAAAATTTACGTACGTTCCTGGTATTTGCAGAGATGAGAATATCTTGCTTTCTTTTCGGATTGTACCTTCCGGTTATTTCTTCTCTATCGAGATTTTCCCATTTCTCATCTCACATTATTTGGTTATCATTCTAGAATATAGTTTCAAAATAAGGGTTATTTGACATATCACATATTATCCCTATACTCTAACCGACCAATTAAATACCAAATAAACTTAGGTAGGTCATACTAGCGAAGGAATTCCTCGTCTCTCCCCTCCTAGTTCTTGTCTCACATCTCAGCCAGGGATCATATCCCTAATATTTGATACCAACTGTGACGCCCCCAAAACAGGTATACATTACCCATCTTGGGTTGCCAAATACATGGTACATAACTAAACTACAAACTTAATTATACAATTGTCGTGCAAAATACGACAAAACATAGCTGAGAGTTTAAACACGAATATTGCCTTCTAGAAAATGTCCACACTCAATGGAGTCCTTATTACAATTATTATCACACTATTTCATAAAAATACTGAGGACTACTATAGCCACCATCTCGGACCATCAATCCATTCCCCGACCAGTCCCAGCTATATTCTCATTTCCTGAAGAGAACATTGAAAGAAAAGGGTGAGCTCAACTAGCCCAGTAAGAATTATTATGACTAAAATAATGTAGAATAAATTATCCTTAGCCTTCAACAGTATAACAACTGATGGAATATAATAGACAACAAGTTCTAGATCAACAACTACAGCGAAATAAGCAATCCATTAGAAGAGTCAAGTAGAACATAATGTCTACTATCTCTTCTAGATTAAAAGTCCATCGTTAATATTTCATTCCTGTAATACTCAAAAACAGTTCTTTGTTATGGACTTGAACAAAAACACGTCAAATTTGAATAATATTTCTGTTGTTAGTGAATTTTTTAAGACCCCAACTTTTATAAATAAAAATGAATTTTTTTTATAAATATCATTTTTAAATATTATGGAATAAATTTGATATAATGTTATAGTTATGGGTAATATTTATAAATTTTGCAAAGTACGCAAGTTGTTATATAATATTCGATTGGTCTGGGAATATTCGTTTTAACAGGGAATATTAGATGCAAAGACAATCATTAGTGGACCCACAATGGAATTATTGTCAAATTGAGAAAATGACAAAATATTTTTTATAAAAATAACGGCGGAAGTTTTACCGTTATCTTTGTTGAACTACTCGGTAGTAAAAAAATACGATGTCTGGCGTGGTTGCATAGTAGCAACACGGTATTGATTATTAATGCTTACGTGAGAAATCACATAGTTTTATTCAATTATTGTCAATATTTTATATATTATTAAATCAATAATTGAGATGACAGAGTTATTAATATTATTATTTGCAATATTAATGATGTCTAGAAGTTTTGCCAAGGAGATGTTTGGTCACCTAATTGCGCGCCAATAGGGAGAAATCCTTATTGGAAAGCCCCCTCTTTCCTGGGAAAGACCTGGTCGATTAATATTGTGAATTATAATAATGATGATAAATGTTGTTAAATATTATGAGTTATAATTTTATTGAAGATTATGTTCGTGTTGATTAAGAAAAAGAATATTAATTGATAAGCAATAGATGTTTATTCTATTATCTTACTAAATTAATATTTATTCTATTAAATTTTGGAAGTGGGCGTATTATGTGATGAAAGGGGCAATCATCAATTTCCTTCCAAGTGGGTAATCTATTTAATTTTACAGGATGTAGCTTGTTGACTAAAATATCCAATTATGCTACTACTATTTGATAACTTATGAGTGGGGAGATGTTCTCATTCGACCATTTCTTTAAATTGGCATGTGTTGTCCTTCCTAAATTGCCTACACCAATTCATCGATAACTTAGTGAACTTTTGTTGATTCTTTTCTTTTTTTAATTGTGCGTCAGTGAATTTTTTTTGTAAATAGTATCCTTCCATTCTCCTATAAATATAAGCTCATTCCTTCATTATTTCTTAATTCAATTCTTGAAACTCTAGAGAGAGAAACTATAGAGAGAAAGAAGAAAAGAATTACGCTACTTCACTACTCCATTCATGAGAGAACACATTATTCCATTCTTTATTATTCATTGGAATAACTCAGATCTGCTGGCTACCTATACTTGGTGAAATTCTTACATTATTCCATTCTTTATTATTACATTGGAATATCATGTCTGCATGCATTTTACCTTGGGACTGGTTTAAAGTCTTTAATATTACATTGGAATATCCCTGTCTATGCATTTTAAGGACCTGGTTAAAGTCTTTTATTATTCTCGTTGGAATATCCACATTTGTGCGTTTCTGCTTCTGGACTTGGTTCCGTCTTTATTATTCTATTGGAACATCTGCCGGTGAATTTTACCGACACAGTTTCGTTATTTATTATTACTGTTGGAATAACTTAATCTATGTGATGTAATACCGTATGCATGGTGATTTCTTTTGTTATTTCATTATTTATTATACTCAGTTGGTTAAAGTTTTGACCTCTATACTGCATGAAATTAGTGGAATATCCTTGATATTTGCGCTTCATCTAGTATCTTTTCATGGAAATATTCTTCTGAGCATTCTTGAATTTTACTCTACAAAGAAGTATCAAGTTGACAATTTGGATGTTATTAGTTCCTGAATAAATTAATTCTTGAACTTGTTTTATTGAATTCTTATATCATTATCATCATCCTCATGTTTATATTTTTTTAAAAGTCATTTGTGGCCTGTAGTGCATAGATGGACTTGGTATGATTATGACCAGGGATTATTCGGTGTAATCATGACCGTAATGTTACAAATGATGTGGTAAAAGTCCTCATTGGCCCATAGTGCATTGATGGACAGTTGTTGGCATGATCATGACCATTGATGAATACACGAATATCCTTGGCCTGTAGTGCATGAATAATTTGAGGTTGTGATACTAATGAATATCCTTGGCCTTAGTGCAGGGATGATGTGGATTATTTATTAAGCTAAGTCCCAGCGATAAAAGTGATGAAAAACCTTTTTAAATCATAAAAGATAGTAGGTTTTATTCTCTACTTGACTCTTTTAATGGATTTCTTGTTCCGCTGCAGTTAAACTTGATGTCTATTATATTTTATCAGTTTAACATTGTTGAAGACTAATGATAATTTATTTTGCATTATCTTAGTCATAATATTTCTTACTGGGTTAGTTGAGCTCACCCTATCTTTCACTGTTCTCTTCAAGAAATAAGAACGTAGCCGGGACTAGTCGGGGAACGGAGTGACGATCCAGATGATAGTATTAGTAGTCCTCACTATTCTGTTAAATAGTGTGACAATAAATGTAATGGGGACTTATTCTGATAGTGGATATTGTCTAGAAGACAATAATTGTATTAAAACTCACAGCTCTCTTGTTGTATATTAAAGATTGTATTCGTATTCTGTACCATGTATTTGGCGACTCAGAATAGGTGATATATACCTATTTTGGGGGTGTCAGAGTTGGTATCAAAGCTTAGGGATATGATCCCGGGTGAGATGTGAGACAAGAACTAGGAGGGAGGCAGGGAATTCCTTCGCTAGTATGACCTACCTAAGTTTATTTTTTATATTTAATTGGTCGGTAGTAGTATAGGGATAATATGTGATATGTTAATTAACCCTTGTTTTGTGGCAGTTTTTGAAAATAGCATCCGAAAATGTTGAGAACATCAATGGAGCACAGGAGACCGTTGAGTCTCCACGAGATCAATAATCGAGGATAATGTGCATCGAAGGCGACAATCCTCGTGCAAACAACAACACGACGAGATGATGAGCGATGGAATGTTCAAAGGCTTTTATGCAATTCATGCAACATCGAGGCAAGAAGCGGCTCACATCTAAAATGCAGGTGGAAACACTGGCAACTCTCGGACGGTCACCGCTAAGTAGTTCAAGGAACTGGGACCACCGGAGTTTTTTGGAGAACCAAAACCACTTAAGGTAGAGACGTGGATAAAGCAGATCTGCAAGATATTTGATGTCTTGGGATGCTCCGAGGAGCAAAAGGTTCCCTTTTCCACCTTCATGTTGCGTTTAGAGGTAGATTACTGGTGGGAATCTGTAAAACGTACTCAACCTGCCGCACTAAAGATGACTTGGGAGAAGTTCCAAGAATTGTTCAATGACAAGTACTTTCCCGAAAGTATTCATCACATAAATGAGGTAGAGTTCATTAAGCTGGAGCAAAACAACATGACCGTGTCGCAATACGAAACCAAGTTTGCCAAGTTGTCCCAGTTTGCGTCCCATTTGGTTGATAATGAAAAGAGAATGACGCGAATGTTTCTAAAAGGTTTGAAACCCGAGATACGTCAATATCTTATCTCTCATAAACTGTGTTTGTATTCAGATGTTGTTAATAGGGCTCAGTTATTGGAGCGCGATAATGAGTCAACCCAACCAAAAGAAGCGTACCGGCAAAATGATAATACTAGTGATATGATCATGAAGCGGTGATAATAAGCGTGGAGGGAATCAACATGCCAGAAATGGTAACCACTTTGGTGGTAATCATGGCTAAAACAATAAGAATGGACATTTCAAGAAGAGGAGATTCAACAATGATGGAAAGACGTCAAGACCAAAGACACCGTTGTTAAGAAAGGAAGCGACCACCTATCATATGCTTCAAATGCGGAGGGGAGGGACACATCAGTCCAAATTGCGCGATGCCTTCCAAAGCATGTTATAATTGTGGAAGAGAAGGTCACCTAGCCCGATTTTGTCGTTCACCCGAGACAAGTTCAGCTAAAATGGAGACACCAAAGGACGTTCCAGAAAAGTCAAAGCCCGATGAGTGCAAGGAGGCGTTTATCGTGACCTCCCGAAAGCAAAGGAACACTGAGAACGAGCTCATCACGGGTAAGCTTATCATAAACTCTAGCGAATTATATACCTTATTTGATACCGGTTCTACCCATTCTTTTATTTCTCCTACTTACGCTCAACGTTTAAATTTGACTCCGGAAAAATTAGACTTTGACTTATCTGTTGAAACTCCGTTGGGAGAAACCTTCATTATATCCACTGTTTATAAGTCTTGTTTGGTTCAAATCGGTACCCTCACATTACCTATCGATCTTATTTCATTGAAAATACTTACATTTGACGTAATTCTAGGGATTGATTGGTTAACTACGCATCATGCAAAAATTGATTATTTTCGTAAGGTTGTTAGCTTTCATATTCCTAAACAACCTATTAAGTGAATTCAAGCAACCAAACCATTAAAATCAATCACTGTCATCTCAAGCCATAAAGCTATTCGTTTATTAAAAAATGGATGTCAAGCTTTCTTAGCTCATGTCACGGATCTAAACAAAAATACGTCAGTTTTGAATGATATTTCTATTGTTAATGAATTTCACCGCGTATTCTGAAGAACTTCTGGTCTACCCCCAGAACGTGAAATTGAATTTTGTATCGACCTTGAACCCGATACAAAACCCATTTCCAAAGCCCCATATCGAATGGCTCATATTGAACTTCAGGAGTTAAAGACCTAACTGCAGGAATTGTTAGACATCGGTTTCATTCGTCCTAGTACATCTCATTGGGGTGCTCCTGTTCTATTCGTGAAGAAGAAAGATGGGAGTATGCGACTTTGTATTGATTATCGGGAGTTGAATCATGTCACCATCAAAAATAGGTACCCATTTCCACGAATTGATGACATGTTTGACCAGTTCCAAGGTGCCAAATTCTTTTTGAAGATTGATCTTCGTTCCGAATATCACCAATTGAAGATTAAAACCGATGACATTCCAAAGACGGCTTTCAGAACTCGGTACGGGCATTATGAATTCCTAGTCATGTCTTTTGGATTGACTAATGCTCCTACTGCTTTCATGGATATGATGAACCGAGTATTCAAGGAATATTTGGATCACTTTGTGATCGTCTTTATTGATGACATCCTTATTTATTCCAAAAGCCGTGAAGATCATGAGCAACACTTGAGGCTGATACTCCGAAAGCTTCGTGAATATAAGCTTTATGCCAAGTTGAAGAAATGCGAGTTCTGGCTTGAGGAAGTAGCATTCCTTGGGCACGTAGTATCAAGTCATGGAATATCTGTTGACCCAACAAAGATTGAAGCTATTCAAAGCTGGGAGAAACCCAAATCAATGACCGAAGTACGTAGTTTTCTCGGCTTAGCTGGTTATTATAAGAGATTCGTGGAAGGATTTTCTCGAATCGCTACTCCATTAACTCAACTGACTCAGAAAGATACAAAATTCGGTTGGAGCGAGGAATATGAGAAGAGTTTTCAAGAACTCAAGAGGAGACTCATTTATTTCAAAGACTGCTACGACAATACCATCCGGCTCGGAGAGATTTGTCATCTATAGTGATGCTTCGGGCAAAGGGTTAGAATGTGTTCTCATGTAACGTGGGAAAGTCATAGCCTATGCCTCTCGACAACTCAAAGAATATGAGAGGAATTATCCTACTCATGATCTAGAGTTGGCAGCAGTCATTTTTGCACTTAAGATTTGGAGGCATTACTTATATGGGGAGAAAGTGGAGATCTTTACAGATCATAAAAGCCTCAAATATTTCTTCACTCAAAAGGAACTCAACATGCGACAGCGACGTTGGCTTAAACTGTTGAAAGATTATGATCATACCATCCAATACCATCCTGGAAAAGTAAACGTGGTAGCTGACGCATTAAGTAGAAGATCATATGCGGGTATGAGTGCGATATTGTCAACGCAAAGGCCCATTTTGTATGACTTGCAAAGGATGGAGATAGAGATAAAGACTCCAGGGACCCACGTGATGATGGCGAATATACGAGTAGAACCGACTTTAATCGATAAAGTTAAAGCTACTCAAGCTACAGACCTAGAGCTGATGTGTATGAGGAAGAAAGTGTAAGAAGGTGCTATGCCGAAAGCAAGAATTGATGAAGAAGGAATACTTCGAGACAACGCCAGACTTTATGTTCCTAACGACCCTAATTTAAAGTATAAAATCATGATGGAGGCGCACAACACACCGTTTGCAATCCATCTTGGGAGTACTAAAATGTATCATGATCTTCGACATACATTTTGGTGGGGTAATATGAAGAGAGAGAATATTTGTTTATCTCAAGGTGTTTAACGTGTCAACGAGTCAAGGCGAGCATCAAGTACCAAAAGGTCCATTGCAACCACTTGAAATTCCGGAATGGAAGTGGGAGCACATTACCATGGATTTTGTTACTGGTCTTCCTAAGGTTTCTCAAGGCATAGATGCAATTTGGGTCATTGTTGATAGATTGACCAAGTCTGCTCACTTCTTACCAATATGAGAAACTTATACACTTGAACGTCTTGCTCGTATGTATATAAACGAGATTATAAGACTGCATGGTATGCCAGTATCCATAGTTTTTGATCGAGACCCAAGATTCACTTCAAGATTTTGGGTTAGTTTGTAAAAAGCTATGGGCACGGATTTACGATTTAGTTCGGCATATCATCCTCAGACGGACGGAAAATCAGATAGGACTATTCAAACTCTTGAAGATTTATTAAGACTCTGTGTCCTTGACTTCAAGGGAAGTTGGGACAAGTTCTTACCGTTGGTGGAGTTTTCCTACAACAACAGTTATCAAGCAAGTATTGGCATGGCTCCATTCGAAGCGTTGTATGGAAGAAAGTATCGTTCTCCAGTATGCTGGGATGAGGTGGGTGAAGCAACGTTGTTGGGACCGGAGTTAGTACATATGACTACGGAAAGGATTCAAACGATCCGGCAACGTATAAAAACCTCGCAAGACCGACAAAAGAGTTATGTTGATCTTTATCGAAAGGACGTGGAATTCGATATTGGAGATCATGTGTTGTTACGTGTTGCTCCATGGAAAGGAGTTACGAGATTTGGAAAGAGAGGAAAGCTCAATCCTCGATTCATTGGCCCATTTTTAATCCTCGATCGAGTAGGGACTGTAGCCTATAGACTTGTTTTACCGCCAAGTATGTCTCATGTTCATAACGTTTTTCATATATCCATGTTACGTAAATATGTGAAAGACCCGAACCACATTATTGAGTTAGAACCGGACGAAATAGCGAAAGATTTAACGTATATGAAGAGGTTCTTGTTCAAATCTTGGATAAGAAGGAACATATTCTACGCTCCAAGGTTATACCTCAAGTCAAAGTTTTATGGAGGAACCACGATGTTGAGGAAATGACACGGGAGTTAGAATCAAATGAAATCAAGGTATCCTTACCTCTTCGACATACCGTGCACGTAGCCTAATTTCGAGGGCTAAATTTCATAAGAATGGGAGATTGTAAGACCCCAACTTTTATGAATAAAATGAATTTTTCTATAAATATAATTTTGAATATTATAGAATAAATTTGATATAATGTTATAATTCAGGTAATATTTATAAATTTTGCAAAGTACTCAAGTTGTTATATAATATTCGATTGGTCTGGGAATATTCGTTTTAACAGGGAATATTAAATGACGCAAGACAATCATTGGTGGACCCCTACAACGGAATTATTGTCGGATTGAGAAAACAACAAAAATATTTTTTATAAAAATAACGACGGAAGTTTTACCGTTAATACTGTTGAACTACTCGGTAGTAAAAGTACAGTAATACGCGTGATTGCATAGTAGCACACGGTATTGATTATTAATGCTTATGTGAGAAGTCACATAGTTTTATTCAATTATTGTCAATATTTTATATATTATTAAATCAATAATTGAGATGACAGAGTTATTAATATTATTATTTGCAATATTAACGATGTCTAGAAGTTCTGCCAAGTAGAGGTTTGGTCACCTAATTGCGCGTCAATAGGGAGAAATCCTTATTGGAAAGCCCCATCTTTCCTAGGAACGACCTGGTCGATTAATATTGTGAATTATAATAATGATGATAAATGTTGTTAAATATTATGAGTTATAATTTTATTGAAGATTATGTTCGTGTTGATTAAGAAAAAGAATATTAATTAATAAGCAATAGATGTTTATTCTATTATCTTACTAAATTAATATTTATTCTATTAAATTTTGGAAGTGGGTGTATTATGTGATGAAAGGGGCAATCATCAATTTCCTTCCAAGTGGGTAATCTATTTAATTTGGCAGGATGTAGCTTGTTGACTAAAATCTCCAATTATGCTACTACTATTTTATAACTTATGAGTGGGGAGATGTTCTCATTGGACCATTTCTTTAAATTAGCATGTTTTGTCCTTCCTAAATTGCCTACACCAATTACTGATAACCCGTGAACTTTTGTTCGATTCTTTTTCTTTCTTTTAACTGTGCGTCCGTGAATTTTTTTGTAAATAGTATCCTTCCATTCTCCTATAGATAGAAACTCATTCCTTCATTATTTCTTACGAATTCACTGAAACTCTAGAGAGAAAGAAGAAAAGAATTCTGCTACTTCACTACTCCTATATCCAGTTTCTTTATAAGGTAAGGGGTATTATTTCTTTTGTATTCATGAAGAGAACTTCTATTATTCCATTCTTTATTATTACATTGGAATAACTCAGATAATCTGGGCTACCATATACTTGGTGAAATTCTTTTGTTATTCCATTCTTTATTATTACATTTGGAATATCACATGTACATGCATTTTACGGACTGGTTCCGTCTTTAATATTCTGTTGGAATATCCTGTTCATGCATTTTTTATGCCGGACTGGTTCCGCTTTTATTATTATTACATTGAATATCTCGTGCAAGGTTTTTTACGTGGGACCGGGTTCCGCTCTTTATTATTCTCGTTGGAACATCCCGTCGGTGTGAATTTACTTTGACTGGTTCCGTTATTTATTATTCTGTTGGAATAACTCGTCATCTGAAGCAACCGTATGCATGGTGATTTCTTTTGTTATTCCATTCTTTATTATACTCAGTTGGTTAAAGTTTTGACCTCTATACTCCATGAAATTAGTTGAATATCCTTGATATTTGCGTTTCATCTAGTATCTTTTCATGGAAATATTCTTCTGAGCATTCTTGAATTTTACTCTACAAAGAAGTATCATGTTGACAATTTGGATGTTATTAGTTCCTGAATAAATTAATTCTTGAACTTGTTTTATTGAATTCTTATATCATTGTCATCATCCTCATGTTTATATTTTTTTAAAAGTCATTTGTGGCATGTAGTGCATAGATGGACTTGGTATGATTATGACCAGGGATTATTCGGTGTAATCATAACCGTAATGTTACAAATGATGTGGTAAAAGTCCTCATTGGCCCGTAGTGCATTGATGGACAGTTGTTGGCATGATCATGACCATTGATGAATACACTAATATCCTTGGCCCGTAGTGCATGGATAATTTGTGGTTGTGATACTAATGAATATCCTTATCCGTAGTGCAGGGATGATGTGGATTATTTATTGTCGAGTCCCAATGATAAAAGTGATGAAAACCTTTTAAATCATAAAAGATAGTAGATTTTATTCTCTACTTGACTCTTTTAATGGATTGCTTGTTCCTAGCAGTTAAACTTGATGTCTATTATATTTTATTACTTTAACATTGTTGAAGACTAATGATAATTTATTCGCATTATCTTAGTCATAATATTTCTTCTTGGGCTAGTTGAGCTCACCCTTTCTTTTCTTTGTTCTCTTGGGAAATGAGAACGTGGCGGGACTAGTCGGAGAAGCGGAGTGACGGTCCGGATGATAAGATTAGTAGTCCCTCACTATTACATTAAATAGTGTGACAATAAATGTAATGGGGACTTATTCTGAGAATGGATATTGTCTAGAAGACAATAATTATATTAAAATTCACAGCTCTCTTGTTGTATATTAAAGATTGTATTCGTATTCTATACCATGTATTTGGCGACTCAGAATAGGTGATGTATACCTATTTTGGGGGCATCACAATTTTTAGACGTTTCCTGAAGAACTTCCCGGTCTACCCCCAGAACGTTAAGTTGAATTCTTTATTGACCTTGAACCTGGTACAAAACCCATTTCTAAAACCCCATATCGAATGGCTCCTATTGAACTTTAGGAGTTAAAGGTCCAACTACAGGAGTTGTTAGACATCAGTTTCATTCGTCCTAGTACATCATCACCTTGGGGTACTCCTGTTTTATTCGTAAAGAAGAAAGACGGGAGTATGTGACTCTGTATTGACTACTGAGAATTGAACCATGTCACCATTAAGAATAGGTATCCGCTACGTCGCATTGATGACCTATTCGACCAGTTGCAAGGAGCACAATTCTTTTCAAAGATCAATCTTCGTTCTGGATATCATCAGCTGAAGATTAAAACTAAGGATATTCCAAAGATTGCCTTCAGAACTCGATACGGGTATTATGAATTTTTAGTCATGTCTTTTGGATTGACTAATGCTCCTACTGCTTTCATGGATATGATGAACCGTGTCTTCAAGGAATATTTGGATCAGTTCGTTGTTGTCTTTATTGATGACATCCTCATCTATTCTAAAAGCCGTGAAGATCATGACCACCATTTGAAGCTGGTACTTCAAAGGCTTCGTGACAACAAGCTATATGCCAAGCTAAAGAAATACGAGTTTTGGCTTGAGGAAGTAGCATTCCTTGCGCACGTGGTGTCAATACATGGAGTATCCGTTGACCCGACGAAGATTGAAACAATACAAAGTTAGAGCAAGCGGAAGTCGGGGACCGAAACGTAGCTTTACGGGCCAATTTGGTTATTATCGGAGATTCGTGGAAGGATTTTCTCGAATCGCTACTCCGTTAACTCAGCTAACTCGAAAAGATACAAAATTTGTATGGAGCAAGGAATGCGAGAAGAGTTTCCAAGAGCTTAAGAAGAGACTCATTTCGACACCTGTTCTGAAAATACCATCTGGTTCGGATGGATTTGTTATCTACAGCGATGCTTCAGGCAAAGGGTTAGGATGTGTTCTCATGCAACATAGTAAAGTCATAGTCTATGCCTCGCGATAACTCAAAGAATATGAGAGGAATTATCCTACTCATGATCCGGAGTTAGCGATGCAATAATTTTTTATGCGTTGAAAATTTGGAGACACTACCTGTATGGGGAGAAAGTGGAGATTTATACGGATCATAAAAGCCTCAAATATTTCTTCACCCAAAAGGAACTCAACATGTGGCAACGATGTTGGCTCGAGCTGTTGAAAGATTACAACCATATCATTCAATATCATCCTCGAAAACCAAACATTGTAGCTGACGCATTAAGTAGAAGATCGTATGCGGGTACGAGTGCGATGTTGTTAACACAAAGACCCATTTTGTATGACTTACAAAGGATGGAGATAGAGTTAAAGGCTCCAAATACCCACGTGATGATATCAAATATATGAGTAGAACCGACTTTAATCGATAAAGTTAAAGTTGCTCAAGCTACAGACCCAGAGCTGATGCGTATGAAGAAGAAAGTACAAGAAGGTGTTATTTCAGAAGTAAAAATCGATGAAGAAGGAATACTTCGAGTCAACTCCAGACTTTGCATTCCTAACTATTCTGACTTGAAGCATAGAATCATGATGGAGGCACACAACACACCATTTGCAATCCATCCTGGGAGTACCATAATGTATCATGATCTTCGACATACATTTTGGTGGAGCAATATGAAGAGAGACATCGCGAAGGTTATCTCGAGGTGTTTAACTTATCAACATGTAAAGGCGAAGCATCAAGTGCCAAAGGGTCTATTGCAACCACTTGAGATTCTGAAATGAAAGTGAGAACACATTACCATGGATTTCATTACAGGTGTTCCCAAAGTTTCTCAAGCCATAGATGCGATTTGGGTTATTGTTGATAGATTAACCAAGTCTGCTCATTTCTTGCCTATACGTGAGACTTATTCCCTTGAATTCCTTGCTCGTATGTACGTAAATGAGATTATGAGATTGCATGGCATGCCAGTATCCATAGTTTCAGATCGTGACCCAAGATTCACTTCACGATTTTAGGTTAGCTTACAGAAAGCTATGGGCACAGATTTACGATTCAGATCGGCATACCATCCTCAAATGGACGGGAAATCGGAAAGGACTATTCAAACCCTTGAAGATCTATTAAGACTCTGTGTCCTAGATTTCAAAGGAAGTTGGGATAAGTACTTGTCATTGGTGGAATTCTCCTACAACAACAGTTATCAAGCAAGTATAGGCATGGCTTCATTAGAGACGTTGTATGGACGAAAGTGTCGTTCTCCAGTATGCTGCGATGAGGTGGGTGAAGCAACGTTGTTGGGACCAGAATTGGTATGCATGACTATAGAAAAGATCCAAACGATTCGACAACGTATACAAACAGCACAAGATCGACAAAAGAGTTATATGGATATCCATTGAAAGGACGTGGAATTTAATATTGGAGATCATGTACTGTTACGTATTGCTCCATGGAAGGGAGTTACAAGATTAGGGAAGAGAAGAAAGTTCAATCCACGATTTGTTGGTCCATTGGAGATTCTTGACCAAATAGGAAATGTGGCCTATAGACTCGCATTACCTCCAAGCATGTCTCGTGTTCATAATGTTTTTCATATATCTATGCTTCGTAAATATGTGAAAGACCCAAACCACATTATTGCGTTAGAACCAGACGAGATAGCCGAAGATTTAACGTACGAGGAGGTACCTGTCAAGATCTTGGATAGGAAAGAGCATGTCCTACGAACAAAGGTTATACCACAGGCCAAGGTTTTGTAGAGGAACCATGCTATTGAAGAAATGACCTGGGAGTTGGAATCAGAAATGAAATCAAGGTACCCTCACCTTTTCGAAATGCCAGGTACGTACGTTAATTTCGAGGACAAAATTTCATAAGGAGGGGAGGTTGTAAGACCCCAACTTTTTATTAATAAAATTGAATTTCCTTTAACTATTATTTTGAATAATAAGGTGTTAATTTAATATAATGCTTTGGTTATGGGTGAAATGTGCAAATTTTTCAAAATAAGTAAGTGGTTATAAAATATTCATTGTTGTCGGGGAATATTTGTTTGGTCGTGGAATATTCTTGTTGTCAGGGAATATTCGTATAATGGCGCAGCCATTTGTGGGCCGCATAACGGAAAACGGTCGGATGAAGAAAACGACAAGTTTGAGTTTTTATAAATAACGGCGTAATTATTATAGTTAACACTGTTGGAATACCCAGTGGTTAAAATCTGATGTCTGGCGTGGTTCTCAAGAGTTAGCACTGCGGTATTGCACAATATTGTTGGATTATTGATTCTTACGTAAGAAGGCACTACTCAATAATTGTTATAGTAATTAATGTTCAATATTTTATTTTATTGATTCAATAATTGCTACATTGATATTTAATATTATTGTTATTTCAATAATTGTCACTGCACAGTATTTCATTATCAGATCAATAATTCATATTATTTGAATAATATTATTAGATAGCATTATTGGCAATGTCTAAGGAAGTTTTGTCTAAGGAAAGGGGTTTGGTAATCTAATTGCGCGCCAGTAAGGAAAAATCTTTATCGAAAAGCCCCCTCTTTCCTGGGAACGACCTGGTTGTCATAATTGTGATTCTGTAATATTATTTGTGAATAATTAATTATTTATTTATATAATAAAAATGTAATTCTATAATAAAAATATAATTCTATAATTAAGCACACCTAGAGGGGGTGAATAGGTGTAAATACTTAGAAGTGATCTACAGTGGCCAATTTTCAAAGTTTACTATAGCAGGCTATAATCGGACGGTCTAACCCTGTTCGTATTAGTTATATTCTTCATCTGTTATAAACGGACAGCTAATACCAGTCCGTATTAGTGTAAAAAAATTTCGACGTAAACAAAATCTGCAGAATATAGAAGCTAAAAACAGAACCAAAACAACAGTAAATCACACCGAGATTTTTTACGTGGTTCGGCCCCTATCTTCTAGTCTAGTAGCCTAATCCATGTCCAATCTCAACTAGGATTGGAGACTCACTTTATTAAAATAATACTCAGCAATTACAAAGTAAATAAAAACTTCATGTTACAACGACAATCGATTGGACACCTCTGGCCCCTTTGCACCTCTTCCGCAACACCTCTCACCCGAGACTTTGATAACCGTTGAGCAATCGAGTATTACTAAAATAAAACCCCAAGCCAATCCTAGACTTGCACTACTATGTTTACAATAGATATTGAAATAAAGGATACAAGAACACTGTAAACCAAGACTAAAAGAATGATATGATAATTTGTATCTTGGATAGCTTGAAGAATTTACATTCAAAGAGTCTTGTTCATCCAATGTAAAGCAAAGCAAAGATATATATATATAAATAAGAATAGCGGCTATATAACGTTCCAATTCCTCACCGCAAATGACTAGTACTTTTTGATTGAAATAGGAGATCAACGTTACCAATGACAACCTCAGTAGATAAGGAAATATAGCTATGAAGAAGTCAATTAAAAATCAAATACTAGTTGAAAGAGTCCTATTAGCAATTAGCAAGATCCCTTAAAAATAGCAACTACTTTTTAGCATGTGACAAAATAACAACTCCATAACTTTAAATAAGAATCCTTAATAAAACCAATTCCTAAAAAATCTCCCAAATACATATAAATTGGTAGCTCAATATATATATAACAGATAACATATATATATATATATATATATATATATATATATATTGGAAGGATATAACTCCACAATTAAATATGAGAAATTTAAGGAATATTAAACAGATTTTCAATCTCCTTAAAATACTCCAATTTGAATTAGTCTTCAAAGCAAATCAGGATTGAATATATATTCTATATAAAAACTTAAAGCATGTTACAAAAATAAATAACTTGTTTTACTCATTCCAATACTGCAGTAACTTGCGTGAACCCATGCAAACTATTAAATATATTATATAATTAATATGCATAAAACTATTTGAATAACATGACCCAATTAAAGTATAAGTCAATATAAAATCAATTAAGCCCATATAAATATTGTCATCATTAAAACAACAAAGTATATAAACCAACAAAAAAAATATTTATTTTATGTGGATATATATGATGGATAGGGAAATATTTATTTTGTGTGGATATAAATGAAGGAATTAATGATGAGGTGTTTTATCAGTATTTTGTCGGAATGGAGGTATTAAAAATCGTCTGTATGTGGATTTCGGGCATTTTCTGTTTAGAATTTGGAAAAGCTTTCTTAAGTTGTAAAGAATTTGATTTCCTACGGAATGGACATAAAATTTGTATTTTTATGATAAAAGGGCTATTTATTATAAATTATTGAAGTTTCAGAAATAAATATTTTTATTAAAAACATGGTGGGCCCCACTTTTAGTTGGTGTAGAAAATCTAATTTTGGTGGGCCCCACTAGAGGTGTGCTGAGTTTTGGGCAAAGATGGTGGGCGTAAAATTTTTTAATAAATTAATATTTTATTAATTTAGTCTCCTTGGCGTTCTTGCATTTTTCTATAAATAGGGTGCTTAGTTAGAATTGAAAATCACACCAGAATCATAAGCTTTCTCTCTCTATATTATCGAGCGTATTTTTTGAGTATTTAGATACTTTGAGAGTTGTTATTCAGTGCAAGTTTCCTTCAGCATTACATCCGATATTCCAGTCAGAAATACTATTCTTTTGAGGTAAGGGATGTTATTTTCTTCGTAAATGATATTATTTCTTTCAATATCACTATGCTGAAATATTGGTATGAATTTTATTGTGGAATTTCTACCTTTTGGTGTCGGAGTTACTATTCACGTATACGGCACTATTCACGTATACAACACTATTCACGAATACGGCACTATTCACCAAAAATAAAATTTTCTCTTCTTTGTCCCAGATGTCTATTATGGTTACTATCTTTGATTGTATCCATGCTTTGATCTTCATTCTTGAATTTTACTCCACTATGGTTTATTATGGAGTATTTTTAAACTTGGATTATCTAAAGTACGAATCTCTAATCTTTGTCCTTTTATCTCATTGGATTCGTTCTTTAAAATATTTTTCATCATCCTCAGTCTTTAATGGTGATACTTGATGAATATCTTTGGCATGTAGTACAAAGATGAATGATTATCTAATGAATATCTTTGGCCCGTAGTGCAAAGATGGACAGGTGTTTAGATGAACATGACCAACTGGTGATACAAATGAATATCTTTGGCCCGTAGTGCAACGATGAATATTTTATTCAGAATAAGTCTGGGCAGACAGGATTATTGGATCGGTTTCTTGGACACGTTTCAAATTTTTTTATTTTTTTTTTTGCTAGTGACTCTAAAAAATGTATAGTATTTATTTCAATAAGAATTTTTACAAAATATAGTGTTTTAGATGTAATTTAGATACATATATAAATACAGGGTTATACAAACTGTATAACCCTGTATTTGTATATGTATCTAAATTACACCTAAAACACTATATTTTATAAAAATTCTTGTTGAAATAAATACTATACATTTTTTGAGAGTCACTAGCAAAAAAAAAATTGAAACCTGTCCAATAAACCGGTCCAATAATCTTGTCTGCGCAGCATTGCTCTTTTATTCAAGATGTATATTGATTGATGTTACAGGGATAAAATATTGATGATGGACTTTTAAATTCAAAGATGATAGTAGATTTCATTCTCTACTAAACTCTTCTAATGAATTGTTATTTTCGCTGCGAATATTGATCTAAAACTTATTGTCCATTATATTTTATCTGATTTATTGAAGGCTAACGATAATTTGTTGTTCATTATCTTAGTCATAATATTCTTTACTGGGCTAGTTGAGCTCACCCTTTTCCTTTTTGTTCCATTTTTTTTCTCAGGAAGTGAGAATTTAGCAGGAACTAGCCGGGTTTATGAAGTAATGGTTCAAGATAATTGTTTTAGCAGTCCTCACTATTATGTAAAATAGTTCATCAATAATTGTAATGAGGACTTTATCTAAGTGTGGATATTGTCTAGAAGACAATATTTGTATTTAAACTCACAGTTTATGTGTTGTCGTATTTTGCATGACAATTGTATTAATGAAGTTGTAGTTATTTTTGTACCATATATTTGACGACTCAGAATAGGTGATGTATACCTATTTTGGGGGCGTCACATTAATGTTGGGGATCCACCGAACCCCATGAAACAATTTGTAGACATGTTAGTAGGGGCACTTCAGAATCGAATCCCGAATGCCAATAACCCTCCAGCGGCCCAAGTGGCACACTTTAAGGACTTCAAGAGCGCAGGACCCCCTGAGTTCAAAGGAACCACCGAGCCCATCGAAGCCCAAACATGGATCAAAGAAATGGAAAAGGCATTCGCTATCGCCCGAGTAAGAGATGAATAGAAGACAATCTTCGCCACATATATGCTGAAAGGCGAAGCCAACTTCTGGTGGGAGGCAAACCTGACTAGGGCTAGAGAAGGTGTGATACCGTGGGAGGGGTTTAAGAAGATTTTCTTCGAAAACTACTTTTCTGTGAGTATGCAGAGTTGCATGGAGATGTAATTCCTGGAGCTGAAGCAAGATGATATGACAGTACCTCAGTACGCCGCAAAGTTCAATGAGCTGGCGAGGTTCGCGCCTTATCAGGTCAACACTGAGGAGAGGAAAACGAAGAGGTTTGAGCAGGGCCTCAAACCATGGTTACACAGTAGACTTTCGGTGTTGCAAACGAACAATTTCGCGACTCTCCTGGAGAAAGCCATAATCGCTGAGGGCAGAAGTGAAGCCTTGATGAAGTTCAATAAGGAGAAGAAGAAGTAGAGTGAAGGAGGGAATAGAGGGGAAGGTAGCAGCAGTGGTGCGAATAAAAGGAAGTGGAATACCAACAACAACAACAACAACCCAGTAAGTTTTGGGGGTAAATCGGGAGATGCAAAGAAGAGAACAGAGGCATGCAAGGAGTGTGGGAAGAATCACTCAGGTACATGCCTAAAGGGAAAGAACATGTGCTTTAATTACGGGCAGGAGGGGAATATTTCACCCAATTGCCCCGCCCCAAAGAGGAATGGATGTTTCAACTGTGGAGCACTAGATCATCAGGCAAGGAATTGCCCAAAGAAGAACTCAGCAAGAGGGAATGGAGGAAAGGGACCAAGCGATGGAAATCTCATAATTATTGGACCACCAACTCAGAACCGACCAACAGCAAGGACTTTCAACATGACAGTTCAGGATGCGGTCGCATCTAAGGACGTGGTTTCAGGTATCATTCCGATCAATGATATATCTGCTTACATATTATTTGATTCGGGTGCTACTTGTTAATTCGTATCGCATGAATTCTCCCAACGATTAAACTTACCCCAGGGAGTCAAATGAGAAGTTGTTCGTAATGGAGGTTCATCTGACTCTGTTGGACAGAATCAAGAAACCACAAAGCAACGATGAAGAATGTGAGAAGGTGAGGTAAAGAATTTTCTAAGGGGAAGAGCTTAAATTCAGCGTGGGTGGTGATGGACTATTAAGATTTGAGAAGAGAATTTGGGTGCCAGCGGTATCTGAAATAAAAGAAGAAATCTTGCAGGAAGCTCATAGTTCAAGCTACTCAATCCACCCGAGAAGCACAAAGATGTACCAGGATCTTCGTCAACATTATTGGTGGCCTAATATGAAGAGAGAAGTCGCAGAGTGCGTCAGTAGATGTTTAACATGCCGGAGAGTTAAGGCTGAACATCAGAAACTGAGCGGGTTACTTCAACCCTTAGAAATTTTGGAATGGAAGTGGGAGCATATCACGATGAACGTCGTGGTTGGACTTCCAACTGCACATAAGGGTTACGATGCAGTATGGGTGATTGTTGATCGATTGACCAAGTTAGCGCATTTTTTGCCAATCAAGATCAAATATAACTTAGATCAGCTGGCAAAGCTTTACATCAAAGAGATCATTTCCAGGCACGGTGTGCTGGTATCAATTGTGTCCGCGGTTCACAGCAAATTTCTGGAAAAGCTTTCAAGAATGCATGGGAACGCAACTGAGGCTGAGCACCGTGTATCATCCTTAAACAGATGGGCAGAGCGAGAGAACTATTCAAATGTTGAAAGACATGATGAGAGCATGTGTTATGGACTTCAAAGGAAGTTGGGATGACCACCTACCATTGGTGGAATTTGCATACAACAACAGTTATCATGTGAGCATCAGTATGCCACCTTATGAAGCCTTATATGGAAGGAGATACAGAACGCCATTGTGCTGGGATGAAGTAGGAGAACGTCAATTGCTAGGGCCAGAATTGGTGCAGCAAACTGCGAATGTGATCAAAACGTACGAGCAAGATTAGTGATGGCTCAGGATCGACAGAAGAAATATGCTGATCAACATTGGCAACAACGAGACTTCGATGTCGGCACTTATGTGTTCCTAAAGGTTTTACCATGGAAAGGGAAAATGAGGTTTGGGAAGAAGGGAAAACTTAGTCCCAGATTCATAGGACCCTTTGAGGTGTTAAGGCGAGTCGGTGAGGTAGATTATGAAATAGCTTTACCTCCGGAGTTAGAGCATGTACACAATGTGTTCCATATATCGGTTTTACGATCCTATAAGCACGACTACAAGCATGTCATAGAGTATGAACCCATCCAGTTTGAAAAGGACTTAACCTATGAAGAGGTTCCTGTTCAGATAATTAATAGAAAGGAACAAGTGTTACGGAATAAGATAATACCTTCTGTTAAGGTAGTATGGAGGAACCACAACGCCGAGGAGGCTACGTGGGAACTCAAGGAGAAAATGATAAAAAATTACCCTAGTCTTTTTCTTTAACTTGTAATGATTCCAGGGACTTATAAGGGAGGGTGAATGTAATATCTGAGATTATTATGTAATTAACTAATTATCAATAAGAGAATTTATGTGAAACTCTTGTGTGAATTTCTATTATTAGATGTATATGTGTTATACATACATGTTTAATTTTTAAGTTATGTGATGAGGTACGTGTAAGTTGTAAGACCCCAACTTATTATAAATGAAATTGAATTTCTCTAATTATTATTTTGAAAATAGTAAAGGGGTTGATTTGATTAATGTGGTTAGTTATGGGTAAAATGCGCAAATATTTTAAATAAGCAAGTGGTTATAAAATATTCATTGTTCATTTGGGGAATATTTGTTTTGTCGTGGAATATTCTTCTTTGCTTCGGGGAATATTCGTGACGACGGTCTTGACCTTTTGTTGGCCCCATGCTAAAGCGATTGGATGAAGAAAACGATAAGTTTAAGTTTTTATAAATAACGGCGTAATGGTTACCATTAATCTTGCTGGAATACCGGTATGTTAAAAACGATGCTGGCGTTGTTGCACAAAGATGACATTACGAAGATTGCACCAATTATTGATTCTTACGTAAGAAGGCACTACTCAATAATTGTTACAGTAATTACTGTTCAATATTTTATTTTATTAATTCAATAATTGTTACGTTGATATTTTATATTATTGTTGTTTCAATAATTATCACTACACAGTATTTCCCATTATCAGATCAATAATTCATATTATTTGAATAATATTATTAGATACCATTATTGGCAATGTCTAGAAAGTTCTATCTAAGGAGAGGTTTGGTCACCTAATTACGCGCCAGTAGGGAGAAATCCTTATTGGAAAGCCCCCTCTTTCACAGGAGCGACACGGTTGTCGATGATTGTGATTCTGTAATATTATTTGTAAATAATTAATTATTAATTTATATGATAAGGAAAATATTCATTTTATGTGGATATAGATGGAGAAAATTTTTAAAGTGATAATTGTTAAAAATTGATATTTTATCTTTTCTAATAATTCATTTAAATATATTATTATATTATAATAATATAATAATATAATAATGGTGATATTTTTATAATGAATGTGTGATATGAATAAATGAGGAGGAAGAGTATTTTTGTTATAAAAAATGTTTAACACATGTTTTGTGTGTTGATGGACCCTATTTTTGATTGAAATTTGATTATAGTCTGCAGAATCAATCAGTGTATGTGGATTTTTGATCAATTTACATTTTGGAATTTGGAAAAACTTTCTGTAAAGCTGTATAGAATTGAATTTCCTATGGAATGGACATAAGATTCAAATTTTTCTGATAAAAGGGCTATTTATTATGAATTATTGAAGTTCTGGATTATTGGGTCTGAATTGATTTTGTTACAAAAATTGTTTAAAACATGTTTTGTGTGTTGGTGGGACCCACTTGATGTTGTAAAATTCTGAAATCAAATTTCAAAGGTGTGCGTAGGAATTTTTATTAAAAATAATAATATTTTATTAAATTTTCTACTTTGGTGTTTTAAGCATTTTCCTATAAATAGGGTGCTTAGGTTAGAATTGAAAATCACACCAAAAATTGAAGTTTTCTCTCTCTATATTATCTAGCGTATTCTTGTGAGTATTTTGATACTTTGAGTGTTGTTATACGGTGCAAGTTCTTTCAGCACTATATCCAGTATTCCAGTCAGAAGTACTGTCTTTTTGAGGTAAAGAATGTTATTTTTTTAAAATGATATTATTTCTTTCAATATCATTATGCCAAAATATTGGTAAGATTTTTCTTGTGAAATTCTTATCTTTTCATGTCGGGGTTACTATTCATGAGTTATTTTCATGTCGGGGTTACTATTCACGAAGCATGATGATTTTTTTTATGAAATTTCTACCTTTTAGTGTCGGAAATACTATTCACGTATACAGTACTATTCACGTAAACGACACTATTCATGAATACGACACTATTCACAGAAAAAAAAATTCTTTTCTGTGTCAAAGATTGTCTGTTATGGTTCCTATCTTTGATTGCATCTATGTTTTGAACTTCATTTTTGAATTTTGCTCCACAATAGTTTATTATGGAGTATTTTTGAACATGGATAAACCGAAGTACGAATCCTTAATATTTGTTATTTTGTCTCACTGGATTCGTTTTCTTTAAAATATATATTTCATCATCCTCAGTCCTAAATGATGATATTACTGAATATCTTTGGCCTGTAGTGCAAAGATGAATGATTTCTTGATGAATATCTTTGGCCCGTAGTGCAAAGATGAACAGGTGTTGAGATGAACATGACCGACTGATTAATATCTTTGGCCTATTGTGCAAAGATTACTAAGATTCAAGATATATATTTATTGATGTTACAGGGATAAAATATCGATGATGGACTTTTAAATTCATAGATGATAGTAGATTTCATTCTCTACTTAACTCTTCTAATGAATTGTTGTTTCACCGTAGCTTGTTGATCTAAAACTTGTTGTCTATTGTATTCTATCATATTTTTCCCTGTTGAAGACTAAGGATAATTTGTTGTACATTATCTTAGTCATAATATCTTTTACTGGGCTAGTTGAGCTCACCCTTTTCCTTTTTGTTCCATTTTTTTCTTCTCAGAGGCGAGAATATAATGAACTAATTAAGGGGTGTGGAGTGATGGTTCAAGATAGTTGTTTTAGTAGTCCTCACTATTTTATAAAATAGTGTATCAATAATTGTAATAAGGACTTTATTTGGGTGTGGATATTTTCTAGAAGACAATATTTGTATTTAAACTCACAGGATAAGTGTTGTCGTATTTTACACGATAATTATAATAATGAAGTTGTAGTTGTTTCTGTACCATGTATTTGGCGACTCAGAATAGGTTGGGTGGATTGGACCTATTTTGGGGGCATCATAGTTGGTATCAGAGCTTAGGGATATGGTCTCTAGCGGAGATCGGGGAATAGAACTAGGAGGGAAGAGACGAGTAAATCCTTCGCTAGTATGTCCTACCTAAGCTTATTTGTTGGTTGGTCAGAGTATAGGATTATTATGTTGCATGTCAATTTCTTTAATTAAACCTGGTTTTATGGCAGTATTTGAGAATGGCAACTGAGAATGTTAAAAGTGGAGTAAATGAGACCGTGGAGACAACTTTACTCACTAATCAGGAGAACATGCAACAGGATGACAATGTTCCTCCTGTAAACAACACCACTGATCAGACGATGAACGACGAGATGTTTAGAAGTTTTTTGCAGTTCATGCAAAATTAGACGAGGGAGACTCGTGTACAAAATACAGGTAGAAATGATAGTAACGTGCGGTTTGTCACAAATGCAAGCAGTTCAAAGAGTTGGGACCACCCGTGCACTGGGAAAGCGAGTAACCGATTAAGACGGAGACGTGGGTCAAGCAAATTACCAAGATATTCAATGTCTTGGGATGCACGGAGGAACAGAAGGTTCCATTCGCCACCTTTATGTTCCGTAATGAGGCGATTATTGGTGGAAATCGTGAAGGCATCTACCACCGGCACTCAACATGTCTTGGGAAATGTTTGTAAACATTCAATGACAAGTACTTTCCTGAAAGTATTCATCATATGAAGGAGGTAGAGTTTATTAGACTGGAGCAGAACAACATGACGATTGTCCCAGTACGAGGCAAAGTTCACGGAGTTATCCAGGTTTGCACCTCATTTGGTGGAGAATGAGGAACGTATGACACGGATGTTTCTAAGAGGTTTGAAACCCGACATACGTCAATATCTCATTTCTCATAAATTTTCTCTATATTCAGATGTTGTCAACAGGGCTCAATTATTAGAGCGAGATAATGAGTACGTTCAACCGAGGGACCACAACCAGGGTCATACCAGTGACAGCAGTCATCGGAGCAACGATAATCAGCGGGGAGGGAAAAATACGGACAAAAGTGCCAAGATCATTTCTTACCAAGGCCCGACACTGTCAAAGAATATCATGGGGCTCTCACTTGTAGTTGTCTTCTACAAAGTCTGGGAAACTAGGAACAAGAAACTCCACTCTGGTACCCTCATTCCACCAAATTGCCTTGCAGCAGATGTTGTTAATATCATTAAATCTAGATTATCTACATGTATCTCCTTTAACAAAGACACAACTTTTTGTCATTATTACTGTAACTGGCTTCCTTAATTGTCCTTGTATGTTGTCTCTCTCCTGAGACTTATCGTGTTGAGTGTGATTCACTATAGCCAGCTCCTCTGTGGAATGCCTTTAGATGATCTTGCTATAGCCTGGGGTATGCCCCTTAGCCGTTGTACCTTTTGAGTTCTTTTATACACACAAACCAAATTAGCAAAAAAAAAAAAAACTCAGCTGACACCAAAGAAGCTAAGAGGCACAAGCATCATTAGTCAGAGCGCAAACAAACTCGAAGTGAGCAAGAGTGTGTCATGAAGGGCAGCCAAGTCGAGTAATAGGAAAGGCCCACTGCCGAGCCAAATCCCAGCAACCAGGTGTCAAGACCACACCCGCAATAGAACACCTAGACCAAACTACCCCAAACCTTTCTAGAACAAGCAAACTAGCAACCATGAGCACTGTTGTTGAGCCCCAATTGTCCAAACCAACCCAGCAAAAAATCGAGCCCCTACTGGAACCTGTCTTACCTCAACCGACATAATAGACATCACTTCCATTAGCATAGATTTAGATGGCTAAAACAAGGTCTAGCTTTAACTTTTTTGAAACTGTACAGTAGTATGAAGTTTACACTTTAAAAGTTGCATAATATCTTTAACAATAATCCTAACAGGAGTTGACTGTGAAATCAGGAAAACAGTGGTCACACTAAATACAAAGATGTAGCTTTCTCTCTCTAGGATTTCACTCTCCCTTCTCTCTAAAAAACCGTGGGTTTTATTTCCATACCCATAATTTTCTAATCTGTCGTCCTTCCAATTTTACCGTTACCTCTTTCCCAAACCTTTCTTTCCCTTTTTAGTTTCCCGCTTTCTTTTCTCCATCCTCACCTACTTTTTCTGTTTACTCCTTCTGCTATTCCTCATCCTTCCGGCAGTTCTCTCCCTTCAGCTCCGACCAACTCTGCATCCTTTTTTTCCCTAATCTCCAATCATGGTCGACCACTCGCATCTCTCTGCTGGGAACTCTGAGTCTAGCATTTCTCGTGACCTTTTTGCTGATTTTGGGGTCTCGAACCCTAACTCGCCTAAGATGGTTGAATCGGACGTTGCCCCTCTTCCCCCTTCTCTTGATCTTCTTTGTGGATTCGGATGGCTCGTCTCGCCAGCGGTGATTGGGGGCGCCAAGTATGGGCCTTGGGCATGGAGTGCGAGGCGAAGGAAATTTTGGCTTGCCCAACATTTCTCCTCTCAAGATAGAATTTAAATTTTGCGGATGAAAGGCGTAAAAATCAAAAGTTATTGGATTTTCTTGTAGCCCATGGTTTCTCCGTTAAAGAGTTAAATGAATTTTCAACCTCCGATTGTCTGCATAGGGATGATAATGATCTCAATCTTCTTGACAAAAGTTTCTTTGAAAGCTAACTTCTCTACTAATGTGGATGATGCTCCTCCCGTTCATGTGCCTAACTCCACTCCGTCTATTTGAGAAAATGACACATTGGGTACATCCACCGTTACAACTTCTGCTAAGGTTGTTTCTTCCCTCACTTTGCCAACTCCGTTCCTCGATAAGCCCTCTTGGAGTGAGGTTGTTCTTGAATGATGCTCCTAGGAAGTCTACTTTAAAGTTTTTCCCCGTCAAGTGAAGGCCTTCTCTCCATTAGACCTCATGGGAGGTACTAAAAAAGGCGTGACTGTGGTGCAATAGCCTTGTGGGCTATTTTCTTCACTCAAAGCTCCCTTTCAAGGTAGTGGAGCCTATTGTTCAAAAACTTTGGGGCTCGATGGGTTTATCTAAAGTGCTCCTGCATGAAAAAGGGTATTACATTTTCAAATTCAACTCAGCTGAAGCTCGCGAAAACATCCTTGCTATGGGCCCTGGTATATCTCAAACAAGCAAATCTTGTTGAAGAAATGGAAGGAGGGTATTGACATTACTAGAGAAGCTTGCTCTAAAGCCTTATGTCTGGGTAAAATTTCATGGCATTCCTCTCTCTTATTGGACAGACGAAGGCCTTAGTTACATTGCTAGTGGGGTGGGGAAGCCACTTTTCTTGGATAAAGTCACGGAAAGACTCGACCCTCTTCCTTATGCTCGGATTTGTGTGGAAATTGATGTTGCGGCCCTCCGCCCTTAGTTCTCTCCACATTATTATTTTGAATGAAGTTGAGCATGAGGAGCGATCGGTGGATGTCCTTTGTTGAATATCAGAACAGACCCCCATCCTGCTCGGTTTGCAAAACTTTTGGGCACTCTCTGATTAAATGTCCGAACTCCAACTATCAATGGGTTCCAAAATCCTCCACTAAAGCTGTTGTTGGCCTTGGTCCTTCTTCCTCTACTGCTGCAGTGCTCTCTAATTTCACCTCTCCCTCTGTGGCTTCTGAAGAGGGCTGGACTGTTATTGCCCAGAAAAATCCCCATGCCTTGGTTTCCCCTCATCCTTTGAATCCTTCTTCCCCTTCTCCTGTGTTCTTTGGTAATCCTTTCGCATGACCTTGGGGATCCGGATTGCATTTCCCCAGACTGCAACTCTTTGCCACCCCTTCTCAACCCTCTTACTGATAAACTCAAAATCGTTGATGAAAAGGAAGGCAGAGATCTTAAGCTGAAAGCAAAGGTTGAGGTTGTTGGTTCTCCTTCTGCTAAAAGGAGGAACAAAGGTAGGGGGAGAAACTCCCCTCCCTAATTCTTTATCTTTTTATGTCTAAGCTCTGTTCCTATAATGTTAGAGGTTTAAATAAGTCTCAAAAATAGGCAGGCTGATGTTCATGCCTTTTTGTTGGACAATCACATATCTTTTGTTGGCCTTGTGGAAACTAGAGTCAAATGTCACAAATCCAGGGCTATTTCCTCTAATCTTTTTGCTCATTTGGGCGGGCTTTTAATTATGATTATCATGACAATGGTAGAATATGGGTTAATTTGGGACCCCCGCTCTTTTGAATTTACATTAACGTGTTGCTCAAATCCTCCCAGCTTATACATTGTGAATTAAATTTGGTTGGATCTGTTGATACCTTTTTGGTTACTATTGTCTACGGTCTTAACACTCCCTCTGAGCGTAAGCAGTTATGGCATGAGCTCTCTTCCCTCGCACATTCCATCAGCTCTAGATGGTGCGTTCTAGGGGATTTTAATGAAATTTGCAGCCTTGATGAATCGCAGGGGGGTAACGACATGTGGTCAGCCGGCATGTCCGACTTTAAATCATGTCTTGAACAAGCAGGTCTGGATGACATTAGAGTTGTTGGTCCTTACTTCACTTGGTGGAACTCTCAAGGGGATAGAACTATTTCTCGTAAGCTGGACAGAGCTCTTGGGAATGCAGCATGGTTCACTCAAATGACTCACTCTCTGGCTACTTTTGGGGCTAGAGGTTTCTCAGATCATAATCCCACTATTTTGTCTACTGGTCTCCCTGCTCCCAAATCCTTCAAGCCTTTTCAATTTTTCAATCATCTTACCCTCTTGGATGATTCTTACGGAGGTAGTTTCCCAAGCTTGGGCGCAATATCATTGGCTCCCCTCTTTTGTTGTTCTGCGGAAAAGCTTCGGAGAACCAAGCGAGCTCTTATTGATCTGAATAAGCAACGGGGCTCTCTTTGTTACAAAGCGTCAAATGGCTAGGCAAGCTCTTCATGCTCTTCAAATGACCATTCAACTATCTAATACTCCTATCTCCCAGGAAAATTTTGATCTTGAGGAGGAAACTTACCAAGGATTTATGGGATGCCCTTACTATAGAAAGCGACTTTTACAACAAAAATCCGAATTCAATGGCTCTCCTTAGGGGATAAAAACACCAAATACTTTTTATGCCAAAACCAAAAGTCGGTGGAATTCAAATAAGATACTTAGCATCGAGGATAAGCAGAGGTGTCTTGACTCATGATCCGGAAGCAGATTAAGTCCACTTCTTTGTTGGCTACTTCCAAAATCTTTTGGGTACCAAAAACACCTCCTCCTACCACAGTCGGGTGGCCTTGGTGAAGTGATTACAAAGCGTATCAACCCCGATATGATCCCCTCTCTTTGCTCTCTTGTTACTCTGAGGAAATTCTATCTACTCTTAAAGGCATGCGAGAAACAAAAGCCACAGCCCCAAGCGGCTTCAGCGTGAATTTCTTTCTTCATTCTTGGGACTTTGTGGGGATGATTTTGTCAAAGTTGTTCAATCTTTTTCATTTTTGGACATATGCTTAAAGAGTCCAATGCCACTCTTTGTCGCTCTTATTCCTAAGGTCCCAAACCCCACACCTCTATATCCGACTTAAGGCTATATCCTCTTTGCAATTCTATATATAAATGCATATCCAAAATCCTAGCAGACTAGACTCAAAGATACTCTCCACGACCTCATCTCACACTCAAAAGTCGCCTTTATACTTGGGACGTAAAATTGGTGACAACATTCTTTTGGCCCAAGAGTACATTCGAGAAATTACCATAGACCATCGGCCCATCTAGATGTGCGGTTAAAATTGATTTGAAGAAAGCTTTTGACTACATTCGATGGGAGTTCCTTTTTGATGTTACGACCCTCTTTGGCTACCCTGCTAAATTTATACAATGGATCGAAGTTGCATATCTCTGGCTATGTTCTCTGTTAAAGTTAATGGTCAGTTGTGTGGCTATTTCCAAGGCAAACAAGGTATCCGCCAAGGCGACCCACTCTCTCCTTATCTGTTTGTTTTAGTCATGGAAGTCCTTGCTCTCCTTCTTGATAAAGCTTCTTCCTCTCCAAATTTTTCTTTCCATTGGAGAACAAAGGCATGTAAAATTACCAACCTTTGCTTTGCGGATGACCTCCTTCTATTTTGTCACGGTGACATGCAATCATCAACCTTCTAAAGCATAGCCTTGATGCTTTCACCGCTTCTCGGCCTATTCATCAATCTCAAAAAAGTCGGTGCTTCCTCGCTAACGTCCCTCTAATCATTTTGCTACCATTCTTACATCTCTCCATATAGGCTGGGCTCCTTGCCTATCAAATTCTTAGGAGTGCCCTCATTACCTCGAAGCTTTCTTGGTGATTGCTTGCCCTCATTCAAAAGATCACCTTTGAATTAAGTCACAGGCTATTTGCTTCCTCTCCTTTGCGGGTGGTGCAACTTATTAAATCCATTTTGCCATTCAATCATATTAGTGCCTTATTTCGTTCTTCCCAAATCGGTCACCAAGCAAATTGAAGCGACTCTGTCTAGATTTCTTTGGAAGGGCTCTCTCGCTCGACAAACATGGTTCAAAGGTTTCTTGGGCTCGTGTCACCTTGCCCCTTTACGAAGGTGGGTTAGGTATTAAAAAGTTGTTGAATGGAACAAAGCACAGTTATGCTCCACACATGGCGGATTATCATTTCAAATGTTCTCTTTACGGGCTCAATGGGTTAACAAAACTCTCCTCTTGAAGCACAACTTACGGACTACCCCATCCCTCTAATGCTTCTGGATTTGGCGCAAAGTCCTTAACCTTAGAAGCTTAGCCATCAAATTTTTGTTACATATAAAGTGGGTATGCCGGACATCAATTTATGGCAAGACCCTTGGCTGAAAACCGCCCTCTTGCCGGCCATAGCATACGGATCCTATAGTCTCAAATTGCAGTACGCCATTCTCCACCCAAAAGTCGGTGACATCATCACACACAATGCTCATGGCAACCTCCTATATCCAATTACCATAGCCTTATGCGGATGAAGGACAAACTACGCCAGTGTCCATTGCCTTTCTCTCGGTCAGGATCAGGTGTGTTGGGCGGGGCCTCACCTCGGTTAAAGCTTCCCATATCTGGTCTTCTATTCGTTGTGGGAGTGCCACTTGTCCTTGGTTCAAACTCTTATGGCACAATCTGCGGGTCCACGTTATTCTTTCTTCTTCTTGGTGGCTCTTCATAAGAAATTTGGTGACATAGCCATTAGCTTCTGTTGTCTCTGTACTCATGCCCCGAATCATTCTCCCACCTTTTCTTTGGTGTGCCTTTTCCCAATGACTTCTTGGTTTCGTGCTTCTTTGTTCATGGTTGGTTCGGTGTTCCTTTTTTGGGACACACTTGACTCATCACATACAACATTCTCAAATAGACCAAATGTCATCTCGGATTATATAAAGCTCAGCAGCTCTTCATTATCTATAAAGTATGGAATGAAAGGAATAAGCGAGCCCATGGTGAAACCCCGTCTTTCTTCTTGATCTTGCTCAAGACGTGTTAGGGGCTATTAAATGCAAATTGTATTGAGTTAAAAATTTTAGCTCTTATATTGTAAAATATCCCAATCTTAGATGTTGGCGGTTATAGCCTTGGACATAGCAAGTACATCATTGGCTTGTCTCGATGTGGTTCTTTATATTTTTTCTCGGGGTATGCCCCTAGATATGTTTTTCTTTCTTGGTTTATAATACTCACAATTTAGCAAAAAAAAAAAAAACAGGAGTTGACCTATTAGCGAAGATACGGTTGTTGTGTTCACGCCAAATATGGTAAACAACATATGCAAACCCAAGATGGAGAATACCATAGTGAACAGTGGGGGAAGAGCAGGAGATCATATAATTAGTAATATTAGACCAGCTCCGGCCAATACCCCTCCATCCACAATACCTTAAGACCGAGACAAACATTTGGAAAGAATATTGGCATTGGAAGAACAAATGGTTAAAAGACTCATTATGGGAATTACAAAGAATGCAAACCGGGTTAATAGGCAAACCATAGAGAAGGAGTCTGTCCATGGTGCGCAGTCCATTTTGAAAAGCAAGCCACAAAATGAAGGAAAGCCGTGGGGGGAGATATTTGTGCCAAACCACCTTATACCAAGGCACAGGCGGCCCACTTTGCCTAGTAGATCTCCAAATGGATGAGGCAGTAACCTTATGAGCCTGAATATCATCCCATAGGATAGTGTCTGAAATATTAGAGTTATAGAGCTTTGATGTGTCAAACCGCCTTCGAAACTCCATAACAACATAATGATTAGAAAGCAGAAGAGACCATGCTAAGTTGCAAATAATGCTACTGACCATAGCATTAGGCCCAAGACCAGAGTTTGAAATTAAAAGGGAACTAGAGGAATCCGACAGAGGCTTACAGGAGAGCCGGGAATCAAACCATAACTTTGTGAGATTCCCTCTGCCTATGGCGAATTTGATGTGTTGCATAGCAGTAGACCTCAAGTTAAGAATTTTCTGCCATATCCAAGAACAATCATTGGGGATCGGCATACACCAAAAATGCTTACCCTTTAAAGCAAAAGTTCTGACCCAATTTTCCCATAGAGAAGGGATGGAAACATTAACAATTTTCCATAAGTGCATAAGAATTAGAGCTTGATTCCAGTCTTCCAAACATTTAATACCCAGACCCCCTTCAGAAATAGGGAGAGAAATCCTTCTCCATGCCACTTTAGCTCCATATTTTAGAAGAGATGAGCCTTTCCAAAGAAAACGACTAATGGTGCTTTTGATAACCTTCGTAGCAGTAGTAGGCAAGATAAAGTGGGTGGACCAGTAAGATTGGATAACAAATATCATAGATTTAATCAGCTGAAGTCTCCCAGAATAGGACATGAAATTTGGTCCACGAGACAATCCAATTAGTAATCTTTTCTAATAAAGGAGCACAATCCGCAAGGCTGAGCTTTGTGGTAATCAAAGGAACTCCTAAGAAATTTGCAGGGAAGGTACCCAACTGGAAACCCAAAGTAGAAATGATGGAGGCAACTTGCACAGAGGGAACATTCGCCAAGAAGCACATGCTTTTGGACGCATTAAGCTTCAGCCCCGAGAATGAGGTGAAAGCGTTAAAGGCAGTCTTTCAGAATATTGATCGAGCAAAGATCCCCATGGCAGAATAATATAAGATCATCAGAAAAATAAAGATGGGTAAGGTGCAGCTGTTTTGTTTTCCAGTGATACTTAAACTCTGTTGATTTAGTCTTTTTTAAAATCAAGATGGAAAGAACTTCCATGGCAAGGACAAAAAGATATGGGGAAAGAGGGTTCCCTTGCCGAAGTCCTTTGGCCCCTTGGAAATAACCACATAATTCCCCATTAACTTTTATAGAGAAAGTTGAAGAGGTAATGCAAGCCTTAATCCAGAAAATGAACTTTGGAGGGAATTTGAAAAGCTTCAAAGCTTCAAACAGGAAATCCCATGAGACAGAGTCAAAAGCTTTTTGGAGATCGATATTCAAGGAACAACGGGCAGGGCCCGAATTCCTATAGTAATTCCTAAAAGCTCTTAGGCAAGAAGGATATTATCACCAATTCGCCTCCCCGGGACAAAGGCAGCTTAACAAGGGGAGATTACCCCAGGAAGAACTCCTTTAAGCCGGGCCACAATAATTTTAGAGATACATTTATAGGTAGTATTGCAGCAGGAGATAGGCCTATAATCATTCATAGTGGTGGGATTTGCGACTTTAGGAATAAGGGTAATGGCAGTGGAGTTAGTCCCTCTAAGAAGGAAGCCATGATGAAAAAAGGATTAGACAGTAGATGTAAAATCCCTCCCAACTATATCCTAGGAGGAGAGGAAGAAATTAACATTAAACCCATCTGGACCCGGGCTTTTGTTTTGCTTCATAGACTTTAAGGTGGAGAAGATTTCGGCTTCAGTAACATCTCTATCCAGGGCCTTTGCTTCCAAGGGGGAAATCGTATTCACAAAATCAGAAGCCAAATGTTCAAGACCTCTAAGGCAGGCAAAGGACGGAGTTCCTAGCAATGCACTAAAATGATTTATTGCTACCCTCTTTACTTCATTGTGCCCAAAAGTAAGATTCCCATCAGGATCTTCGATGGATAAGATCTTATTTTGGTTCCATCTGTGCTTTATTTGGTTATGGAAGTAGCGGTATTCTCCCTCTCCCTCCTTGAGCCATTGGATTCTAGATTTACGCTTTAGAAGATTTTCCTCACAAAGTAAAGCATCCCAGAGGTTCCTGGATTGGGCTTTCTGAAGATTAAGGAGAAAAGGATCCGAAGGACTGGTCGAGATGGCATGCTGAGTAGAATGGAGAAGAACTCGAGCCTGCTTAACATTATAGGAGAGGTTACCAATTGATTTGTTGAGACTAAAAAGAGCCCTCCTTACAGACTTTAATTTGCCCGATAAAACTTGTAAAAGGTCACCCGTCACAGGGATATTCCAGGCAGCAAGAATAACACTCGAAACACAGCAGCTTATACTCCATAGAGGTACCGCTTATTTGGAATAGATCTGTGGGGATAAAAGCTTTGTCTGTTTGAGGATGTGTATAACATGTTCCCTCATACTGTCGGAGTTACTACCAACAGTGTTGTCATTGCCAGGGTTGCCTGACCTTCGTTGATGTGTGTATCAACGGATAGATCCCTGTTGGGTGCATTGTCAAGGCTGCTTGACCTTCATTAATGTATGTGTCAATGGCAGCATTGTGTTGTAGCCCTTGCTGGGAAAGGTTACGTCGATGGGTTTACTTGCCCTCGGCTGATATGACGTCAAGGCTGCTTGACCTTCATTGATGTGTATATCAATGGTTACATTGCGTTGTGACCCCCGCCGGGGACACGTAGATGTTTGAAGGATGCGCGTTGTGACCCCCGCCGGGGAGGTTTGATATTTTGTGGTTTTTCGCCCCGGGATACGTCCAGGTGGCTCGACAATATCGTTGTGACATCGGACCTTTGTGGGGTATTGAAGCATGATCTATGAAAATTTGAGCTCATTGGTATAGTATACCTTGCATTTAGGTGAATACCTTTGAGACTGACGGGAGTTTAACTTTCGACCAGCGAAAACGAGGATTTCAAAGCTATTCCACTCAATCGCGTAGAATTTTTATTCCTGATTTGGCCTTTTTCGACAGTGAGACCTCCTTTGCAACTCTAAATGGAGCGAGCCGGAGGTGTGGGACCCATGTAGGGGGATGCGGTGTACTGCAGGAGCCATGCAGTGTACCTGCTAGGAGTTTGACGTTAGCCTACTGACCGGTAGTGCCTATGTATAGGTAGTGGTGGTTGCTTTCATAAGTCATTTTCAAGTTAGCGTGATGAAGGAAATCCGAGAGCTCTTCTTCAGATCTGCTGAGTTCGGGAAACTTTCTGCATATTCTGCCACCGTACAAGCGTTCTTCACTATCCTGGTAACACATGCATTTATTTTTTTCCAATTTCTATCCGTTGGAAAATGACACATAGTAGGGAATATGCATGCTGATATGACTTGATAAAAAATATTCAACATAGCAAATGTTAGTATTAAACCATGCTGAACATAATGATGTGAAAATTTTTGACTTTTGAAACAATCAAATTGGCACCTTTTACTGTCATTTCTTATCCTATCTGAGGACAAATGAGTAAAGGTAGACAAGCAAAATAATCACGGTAATTAGACTACACTTACAAATTTTTTTAATGCAAGGTATTGATGCATACAGATGTATATGTATCGTGTGTCTGGTCTTATTCTTGAATGGACACTTAGTCATGCCTATGTGCATGTGGATAGTCCCATTTACAAAGGGGCAATGGCAAAATTTTTCCAAAATGTAGGTATTGGGTAGTCATGCATTTTTAACTCTACTGTAGTAGATGTATGTTAAAGCAATGCATGCATGCATGTAATCATAGAATGCATTTTGAAAAGACTCGAGGTAAGAAATTACCACACCCTTTCTGAGGTGATTTGGAGACTTGTTGTCCAGATATTATGGATCCAGACCAGCCGAGTAGTTCCCCCAGGACCACTTCTGGTGTACGGAGGAGGGCTTTTGAAGAGCCTCAACAGATTACTTTTAGAGGCTCGCTTGATTTGTGAGGCGGTGATACGTCCTATTCGGGTTGAGGTGCCGAATGTCGAGGAGGAGGAGGAGGATGCACCGATCGAGGTTTACGCTCCCTCATTGCATGCGTGTTCCGTAGGGAATTTCCTGTATTCAAGTGGCGGCCGAGATCTTACGGGTGACTTGAGTAGGCATCCTTGATATACTCTTGCATGCAAATGAGGTATGAAGTTAGATCTTTAATCTTCCTTATTTCCTATTGATGAGGAGTCAAGGAGTCGATGTTGATCTTCATTTGATGTAGGTTCCCGGCTTCACACAACCTTGAAGGAACTGGTTTAGCATCCACTCTATGTATCAGGCCTTGCATGATGACTACAGAGCGATTGTCCATGGCTGGGGATTCGGGAGGTTCTTCCCCATTCTACCCCGTCGTTGTCCCTGGGGTTACCTCAGGGCATTCTGATAAGTGTATTTTATATACGCGATTTAATATCCAATTCATGCTTATTTGTTGCTAATTTCTTGTGATCATGTTCAGTTTCACTTGTTTTGTGTTATTTCATGTATAGATTGGCGGTTGAGGTATTTTACGTACAATTAGTGATATTCGGTGCGATGGGAATCAAATGGAGCATATTTGGAAGTAATTCAGCATAGCAACATTGCCATTTAACGAAGCTTGAATTACCGGGCCAGCATTGACGGCTATATACTTTTCCCGAGGTGGGGTCTTCCAATTCATTTAGTAGAAGCATAGCTTCTTAGGGGTGGGCGTTATAGCCTATACACAGCACGGAAATGGGTCTTGATCAAGAAAAAGCAGAAGGCAAGCCTTGGGGAGGGCGTCCATAGATACTAAACCCCCTTTCACCCAAAGGGGTGGAAAATGTTAAGTGTCCTATTTCAGTTATAATTCCTCTTGGGTATGAATTTTAGCTTTCTGCATGTCAGTATAACTCTATTGGATAGAAAATTCGACTGGAGTTTTATAGGAGATATCTATTACTCTATCAAAAATAGCGAGGAGATTAGAGAGAGCATTATTACTAAGATCAAAGTAGAGTTTGATAGCAAGTGTGGAGGAGTATTTGAGGAGTTTTTCAAGACGGTTGCAATCCTAGTCTTCGTGAAGGGTGTTTTCTAATATTCTTTGTGTTAGATTATTTATTGTAATTGGAAGAATGATTTCTATGATTTATTCAGTGTTTATTTCGTTTATTATTAACTAATTCACTTTTTAGGCTTGTGATGGATCTTTAAGTGAATCGATGGTTTTATAAACTTTGATTTCCAATTTAATATGCTATCTCCAGTTTATTTATATTAATTTGTGCTTGAATCTATGAATTGCCTGATCAACAATTCTTTGTGGAGTTGGATGGAATCGAGAGAGGATTTTCAAATCTAGACCTAGTTGATATAGCATGTGTTCAGGATTTTGTTAGTAGCTTAAACTTGATGAGTGTTAAGGTAGAGATATGCTTGACGCCGCATGTAATCGGATAGAGAACTTATTCTTCAACCTTTTTCAATTGTAATTCACATAGAGATATAGTGGGTTAGTTAATTAAGGTGTTTAACATATTTCTATCTTAATTGTAGATTGAATTTAATATGGTATTAGTGCATCGAGAGGTGGTTAATACTACATTCGTGTTCTTGATTAATAAACTGGGATAGTGCATTAAATTGGGATAAAGGTGTTAAAATCAAAGTGAAGCTTAGGGTGAAATCATAAGTCTAATTATCCATTAATTATTTAAAAATTCAGATTTTGATATTCGTGGTTATTTTGTGTCAATTTAATTATTTTTAAATTTTAGTTTTGTTAACTTAAATTATTGATTTGGATTTGTTTAATAAAATTAGGGTTAATAGAAGATTGGTAATTGTAAGTTAAGGTTATTGCTAATTAATCTCTGTGGGAACAATACTCTACTCATCACTTTATTACTTGTTGACCACGTATACTTGCGTGTTGTGCGTATATAGATTTTACCCAACAAGTTTTTGGCGCCGTTATCGAGGATTTTTTTTAGCATAAATCTTAAGTGTTTTACAATATCAGTTTAATTAATCCAGTTTTACTTTGACATTTTTATTTTTTTATTGTGCTTCTTATTTCAGGTGTTGGACGTAGTTTATGCGAACTCGGTCCCAAAATCCAGACTTGCTGCCTTTTGAGGACGACATTGAAAAAAGGTTTCAGAGGTTGAGTAAGTGGATCAAGGAAACGAGGCAAGAATTCGAAATACCTGAAAAAAAAGAAGGAATAGTAATGGCAGCCGAAGATCAGAAAGCGTTAAGGGACTTCAGAACACCCAAGGTGGATCGAATCGATCCAAGCATCACCGAAGCCAAAGCAATAGCAGCAAATACGTTCGAGATTAAGCCTGGGATGATACAAATGATTCAGAAGTCAGTTTAGTTTGGGGGATTTACAAATGATGATCCGAACGAGCATCTAGTCAGTTTTCTGGAAATGTGCGACACATTTAGGTTTAATGGGGTTTCGGATGAGGGGGTGAGACTTCGATTGTTCCCATTCTCTTTACGGGACAAGGCGAAGAGTTGGTTACATTCGTTATCGTCCAGTTCGATAACTACATGGGAGGATTTAGCTCAGAAATTCTCGTAAAATTCTTCCCACCGCATTTGGCCGAAATCTGCGAAGATGAGGAATGAGATTACAATGTTTGAACAAAGCAACATGGGGAGTCGTTATATGAGGCACAGGAAAGATACAAAGAATTGCTCGAGAAAATGCCCACATCATGGTTCGCTCTGGTGGCTACAAATGAACACCTTTACAGCGGACTACATGGGAATCTCGGGACAAGTATCGATGCAAAGATTCCAGGCTGAGCGTTCATGGCAAAAGAGTTACGAGGAAGCCTATGAGTTGATTGAAACCATGTCGACTAATAACTACCGATTGGGCCACAACCAAGAATGACACAAAGCGAAGGCAAGTGGGGTATTAGAAGTAGATAGTATGGCATGATGATGTAGGCACAAATATCTCGCACTTTCAAAGAAGTTGAGTCGGTTCAAGAAGACAAGCTCAACAAAACACGACCAAATCACGCAAGTGGCAATAATATATCACGAGTTGTGCGGAGGAGAGACCCAATGATGAGCAATGTGCAATTAATCCAAAGAATGTTGTGCAATTCATCGGCAATTATAACAGAATTCCTCAAAATACGTATCAGAACACATACAAACAAGGAAATAGAAATCATCCGAATTTCTCATGGAGCAACAACCAGCAAAATCAAGCTTCACGACAATCATACCCTCCAGGTTTCCAGAATCAACAACAACCAGTTCAATATCAAGAAAGAAAACCTGATCTGGAGGAAGTGTTGGCAAAATTCATGACTACCACCGAGTTGGCTATAAAAGAGCACGCCATGGGTATGAAAGCAAAAGATAGGGCGATTAAGAATCTAGAGAATCAGATGGGTCAAATTGCGTTGGCATTGAATAATAGACCACAAGGGACATTACCAAGTGACACCGAGAAAAATCCTAAGGGTAATCACAAGCAGCGTCAAGCCATTATGTTGAGAAGTGGAAAACAACTTGTTGGTTAAGGGCCAAAAATTTCGGTTACAAAGGAGGTTGAATCAGAGTCAGAAAATACAGTGGGTGAGGTAAAGCAAGGGAACGAAAAACAAATGGAAAATAACAAACCAGTCAACAAACCAGCTGTTTATCCTCCCCCACCATTCCAACAAAGAGTTCAAAAACAAAAATTAGACAAGCAATTTTCAAAATTTTTGGAAGTGTTCAAGAAACTTCAAATTAACATACCATTTGCAGAGGCCCTAGAACAAATGCCGAATTTACTTAAAAATTTATGAAAGGGATTCTATCAAGGAAAAAGAAATGGGAAGATTTTGAGACTGTGGCATTAACAGAGGAGTGTAGTGTGGTATTACAGAAAAAATTACCACCAAAACTCAAAGACCCAGGGAGCTTTACTATTCCATGCACGATCGGGGAGATGCATTTCAACAAGTGTTTATGTGATTTGGGGGCGAGTGTAAATCTTATGCCGTTGTCAAGATACTTAGAATTGGGATTTCGAGAGCGAGGCCTCTGAATATCTCCTATGGTTGGCGGATAAATCGATCCCACGATCCGGGAGGCATAGTAGAGGACATCTTAGTGAAAGTGGATAAGTTTATATTTCATGAACTTTATCATTACGGATTTTGAGGAGGACAAGAACATCCCAATTATCCTAGGGAGACCATTTTTTGGCTCTGAGGAGAACACTTCATAGATGTACAAAAAGGAGAACTCACTATGAGGGTCCAAGATCAAGAAGTGAAATTCAATGTGTTTAAGGCCATGAAATTTCCCTACGGATGAGGAAGAGTGTTTTCGAATGGATCTAATTGAGCAAATTGTTAGTGATGACATGAGCAAAAGTTTGGTAAATGATCCGTTAGAAACAACATTATTGGGAGATGAGGAGATCGATGATCCGGAATGGTGGATTACTTCAATTGCTAGACTCATTGCCATGAGTACCAAGATTCAGAACACCGTTTAAACCCTTTGCACATAGAGGAGGTAACTACAGAAAAACTGAAACCATCATTGGAAGAGCCACCAAAGCTGGAACTTAAGCCACTTCCTAAGCACCTCAGGTATGCGTATTTAGGCAATTTAAATTCTTTACCTGTTATTATTTCAGCTGCACTTAACGAATTGCAGGAAGAAAAGTTGTTGAGGGTGCTTCGGGAACACAAATCAGCTATTGGATGGACAATTGCTGACATAAAGGGAATCAACCCTTCATTTTGCATGCACAAGATCCTGATGGAAGACGAGGCAAAACCAACGGTGGAACAACAGTGGCGACTCAATCCAATTATGAAGGAAGTGGTAAAGAAGGAAATTTTGAAATGGTTAGACGCAGGCATCATCTACCCGATTTCCGACAGCAAATGGGTTAGTCCAGTCCAGTGAGTACCCAAAAAAGGAGGAATGACTGTGGTGCAGAATGATGACAACGAGTTAATCCCAACTAGAACAGTGACTGGTTGGCGGGTTTGCATGGATTACAGAAAATTGAACAAGGCAACCCGAAAAGATCATTTCCCGCTGCCCTTTATTAACCAAATGTTAGATAGATTGGCGGGACACCAATATTACTATTTGTTGGATGGGTATTCGGGCTACAACCAAATAGTCATCACTCCGGAGGATCAAGAAAAGACCACATTTACATGCCCTTACGGCACATTTGCATTCGAGGAGGATGTCATTTGGGCTATGCAATGCAAACAACTTTCCAAGCGGTGTATGATGGCAATTTTTTTTTTGGACATGGTGGAGAAAAGCGTTGAGGTCTTCATGGATGACTTTTCGTTTATATGGGAATGACTTTGATAATTGCTTGAAGAATCTGGTCATGGTTTTGCAAAGATGTAAAGGACACGAATTTCATACTAAATTGGAGAATGCCACTTCATGGTTGAAGAGGGCATAATTTTGGGCCATAAGGTATCGGGTCAAGAAATTTGGAAGTCGATAAAGCTTAAGTCGAAATGATTGAAAAATTGCCTCCACAGAGCCTCGGTGAAGGGTATTAGGAGTTTCTTAGGACACTGGGGGTTTCTGAGGTTTATAAAGGATTTCTCTAAAATTGCGAAACCCTTATGTAGTCTTTTAGAGAAGGATCGACATTTAGATTTGATAAAGAATGCAAGATAGCGTTTGATTTATTAAAAGGAAATTGACTACAACCCCCGTTATAGTTGCGGATTGGAGCATGCCATTCGAGCTTATGTGTGATGCAAACGACTTCGCGGTTGGGGCTGTTTTGGGTCAGCGGAGAGACAAGGTGTTTCACGCTATCTACTACATAAAGCAAAACACTTACAGAAACTCAAATGAACAACACAATCACAGAAAAGGAATTGCTTGCAGTGGTATATGCGTTCGACAAATTTCGGGCTTACTTGATCGGGACTAAGGTAATAGTATATACGGACCATGCAGTGATTGGGTACTTGATAGCGAAAAAGGATGCTAAGCCACGCCTTATTTGGTGGATTCTCCTACTTCAAGAGTTCAATTTAGAAATAAAGGATAGGAAGGGGCGAGAATCGGTGTAGTCAACCACTTATCTAGGTTAGAAAACCATGGGAAACAAAAAAGATGACAAATGTGAAATCAACGAATCATTCCCGGATGAGCAAACCTGTTTGGGATGTCGTGAAGATTCCGTGGTATGGCGATTATGCAAATTTCATTGTGAGCAACATTCACCACCTGATCTCACAAGGCAACAGAAAAGAAATTTCTTCACGACGTGAAATGGTACATGTGGGATGATCCATATTTGTTCAAGCAAAGGCGCCGACAAGGTGATTGACGGTGTGTCCCATATAGTGAAGTGAAGAATATTCGCATGAGTCACTCATCGATTGTATGGCGAGCATTATGGGAGTGAGAGGAGACGTTAAGGAAGATGCTATGATGTGGTTTTTATTGGCCCACATTATTCAAAGATGCCCACCGGTTTGTCAAACATTACGACGAGATGTCAAAGGGTGGGAAACATTTCAAAAGCGTAATGAGATGCCCTTATAAACGATTCTAGAAGTTGAAATTTTTGACGATGGGGTATCGATTTCATGGGACCATTTCCCTCGTCCTTGAACAATCAATACATTTTACTCGCGATGGACTCGTGTCAAAGTGGGTTGAAGCTGTGACTCTACCAACAAACGATGCCAAGGTGGTCCTCAAATTCCTTCAAAAGAACATCTTCACTAGGTTTGGCACACCAAGAGAAATTATAAGTGACGAAGGTAGCCACTTTTGCAATAAACCGGTTACTGCTCTTTTGGCCAAGTATGGGGTGAACCACAAGATAGCTACAACATATCACCCTCAAACCAATTGGACAGGTGAGGTATCGAATAGAGAAGTCAAAAAGATATTGGAGAAAGTGGTGAATCAAGAAGAGTCGAAAAAGATTAGTCACTTAGATTGGACGATGCTCTTTGGGCCCTACCGAATTGCATACAAACGCTTGATCGGGATGTCACCATATCAACTGTTATACGGGAAGACATGTCATTTACCGGTGGAACTACAGCATAAGGCATATTGGGCGGTGCAAAAACTCAATTTTGATCAAAAAGCTGTAGGAGAGAAGAGATTACTTCAGTTGAATGAACTCGACGAGTTTCGCCTTCATGCCTATGAGAGTGCCAAAATATACAAAGAAAAAGTCAAAAGATGGTACGACCAGAAAATTTTGCGTCGAACATTCGATCCAGGCCAATCTGTACTATTATTCAACTCAAGGCTGCGTTTGTTCCCCGGAAAGCTTAAATTAAGATGGTCGAGTCCATTTACGGTCAAGCAGGTATTCCCTCACGGTGCGGTTGAAATTTACAGTCGAAATCCACTCGAAACATTCAAAGTCAATGGACACCGTCTAAAGCATTACTGGGGTGGAGAAGCTAACACTGACGTGATCTCCATCACATTGGCCGATACAACTTAAGTAGGTTTTTTTTTTGCTAAGTTTGTTTGATTGTATAAAAGGACCAAATATAATGGCTAGGGGCATACCCCGTAATATAGGTGATGATCTCAAACACTAAGAGATCCCAAAATAAGTTAAACTAACAACCAATACAAAGAATTTGAAACAAATTGAGAGCAGCACTTAAACTAGTCGTCCCACTGGCCCACCACTGAAAACACAAGCAGCCTACTCTCTACCAAGCCTCAAGCTTGCCAAGCTCACTGAAAACCACATGCTCGCCTCAAACCATAGTTTGGGCTTACCATAGACTACCACATGCTCTCCCAAAACTATATGCCGGACCGGCCATACCTGGGCTTACCATCGACCACCACATGCTTGCTCAAGCTAAGCCGCCCAAGCTTCTAGCTCGCCCAAGCCTTGCTCGTCGGGCCAAGCTCGCGCCTCGGGCTAAGCTCGCCCAAAGCCTTGTTCCAAGTCTTGCTCGCCTCAAGCCATGCTCGCCTCAAGCCATACTTGGGCTTATCATCGACCACCACATGTTTGCTCAAACTAAGTCGTTCAAGCTTAGCTCGCTTCCAAGCCTTGCTCGCCTCGAAGCCATGCTCGCCTCAAGCCGTCTCGTCAAGCACCCATCCAACCTAATCAATGCAATCGCTGGAGAGTCGAGATTGCACGTAGCTAGCTACCCACTAGCTAAAATGGCTAAACTAACAACCAATTACGTAAATGATTACAATTTGTGGCCTTGATAAAAGAGTTACATTTAGAAAGTCTAGACTTAATGAGATGGATAACATCTTGGCTAGGATCCTAGGAGGAATAATGGAGCCATTATGGATCTTGTTATTCGAGCCTCCTGCATTTTATAGAAGCAAGTGGGCACAGCTACACATAGGATATTCTTGGACAAAAGTAGCCTTGGTATGAAATCGTAAGCAATAATAAGATCCCAAGAGAATGGAAAAGTGGTCCAATTTCCTAAAGTCACCAAGACTTTGGAGAATGGTTGAAGAGTAATCACATTCAAAAAACAAATGGTTAAAGGATTCTAACAGCTTGATTGCAGAGAGGACAGCCCATGTTCCGCCAAAGGTAGTGTTTGGTCCTATTGTCAGGAGAGAGTTTTGAAGGAGCCCAAGCCGTAGAATGAAGGAAAAGCGAGGAACATGAAACTTATTCCAAAGAATAGAGCTCCAAGGAACCTTGGGAGATCTTGCTTGATTGATTCCCAAACTGCTTGGCCTTAATAGCCTTAATATTACAAGTTCCCCAAAAACTTGGTCAGCCTAGGAGAAGGGATGGGAAGGTGGTGATTTGTCACGGAGGAGAATGACTTCGTGGTGGTGGCCGACCGGGGGGCCTGTGGAGTTGCCAGAGAGGAGAAAGCTAACCGTGGCAAGTGGGGGAAGTCCGTAATTGGAAAGGAGAGAATGAGAAGGGTTAATAGTTGCCCCATTCAACCAAGGATCATACCATAAGCTTATGTGTTGTCCATCCCCCACAATGTACTTTTTAGATGTCAAGAGCGAGAGGCGAATTTGAGGAATTGCTTCCATATCCGTGGAGCAACCGGGGAAATAGGAACTTGCCAAATAGTCTTAGATTTTAAGATAGTGGCTTTCATCCGCTTTTGCCTGCAGAGAGAGTGGGATTGATAATGATAATATGAGGAAATGTTGCAACAAAGCAGAGCTTTATTCCAATCTAATGCATTTTTTAGTCCCAACCTCCCTCATCTTTGGGTAATGTGAGATTAGCCTGTGCAACCTTTGCACCATACTTACACAAAGTTGGACCCTTCCACAAGAATCGCTTAGTAATGCTTGAATGTCTCTAAGACGCCGCCGGAGCATGAAATGAGTGCACCAAAGAGACTTGTAAGGAGAAGAGAATGGAATGGATCAATTGTAACCTCCTGAGAAGGCAAGGACCTTAGATGTCCAAGAAGTGCCCTGTTGGTAATCCGCTGAATAAGAGGTACGCAATCTGTAAGAGAGCTTTTTGGATAATAAGGGTACTCCTAGGAATTTAAGGTGTAAAGATCCTAATTGAAACCCAAGGAGGGAGAGAATGCTGCTAGTAGAGGTTTCATCAGAGTTGGCTAGGTAACAGTGACTCTTGTGGGTATTTGGAATAAGACCAGAGACCAGAGAGAAGGATAGGATGCAAGAATTGACAATAGCAATGGAGGGTAGGCTTGCATGGTGAAAATAAGGATATCACTCCAAAAAAAGGAGGTGAGTAAGTTTGCAAGCCTCCTGCCTTCCAATGATAAGTGAATTCAAAGCAATGAGGTAGCTTTGTTAAGATGAAGGAAAGCATCTCCATAACTATGACAAACAAGAAAGGGGACAGAGGGTCTCCTCGGGCGGCTTCCACGTGAGCTACCAAAGAATCCAAAGAAGAGTTCCATTCAATTTAATAGAGAACACTACCGAGGTAGTACAAGCTTTGATCCATTCTATGAAGATGGTCGGGAACCTAAAAAGCTTTGAGGGTATCAAAATGTAAAATCCCAACGAACCGATCAAAAGCTTTCCTAAGATCAATCTTGAGTGCACATCTAGAAGGTCCCGTCGTCTCCGTGTACCTTGAACAGCTTTTGAGCAATTAGAATATTGTCACTAATACTCCTACCTTTTACAAAGGCCGATCAGGCCGTGGTCAATAATATGGGGCAAGACTTCCTCGAGTCTGTTAGAGATGATCTTTGCAATACATTTGTAAATGGTGTTGCAAAGCAGAAATAGCCAAAGTCCGCCATTGATGAAGGGTCAGCATTTGGGGATCAATGCTAGCTACTGTGGAGTTAATCCTTTGGTGAGCTTTCTATTAGCCGAGAAGAAGAAATGGACAAATTTTTAAGAAATCAGTCCAACAATATCCCAAATTGCTAAGGAAAAAGTTGACATTAAAACCATCCTGGCCCAGACTCTTGTCATGCTTTCATGGAGTTTAGAACCTTAAAGATCTCAGAGTCGTAAATGTGAGCAATGAGTCATGAAGCTTGGAGAGGGCTCACCAGATTCGTGGGGAAAATACCAAAAGTGTCAAACCCAAAGATAAAGGGGTGTCCGAGGCATTAAATAAGGATTTGAAATAGTCAACACCATGCCTTCAACATTGTCCTTGCCATACACCATAACTCCATCATCATTAAGGATAGAAAATATTTTATTGGAGTTCCATCCGCTTCTTCATCATATTAGCAAAATAAAGTGTGTTCCTTGGCCACCCAAAGTTAACCGGGCTTTGTTTCTCGATTTCGTCAGATTAGGACTTCCTCCCTATCAATGGCCCTCGAAAAGCCTTTGGGTGCAAAAGTTTTCCAAGGATAGGTTAGCCGGGTCCGAGGGGTGGTCATGAAGGAGAGATTGTATTAATGCGATCATCTCTAGCCAACTTTACTAAAGAAGTGAGATTGCCAAGAGTGAGATTAAGAGAGGATAAAGCATGTTTGGTGCGTTTCAACTTTTCAGAGAAGACATAAAAGGGGTTCCCATGTATGGGGTGTTCCATGCAGTAACCCAAATTTCTATAAAGCCCTCAAGGAGAGCCATGTGGATTAAAGAATTGAAAATGCCTTCTTGGTTTGGAGAACTTAATGCCAAGATAAGAAGAACAAGTGAGTGATCCGAGAGACCACGATGGGCAAAGGTGGCAAGAGAGAGATCAAAGTTGGAGAACCAAGTCAATTACCCATTACTCTGGCCAAGCTTTTTATGTATAAAGCCTAGATAATTGGTTGTTCCACCAAGTAAATAAAGGGCCAATGCTCGAGATCATCAATGCCAATCGAGGAGGTGCATTCTTTGAAATCATTTTTCCCGATGTCCCGTAAATCATCAAAGTTGGTTAGTCTCGTAAAGATCTTTGATAATATTGAAATCACCCATTAAGCACCAACTTCCAGAGGGAGACACCGCACCCAAATTTCTTTCCATAAGTCTCTTCTTTTCGATATAGGAGTTCAAAGCCCATAAACAAAGGAGATAAAAAAAGAAGTACTAGTAAAATCTAAGGATTGCACCTTGCAGCAGTATGACTTGGGAGGAGGTAAACAAAACATCCAAATTCCGTAGATTAGGATTCCAACCCACCTGGGTTTTACCATTGCCATGAAAATCATAGTTGAAAGCCCATTCCTGTGAGGGACACAAATTTTTCGGAGATTTTTTGGCATTAGTATGTTTTGACTCGCTTCCATTAATCCAACAATGGATAAATTATAATCAGCAATAAGTTGCTTTTACATAGGCCCTGCTTAGGGTGCTTATTGAGACCACGTAATGTCAGAGGTTGCCAACATAAATTAAACCTGATGGTGGGGGTGTTGCTGCTTTTACCCTCGCCTTTCCTCTTTTTTTGCGCTTTGGGGTTCTCCATACCACCAACTGCTTGTTTTTCAAGTCTTTGCCTTCCTTTTCATCAACAACCTTTAGTCTATTAACTAGGGATTTGTGGCACTGGGGAGTCCGAGTCGCACCCAAGGGTGGGATCAGTTGGTCAATTGGATCAAAAGTATTGGACATGCTAGAAAGCATTTGGGGTATGTTATCCAAATAAATTTGGCCCCCCTAGCCACCGCCACCCACTCATGAGAGGGGGGGTTCTCATTTCCTATCGAGAAGGATGAAACCTTTGGTGAAGGGACAACCAACTTCAGATGGCTAACCATTACAAAGATCTCTGTGGCTCCGTAAGGGGGTGCCGGTACTTTTAGGTACCCATTTGAAGTTGGCTTTAGGGCATTTGACTTGGGAGTGGCCAAATACTTTTTGTGTATAAGGGCGCACAGTGGTCTACTTTGATACTCAACATCAACCTAACAAAGGTCTTTTCGGATTTCTCAGAGTGCATAACAACAACTTTGATGGAGGAAGGAAAGAGGATGTGGCAGATACTTCAATGCACACTGCAAAATTTAGGAAGTCATTATTAGTTGTCATCTCATCTGGTGAAGAGAGGCTTACCAATGGCACTAGCTATATAGCCGATCCCCTCATCGCACTCAATATGAGAGAGGGATTGGCTAAGCTTAACCCAGATGGGGATTTTGTCACAATGATTTTAGTGAACTCCACACCTTCTTGCCATTTTCAGTAACAATCACTTTGGAGGCAAAATGCCATGGGCCGATGCAAGGATATTGTCACGATCAAGGAGGATTTGAACTTGAATATATAGTAACCCTTGTTGTGCATAAAAACTTTGGTAAGACCTGTGTTCCCCACAACCGCTTGGCAATAGGTTCAACGACCTTAAAGGGAAGGTTAGAGTGAAGGAAATAGCCAACCAAGCTAGTCGACCAGATAAGGTTTCCCTCGCCAAGCATGTCATCGTGAGAGGTTTTACTGTAATGTCACCATTCTCCATAACAGAGGATGGAAAGAGAGGATCTCACTGGCTTTTCCCAAGTTTTTTGTAACTACAAAGACTCCAACTTTTAGGGACCTCAACCGAGGTCGGTGGGGAGATTTCGCCTTCCTCCGCATGGGATATAGGATTTAAGGTTCAAATAAAAGCATCGCACCCTTTCCCTAAGATAGAAAGGTTCACCGCAGAGCCGTATAAAGGGGATGAAGAAATAGGGGCAATTTATCATGGAAAGCATGTCCAAGATTTTGAATCTTGCCTTCAGAAGATAAGCTTGTACATCCGAGGAGGATATACCATGAGCCGAGAGGAAGTCCATAAGGTGACTGCTTTTTCCTCCTCTCTAACAAGGCTTCATCCCCTCGCCTTTTTGGGAGAAATGTCGAGTAGCCTACAAAAATTTTTTTTGTGTGCACGCCAAGAGTCGGGCCAAAATTAACCTCCAACGAAGGGTCAAGCCGAGTCCTGCAACGAGTCTTCCGAGCCACTGCCGAGAGCCATGGGGATAGGGTTGATTTCAGATTCGCCCATGCTAACACTTCTGACTGCAGTATCCCTAGAAGGGACTCTGTGAGGTGGCCAGGAGAGAGAGATTGGGTTTGACACCCCATCTCTCGCAAAGAGATCCCTAGAAATGTAACTAGAAGAGTTCCCAGCAGACAGGTGAGAGTGGTCTACCATAATGAAGGAAAGAAGGAGAGGAAAAACAGAGGAGGAAGGAAGAGGCCAGGGAGGAGGGGAGACGTGGAGGTTTGGTGGAGAGAGACCAAAGGGGGTAAAATGTAAAAGTAGGTGTAATCTGAAATTGTAGGTGGGGATGAAGTGAGACTCAAAGGGGAAAGAAGGGGTCAAGGAGGAGTTAACTCAAGTAAAAGGGTGAGATTAACCTGCTGAAAAATTTGTAGAGAGAAGGGGAGAAAAAATCTAGAGAGTGGTCAAGACTAGTCCTAGCTTTTGTGTTTAAGGTCCTTCACTTCCTTTTCATCAATTAGCTTCAGCTTCCCCCACAAGAGGATTAGGAGGAGGGGTGATATCAGTGTCAGAGTAAGGGTCATCCAAGGCCCCACCCACTGGGGATAACAAGCAGAAGGAATTTCCATCTTCACCAATCGGCTAAGTAGAACCACCCAAGGGACTAATGGAGGGAGTTGAAAGTGTTTGCCCTTTAGCCACCACAGTCCAACCACTAGCCGGGCACAGGCCAACAAAGGGAGAACTAGGGCCAGCATCCTAGAATAATCTTAACATCCTTTGGTGCAGAAGCAGGAACCTGACTCTTAGGAACCCATTTATAGTTAGCACTCGGGCACCTAACAAGAGAGTGACCGAAAGACTTACAGTGAGCACAAGATTGAGGCCTATTTTGATACTCCACTTTAACCATAACAACTTTGTCAGAGTTGGACTCCTCATGCATAACAACTACTTCCAAGCAGTCTGGGAGAGAAGCGCCAAAGGAAATTTCAATGCAAATCCTTGCATAAGCGATAGGCTCCAGCTTTTCAGTAATCTTGTCCACAAAGAGAGGGAGACCAATCCCACCAGCTAAAAATCTTAGCCCCGTAAAAGATAAATAGGACATAGGGACATTATGAAACTTTACCCAAATCGGGGCTTTGGTACACGATTTAGATTTGAAGTCCATACCTTCCTTCCACTGTTTAAGACATAGGAGCTTATTTGATATATACCAAGGGCCAAGAGCAAGAACGTTATCACGCTCCTTAGTGCTAGCAAACTTGAAGATAAAGAACCCTTTATCTTGCAAGAAGACCTTTTGAAAACCATACTTGTCCTATAAAGAATGAACCGTTTCTGCTACAAGCTTAAAAGGCAAGCTGGCATTTAAAAAACTACCCACAAGACACGAGTTCCATAGATTGATACCCTGAACAAGAACCTCAGGGGGGAGGCCTAATCTGAATAACCCCTCCGAGGAGGGAGGGGAAGGAGGAAAGTACTCAAGTTTGAGGCTGGTATTTGATTCTCTTTGCGCAACTACTGCACTCCAAGTCTTTCCAGCCACAACAGGTTTAGGGACTACCGGCAAAGTCATAGTACCCCCAATCTTTGCAACACCTTCAACCTCCATACTGCCCTTATATAAGGAGGTACTCGACTCACCCTCTTCGAGCAATGTTAGCCCAATTGCTCAATCCAAATAGGGGCCTTAATCGAACCAGATTTCTATTAGGACTATTAACAAATAGGTCATGATCATCAACCTGCCTAACAGATTTCCCTTTGCAAGCAAAATCATTAACATTCTGGAGAGTAAACCCTTTATCTCTAATAAAATCTAACAAGGTATTGCATCTCCTACGCTCATCAGCAGCGTCGATACACCCCTGTTGCTATAACATCTGCGCCGCTTTGAAGATATCACTCATGGAGGTCTTAGGCATAAGCCCTAAATTTTCATCAGCAATGCTATTAGCGTCAGAGGAGGCATCAGAGCCCACACCCACCTCGACTGGGACCGGGATGGACTCTTCCATAGCGACCTCATCTAAGCCTGGAGAATAAGGTTTAAATGTTTCAAAATCAATAAACACGTCCCCCAAATCAGAAAGGGAGTTCCTCGCAGACAAGTGAGAAAAATCAACCATCGAAAGAAAGGAGGAAGATGAGAGAGACGAAGAGAGGAAGAAACAAAGAAACCAATCTCGAAGAGGAACCAGAACTAGGGAGGCAGAAATGGAGCCGAAATCCTTGTGAAAAGGCCGAGAGAAATTTTTAGAGAGGGAAACATTATTCTCTCTCGGTCCCAGGAGTCTAAAGTCCAATTATATATTAAATATAAATTTAAATGTTTTTTTACTGGGTATTACAGCTTGGTGCACATGAACGCATACCATATTTTACCATACCGACTAAGATCCTTATTGTGGAAGATAGTACCCCCTTTTTGCCCCTTGACCCATGTGGTGCCTGACTTTGTTATTTCAGTTAAGATGGCCTTATAGTCGGGATCATGGTCACGCAAGTAGGCATACTGGCTTCTCTAGGAACTCACAATTGGTAGTACTTGTTTATGGCTTCATCACTGAAAGGAACCTGCTTGCCCCTCACAAATGCTATGAATGGAGCCTTATCCTCTGCATTGGCATATAATTCCTTCACCACATTGACAATCGCAGCTCGGCCGCCGGTGAATCTATCCCATCCTTTTTCAGAATTTGTCTTTTCATCTCGCCATCCACGCTGTCGGGTGCCAAGTCGCAGCTGGGGTTAGTGACTTCGTCACTCAGGTAGTCATAACGATCGTATTTCCACGGCTACACTTATGAACTTTCTCATGTCAAAGGCCCGAGTCGGTGGTGTAGACCCGAAACTCTCGCCTCGTTGTCGCTTTGCTATTGGTTTTGGTGCCATGGTATGGAATGGATGACTCAAGCCAATTTCTACCCCAAACTTCACTTGAACAAATCATCGAACACTTGGTGTGCTTAACTCACAATTCCAACAAACTTAGTAATTGGACTTTTAATGTGGTTATGAATGATGAGAAATTGAAAGAACAACTACTTACCCTCAATGTACGGACAATTGGTTGCTTCTCCCTTTAATTATTGTTGCCCAACTCTCACTTAAAGAACCCTAACTCGTGTATGAGTGAAATTGTATGAATAGAGATGATGTTGTGGTGTAGTTAGGGGTTTAATTTATAGAGGGAGAGATAGTGTATGTATGTAGTGGGTTAATATAGTGGAGAAATGGGGAGTTTGTGCAAAGATAATGTAGTTTGATGATGTGAGATAATGGGCAAGATGCAGGGAAGTTGTGGATTACAGTTGTAGTTGAAAGACGTGGAAGTGGAGAAGATGGGTTAATGCTCTGTAACTGTTGAATTTGAATCTCTTCATGTTCCCGTTCTCACTTTGTAGGGATATTATGCAATAGATGCCATCAGCCAAATGGGGTAGGGTGGTATTTTGTTCGGTAGCATGACCCCATTTCCTACGGGGTATCCTTTGTTAAATGTCCGCCCCGGCGGAGGGGTCTCCTGTTTCTGAATCAAGACCCTCGCCCCGGCGGAGGGGGGTACACTGCAACTGAACTTGATTTTCCCCATACTTTGCATCTAACACGTATCCATACACATCCCAAGTACCCGAAACACCAAAAGATTATAAGTTTAAGATAGTAATATGAGCATTAAACATTGAAAGTTGAATGTACTAATTTTTTTTTGACTCGGCTAACTACCTAATAAATCAAAATAAACTATCTTTAAACTAAATTCACACTAAACTTACTCTAAACTACGAATTAAAAACATGTACTAAAAATAAGATAAAATTGGGTTGCCTCCCCATTAGCGCTTGATTTTAAGTCTTTCAGCCTGACTACTCCCTGTTTATGGCGCGTCGGCAAGTGTGATTGAGGTGCCTTCATTGTCGATGTCGCCACCCCAGTAATGCTTCAACCGATGACCGTTGACTTTAAACGTCTCCAATGGATTCCTACTGTATAGCTCAACGACGCCATGTGGGAAAATTCTTTTGATTGTACAGGCCCCAACCATCTCGATTTAAGCTTTCCTGGGAACAACCTCAGTCGTGAATTGAACAGTAATACCGATTATCCCGGTTCAAACTTCATCTGCATGATCTTTTGGTCGTGCCACTTCTAAACCTTTTCCTTGTATAGCTTTGAATTCTCTTATGCTTGCAGTCGAAACTCGTCTAGTTCGTTTAGTTGGAGCAATCTTTTCTCTCCTACGGCTGCTTAGTCAAAATTAAGTTTCTGAATGGCCTAATAAGCTTTATGTTGTAATTCCATCGGGAGGTGACACGCTTTTCCATAGACCAATTGGTACGGAGACATCCCAATTGGTGTCTTATATGCTCTTCTATATGCCCATAGTGCGTCATCCAATTTTAGAGACAATTCTTTTCTGCTTGGGTTCACTACTTTCTCTAAAATCTTCTTCACCTCTCTGTTCGAAACCTCAGCTTGACCACTTGTTTGGGGGTGATATGTCGTAGCCACTCGATGATTGACCCCATATTTTGCCAAAAGTTGTAAACGATCTGTTGCAGAAGTGACTACCCTCATCACTTATAAAAGCTCTTGGCGTGCCAAATCTTGTAAAAATATTCTTATACAAGAACTTGAGAACCACTTTGGCATCATTTGTGGGGAGTGCTACAGCTTCAACCCAGTTTGACACATAATCAACCGCAAGCAAGATGTACTGATTATTGAAAGATGGAGGAAATGGTCCCATAAAATCCATCCCCCATTCCTCAAAAATTTCCACTTCCATGATAGTTTCTAGTGCCATCTCATTCCGTTTTGATATGTTACCCACCCTTCGACATCTCATCGTAAGTTTTCCTGTAAACCTGTGGGCATCCTTGAACAAATCAGCCAATGGAATCTCGATGAAGAACTTTTGGTCAGCTGTCTTCCACTACCATAATGCCCCCCATATGCAAATGAATGACACTCATGTAGGATATTCTTCACTTCATTGTATGGCACACACCTTCGAATCATCTTGTCAGCGCACTATCTGAATAAGTATGGCTCATCCCACATGTACCACTTGACGTCATTTAGGAATTTCTTTTTCTGTTGTCGCGTCAGATCAGGGGGAAGGATGTTGCTCACCAAATAGTTAGCAAAAATCGACACAACGTACAAAAATTCGAATTAACTCCTTAAAAAACCGCTCATCCCGGAATGACTCATTGATTACACACTTATCCGCTTCATCCTTTTTAGGGTTTTCAAATTTTCGATAGATGGTCTGCTACTTGATTTTCTGTCCCCTTCCTATCCTTTATTTCCAAATCAAACTCCTGAAGGAGAAAGATCCATCTAATAAGTCTAGGTTTAACATCCTTTTTCGAAATCAAATAGCGAATTGTCGAGTGATCCGTGTAAACCACCACCTTTGTTCCAATTAGATATGCCTAAAATTTATCAAAGGCAGATACTACTGCAAGTAACTCCTTTTCTGTAGTTATGTAGTTCAATTGGGCATCCGTAAGAGTTTTACTTGTATAGTATATGACGTGGAATATCTTCTCTCGGTGTTGATCCAAAACAGCCCTCTTGCATAAGTCATTTAGCATCGCAGCATTAATTGAATGGCATAGTCCGGTTGGTGCGACAATCATCACGTGGTCAACTTCATTTCAACTACTCAAATCTTCGCTTACACTCGTCATCAAATCTGAATATCGCATCCTTCTCTAAAAAGGCGCAAGGGTTTTACAATTTTAGAGAAATCTTTTTTTTTGCTAAATTTAAACTGTATTAAAATAAAAGAAATTACAAACCTCATGGAAAAACCCGATCAGAATATAGTATAGACATTATAGGACATGCCCTATGATGTCAGGACTATAAAAGATTACAGGCATAATGCCCAAACAAAGCTATTACATAAAAAATCAACCTATAATTTTTTACATAAGAGAGCAAATTTTCCATAGGTCTAAGGACATGAAATTCCTGTGAAATTATGACGGTCCAAAGCAAAGCAACAAATTTGAGAAGCCAACAGTGGAATTTCCTAGCCACCGCATTGTACATGTTCTAGCTAAGAAGTAACAATAGATAAAAGTAGTCAAGCAAATTTCTAGACCCGGATCGACAAAAATGTTCACCCATATACTTAAACCAGGGCGCAATTTATAAGAAACAAGCAAGATCGCCGGTTTCCAAAAAAGGATAGATCTGTTGCGGCTGACCAACCAATATGCATATAGCAGAAGAGCGAGTAAGCAGAACCCTTGCAAATAATCGAGGCAAGCATAGCACAACGAGCATAGCTCATCTGCAGACAATGTATAACTCACTACGCACCTCTCAGGTGTATAACACATCGATCACAACACCATTAACAAAACCTGTTGTAACATTAACAAAGATTCATGCCTGACCCTGCTCACTGCAGAATAGCGTAGCAATAAACAGGATAGTTATGAGACCAAAGAACATTAGGCAAATATAGAGAACCCAATAACTCTCGAGGCAAATAAGTAGAGCAATAGTAGCAATCGCCCACTAGCCCACCTTTGTTCGGACCATCACCTCCAGCAAGCAATAGAAGCCCATAAGAAGCTTCCAAATGGTTATAGTCAAAGACAAAACTTGAGAGAAGCAAAGTAGCTCAAAGTAAGTGCCCCTTTCCATGGCCCAAACCTCGGGACCATCATTGCAATTGCTCAACCACACAACAAACTACGGTGATAACTCTCACCCCACATCCAACAGAAGTATAAGAACCTAGAACAACCGCCCTCACTAGCCCAAACAAAACATATCACACGCACAAAATAGATCCTCACCACAGCAGTAACATAGCCAACACCCCAAGAACCTCATAACATTAGTTGGGCCCCATAACTCAAGCTAAAAGCCGGACCTCCCCAACAATTTTCAAGAGAAAGCATTCTAGCCCAAACGAAGAAATCGTAGTCAAAACCAAGCTACATAAACTGCATACATGCCACTACACGAACCTTTAAGCGAGACAACCCGGCCAGACCACAAATCCAAAGAAGATTATAAAACCAAGTAGTAGCACTGCAAAGAAGAACCCAAAAGGCCCAATGAAATGCAGATCAGTCCCCAAGCATAGCAAATGCAGCAAAGCAAAGAATACATAACGTGCAAGAATAAGCACAACTCAGCAAAGATTAGAGAAATGAGTACCGTAAACCCAAAATCCCAAAGAAGAAAGGCGATGGAGATGATGGTACAACCCCAAGGACCGAGGCCATGATCACAAGACAAGATGGCGAAATCCAAGTTTCTCCTCGACATCATGAAATCTGAGATTACTATACTGACTTGCACTTGATGAGGTTCAGGATATCCTCAACCATATTCCTCACGGTGTATGGCTTTTTGGAGAAAATTCTAGCGTTACGCTCCTCCAAATTCCATAAACAACAAAGAAGAAAGGCAAGATGAATAAGGCTATGAAGAAAATTTGCCCTAGGGTAACCAATAAGGAAATCAGTGATTGAGACCCAGCTCCTAGAAGTACCTCTCCAACCATAATATCTAAGGACAGAGACAAGCACACGGTAGGAATAGTTGTAATAAAAGAATAAGTGGTCAAAAGTTTCTATGTCATTGCGACAAAGAACACATAAGGGATTAACTTGTATACCAAAGCCTACCGGTCTATCCAAAGTATGTAACCCTTTGTGGAAAGAAAGCCACAAATTAACCACAAGACTTGGCAAGCGTGAAGCTTCGAATTGGGGTTAGTCATGAGACCCGGACATCCCGGGATCGAGTCCTTTGCCTCAAGTGTGAGAATTCTTTAATTCGAGTGGTTGACATGACAGCAAGTAAGTGATGCATAAGCAGCAAAAGGGTCGAGTCGACACTGGGGGATTAGTCCGACCGCGGTTGGGAAACCCCACATTATCAAAAAAGGAAAAAAAAGAAAAAAAAAAAAGAAAGCCACAAATTGAAAGAATACCGGGGGCGAGAAGCTTATGCCATACTAATTTAGCCCAGGGGACATCCATGCCGACCCTCCTAATAGACCGCCAAATAGAGGAGGCCTTAAACCTCAATAGCTTTAGTGTCTTCCAAGAAGATCTGATCCGAGGAACTGGAGTCACAAATCCTAGTATAATCAAAACCTTCCCTGAACTCAATAAGGTCATTATGATTTGAAGAAGGGAGGGACCAAGCCGAGTTACGGATAATGTGGTGGATAGTTGCCCAAGGACCAAGGCCCGAGTTTGTGATCAGTGGAGAGAGGGTAGATGAGGCTAATGGGAGATCACTGAGCCATGGGTCAAACCATACGCTAGTATTCTTTCCATTCCCAATGCAGAATCAAATATGTTTGACGGCTATGGGTCTCAACTGTAGCACCTTTCGCCAAATCCAAGAGCATTCACTAGGAATAGGCATACACCAAAATTGTTTAGACTTTGTATTCGAACGAATCCAAGAGGCCCAGATAGAGCAAATTGATGGGTTGACAACCCTCCAAAGGTGTAAGAGAATTTGGGCTTTATTCCATTTCTCAAGATTTTTTATGGCAAGGCCCCCTTCAGGTAGTGGTCTCGCAATCTTACTCCAAGCAACCTTTGGACCATATTTAAGAAGGGATGGACCCTTCCAGAGAAATCTACACATAATGGACTTAATGTTATTAAGAACCGCAGCAGGGAGAATGAAAAAGGATGATCAATAGGATTGATTCGAGAAGATGACGGACTTGATAAGAAGAAGTCTACCGGCATAAGAAAGAAACTTAGTGGTCTATGAAGAAATTCTAGCTAGGATCTTCTCTATAAGGGGTTAACAGTCGGCAAGGCTGAGCTTGGAATTAATCAGAGGAACTCCCAAGAACTTAGCGGGAAAGTCTCCTAATTGAAATCCCAAGATTGCATTGATGGATCCTGCCAGAGGAGTGGGAACTTGAGAAAGAAAGCACATACTTTTGGACTCATTAACATGGAGACCCGAAAAGCTCGAGAAGGAGTCCAGACAATCCTTTATAACTTGGACCGATTGGAGATCACCATGACAAAAGAGAATAAGATCATCCACAAAATAGAGATGGGTGATAGATTGTTGCTTAGTTTCCAGTGAAATCGAAAAGGGGGCTCTAGAGAGTGCTTTGCTAACATGAGAGAAAACACTTCCATAACAATCATAAAGAGGTAAGGAGATAAGGGGTCCCTTTGTCGTAACCCTTTTGTCTCTTTGAAATAACCACACAAGGCACCATTAACTTTAACTGAGAATAAAGGAGAGGTGAAGCAAGCCTTTATCCAGAACACAAATTTAGGTGGAAATTTGAAGAGCCGAAGAGCCTCTAAAAGGATGTCCCAAGAGACAGAATCAAAAGCTTTGCTTAAATCGATTTTCATAGCACATCTAACCGGTCCAGATGGGCGGTGGTAGTTCTAGAATAGCTCTTGGGCAAGAAGAATGTTATCCCCGATTCTTCTTCCAGCCAAAAATGGTCTCCCTAAGATGATTGGGAAGTTCTTATCTTCCTCATAATCCAAAATTATAAAATTTGCTGGAAATATAAATTTGTCAACTTTGACCAAAATATCCTCCATAATGCCTCTCGGATAACTTAACGATCTATCTGCTAACTGCAACGATATGTTCTTAGGCCTTGGCGCTAGTAAACCCAATTCAATATAAACAGATAATGGCATGAGGTTTACACTTGCCCCCAAATCACATAAACACTTCTTGAAGGTCATATTATCGATCGTGCAAGGTATAGTAAAACTCCCCGGATCCTTCAACTTTGGAGGTAACTTTCGCTATAAAACTGCGTTGCATTCCTCTGTCAACGCCACAGTTTCATAATCTTCTAACCTTTTCTTCCTAAACAAAATACCTTTCATAAATTTGGCATAACTCGGCATTTGCTCTAGGGCTTCTGCGAACAGAATATTTATTTGAAGTTTTTTAAAAATTTCCAAAAATTTAGCAAATTGCTTGTCTAATTTATGTTTTTGGACCCTCTGCTAAAATGGCGATGGATGATACACAAATGGCTTATCATCTGACTTTATCTGTTCAACTTGCTTTTCTTCACCCTGTTTCTCTTCAACCACTTTGTTTTCGTTATCTTTAACATCCTCCTTAACTGAATTTTCTACAATTTTCCCATCGAGATGTTTTCCGCTCCTCAAAGTGATTGCTTGACACTATTCTTGATTTCCCTTCAGATTCTTTTTTGTGTCACTTGGCAGAGTTCTTTGCGGTCTATTATTCAATGCTAAGGCCAACTATCCCATTTGATTTTCCAAGTTTTTGATGGCCACTGCTTGTGATTTCATTGCCGCCTCATTTCCCTATATGTATTTCAACAAAAGCTCTTCTAAGTCTGTTTTCTTTTCTTGATGTAGAGCTACTTGTTGCTGCTGATTTTGGAACCCCAGGGGATCAGAAGGTCGTGGAGCCTGCTGATTTTGATTGTTGCTCCATGAAAAGTTAGGATGGTTCCTATTCCCCGGATTGTAGGCATTTTGATACACGTTTTGCAGAATTTTAGTGTAGCTGCCCACAAATTGAACCGATATCGGGTTTATGGCACACTGCTCTATAGGATGTTCTCCTGTACATAGCTCGTAAACATATGTCACCTGGTGTGGTTGTGCACTAGTAAAAGTATCCATTTTCTCCGATAAGGCTGAAATATGTGTCGCCAGCGTTGTTACTCCATCTACCTCTAATACCCCTACCTTAGGTTGTGTCATCCTTTCTGTAGGCCACTGGTAGTTATTAACTGCCATAGTTTCAATCAACTCATATGCTTCCTCATAATTCTTGGCAATGAACGCTCCACCCGAGGCTGCATCAATACTTGTCCTGAAATTTCCACTCAACCCGTTGTAAAACGTATTCATCTGCAGCCATTTCTGAGCAAGATCTTCCCAAGTGGTGATTGATCCCAACGGTAGAGAATGTAACCAACTTTTCGCCTTGTCCCGCAGGGTAAATGGAAACAAGCGAAGTCTGACTGCGTCGTCTGACACCCCATTGTATCTGAAAGTGTCACATATCTCCAAAAAGCTGACCAAATGTTCATTCGGATCGTCGTTTGCAAGTCCCCCAATCTGAACTGAGTTTTGGATCATCTGAATAGTCCCAAACTTGATTTCAAACGATTTGCGACAAAGAATGCCTACTGGTGATACTCGACTAGAGCTCAGTCACTTAGGTGTAGAAAAATCTCTCAACGCTTTCTGGTCTTCGGCAGCCATTACTTCTTTCTTTTCAGAATTCTCAAAGTTTTCCCTTGTGTCTTTGATCCACTTACTTAGCCTTTGAAACCATTTCTCAATATCGTCCTCAAAAGGAAGCAAGTCTGTTTTTGGATAGAGTTTGCATAAACCAACTTCAAGAACCTGAAATAGATAGAACAAAACAAAAGAAAAAGTGTTTAAGTAAAACTGGACTAATTAAATTGATATTGCAAAATATTAAAATCTATACTAATCCCCGGCAATGGCGCCAAAAAATTGTTGAGTTAAAATCTAATTACGCTCATACGCAAGTGCACGTGTTCAACAAGTAATATAATGATAAGTTAAGTATCGTTCCCACAAAGATTAAATATGAAATTAACCCTCATAATTACCAACTTTCTATTAATCCAAATTTTATTAAACTATCCAATTCAAGAATTATAACTATAAAAACTGAAAATATTAAAAATACTAAGAATACCAAACAATCAACAAACTTAAAAACTATAATTTCAAGCAAATATTGGAGAATTAGGCTTAGAACTTCACTCTAAGTATCACTCTGATTGTTACACCTTATTCCAGTTTAATTCACTATCTCAGTTTATTAATCAAGAACACTCATATAGAACTAGCCACCTCTCGATTGCACTAATATCATATTTACTTAAATCCACAAGATAGGTAGAATTAAGTTAAACACCTTAATTAACTAATTCACTATATCTCTATGTGAATTATAATCAAATAAGGTTTAAGTTCAAGTTCTCTATTCGATTACATGCGACGTTAAGCATATCTCTACCCTAACATTCATCAAGATTCCATTCAATCACAAAATTCAAGAACACATGCTATAATGACTAAGTCTAGACTCATATTTCCTCTCTCGAATTCATACAAATTCACATAGAATTGGTGATCAAGCAATTTATAAATTCAACCACAAATCAATATAGATAAACTGAAAGATGGATTATTAAATTGAAAATCAAAGCTACATAATCATCGTTCAACCCAAAGATCCATCATAAGCCTAACAAGTAAATTAGTTCATCACAACTGAAATAAAACTGAATCCATCAAAGTAAACATAATCCCAATTACAATTGAATTAAAGAAAAAGAATGAATATAACACCACCCTTCTCCTTCGCTACAATCTGCAATTATCGTGAATTCCCCTTCAAATCCTTCCTCCAATGCTTTTGCTCAATTTTTAGTCTTCTAATTCTCAATTGATTGTTCGTTTGATTGTACCCTCTTATCTCCCTTGTTGTTGTTGTTGTTGTTGTTGTTGTTGTTGTTGTTGTTAATAACCAACCTAGGACCTGTAATCTGACCATAATTCGACGCCCAATTGAGTTCCACACAATGTCAATCACTATCCTTTTACGCCCTCTATGACAACACAATAGAAAGCAGGACTGGATTTTTTTCCAGTACCCACTTCTGTGATGATTTTTTCTTCATTAGCGCCCACCACAATGGGGAGGTGCTTGTAATACCCAAAAAAATAAAATAATAATAAATAACATATAAATTTAAATTTATTCTTTTTAAATATTTTAATTGGACTAGGTCTTTTATTACCCTGGGAAAAAAAATAATAATAAATAACATATAAATTTAAATTTATTCTTTTCAAATATTTTAATTGGACTAGGTCTTTTATTTTGGTCAAACTAGTCATTTATTTTTTCGGGATTAATAAGTATTAATAAGTGGTGAATAAATTAACTTAGTAAAATTGGGCTTTTAACTAATTGGGTCTAATTTATATGTGGGTAATAATAAATCCTATTTAAATTAGGAGAGTTAATAAATTAATAAATAAATAACTAAACCTAATCGTCCTCACATATATTTTGTTACGAATTGGTGGAGAGAAAAGAAGAGAGAAGGCGACTGAAGCTTGAAGGAACCGGAAGAATTGTTAGTCAGGTAAGTTGTTAAATTATTTGTTTATTGCCGATGTGATCATATAGAAACTAGAGAGTATTGAATTCAATATCAATAAAAGAGTTCATCATTGAAAAGGGTAAAACCTTATTTTAATTTAAGCTTCTTAGTGGGTATCATGTGGAGAAAAGAGTTGACTAAATAATGAACTTCCATGTGGGATTCTAAATGCATATTTTATAATACTAAATGACAATTGTAGAGATTGTCGAGATTACTTTTGGCTGGAGCAAAGGACTTTGGACTAGATTTATATATATGTAATAATAATAATAATGGATCCTACAATAAAGAAATTAGAACAATAAACAAATAATTTCAGTAACAAGATTTGAGGCTCTTTGTTATAAAAGCAGTGATGTATATATATATATATATATATATATATATATATATATATATATATATATATATATATATATATATATATATATCTTATACTATATAAAGCATAAAATCTTGATTTGTGTCAAAATAAAAAAGGAAATGATTAAAAGATTAATTGTAATATAATTTGGGTTTGTATTGTAAACTTGATGTAATCGGAAAATTAATTTCATGTTAATATAAATTATAGTTATTAAGTATCTTATAATTGCATTATTATTTCTTTTATTAGATCGAGACGGAGGAAATTTAAAGAGTTATATTTGGAATATAAATTTTGGATTATTCATGATTGATATAAGGCGATGATTAAAGGCATATTAAATAGATTATGAATTATTTTGGAATTATTAGTTTGGATTGTTTTTTAATTTGAGGTGAATATGTTTGGAGTTAGAATAACGTTTACAGTATTTGATATCGTTGGCATTTAAGGAAAAATTTTTTGTGAGTGTGCTTTAAATGGTTTGGAAGTATCAGTCTGATTAAGTACTCTTTCAACGATACTCTTGTTAAATTTGATTTGTTCGTTTGTTTCCTTGTTTGATTACGTTATGATTTCACATAATTATTTTTCTGTGAAATAAATATATTAGTTTCATTTTGGAGTTGATCACATTATGACTCGTGATTTGTACTCTTTAAATTAGGATATCATGTTTAGTATCTATTTTTGATAATTGTAGAGCGATATATGTTTCTACCTTCTTTTTGAGACCTTGTGACTATAATTTGATTTGGTTCAACATATACATATAGAACCCTTTTGTTGGTATTATGTCGCATGTATTGTGACATGATATTTTGTTAGAATATCTTAGTAGGGTATACGAGCTATAACCACTTGTGTGGGGGTACCACAGGCATGTCGTCTTGTACGAGAGACATGACACTTTAAAATGGTAATTTGTGTGATTAGTGCACCTGGCGTCTGTTTTGGGCTCTTAGGAGGAAGTGGGCCATTTAGTGTGTTTTATTGTGGAGGCGTATGGATTAACCTAGTTTTTTGTTCTCTTGGATTTGTGATGTTGTGCCAAACACACCTATCCGATTTGCATACATTTGGATTCGCGATCAATGTGTGATTTGCATGTGTGGAATTATTTTGGCTGCATGTTTGGCATCATTTGATTTGCCTGTGTGGCATTATTTTGACTTGTCTGTGTGGCAAGATATATTTCTGAGCTCATTCGGTATGAAATAACACCCAACCATTTTATTCTGCCTATTATTTCATTGTATTAGTTTGTTTATTTCTGTTCAGTTCAATTCATTGAGTTAGTTACTTCAGTTCGTTATTTCTTTATTCTTATATTGGTTTCGTCAATTCTGTCGATTCAGATATATTTTGTTCAGATCTTTGGAGATTATATTTTCGTCAGTATTTACACTTAAGGCTTTGTTCAGTATTTTGTCTCAGTTGTTTTCGTATATCAGTGGTATATCTTTTGTATATCTGTATCCGTACTGCGCAATTGGCTCATGCTGTGTTTTTTTTCCGGCAGGTTTGCAGGGGTGATTCAGGGCTAGTGTGATGAGAGAGTTGCCTTTGACCATCTAAGTTGATTCGAATTTAAGTTTTGATTATTTTGACTATGTTTGGAGAATTATATTTAGTACTTTATTGATGGATATCATTATTATATATTTGAAGTCATTAGTGCTCTGTTTATTTATTTTGAGGTTTATTTAGTACTTTATTGATGGATATCCAATAGTTTTGATATATTTTGTTAGGCTATGATACATTGATCTATTTAGAGTTGTAATAGTTATTTCAGATTGTGGTTTGAGCCAGTGTGGTATTTATTATGGTTTGTTCTAAGACATTTAATCCTTTTGAGATTATTCTTTTGTGGATTAGAGTTTTGTTATATATTCATCATTTTGTTATGTTTTGTGCATAACCTCTCTTTCTATTTCGGAAAAGGGGTGTTACAGAGTTGATATCAGAGCTTAGGTTCTTTCTTATAAAAAACCTATTTAGGTTTGACCGTTATGGGTAGACTTTTGGGTTAGGTTTTTGTTTTGTTTAATTTTTTGTTCAGCTATCATATCAGCTATATTGTCAGCAGAGGCATAATCATCAGCAGGGGCAAAATCAGTGTCGTTATCCAGGACCAGCTGGTGGGGGTAACCCAAATCTCATTCCGATAGCTCCTTGTGCTACTTGTGGGGCTAATCATCCAGGGAGGCAGTGTCATAGAGTCACAGGTGCATGCTTCTTGTGTGGACAGATGGGTCATATGGCTAGAGATTATACTGGGCCACGTGGAAATGGTGGAGGTGGCGATAATGGTGGCAATGGAGGTCAGCGTCAGGGTGGTCGAGTGTTTGCCTTGACGTATAACTAAATGGCAGTGCACTGTGCAATCATTTTCGCACTCTTTTAGTTGGCTATCGTGAGGCTTCTATTTTATTTGATACGGGTTCTACTCATTCCGTTGTTGCTTACTCTTTTGTTCGGCACCTGGGTGTGCCATCTCAGTTCTTAGATTCTGTTATGTCTATTGCTACCCCGATAGGGACTTCTGTTATTATTTCTGATTTGTATCGAGGGTGTGTGATCAGTTTTGGAGATAAGATTCGTAGAGATAATCTTCTTCCGATGAGTATGCACGATTTTGATGTCATTCTTGGGATGGACTGGTTGGATAAACACCAAGTCACTATCGATTGTCAGGCGAAGAAGGTTATATTTGGAGATGTGAAGTCTCCGGAGTTCGTGTTTCAGGGTTCACAGTCGAGTATGGTGTTGAAGTTGATTTTAGCTTTGAAGGCTGAGAAGTTGGTAGCAAAGGGTTGTGAGGGATATTTGGCATTTGTGAAGGATACCTCTAAGGGTGAGTCCCATATTGAGGATGTTCCAATTATTCGTGATTTTTCCGATGTGTTTCCTGAGGAGTTGTCAGGGTTGCCACCGCAGCAGGAAGTGGAGTTTGCTATTAAGCTTGTTCCTAGTGCGGAGCCTATCTCTAAGGCGTCGTATCGGATGGCACCGTTGGAGTTGCAGGAGTTGAAGGAGCAGTTACAGGAATTGTTAGATCGCGGTGTGATTCGGCCGAGTGTTTTGCCGTGGGGTGCTCCAGTTTTGTTTGTGAAGAAGAATGATGGGTCTATGAGGCTGTGTATAGACTACAGGGAGTTGAACAAGATTACCATCGTGAATCAGATCCATTGCAGGAGGATTGATGACTTGTTTGACCAACTTCGTGGGGCAAAATATTTTTTGAAGATAGACTTGATGTGGCTATCATCATTGAGGGGTGAGGATGGGGATATCCTTAAGAGGGCTTTTTCAGATTTTCGATATGGGCATTACGAAGCTCGGTAATGCCATTGGGTCGACTAACGCTCAATGGTGTTTATGGATTTAATGAATTGGGTGTTCAGGGAGTACTTGGACCAATTTGTTATTATATTTATTGATGACATTTTGGTTTACTCCAAGTCTGGAGAAGAGCATGAGGAGAATCTTCACACAAAGAGTGTTGGGAATTTTGCGTAAAGAGAAATTGTATGCTAAATTTCTAAATCTGAGTTTTGGTTGGAGCAATTCGCATTTTTGGGACATGTTGTTTCACTTTGAAGGCATTAAGGTGGATCCTCATGAAGGTTGAGGCTATCACTAAATGGCCAAGACCTACTTATAGTGACAGAGATTAGGAGTTTCTTGGGTTTGGCAGGGTATTATAGGCGATTTGTGGAAGGGTTTTCCCTGCTTGCCTTACCATTGACTCAGTTGATGAGAAAGGGCGTGAAGTTTGTGTGGAATGAGGAGCACAAGAAAAGTTTTGAGGAGTTAAAGAAACGACTTGTGACAGCTCCAATACTTGCATTGCCATCGGGGACATGAGGTTACCATATTTATAGTGATGCTTCTAAGAAGGGCTTGGGGTGTGTTTTGATGCAACACGGTAAGTGATCGCTATGCTTCTAAGCGTACTTAAACCTTACGAGGTGAATTACCCCACACATGATTTGGAGTTGGCAGCGGTGATCTTTTCCCTAAAGATTTAGAGGCATTATTTATATGGAGAGACTTGTGATATCTTCACCGATCACAAAAGTTTTAAATACATTTTCACTCAGAAGGAGCTCAATATGAGGCAGAGGCATTGGTTGGAGCTTCTAAAGGATTATGATGCTAGAATTCAGTATCACCCGGGGAAGGCAAATGTGGTTGCAGATGCTCTTAGCCGAAAAATTCACTAAGTGTGAATTTTGGCTTAAAAGAGTGCAGTTTTTAGGACATAGATAAAGATGGCATTTCTGTGGATCCAGCAAAGGTAGAAGAAGTTAATAATTGGGAACAACCAAAAACGCTAACGGAGGTTCGGAGTTTTCAAGGGTTAGCGGGATACTATAGAAGGTTCATTCAAGACTTTTCTAAAATAGCTACTCCGTTGACAAATTTGACGAGGAAGTCAGTGAAGTATGTGTGGACTGAGAAGTGTGAAAGTAGTTTTCAGGAACTAAAAAGGAGGTTAAATGAGACACCTGTATTGTCTTTACCAGATGATACGGGGAATTTCGTAGTTTATAGCGATCCTTCGCATACAGGACTGGGTTGCGTGCTCATGCAGCATGGCAATGTCATTATAACATGATTAAAAACTAATAAAAACTATTTACAATACTACTCTATTATGCAACTATTACACTACATGAATGCAAACATCTAATGAACCTAAAACTAAACATGAAACTAAACTAAACATATGCAAAACTAACTAAATAAATTAAATATGCAACACAACAAAGTTAAACTAACTCCCCCAAACTTTAACAATTACAATGTCCTCATTGTAAAGATAAACAGTAGGTATACGAGGACTTCCTTGTAATCGCCTAAGCTTGAGGTGCTGGCTGTTGCTCTTTATTGTCTGAATCAGAGGGTCCCACCTTGGCATCGGGGCAGGCTGCTGGTATGGAAACTGAGCATTGGGGTTGAAATATTGGAGCGTCACATTCAAGGAGGCAAATGACATATTCATGGCCTCGAACATATGGTCCTGCCTGGCCGTGAGTCTCCTCATCTGTCTTCTGGCATCTTTGTTGTACTCATCCACTTGTCTCTGGAGGCTCTGAAATTGAGGGCTAAACGTATCTCTGTCGGTTTACTGCATCTCCTCAGTTCCTTTCTCTCCCATCGTCTCATCCACCTGGAACTCGTCGTAATCAGAGGTGTCCTCAGCATCAGCCTCATCCTCAAAAGTTGGTGGAAATATGAACCCGACTCCTCTTGGGTATGACTCGCCCCCGGGCCAAACTGAATACCGTGCAATCATCCTCGTGTCCAAAGTATGAAGCGGCATCTGTGTAGTCTCATCACCGGACCACCTAACTCCCGCCTGCCTGCATAGCCCACATATGAGAGATGGGTGTGGCAAGCCGCCAGAAAATGGTCCTCATAGACATCTTTGGATAGAAAAACTTTTAATGGCACCCACGTCGATGAGAAAGTCTTGGACGATGGCATATAAGAGAAGTATTTTCTCCTTGGTCACCTCTGTCATATGTGTGGATATGAATAGCTTGTGTAAAACCCCCTTTCTGAAATAGAAAGAGAGGTTACTCAAAACACAACAAAACTAATGAATTTAATAGCAAGGCTCAAAGCCACAAAAGAATAATCTTAATATCTGATAAATACCACAAGCCAACCATAATAAATGACAAAATGACTCAAACCACAATCTAAAATAATTATTATACTCCAAACAAACTATTGGATCACAACTTAAACAAAATATCTAAACCATTTGGATAAAAGGAAGCTCTCGTCACACTTGCCAAGATCCCCCTGATTACCTGTCGGAAGAAAATATAGCATGAGCCAAATGCCCAGTACGGATACAGGGTACAAAATATAGAACTTAGATAACTAACTCAATTTAATGAACTGAACTGTAACGAACAAAACTAATACAACAAAATAATAGACTGAAGCAAATGGCTGGGGTTATTTCATACCGAGCTCAAAACAAAACAGAAATATATCTTGCCACACAGGCAAGTCAAATAATTTCACACAAACAAATCAAATAATGCTACACAGGCAAGTCACACACATTGGACCGCGAATCCAATGCATGTAAAATCGGAAGGTGTGTTTGGCACAAACATCACCAATCCACATAATAGAACAGAACAAAAACTAGGGTCGACCCATACGCCTCCCACAACAAAACACCAAATGGCCAACTCCCACCGGAGCACAAAACAGAGACGCCATGGACTGATCATACCGCCATGGAAGGTGTCATGCCTTGGTGCCCGAGAGGACATGCACATGGTATTTCTACTGTGGTTATAGCTCAGGTATACCCTATGGTATTCTAACAAAAATATAATGTCACAACACATGCAATAAAATATCAATACAAAGGGGTTCTAATGTGTACATATTAAATCGAACGAATTATCAACACAAGTCTCCAAAATTATACTAACATGTACATCCCTATAGATATCAAAATAAAATTTAGACATGATACACTAGTCTAAAGAGTACAAATATGAGTTCTAATACAATGCCAAAACAAATTTCTCACAATAAATTGACAAGGAACAATTATGAGAAGCAATATTAAATTTCGAAACGAATAACGAAATGAACAAATCAAAAACAAAAGTGTCTCGCTGAAAGAGTACAGAATTCGTACTTGGATTAAGCAATGTAATACCCAAAATTATTGTCCCAATATAGTTCGTTAAATTCCTTCCATTCGAACTAATTAAACAAAATAATAATAAATATAAGTACACTTGTAAAAAAAAATTCTTCAATCTTTAGCCCATTGATAAATTCATTTTATTATTATTATTATCAATGTTATTGTAACAAATTTATTCATTAATTCAAACTTGTATATTATAATATAATAAAATACAATTAACATTTATTTGTGCTAGCGAGGAACATGTCAGGATTATAAGATTACATCTATATACATTCAAATTGAATTTAAGACACCACCCAATCCCACCAATTTCAAAAGCAGTCAAGTCTCTCATAATTATTAAAACATTTAGTATTGATTTTACATTAATCTAATAAGTATTTGTACAATACACACTGATGTTATGGGGATAATACCCTTGATGCAGTAATCATTATATTCAATTTAATAATCATAAAGCTTAGTTAAAGATGGCTCCTTGATGAGTGAGTTTTATACTCATAATTGAATGCGTTTGAGATTAATCTTTTGGTTGATTTTAAGTGTTTGTGTCTATTCATGCATGTAGGAATTGGGACAAAAGTTACTTGGATCGACGTTTGGGGTTGCTAGATTCGCATTTTTGGCTTGCCATTTACATAGCAGTCACTTCAGAGCCAATTTAAGCAATGCTCTGGACCTTATTTCGAAAAACTTAAAGAATGAAAGTTGTAGATCAAGGTCTCCTCTTTCTGGAACATCTTGAATCATCGAATTCGGAGTTTGAAAGAAAAAGTTATGGCCATTTTCCCAAAGGACGTCAGCAGAAAATTTCAGAAAATGTTCCAGCACCGGGGCGCCCATTTGTAGTTCATTTTCAGCGCCGGGGCACTGGGGAAGGGATTGGTCAAGCTTGGACGCGTTTTGGGGTGAATTTTGACACTTGTTTTACTCCAAATTGGATTGGGGTTGTTCCTAAGCTAAAAATTAGATGTAACCTATAAATACATGATATAAGGCATAAAATAAAGGGAGATTAGATAGATTAGACTAGATAAAATACTCCATTAAATTAGAATATAAACCCTAGTTCTTAATTAGCCATTGGAGATTGAAGCAAATTGAAGAACACTGGAGATCAAGAGCAAGAGCAAGAGGGGAGCATCAGATTTGCTGACAACAGATGCTCTTCTCTTCTCTTCTCTTACTTTTATCTTTTAATGTCTATTCAAGTTGTGGATTCTTGATTTTAATTCAATGACAATGAACTAAATTTCTTTTATTAAGACTACAAATTGAACATTTTATGTCTATGAATTAATTATTTAATTTAGTCTAATTATTTATGCCAAGGTGAATTGTTTATCATGTCTTGTGCGTATTGATTAATTATTTGGCCAGTAATTACCATGTTACTCTAGAAGGATTCGAAAGATGAAATTTAGGATTAGAACTGGACATGATAACATGTATGCTTGATTATTTGTATGAGATGAATAGTTAGGGTCGTGAATTGAATAGGAATATCTGTTCACTGCATGTAACAAATTGGGAATTAGAACGTAATGGGTTTAATTTAATTATTTTGGATAGGAATATCGCAAGATTAATTGAATTAAATAAAAGTTAACTGATCACTTTGGAAAGGGCTTTTAACACTTAGAATTCTTGTTAACAATTCATTAGGCATAATAATTGGATTAGTTGGATAATTGGTTTGTAGTACATAAATTGGGGATATTGTAGTCTTAACCTTTATTTATCTGAATTCATTCGTCAAGTCTTAATCTTTATTTATTTGAATTAATTTTAGAGTAATCTAGTTTTAATTGATTAATTTAGTTTTCTTAATTAGAAAAATCACACTTTGCAATTGTTTAAATAAAATTGATTTGGATAAGAGTTAGTACTTGGTAATTTTTATTAAATAATTTCTCGTGGGATCGATACTTTTCTTATCACTTTATTACTTTTTGACCGTGTATACTTGCACAAATGTTTTGATTGCGAAATCAATCAACCCTCCTACAATTATTATCAGTATCCATGAAAACTATATGCCATTACTCAATCTATTAGGTTTATAGCTTACTTATTAATATAATGGTTTCCAATAAATATGCATCACAGATAAATAACTCTCAAGTTGTAGTATACTTGCCAATTTACACCCTTGTTCGTGAGTCCCGATGACCTCTTATTCGATTTTCTGCCCACAGACGTATTCCTTTCTTTTTATTGCTCCCCAGTTCGTAACAAACTAATGCCCTCGGTTTAGGTTTTACTTTTTTTTTCTTTATTTATATAACTGATGAACTCCCCAAATTTAAATAGGATTTTAAAATTACACAATTATAAATTAGGCCCAATTAGTTTTAAGGCCCAATTTTATCAAATTATTTTATCCATCACTTATTAATATTTATTAGCCCACATAAATTAAATGATTAGATTGACCCAATAAATGACAAAGTCCATTTTTTTTAAATTTAAATTGTATTAAGAAAAAAAAGGAAAAGGAGATTACAACCTCATGGGAATCCCCAATCAGAATATAGCATAGACATCATAGGACATGCCCTATGATGTCATGACTATAAAAGATTAAAGGCCTGAAGCCCAACAATTCTATTACAGAAACAACCAAATATCATTGTTACAAAATAAATCTAGAAAGACACGCGTAACATGATTTTGAACCCAAAGAATTGAGGAACTGCAACAAAAGCCAGTCAAAATTGCAGCAGCTAGCCAAAAGGAGCAATCAAGCATGAGGCTTTTGGTGCAGACAACCAACCCAGCAGACCCAACATATCAGACCCAAAAGAGAGAAGCCCCAACATAGCAGACCCAACAAAGCAGTCCCAAGACCATTCCAGCCAACTAGCCCCAAACATGTACAAAGAAGAAGAAGAACACTAATGAACAAAACCAATCAGCTAGAGGCTACCGATCGGCAGAGGCCCAAAGATAGTGATCGGCACCCTCGCAAAGACGACACCAAACAAGCTCTCGCCTAAAGCCCAAAGCAAAGTATAACTAAAAGTAGTAACCCTTAGATTATATCAGGATGCAGCATCAGAGGCCCTCCAGCCCAAAAACCATGCCAAACAAACACCCTGTAGTAGCCTTCCAACCCAAACACCATCCCTCTGTTGCACAGGATTACTCGCCGAGTCACTTCTTAGACCACTAAAGTTTTAGCATACTCGGGTTGGCTGCAACTTGTAAAGTCGGTCCTTTTTGCCATCCAACACTACTGGAGTGCTCACTTTATCCTTCCTAAGGCCGTCATCCGATCCATACAATCAATTTTATGTTGATTCCTGTGGAAGGGAGCTTCACTTTCCCATTATGGAGCAAAAGTTTCATGGAATAAGGTTACTTTACCTCCATCAAGAGGGTGGTTTAGGCTTAAAATGCCTCTTAGATTGGAACAAGTCTCTCACCCTTCTTTACCTTACCCGCCTTTTGCATGCTCAACCAAGTTCTCTGTGGGCTAAATGGGTTCAGTCCACTGTTCTAAAAGGTAAATCTATTTGGCAGATTAATACACCCACGGATTGTTCATGGACTTGGAGACAAATCCTTAAACTCCGTCCTCTTGCTCTCATGCACCTACACTATAAGGTTGGATCTGGTAACAATTTTAGCCTATGGTACGACCCTTGACTCAATGGCTCTGCCATCAACCCTTCTAGCTCCTTGCTAGCCAATTCTCGGCTTCCTGTTACTGCTCGAGTTTCAGACATTATAAACACATCTCACTGGAACCTTCCTAGCTCAAATCACCACGACGTCATCACATTTCGTAACTCTATCTTGTCTGCATCTGTTCCATCTGGCCACCATGACATTATTCTCTGGTCCTCTACCAATATTCTTCGCATTAGGACTCGACACATATGGGACAACATCCGAAAGAGGAACGCAACTATGGATTGTCACAAAACTGTTTGGAACAAATTTCATGTTCCAAGGTTTTCTTTTATCCTTTGGCTGGGGTTTTTGGGTAGAACCCGAACAAATGATATTACTAAATCCTATTCTGGCTGAATTTTCAACTGCCCCTTGTGCAACACTTGCCCCGAAACCTTTGCCCATCTTTTTTTCACATGCAGGTATTCTAGCTCAATCCTTCAAGCAGCTTTCTCATTGGGACTTTGGAATTCCTTTCCCTTGGACTGGATCAGCCTGGTCACCAAGATCATTTCTTACCAAGGCCCGACACTGTCAAAGAATATCATGGGGCTCTCACTTGTAGTTGTCTTCTACAAAGTCTGGGAAGCTAGGAACAAGAAACTCCACTCTGACACCCTCATTCCACCAAATTGCCTTGCAGCAGATGTTGTTAATATCATTAAATCTAGATTATCTACATGTATCTCCTTTAACAAAGACACAACTTTTTGTCATTATTACTGTAACTGGCTTCCTTAATTGTCCTTGTATGTTGTCTCTCTCCTGAGACTTATCGTGTTGAGTGTGATTCACTATAGCCAGCTCCTCTGTGGAATGCCTTTAGATGATCTTGCTATAGCCTGGGGTATGCCCCTTAGCCGTTGTACCTTTTAAGAGGCACAAACATCATTAGCCCAGAGGCAGCAAACTCAGCAGCAGTAGCCATGTCATAAAGGGCAGCCAAGTCGAGTAATAGGAAAGGCCCTTCTTAGGAAGCCAAATCCAAAGAACGGTGTCAAGACCACACCTGCAATAGAACACCCAGACCAAACTACCCCAAACCTTTCTAGAACAAGCAAACTAGCAACCATGAGCACTGTTGTTGAGCCCCAATTGTCCAAACCAACCTAGCAAAAAATCGAGCCCCTATTGGAACCTGTCTTACCTCAACCAACATAATAGACATCACTTCCATTAGCATAGATTTAGATGGCTAAACCAAGGTCTAGCTTTAACTTTTTGAAACTGTACAGTAGTATGAAGTTTACACTTTAAAAGTTGCATAATATCTTTAACCATAATCCTAACAGGAGTTGACCTATTAGCGAAGATACGGCTGTTGTGTTCACGCCAAGTATGGTAAACAACATATGCAAACCCAAGATGGAGAATACCACAGTGAACAGTGGGGGAAGAGCAGGAGATCATATAATTAGTAATATTAGACTAGCTCCGGGCAATACCCCTCCATCCACAATACCTTAAGACCGAGACAAACATTTGGAAAGAATACTGGCATTGGAAGAATAAATGGTTAAAAGACTCATTATGGGCATTACAAAGAGTGCAAACCAAGGGTTAATAGGCAAACCATAGAGAAGGAGTCTCATCCATGAATGCATGATCCATTTTGAAAAGAGTGCCACAAAATGAAGGAAAGCGAGTGGGGAGATATTTGTGCTAAAACCACCTTATACCAAGGCACAAAGTGCCCACTTTGCCTAGTAGATCTCCAATGGATGAGGCAGTAACCTTATGAGCCTGAATATCATCCCATAGGATAGTGTCTGAAATATTAGAGTTGCAGAACTTTGATGTGTCAAACCGCCTTCGAAACTCCATAACAACATAATGATTAGAAAGCAGAAAAGACCATGCTAAGTTGCAAATAATGCTACTGACCATAGCATTAGGCCCAAGACCAGGAGTTTGAAATTAAAGGGAACTAGAGGAACTGGATGAGAAGCTTACAGGAGAGCCAGGAATCAAACCATAACTTTGTGAGATTCCCTCTGCCTATGGCGAATTTGATGTGTTGCATAGCAGTAGACCTCAAGTTAAGAATTTTCTGCCATATCCAAGAACAATCATTGGGGATCGGCATACACCAAAAATGCTTACCCTTTAAAGCAAAAGTTCTGACCCAATTTTCCCATAGAGAAGGGATGGAAACATTAACAATTTTCCATAAGTGCATAAGAATTAAAGCTTGATTCCAGTCGTCCAAACATTTAATACCCAGACCCCCTTCAGAAATAGGGAGAGAAATCCTTCTCCATGCCACTTTAGCTCCATATTTTAGAAGAGATGAGCCTTTCCAAAGAAAACGACTAATGGTGCTTTTGATAACCTTCGTAGCAGCTAGTAGAGCAAGATGAAGTGGTGGACCGAAGTAAGATTGGATAACAAATATCATAGATTTAATCAGCTGAAGTCTCCCAGAATAGGACATGAAATTTGGTCCACGAGACAATCCAATTAGTAATCTTTTCTAATAAAGGCGCACAATCCGCAAGGCTGAGCTTTGTGGTAATCAAAGGAACCCCTAAGAAATTTGCAGGGAAGGTACCCAACTGGAAACCCAAAGTAGAAATGATGGAGGCAACTTTCACAGAGGGAACATTCGCCAAGAAGCACATGCTTTTGGACGATTAAGCTTCAAATTTCCAGAATGAGGTGAAAGCGTTAAGGCGATCTTCGTAATATTGATCGAGCAAAGATCCCCATGGCAGAATAATATAAGATCATCAGAAAAACAAAGATGGGTAAGGTGCAGCTGTTTTATTTTCCAGTGATACTTAAACTCTGTTGATTTAGTCTCTTTTAAAATCAAGATGGAAAGAACTTCCATGGCAAGGACAAAAAGATATGGGGAAAGAGGGTCCCCTACCAAGTCCTTTAGCCCCTTGAAATAACCACATAATTCCCCATTAACTTTATAGAGAAAGTTGAAGAGGTAATGCAAGCGTTAATCCGTAAAATGAACTTTGAGAGGAATTTGAAAAGCTTCAAAGCTTCAAACAGAAATCCCATGAGATGGAGTCAAAAGCTTTCACGGAGATCGATATTCAAGTGGATGCAACTATGGGCGGGGCTCCGAATTCTATAGTAATTCCTAAAAATCTCTTAGGCAAGAACTTGCACAGAGGGAACATTCGCCAAGAAGCACATGATTTGCGACTTTAGGAATAAGGGTAATGGCAGTGGAGTTAGTCCCTCTAAGAAGGCAGCCATGCTGAAAAAAGGATTGGACAGTAGATGTGAAATCCCTCCCAACTATATCCTAGGAGGAGAGGAAGAAATTAACATTAAACCCATCTGGACCAGGGCTTTTGTTTTGCTTTCACAGACTTTAAGGTGGAGAAGATTTCTGGCCTCAAGAACATCTCTATCCAGGGCCTTTGCTTCCAAGGGGGAAATCGTATTCACAAAATCAGAAGCCAAATGTTCAAGACCTCTAAGGCAGGCAAAGGACGGAGTTCCTAGCAATGCACTAAAATGATTCATTGCTACCCTATTTACTTCATTGTGCCCAAAAGTAAGATTCCCATCAGGATCTTCGATGGATAAGATCTTATTTTGGTTCCATCTGTGCTTTATTTGGTTATGGAAGTAGCCAGTATTCCTATCTCCCTCCTTGAGCCATTGGATTCTAGATTTCTGCCTTAGAAGATTTTCCTCACAAAGTAAAGCATCCTAGAGGTTCCTGGATTGGGCTTTTTGAAGATTAAGGAGAAAAGGATCCGAAGGACTGGTCGAGATGGCATGCTGAGTAGAATGGAGAAGAACTCGAGCCTACTTAACATTATAGGAGAGGTTACCAATTGATTTGTTCAGACTAAAAAGAGCCCTCCTTACAGACTTTAATTTGCCCGATAAAACTTGTAAAAGGTCACCCGCCACAGGGATATTCTAGGCAGCAAGAATAACACTATGGTAGTCATCCAGACCCAACCATATAATTTAAGAATTGAAATGGCTTTGGAATATGAGGCAACTTTAGCCCAGTATGAACAATGGCCGGGCAATGGTTCGATATGTCCCTAGGGGAAAATGTAGCTTGGGAATAGGGAAACATTTGCATCTAGAGATGATTGATCATTACTCTATCTAATTTTCGGTAAATAGGGCTAGGAATTTGAGAGTTCCACCAAGTATGACAGGGCCCAACAGCCCGAAGGTCCACCAAGGACAACCCTTCAATACAGTCTTTAAAATCTTGCATGTCACAATCCCAAACCTCGTGGCCACCCTTAATATCAGAGAGGGACAACACTTCATTCCAATCTCCAAGCATGCACCAAGGCTTATCGATGGAAGCTTTTACATACCCCAAGTCTCTCCAAAGAATTTTCCTTTCAGACGAAGAATTCAAACCATAGATGATGGTCACAAAAAACTGAACTTTCAGCTCTCTAGATGTTACCAGACAATGGATAAATTGAAAGGAGGAGGCAAGAACCGAAATGTCCCAGATATTGGGGTCCCAACCAATCCAAATTCTCCCATTAGCATGGTACCCATAATTGAATTGCCATTTCCAATTCCTGCAGATAGCAGAAGCAATAGTACTAGATTTAGGAGCTTTGACCCGGGTTTCTGTAAGGCCCAAAAAAGATAACGAGAATTTACAAATAAGATCTTTAACACTAGCCTGCTTGGCCCTACTATTTACACCTCTAATATTCATAGAGAAAAATTAACCATAAAAAAAACTGTTAAGTTGGGGATTTAGAACTCCCCCCTTCTTTACTCTTTTTCTTTGAGGAGTGGCCCTGGTCAAGACTAGTCCTAGCTTTGTGTTTAAGGTCCTTCACTTCCTTTTCATTAATTAGCTTCAGCTTCCCACACAAAAGGATTAGGAGGAGGGGTGATATCAGTGTCAGAGTAAGGGTCATCCAAGGCCCCACCCACTGGGGATAACAAGCAGAAGGAATTTCCATCTTCACCAATCGGCTGAGTAGAACCACCCAAGGGACTAATGGAGGGAGCCAGAAGTGTTGGCCCTTTAGCCACCACAGTCCAACCACTAGCCGGGCACAGGCCAGCAAAGGGAGAACTAGGGCCAGCATCTAGAATAATCTTAACATCCTTTGGTGCAGGAGCAGGAACCTGACTCTTAGGAACCCATTTATAGTTAGCACTCGGGCACCTAACAAGAGAGTGACCGAAAGACTTACAGTGAGCACAAGATTGAGGCCTATTTTGATACTCCACTTTAACCATAACAACTTTGTCAGATTTGGACTCCTCATCCATAACAACTACTTCCAAGCAGTCTGGGAGAGAAGCGCCAGAGGAAATTTCAATGCAAATCCTTGTATAAGCGATAGGCTCCAGCTTTTCAGTAATCTTGTCCACAAAGAGAGGGAGACCAATCCCACCAGCTAAATAGCTTAGCCCCGTAGAAGATAAATAGGACATAGGGACATTATGAAACTTTACCCAAATCGGGGCTTTGGTACACGATTTAGATTTGAAGTCCATACCTTCCTTCCACTGTTTAAGACATAGGAGCTTATTTGATATATACCAAGGGCCAAGAGCAAGAACGTTATCACGCTCCTTAGTGCTAGCAAACTTGAAGATAAAGAACCCTTTATCTTGCAAGAAGACCTTTTGAAGACCATACTTGTCCCATAAAGAATGAACCGTTTCTGCTACAAGCTTAAAAGGCAAGCGGGCATTTAAAAAACTACCCACAAGACACGAGTTCCATAGATTGATACCCTGAACAAGAACCTCAGGGGGGGAGGCCTAATCTGAATAACCCCTCCGAGGAGGGAGGGGAAGGAGGAAAGTACTCAAGTTTGAGGCTGGTATTTGATTCTCTTTGCGTAACTACTGCACTCCAAGTCTTTCCAGCCACAACGGGTTTAGGGACTACCGGCAAAGTCATAGTACCCCCAATCTTTGCAACACCTTCAACCTCCATACTGCCCTTATATAAGGAGGTACTGACCTCGCCCTCTTCCAGAATAGCAGATCCACCGTTCAATCCTGAAATAGGGGCCTTAACTGAACCAGGATTTCTATTAGGACTATTAACAAATAGGTCATGATCATCAACCTGCCTAACAGATTTCCCTTTGCAAGCAAAATCATTAACATTCTGGAGAGTAAACCCCTTATCTCTAATAAAATCTAACAAGGTATTGCATCTCCTACGCTCATCAGCAGCGTCGATACACCCCTGTTGCTATAACATCTGCGCCGCTTTGAAGCTATCACTCATGGAGGTCTTAGGCATAAGCCCTAAATTTTCATCAGCAATGCTATTAGCGTCAGAGGAGGCATCAGAGCCCACACCCACCTCGACTGGGACCAGGATGGACTCTTCCATAGCGACCTCATCTAAGCCTGGAGAATAAGGTTTAAATGCCTCAAAATCAATAAACACGTCCCCCAAATCAGAAAGGGAGTTCCTCGCAGACAAGTGAGAAAAATCAACCATCGAAAAAAAGGAGGAAGATGAGAGAGACGAAGAGAGGAAGAAACAAAGAAACCAATCTCGAAGAGGAACCAGAACTAGGGAGGCAGAAATGGAGCCGAAATCCTTGTGAAAAGGCCGAGAGAAATTTTTAGAGAGGGAAACATTATTCTCTCTCGGTCCCAGGAGTCCAAAGTCCAATTATATATTAAATATAAATTTAAATGTTTTTTTTACTGGGTATTACAGCTTGGTGCACATGAACGTATACCATATTTTACTTTACCGACTAAGATCCTTATTGTGGAAGATAATACCCCCTTTTTGCCCCTTGACCCATGTGGTGCCCGACTTTGTTATTTTAGTTAAGATGGCCTTATAGTCGGGATCATGGTCACGCAAGTAGGCATACTGGCTTCTCTAGGAACTCACAATTGGTAGTACTTGTTTATGGCTTCATCACTGAAAGGAACCTGCTTACCCCTCACAAATGCTATGAATGGAGCCTTATCCTCTGCATTGGCATATAATTCCTTCACCACATTGACAACTGCAGGCTCCGGCTCGTCGGTGAATCTATCCCATCCTTTTTCGTAAATTTGTCTTTTCATCTCGCCATCCACGTTGTCGGGTGCCAAGTCGCGCTCTGGGGTTAGTGCCTTCGTCACTAGGTAGTTATAACGATCGACGACGACGACACTTATGAACTTTCTCATGTCAAAGGCCCGATTCGGTGGTGTAGACCCGAAACTCTCGCCTCGTTGTCGCTTTGCTATTGGTTTTGGTGCCATGGTATGGAATGGATGACTCAAGCCAATTTCTACCCCAAACTTCACTTGAACAAATCATCGAACACTTGGTGTGCTTAACTCACAATTCCAACAAACTTAGTAATTGGACTTTTAATGTGGTTATGAATGATGAGAAATTGAAAGAACAACTGCTTACCCTCAATGTACGGACAATTGGTTGCTTCTCCCTTTAATTATTGTTGCCCAACTCTCACTTAAAGAACCCTAACTCGTGTATGACTGAAATTGTATGAATAGAGATGATGTTGTGGTGTAGTTAGGGGTTTAATTTATAGAGGGAGAGATAGTGTATGTATGTAGTGGGTTAATATAGTGGAGAAATGGGGAGTTTGTGCAAAGATAATGTAGTTTGATGATGTGAGATAATGGGCAAGATGCAGGGAAGTTGTGGATTACAGTTGTAGTTGAAAGACGTGGAAGTGGAGAAGATGGGTTAATGCTCTGTAACTGTTGAATTTGAATCTCTTCATGTTCCTGTACTCCGCTTCCCGTGGGGATATTACGCTTATAGATGCACTTCAGTCAATGGGGTGGGTGGTATTTTGTTCTGTGCATGACCCCTTCCATGGGGGTATCCTTTGTTAAATGTCCATGTGAGAGGGTCTCTGTCGTCGAATCAAGACCTACGCCCGGGGAGGGGAAAGATCTGAATCGAACTTGATTTTCCCCATACTTTGCATCTAACACGTATCCATACACATCCCAAGTACCCGAAACACCAAAAGATTATAAGTTTAAGATAGTAATATGAGCATTAAACATTGAAAGTTGAATGTACTAATTTTTTTTTGACTCGTCTAACTACCTAATAAATCAAAATAAACTATCTTTAAACTAAATTCACACTAAACTTACTCTGAACTATGAATTAAAAACATGTACTAAAAATAAGATAAAATTGGGTTGCCTCCCCATTAGCGCTTGATTTTAAGTCTTTCAGCCTGACTACTCCCTGTTTATGGCGCGTCGGCAAGTGTGATTGAGGTGCCTTCATTGTCGATGTCGCCACCCCAGTAATGCTTCAACCGATGTGGTTGACTTTAAACGTCTCCAATGGATTCTCAGAGATAGCTCAACGACGCCATGTGGAAAATTTTTTGATTATGTGCCCCAACCATCTCGATTTAAGCTTTCCTGGGAACAACCTCAGTCGTGAATTGAACAGTAATACCGATTATCCCGGTTCAAACTTCCTCTGCATGATCTTTTGGTCGTGCCACTTCTAAACCTTTTCCTTGTATAGCTTTGAATTCTCTTATGCTTGCAGTCGAAACTCATCTAGTTCGTTTAGTTGGAGCAATATTTTCTCTCCTACGGCTGCTTGGTCAAAATTAAGTTTCTGAATGGCCCAATAAGCTTTATATTGTAATTCCATCGGGAGGTGACACGCTTTTCCATAGACTAATTGGTACGGAGACATCCCAATTGGTGTCTTATATGCTATTCTATATGCCCATAGTGCGTCATCCAATTTTAGAGACAATTCTTTTCTGCTTGGGTTCACTACTTTCTCTAAAATCTTCTTCGCCTCTCGCATTGAAACCTCGGCTTGACCACTTGTTTGGGGGTTATATGTCGTAGCCCATTCGATGTTTGACCCCCATATTTTTGCCAAAAGTTGTAAGCGATGCATTGCGAAGTGACTACCCTCATCACTTATAATAGCTCTTGGCGTCATAGAATCTTGTAAAAATATTCTTATGCAAGAACTTGAGAACCACTTTGGCATCATTTGTGGGGAGTGCTAGACAACAACCCATTTTGACACATAATCAAATCAATAAGCAAGATGTATCGATTATTGAAAGATGGAGAAGCGGTCCCATAAAATCCATCCCCATTCCTCAAAAATTTCCACTTCCATGATAGTTTGTAGTGCCATCTCATTCCGTTTGATATATTACTCACCCTTCGACATCTCGTCGCAAGTTTTCACTGTTGGTGGGAATCCTTGAACTTTGAAGCCAATGGAATCTCGATCGAAGAACTTTGGTCATTTGTCCTCTCACTACCATAATGCCCCCCATATGCAAATGAATGACACTCATGTAGGATATTCTTCACTTCATTGTATGGCACACACCTTCGAATCATCTTGTCAACAAGACTTTCTCGAATAAGTATGGCTCATCCCACATGTACCACTTGACGTCATTTAGGAATTTCTTTTTCTGTTATCGCGTCAGATCAGGGGGAAGGATGTTGCTCACCAAATAGTTAGCAAAATCCGCATACAACGAAAATTCCAAATTAACCCTAAAAAACTGCTCATCCGAGAATGACTCATTGATTAAACACTTATCCGCTTCATCCTTTTTCGGGTTTTCCTGCCTCGATAGATGGTCTGCTACTTGATTTTCTGTCCCCTTCCTATCCTTTATTTCCAAATCAAACTCCTGAAGGAGAAAGATCAATCTAATAAGTCTAGGTTTAACATCCTTTTTTCGAAATCAAATAGCGAATTGCCGAGTGATCCGTGTAAACCACCACCTTTGTTCCAATTAGATATGCCTAAAATTTGTCAAAGGCAGATACTACTGCAAGTAACTCCTTTTCTGTAGTTGTGTAGTTCAATTGGGCATCCGTAAGAGTTTTACTTGCATAGTATATTGCGTGGAATATCTTCTCTCGGTGTTGATCCAAAATAGCTCCTACTCGCATAGTCGCTAGCATCGCACATTAATTCGAATGGCATAGTCCAGTTGGTGCGACAATCACTGGGGCTGTGGTCAACTTCATTTTCAACTACTCAAATGCTGCTTTACACTCGTCATCAAATTTGAATATCGCATCCTTCTCTAAAAGACTGCACAAGGGTTTTACAATTTTAGAGAAATCTTTTTTTTGCTAAATTTAAACTGTATTAAAATAAAAGAAATTACAAACCTCATGGAAAAACCCGATCAGAATATAGTATAGACATTATAGGACATGCCCTATGATGTCAGGACTATAAAAGATTACAGGCATAATGCCCAAACAAAGCTATTACATAAAAAATCAACCTATCATTTTTTACATAAGAGAGAAAATTTTCCATAGGTCTAAGGACATGAAATTCCGGAAATTATGATAACGGTCCCCAAAGCAATGGTGAGAAGCCAATGATTGGAATTTCCTAGCCACACTAAAGGTGTACATGTTCTAGATAAGAAACAACAATAGATAAAAGTAGTCAAGCAAATTTCTAGACCTCGGATCGACAAAATGTTCACCCATATACTTAAACCGAGGGCGGTGACTATAAGAAATAAGCGTAATCGTCAGGTTTCAAAAGGATAGATTCGATGCATCGCAGCCTAACCAATATGCGTAAGCAAGTAACGAGTAGCAGAACCCCTTGCAAATAATCGAGGCAAGCATAGACACAATGGTATAGCTCATCTGCGCAGTACAATAGTATAACTCACTCTTGCACCTCTGCGAAGTATAATACATCGATCCACAACACCATTAACAAATGTTGTGCAACATTAATAAAGATTCACATGACCCACCTGCTGCGGGGAATAGTACAACGACCGGGATAGTTATGAGACCCGGCAACATTAGGCAAATATAGAGAACCCAAAGAACTCTCGAGGGCAAATAAGTAGAGCAATAAAGCGCTTGCTCCACTAGCCCACCTTTGTTCGGACCATCACCACCACCACCATGCGATAAAGCCCATAGGAAGCTTCTAAAGCAGTTATAAGGCAAAGAAAAACTTGAGAGCAGCAGCTTCAAAGTAAGTTCCCTTTCCATGCCCGATAGTAAAAGATTTCTTCATCTAAAATATCTCTTTCAATAGTGGCGACTTCGCTGTTGAAAGAACTAACCAAAGGAAGGGAAAGGTTTTGCGAGTTAGGACAAAATCTCATGGAACTGCTCCCAACACTTCTGAAATGGAGTGGTTAATCGCAATGTTTTGAATATCCTTTTGGTTGGTATGGAGTCGACCAGCCAGAATCGACGATTGCGGGACTTTTTTGGTTCCATTAGTTCTTTATTTGGTTATGGAAATAGCCTAAATTTCTATCCTTGAGCCATTAAATTCTGGACTTTTGCCAAAGCAACTTCTCCTCAGTTGTGTACCAGTAAAGTGGCACTTCTCCCAGTTGTGTACCAAATTTGTTTCCACACACCGCTTTAAGACAATGACCAAATTTTCTAAACATTTATCAATAGTGTTTCCATAGACTGAAAAGTCATCCATGAAAACTTCTACCTCTTTTTCCATCATGTCTAAGAAGATAGCCATCATGCATCTTTGGAATGTCATTGGTGCATTACATAGCCCAAATGACATCCTTCTAAATGCAAAAGTGGCATATGGGCATGTAAAAGTGGTCTTCTCTTGATCCTCGGGAGCTATGTCAATTTGGTTGTAGCCCGAGTATCCATCCAGTAAGCAGTAGCACTCATGTCCAGCCAGTCGGTCCTACATCTGATCAATGAAGGGTAGAGGAAAGTGATCCTTCCTTGTTGCCTTATTTAGCTTTCTGTAGTCCATGCACACCCTCCATCCGGTCACTGACCTTGTCGAAATCATCTCATTATCTTTATTCTTAACCATCGTCATTCCGCCCTTTTTCGGCACACACTGTACCTGACTAACCCATGTACTGTCTAAAATCGGGTATATAATTCCTGCATCCAACCACTTTAGTATTTCTTTCTTCACCACTTCTTTCATGATTGGATTTAATCTTCTCTGCTGCTCCATTATTGGCTTCACATCCTCTTATATTAGCATCTTGTGCATGCAAAAGGAGGGGCTGATCCCTTTATATCGGCAATGGTCCAGCCTATTGCAGACTTGTAGTCTCTTAAGATCCTCAGCAACTTAGTTTACTGCAATTCGTTAAGTGCAGATGCAATAATAACAGGTAAAAAATTTAAATCACCCAAATAAGAATACCTGAGGGAGGTGTTTAGGAAGTGGTTTGAGCTCAAGAGTGGGTGGCTCCTCAAGTGAAGGTTTCATCCGAGCTGAAGCTTTTTCCTCTGTGTGTAGTGGCTCGAATGGAACTTTGAATTTACTTACTCTAGGCAAAGCATCCAACATGTGTAAATAATCCACAAATTCTGGATCATCTAAATCTTCATCCCCCAGTAGTGTAGTCTACAATGGATCACTGACCAACCCTTTTACCATATCATCATTCACTATTTGATCGATAACATCCACTTGAAAACATTCCTCTTCATTCGTAGGGAACTTTATAGCTTTGAAAATGTTGAATGTGACTTCCTGATATTGAACATAGGTTAGTTCACCCTTTTGCACATCGATGAGTGTCCTACCCGTAGCCAAAAATGGTCTCCCTAAGATGATTGGGAAGTTCTTATCTTCCTCATAATCCAAAATTATAAAATTTGCTGGAAATATGAATTTGTCAACTTTGACCAAAATATCCTCCACAATGCCTCTCGGATAAGTTACCGATCTATCTGCTAACTGCAACGATATGTTCTTAGGCCTTGGCGCTAGTAAACCCAATTTAGTATAAACATATAATGGCATGAGGTTTACACTTGCCCCCAAATCACATAAACACTTCTTGAAGGTCATATTACCGATCGTGTAAGGTATAGTAAAACTCCCCGGATCCTTCAACTTTGGAGGTAACTTTCGCTGTAAAACTGCGTTGCATTCCTCCGTCAACGCCACAGTTTCATAATCTTCTAACCTTTTCTTCCTAAACAAAATACCTTTCATAAATTTGGCATAACTCGGCATTTGCTCTAGGGCTTCTGCGAACAGAATATTTATTTGAAGTTTTTTAAAAATTTCCAAAAATTTAGCAAATTGCTTGTCTAATTTATGTTTTTGGACCCTCTGCTAAAACGACGATGGAGGATACACAAATGGCTTATCATCTGACTTTATCTATTCAACTTGCTTTTCCTCACCTTGTTTCTCTTCAACCACTTTGTTTTCGTTATCTTTAACATCCTCCTTAACTGAATTTTCTACAATTTTCCCATCGAGATGTTTTCCGCTCCTTAAAGTGATTGCTTGACACTATTCTGATTTCCTTGATTCTTTTTGTGTCACTTGGCGTGAGTTCCTTGCGGTCTATTATTCAATGCTAAGGCCAATTGTCCCATTTGATTTTCCAAGTTTTTGATGGCCACTGCTTGTGATTTCATTGCCGCCTCATTTCCTGATATGTATTTCAACAAAAGCTCTTCTAAGTCTGTTTTCTTTTCTTGATGTGGAGCTACTTGTTGTTCTTGATTTGGAACCCCGGGGATAAGAAGGTCGTGGAGCCTCTTGATTTTGATTGTTGCTCCATGAAAAGTTAGGATGGTTCTATTCCCGGATTGTAGGCATTTTGATACACGTTTTGCAAAATTCTATTGTAGCTGCCCACAAATTGAACCGATGTCGGGTTTATGGCACACTGCTCTATAGGATGTTCTCCTGCACATAGCTCGTAAACATATGTCACCTGTTGTGGTTGTGCACTAGTAAAAGCATCCATTTTCTTTGATAAGGCTGAAATCTGTGTCACCAGCGTTGTTACTCCATCTACCTCTAATACCCCTACCTTAGGTTGTGTCATCCTTTCTGTAGGCCACTGGTAGTTATTAACTGCCATAGTTTCAATCAACCCATATGCTTCCTCATAATTCTTGTCAATGAACGCTCCACCCGAGGTTGCATCAAAACTTGTCCTGAAATTTCCACTCAACCCGTTGTAAAACGTATTCATCTGCAGCCATTTTGGTAGCCCATGATGAGGACACTTCCTGAGTAGTTCCTTGTACCGTTCCCATGCCTCATATAAAGACTCTCCATGCTGATGTTCAAACATGGTGATCTCATTCCTCATCTTTGCAGTTTTTGCTGGTGGAAAGAATTTAGCCAAAAATTTCTGAGCAAGATCTTCCCAAGTGGTGATTGATCCCAACGGTAGAGAATGTAACCAACTTTTTGCCTTGTCCCGCAGGGTAAATGGAAACAAACGAAGTCTGACTGCATCGTCTGACAGCCCATTGTATCTGAAAGTGTCACATATCTCCAAAAAGATGACCAAATGTTCATTCGGATCGTCGTTTGCAAGTCCCCCAATCTGAACTGAGTTTTGGATCATCTGAATAGTCCCAAACTTGATTTCAAACGTATTTGCAGCAATCGCCGGCCTGGTGATACTCGACTGGAGCTCAGTCACCTTAGGTGTAGAAAAATCTCTCAACGCTTTCTGGTCTTCGGCAGCCATTACTTCTTTCTTTTCAGAATTCTCAAAGTTTTCTTTTGTGTCTTTGATCCACTTACTTAGCCTTTGAAACCATTTCTCAATATCGTCCTCTAAAGGAAGCAAGTCTATTTTTGGACAGAGTTTGCATAAACCAACTTCAAGAACCTGAAATAGATAGAACAAAACAAAAGAAAAAGTGTTTAAGTAAAATTGGACTAATTAAATTGATATTGCAAAATATTAAAATCTATACTAATCCCCGGCAATGGCGCCAAAAACTTGTTGAGTTAAAATCTAATTACGCTCACACGCAAGTGCACGAGTTCAACAAGTAATATAATGATTAGTTAAGTATCGTTCCCACAAAGATTAAATATGAAATTAACCCTCATAATTACCAACTTTCTATTAATCCAAATTTTATTAAACTATCCAATTCAAGAATTATAACTATAAAAACTGAAAATATTAAAAATACTAAGAATACCAAACAATCAACAAACTTAAAAACTATAATTTCAAGCAAATATTGGAGAATTAGGCTTACAACTTCACTCTAAGTATCACTCTGATTGTTACACCTTATTCCAGTTTAATTCACTATCTCAGTTTATTAATCAAGAACACTCAAATAGAACTAGCCACTTCTCGATGCACTAATATCATATTTACTTAAATCCACAAGATAGGTAGAATTAAGCTAAACACCTTAATTAACTAATTCACTATATCTCTATGTGAATTATAATCAAATAAGGTCTAAGTTCAAGTTCTCTATTCGATTACATGCGACGTTAGGCATATCTCTACCCTAACATTCATCAAGATTCCATCCAATCACAAAATTCAAGAACACATGCTATAATGACTAAGTCTAGACTCATATTTCCTCTCTCGAATTCATACAAATTCACATAAAATTGGTGATCAAGCAATTCATAAATTCAACCACAAATCAATATAGATAAACTGAAAGATAGATTATTAAACTGAAAATCAAAGCTACATAATCATCGTTCAACCCAAAGATCCATCATAAGCCTAACAAGTAAATTAGTTCATCACAACTGAAATAAAACTGAATTCATCAAAGTAAACATCATCCCAATTACAATTGAATTAAAGAAAAAGAATGAATATAACACCACCCTTCTCCTTCGCTTCAATCTGCAATTATCGTGAATTCCCCATCAAATCCTTCCTCCAATGCTTTTGCTCAATTTTTGGTCTTCTAATTCTCAATTGATTGTTCGTTTGATTGTACCCTCTTATCTCCCTTCTTGTTGTTGTTGTTGTTGTTGTTGTTGTTGTTGTTGTTAATAACCAACCTAGGACCTGTAATCTGACCATAATTCGACGCCCAATTGAGTTCCACACCATGTCAATCACTATCCTTTACGCCCACCGCAATGAGAACACAATCGAAAACAGACTCTGGACTTTTCCGTACCCCTACTTGTATAGGTTTTTCTTCATTAGGAGCCCACTCAAGAGAAGTCTTATAATACCAAAAAAAATAAAAAAATAATAAATAACATATAAATTTAAATTTATTCTTTTTAAATATTTTAATTGGACTAGGTCTTTTATTACCCAGGAAAAATAATAATAATAAATAACATATAAATTTAAATTTATTCTTTTCAAATATTTTAATTAGACTAGGTCTTTTATTTTGGTCAAACTAGTCATTTATTTTTTTGGGATTAATAAGTATTAATAAGTGGTGAATAAATTAACTTAGTAAAATTGGGCTTTTAACTAATTGGGTCTAATTTATATGTGGGTAATAATAAATCCTATTTAAATTAGGAGAGTTAATAAATTAATAAATAAATAACTAAACCTAATCGTCCTCACATATATTTTGTTACGAATTGGTGGAGAGAAAAGACGAGAGAAGGCGACTGAAGCTTGAAGGAACCGGAAGAATTGTTAGTCAGGTAAGTTTTTAAATTATTTGTTTATTGCCGATGTGATCATATAGAAACTAGAGAGTATTGAATTCAATTGCAATAAAAGAGTTCATCACTGAAAAGGGTAAAAACCTTATTTTAATTTAAGCTTCTTCCGTGGGTATCATGTGGAGAAAAGAGTTGACTAAATAATGAACTTCCATGTGGGATTCTAAATGCATATTTTATAATACTAAAGGATAATTGTAGAGATTGTCAGATTGCCTTGGCTGGAGCAAAGGACTTTGGACTAGATTTATATATATGTAATAATAATAATAATGGATCCTGAAATAAAGAATTAGAACAATAAATAAATAATTTCGTAACAAGATTTAGGAAACTCTTTGTTATAAAGCAGTTGATGTATACATATATATATATATATATATATATATATATATATATATATATATATATATATATATATATATATATATATATTATAAAAGCAGTTAATCTTGATTTGTCAAAATAAAAAGGGAAATGATTAAAAGATTAATTGTAATATAATTTGGGTTTGTATTGTAAACTTGATGTAATCAGGAAAATTAATTTCATGTTAATATAAATTATAGTTATTAAGTATCTTCTAATTGCATTATTATTTCTTTTATTAGATCGGACAGAGGAAATTTAAAGAGTTATATTTGGAATATAAATTTTGGATTATTCATAATTGATATAAGGCGATGATTAAAGGCATATTAAATAGATTATGAATTATTTTGGAATTATTAGTTTGGATTGTTTTTAATTTGAGGTGAATATGTTTAGGTTGCGAATAACGTTTCGTATTTGATATCGTTAGCATTTGAGGGTAAAATTTTGTGGAGTGTGCTTTAAATGGTTTGGAAGTATCAGGTACGGATTCCGTACTCTTTCAACGATACTCTTGTTAAATTTGATTTGTTCGTTTGTTTCCTTGTTTCGGATTCTGTTATGATTTCACATAATTATTTCCTGTGAAATAAATATATTAGTTTCATTTTGGAGTTGATACGTATGACTCGTATTTGTACTCTTTAAATTAGGATATCATGTTTAGTATTTATTTTTGATAATTGTAGAGCGATATATGTTTCTACCTTCTTTTTGAGACCTTGTGACTATAATTTGATTTGGTTCAACATGTACATATAGAATCCTTTTGTTGGTATTATGTCGCATGTGTTGTGACATGATATTTTTGTTAGAATATACCGTAGGGTATACCTGAGCTATAACCACTTGTGGGGGTACCACAGGCATGTCGTCTTGGCACGAGAGACATGACACTTTCCGTGGCGGTGTGATTAGTCCACGGCGTCTCTGTTTGGGCTCCAGGGGAAGTGGGCCATTTAGTGTTTTGTTGTGGGAGGCGTATGGATTAACCCTAGTTTTTTGTTCTGCGGATTTGTGATGTTGTGCCAAACACACCTATCCGATTTGCATACATTTGGATTCGCAGTCCAATGTGTGATTTGCATGTGTGGAATTATTTTGGTTGCATGTTTGGCATCATTTGATTTGCCTGTGTGGCATTATTTTGACTTGTCTATGTGGCAAGATATATTTCTGAGCTCATTCGGTATGAAATAACACCCAACCATTTGATTCTGCCTATTATTTCATTGTATTAGTTTGTTTATTTCTGTTCAGTTCAATTCATTGAGTTAGTTACTTCAGTTCGTTATTTCTTTATTCTTCTATTGGTTTCGTCAATTCTGTCGATTCAGATATATTTTGTTCAGATCTTTGGAGATTATATTTTCGTCAGTATTTACACTTGAGGCTTTGTTAGAGATTTTGTCTCGATTGTTTTCGTGATATCGTTGGTATATCTTTTGTATATCCAGATCCGTCTCTTGGGCAATTAGCTCATCTTTGTATTTTTTTTCGGCAGTTCAGGGGGTGATTCGGGTGGCTAGTGTGATGAGAGAGTTGCCTTTGACCATCTAAGTTGATTCGATTTTAAGTTTTGATTATTTTGACTATGTTTGGAGAATTGTATTTAGTACTTTATTGATGGATATCATTATTATATATTTGAAGTCATTAGTGCTCCGTTTATTTATTTTGAGGTTTATTTAGTACTTTATTGATGGATATCCAATAGTTTTGATATATTTTGTTAGGCTATGATACATTGATCTATTTAGAGTTGTAATAGTTATTTCAGATTGTGGTTTGAGCCAGTGTGGCATTTATTATGGTTTGTTCTAAGACATTTAATCCTTTTGAGATTATTCTTTTGTGGATTAGAGTTTTGTTATATATTCATCATTTTGTTATATTTTGTGCATAACCTCTCTTTCTATTTTGGAAAAGGGGTGTTACAGAGTTGGTATCAGAGCTTAGGTTCTTTCTTATAGAAAACCTATTTAGGTTTGACCTGTGAGTTATGGGTAGACTTTTGGGTTAGGTTTTTGTTCTATTTAATTTTTTGTTCAGCTATCATATCAGCTATATTCGAATCTGTCTCTAATCTTCTTTGTTATCTATTCGTTGATCTCTTTGTTAGATGGCTCGTAGATTCGCCAGAGTTGCTGGGAGGCGAGGCAATAATAGGGGAAGAGGTGAGGGTCAGCCCAATGAGCAACCTAATGACCAGATAAATGCTCAATTGGCTACCTTGGTGAATCATTCATGAACCGAAGCTTTACCTCGGTTAGTGGTAGCCACGAGTTGTATCGGCAATGCAAAGAAGAAATACACTGTAAATTCTGAACAAGAGAATTCAGAAATAATGGTCAACAAGCAAATGTTGAGGAAGGAATGTAGATGGTATTGATCAAACAAGTGGTTCCAATGTATGTGTTTGGAAAGGTTTGTAAGCGTAAACCATGACCATTCGATTAAACTCCGACTCCAATTGATGCAGAGAATTGGATTGCCCATCTGGAGAAGATTTTTGATGTGTTGGGGTGCTAGGATAATCATAAAGTGTTACCGCTGCTTGCCATAAACCTGGAAGGGATGCGGAGAGGTGGTGGAAGGTGACGTAAAGTAACAAAAGGTGATGGTTATCTTGAGGCACTTAATCAAGCAGAGTTTTGTGAGGTCTTTATCGTGATTACTTTCCAATTGGCCGATAAAGAGGCCTATGCTAGATAATATCTGTCTATTCGGCAGAAAGATGATGAGTCCATCACGGATTTCATGATAAGGTTCACCAGGTTGGCAGGATTTGCGGGAACCTCAGCAGGGACCGCAACAGAACAGGCAGAGAAGTTTAAGTGGAGAATTCATTACAGGTATCGGCAAAGCATCTCATTAACAACAAGTTTACAGACGTGTCAGTAGTGGCCAATGCAGCAAAGAATATTGAGATGGAGCGACAAGACTTTCGGTCTTCTAAACCGGAGGGGAGTCGAAAGAGGGACAAAGATGACCAGCAGAGTCAAACTTCGTAACCTGAGAAGAATCAGGTGATCGATGGAACCGAACCGTGGTGGCTAGCGAGGCAAGATGCGTGGCGTAATCGTAACATGGGTTATCAATAGATGCCTCAGCAAGGGAAAAATTGTCAGCTTCAACTACCTTGGTATGGACTGAATTGTCAGCAGAGGCATAATCATCGTGAGGGCAAAATCAATTATGTCGTTATCCAGGACCAGCTGGTGGGGGTAACCCAAATCTCATTCCGATAGCTCCTTGTGCTACTTGTGGGGCTAATCATCCAGGGAGGCGTATGTACAGAGTCACAGGTGCATGCTTCTTGTGTGGACAGATGGGTCATATGGCTAGAGATTATACTGGGCCACGTGGAAATGGTGGAGGTGGCGATAATGGTGGCAATGGAGGTCATTTGGTCGTGGTGGTCGAGTGTTTAATTTTGACGATAACTAAAGCGGCAGCAGTGCACTAGGTAATCGTTTTCGCACTCTTTTAGTTGGCTATCGTGAGGCTTCTATTTTATTTGATACGGGTTCTACTCATTCCGTTGTTGCTTAGTCTTTTGTTCGGCACCTTGGTGTGCCATCTCAGTTCTTAGATTCCGTTATGTCTATTGCTACCCCGATAGGGACTTCTGTTATTATTTCTTATTTGTATGGAGGGTGTGCGATCAGTTTTGGAGATAAGATTCATAGAGATAATCTTCTTCTGATGAGTACGCACGATTTTGATGTCATTCTTGGGATGGACTGGTTGGATAAACACCAAGTCACTATCGATTGTCAGGCGAAGAAGGTTATATTTGGAGATGTGAAGTCTCCGGAGTTCTGATTTCAGGGTTCACAGCCGAGTAGGGTGTTGAAGTTGATTTTAGCTTTCAAGGCTAGGAAGTTGGTAGCAAAGGGTTGTGAGCGATATTTGGCATTTGTGAAGGATACCTCTAAGGGTGAGTCCCGTATTGAGGATGTTCCAATTGTTCGTGATTTTTTTGATGTGTTTCCTGAGGAGTTGTCAGGGTAGCCACCGCAGCGGGAAGTGGAGTTTGCTATTGAGCTTGTTCCTAGTGCGGAGCCTATCTCTAAGGCGTCGTATCGGATGGCACCGTTGGAGTTGCAGGAGTTGAAGGAGCAGTTGCAGGAATTGTTAGATCGCGGTGTGATTCGGCCGAGTGTTTCACCGTGGGGTGCTCCAGTTTTGTTTGTGAAGAAGAAGGATGGGTCAATGAGGCTGTGTATAGACTACAGGGAGTTGAACAAGATAACCATCAGGAATCGGTATCCATTGCTGAGAATTGATGACTTGTTTGACCAACTTCAGGGAGCAAAATATTTTTTGAAGATAGACTTGATGTCGGGCTATCATCAGTTGAGGGTGAGGGATGGGGATATCCCTAAGAGGGCTTTTTCGTACTCGATATAGGCATTACGAGTTTCTGGTGATGCCATTCGAGTTGACTAACGCTCCAGCGGTGTTTATGGATTTAATGAATTGGGTGTTCAGGGAGTACTTGGACCAATTTGTTATTATATTTATTGATGACATTTTGGTTTACTCCAAGTCTAGAGAAGAGCATGAGGAGGATCTTCACACAGTGTTGGGAATTTTGCAGAAAGAGAAATTGTATGCTAAATTCTCTAAATGCGAGTTTTGGTTGGAGCAGGTCGCATTTTTGGGACATGTTGTTTCTGCTGAAGGCATTAAGGTGGATCCTGCGAAGGTTGAGGCTATCACTAAATGGCCAAGACCTACTATAGTGATAGAGATTAGGAGTTTCTTGGGTTTGGCAGGGTATTATAGACGGTTTGTGGAAGGGTTTTCCTTGCTTGCCTTACCATTGACTCAGTTAATGAGAAAGGGCGCGAAGTTTGTGTGGAATGAGGAGCACAAGAAAAGTTTTGAGGAGTTAAAGAAACGGCTTGTGACAGCTCCAATACTTGCATTGCCATCGGGGATATGAGGTTACCAGATTTATAGTGATGCTTTTAAGAAGGGCTTGGGGTGTGTTTTGATGCAACACGGTAAGGTGATTGCTTATGCTTCTAGGCAGCTTAAACCTTACGAGGTGAATTACCCCACACATGATTTGGAGTTGGCAGCGGTGATCTTTGCCCTAAAGATTTAGAGGCATTATTTATATGGAGAGACTTGTGACTTGTGATACTTCACCGATCACAAAAGTCTTAAATACATTTTCACTCAGAAGGAGCTCAATATGAGGCAGAGGCGTTAGTTGGAGCTTCTAAAGGATTATGATGCTAAAATTCAGTATCACCCGGGGAAGGCAAATGTGGTTGCAGATGCTCTTAGCCGAAAAAGTTCAGGGAGTGTAGCAGCCCTTATTACACAACCTCAACTTATTTTGGATATGAAATGACTCGAGTTGGAGTTGTAGGTTTCGATGGGCATTTGGCAGGTATGAGAGTGGACCCCTCTCTTATCTCGCGAGTCAAAGAAGCTCAAAAGGAAGATGGGGAGTTGTGGGGTCTGACGTAGAGAATGCGGAGGAGGCAAGCGGCACCGAAGTTTCAGATTGATGACCATGGTGTGATTTGGTTGGGTGAGCAGTTGTGTGTACCATCGGATCCAATCATTCAGGAGGTTGTGCTGTCTGAGGCTCATAGTTCACCATTTTCTATTCATCCAGGTTCTAAAAAGATGTATAGGGATTTGAATAAGAATTTCTGGTGGAATGGGATGAAACAAAACGTGGCTGAATATGTTGGGAAGTGCCTCACTTGTCAACAAGTGAAGATAGAACATCAACGAGCTAGTGGGTTGGTGCAACAGTTAGACATTCTAGTGTGGAAGTGGGAGGATATCACAATGGACTTTGTGACTGGTTTGCCAAAGACTTTCAAGAAGAATGATGCCATTTGGGTAGTGGTGGACCGGCGGACCAAACCGGTACACTTTTTGGCTATCCATGAGAGTTACTCGGTGGATAGGTTGGCACATATATTTTAGCAGGAGATTGTTAGACTTCATAGTACTCTGGTGTCTATTGTTTCAGATCGGGATCCACAGTTCACTTCACGGTTTTGGAAAGGGTTTCAACGAGCTTGGGGCACTCGGCTCAACTTTAGTACTTCTTTCCATCCGCAAACTGATGGGAAATCCGAACGGACTATTCAAACGTTGGAGGACATATTGAGGTCTTGTGCACTTGAATGGTCGGGTAATTGAGATAATTACTTGAGCCTAGTTGAGTTTCTTATAACAACAGCTGGTATGCAAGTATTGGAATGGCTCCATTTGAGGCATTGTATCGTAGAAAGTGTCGGACACCGACTTGTTGGGATGAGGTTGGCAAAAGGGCCATAGAAGGGCCTGAGTTTGTTCAAATCACTACGAAAAAGGTAGCAGTGGCTAAGGAGAAATTGAAGTCGGCTCGATCACGGCAGAAGTGTTATGCTGATAAGCATATGAGGACTTTAGAGTTCAGACCTGGTGAGCATGTGTTTCTAAAAGTTTCTCATTGGAAGGGAATTCGACGATTTGGATTGAAAGGGAAACTTAGTCCGCGTTATATTGGACCATTTGAGATTCTGGAGAGGGTTAGTGAGGTTACATATAGGTTATCTTTGCCTCCACAGTTAGCTCATGTGCACAATGTGTTCCATGTGTCAGTGTTGAGAAGTTATCATTATCATCCGTTGCGCATTAGTGCAATATCCGATTCGATAAGATTCGGGAGGATCTTACTTGTGAGGAGCAAGTCGAAGCGATTTTGGATCGTCAAGAAAGGATTATGAGGAGGAAGACTATTCAGTTTGTTAAGGTTTTGTGGAGAAAATTCATTCTGCGGGGAAGCTACATGGGAGATGGAGAGTCTATTCGAAATGAGTATCCGCATCTCTTTGAAAATTAGGTACATTCTATTCTTTTTATTCCGGGGACGGAATCCTTTTTAAGGGGAAGGATGTAATACCCAGTAAAATAAATAAATATTGAATAATAAAAATTATTTTGTTTTAAATAATATTAATTGGACTTTGTCATTTATTTGGGTCAAACTAGTTATTTATTTTATATGGGCTAATAAATATTAATAAATATAAATTATGTGGGTAATAATAAATTCTATAAAAATAAGAGAATAAATAAGATATAATAATTAATAAATAAATAAGTACAAAACCTAATCTTATGAGCACGTCTCAGACGAATTGAAAAGAAAAAAAGGGAGAAGGCTAACGGTGGCGCGCAAAAGAAGAAAGAGAAATCAGATTATTTGGTTGTAGCTTATGAATTCAGGTAAGATATAGTTGTATCACCTATACATATATAAGATTCATATAGTATATATGTTGTACTCAGATCATTCTACATATATATATGGGTATCATGTGAATTAATGATTTCTTTTTAAAAAAAATATCGTTAAAGTGACTCAATTGAAAGCTGCTGTACTGTTATATTATTATAATGATTATATATATTAGGTTGTAGCAGCTTTGCAGGCATGCATCATTCCATTATTTTATATAAACATATATATGAGGATTATATATATATATATATATAAATCGTGCAGGATTTTAATGAGGATTTTATATAAGCATACATCATTCCATTATTATTTTGTAGGTATGTTATCTTTATTTTTTATTTTATATATATATATATATATATATATATATATATATATATATATATATATATATGTTAATAAACTTTTGGCCATGAAACTTTTAACGTAATTAGTATATTAATTGAAGTTATGCATATTAATTTGAATTAATTAATTTTGTCGACATAGTTACAAAAGTTTTAATAATAAATTTAATAGTATTATGTTATTAATGATTGGATTGTAATAAAATCTTATTAAATTATTTAGATTGAACGGAGAGAGTCTAAACGAGTTTTTGGAATACACTTTGGGTATTACATTGCTTAATCCAGGTACGGATTCCGTACTCTTTTAGCGAGACTCTTTTGTTTTTTTTTATTTGTTCGTTTCGTTATTCATTTCAAAATTTAGTTTTGCCTCTCATAATTGTTCCTTCTTAAATTCGTGAGAATGTTTCATTTTGGCATTAGTATTTGTACTCTTTGGTCTAGTGTGTCATGGTTAATATTTATTTTGATATTTGTAGAAAGTACATGTTAATATTTTTGGAGACTTTGTGTTAATATTTCGTTTCAGTTTAACATGTACATGTTAGAACCCCTTTATTGTGTCGTATGTGTTGTAACATTATATTTTGTTAGAATACCGTAGGGTTTACCTGAGCTATAACCATCTGTGGGGGTACCACGTGCATATCCTCTTGGCACCGAGGCATGACACCTTCTGTGGCGGTGTGATCAGTCCACGGCGTCTCCGTTTTGTGCTCCGTTGGGAGTTGGCCATTTGGTGTTTTGTTGTGGGAGTCGTGTGGGTAACCCTAGTTTTTGTTACATTACAATGCGTGGATTGGTGATGTTTGTGCTAAACACGCCTTAGATTTTACATGCATTGGATTCAGCGGTCCAACGTGTGATTTGCTTGTGTGGCATTATTTGACCACATGTGGCAAGGTATATTTTATTTTGTTCGAGCTTCGGTATGAAATAACACCCGACCATTTGTTTCAAATTTATTATTTCGTTATGTTAGTTTTGTTCGTTTCGTTTCAGTTCATTTCGTCTCCTTTCATTTAGTTGAGTTAGTTATTTCGGTTCATTAATTGTATTCTATATCCGTCTTTGGGCATTTGGCTCATCTTTGTGTTTTTCTTCCAGCAAGTGTCGGAGAATCAAGGGCAAGTGTGACGAGAGCTCCCTTCTATCCAATAGTTTTGATATATTTTGTTAGGCTATGATACATTGATCTATTTAGAGTTGTAATAGTTATTTCAGATTGTGGTTTGGGCTAGTGTGGCATTTATTATGGTTTATTCTATGACATTTAATTAGTTTGAGATTATTCTTTTGTGGATTAGAGTTTTGTTATATATTCATCATTTTGTTATGTTTTGTGCGTAACCTCTCTTTCTATTTCGGAAAGGGGGTGTTACACACAAGGTCTCAAAAAGAAGGTAGCAACATGTACCGCTCTATAATTATCAAAAATAAATACTAAATATGATATCCTAATTTAAAGAGTACAAATACGAGTCATACGTATCAACTCCAAAGTGAAACTAATATATTTATTTCACAGGAAATAATTATGTGAAATCATAACAGAATTCGAAACAAGGAAACAAACGAACAAATTAAATTTAACAAGTGTATCGCTGAAGGAGTACGGAATCCGTACATGATACTTCCAAACCATTTAAAGCACACTCCACAAAATTTTACCCTCAAATGCCAACGATATCAAATACGAAACGTTATTCGCAACCTAAACATATTCACCCCAAATTAAAAACAATCCAAACTAATAATTCCAAAATAATTCATAATCTATTTAATATGTCTTTAATCATCGCCTTATATCAATTATTAATACTCCAAAATTTATATTCTAAATATAACTCTTTAAATTCCCTCTGTCCGATCTAATAAAAGAAATAATAATGCAATTATAAGATACTTAATAACTATAATTTATATTAACATGAAATTAATTTTCCCGATTACATCAAGTTTACAATACAAACCCAAATTATATTATAATTAATCTTTTAATCATTTCCCTTTTATTTTGACAAATTAGTATCAACATTATATATATATATATATATATATATATATATATATATATATATGCATCAACATTTTATAACGATAGCCTAAATCTTGTTACGAAATTATTTATTTATTGTTCTAATTCTTTATTGTAGGATCCATTATTATTATTATTATTATTATTATTATTATTATTATTATTATTATTATTATTACATATATATAAATCTAGTCCAAAGTCCTTTGCTTCAGCCAAGGCAATCTGACAATTTCTACAATTGACCTTTAGTATTATAAAATATGCATTTACAATCCCACATGGAAGTTCATTATTTAGTCAACTCTTTTCTCCACATGATACCCACGAAAGAAGCTTAAATTAAAATAAGGTTTTTACCCTTTTCAGTGATGAACTCTTTTATTGCTATTGAATTCAATACTCTCTAGTTGCTATATGATCACATTGGCAATAAACAAATAATTTAACAACTTACCTGACTAACAATTCTTCCGGTTCCTTCAAGCTTCAGTCGCCTTCTCTCTTCTTTTCTCTTCACCAATTCGTAACAAAATATATGTGAGGACGATTAGGTTTAGTTATTTGTTTATTAATTTATTAACTCTCCTAATTTAAATAGGATTTATTATTACCCACATATAAATTAGACCCAATTAGTTAAAAGCCCAATTTTACTAAGTTAATTTATTCACCACTTATTAATACTTATTAATCCCAAAAAAATAAATGACTAGTTTGACCAAAATAAAAGACCTAGTCCAATTAAAATATTTAAAAAGAATAAATTTAAATTTATATGTTGTTTATTATTATTATTATTATTATTTCTGGGTATTACATTACCTACCCCTTAAAAAGGATTCCGTCCCCGGAATCAAAAGAATGGAAAGTATCTAATTTTCAAAGAGATGTGGATACTCCGCTCGAATAGACTCCTCAATATAGGAATGTCTTCCTTCAAATTTTAACAAATGGGATTGTCTTCCTCCTCTTAACCCGCTCTTGACAACTTCACCCTTTAAATATACAAATAACTCAATATAGGAGCTACCAAAACTCTAATGGACTCCTCATTTTTAATTTAATCCATTACTTAATTATCTACTAAAACAATTTAACTTTCCAAACAAAACAAGGAAGAAAAGAAAAAAAATAGTCACTTACCTTTTCCAATTTAAATACAATTATATAAAATAAAAATCAATTATTATTTAATTATTAAAAAAAATGGGTTATTACAAGTATTCTCTTATCAATTTGGTTCTCCCCCCCCTGGGGTTTTGTCTTTATAATGTCAGCCCCAGCAGGGGGTTAATCTGCTGTAGTCCAGTTATTGCTCAGTTTGTTGCCTACTTTAGCCAGGAAACAACAGTCTAAGCTCCAAATGTTATGCCACCACACCTAAACATAAAACAACACTAAACAAGTAAAATGAATCACAAAAATGACGAGTTAACATAATTTAAGCTTGAATTAGAGGCCGATTCGTAGGTATAAAACCCACTCATCAGTATGCAAGCAAGAATGGAGGTCAAATTCCTAGAGCTGAAGCAAGAAAATATGTCCATGTCAGAATACGCTGCCAAATTGAATGAGTTGGCCAAATTCGTTCCACATCAGGAAGACACTGAGGTAAGGAAAGTGAAAGTCCAATAATAATCTAGAAGGGGGTTGAATAGATTATTACAAGTTAAAAAATTATATTAGTCCTTTTTGAATTTTTAATAATCAATTTGCAGTTTTAGAAATTAGCATGCAAGATAATAAAAATTCAATCACACAATGCGTAGAGATTTATCCGGTTCACAAAGATACACCCCTTGTAGTATGCTTGCTCATTCGATCTCAAGTCCTACTTGGAACTTGAGATCCTATTACTATCTGTAATAAAAACTCCTTCAACAGGCGGAGAAGACTTTACAAAGTTTTATAGACAAACTTCAAACTTTTTTAACTATTCTATCTTGGACAGCAAGCTCCCCGCTCCTTCCTCAAGTTTAATTATTCCTCCTTTTGAGTTCAGTTCTATTCTATGATCTAGTTTTGAAACAAAAGCTTCTTCCTCACCTCACAAGTACACTAGAGACTCAACTTGTCGCTGACCTCTCTAAGACTCTGGTCTTGGTCGAAGAATTACTCGTCTTTCTCACATGTACATAAAATAAACTAACTCTGACCTTTTCTCTTTTTACAAATGGTTTTACAACAATATGCTTCTTAAATAAGCAGATGAAAATTTAGTACAGATTGATGCTTCTTAAATAAGCAGATAAGAATTAAAGAACAAATATATTTATAAAAGTTCAAAGACTTTTATATTTAATAAAATATGATTCTTTGTAAGCATATAATAATTTGTGCTTAGATCAAATTGGCTCAAATCAGTTCTCCCTTCCCTTATTGACCATGCTCAGTCTGCGTTCATCTCGGGTAGAAGCATTAGTGATAACATTCTTCTTGTACAGGAGCTTTTTAGGAATTATCACCGCCTCTCTGGTCCGGCCCGATGTGCTCTAAAAATCAATATTCGAAAAGCTTTTGACACAGTGGATTGGGGATTTCTTTTAGACCTGCTGAGCCTTCTTCAGTTTCCTCCTATTTTCATAAACTGGATTCGAGAGTTCATCACAATGACAATGTATATTGTCAAAGTCAACGGGTCTCTTGCTTGCTATTTTAAGGGAGCGAGGGGTCTTCGTCAAGGAGATCCTTTGTCCCCTTATTTGTTCATTTTAGCTATGGAAGCATTCTCCATGATTCTGAATAAGGAAACTCTTTTACCTAATTTCAAGTTTCATTGGAAAACAGAATCGTGCAACATTACGCATGTGTGTTTCGCTGATGATATTATCCTGTTCTGCCATGGAGACCTACCCTCTGTTTCCATTATCCACTCGTGCATCCAATCATTCTCAATGTTCTCTGGATTAATCCCTAATGTGGATTAATCCCTAATGCTCTTAAAAGTCTATGTTTCCTAGCAAATGTCCCAAATGTTGTTAAGGAGAGTATCAGCCAGTTGCTGGGTATACCGCCTGGAATTCTACCAATTAGATTTCTCGGAGTTCCTCTCATCTCCTCTAAACTATCCCAATCTGATTGCCAGCCTCTGATCCAAAGAATTACTGCGAGAGTAACATCTTCGACTTCTCGCTTCCTCTCTTACTCTGGTAGAGTGCAATTGATAAAATCAGTGCTTTTTGCCATTCAGTCTTACTGGGCGGCCCATTTTATCCTTCCCAAATCGGTATTGAGAGCCATTTAATCTATAATGTGTAGATTTATTTGGAAGGGTTCCTCTTTTCTTCGGAATGGATCTAAAGTCTCTTGGAAGGACCTGTCCCTTCCCCTTTGTGAGGGAGGTCTTGCTATAAAGAATCTTACTGATTGGAATTCGGCCCTCATTATTCTCCATCTACTCAAGGTCATTTCTCCTTCCTCTTCTTCCTTGTGGGCTAAATGGGTCCAATCCTCAGTGCTTACTAAGACCAATTTCTGGCATTGTTCTACTCCTTCGGACTGTTCTTGGATTTGGCGTAAGATTCTTAAACTTCGGCCTACGGCTCTAAATTTCCTTACCTATAAAGTTGGGAATGGCAATTTTTTTAGTTTTTGGCATGACCCGTGGTTGAATGGCCAGGCCTTAAACCCATCTTAGTATTTGCTCTCCAACTCCCGAATCCCTGTTAATGATCATGTCTCTGATGTCATCTCTTTGGGAGCTTGGGCGTAACCTGCTAGTAACCATCATGAAGTGCAGCAACTCTGAAGCTTAATTACATCTCTCCCTGCTCCGTCTGCTGTCGAAGACTTGATCTTATGGGACACCCACAAGTTTAAATCTGTTAAGGCCTCTATTATTTGGGAATCTATTCGCTCACGTGCTCTTAAAGTACCTTGGGCTGCTCTGTTATGGCATTCTCACCATATTCCTCGTTTCTCCTTTACTCTATGGCTTGCTCTACGGCACATGTTTCCCTCAAATGATAGGTTCTCTAATTATTCCAGCTTCCGTCCTTTGAACTGCCCTCTTTGTGAATCCCATGTTGAAACCTTTCCTCACTTGTTCTTTGAATGCCCCTATTTTTCTTTTGTTCTCTCCACTACCCTAGCAGTTGGAGTTTGGACTAATGCTCCAATGAGTTGGGACAACCTTGTGGATTATATTATCTAATTTCGAGGGAGTAATATAAGGTCGGATATTCTGAAGCTGGTTCTCTCCACCACAGTGTACAAAATATGGGCAGTTAGGAACTCCATTGTCCATAATAAGGTCAAGATGCCTATGGGGGTTCTGGCTAGGGAGATAATAAATGCCATAAAGTCAAGATTATCTTCCTCTCCAGCTTTTCTTAAGGCAGCTCAGACTAGGCCTAACCTCAGAGGGTGGCTGTAGGTTTGGTGGTGAAGTGCTCGGCTTAAGCGAGGTGAGGTGCTTTGATTGGGCTATTTAGTCTTTCTGCTGGTTGGGACTTGTCCGGTCTGGCTTACTTATTGGGCAAGGTGGGGCTGAGCTCGCCACTTGTTAGAAGCTGCTGCTCGGATGTTGGGCAAGGTGGGGCTGAGTTTGGACTAATGCTCCAATTAGTTGGGACAACCTTATGGATTATATTATCCAATTTCGAGGGAGTAATCTAAGGTCGGATATTCTGAAGTTGGTTCTCTCTACCACAGTGTACAAAATATGGGCAGTTAGGAACTCCATTGTCCATAATAAGGTCAAGATGCCTATGGGGGTTCTGGATAAGGAAATAATAAATGCCATAAATTCAAGATTATCTTCCTCTCCGGCTTTTCTTAAGGCAGCTCAAACTAGGCCTAACTTCAGAGGGTGGTTGTAGGTTTGGTGGTGAAGTGCTCGGCTTGAGCGAGGTGAGGTGCTTTGCTTGGGCTGTTTAGTCTTTCTGCTGGTTGGGACTTGTCCGGTTTGGCTTACTTGTTGGGCAAGGTGGGGCTGAGCTCGCCACTTGTTAGAAGCTGCTGCTCGGATATTGGGCGAGGTGACCTTCTCTGTTGGGCGTGGTGGGGCTGAGCTTGCCACCTGCTAGATGTGCTCGGAGATGCTGGTTTGGGCTCGCCTCTAGCTAGTAGCTGCTGCTCGGCTGCTGGGTCTGGTGTTGTTCGGGCTGACCCTTGGCGAAGTGGGGCTGGTTTGGTTTGGTTGGGGGTGTCGGGCTGGGCAGGCCAGTTTGGACGTGCTGGGGCCGACCCTATCTTGCTGGTTCGTCAGCTGCACGCTATTTTCCAGCATCTGATGCTCGGCCTCGCCCAGTTGGCTTCTCTCTTTTGGATATTTTGGCTATTGTTCTTGATCACTTTGGATGCTATGATTTTTCTGTTAGGTTGTTTATGCGTTTCTTGCTTCATTTTGATGCTCGTTTTATGTTTAGTTCCTTGTCCTTTCCATTGGTTTGGTTGTTGGTCTTTAGGTGATCTTTTTGGGGGTTGTCCCTTGAGGTTCATTCTAAAGCTTCTAGGGTATGCCCCTTTGTGATTGTTTAATCTCTTTTCTCTTCTATATAAAAACAAACTTAGCGGAAAAAAAAATAAAGCTTCTGTGTAAGCAAATATGAAAATTAAGCTCTAGTTATAAAAGTTTAAATAACTTTTATATTTTGTGTGAGAAATGCTTCTTGAATAAGCAAATAAGTCAATTTTAGCTTTAGCTCAAAAGTGCTTATGTTTAAGCAGATATATAATTTAATGCAAATTTATAAAGAATTATTAACTCTTTAAAATAAAGAGTGTTTTTCTATGGATTAAGCTTCTCAGATAATCTTTAACAAGTATTATAAGAATGATTTTTATATATCAATACTTGTATATAAAAAGAATCAATCAATTCGAATAATAAGTGTAATAATTAAATCATTTAAGCACAAGCTGATATAGCAAATATTATTGTTTAACTCAGATTTATAAGAATATTTTATCTATTATGTGAACTTTTATAAATAATTGTCACTTAGTACTATAAGGAATCATACGGTTCGAATTCCTCTTTGTAGATGTGTATCTCCATAGCCTTGTGGCATCTAAGTATGACAAAATTTATAATTTTCACAATTGATATATATATAAATATTTTCAATAGATCACTACGATTCTCAAATCCAGTTCGGATGACTCCTCTTTTCGGAGAAGTATCTCAATGTCGTTTTTGAGCAATCAGTGTAGATATCTATTTTACGATATTTATATAAATAATGTCGATAAAAGGTTCATCAAGACTATAAAGAATCGTACATTTTGAATTCCTCTACGTGAGGTGTATCTCTAAATAGCCTTCATGCCAAAGTATCCTTTTATTTGATAAATAGATGAAATATAAATATATAAAATTGTGTATAACAATATATATTAAATATATATATATATATATATATATATATATATATATATATATATATATATATATAAAGCAAGTAGGAAATAATTCAATAGAAGTTAAACTCAAATGACTTATCTCAGTACTTGGACCAATTTTCTCTTCTAAAGTAATCATAAATTTTGTAAGAAGAGATATAAAGCTTTTAGAGAGAATGTAGGCCAGGAGAGTATGCTTTGCTTTTCACCGAATTGATAAAAATCAAATGAATGAAATACTCCCTATTTATAGATTTTTGAAGTTGTAGGCAAAATGTAATTTTTAAAATCTGTTTTTGAATGCATGGTTTAGATGATGTATTTTTGAATTTAACGGTCCAGATGAAAACAGATTTCACGCGGAGAAGCTTAATATTCTGCCCAGGCCATTCTTCATCAACTTAGCATTTATTAAAAAAATTGACCACATGGAAGAAAGCTTGTACACGGTTTTTCAAACATTAATACACATGCCAACACATAAGTCCCAAAATGATTGTCACATGATTTTTTTTAAGGTCGCTTAGCATACACTTGCATATATATATATATATATATATATATATATATATATATATATATATGATTTTAGTTTCCAAACATACATTTATAATATGAGTAAAAATATATAAAAATCATGTTTGCTAAATTGTACACACATGTTTTTATAATAATGTATAAATGCATTTACATCATTTGCAGATAATCCATGAGCAGATAGGAAGCTCATAAGGTGAGAATTTTTCTTTCTCTCAAATAAAGCTTCGTCACGGTCTTTTTGGGAGAAATGCTGAGCTGCCTTGAAAATTTTTGAGACATTAGAACCCAAAACCGGGCCTAAAGACATAGTCAGATCATTGTTCAGAGAAGTGGAGTCTTCAGATCTGATAGAACCAGCAGCAGGAAAGGGATCGGATTCTGACATACCAGCAGAGCTGTTTACCACCACAAGAGGTAGGGCTTCCAAACCAACTACATCGGCGACAGTGCCAAGGGAGGAGTCTCTTGGTGCCACCGTAGAAGCGCTATACTGAGCAGAAAGAGAGGAGATCGAAGAGGAACTAGGGCGGGATACCCCAAATTCAGCGAAGAGATCCCTAGACTGACTACTCTCAGAGTTACCAGCAGAGAGATGAGGGTGGCTGACCATGGAAAGAGGAGAAGGAAGGGAGGTGCAAGGGAAGAGCCGGAGGGCAGGGGATACTAGTCTATTACAGGATAACGAACTATCCATCTTAGCTTTGCCTTTATCTTTCTTAAAACCCTCAGTTCGTTTGGCCTTAACTGCAAGCATATAATTCAAGCAAGAAGTGAGTATAACTAGCTCAGCAAGTCTAACAAAGGATAATATAAATACAACGTCGAGAATTATATGATTATCTTCCATAACTGAATTAATAGCTATGAAGTATTAGGAAACATTGACTAGCTCTTCAAATTTCATAACAACAATTCCAAAGTATATATAATAGCTTAGGAATTCTGAACTGGTCGAAAGACCATGAACATACTCTTTTCGTTTTCATACATGAAAAGGATAACTCGACTCTAAGATCGTAAGTCTGATATTTCTTATGAGCACTTCTAGGTGATCAACCTATAGAACTCTATGTTGATCAACACTCATCTGTTAAACGTATTTACGTTTACGTTTTGGCAACATCATGTGCCCATCGAATAATCGATGAAAAATACATTTGTTTGTTCATATACAAACTTACCTTGAATCTGTACCAAATACTTGGCATATATCGCGTTAATAGTTCTATATCAAAAGACTTGTAAACAAATCAATTTAACTTTTAAGAATAGTCTAGCCGAATTAAAACTGGCATCGACCCTTTCGTAAAACAATTCATGCATCTCATAACATGAATCACAGAAAACTTGGCTAACACGAAGGTTAGACAAGCGTTAAGAAAACTTGCCTTCAAGCGTCTTTGAATACAATATTTAACAGTTCTCAATCTTTACAGTATCTACATGATATATTCACATAGCACACTGTAATTAGCCACCAAACAATCTAATCACATTGTTATTACCAACTTCTTTCTCTTCTATGTCTTAAATGAATTTATTTCATTGATAATTGTCAAATCAACTTACTATTCTTCCTTACAGCTTGTTAACGTTCTTACGTTACTAACCGAGACTCACTCATCATCGGTTAAGTATACTTATCGAATACCATTCACGGCTTACTTACTTACACTTTTCATTCTTCGTTTAATCACTATTAAACCATACTTACATTCTTAAGACCATACTAATTAAATCATTTAAGATTGGTCTTACCATGTATATATTAAGTACATACATGTTCTACTATTTGTTTCAAATCAATTGGGATTACAAAACCTAACTTGCCCAACCTTGCTACACTACTATCGGTCATTGCGGCAAAATTTTAGGTTCATTATTGGCCTTCATGGCGCCAATTAGCGTTGTCCCATGCGGTCTCCTATTTGCGATCGCGAGATCTTAGTATCTTAGTATACCTGCGGCTTTCACTCATCGATGAGAAAATTTCCCTTTATCCCAAGCCGCTGCGGTAGCTGGCGTTTATCTTTGGGCCTCCCTAAGCCTCGATCGGTTTTGCTGATTTTGTTTTTCTACGAAATTCCTGGGCTCATAACTTATTCGTTTTATATCCGAATTGGCTCATTCAAAAGCCATTAGCTCCTAAATCACGTGCACTATGATTTCATCAGAAAATATTTCATTTTCGAATCTTTTAACGTGGAATTCATCGATTAGTTCATTATTAAGCGTTCGTTTATCGTTCGTGAGCGTTCAAAGTTCGTTTTCTTCGTTCTAAGTCAGAACTCGACGATTCTTGAGTCCACGACTCTTGAATACCTTATCTCACATTATGCCACTGAAAACCAAAGTTTCCAAGTTACATAGCAACTTTCGACTACTAATCCGAGATTTTTACGTTTTCAACGTTTAACGCCAAATCTCAAAAAAATTGCCATAATTTTGTTAATCGTGTTCTATACGCCAAATCAAATGGAACAACTCCATTGATTCATCATCTACATCCTAACCAAACAAGATGCACATACCCTATGATGGTTTTCAATTTGTCAATCAACAACCAAATACGCTTAACAGTTTTCTTCGGTTTAACTTACATAAACACTTACGATTACTAATCATACATGACTTATAATGTGTTAATCCACTATTATACATCCTTATTTCTCCAAAAGAGACATGTTCCACCAATTCATACTTCTCTACAAAAAAGAAATCGAAAAAGATCGAAAACTTATGTTTATGAAATATTACCTTTCCATTCTTCGCGTTTTTGCTAAAAACTCTTGTGATTTTCTTTGGATTGCTCTTGATTACTTGTTTCTAGCTCTTTCTCTCTCTTAAATTATGTTGGACAAAGTTTGTAAAATAACAAATGAACTAGCCAAGCTTCTTTATATATGAAAATCTAATGGAGGGCAAAATGGTCAATTGGTGACCTCCTTACTATTCCCACCTCCACAACAACTTAGCCACCAAGTAACCACTTTACTTGGTGTCCAAGTGGCCGGCCCACATGCTCCATGGGTCTCTCCCATGGGTTTTACCCATTCGGTGACCCGTCAGTTCGATCCGCGGTTTGTCCTCTTGGTTTGGGCCTTCAGATTTATTCGTATCGGGCCTAACTTGGGCTTCATTTCACTTAACATTGGGCTTGGCATAATCCAAGTCCAATTGGATTCTACAAAGTCCATGAACTCAAAGTCCATTAAGACTAATCATATTCTACGCGTTCAATTCTCTTATTCTCTTCGTTTAGTATTCATACGATATTCGTATTATACATCATAATATTCTTCATACTATACTCGTATTCTAACTAGTATCATACTCGTATATTGCACGTATAATAACCCTAATCATTATACGCATTACATTTCCTTCTCGAAAATGACTTTTTTTCGCTAAGTTTGTTTTTATATAGAAGAGAAAAGAGAATAAACAATTGCAAAGGGGCATACCCCAGAAGCTTTAGAATGAACCTCAAGGGACAACCCCCCAAAAAGATCACCTAAAGACCAACAACCAGACCAATGGAAAAGACAAGGAACTAAACATAAATCGAGCATCAAAATGAAGCAAAGCTAGCCTAAACAACCTAACAGTAGAATCAAAGCATCTAAGTGATCAAGAACGATAGCCAAAAAAGCCAAAAGAAAATAGCCAATTGGTAGTAGAGCATTAGGCTATTTCATTGGAAAATGGCGTGCGCAGCTGACTCTGACCAAAGAAGATAGGCCAACCCTCCACGCTGGCCCGGCCTATTGCTGTGCACCCCAACCAAACCAAACCCCCCCACTTCGCCAAGGGACAATTTCAAACGACACTGGACCCGAAGAATCGCGGCGGTGCACAAGATCACCACTAGTTAGAGGCGAACCGGACAAAGAACTCGAGAACATCTAGCGAGGCGAGGCAAATTCCACCACGCCTAAAAGATCTACCACCTCGCCCAATGTCCGAGCACAACCAAGCAGCAACTTCTGACAAGTGGCGAGTTTAACCCCACCTAGCCCAACAAGTAGGCCAGACCGGACTTGTCCCAACTAGCAAAAAGACTGAACAGCCCAAGCAGAGCAAATCACCTCGCCCAATCCGAGCACCTCACCACAAAACCTACAGCCACCCACTGAGGTTAGGCCAAGACTGAGCTGCCTTAAGAAAAGCCGGAGAAGAAGATAATCTTGACTTTATGGCATTAATTATCTCCCTAGCCAGAACCCCCATAGGCATCTTGATCTTATTATGGACAATGGAGTTCCTAACTACCCATATTTTGTACACTATGGTGGAGAGAACCAGCTTCAGAATATCCGACCTTAGATTACTCCCTCAAAATTGGATAATATAATCCACAAGGTTGTCCCAACTCATTGGAGCATTAGTCCAAACTCCAACTGCAAGGGTAGTGGAGAGAACAAAAGAAGAATAGGGGCATTCAAAGAACAAGTGAGGAAAGGTTTCAACATGGGATTCACAAAAAGGGCAGTTCAAAGGATGAAAGCTAGAATAATTAGAGAACCTGTCATTTGTGGGTAACATGTGCCGTAGAGCAAGCCATAGAGTAAAGGAGAAACGAGGAATATGGTGAGGATGCCATAACAAAGCAGCCCAATGTACTTTTGAAGCACGCAAGCGAATAGATTCCCAAATAATAGAGGTCTTAACAGATTTCAGCTCGCGGGTGTCCCATAAGATCAAGTCATCGAAAGCAGACGGAGCAGAGAGAGATGTTATTAAGCTTTGGAGTTGCTGCACTTCATGATGATTATTAGTAGGTAACACCCCCCAAAGAGATGACATCAGAGACATGATCATTAACAGGGATTCGGGAGTTGGAGAGCAAATACTAAGATGGGTTTAAGGCCTGGCCATTCAACCACGGGTCATGCAAAACTAAAAAAATTGCCATTCCCAACTTTATAGGTAAGGAAATTTAGAGTGAGAGTAGAAGTTTAAGAATCTTACGCCAAATCCAAGAACAAATCAGAAGGAGTAGAACAATGCCGTAAATTGGTCTTAGTAAGCCGCGAGGATTGGACCCATTTAGCCCACAAGGAAGAAGAGGAAGGAGAAATGACCTTGAGTAGATGGAGGATAATGAGGGCCGAATTCCAATCAATAAGATTCTTTATAGCAAGATCATCCTCACAAAGGGGAAGGGACAGGTCCTTCCAAGAGACTTTAGATCCATTCCGAAGCAATGAGGAACCCTTCCAAAGAAATCTACACATTATAGATTGGATAGCTCTCAGTACTGATTTGGGAAGGATAAATGGGGCGCCAAAGATGACCGAATGGCAAAAAGCATCGATTTTATCAAATTGCACTCTCATCAAAAGAAAGAGAGAAGCGAGAAGTCCAGGATGTTACTCTCGCAGTAATTCTTTGGATCAGAGGCTACCAATCAGATTGGGATAGTTTAGAGGAGATGAGAGGAACTCCGAGAAATCTAATTGGTAGAACTCCAGGCGGTATACCCAACAATTGGCTAATACTCTCCTTTACAACAATTGGGACATTTGCTAGGAAACATATACTTTTAAGAGCATTGGGGATTAATCCAGAGAACATTGAGAATGATTAGATGTACGAGTGGATAATGGAAATAGAGGGCAGGTCTCCATGGCAAACAGGATAATATCATCAGTGAAACATACATGCGTAATGTTGCACGATTCTGTTTTCCAATGAAACTTGAAATTAGGTAAAAGAGTTTCCTTATTCAGAATCATGGAAAATGCTTCCATAGCTAAAACGAACAAATAAGGGGACAAAGGATCTCCTTAACAAAGACCCTTCCGCTCCCTTAAAATAGCCAGCAAGAGACCCGTTGACTTTGACAAAGTACATTGTCGTTATGATGCACTCTCGAATCCAGTTAATGAAAATAGGGGGAAATTGAAGAAGGCTCAGTAGGTCTAAAAGAAATCCCCAATCCACTGTGTCAAAAGCTTTCCGGATATCAATTTTTAGAGCACATCGGGCCGGACCAGAGAGGCGGTGATAATTCCTAAAAAGCTCCTGTGCAAGAAAAATGTTATCACTAATGCTTCTACTCGAGATGAACGCAGACTGAGTATGGTCAATAAGGGAAGGGAGAACTGATTTGAGCCTATTGCAAGGATCTTCTCTATACATTTGTAGATTGTGTTGCAACAGGAAATAAGTCTAAAATCATACATATTGGAAGGATTTTCTGTCTTCTGGATCAAGGCTATGGCCGTAGCATTCACTCCTCTCGAAAGGTGCCCGGTATTGAAGAAAGAGTGGATAACAGTAGTAAAGTCTTGACCTATAATATCCCAACAGTGGAGGAAAAAGTTAACTTTGAAACTATCAGGCCCCGGGCTTTTATTCTTTTTCATGGATTGAAGAACCGCCTTAATTCAGTATCAAGAATTGGAGTGGTTAATGCTGCTGCCTGAGAGGAAGTGATTCTCTTGGTAACAAATTTTTTGAGTTCATCACGGCCTGGATAGGTTATAGGAGATAACCCCAATAGATCTTGGTAGTAGGCCACCGCCACCTGTTGGATACCCTACTGGTTCTCTATTAGATCACCAAAGTGGTTGAAGATAGATAGAATTTTGTTGTGATTCCAATTGCTCTTGATAACGTTAGCAAAAAGCTTAGTATTTTTATCACCTGGGCAAGCCAAATGGCTCTAGATTTCTGGAGCATGAGAGATTCTTCAAGAGCCAATGCTTTCCATAAAGACTGGGAGAACGTCAATTCTTGAGCTAACAAAAGAGAGTTCAAAGGATCAACATGGAGAGACGACTAAACGAAAGCCAACTGACCCTACAGAATGCTAACGTTGCTCGACAGATTACCATTTGAGGAATGTATGGCCACCAGAACTCTCTTGGTTCTCCTCAGCTTCTCATTAAAAGTGTAAAATGAATTCCCATGAATAGTGTTGTTCCAACAATCCAAGAAAGCTTCCTTGAACCCTTCCAACTCAAGCATAAAGTTAAAGAATTGAAAGGTTTCTTGAGCTTCCGCTGATGATAACCAGTATTAAGGATAACTGGGCAATGATCAGAAAGACCACGAGAACCAAAGGTAGTTTGGGAGTCAGACATTGTGTTAAACCAAGAATTGTTTCCCATAGCTCTGTCCAACTTCCTGTAAATTAGATTTTCAACCTGAAAATTCCACCACATGTGGTGGGGCCCAATAGAACGGATTTCATCGACCCCAATAATGTCTAAACAGTCATTGAAGTCCGTCATCCCATCATCCTAAGAAGAATCACCACCCTCAGATTCAGCAACCCGTTTGATATTGTTGAAGTCCCCAAGAATACACCAAGTGTCCGGAGAGGATAGGGATTTTAGGTCATCCCACAACATTCTACGCTCCACCACCGAATTTAGGCCATAAACAATCGAGGCCAAGATTGGGGTATTACTATAAAGAGGAGTGAGTTTAAAGTGGGATAGTTGAGTAGACTGGAATAGGGTATCTACTCTCCAAACATTTGGATCCCACCCCACCTATATCCTGCCATTCCGGTGATGATCATAGTTGAAGACCCAAACCCAGTTTCGGCACAAGGCTTTAGAGATCCTGAGTGCATCCGGAGCTTTGATTCTAGTTTCAATAAGACCCACAAAAGAGATATGGTTGTTTAACAAAAAATTGCAAACAAAAGCCTGCTTTGGCTTCTTATTTAAACCCCTGACATTCTAGGAACAAAAATGTGTCATAAAGAGTGGGGGGAAAAAGGATCAGTCAAGAAGGGGAAGACCCCTTGGACCTTTGTTTCGCTTCTTAGAATTTTGAAGAGGTTCTTTCCCAGGCCGGGTTTTATGCTTAAGGTCCCTGCATTCCTTTTCGTTGACTTGCTTAAGACTATCCACCAAGGGGTTAGTGGGAACAGGAGATTCAGAATCATCTGCCGGAAGAGGGGGTGTAGCAATAGAGGTGAAGGCATTAGCAAAAAAAACAGGGGTTCAGAATCATCTGCCTTTAACGAGGATGATTGCACAGTATTCAGTATATGAATGAGCGTGAAGATCAAGCCAAGACTTGTAATGTAGAATAGTTTAATTAAACTATAGAATAGTTTAATGAACTTTTTTAAGTCCGTAGGCGAAAACTTCGTTTGTCATAACTGAAATATTATTGGATATTCCATCTCGTCTTAGAATTCTATCATTACGCGTTTTTTGGAATTTCAAACTTAATTCCCGAGTAGAAATGGATGAATAGTATTTTTACATAAATTTCTCAAAAAACTTTTATTTTCGTCTTGGAAATTCAAAACAATTAATTCTAGCACATAGCCAGAATCCTAACCACATCCGTACATTCTAGGTCATAAAACGACCTTCAAATAGCTTACTCACATAAATAATCAATTAAATTCATTTAATCCACATAATCAAATAAAAATTTAATTCATTTAAAAATCATATTTTTCTCGGGCGTTACAGGTGGTGGCTGTTGCTCTTCATTATCTGAATCAGAAGGTGGGAACCTTGGCATCGGGGTAGGTATATGGAAACTGCGCATTGGGGTTGAAACTCTGGAGCGTCGCATTTAATAAGGAAAAGGACATATTCATGGCCTCAAACATATGGTCCTGCCTGGCCGCGAGTCTCCTCATTTGTCTTCTAGCGTCTTTGTTGTACTCATCTACTTGTCTTTGGAGGCTCTGAAATTAAGGGCTAATAATCACAGCACTTAGCGCAGTGGTAAGTTTCGACCTGGGGTGAACCCTAAACCTGGGCATCCTGGGATCAATCCCCGTTTGCAACAAGTGTGAGGGCTAATTAAAAACTGGTCCGTGTGGCCATGGATTGCACATTTCTGGGCGGAGCCATGTCTTAGGCCGAGCCTGTACGCAAAGCCTGGTCCGGGGTGGGGAGACTTAGTACGACTGTGGTTGGGAAACTCCACATTATAAAAAAATAAAAAAATTGAGGGCTAAACGTATCATCGGTTTGTTGCATCCCCTCAGTTCTTTGTTCTCCCATCGTGTCATCCACCTGGAACTCGTCGTCATCAGAGGTGTCCTCAACATTAGCCTCATCCTCCGAGGCTGGTGGAAATATGAACTCAACTCATCTAGGGTGTAACTCGCCCCCGGGCCACACTGAATAACGTGCAACCATCCTCGTGTCCAAAGTCTGTAGTGGCATCTAAGTGGTCTCATCATCAGACCACCTAACTCCAGCCTGCCTGTACAACCTACAAATGAGAGATGGGTGTGGTAAGCCGCCAGAAAATGGTCCTCGCAGGCATCTTCGGTTAAAAAAACTAATGATGGCACCCACGTTGATGAGAAAGTCTTGGACGATGGCATATAAGAGAAGTATCTTCTCCTTGGTCACCTTTGTCATGTGTAGATGGGAATAGTTTGGCGCACATGAACGCATACCATATCTTTCCATACCAGCTGAGATCCTTACTGTGGAAGATAGTTCCCCATTTTCGGCCCTTGACCAATGTGGTACCCGGCTTTGTTATTTCAGTTAAAATGGCCTCATAGTCGGCATCATGGTCACACAAGTAGGCATACTGGCACACTTTAGGAACTCGCAATTGGTAGTACTGGTTAATGGCATCGGCACTGAAAGGAACCTGTTTGCCCCTCACGAATTCTGTGAATGGGGCCTTATCATCGGCGTTGGCATAGAATTCCTTCACTATATTGACAATTGTAGGCTCCAGCTCTTCAGTGAACCTATTCCATCCTTTTTCATAAATTTGTTATATCATTTCCCCATCCACATTGTCGGGTGCCAAGCCACGCTCCAGGGTTAGTGCCTTCATCACTAGGTAGTCATAGCGGTCGGCGGCATTTATGAACTTTCTCCTGTCAAAAGCTCTAGTTAGTGGTGTGGACCCGAAACTCTCGCCTCGCTGTCGTTTTGCTACTGGTTTTGGTGCCATGGTATTTGATTAGATGAACTTCAAGCCAATTTCTCCCCCAAACTTCACTCAAACAAATCGTCGAACAGTTGGCGTGCTTAACTCATAATTCCCCCAAACTCAATTATTTGCCTTCAAATATGGTGGTATGTGATGAGAAATTGTAGGAACAACCACTTACCCTTAGTGTATGAATAAATTGTTGAATTTCCCCTCTCTTTTGACTTTCAAAATTCGCACTATAAGAACCCTAACTCTTGTATGACTGAAGTTGTAAGAAATTAGATGGAGATGTAGTTTAGTTAGTGGTGGTATTTATAGAGAGGAGATGGTGTAGAGATTGTGTGGGTTGAAGTAGTGGGGAAGTGGAGATTTAGTGTGCTAATGGGTAAGAGATAATGTAATCGTGGGTTTAGTGTGGGATAAATTGTGTATCTATTTTGGTTAGAGGAAGTGGGAGTGGAAGAAGGTGGGCTATCATGCTGTAACTGCCGACTTGAGTCTATTTAATTTCTGTACCCCCGGCCCGATGGGGGGTGATATGATGTAGAGGCCCACCCCAGTGGGGGGTGTATTGTTATTATGTCAAGACCCCTCCCGTGGGGGTTATCTTGTCAGGTAAATTGTCCGCCCAATGGGTAGGTTCATCGTTATTATTGAGTCAAGACCCAGCCGGCCGGGTTTCTTTCTTAAAGTCGCCCCGTGGGGTGTCTTGTGATTGCACTTGACTTTTCCAATTCTTTGCATCCATCACATATCCATCCACTTCCCAAGTACCTGAAATACCATAACATTGTAAGTTTAAGATAACAACATAAACATTGAACATTGAAAGTTGAATTTACTAAAACGCGTGACTCGACTAAATACCTAATAATTCAAACTAAAATTATACTTTAAACTAACTTCACACTAACTTATACTTTGAACTAAGAATTAATTAAGATGCTTAAAAATAAAAAGAAAATATTGAGGATAAAAGTAAAATTAGGTTGCCTCCCAATTAGCGCTTGATTATAAGTCTTTCAGCTTGACTACTCCCTATTTATGGCGCGTCGGCAAGTGTGATTGAGGTGCCTTCATTGTCGATGTTGCCACCCCAGTAATGCTTCAGTCGATGACCATTCTCACTTTAAACGTCTCCAATGGATTCCTACTGTATAACTCAACGGCGCCATGTGGAAAAATTCTTTTAATTGTGAATGGCCCCGACCATCTTGATTTGAGCTTTCCCGGGAACAATCTCAGTCATGAATTGAACAGTAATACTGATTGTCGCGGTTCAAACTTCCTCTGTATGATCTTTTGGTCGTGCCATTTCTTAACCTTTTCCTTGTAAAGCTTTGAATTCTCGTATGCTTGCAGTCGAAATTCATCTAGTTCGTTCAATTGGAGCAATCTTTTCTCTCCTGCGGCTGCTTGGTTAAAATTAAGTTTTTGAATGGCCCAATAAGCTTTATGTTGTAATTCCACCGGGAGGTGACACGCTCTTCCATAGACCAATTGATACGGAGACATTCCAATTGGTGTCTTATATGCTGTTCTATATGCCCATAGTGCGTCATCCAATTTTAGAGACCAACCTTTTCTGCTTGGGTTCACTACTTTCTCTAAAATCTTCTTCACCTCTCTATTCGAAACCTCAGCTTGACCTCTCTGCAGAAGTGACTACCCTCATCACTTATAATATCTCTTGGCGTGCCAAATCTTATAAACATATTCTTGTGCAAGAACTTGAGAACCACTTTGGCATCATTTATGGGGAGTGCTACGGCTTCAACCCATTATGACACATAATCAACCGCAAGCAAGATGTACTGATTATTGAAAGATGGAGGAAATGGCCTCATAAAATCAATTCCCCATACGTCAAAAATTTCCACTTCCATGATAGTTTGTAGTGGCATCTCATTCCGCTTTGATATGTTACCCACCCTTTGACATCTGTCGCAAGTCTTTACAAACTGATGGGCATCCTTAAACACTATAAGCCAATAGAATCCTGACTGAAGGACCTTGGCCGCTGTCCACTAACTACCATAATGTCCCCCATATACAGATGCATGACACTCGTGTAGGATATTCTTCACTTCACTGTATGGCACACACCATCGAATAATCTTGTCGGCGCATTATCTGAATAAGTATGGCTCATCCCACATGTACCACTTGACGTCATGTAGGAATTTCTTTTTCTGCTGTCTTGTTAGATCAGGGGGAAGGATGTTGCTCACCAAATAGTTAGCAAAATCCGCATACCATAGAAATTCTAAATTAACTCCAAATAGCTGTTCATCCGGGAATGACTCATTGATTACACACTTATCCGCTACGTCCTTTTCCGGATTTTCCAGCCTCAATAGATAGAAGCTACTTGATTTTCTGTCCCATTGCTATCCTTTATTTCCAAGTCAAATTCCTGAAGTAGAAGGATCTATCTGATAAGTATTGGCTTAGCATCCTTCTTCGAAATCAAATAGTGAATTGCCGAGTGATCCGTGTAAACCACCACCTTTTTTTTTTTTTTTGCTAAATGTAAACCGCCACCTTTGTCCCAATCAAATATGCCCAGAATTTGTCAAAGGCATATACTAGTGTAAGTAACTCCTTTTCTGTAGTTGTGTAGTTCATATGTGTATCCATAAGGGTTTTACTTGAATAGTATATGGCGTGGAATTTCTTCTCTCGGCGTTGACCCAAAACAGCTCTTACCGCATAATCGCTAGCATTGCACATTAAATCAAATGGCATAGTCTAGTCCAGTGCGACGATCACTGAGGCTATGGTCAACTCTTCTCTAAAAGACTGCATAAGGACTTAGCAATCTTAGAGAAATCCTTTATAAATCGTCTGTAGAATCCAGCATGTCCAAGAAAACTACGGATTCCCTTTACTGAATTCAGTGGTGGAAGATTCTCGATCGTGTCCAACTTTGCCTTGTCAACCTCTAAACCTGTTGCAGAAACTTTATGCCCAAGAATTATCCCTTCTTCAACCATAAAGTGGCATTTCTTCGAGTTGAGTACCAAATTAGTTTCCACACACCGATTTAACACCATAACCAAATTTTCCAGACACTTATCAAAAGTGTTTCCATAGACTAAAAAGTCATCCATGAAAACTTCTACCTCTTTTCCCACCATGTCTGAGAAGATTGCCATCATGCATCTTTGGGATATCGCTGGTGCATTACATATCCCAAATGATATCCTTCTAAATGCAAAGGTGCCATATGGGCATGTAAAAGTGCTCTTTTCTTGATCCTCAGGAGCTATGACATTTTGGTTGTAGCCCGAGTATCCAGCCAGTCGGTCCAACATCTGATCAATGAAGGGTAGCGGAAAGTGATCCTTCTGGGGTTGCCTTATTTAGCTTTCTGTAATCTATGCACACCCTCCATCCGGTCACTGTCCTTATCGGAATTAACTCATTATCTTTATTTTGAACCACCGTCTTTCCACCCTTTTTCGGGACACATTGTACTGGGCTGACCCATGCACTATCTAAAATTGGGTATATAAACTTCTTTCCTCACCACTTTAGTATTTCTTTCTTCACCACTTCTTTCATGATTGGATTTAAACTTCTCTGCTGCTCCGCTATTGGCTTCTCATCCTCTTCCATTAGAATCTTATGCATGCAAAAGGAGGGGTTGATCCCCTTTATATCGGCAATGGTCCAGCCTATTGTAGACTTGTATTCTCTTAAGATCCTCAACAACTTACTTTCATGTAATTCGTTAAGTGCAGATGCAATAATAACAGGTAAAGTATACCTGAGGTGTTTAGGAAGTGGTTTGAGCTCAAGAGTGGGTGGCTCCTCAAGTGAAGGTTTCATCCGAGCTGAAGCTGTTTCCTCCGTTTGTAGTGGCTCGAATGGAACTTTGAATTTACTTACTCTAGGCAAAGCATCCAACATGTGTAAATAATCCACAAATTCTGGATCATCTAAATCTTCATCCCCCAATAATATAGCTTCCAATGGATCATTGACCAAACCTTTAACTATATCATCATTCACTATCCGGTCGATGACATCCACTCGGAAACACTCCTCTTCATCCGTAGGGAACTTCATGCCTTTAAAAATGTTGAATGTAACTTCCTGATCTTGAACCCTCATAGTTAGTTCACATTTTTTCACATCAATGAGAGTCCTACCCGTAGACAAAAATGGTCTCCCTAAGATGATTGGGATGTTCTTATCTTCTTCATAATCCAAAATTATAAAATCTACTGGAAATATGAATTTGTCAACCTTGACTGAAATATCCTCCACAATGCCTCTCGGATAAGTTACCGATCTATCTGCTAACTGCAGCGATATGTTCGTGGGCCTTGGCGCTGGTAAACCCAATTCAGTATAAATGGATAATGGCATGAGGTTTACACTTGCCCCCAAATCACATAAACACTTCTTAAAGGCCATGTTACCGATCGTGCAAGGTATAGTAAAACTCCCCGAATCCTTCAACTTTGGAGGTAACTTTCGCTGTAAAACTGCGCTGCATTCCTCCGTCAACGCCACAGTTTCATAGTCTTCTAACTTTTTCTTCCTAGACAAAATACCTTTCATAAATTTGGCATAACTTGGCATTTGCTCTAGGGCTTCTGCAAATGGAATATTTATTTGAAGTTTCTTGAAAACTTCCAAAAATTTAGCGAATTGCTTGTCTAATTTCTATTTTTGGACCCTCTGCTGAAATGGCGGTGGAGGATACACAACCGGCTTGTCATTTGACTTTGTCTATTCCTCTTGCTTCTACTCACCCTGTTTCTCTTCAGCCACTTTATTCTCATCAAGTTTGACATCCTTTTTAACTAAATTTTCTGTAATTTTCCCATCTACATATTTTTTGCTCCTCAAAGTGATTGTTTGACACTGTTCTTAATTTCCCTTCGAATTTTTTTCTGTCACTAGGCAGAGTTCCTTGCGGTCTATTATTCAATGCTAAGGCCAATTGTCCCATCTGATTTTCCAAATTTTTAATGGCCACTACTTGTGATTTCATTACTGCTTCATTTCCCGATATGTATTTCAACAAGAGCTCTTCTAAATCTGTTTTCTTTTCTTGATGCGGAGCTACTTGTTGCTACTGATTTTGGAACCCCGGGGGATAAGAAGGTCGTGGAGCCTACTGATTTTGATTGTTACTCCATGAAAAGTTGGGATGGTTCCTATTGGGGTTGTAGGCATTTTGATACATGTTTTACAAAATTCTATTGTAGCTGCCCACAAACTGAACTGATGTTGGGTTGATGGCACACTACTCCATAGGATGTTCTCCTGCACATAACTCGCAAACATACACCACTTGCTGTGGTTGTGCACTAGTCAAAGCATCCATTTTCTTCGATAAAGCTGAAATCTATGCCGTTAGTGCTATTATTCCATCTACCTCTAACACCCCAGCTACCTTAGGTTGTGTCAATCTCGCGGTAGGCCACTGGTAGTTATTAGCTTTCATAGTTTCTATTAACTCATATGCTGCCTCATAATTCTTGGCCATGAACGCTCCAGCCGAAGCTGCATCTATACTTGTCCTAAGATTTCCACTCAACCCGTTGTAAAATGTATTCATTTGCAACCACTTTGGTAGTCCGTGATGAGGGCACTTCCTGAGTAGTTCCTTGTACCGCTCCCATGCCTCATATAAAGACTCCGCATGTTGTTGCTCAAACATGGTGATCTCATTCCTTATCTTTGTAGTTTTGGATGGTGGAAAGAATTTAGCCAAAAAATTCTGAGCAAGATCTTCCCAAGTAGTGATCGATCCCGGCGGTAGAGATTTAGTAAGATATTAACCCTAACAATTACCAGCTGTGTAAAACCCCAAATTTTACGAATAAAGATTTAATTTTCTCGAAATATTTTTTTAATATTATGGTGTGGATTTGTAATGTTATAGTTGTGGGTAGTATTTATAAATTTTGCAAAGTACGCAAGTTGTTATATAATATTCGATTGGTCGGGGAATATTCTTTTTGTTGGGGAATATCCAAATTTGACAGTATAATCATTGATGGACCCCTGGCGGAATTATTATCGGATTGAGAAAACGATAAAAATATTTTTATGAAAATAACGACAAAAGTTTTACCGTTAAAAGCATTGAACTACTTTCATTAGTTAAAGAAATGCTGAATGTCTGGCGTGGTTGCATAGTAGCACACGGTATTGATTATTGATGCTTTACGTGAGAAGTCACTCAATTTTGTTCAATTATTACTACTGAGAATTGTTGCATAGTATCTCACATTATTTGATTCAATTATTGTTCGATATTTTATATATTATTAAATCAATAATTGAGATAACAAAGTTATTAATATTATTATTTACAATATTAACGATGTCTAGAAGTTACGCCAAGGAGAGGTTTGGTCACCTAATTGCGGCGCTTGATAGGAGAAATCCTTATTGGGAAGCCCCTCTTTCCGGGAAGCGACACTGGTCGATTAATATTATGAATTATAATAATGATGATAAATGTTGTTAAATATATTGATGTGTCTTTTATAAAGTCATGGAAGTTTATATATATATATATATATATATATATATATATATATATATAAATTTTGTTTTATTAGTATTATTAATGTAATAAAAGCGAGAAAAGATTTTTATATAAAATGTAATACTTTTATAAAGTTATTTATTTTATTAGACAATAATTAGAATATATTATATTTTATTATGCATAGTGTTTGTATAGTATTTTGCATAGTAAAATCTTTTTTATATAAAAGCAGAATACTTTTATAAAGTTATTTGTTTTATTAGATTTTGAATAAAATATAAATATATATATATATTATATTATATTTTATTGCATAGTATCCTTTCTATTTTTCTATAAATAGGATGCTTAGTTAGAATTAAAATCACACCAGAAATTCAGAGAATTCTCTTCTATAATCTTGAGCGTATTTCTTTAGAGTTTTAAGAAGCTTTGAGCGTAGTGCAAGTTTTCTTCAAATATATCCCCGCCCTACCCATCGGAGTAGTCTTCTTTATAAGGTAAGGGATATTATTTGTTGTACTCGTAAGGGGTATTATTTCTTTCGTATTCATGAAGAGAATTTCTGTTATTCCATTCTTTATTATTATGTTAGAATAACCTGTCTATGCGAAGTACCGCATACATGGTAAAATTCTTCTGTTATTCCATTCTTTATCATTCTGTTGAAATATCCCGTCGGTGCGTATTACGCCTAACCTGGTTCCATTAATTATTATTCTATTGGAATAACCTGTCTGTGCGGTTTATCGCATGCATGGTGATTTCTGTTGTTATTCCATTCTTTATTATTCTGTTGTAATATCCTGTCGGTGCGAATTTCGCCTGACCTAGTTCCGTTCTTTATTATTTTGTCATAATATCATGTCTATGCGTTTACGCATGACCTGGTTCCATTATTTATTATTATGTTGGGAATAACCTGTCTTTGTGAAGTACCGCATGCATGGTGAATTCTTCAGTTATTCCATTCTTTATTATTCTGTTGGGAATAACTTTTATCATGTCTCAATCTGCATGCATGGTGAATTCTACAGTTATTTCATTCTTTATTATTCTGTTGGAATAACCTGTCTATGTGAAGTACCGCATGCATGGTGAATGATCCTTTGTATTCAGTCCTTATTAAATTGTGAAAATGATCTGTATACGTGGATTATGATGAAAGTCATAATAAAAGCATTAGACTGTTGATTATGATTAAAGTCATAATAAAAGCAATAGACTGATGAAAATCATGGGTATATGTAGTATTAGTATGTGTTATGATGAGTTATGTTGGTTATTATGTGAAAACATGAAAGTTTATTAGAAATCACAAAGAGTTGAAAATCAAATTTTTGGTAAAAATGGAACATGAAATTCAATTGACCATATCTCCTATTATATTTCGAATTTTAGAGTGTGGTAAAGTCCTAGAGTTAGATCTATGAGTTTTCTAACTTACCCAAGTGGAATCACTGGAAAAGGTGTTGTAGATTTTCGTGTGGACTGATTTTAGCAAAGAAGTCAAAAACTACAAAGTACCAAAAAGCTACTGCCCATAAATTTAAAAGGGCATTTTCGGCCACTTAATTTGTGAGAAAAATTCCGGCCTTTTGGGACATGGAAATATATGGTATAAAGTACCTCCTGTCCAAAAATGAGCTCATTCCGACTTAAAATTATCAAGTTATGACTATTTCAATATTTAGGTTTTTTCCGACGAAAAATGCTATAACTAGGAGTTCTATAACTCAGATGACCTTGAAATTTAAAGCTGAAGCTCACGTTAACATGTGTAAGATCCTACCAAGATTTGGAAATTTACGGAGTTAAACTTGAGGTAGCTAATTTCTTAAGGAATTAATTAGAAATTGATTTTGAAAAATACTTAAGGAGTTGAAAAATTATAAAAAAATACTTGTTGTGTATGAAATATATGTATATACGTTTGGACAAAAGATAGAAAAATAATAAGTTGATTTGGTAATTTTCCATGAAAATGGTTTAGTTACAAACATATGAGTTAAATATGTTATGTGAAGTTGAAGAATTGGTAAATAGGATTTTAGGGCTTGAAAATCCTATATAAGGTATATCTTGATTTTTGATGAGTGATTTGATCATTGGTGATGAAATCTTATGAGTATGGCATTTTGAATGATTAAATGCATTATTTGGTAAAGTGTAAACAATTAAATTAAATTGTTTATAAGTTTAAGAAGTGATTAAAATATTGTTATAATATTAACAATATTAGATTATGAGTTATTTAAGTGATGGATAATATTTGGATAAATTTAAAGTTTTTAATATTTATCCTTGTTTTCGTTTGATTAATGCTTATATTATTGTCATCATCCTCATGCTTATATTGTGATGAAAGTCGTCGTTGCCTTACGTGCAGAGATGAACTTGGTATGATTATGACCAGGGATTATTCGGTATAATTATGACCGTAATGTAACGAATGATGTGGTAAAAGTCTTCATTGGCTGTAGTTCATTGGTGGACGGTTATTTGGTATGATTATGACGAGTGGATTATTCGGTATAATCATGACCATTGATGATTACATGAATATCCTTGGTAGTGAGTGCGGGGATGATGTGGTTTATTTATTGTCGAGTCTCAATGATAAAGTTTATGAAAATATTTTTAAATCATAGAAGATAGTAGATTTTATGCTCTACCGACTCTTTCTAATGGATTGCTTGTTGATTCTGCAACTAAACTTGATGTCTATTGTATTTTATCAGTTTAACATTATTAAAGACTAATGATAATTTATTCGCATTATCTTAGTCATAATATTTCTTACTGGGCTAGTTGAGCTCACCCTTTCTTTTATTGTTCTCTTCAGGAAATGGGAATATAGCTGGGACTAGTCGGGGAATGGAGTGACGGTCCAGATGATAGCATTAGTAGTCCTTACTATGGCATGACATGTAATATATAATTGTATTGAAGACCTAAATGTGTGTGTTGTATTTTATACGTCACTTAATAATTGATTTTGGTGAACAACAATAGGGTGACGAGAACCCAACCCTGAAAGCGTCAAAAGTGCACCACAGTAAAATGAAGAGAACAGAAATCTTCTCGTGTCCCTTTGGAGACTTGAAATATTTGTTGTTGTAATTTATATGGCATGTATTAATTTGAGTATGAATCTTTGTCATTATATATACATTACAATATTTGTATTAAAACTCACAAGATATATGTCGTCGTATTTTGCACGACTGTTGTATAATTAAGATTGTATTTGTATTCAGTACCTTGTATCTGACGACCCAAGATGGGTGATGTATACCAATTTTGGGGGCGTCACAGTTGGTATCAAAGCTTAGGGATATGATCTCTGGCTGAGATGTGAGACAAGAACTAGGAGGGGAGAGACGGGAAATTCCTTCGCTAGTATGACCTACCTAAGTTTATTTGGCATTTAATTGGTCGGTTAGAGTATAGGGATAATATGTGATATGTTAATTAACCCTTGTTTTGTGGCAGTATTTGAAAATGGCATCCGAAAATGTTGAGATAAGCAATGAAGCACATGAGACCGTTGAGACACCTTTAATCACAAACCAGGTTAATGTGATGTCAGACGAAGAAGAAATTAGAGATATCTACGTGGTGAGTGAATAACTAATAGTTGCACCCAAGCTAGTTGTAAGAGGTAGCAGCTAAGAGTGAGGAAGAAGAGGAAGAAGAGGAGAATTGGTTAGAAGAATTTTATGATCAAAATTTAGAATTACAAAATCGTATTCATGAGTTAGAAGAGAAAGTGAAGAGCGGCGGTGATGCGTGGAGCAAAGAGATGTAACAATTCAAAATTGTGTTACCCGATGTGCGATGCTTGAACAGAAGCACTCTTTGGCAGAGTATAAGATATTAGAGCTGGAATCTGAGAATGCTATGATTAAAGTTCTGATGAAAGAAGAAGAAAATGATGGAATAAGAATATATGATGCATGGGTAAAAGCCACACGACGTGTTGATATTATAAAAAAAGACGTCCGATCTAATAAGGCCAAAATAGATGAAATGGATTTCGCTTTTTGGACAGCAATTGGGAGAATCCAACATCGAGTTCGAAATTACCCTGTGCAGAGCGATCAACCCCAATCCGATATGGATCGGAGAATAATGATTCGAATCATGGATGAGGAATGTGACGAAGCAATTAAGGGTGGAATTTACTCTACAACAAAGTTAAGTCCAACTGGGATGTCCTAGACAAGTCAAAATCGGTAGTTTAAGAGAATGCATTTTTTTGTAACGAGGAACCTGAACAAAGTTATCACGGGTAAGTTAATCATAAACTCTTGCGAAGTCTATACCTTGTTAGATACCAGTTCTACCCACTCTTTTATTTCACCTAGTTGTGTTCAATGTTTGAACTTGGCTCTTGAGAAATTGGACTTTGACTTATCTGTTGAAACTCCGTTTGGAGAAACCTTCGTTACATCCACAATTTATAAATCTTTTTTAATTCAAATTGACACTTTCACGTTACATGTTGATCTTATCTCTTTGAAAATACTTGCATTTGATGTGATTTTAGGAATCGATTGGTTAACTACTCATCATTCCAAAATTGATTATTTTTGTAAGGTTTTTAGCTTTCATAAACCTGTTATGCGAATTCAAGTAACATAACCACTAAAGTCAATCATTGTCATATCAAGCCATAAGTAAAAAGCCCCGAGCCTTTCGCTGGTGACTTCCAAATCTTGGAATACACCGAAGCCAGACTTTCTGTAGGCGATGCCGTGAATGACGATGGCAAGTTGATAGGTATCAATGTGATGTACTATCCAAGTCTTGGATGAGAGTCACAGTTTTAAACAATATTTTTATTGTTAATAAATTTCTTGACGTATTCTTGAAGACTTCTTAGCCTACCCCTAGAGCGTGAAATCGAATTTTGTATTGACCCCAGTACAAAACCCATTTCTAAAACCCTTAAGGATTTCTTCACCCAAAACGAACGTATAATGCGCCAAAGGCGATGGCTCGAGCTGTTGAAGGTTACGACTATTCAATACCATCGTAGAAAAGTGAACGTGGTAGCTGATGTGTTGAGTAGAAGATCATATGCGTTTACGAGTGCGAATATACGAACCTACGTGAAGATAACGAATATATGATTAGAATTGACTTTAGTCGATAATGTTAAAGTTGCCATTTGAAATCCTCGATCGAGTAGGAACTGTGGCCTATAGACTCGTTTTACCGCCAAGTATGTCGCGTGTTCATAATGTTTTTAACGTATCGATGTTACGTAAATATGTGGATGACCCAAACAACATTATTAAATTAGAACTAGACGATATAGCAGAAGATTTAACGTGTGAGGGGATACGTGTTAAAATCTTGTATAAGAAGGATCGTATTCAACACTCAAAGGTTATACCTCAAGAGTTAGAATTTGAAATGAAGTCAAGGTATCCTCTTCGGCATACAAAGTACGTACGTAAATTTCGAGGGCGAAATTTCATAAGGAGGGGAGATTGTAAAACCCCAAATTTTACGAATAAAGATTTAATTTTCTCGAAATATTTTTTTAATATTATGATGTGGATTTGAGATAATGTTATAGTTGTGGATAGTATTTATAAATTTTGCAAAGTATGCAAGTTGTTATATAATATTCGATTGGTCGGGGAATATTCTTTTTTGTCGGGGAATATCCGCTATAAATGCAAAGATACAATCATTAGTGGACCCCACAATGTAATTATTGTTGGATCGAGAAAACGATAAAAATATTTTTATAAAAATAACGGCAGAAGTTTTACCGTTAAAACCGTTGAACTACTCATTAGTAAAATACGATGTCTGGCGTAGTTGCATAGTAGCACTACAGTATTGATTATTGATGCTTATGTGAGAAGTCGATCAATTTTGTTCAATTATTGCTCTGATAATTGTTGCATAGTATCTCACGTTATTTGATTCAATTATTGTTGATATTTTATATATTATTAAATCAATAATTGAGATAACAAAGTTATTAATATTATTATTTGCAATATTAACGATGTCAGAAGTTACGAGGAGAGGTTTGGTCACCTAATTGCGGCGCCGATAGGAGAAATCCTTATTAGAAAGCCCTTCTTTCTTGGGAACGACACTGTCGATTAATATTGTGAATTATAATAATGATGATAAATGACGCCCCTAAATCAGGATACTTGAAACCCGAACTCAGTGCTTCACGATACCATTTCTATAAATTTGAATAATACATTAGTAATATTACATTCAAACTTAATTTACATACATCAAAGTTTACTTCCGTGTACTGAGACCTTCAAATACATTCCTTACAATACTTGAATAGATATCCATACAATTTATAACCATTAACTCATAATACACACTTATTCGATCGACTTTCCTTTTCCTTTGTTCGTGTTCGAGCTTTCTTGTCTGTTGCTCATACATAACTCGAAAACATTTGATTTAAGCAAGGATGAGCATTTGAGTGCCCAGAAAGTAATAGCAATTATATATATAAAGCTGAAAGAATATAAGTATTCCCTTTACATAACACTTCTACAACGAATCAAAAGTTGTGAAGTAATCTGTACTGATAAAAGATTCACATAACAACTCTCTTTCAAATTCTTGAAATGAGGCTCTACCCATGAATAGGGTTTAAGAAACATACTATGAACATTCTTTTTCATTTTCGAAAAGGTTTAGCAGAAATTCATCCACAAACCGTCATAACTTTACAGACACGGAGGGTGATCACCCTATTGTACCTGTGATTGATCAATACTACATAACTAGAACGACATTCATCGCTTTCATCCTTTGTCCGGCAAAGTTTATAAAAATTTTTCCATTATCGGGATGTTCATACATGCCTCGGTTCCAAACCCAAGGTTTTTAATCTTGCTTTCAACAATAATATGTAATTCAACATATATGTATACGGGTAATTGACATGGTATATCAACATGTGAATAAATGCCATGATTATCCAAGTGGGGACACTTGTATAACCATTTAGAAATCAACTTAATGAATATATATACGAAGCTAACATGTTGATAATCAAGCGCGCATATAATCTCGTACATGAATAGAATAATTACGAAACTTCTTACTCATGTCCATTGCATAAAGGAAATGCAAAGGTAGGATATCTTACACGATTTCTTCGATTACAAATCTCACTTAGGTCTTATCTCTTTATCACAACCTATCAATAAAGCAGGTCATTCGTCCGATTAGAACAATATATCATAACACATAGTATTGTCGGTTATAATTAAGACTTATAATCGCAGATGATCATACTTTTAGTTCACATTCTATACTTTTATACATTTTCAAATATCTCATCCATGTTCTTACGGTAGTCTTTTCTTTCTATTATAGGGTCCGGAAGCCGGTTGTTGGCGTCACGTCGACTTTATTTGGTATATATCTTGAGTCTAAGACTCTTATTCTATACCTCAACATACAGTAAATATCGAGACATTTTACTTTTAATTACTTTGAATTTTTCCGAGAAATTGAAAATTTTAAAATAATTCAAATCATCACTCAAGGTTTATAGTGATATAATTGTTATTATGGTTGTTCTTCACCAAATCTCGGACTTCATAATAGGTTCTTCAATCAAACTAGTTTGAATTAGGATATCACTTTCAAACATCGTAATTATAATTACATGATTTAAACATTAAACAATTCATTTATCATTAATAATTTATTTATATTAAACTATTAATGAAACCATTGCCAAAATATAAAAGTTATTTATAATAACTCAAACTATTTTTAAAACATTTATTTTACCTTAAATGATTTTTAAAATAATTAAAATCATTTTAAATAATCATCATTAATATATAAATATTAATGTACTATTTATCCAAATATTAAAAGTCATTAATTATAACTTAAAATATTTTTAAATCCTTAATATTCTCTTTAAATGATTTTTAAATAAATAAAACCATTTTTAAACTATTTATTTAATATAAATATTAAATAAACTTAATATCACAAATCATTAACTAAATATCATTAATATATAATTATTAATGAAATTATCTTCTAAATATTAAAAGTTATATTTTATAACTCAAAATATTTTCTTATATCATAAAATAATTTTTCATGATTTTTTATGAATTAAAACTATTTTAAATCATTTATTAATTAATATTATAATTAAATAAATAAATACCTTTTATATTTCAAAAATATTAAATATTTATGAAATATACTCAAAATAATTAAAATTATTTTTAGGACTTTAAAATAATTTTTCATAATTTATTTGGTATTTTTAATAATTAAAACTAATTTTTCTAATTTTTAAATTAATTTAGGAAAATAAAAGATAAAGCGTCGCTAAAGGCATCTATAGCTGACGTAACAAAATCTATATAGGTGTTCTTGAGCTTCATATCGATTAACAAAGGTGCTAGTTTGACCGAGCCTTAAATCAAGTGATCTAAATGTTTTACGGACTTGCAGAAAGCTTGATGTTGTAGTACTAATGTAATACTACAACTACATACTCATTTCATGACCAAACAACAACAAATCTGTGAGATATGATCAACAGAAAACCTTGTCAGACGTGTTCTTCATGTTTCTGGGTTGCCCAGAAACCTCTGGTCAACACCGGTCAACGACCTTAGTAGTGGTCTTATTCAGTCGATCTCGTATACATGTTATAAGTGTTTTATACGTCGGGCTATGTAGTACAACTTACAGAGAACATGATTAAATCAAGTTTCAAGTCTAAACATTAACAATACCAAAGATATAAATCATCAAACTCTCTGACAAAACTTGCATGCCAATTAAGGTTTTCGAATTTTAAACCGATCGTCGCGTGCTACTTTGGATCTTTATATCTTTCATTCGAGTTTGATCTAAGTTATCTATTGCTTCCGGGTTGTAGATAACATGTAATACTACAACTCTATTACATATAAGGCATATAACAACACCGGATCCAACGAGAAAGAAGTAGGTCAAGGTGACCTCAACAATCATTCTTGAACATTTCGGAAAACCCGAAATGTTCTTGAAGCAGATTCGATCGATGGTAGTTTGACCATAAATATCTTCTAATCTACAATGAGATATGACCATGATTCCTTTTGCGAGAATAAAGACAACATACCAAAGCTACACATAGCAAGCTTTAAACATCAAAAGCGCTTAACATGATGGAATCTCTGACCTCGACATTCGTTGTCGGAACACAAAAATTAAATTTTCCAGATTTTAAAGATCTTCAAATCAGGAAGCTTACGAATGTTATGGAATCAACATCAAGCAACCCAGATCATCCTTAGACACTATAATCAACATGTTTTAACATTTAAACATAACATCTAACACCAAAAGTTTAAGAACAATCAAAATTAGGGTTTATACCTTTTTAAGCTTTGATTCGATTTTTGGCTCTTGATTTGTTATTGGTGTGAATGGGGCTTGTTTATAGACTGATATAATGAGAGAATTTCGTAGGTTTAAGCATTGGGAGAATGAAGCTAAGTGCTTGGGTATAAATAGGCCAAAATGTTGCATTTCTCTCTCTTGAATCCATAAATTAATGCATGAATTGATTCTAGTGGCTGATTGATGGTAATACTACAGCCCATAGGTAATTTCTAGATGGATTGGCCGGATTTTGTGGACAAGTGGTAGCAATAAGACACAAATAATGCATTTTCCCTTTCCTTTAATTTAAAAAAAAATCTTTAAATACCTTGGATGCTAAAGTGGGATGATTTCCTTGTTTGAGAGCTGATAGCATGTAGGGTAGGTGTGTTGGGCATCCTTGTTGCAAGATCCTATCAACAATGTAAGTAATAATACACTAAAATGACAAAAAGGGTATTTTGGTCATTTCACATATAATTCCAAGGGCATTTTTGTAAAAGGCCATTAAATGTAATATTTAACCATTAAATTATAATTCTTACCATTTACCAATTATTTTCTACCATTTGGTAAATTAAAACATTTATATAATAACATCGTAATTAAACCCGATAATTTTAAATTAGGGTTTTCTTTAGAAAATTAGGGTTTCTTAACGTTATCAATTAGGGTTTTCTAATTGATCATTAGGGTTCTCTAATTATCTGCGTATGATCTAACATAGTCATTACGGTTTCTAACTTCAACCGATTAGGGTTGTAATAATTAGGGTTTGTCCTCTATTATCGGTAAAATAGTAATTAGGGTTTTTCTTCTAATTATGAGCATTCGTATATACAGTAACTTCATATACACAAGAACTTCATATACTACTCGGTCATTTCTCATAAGCGAGTTTAATAATTAGGGTTTTCTGACCACGATAATATCTTTATGACCTAATTGGTATCGTTTCTTCAATATTATCTGTCTCACATATACACTGATACATAAATATTATGAGATTGTAAAATCATTATAATAATAATATAATATTATTATTATCATCTCTTGATCATAATCCCAATTCAGGGTTTGGATCTCATATCTGACTTCTCTTTCGCATATCAAGTTAAAATACTTGATTTAAATATTCTGAACAATTTATATAATAAAATATATATTATATAAGTTCTAATTATCACTTCATATATTATTTCCAATCATGTTATCATGGAAAACATTTCTGCCAAAATTATTTCTAATTTTTCAAGTAATAAATATATTCATATTTATCGTTCACATTACTAGACACTTATTCTCGTCATTAAATAATAAAAAAAAAATTTATACGCAAATTTTCTTAATTATTTTATTTAGGAAATCTCGGGTTATTACATTCACCCTCCCTTATAAGGATTCCGTCCCCGGAATCACCGTTCTAAACTCATAAACATAAGGGTACATAGCACATATAATCATCAAGACGTAGACCTCGATCATACTCGATCGAGGCGATCTTTAACTATTCTTCACATCACTCTAATTAGGCGTAAATTTGATTTACGAAAGAACTCGAAATTTCTTTATAAAATCACTTACTTATATATATATATATAGGAAAACATATAAGATATATAAGCGATTCACATGCTTTTGGAGTTACATTTCGGTTGCCGATGTATCTGGGCCGTCATGTTGTAGACCCTCCTGAGTTGTTAACATTTGGGAGTACTTGGTTGAGTGTGGTCCTTTGTTTCTCCCACGTGGTTATGTTTCTTTGCCTCCATTCCCCTCTTTGGGCAGTTCCTACTTTGATGCTCGATCGATCCGCATATAAGCATCCACTAATCTTCCTTGAATTGGGGCGATTGGGGAGAGATATGACCCTCTCGCACTTAAAGCACCTTGAACTTACCCTTTAGACACTCGCTTGAGTGATTCTTTCGCATGATTCTTGCACTGCTTGACCCTCGCTTCTTCACACCTTCCCGCTTCACTTGAACATTCCCTCGAAAACTCCTCATTCTCTTCTCACCCCTATTCCCACTACTACTTTCCATCTTCACCGCTCTCCTCTGTCGCCTTACGGTTCTTTTTCTCCTTGTTGTAGAGACTCATGGCCTCGCTCCCTGTTCAAATTTATGATAGCCTTTTCCATGAGTCTTTGCAAAAGTATCTATTTGCAAGATCTTGCCACCTTATGTAGAGCCAGGGGTTTTAAGCCTTGCTCAAACCTCCGCTTTTTCGACTTACGTACTCACTTGATGTGGAGCAAACCTAGCCAACTCATTAAACTTGGGCATACTCTGTATGATCATGTTTTCTGTTTTAACTCGTGAATTTTACCTCCATTCTAGGCGCATACTAACGGAGAGATAGTTTTGAAAAATAAATCTTTAAACCTATCCCAAGCAATTTCTTCTTCTCCGCCTTTAGAGTCTTATTTGCCTCCCACCAAAAGTTAGCCTCCCTTTTATCATATAAGTGGCAAGCAGTCTTTTCCCCTCATCTACTCTAGCAATTATGAGCGCCTTTTCTATTTCGTTCACCCATATGCAGGCTTCAGTAGGGTGGTGATCCTCCGAACTTTCGGGTGGTCCTCCGCTTTGAAGTCTTTGAATTTTGCCAAGCGATTGTGCTGGTTGGTTCAGCGGTGGCATTCCACTGCTTCCATAGCCCGAGCCATCATGTTTGCAAAGTTTTGCATCGAGTTAAAATTTGTTGTTCTCCATCATTAATGATTCTTCTACCCCTTGGTTTCGAGTTCGACGGATTGGCGGCATTATCCGGTTAAATAAAACCATAAATTATACCTTTACATTTTAAACATTATTGCATAAGATTAATGTATTAAACTTGTTTCATTCCTCAAACTTAGATTCATATTCACTTATCGAATATTTACATAGCTTACATCTTGCTTTAATCAATGACTATCCCTTTTCGACTAAGAAAGTCGGGATTTAAAATTTTGACCAACATAAAGTTGAAAAGCAGTTCATTATTTTCACACACACAACATAACCCATACCACTCATTTACTAAGCCTTTCTTCTCGGACATTCATTCGCTCGATGTCCCTCCATTCCACAATTAAAACATCCACCTTGCTTATAGTTGGGGCAGCGAGGAGATGTATGTCCCTCACGGTATAAATAGAACATATCTTCTTCCCTTTCTTCTTATCAGTTTTCCCAAGTCGAGGGATCTTCTATCTTTCTTTTTCCACTTACCTCTGAGCTGCATTACGAAGTGTTGCTTGAAGCTCCCATCCGGTTAATTTGGATTTTGAGCTTATCCCGCTTCTTTCATTGTTTCGGCAAGAATGCCGACGCAGATTGGATATTAAGCAACGTCTCTATCTCTCCCTGACCTTTCAGTAGTGCAACCTTGTTCTCCGGATCTGCACCTCCGTTGATGCTTGGCAGCTTCAACTTTAGTGTCCGAGTCAGCTATCATCTGTCAAATCCACCATTTCGGATGCGATACTACGTTTTCCACTATAGCCACCTCGTCCGATTTGGGTTCCTGGTAAGCTTCTATTTCAGTTGTTGGCCTTGATATTAGCTCGGGGGTATGGATCTGATCCTTCTTATTCCACATACCAAACATCTACACACATAAGTTACCCTGATTAGCATATAGTATATATACACAGCAATCAAGAGTTTTATATACGTTGTCTTTTATTTTGTTTGACGATAAATTTATTCAATTCTCATCAACGCCTATCCTCCTCTGCCAAAAGGCAGCTCCATCCACTTCATGTCGAATCGCATAAAGGCGATGCCTAAAGCCTGCTCCAAGGTATATATCTTGGTGTCTTTGGCTTTTATCTCAACCTTCAACTGTCCTACCTGTATCTCTCTCTGTTCCAACCTCCCTCGTAACTCGGCTAATTCTATCTGTGTTCGGTGAGCAGCGTCCTTGTACTGCTGTTCTGAAATCTGGAGAATACGATTATGTGCCTCCGCTTTGCTTTCATTTCTGGCCAAGTTAAGTCGTCGTTTCTAACTAACAAATCTCTTATCATCTCCTTTGTCGTGTACTCTCGCTAGAGTCCATCGTCTCTTGGGTCAAGGAATTGCTACTTTGACTTTCGTCATCCATCCTATGACCACAATAAACGAGACAACATTAGTACCGAAATAAAATATATTCATCGGTAAAATGAAGGAATATTTTATTTAGTACAACTAAAACTTGATGGATCTCTTCGACTCATCATATCTTATAACTCCTCACCAGAGTACTTCGTCTCCTGGTTCACTGAATATTTATCTTATCTTTCGTCCTCCATTCTACTAAGGTTATAACCAGGTTTTGCACTCTAAGGTTTATAACCTCTGACTTTGATACCAACTCGTGGCGCCCCAAATCCGGATACTTGAAACCCGAACTCAGTGCTTCACGATACCATTTCTATAAGCTGAATAATACATTAGTAATATTACATTCAAACTTAATTTACATACATCAAAGTTTACTTCCTGTCTGAGACCTTCAAATACATTCCTTACAATACTTGAATAGATATCCATACTGACTATAACCATTAACTCATAATACACACTTATTCGATCACTTTCCTTTTCCTTTGTTCATGCTCGAGCCTTGGTTGTTGCTCATACATAACTTGAAAACATTTGATTTAAGCAAGGATGAGCATTTGAGTGCCCAACAAGTAATAGCAATTATATATATAAATTTGAAAGAATATAAGTATTCCCTTACATAACACTTCTACAACGAATCAAAAGTTGTGAAGTAATCAGTCTTGATAAAAGATTCACATAACAACTCTCTTTCAAATTCTTGAAATGAGGCTCTACCCATGAATAGGGTTTAAGAAACATACTATGAACATTCTTTTTCATTTTCGAAAAGGTTTAGCGAGAAATTCATCCAAAACCGTCATAACTTACGCAGACGCGGAGGGTGATCGATACTGTTGTACTCAGATTGATCAATACTACATAACTAGAAACGACATTCATCGCTCATCCTTTGTCCGTAAAGCGCATAAAAATTTTCCCATTATCGGGATGTTCATACATGCACGGTTCCAAACTAGAAGGTTTTAATCTTGCTTTCAACAATAATATGTAATTCAACATATATGTATACGGGTAATTGACATGGTATATCAACATGTGAATAAATGCCATGATTATCAAGTGGGGACACTTGTATAACCATTTAGAAATCAACTTAATGAATATATATCCGAGCTAACATGTTGATAATCAAAGCGTATATAATACATACATGAATAGAATAATTACAAACTTCTTACTCATGTCCATTGCATAAAGGAAATGCAAAGGTAGGATACTCACCGATTTGTTGATTACAAATCTCACTTAGGTCTTATCTCTTTATCACAACCTATCAATAAAGCAGGTCATTCGTGGAGATTAGAACAATATATCATAACACATAATCTTTTGTCGGTTATGGTCAAAGACATAATCGCAGATGATCATACTTTTAGTTCACATTCTATACTTTTATACATTTTCAAATATCTCATCCATGTTCTTTAAAGAGTCTTTTCTTTCTATTATAGGGTCCAAGCGGTTGTTGGCGTGCAAATCGACTTTATTAGGTACATCTTGAGTCTCAAGACTCTTATTCTATACCTCAACATCTGTAAATATCGGACATTTTACTTTTAATTATTTTCGAATTTTTCCAGAAATTGAAAAATTTAAAATAATTCAAATCTATCACTCAAGGTTTATAGTGATATAATTGTTATTATGGTTGTTCTTCACCAATCTCGGACTTCATAACTTAGGTTTCTACAATACTAGTTTGATTGGGATATCACTTTCAAACATCGTAATTATAATTACATGATTTAAACATTAAACAATTCATTTATCATTAATAATTTATTTATATTAAACTATTAATGAAACCATTGCCAAAATATAAAAGTTATTTATAATAACTCAAACTATTTTAAAACATTTATTTTACCCTTAAATGATTTTTAAAATAATTGAAATCATTTTAAATAATCATCATTAATATATAAATATTAATGTACTATTTATCCAAATATTAAAAGTCATTAATTATAACTTAAAATATTTTTAAATCCTTAATATTCTCTTTAAATGATTTTTAAATAAATAAAACCATTTTTAAACTATTTATTTAATATAAATATTAAATAAACTTAATATCACAAATCATTAACTAAATATCATTAATATATAATTATTAATAAAATTATCTTCTAAATATTAAAAGTTATATTTTATAACTCTAAATATTTTCTTATATCATAAAATAATTTTTCATGATTTTTTATGAATTAAAACTATTTTTAAATCATTTATTTAATATTATAATTAAATAAATAAATACCTTTTATATTTCAAAAATATTAAATATTTATGAAATATACTCAAAATAATTAAAATTATTTTTAGGACTTTAAAATAATTTTTCATAATTTATTTTGGTATTTTAATAATTAAAAACTAATTTTTCTAATTTTTAAATTAATTTCTAGAAAATAAAAAGATAACTGTCGCTAAAGGCATCTATAGCGACAGGCAACTGTCATATAGGTGTTCTTGAGCTTCATGGGTCGCTTTCAAAGGTGCTTTAGTTTGATGGGAGCCTTAAATCCAAGTGATCTAAATGTTTTCCGGACTTAAAGCTTCAATGTTGTAGTACTAATGTAATACTACAACTACATACTCATTTCATGACCAAACAACAACAAATCTGTGAGATATGATCAAGCGAAAACCTTTGTCGACGTGTTCTTCATGTTTACGGGTTGCCCGAAACCTCTCATTGGTCAACAACCGGTCAGCGACGCTTAGTGGTCTTATTCTCGTCGATCCGTACATGTTATAAGTGTTTTTGCTCGTCGGGCTATGTAGTACAACTTACGAGAGAACATGATTAAATCAAGTTTCAAGTCTAAACATTAACAATACCAAAGATATAAATCATCAAACTCTCGACAAAACTTGCATGCCAATTCGGGTTTTCGAATTTTAAAACCGATCGTCTGGAGCTACTTTGGATCTTTATATCTTTCATTACGAGTTTGATCTAAGTGATCTATTGCTTCCGGGTTGTAGATAACATGTAATACTACAACTCTATTACATATAAGGCATATAACAACACCGGATCCAACGAAAAAGTAGGTCGAAGGTGACCTCAACAAGCATTCTTGAACATTTACGGAAAACCCGAGAAATGTTCTTGGCTTGATTCGGTCGATAATAGTTTGACCATAAATATCTTCTAATCTACAATGAGATATGACCATGATTCCTTTGCGAATAAAGACAACATACCAAAGCTACACATATAGCAAGCTTTAAACATCAAAAGCGCTTAACGAGGATGGAATCTACGACCTCGACATTCGTTGTCGCCGAACACAAAATTAAATTTTCAGATTTTAAAGATCTTCAAATCCAGAGCTTCGAATGTTATGGAATCAACATCAAGCAACCAGATCATCCTTAGACACTATAATCAACATGTTTTAACATTTAAACATAACATCTAACACCAAAAGTTTAAGAACAATCAAGCTAGGGTTTATACCTTTTTAAGCTTTGATTACGATTTTAGCTCTTGATTTGTTATTGGTGTGAATGGGGCTTGTTTATGGTGATATAATGAGAGAATTTCGTAGGTTTAAGCATTGGGAGAATGAAGCTAAGTGCTTGGGTATAAATAGGCCAAAATGTTGCATTTTCTCTCTTGAATCCATAAATTAATGCATGAATTGATTCTAGTGGTGATTGATGGTAATACTATGACCCATAGGTAATTTCTAGATGGATTGGCGGGATTTTGTGGACAAGTGGTAGCAATAAGACACAAATAATGCATTTTCCTTTCCTTTAATTTAAAAAAATCTTTAAATACCTTGGATGCTAAAGTGGGATGATTTCCTTGTTTGAGAGGCGATAAGATGTAGGGTAAGTGTGTTGGGCATCCTTGTTGCAAGATCCTATCAACAATGTAGTAATAATACACTAAAATGACAAAAGGGTATTTTGGTCATTTCATATATAATTCAAGGGCATTTTGTAAAAGGCCATTAAATGTAATATTTAACCATTAAATTATAATTCTCACCATTTACCAATTATTTTCTACCATTTGGTAAATTAAAACATTTATATAATAACATCGTAATTAAACCCGATAATTTTAAATTAGGGTTTTCTTTAGAAAATTAGGGTTTCTTAACGTTATCAATTAGGGTTTTCTAATTGATCATTAGGGTTCTCTAATTATCTGCGTATGATCTAACACAGTCATTACGATTTCTAACTTCAACCGAATTAGGGTTGTAATAATTAGGGTTTGTCTAGTTATCGGTACGTAAAATAGTAATTAGGGTTTTCTTCTAATTACCGAGCATTCGTGTACACAAATAACTTCATATACACAAGTAACTTCATATACTACTCGGTCATTTCTCATAAGCGAGTTTAATAATTAGGGTTTCTGAACGCAGTAATATGCTTTATGACCTAATTGGTTGTCATTCTTCAATATTATCTGTCCGCATACACACAGTACATAAATATTGTACTGTAAAATCATTATAATAATAATATAATATTATTATTATCATCTCTTGATCATAATCCCAATTCAGGGTTTGGATCTCATATATCGACTTCTCTTTCGCATATCAAGTTAAAATACTTGATTTAAATATTCTGAACAATTTATATAATAAAATATATATTATATAAGTTCTAATTATCACTTCATATATTATTTCCAATCATGTTATCATGGAAAACATTTCTGCCAAAATTATTTCTAATTTTTCAAGTAATAAATATATTCATATTTATCGTTCACATTACTAGACACTTATTCTCGTCATTAAATAATAAAAAAAAATTTTATACGCAAATTTTCTTAATTATTTTATTTAGGAAATCTCGGGTTATTACAATAAATGTTGTTAAATATGTTGAGGTGTCTTTTTATAAAGTCGCGGAAGTTTATATATATTTGGATAAATTTAAAGTCTTTAATATTTATCCTTGTTTTCGTTGATTAATGCTTATATTATTGTCATCATTCTCATGCTTATATTGTAATGAAAGTCATCGTTGGCTTACGTACAGAGATGGACTTGGTATGATTATGACCAGGGATTATTCGGTATAATTATGACCGTAATGTAACGAATGATGTGGTAAAAGTCTTCATTGGCCTGTAGTTCATTGGTGGACAGTTGTTGATATGATTATGACCAGGGATTATTCGGTATAATCATGATCATTGATGAATACATGAATATCCTTGGCCGTGGTGAAGGGATGATGTGGTTTATTTATTAAAATTCGAGTCTCGCGATAAAGTTTATGAAAATCTTTTAAATAATAGAAGATAGTAGATTTTATGCTCTCACGACTCTTCAATGGATTGCTTTTGTTAGCTGCAGATTAAACTTGATGTCTATTGTATTTTATCAGTTTAATATTGTTAAAGACTAATGATAATTTATTCTACATTATCTTAGTCATAATATTTCTTACTGGGCTAGTTGAGCTCACCCTTTCTTTTATTGTTCTCTTCAGGAAATGAGAATATAGCTGGGACTAGTCGGGGAATGGAGTGACGGTCCAGATGATAGCATTAGTAGTCCTTACTATGGCATGACATGCAATATATAATTGTATTGAGGACCTAAGATGTGTGTGTCGTATTTTATACGTCACTTAATAATTGATTTTGGTGAACAACAATAGGGTGACGAGAACCCGACCCTGAAAGCGTCAAAAGTGCACCACAGTAAAATGAAGAGAATAGAAATCATCTCGTGTCCCTTTGGAGACTTGAAATATTTGCTGCTGTACTTTATATGGAATGTATTAATTTGAGTATGAATATTGTCGTATTATATACGTTACAATATTTGTATTAAAATTCACAGTATATATGTCGTCGTATTTTGCACGACTGTTGTATAATTAAGATTGTATTTGTATTCAGTACCTTGTATCTGACGACCCAAGATGGGTGATGTATACTTATTTTGGGGGCGTCACAAGCTTTATATTAATCCAAATTTTATTAAACTATCCAATTTAAGAATTATAACTATAAAAACTGAAAATATTAAAAATACTAAGGATGCCAAACAATCAACAAACTTAAAAACTGTAATTGCAAGAAAATATTAAAGAATTAGGCTTACAACTTCACTCTAAGTATCACTCCGATTATTACGCCTTAATCCAGTTTAATGCACTACCCCAGTTTATTAATCAAGAACACTCAAGTAGAACTAGCCATCTCTCGATGCACTAATACCATATTAACTTAAATCCACAAATTAGATAGGATTAAGCTAAACACCTCAATTAACTAATTCACTATATCTCTATGTGAATTACAATCAAAGAAGGTTTAAGTTCAAGTTCTCTATCCGATTACATGCAATGCTAGACATATCTCTACCCTAACATTCATCAAGATTCCATTCAATCAAAAAATTCAAGAACACATGCTATAATGACTAGGTCTAGACTTATATTTCCTCTCTCAAATTCATACAAGTCCACATAGAATTGGTGATCAAGCAATTCATAGATTTAAGCACAAATCAATATAGATAAACTGAATGATAGATTATTAAACTGAAAATCAAAGCTACATAATCACTGTTCAACCCAAAGATCCGTCATAAGCTTAACAAGTAAATTAGTTCATCATAATTGAAATAAAAACTGAATTCATTAAAGTAAACAGCATCCCAATTACAATTATTGAACTAAAGAAAAAGAATGAATCCAGAACCACCCTTCTCTCTAGCCTCAATCTGTAATTATCGTGATTTCTCCTTCAAATTCTTCCTCAAATGCTTTTGCTCAAAATAAGTCGTCAAATTTTCCAATTAATTGTTTTTTTTGTTAAATTTAAACTGTATTAAGAAAAAAAGGAAAAGGAGATTACAACCTCATGGGAATCCCTAATCAGAATATAGCATAGACATCATAGGACATGCCTTATGATGTCATGACTATAAAAGATTACAGGCCTGAAGCCCAACAATTCTATTACAGAAACAACCAAATATCATTGTTTCAAAATAAATCTAGAAGCATATACGTGCAACAGTTTGAAACCAATGATTCTTTGAGGAAGCGCAACAAAAAGCGATCAAAAATTGCGGTATGTAGCCAAAAGGAGCAATCAAGCATGAGGCTTTTGCTGCAGACAACCAACCCAGCAGACCCAACATATCAGACCCAAAAGAGAGAAGCCCCAACATAGCAGACCCAACAAAGCAGTCCCAAGACCATTCCAGCCAACTAGCCCCAACATAGCAGCAAGAAGAAGAAGAACACCGGTGAACAAAACCAAGCTGCCGAGGGTACGATTGATTGGAGAGCCAAAGACAATAATCAAAGACCCTCGCTAGGCATGACACCAAACAAGCTCTCTCCTAAAGCCCAAAGCAAAGTATAACTAAAAGCTGCAACCCTCAGATTGTATCAGGATGCAGCATCAGAGGCCCTCCAGCCCAAAAACCATGCCAAACAAACACCCTGCAGTAGCCTTCCATCCCAAACACCATGCAATCAGTATGTTGCAGCAGTAGAAGTACCATGTCCCCACTGCAAACAAAACCTGCAGCACCAGCAAGCTCAGAGGCACAAACATCATTAGCCCAGAGGCAGCAAACTCAGCAACGGCAGCAGCCGTGTTATGAAGGGTAGCCAAGTCGACTAATAGGAAAGGCCCACTGTCGAGCCAAATCCCAGCAACCAGGTGTCAAGACCACACCTGCAATAGAACACCCAGACCAAACTACCCCAAACCTTCCTAAAACAAGCAAACAAGCAACCATGAGCATTGTTGTTGAGCCCCAATTGTCCAAACCAACCCATCAAAAAATTGAGCCCCAGTTGGAACCTGTCTTACCTCAACCGACATAACAGACAGCACTTCCATTAGCATAGATTTAGATGGCTAAACCAAGGTCTAGCTTTAACTTTTTGAAACTGTACAGTAGTATGAAGTTTACACTTTAAAAGCTGCATAATATCTTTAACAATAATCCTAACAGGAGTTGACCTATTAGCGAAGACACGGTTGTTGCGTTAACACCAACTATGGTAAACAACATATGCAAACCCACGATGGAGAATACCATGGTGAACAGTGGGGGAAGAGCAGGAGATCATATAATTAGTAATATTAGACCAGCTCCGGGCAATACCCCTCCATCCATAATGCCTTAAGACCGAGACAAGCATTTGGAAAGAATACTGGCATTGGAAGAACATATGCAAACCCAATTGATTATTTATTTTTTATCTCTCTTGTTGTTGTTTATATCCAGCCAAGGACCTGTATTTTCACCATAATTCGACGCCCAATTGAGTTCCACACCATGACAACCACTAGCCTTCACGTCACTTCAACAACACAATCAAAACAGGACTCTGGCCTCTTCTCGTACCCCCGCCCCGACGAGGGTTTGTACTCTATAATGTCTGCCTTGGTAATGCTGATCATATTGAATATACTAATACCCGCCTCGTGAAAGTTTTTCCTTTAATGTCGCCCAATGAAGTCCATTCTATTTTTGTCCAAGTTAAGCTCCTTTTCCTTGCCAAGTTTCGCCATGAATCCACCTTTTAAGTCCAAATGCTATGCCACCACACCTAAACATAAAACAACAATAAACAAGTAAAACGAAACATAAAAATAAAGAATTAACACAGTTTAAGCTTGAATTAGAGGCCGATTTGTAGGTATAAAACCCAGTCATCACCTACTCAACAATTGATACATTCACTTAAACCCTAACCCTAATCCACATCTAAATTGGATTCTACCTTTTCTCTTTCCTATATAAACCCTAGCTCCATCTCTTTTTCATTCAAATTCTAGATTTAGAGCAAAGGTAAATTAGAATTTGGGGGTTTGGCATACAATCTGTTTGAGAAAACTTATTAGCCAGTTTGGGGGTAATCTGAGCAAGTTTAGGGATAGCTACCATATTAATTTCACAAGGGTTTCATTAGCAGATCAATTCCAACCACTATGGCACTAAACAGAGTTCGAATTCCTTCCTTATCATCTTCAAGCAGTAGTGATGGCAAAGGTAGCAGCCGCGATGTGTTGGATACCGCTAAGTTTGTCAACCTCTTATCCCAACATTAATATTCTGATGTACTACTGAACAAGACTTTTGTGCTGGAAAGAGGGCTCAAGCCTGATAAAGAAGATGGAAAGATTTGGAATACGATTAGAGAGCATGGTTGGGTCTCAGTGGTTAGTACTCCATGGGTAGCACCAATTGCCATAGTTCGTGAATTTTATGCCAACGCCAGGGAAACTCAAAACGGGATATCATATATTAGGGAAAAACAGGTTTCTTACACAAAGCAGACCATCAATGAGCTATTTCACTTGGACACCCTGCCAGTGGATTAGTCCAACTGGGTGGAGTATCAACGCTTCAATACGGACTTGGACAAGCTAGTGGAAGAGATGTGTAAGCTTGGGACTGTATGGACTACAAGAGAAGGAACCAACAGAAAAATCCATTACCCTCATAGTGCACTGAATCAATATGCCAAAGCTTGGTACAGTTTCATTTGTGCTAGCTTAGTCCCCACACGTCACCAGAATGACATTACTAAAGAAAGAGTTGTATTGCTTTATGCATCATCAAGGGAAAGTCGATCGATGTGGGTCACTTAATCCATCAGTCCATACAGCATTATATGAGAGGAAGTACCACTGGAGGGATTCCACACGCATCAATTGTCACCAAACTGTGTGGCCAGGCAGGCGTTGAATAGAACGATGAGATATTACAGATGCCCATAAAAGACATCGACCATGTGGCCATCAAAAAATACACTATATGGGAAGGAAGTGTGACGCCCCAAAATAGGTATACATCACTTATTCTGAGTCGCCAAATACATGGTACAGAATACAAATACAATCTTAAATATACAACATGAGCTGTGAGCTTTAATACAAATATTGTCTTCTGCAAGCGTTATTAAAACTCAAAATAAGTCCTCAATACATTTATTAACACACTATTTCAAAGAATAGTGAGGGACTACTAATCTTATCGTCAGGATCAGTACCCGTTTCCGACTAGTCCTCGCTACGTTCTCATTTCTGAAGAGAACAATGAAAGTAAAAGGGTGAGCTCAACTAGCCTAGTAAGAAATATTATGTCTAAGATAATGCGAGAATAAATTATCATTAGCCCGACAATGTTAAAGCGATAAAATACAATAGACATCAAGTTTAAGCTGTAGATGAACAAGCAATCCATTAAAAGAGTCAAGTAGAGAATAAAATCTACTATGTTCTATGTTTTAATAGGTTTTCATCATTTTATCATTTGAGACTCGACAATAAATAATCCACATCATCCATGCACTACTGCCGAGGATATTCATTAGTATCGTAACCACAAATTATCCATGCACTACGGGCCGAGGATATTCGTGTATTCATCAATGGTCATGATCATGCCAACAATCGTCCATCAATGCACTACGGGCGATGAGAGGACTTTTACCACATCATTTGTTACATTACGGCCATGATTATACAAGAATAATCTCGGTCATAATCATACCAAGTCCATCTATGCCTTCTGAGCCACATATGACTTTCAACATAATATAAACATGAGGATGATGATAAATGATATAAGAATTCAATAAAACAAGTTCAAGAATTAATTTATCCGAGGAACCAATAACGTCAAATTGTCAACATGATCTCTTGCGCGTGGGGTAAAACTCAAGAATGCTCGGAAGAATATTTCCATGAAAAGATCTTGGATGAAGCACAAATATCAAGGATATTCCACTAATTTCATGGAGTGTAAAAGCTAAAACTTTAACCAACTCAAATTATAATAAAGAATGGAATAACAAAAGAAATCACCGAGGCATGCGATAGGCCGCACGCATAAAAGTTATTCAATAGAATAATAAATAACGGAACTAGGTCATGCATAAACGCACAGACAGGATATTCCAACAGAATAATAAATAACGGAACCAGGTCATGCGTAAATGCACAGACAGGATGTTCCAACAGAATAATAAAGAATGGAATAATGAAGAATTTCACCGTGTATGCGGTATTACTTACAGATAATGGTTATTCAACATAATAATAAAGAATGGAATAACAAAAGAATTTCACCAAGTATAGGGTAGTCCGTGTATACAAGTTATTCCAACAGAATAATAACGAATGGAATAACAGAAGTTCTCTTCATGAATACAAAAGAAATAATACCCCTTACCTGTAAGAAACCGGATATAGGAGTAGTGAAGTAGCGAGAATACTTTTCTTCTTCTCTCTATAGTTTCTCTCTAGAGTTTCAAATTGAATTCGTAAGAAATAATAAAGGAATGAGCTTCTATTTATAGGAGAATTTAAGGGATCTGCTGTTAATTAAAGAAATCTTAGAATGATTTCACACGGATGAATTATTTAGCGATAGCTTTTGGATGCTAGGCCATGAATTTCAAAAGTATTATCAAAAAAAATAAAACAAGGTACAATAATATATATATATATATATAATTGATCATATGATATAATCACACACCCACACCAATATTATATATATATATCAACATATAATAATAGTACTCTTTCCATATAACACCACCCGTGGCTAGACTTTTCTTCCCCCATCCATTTCAATACTCCACCAAAATCCACTAACATATATATATATATATATATATATATATATATATATATATATATATATATATATATATATATATATATATATATATATATATATATAATAAAAATACTTCCTCCTCGCCAACTTCCAAATCAAAATATATATATATATATATATATATATATATATATTACTCCATTTCGTGTATACCAAAATAATCATCCACCTTCCAAGACCTTCCTCCACATGTGGGCCCCACTCGTGGGCCCCCCTTAAAAAATAATTTTCTACCGATTATTTAAAAAATGGGTAAATGGGGGTCTATAAAATAAGTAAAATTTACATCAAATGCTTCATAAAACTCCTCTCAATATTTTTAACAACATTTATCATCATTATTATAATTCACAATATTAATAGATCAGGTCGTTCCCATGAAAGAGGGGGCTTTCCAATAAGGATTTCTCCCTATTGGCGCGCAATTACGTGACCAAACCTCTCCTTGACAGAACTTCTAAACATCGTTAATATTGCAAATAATAATATTAATAACTTTGTTATCTCAATTATTGATTTAATAACATATAAAATGTCGACAATAATTGAATTAAATAACGTGAGATACTATGCAACAATTACTATAGCAATAATTGAACAAAACTGAGTGACTTCTCACGTAAGCATTAATAATCAATCTGGTGTGCTATTATGCAACCGCGCATTACATTATACTTTTAACACGGGTGTTTCAACAGGTTAACGGTAAAACTTCCGCCGTTATTTTCATAAAAGATATCTTTATCGTTTTTCAATCAACAATAATTACATTATGGGGTCCACCAATGATTGTGTCATCGTACGAATATTCTCTGTTAAAACGAATATTCCCCGACCAATCGAATATTATATAATAACTTGCGTATTTTACAAAATTTATAAATATTACCCATAACTATAACATTATATCAAATTTACTCCATAATATTCAAAAATGATATTTATAAAAAAATCATCTTTATTCATAAAAGTTGGGGTCTTACAGGAAGTGAATCTCATTCTCGTGGTCTTGGTTTCATATTGCCTGACCAAGAGGAAAGTAAAAAAGAAAGGGATGACGTCAGATTGGTTAGGATCGAGAGTGTGACAACCCGAAAAATCGAATTGTCTAGAATTTAAGTTTAAAGAATTAACTATTAATAAAATGAATTTTTATTAGTAATATGGTGTGCTATGTGTTTCTTAATCGTTCTAGAACCTAGGATGATTGTAAAATGAGAAGAAGGCTACGAGCTAGACTAGACGAGTAAGAATTTTCAAGATGAAAATAAAAAAATTTCGGGAATAAAAATATTTCTGAGAAAAAAGACGAAATATGCACTATTCACCTGACAAAACCCTAAGAGTTAGTGTTTGAATAACCTAAGCCTTTTCGAGAGATCGGTATGTCGAAATGACATTCTTTCAAAATATTTGACGATAATATGTTGTGAAAAGTTAAGTTATCCAATAAAAGTTTTTCTCGAAAAACGTGCAGAAATCAGAAAAAATAAAAACGACGAAAAGTACTGTTATGTATTTTTCATTCGTTTTACGTTAGGGAAAAACGTGAAGGAAAATGCTAATCATCAAAAAGTGTTTTTTAGTTTTTTGAAGTTCCGAAGAATGCGTAAAAGTATATCTATAGAGGAAAGATGAAATATCCAAAAATGTTTGGATTCCTAGAATCTCAATTTTTAGAACTGTCGGACGAATTCCATAAGACGAAACCACGAAGCTTCTGAGAGAAGCTTTGTGAATAGTAAGGAGGTTGGTTAAGGAGGTGAGAATAGTAACTTTGGGGGCAAAATTATTATTTTGCCCCAAGTCTTGTGTTTATGTAAAAGGAGAGCCTTAGCTCATTTGTTGGTGATTTGAAAAATCTCCAACACTTGAGAGAGAGAGAAGTTGGATGAGGAGGGAAAGGAAGAGAAAAAATTAGTCTGAGTGCAAACTTTGTCCAACGGAAGAAGATTAAAGAAGAAAGGTAATCCTAAAACCTTGTTTAATCTAAATTTTCTTTAACTTTTCTATGTCAATAGACATAGCTTATTGAAAATAGGAGTAAGAGATGTTAAGAATGATTTTCATATGGTTGAAATCATGAGGAAATGAAGAAATAAGAATTAGAAGTTTAGTTTATAAATTTCTTAAAAGCTTTCTTAAGGAAGTATGAATTACGTAATGAAGTTGAACTATCCGAATGAATCATATAAATTATTCGGTGAAATAAGTAAGGAATGATGTTTTATAACACCAAATTCCAAGAAAAAGTGAAATCGTAATCAAAATATCGATTAAAAATGAAGAATGAACTAAAAACGCGAAGCACGCGAAGAACGTTGTTGATGGAAAAATTTTTAACCATCATAGCTAGAATTTATTATTGATGGACAAGTTTAAAACCATCGCGTATAAGTTAGATTCTTGTTGCTTAGTTAGGAATGATAGAAACATTCATGAAGAATGGATTGAACTGAGCTATAATGAAGTTATGGCGAAATTTCGTAAAAGACGAACGAAAAGTAAAAAGTATGTAAATGAACCCGGATATGTAGGGTTTCATAAGAATGTAAGAAAAAGTTAAAAACGTGAGTCATGGACTCAAAAACGAACGAATTCCGAGTTCGGATGATCGAATTACGGACGAACGAACGAAGAACGTTTTTAACATAAAACGAGGGAATGAAGAAATTTAAGCCAATCAAAGGGCATATTAGCGGATTCAGAATGAACTTATGTCCAAGAGAAGTTGAAGTATATAATGACAGTAAGAAGATGGCTTTGGAACGACCTCGTTTCGAGTTATAACGAAGAAGTTATGAGATTTCAAAATAGGCGTCTCAAACATGTTCAACACTTACAAAAATTTTATGAGTTTTAGAACTGGCGCCGCATCGCTACCTTGAAAGACTGAGTCGCAGCACCAGCCCAGGGACTCAGCTACTACTAATATGCGCTACAGTGCCACTAATAACTAAGGGAACCGGCGCTGCAGTTCCGGTACAGGAAAAAACTCGTAACTTCTTTTTTTTTTGCTAAGCTTGGTTTGTTTATAAAAAGAAAATAAATGGCTAAGGGGCATATCCCAAGATCTAGTAAATTCATCTGGTGACAGTCCATCAGACGAGAGTACTACAAAGGGAATGAAATCTCAACAAAGAGGGTTCTAAGCGCAGGGTAGAGAGAGAAGCTCTTCCTCCTCTCTAGGAAACCCCCCTCCTTCTGCCTCCTTCTTCTTCTCTGGCACCCTCCTTTCCCCTCTCCTTCTTACGGCCCACCTACTATTTTTTAAGTTTAGATCTGGTCTCGAAGGGGATTGGGGTTGTTTTGGGTTGTTTGGATTCTCCATTTTTCATTTCTGCCTTTGTTTTCTCATCCGGTCCACCCGCCTCCTCCTTCCTCCCTCCCTCCTCCTTTCGGCCCACCATCCCTTCCACTTCCTCCGATTGCCACTAAAATCTTGCCCAGGTTCTGTTATAGCCTTTCCGGCGGTTGTTTCATGGACCTGCTCGAACCTCCTCTAGTAGAGGGCTTCGTTTCTGTGTGTGCTAGAAGTGGAGTCATGATCTAAAGTGATGGATCTTTTGTGGTTTTTGGATTGAGGTTCCGGATCTTGATGGGAATATCTGGGTCTTTTGGCTCTGGCGGTTATGGATATTTGGCTGATCTGGGCTTTCGGCTCTCATGGAGGCTTCCCATCCTGATAATTTTTCGGATTAACTGCTTTATCCTCTTAAGTTATCTGTTTAGGTGTTATTGTTAGATCTATTTTTTATATTCAAAGGGGTTTAACTGATTTAGGCATCTTGCATATTTGATGGGTTTGTCGTTCTTATGCTTCCGAATTGGTTTCGCCAGAAAATCTGGTGCTGCTTTAGTTCCTGTAAGTTCCTGCCGGTAAATTGGGGCGGTGTACTGTTTCTTGGGCTGTGCGATGGGTCCCACGTTTTGCTGATGTCTGCTGATTGTTCTCACGTCTTTAAAGACTTGGCAGTTGGTCTGCATATGTTGCTCCTGCTGGCGTGTGCAGCTACCATTGATGGGCTGACATTTGGGTCCCACACTCCTTAATTCAAATTGATGGTGGTCCTTTATGCAGTTGTTTTATTCCTAAATTTAGTTAATTTCGGGTCTTTTTCCCATGCGAGTCAATTTTGGGCCCACGGGTTTGTAACTAAATTTGTTGATTTAAATTACCTAACCTCGGGATGTGAGGAATTATAATTAGGTTACGTAATTTTGTCTTTTAGGCTTTCGAGGTGTTTTAGCCCTCTCAGGAGATGAGGTCTATGCTTTGATCTTCATTATAATATTTTTAGTTTTTGCTTTTAATATAGAAACAAATTTAGCAACAAAAAAAAAAATATCCCAACAACAAAGGAGCTAAACAGCTTAAAATAATCAGTGCATTAGCCAATTATAATAATATGGGCTAAAATTTGTGGCTATGGTAAAAGTTTTACAAGTGGAGAGACGGGCTTTAATCAGCTGACTAACATTCGCTGCTATGTTGGGAGCAGGAGCAGGAGCAGAGGAAAGTCTATGAAGTCTAGCATTCTTGGCTTCCCACACTTTATAGACAAAAATTGTAATAGATAAGTATGTTCCTTGTGAGCTTGGAGGTTAAGTAGTCAATGAGGTTATCCCATATAAGTGGTACATTCTTGATGTTCCTCAAGTTAAGGACATGTCGTAGGATGGCTGAGGAGAACCTGCAGTGAAAGAAGAGATGGTCAAAAGTTTCAGCCTGTTAGTTGCAAAGAGGGCAGTCCTAGTAATTTCCTGAGTATTGGCTCGTACAATCATTTGTTGGCAGGCGCTTGAGGATACCGAGCCACATGATGAAAGAATATCTAGGGACATGCAGTCTATTCCAGATTATATTGTGCCAAGAGACAGTCGGTAGCCTTGATTTGATGCTTTCCCATAAGTGTTTGGCTTTGATTGTTGTGACATCCCATGTTTCCTACTTGATGGAGTTGCCACTGCTGTTGCGAGGGGGAAAAGAGGAGAGTCTCCTTTTGAGCATAATAACATCATGGTGGTTGCTCTGAGGGAGAACCCAGGCAGAGTTAATAAGAATAGAGCTGACTTTGGCCGAGTAAGGAGGGAGTTCGAGTTTGAGATTAAACTGGGACTAGGATTAATGGATGTGCCATTTAGCCAAGGGTCATACCATAGATAAACATTGTGCCCAGATCCAACGAAATACTTTAAGTGTTGCATCGCAATGGGTCTTAGCTTTAAAATCTGTTTCCATATCCAAGAGCAGTCAGAAGGGGGAGAAATTTGCCAGATGGACCTGCCTTTCAAGATAGTAGTTTTGATCTAGAGAGCCCAAAGAGATGCAGGAGATAGTAAAATGATATGCAGCAGGTGAAGGAGCATGAGGCTTTTATTCCAATCTAATAGATTTTTCAAACCAAGTCCCCCTTCATTTGTAAGGTGAGTAATAGTAAACCAAGCTACTTTTGCTCCAGATTTCGCAAGGGATGAACCCTTCCATAGGAATCGGCAGAGGACAGATTGTATGGCACGAAGAACTGCCTTGGGAAGCATGAAATGACTGCACCAATAGGATTGCATGGAGAAAAGAATGGATTTAATCTATTGCAGTCTACCTGCATAGGATATGGCTTTAGTTGTCCAAGAGGATGCTTGTGTGACTCTGTGAAGCAAAGGAACACAGTCCTGGAAGAAGAGCTTAGAAGAGATAATAGGGACTCCCAAAAATTTCATGGGAAAGACTCCAAGTTGGAAACTAAGAGTGGATAGAATGCACTGTGTTGTGATAGGATCTGTGTTTTTTGGTTACCCATTTTGGTTTCTTTCATCTCCATTTCCCAGCTAACGTTTCCCTCCTTTCTGGCCTTCTCATCTCCGACGTCTAGTCTAAACTAAATCCCCTCGATACCATGGTTAGTCATTCTCATCTCTCTGCTGGGAACTCTCTGAGCTCTATTTCTAGGGATATTTTTGCTGATTATGGTGTCTCAAACCCAAACTCTCCTTCTCTTTCCTCTCCATTGGTGCTTAGCAGTGCTGACATGGCTGCCTCCGCTGATCTGTCCCTTAACGTGGGACTTGACTCGATTGAAATGATGGAATCAGACCCAAATCATGTTGTTATTGCTTTAAGCTCTGAAGACTCTACTTCATTAGCAAATGAGATAGAGAGCAACTTGGGTCAAGCTTTCGAATCCAATGTATCTGAAATTTTCAAAGCTGCACAACATTTCTCTCAAAAGGATCGAGAAGAAGTTTTATTTAAAAGAAATAAAAATGCAGATCTTATGACCTGCTTGTTGGCGCATGGATTCTCTGCTAGCGATATCAACGCTTTTGTTTCTGAAGGGAAACTAGAAAATATCGATCATGCCTAAAAGATGTTTGATGAAAGTCCTCACAGAACTACTGATGCACCTTTGCTGGCGCCTTGCTCTGTTTCTGACCAGTCTATCCTTGGCAAACCAATGGACCTTATTCCCTATGTGGGTGAGGGACGGAGCTTGTGGTCCAACCTCACCAGGTCCCTCCTCATAGGGCTAACGCTGTTGTTCAAACTGCTACCCTTATTAACAACATTTTAGTCTCTATTCCAAACAGCTCTCCAGCTTCTCCGGTTGAGAAAGGTGAAATTCCTTGTTTGAAACCTGGTTCATCTAAATCCTGGTGTGATGTGGTCTCTACTAGCTCTGGCAAAACCTCTCGCTCTCTCTCCTACCACCCTCCCTTATCTGAGGATGGTCAGATTCTGGTTAAACCTCCCACTGATGTGCTCAAACGTGGAAATCAGCTCTGGTCTTCCAGCCTTGTGGGTTATTTCTTACACTCAAACATCCCGTTCAAGGTTGTTGAACCCATTGCCAAACGCCTTTGGGACAACATGGGTCTCACAAGCGTCTTTATTCATAGCAAAGGCTACTATGTTTTCAAATTCAAATTTGTCTCTGATAGAGACAATGTCCTTGCCTCGGGTCCATGGCACTTCGCCTCAAAAGTGATTGTTCTGCAACCTTGGAAAGAAGGAGTTGAATTTTCAAAAACTGATCAGTTTAAATTTCCCATTTGGGTAAAGTTAAGCCAAATTCCTCTTTCTTCTTTGGTGCGATGAGGTATAAGCTACCTTGCCAGTGCCATAGGTAAGCCTCTGTTTACTGATGAAATGACATCCAAACATGACCTAATGCACTTTGCTAGAGTCTGCATTAAAGTCCAAGCTTCATTCTCTTTCCCTTCCTCAATTAATGTTGTTGTTCTGAACGAAGAAACCTCTAAAGACATAATTGTCCCGGTTAATGTTGAATACCAAAGTAGGCCACCATCATGCCCCACCTGCAAAGGCTTTGGTCATTCTCCTTTGAAATACCCCAAATCCAATTTTAAATGGGTGCCCAAAACAAATGTTCAATCTGATTCTGCTCCTAAACTCTTTGAGGGCACCCATTTTGGCCCTTTACTTCTACTCCCTACTCCCGATCTTTGTTAACACTCCACATGCTGATCCCCATGCAAATGAATGGGTAACTGTTTCTCGAGGTGCCAAAGTTGGGAAAGATGACTCCTTCTCTTCCTATCTTGGCCTTACCCAACTCTTTCTCCCCCATTGCAAATGCTATTGTCACTGATGCTCTCACGCCCTCTGATCTTGATTCACCTCCTGTCAATTACCCCATACTGAACAAGATAATTGCTATAGATGAGAAGGAGGGTAAAGACCTGAAGCAAAATCTTAGAACTGGGATGGAACCTTCTCAATATGCTAAGCGTAAAAACAAAGGCAAGGGCCATGGGGGTAAATCCTCCTATTAATCATTACTCTCCCTAGTTATCTATGTTAATGTTAGCTACATATAATATTAGAGGTCTGAATAAAAAGCCTAAGCAGGCTTATATTAAACAGTTAATATTAGATAATAGTATCTCCCTCATTGGTCTTTTGGAAACCAGAGTCAAGCAGCATAAAGCTAGTAGAATCTCCAAAAATATTTGTAGAAATTGGACTTGGTTTCATAATTATGATTATCACTCTAATGGCAGAATTTGGGTTGGATGGAACCCCAATATTTGGCAGGTGGATATCCTTTATGTATCCTCCCAAGTTATTCATTGTAATATCAAGCATTTATCTAATGAATGTACTTTCTTGGGTTCTTTTATTTATGGTTTGAAGTCTATATCTGAAAGGAAAGACTTATGGGTTGAATTATCCTCTTTTAGTTCCTCTCTCAACTGGTGTGTCTTGGGTGATTTCAATGCTATTAGAAACCTAAATGACACTGACAGGAATGAAACCGCATGGGATTCTGGTATGGAGGATTTCAAAGAGTGCCTGTAAACTCTTGAAATGGATGACATTAGGGGCATTGGTCCCTTATACACTTGGTGGAACTGTCAAACTGAAAATCCAATCCATAAGAAGCTTGATAGAGCTTTGGGAAATGCCTCATGGCTCAGTTCCTTTCCCCTTGCCCAAGTTACCTTTTCTCCTGAGGATCTGTCGACCACTCTCTGTCATGCTTCACCTTGGCATTCCTTCTACAAGGTCCAGGAAACCTTTCCAGTTCTTCAACCACATGATCCTCTTGGATGGCTTTCGTGGTATGTATCTTACACTTTGTCAAGCTTTGACACAGGTAACCCCTTTCATGTCCTGGCTGCAAAGATCAATAGAACAAAAAGAGCCTTAATTAACCTTAATCACTCCATAGGGAATTTATCATCTTCAGTTAAGGAAGCCACTACAAATCTACACAGAGTTCAATCCTTGCTTTCCAACAGCCCACTTGATTCAGATCTCATCTCCCAAGAGCAGAGCTGCCTTCATGTTCTTTGGAATTCATTGACTCTAGAGGAAACTCTTCTCCATCAGAAATCTAGAGCTACCTAGCTTGCTACAGGGGATAGAAACACCAAATTTTTCTCTAATCTGGTGAAAAGTAGGTGGAACACAAACAAAATCCTTTCTATTAATAACTCTTACGGTGAGGCTGGGTTAGAAAGGGAGGAAGAGGTTGAAATTATTCTTAGTGAACTATTTCAGAGATTTGTTCAACTACCAGCACCTACCTCCTTCAGCTGACTTTGAAAACTTTGGAGTCTTGTTGGTCGGATAACCGATCACTAAACACAGTATGATATCGCTTGCTGATCAAACAAATGTCTGTTGATAAGTAGAGTGTCGTACCTACGAGAAACTATCACTAATATTTACCAAATCTGAGCTTTATATCGCTAGTCTTATTGAGCAAACAATAAATAAAAGAGTGATTAATCTAAGCATAACTAATTATCAAAGCAAGTAAATGGATAACGAATGGTAATCTAAGGAATAACAAGCTAAGGTTACAACTTCACCCCACTTAGGCATTTTGTCAAACACCTGGCGTGCTATGCTTCATCAAACTAGCTACCCCTCTCTCTATGGTCTAAATGGTCACGACAATTTGTCGACCGAGAACACACAAGTGCTTCCGAACACCTCTCATCAAGGTATGTACGAACATATCCTTTCCGGATCCACAGATAGGGAATAGAGCGAAAAAGAACGCCCAAGCAAGATACAATCCTACATATATACATGTGAATTGATCGGAAAAAAGGATTTAAGCATAAGCTCTCAATGAGGTCGCACGTGGTGCACATATATATGTCTATTATATGCACAACTTATGCAGTCGAAACCCACAATCACATGCCAATATATTCAGGTATAAATCTACAATTCTTTTGTCGATATCATGTAAATTACCAAAATCATCGCTAATGTCTTAGCGAGAATCATTAAGCATAAATATATCGAACCAAATCATATGGTGCCAACTAAAGAGATAAGACAGTCAATTTAAATAACAAATGGTTCCATTATAACCTTAGAGCAAATATTCAGTTCATCGCTATTGAATAAAATACAAGTAGCAATAAAGACAACATTTATGAATTACAAAATTAGAGAAAATAAATAGATAAGAAGAAACTCTGTCAAGGCCCTTCAATCTCTAAGCATTCTGCTCAAATCAAGCTCTCTAGTCCGTGTTGCTCATTGCTCTTAATGCTCCAAAGAAACCTAAACTTCTCCCTAATCTAAGATAACTATATTTACAAACATCTATCTAAGAGAAAGAAAGAGAAATTACAAAATATAACTAATCTAAGCTATTTTTCTCTCTAGATCTCTTCTCTCTCTCTATTCTATTTTTTTTATCCCTTATGCAGAGCCTCCCTTTTCTTTTATATCCTGCTTCCTTCCTTTTGCTAGGTCAAACAAAGGCCCTGGTTGTCTGGGAATCGGAGGTGGCGCCACAACAGTGAGCCACCAAGCTTTAGACAGCCGCTTGATTGCCATATTAGAATCTAGGACACGGAGCTCTCATTGCAGCAGTATGAGCCAAAGAAGAGTAATGCCACAAAGACGCGATCTTAATGCCATCAAGGGCGAGGGGTGGTCTTCTTGGTAGCGACTAGTAAGCTTGGCATTAGGCGTCATGGCCATGAGTGTGAGAATAATGACCATTTGCCCTTTTAAAGTTTGGAAAAAAATCTTGTAGAGCCTATGACTTCATCAGTTAAGCACAATAACACTATATTTATATAAAACTACATAAAAACTACGAATTCAGGCAATTATTTAAGTCATAAAGTATCCGATTCGCGGGTATAAATTTCACTCATCAAATACCCCCAAACTTAAATCTTTGCTTGTCCTCGAGCAAACTATCTAATACACATTAACAAAAGTAAAACACACGCGAAAGACAAATAAAACTGTAATATAGTATCATGGCCTCAAAGCATAACGCTACTCCAAGAGAACATGGCAATCACAAATATGAATAAGGGTTTAATCAATTTCAAGCATAAGACTGTATTCGATCCATTCTATGTGTGTGTGTGAAGACCAATCGTCCTGACTAATCATAGCTTCAAAATAAGTTCGCATAGTCGATTGTTAATACAAAAATGCACACTCCACAACTTAAACATCCAACAAGCATTAAGAATAAGACACAAGTGCAGTAATGGATCAAAAGACTCTAGTATGAAGACTGTAAAACCTGACTCGGACAGTCCTTAATTACCTTAGGCTAATCAGAACTACCCATGAATGAGCTTTAGATCAGTGACTCCTAAGCCAGACGACTTTAGGGCACTAGGTGTAGAACACCCCTAAGAATCTAGTACTCGAGCAGAAAAGGCCACGTAATCAACATAAGCCAAATTAGACTTTACGCACCGAAGATTATTAGGCGAGTGCATTTTATGCTCCATCTCAATATCGGTCCTGCGTTTATGGGCGAGTGCGTTTTACTCTCCATCTCGACCCACCGCAAGACTTTCAATATCCAATCTTCAATAACAAATTATTCTTTTTTTTTAATCATGCACGATTCCAAGATCCACAACTGTAAAAATGTCTAAGCCTTTTATTACCTTATAAAAATGAAAATTTATAAGAGTGAACAATTGCTCAAAGCAATAAACACGCGAACTAAATTTTGAAAAGAATTACTAGTTAACACAGTTGGTCGGTGCTTGCTAGAAGGACGGATCAATAACAGTCTAAACTTATCAATTAAAAAACCCCTAACTCATACATGCATGTCACGACTCTAAGAGATAAACCATAAACTTGGTGCTTGTCATCAGCCATAATCAAAAAATAATGATAACTATCACACCTTGCTAAATAAGACTCAAAATATAAGGGTGAAAAGGCCATTCATATGGCACAAACATCTAATCAGTATAAGCCCCAAAAAGATGGCTATAAACCACAATCATGCTAAAAATAATCAAAGTAAATAAATAAAACCAAAAAGATTAATGGCATCCATAATGATAAAAATTCAAGCATAATCCCGCAGATTCAAAAAGATCGCACTACAATCTTGATAAATAAAAACATAATAAAGTACTAAAGTCGGCAATCCTAACATGGCGATGCGAAATAAGCAGATAAAAGCTAAAAACACCCCCAAACTTGAGGTGAGCAATGCCCTCATTGCTAAACATAAAGCAATTTAATACAAGAGGGCTTCCCTGGAGATCTCTCACTCAGCAGCGGCATCGGCTTCATCCTCATCAGCTGCATCCTGATCAGTTTCGGCGGGCGGTGATGGTGGAGGGTAAGGTGGGAAAACAGGAGGCTCAGGAAACTAGTATGGTGTGAACTCCATGCTCTTGCCAAAATAGTCCGTGTAGATGCTTTGCATAGTGTTAACCAACTCAGCCTGGTACTGCATCGCTATCTCCTGCCTCTGAGCCACTGCAGCTAAGTGCCTCCGGCGCCTCTGCGCCTCGGCGTCATTCTGCTTACGATGCGGCGCAGGTGAGGGATGCCATGATGTCGACTGATAGACCACGACTATTGGGCCCGCCTCAGTGCTTGAAAAGGCCTGGTCCGCCAAGGAGTTGTCTTGTGGCGGCCGTACCTTCCGCATACGACGAGACTCGCTTCATTCCACATTGAAGCGTTTGATCGTCTGATGGTCATTGACAATCATTGGCGGTGAAGCTATCTCTTCTGGTCCCCACTGTATCCTTTCCTGCTTGCACAATCGCGTGATCACTGATGGATGGGGAAGTCCCGAAGCGACGGTACTCTTGATTGCCTTAATGATCGAGTCATGGATGAGAACTCCAATATCTACGTGAAGACCCGTGACAATGGCGAATAACAGAATTGCCCAATCTTTAGTCACGTCGCTCAAGTGACGGGTTGGGATCATGCTGGCACAAATGAAGCTGTACCAAGCCTTCCCATAGTGACTGAGTGCAGCAGACGGGAAGCTAGTCTTCTCACCCGTATAGTCATTTTTCTTCCATATAGGCTTAAGACTTTGCAGAGCCTTCTAATGATATCCTCCAAGTCGTAATTCTGGATTCCCTGTTGCATATAATCATTACCCGCATAGTTGGGTACCCCAAACAGTGCATTGATGGCTTGATTTGTCAAAAAGCCATGGGCGCCTTCGACTATAACCACAATGGGACCATACGGACTAAGCGTTTGCGTAGAATTTCGAACTATAGATACCATTGTCAAACGGGTGGTTTGGTGAAGTTTAGCCATCGTCGTTCGAGTATCATGTTCATAAGTTCACCATCTTTTTCTATCGGTCGCAACCCCTGATTCAGAATCAAGTTGCTGCGTACCAAAAAGAGTCCTGTATCGCTTCGGGTTTCTCACTAATAAATTTGGTGGAGTCCCAAGCCTGTGGTGCTGCGGATGATGACGAAGACCCTCCGACGCTCAGGCGCTGCCTTTTTGGTGCCATGTCAAAATTTCAGATAGTGAAGTTTGAAAACAGTCTCTAACTGTGCCAAAATTCTGTAGAAATGACCCTTGAAGTAATGCACAATAATTTCCCAATGCAGTCCCAGCGATTATAATTCAAAACAATCAATTGTTTCTCTCAGACAATTTATCAAGCACCTTGTGTTCTGGCAACTGAACTTGGATAGCCTTTGTTTGTGAATACTCAAACCAGATTTCCAGCAGTGAAAATCACCCCAAATCACACAAGAAGAAGAGCACAGAAATGCACAAATCCAGATCAAATCACTTTATCAATTGAACGAAATCTAACAATACCTTAGTGAGAAAACCCTGGGTGAGACTTCGTGTGGGAGATCACTCTGACCAGAAAATTGATGGAGGCTCTTGGGTATTTGATGAGAGATCAATACTCAAACTTCTGTGATTGGGACGTTGATGGGAAAACAAAAGCTGTTTTGTGCTATGGTGCCGAGAGATGTCGAGGGATTGGGAAAGAAATGGAGAGGCGTGGCTGCTAAAAACTACTCTAAAATTTTAATTTCTCGCTACTCATGCCATGCAATGAGATATTCTTCTTTGTTTGCGTTCTTGGTGCTGACTTGATGAGTTGAGTCTCGCTTGTGGCGCTGCGTGAGCGACACTTTCCCTTTGTTAGATGGGGCTATCTGCATTGCGAGTTAACGATGAAGCTATGTAAGTTCATGGCGTATGTGGCTGAGATCTGATTAAATTGATGGCGGCCATATGAGATGCAATATTTGAGTTTTTCATCATGCATTATCTCGCACATGCCAAGACAATAATAAAAACTACACTACAAAGGCAAAAATACATTAGTAACAACACAAAACCACTATTATAATATGCAGTATATCATACTATACATGTTGCCCGTAAATGAAAGACACAAAATGCATAATCTGACAGCTATACTAGTAAATAAAACGAACAGACACAAAAATGAACTAGAAATAAATAAAGACAACAGATAAAAATTTATACCGAGATGGGGGTGCCTCCCCACCAAGCGCTTGTTTTAAAGTCGTTGGCTTGACTATATTGATACCGTTCAATCCGGCTCATAAGAATAAATGACCTTTGCATGCCGCCTATTCGTCAATTCCTTTAAAGTATTGGCCGACATTGAAGATTGGCCATTCTTCTGCCCGTCATCCTTCTAATCATCCTTCGGCACAAAGAATCGCTCACCACTAGAATTATCCACTAATTCGCCTGCTTTATTAAATTGAAAGCATTCTTCATGCTCAATTGGGCCCTCCAGGGCTTTCACAGTCGGGAGCGTGGTTTCTGACTATAGATCGATAATGACAATACAACCACTGTTTCTCCGTTTGTCTGGAACTTCAGACTCCACTAATTGGTTAGTTGGCACTATGACATCTCCCTCAACATCGGTGCGAGACTCATCGCATTTTCCTTGCATATCCACCATGCAATACTCTATTGCTTCATCGTCGAGATCAATTAAGACCGAAAGATTTTCTTGCGGTGGATTTGTGATGTTATTGACGAGTTGCCCCAATTGATTCTCAAGGCTGTGTAATGCGGCTTCTTGGCTTGCCATCCGAATCTCATTTCTTTTGATAAAGATGGTGAGAAGCTCTTCAAGCCGGTTCTCTTCTTCAAGTGTTGAGGATTCAGAAAAGTTCTCATTCAACTGAGATGTCCACTCATAGTGCGGAGGAGACTGATATTCAAACTGAGACGCATGATTCGGATCATGATATTGCTCTTGACTGTAGTCCCAAGAGTTTGGATAACCCTGGAAGTTTGGATGATAGGAGATCGGTTCAAAGTCAGCTCGTTCCTGACAATAGGCATTCTGAGTGGACTGACACTCAAGATTGTCAGAAAACCTCAAGGCATTGGCAAGTTGAACTTGCAATTTCTCGAGTCCTTCTTCTGAGCTTGGTGTCGTCGTCCACTCATAAGTCCATTGATAACATTGATCGTCCATAATCTGTAAACTAAGAAAACAAAAGAAAGGAAGATCAAACAAATAAAGGAAATAAATATATATACGTTCAAAGTAAGACTAAATTGATTGAAATCAATATTGGACAATATTAGAATAATGGTTCCCCAAGAAGCGACGCCAAAAACTTGTTGGTGGGAACCGATCACTAAAAATACGCAAGTATACATGGTCTAACAAGTAATCTGTTGATAAGTAGAGTGTCGTACTCCACGAGGAACTATCACTAATATTTACCAAATCTGAGCTTTTATATCGCTAAAGTCTTATTCGAACAACAATAAATGAAAGAGTGATTAATCTAAGCATAACTAATTATCAAAGCAAGTAAATGGATAACGAACGGTAATCTAAGGAATAACAAGCTAAGGTTACAACTTCACCCCACTTAGGCATTTTGTCAAACACCTGGCGTGCTATGCTTCATCAAACTAGCTACCCCTCTCTCTATGGTCTAAATGGTCACGATAATTTGTAGATCGAGAACACACAAGTTCTCATACACCTCTGTCGAGGTATGTACGAACATATCCTTTCCAGATCCACCCGATAGGGAATAGAACAGAAAAGAACGCCCAAGCAAGATACAATCCTATATATGTCTATGTGAATTGATCAGAACAAGGATTTAAGCATAAGCTCTCAATGAGGTCGCACGTGGTGCACAGATATATGTCTATTATACGCACAACTTATGCAGTCGAAACCCACAATCACATGCCAATATATTCAGGTGTAAATCTACAATTCTTCTGTTGATATCATGTAAATTACCAAAATCATTGCTAATGTCTTAGCGAGAATCATTAAGCATAAATATATCGAACCAAATCATATGGTGCCAACCAAAGAGATAAGACATTCAATTTAAATAACAAATGGTTCCATTATAACCTTAGAGCAAATATTCAGTTCATCGCTATTGAATAAAATACAAGTAGCAATAAAGACAACATTTATGAATTACAAAATCAGAGAAAATAAATAGATAAGAAGAAACTCTGTCAAGGCCCTTCAATCTCTAAGCATTCTGCTCAAATCAAGCTCTCCAGTCCGTGTTGCTCATTGCTCTTAATGCTCTAAAGAAACCCAAACTTCTCCCTAATCTAAGCTAACTATATTTACAAACATCTATCTAAGAGAAAGAAAGAGAAATTATAAAATATAACTAATCTAAGCTATTTTTCTCTCTAGATCTCTTCTCTCTCTATTCTATTTTTTTATCCCTTATGCAGAGCCTCCCTTTTCTTTTATATCCTGCTTCCTTCCTTTTGCTAGGTCAAACAAAAGCCCAGGTATGCAGGAGCAGAAGGTGGCAGCAAGGCATGGCCACCAAGATTTAGATAGTCTTTACTTGGCGCCATATTAGAATCTGGGACACAGAGCTCTCATTTTGCAACTTGAGCGAAAGAAGGAGTAGTGGGATCATGATGCAGTCTTTGATGCCATCGAGGGCAGGGTGGTGTTGCAAGCTGACTGAGAAGAAAGCTTGGCATTGGCTAATGACGCCGAGTGTGAGAATAATGAACATTTTTCCCTTTTAAAAATTTGGAAAAAATCTTTGTAGAGCCACGCACTTCATCAAGTTAAGCACAATAACACTATATTTATATAAAACTACATAAAAACTATGAATTCAGGCAATTCTTTAAGTCATAAAGTATCTGATTCGCGGGTATAAATTCCACTCATCAAGTCCTCCCTGCCAAACACATAACTGATTCTCAAGCTGCCATCCTTTCGGCTCCTATCACAGCTACTGAGGTATTCAAAGCTCTAAATGGTATGAAGAGAAACAAGAGTCCAGGCCCGGAAGGATTTAATGTGAACTTTTTCACTCACTGCTGGGACATTGTTGGCGAAGACTTCACCAAAGTTGTTCTATTCTTTTTCTCTTCATGTCGAATGCCAAGAGGTATAAATTCAACTGCCATTGCTCTTACCCCAAAGTGCTCCAATCCCTCTCTCATGTCTGATTTCAATCCAATATCATGTTGCAATACAATATACAAGTGCATCTCAAAAATTCTTGCTGACAGACTCAAATTGCTCCTTCCCTCTATCATTGATAAGGCACAATCTGCTTTCATCAAAGGCAGAAGTATAAGTGACAACATCTTCCTCGCCCAGGAGCTATTCCGAAACTATCACAGGAAATCTGGTCCTCCTAGGTGTGCCTTAAAAATTGATTTAAGAAAAGCTTTTGACACAGTGAATTGGGATTTCTTAATGGGCACCCTTAAATCCTTCCATTTTCCCACTCAATTCATTGACTGGATTTACCCCTGCATTTCCACTGCTATGTTTTCTGTCAAGGTAAATGGCTCCCTTACTGGATTCTTTGGTAGTACCCGAGGCCTAAGGCAAGGTGATCCCCTTTCCCCTTACTTGTTTGTGCTAGTAATGGAAATGTTCTCCCTTAAACTCAACTGGGGTTCAAAACAATCTGGGTTTCTTCACCACTGGTGCACTAAAGCCAGTGACATCTCTTATCTCCTTTTCGCTGATGACATCTTAATTTTCTGCCATGCTAACCTTCAAACCATCTCCATCATACATTCATGTATCCATTCCTTTTCTCTCTTCTCTGGTCTCATTCCTAATATTCAAAAGAGCCAATGTTTTTTAGCCTGCGAAGACCCTGAAACAAATTCATCCATCCTATCCTTTCTGGGCTTCACTCATGGTACCTTTCCCACCAGATTTTTGGGTGTCCCCCTCATCTCTTCTAAGCTTTCATACCAGGATTGTATTCCTCTAATCCATAGAATCACTCAAAGAGTCTCCTCACGGACTGCTACTGCTCTTGCTTATTCTGGTAGGGTCCAACTCATTAAATCCGTGCTCTTCACAATTCAATCGTACTGGAGTAATCATTTCCTACTGCCTAAAGCAGTCATTAGAGCCATTCAATCTATTCTCTATCGATTTCTTTGGAAAGGCACCTCTCTTACTCCCTATGGTGCTAAGGTTGCATGGCATAACATCACACTCCTTACCGAGGAAGTAGGTCTGGGCATTAAAAACCTCTTGGACTGGAATAAAGCTCTACTTTTACTACACCTAACCAATGTATTGCAGCTTAACACTAAATCATTATGGGCTAAGTGGGTTCAGACCACTGTTCTCCTTGGGAAATCTGTTTGGCAGGTACAAATACCCACTAATTGTTCGTGGATCTGGAGACAACTTCTAAAGCTCAGAACTCTTTGCTCTTGAAAGATCTAAGATCGTTGTTGGCTCTCGAGAAAATTTCAATCTACGATACGATCCTCGGCTCAATGGTTACGCCATTAACCCCTTAGTGACCTTGATCTCAAATCGAGCCCTAACAAATCTAATACGGTCGGGGACATTATGAATAACACCTCCTGGCACCCCTTTATCAAACCATCATGAGGTGATTCTCTTCCAGCAACTAGTACGATCTGCTCCCTTTCCCTCTGCATCAATGGACTGTATCTTTTGGGACTCAATGGATGTTTGTTACATCAAAGCAAGACACATTTGGGAAAGCATCAGAATTAGGAAACAGTACATTCATTAACACACAATTCCACGGCATAAAGCTGCATGTCTTGAGATACTCTTTCATGCTACGGCTTGGATTTCATGGAAAGCTCAAACAAATGACATCACTCGAGCCCTATCTGGGAAGGACCTTCAATTATCGGTTATGCAACAAGCATCCTAAAACATTTTCACATCTTTTCTTCATTTGTGAATACTCTCTTTGTTATTATCAAAGCTACGTTTCAACCGGGTGGATGGCTCTCTTTACCACAGGTGATTGGACTGGACTCATTGACTTTATATCATCTTTCCAAGGAGGAAAGTATCAAAATAGATACTCGACCTCTCTCGTAGCTTTCTTTCTATAAGTTATGGGAAGCAAGAAATAAAAAGCTGCACAATGGGACACTCATTCCTCCAAGTTACCTTGCTACTGATGTAATTGATATCATTAAATCTAGATTATCTACTAGTCCATCTTTCCTCAAAGCTACAAACTTTTGCCAATATTATTGTAATTGGCTTAGATAATTCTGACTAGATTATATTACACTGTCTGTTCTTTTAAGATATTCTCTTAACTTTAGCTAGATCCTCTATTGGTCTGTCTCTAGATGATCTGGCTATAGTCTGGGGTATGCCCCTCTACCATTGTATTTTTTGGTTCCATTTCTACAATCACACAAATTTAGCAAAAAAAAAAAGAAACAATGACATTTTTGGACATTAGGGATAAGTCCAGAAAATAAGGACAAAGAGTGAATGCAGGACTTGATAATAGAGATAGATTGCAAATTTACATGGCAAAAGATAAGAACATCATCAACAAAAAGGAGATGAGTGAGTTTGCAATCTGAGCTTTTAACTGCTCAACTCCTGGGGGAAGTGTAAGGAAAGATAATGAACATATAATTCACCTAATGTAACACTTAAACAAGTGATTTAAACCTTTAGTGAAGGTTGAACGGAAAGATTGAACGGGATTAAAAGACAAAGAATGTAAACGCAACGTAGTTGCGATGAACGATCGGTCTTAGCATACAACGAACCGTATGGCTTTGACATTAAGAAAGGATGATGAACGTAGTGTTCATGTAATGGATAACGAAGGAGAGTGATTAAAACCTTAAGTAAAAGGTTTAATGAAGGCTTAAATGACGAACAATGTGAACGCTGAATACGTAAATGATTCTCGTGAATCGTATTCGCGTCGTACGAACGTTTTAAGTAAACATTGGTTGTATGACTTAAACGTTGATGAAGGTAGTAAGTAAGATATGAATTATCAAGAAAGTCATAATGAACGGTAATAAGATTAATAAAATGTAAGCGTTAAACACTTTAGCCGACGTAAGGGTTGAGTGTACGTGAATATTAAATGGACAGAACCTACACACCGTGTATGGTTTGACCGTAATTAGAAGACTAATGATTAAACCTGTGAACGGTGAAGAAACTGAATTAAAGACAATGACATATAACGTTAAAAAGCCGAGTTAATGATTATAACTTGGATAACGTTCCGAGCCGAGTGAACCGGACGTTATAAGATATGAATACGTTAATGTAAAATTCTTAACGATATGAAAGCATAGTATTAATATTGAATGATCGTTCTAGATATACAAAAGACTGTATGACTTAGACTATAAGGAATAAATACTGACGTGTGGCATTTAGTTGCCAGAAAGCCATAAGAAATGGGAAATCAACTTAACGAACAGTATCACTTTAATGGTTCGGATAAGTTAAGTTTAGGTTGTGGTACAATCATAATCTTTAATGGTTGACATATGGGAAGTGGGCTAAACAATTCCTTCAGAGAGCGGAGGTATATATGAACTAGCAACCGATCTAACTCGCTGTGAAAAACAGTGTAGATGAGACGAGAAACTAGATTATTGGTTTTTGTGGAAAACCACTCAGAGTACCATATAGAATAGTAGTAGAGATTCGATGTGTGCTAAGTCCTAGAAAGGTTATAAGAAGAAGATAAGAATGTAAATCATCAAAGATGATGCTCGTATGAGTTAAGACATCTTCGGATGTCATCACGCCGTAAAACGGTAAAGAAAGTTGGTCGCGTAAACTTAGATTGCAAGAACGCGAACCCTAAGAAGTAAAGTTAAGCTTAAACTAATGTGTAAGTCAAGTATACGACTAATTGGTACATGTTATTCCTTATGTGATATATAGGGATTGCGATGAGCAGTTCAGCATAAATTGTAAGTTGTAGCTATGCGTAAGGAAAATTTCCTAACTTCATTCATGTTTAATATGAATGTTAGTTAAACTTTCTCAAATGTTGAACATGAGAAGTTTTATCTATGTGCAAATGTGTGATATTTGTACAAGGTGGTAGAATGTATGAGGCCTTGTGCCACAATTTTAACACTTTGGTATTTCTATGGGATGAACTGTTCTGTGGTTGAACTGTTTAATATGAAAATGTTCTATTTATACATGAACCGTTATTGTTAAGTCTTTGCTAATGATTCTAGCCAGACATAATGTGTATGAAAAAGGTAGAAGAATGAAAGTATCTACAAATCTCGGTTCAGAACTGGTCTGGTTTTATGTGGAAAATCCTAAGGGCTGCTGCTGTTGTGGTTGGGATCTAGCTTTTGTATAGGTTGGATGGTACTTGCTGCAGCTGCAGCTATTCGAGCTTAGTTTAGCTGTTACAGTTGTTAGACGAGCCCCTTTATGCACTGTTGGGGTTGGGATTGATTTCATGGGCTATCTTTGCGGTATTCTTTGGGGCTTACTACCGCTTATTTTAAGCTTCTTTGAGTTTTGGTGGGCTAGTTTTTCCTAATATTGTTCTTTATTACATGGGCATTGCTTGCATGCTGCGATTGATTATTCTTTTGCTTATTCTTGACACAGTTGTTATTCCTCGACACGGCTAGAAATTTGGGCATCTTCTTTGTTTTACCTGTTGAGGTGGTTTGGTGGAAATTTGGCTCTTTCTGCCTTTGCTATTTCATGGGCCTTTACTTTGCTTTAGAAGACTTCTTGCTATTACTTAACACTTTGCTATTACTTGACTTGCCATCTCTTGCTCTGTTGAGTTTTTGCTTTCTCTGGGGCTAAAGATGCTGGAGGTGTCTTTGTTTGTGGTTGTTTCTGCAGCCGGATGATGGGGCTTAGGATGTGATTTGGACTTTTTATCAATTTATTGATGTAATTTTATTTCTATGATAGCGGATTGCTTATTGTTATTGCTTTGTTGGGCGCTAAGCCTGTAATCTTTTTTAGTCTTAACATTATAGGGCTTGTCCTATGATGTCTATGATATATTCTGATTGGGGTTCCCCGTGAGTTGTTATAATTTCCTTTATTTTTTAATACAGCTTAAATTTAGCAAAAAAAAAGAAGAATGAAAGTATTTCAAAGTGAATGTGACTAATATTTTAAAATGATAGGAATCACAGTTTATTCCTATTATTCAAGCTGCTTCATAACCTTTGTTTGGTTATTGAAGTTTTAAAAGAATGTTTAAATTCTTGAAGTTGTTTGTTCAACTGCTATGACTTGCTGAGTAATTGAATGCTCACACTTGTTTTAAATGAAAAACATTTTCAGTGTACGAGTAGAAGAACTTAAGGATCCCGTAAAGATCAAGCTGACTGGTGGTATCTAGACGGATTGTCATTCAGTATTTGAATGAGCGTGAAGATCAAGCCAAGATTAAACTATTCTATAGTTTAATTAAACTATAGAATAGTTTAAGGAACTGTTATGTATCCTTGGTGATGGATGAAAGTCACTCTTGTAAGATATAAAGAATAATGTAATTATCATTATTTGTAATGAACGAGGTTATAAGGTATTAGAACCTGGGATTTGAGAATGTATGTTGTTATATTTAGCTATATAATGATGTATGTTTGGAATGAGATGTACTCGTGATGTATGAAATCTGGGTGTGAAGATAGACAGGATTTTGGGATGTTACAAAGGGATGTTTCATGACATACACTACTAAATTTGTCGGGGCGCTCTCTCGAGCATTTGCACAGCTTGGCACGGAGGCTTATTTCCCTATCTTTGGGTCAGGCGGCACTTATCCTCCTCCAAACACTCCACCTGAGTAAGATGAAGTAGGTGGAGATAGTGATGCTACTTAGGGGAGTTCCTTTCTAACCTTTACCTTCCAATGAGGACATTGCTTGTTTTAAAGTTTAGGGGTATTGGTTTTGATTGCATGATTGGTGTAAGTTGCATTTAATTTAGTTTATTCAGTTGCATGTTAATGTAGTTTCATTATTGTTTAACTTCAGTTTTTGTAATTTCAATTGCTAAAAAAAATTAAAAAAATAAGATAAAATTAAAAAAATATTTTCTTATTTTGTTGCATTGTTCTTAGTTAGATCATCTTGCATGAATCCAAGCATCTTGTTTACTTGAAATCCTTATTGGTCCATGATGATATTGGAACTGCTTAGTTGTTTGCATTGTTGATAATTGTAGCTTGGTTATGAGGTTACAGTATGATGTGAATTTAAATCTGTTTGAAACTAATGTAATCAGATAGCACTTTAGAGTAGCCATTACGGTTTGCTTAGTTTAAATGGTCGCATAAGGGAAACTTGTTTAATGACAAAAATTTAGTAAAATAGTTAGTAATAACTTAGATGATGCAAAAGCTTAAGTTTAGGGTGAAAACAGGGGTATGCATGCTAAAAAAAAAGAATATTATGTGAATAAATGCTTGGCTAGCTTAGTTTTGTGGCCTTTGATACTTGAGTAAGTAAACCCTTAGGGGTGTCTCTACACCCAGCTCCCTAAAGTCGTCTGGCTTGGAAGTCGTTGGACGAAAGCTCGCTACATGGGTATCACTGAAAAGCCTAATAGAACTAGTGTAAGACCCCAACTTATTATAAATAAAATTGAATTTCTCTAATTATTATTTTGAAAATAGTAAAGGGGTTGATTTGATTAATGTGGTTAGTTATGGGTAAAATGTGCAAATATTTTAAATAAGCAAGTGGTTATAAAATATTCATTGTTGTCGGGGAATATTCGTTTGGTAGTGGAATATTCTTGCTGTCGGGGAATATTCGTACGACGGTGCAGCCTTTTGTGGGCCCCATAACGAAAAGCGATTGGATGAAGAAAACGATAAGTTTGAGTTTTTATAAATAACGACGTAATGGTTACCGTTAATGCTATTGGAATACCGATTGGTTAAAACACGATGTCTGGCGTTGTTGCACAAGAATAATACCTGCAGTATTGCACCAATTATTGATTCTTACGTGAGAAGGCACTACTTAATAATTGTTACAGTAATTACTATTCAATATTTTATTCTATTGATTCAAAAATTGCTACGTTGATATTTTATATTATTGTTGTTTCAATAATTGTCACTACACAGTATTTCCCATTATCAGATCAATAATTCATATTATTTGAATAATATTATTAGATATCATTATTGGCAATGTCTAGAAAGTTTTGTCTAAGGAGAGGTTTGGTCACCTAATTGCGCACCGGTAGGGAGAAATCCTTATTGGAAAGCCCCCTCTTTCCAGGAGCGGCACTGGTTATCGATTGTGATTAATAATATTATTTGTGAATAATTAATTATTGATTTATATGATAAGAAAAATATTCATTTTATGTGGATATAGATGGAGAAAATTTTTAAAATGACAATTGTTGAAAATTGATATTTTATCTTTTTTAATAATTCATTTAAATATATTATTATATTATAATAATATAATAATGGTGATATTTTTATAATGAATGTGTGATATATGAATAAATGAGGAGGAAGAGTATTTTTGTTACAAAAAATGTTTAACACATGTTTTGTGTGTTGATGGACCCCATTTTTGACTGAAATTTGATTATAATCTGCAAAATCGTCCGTATGTGGATTTCGGTCAATTTCTGTTTAGAATTTGGAAAAACTTTCTTCTGCAAAGTTGTAGAGAATTGAATTTCCTACGGAATGGACATAAGATTCAAATTTTTCTGATAAAAGGGCTATTTATTATGAATTATTGAAGTTCCGGATTATTGGGTCTAAATTGATTTTGTTACAAAAATTGTTTAAAACATGTTTTGTGTGTTGGTGGGACCCACTTGATGTTGCAAAATTCTAAAATCAGATTTCAAAGGTGTGCGTAGGAATTTTTATCAAAAATAATAATATTTTATTAAATTTTCTGCTTTGGTGTTCTAAGCATTTTTCTATAAATAGGGTGCTTAGGTTAGAATTAAAAATCAATTTAAATCAAGTTTTCTCTCTATAATTTCGAGCGTATTTTGTGAGTATTTTGATACTTTGAGTGTTACTTATATGGTGCAAGTTTCTTTCGGTGTTATATCGATATTCCACCCTGTAAATCTTATTCTTTTTGAGGTAAAGGATGTTATTTTTTTTAAAATGATATTATTTCTTTCAATATCATTATCTTTAATATTGGTAAGATTTTTCTTGTGAAATTCTTATCTTTTCATGTCGGGGTTACTATTTATGAGTTACTATTCACGAGTTACTATTCACGAGTACTATTCACGAAGCATGATGATTTTTCTTGTGAAATTTCTACCTTTTAGTGTCGGAGTTACTATTCACATATACGGTACTATTCACGTATACGACACTATTCACAAATACGATATTATTCACAGAAAAATTAAATTTTCTTTTTTGTGTCTAAGATTGTCTGTTATGGTTCCTATCTTTGATTAGATCTATGTTTTGAACTTCATTCTTGAATTTTGCTCCACAATGGTTTATTATGGAGTATTTTTGAACATGGATAAACCGAAGTACGAATTCTTAATATTTGTTCTTTTGTCTCACTAGATTCATTTTTTTAAAAATATATTTTTCATCATCCTCAGTCCTAAATGATGATATTACTGAAAAAAATATCTTTGGCCTGTAGTGCAAAGATGAATGATTTCTTGATGAATATCTTTGGCCCATAGTGCAAAGATGAACAGGTGTTGAGATGAACATGACCGACTGATTAATATCTTTGGCATGTAGTGCAAAGATGACTATTTGATTCAAGATGTATATTGATTGATGTTACATGGATAAAATATCGATGATGGACTTTTAAATTCATAAATGATAGTAGATTTTATTCTCTACTGAACTCTTCTAATGAATTATTGTTTTCGCTGCAGTTGTTGATCTAAAACTTGTTGTCTATTGTATTCTATCAGATTTTTCCCTGTTGAAGACCAAGGATAATTTTTTGTACATTATCTTAGTCATAATATTCTTTACTGGGCTAGTTGAGCTCACCCTTTTCCTTTTTGTTCCATTTTTCTTCTTAGGAGGCGAGAATATAACGGGAACTACCAAAGGTGTGGAGTGATGGTTCAAGATATTGTTTTTTTAGTAGTCCTCACTATTTTGTAAAATAGTGTATCAATAATTATAATGAGGACTTTATTTGGGTGTGGATATTGTCTAGAAGACAATATTTGTATTTAAACTCACGGCATAAGTATTATCGTATTTTGCACGACAATTGTAATAATGAAGTTGTAGTTGTTTCTGTACCATGTGTTTGGCGACTTAGAATAGGTTGAGTGGATTGGACCTATTTTGGGGGCGTCACAGTTGGTATCAGAGCTTAGGGATATGGTCTCTGGCGGAGATCGGGGAATAGAACTAAGAGGGGAGAGACGAGTAAATCCTTCGCTAGTATGTCCTACCTAAGCTTATTTGTTGGTTGGTCAGAGTATAGGATTATTATGTTGCATATCAATTTCTTTAATTAACCCTGGTTTTATGGCAGTATTTAAGAATGGCAACTGAGAATGTTAACAGTGGAGTAAATTAGATCGTGGAGACACCTTTACTCACCAATCAGGAGAACGTGCAACAGGACGACAATGTTCCTCTTGTAAACAACACCACCGATCGGGACGATGAGCGATGGAATGTTTAGAAGCCTTTTGCAGGTTCATACAAAAATCGAGGCGAGGAGACTCGTGTACAAAATCTGAGTGGAAATGATAACGCATACGGTTTATCACAACAAGCGATTCAAAGAGTTGGGACCACCAGAATTCTTGGGAAAGCCGGATCCGATTAAGGCAGAGACGTGGGTTAAGCAAATTACCAAGATATTCGATGTCTTGGGATGTACGGAGGAACAGAAGTTTCCATTCGCCACCTTTATGTTCCGTAATGATGCAGATTACTGGTGGGAATCTATGAAGCGTACCCAGCCAATCGCACTCAACATGTCTTGGGAAACATTTCAGAAACTGTTCAATGACAAGTACTTTCCTGAAAGTATTCGTCATATGAAGGAGGTAGAGTTTATTAGACTGGAGCAGAACAACATGACGGTGTCCTAGTACGAGGCGAAGTTTCCAGAGTTTTCCAGGTTTGCACCTCATTTGGTGGAGAATGAGGAACGTATGACGCGGATGTTTCTGATAGGTTTGGAACCCGACATACGTCAATATCTCATTTTTCATAAATTTTCTCTATATTCAGATGTTGTCAACAGGGCTCAATTATTAGAGCGAGATAACGAGTACGTTCAACCGAGGGACCACAACTAGGGTCATCTGGTGGCGGCGATCATCGTGAACAACGATAATCAACGGGGAGGGAAAAATACGGACAAAAGCGGTAACCACTCTGGTGGTAATCGTGGCCATGATAATAGAAGAAGCGAGTCGAGAGGAGATTTTAAAAAGAGAAGGTACAACAATGAAAATACAAAGACGTCAGCACCAGCATCAACTGTTCCTAAGGGAGGAGACTGTGAGACCCCAAATTTTATGAATAAATATTTAATTTTCTCAAAATATTTTTTTTCAAAATTATGGTGTGGATTTGAGATAATGTTATAGTTGTGGGTAATATTTAGAAATTTTGAAAAGTATGCAAGTAGTTATATAATATTCGATTGATCGGGAAATATTCTTTTTGTCGGGGAATATTCGTACGACGGTACAATCATTGGTGAACCCCACAATGGAATTATTATCGGATTGAGAAAACGACAAAAATATTTTTATGAAAATAACGGCGGAAGTTTTATCGTTAACTGTTGAAACACCCGGTGTAAAAGTACAGTAATATGCATGGTTGCATAGTAGCACACGGTATTGATTATTGATGCTTACGTGAGAAGTCACTCAGTTTTGTTCAATTATTGCTACAATAATTGTTGCATAGTATCTCACGTTAGTTGATTCAATTATTGTCGATATTTTATATATTATTAAATCAATAATTGAGATAACAAAGTTATTAATATTATTATTTGCAATATTAACGATGCCAGAAGTTACATCGAGGAGAGGTTTGGTCACCTAATTGCGGCATGATAGGAGAAATCCTTATTGGAAAGCCCTCTTTCCTCAGAACTAACTCCTGATCGATTAATAGTGTGAATTATAATAATGTTGATGAATTTTGTTTTATTATTATTATAAATGTAATAAAAAAGAAAGCTTTATATAAAAGCAGAATACTTTTATAAAGTTTTATTTTATTTGATTATAAATAGAATATAATATATTTTATTATGCATAGTATTTGTATAATTGTGCGATAGTGTTTGCATAGTAAAATCTTTTTATATAAAATAGAATACTTTTATAAAGTTATTTGTTTTATTAGATTATAAATAGAATATATTATATTTTATTATGCATAGTATTTGCATAGTGCTTGCATAGTGTTTGCATAGTAAAATCTTTTTATATAAAATGAATACTTTTATAAAGTTATTTATTTTATTAGATTATAAATAGAATATATTATATTTTATTATGCATTGTGTTTGCATAGTAAAATCTTTTTATATAAAATATAATACTTTTATAAAGTTATTTGTTTTATTAGATTTTAAATAATATATATATATATTCTATTTATATTTTTATTGCATAGTATCCTTTCCATTCTCCTATAAATAGGATGATTAGTTAGAATGGAAAATCACACGAAATTGTGGAGAATTCTTCTTCTATAATCTTGGCGTATTTCTTTAGAGTTTAAGAAAGCTTTGAGCGTAGAAAAGCAAGATAAGTTTTCTTCAAGAATATCCTCTTCTACCTAGGTGGAATACTCTTCTTTCTAAGGTAAGGGGTATTATTCTTTCGTATTCACGTAAGAGAGTTATTTTCTTTCAATACCGTAAGGGTTGTTATTTCATTCTTTATTATTATGTTGGAATAACTTTGTCCATGCTAAGTACCCCATACATGGTGAAATTCTTACATTATTCCATTCTTTATTATTACATTGGAATAACATGTTTGTGCGATCTATCGCATACACGAGTGAATTCTATTGTTATTCCATTCTTTATTATTACATTGGAATAACACTGTATGCATGTGATCTATCGCATGCACAGTGGTCTGTTTCGCATGCTGGTGAATTCTGTTGTTATTCCATTCTTTATTATTACGTTGGAATAACACAGTCATGCGGTATATAACATATCCGGTGAATTCTATTGTTATTCCATTCTTTATTATTTTGTTGGAATATCCCACATGCATGCAGATTACGCATGACTGGTTCCATTCTTTATTATTACATTGGAATATCATGTTCGGTTTCATGATGACTGGTACCCAAATTCGGTACTTGCAACCCGAACTTCGGTTCTCCACGATACCATTTCTTTAAAATTTGAATAATACTAAATAATAATACATTCGAACTTAATTTACATACATCAAAGTTTACTTCCCAGTGCACGTGACCTTCAAATACATTCCTTACAATATCGACAATAGATTCCATTGTCTTACTAACTATAACCATTAACTCATAATATAAACTCATTCGAACAGCTTTCCTTTCCCCTTGTTCGTGCCCGAGCCTTCAGGTTGCTCATACATAATTGAAAACATTTAATTTAAGCAAGGATGAGCATTTGAGTGCCCAGCAAGTAATAGCAATTATATATATAAGCTGAAAGAATATAAGTATTCTCTTTACATAACACTTCTACAATGAATCGAAAGTTGTGAAGTAATTTGTACTGATAAAAAATTCACATAACAACTCTCTTTCAAATTCTTTAAATTTGGCTCTGGCTCTACCCATGAATAGGGTTTAAGAAACATACTATGAACATTCTTTTCATTTTCGAAAAGGTTTGGCAGAAATCCATCCGCAAACCGTTCTAGCTTACTGTGCACGGGAGGGTGATCGGCCCATTGTACCTATATTGATCAATACTACATAACTTAAGCGAAATTCATCGCTCACTCTATTCGCTTTTGGGCAAAAATCTTCCATATAGGGATGTTCATACATGTCACGGTTCAAACCAGAAGGTTTTAATCTTGCTTCAACAATAATATGTAATTCAACATATATATATATACGGGTAATTGACAAAAGTGTATCAACATGTGAATAAATGCCATGATTATCCAAGTGGGGACACTTGTATAACCATTTTAGAAATCAACTTAACGTAATATATATACGAGTTAAATATGTTGATAATCAAAGCGTACATAATCATCACAGGGAATAGAATAATTACGAAACTTCTTACTCATGTCCATTGCATAAAGGAAATGCAAAGGTAGGATATTTACGATTCTTTGATTACAAATCTCAACTTAGGTTTTATCTCTTTATCACAACCTATCAATAATCGAGATCATTCGTTCAATTAGAACAATATATCATAACACATAGTAATTATTCTATTACAACAATCGTGACATAGTCTAATCACGTCATCACATAATCGCGGTGATCATACTTTTAGTTCATATTATATACTTGAAATATTTTTATACATTTTTCAAATATCTCATCCATGTTCTTACATGTAGAGCCTTTTCTTTCTTTTATAAGGTTCGACATTTATTTGACAAATGCATCAAACGACTTTTTATTTGTAATTCTTGAGTCTAAGACTCTTATTCTATACCTCAACATCTGTGAGTACCAGTCATTTTATTTTTAAATGACTTAAAATAATTTTAAAGCATTTATAATAATTTATCATGCATTTTCAGACATCGGAATCATAATTAAATGATTTAAACATCAAACAATTCTATTATCATTAATAATTAATTAATATTAAATTATTAATGAAACCATTCCCAAAATATAAAAGTTATTTATAATAACTCAAACTATTTTAAAACATTTATATTACCTTTAAATGATTTTTAAAATAATTAAAATCATTTTAAATAATTACCATTAATATTTAAATATTAATGTACTATTTATCCAAATATTAAAAGTTATTAATTATAACTTCAAATATTTTTAAATCCTTAATATCCTCTTTAAATGATTTTAAATAAATAAAACCATTTTTAAACTATTTATTTAATAATAATTATTAAATAACTAAATATCATTAATATTATCTTAATATCATTAATATTAAATTATTAATGAAATTATCCTTTAAATATTAAAAGTTATATTTTATAACTTAAAATATTTTTAAATACCTTAATTTCATTTAAAATAATTTTTATAATATTAAAATCATTTTTAAACTAAATTATTTAATATAATCATTAAATAACTTTAATATCATTAATATTAATTAATTAATGAAATTCATCACAAAATATTAAAAGTCATGGGAAATAACTTAAAATATTTTCTTATACCATAAAATAATTTTTCATGATTTTTCATGGATTAAAACTATTTTTAAATCATTTATTTAATATTATAATTAAATAAATAAATACCTTTTATATTCCAAAAATATTAAATATTTATGAAATATACTCAAAATAATTAAAAACTATTTTTAGGACTTTAAAATAATTTTTGAATTTATTAAGTATTTTTAATAATTAAAATCTAATTTTTCTAATTTTTAAATCATTTTGGAAATTATTGAAATTAAAATAAATAGAATCCGTCAGCTAAAGGCTTTAGCGACATAAATCTATCGCCTTTAGGTGTTCTTGAGCCTCAAGAACAACGATAAAGCAGCTTCAAAGTGCCTAGTTTGACCATGAATAATTCTCGATCCATTACGTTTCAGAAATCTAATACTTGGATCTTGTAGTACTCATGTAATACTACACTTACCAACAAACATCATGACTAAACAACATCGAGATCTAAGAGTTATTAGCCATCAAAAGTTCGACAATCTTTGTTCTTCAATGAAGAAACGAGTCGAGAGGAAAACCTACTTTGGGTCCTTATAACTTGTAATCTGTGCATTTTTGTGTGATATATAAGTTCCAGGTTGTAGACTACATGCAGGACTACAGATCTATTACTTAACACTATCATAAAAACAAGAAATCAAGCAGCTAAAGTCTCAAACCTTGTCAGAAAAATCAACACTTAGAAAATTCTGGGCTGCCCAAAAATTTTCCGGTCAATGCCGGTCAACCCACTTTAACCTTAAATAACTATTGATCCACAATGAGATATGGGACTGATTCTTTTTGGAGATTAAAGACCCCATACCGAATACATATATCAACTTTCATAACATGAAAACTCCAAACATCTTGAGATCTACAAGGTAGGACATTTGCTTAAAAATATTTTACGGACACTTAGAACTTTTTACGGGTTTTCAATCGGTTTCATGATCGGTCAATGCACTTTGACCATCAATAACTTTTGATCCACACTAGATATGGACCTTATTCCTTTTGGAGCTTAAAAACAACATATCAGGCTACACATAACAACTTTTAAACAACAAAACTCATGATCGATCAAAGAGTTATGGCCTCTGACATTTGGTGAAAAATCACAGAAATGAAATTTTCCAGATTTTTAGAATCTTCAAATCTGAGCTTCTAAATGTTATGGAATCAACATCTAGCAACCCAGATCATCCTTAGACACTATAATCAACATGTTTTAACATTTAAACATAACATCTAACACCAAAAGTTTGAGAAAAATCAATTAGAGTTTATACCTTTTCTAAGCTTTGATTTTACGATTTTAGCTTATGATTTGTTGTTGTGATGGTCGAGCTTTGATTATAGGCGATCTAGCAAGCTAATTTCAGTATCTTTTAGAGAGAGAGATGGTCTAGGATGAGTGATATGAGAAAATGTGCAAATAATACACTTTCTTTACTCTCTTTAAATCATATAATTGATTGATCTTTGATAATGTAGTGGTGATTATTGATGGGTAATGTTATAGTGCCATAAGTAAGTTCTAGAATATGGTAGGTGGCGAGATTTTGTAAGATTCCACCAATAATGCAACTAATAATACACTAATAAACCAAAAAAGGTATTTTGGTAATTAGCATATAGTTTCAAGGGCATTTACATGCATAGCAATTAAATATAGTATTTAATCACTAGATGGTAATTCTTATCATTTACCAATTACTTTCTATCTTTGGTAAATTAAAACACATGTACATTAACATCGTAATTAAACGGTAATTTAAAATTAGGGTTTTCGATTGAAAAATTAGGATTCTATAATTAGGGTTTCTTAGCGCCATCAATTAGGGTTTCTAATTGACCATTAGATTCTCTAATTATACGTGTATGTTCTAACACGGTCATTACGATCTCTAACTTCGGTAGATTAGGGTTGTAATAATTAGGGTTTGTCTGATTATATATACAACTTGATAATTAGGGTTTTCTTCTAATTCTGAGCATCTTATACACAATAACTTCATATACCACAGTCACCACTCAGTCATTTCTCATAAGCGAAGTTTAATAATTAGGGTTTCCGTGACAAGATCTTGTCTTATGACCCTAATTATTGCCGTCATTGCTTTCGATATTATGTCATCGCATACATACAATACATATTTATGGTCTTTGTAAAATTATTATAACAATAATATAATATTATTATTCTCATCTCTTGATCACAATCCCAATCCAGGGTTTGGATCTCATATCTGAATTCTCTTTCTTACACAACATCAATAATCAAGTTAAAAATAATTAACTTAAATATTCTGGACAAATCATATAATAAAATATTTATTATATAATTCTAATTATCACTTCATATATTATTTCCAATCATGTTTTCATGGAAAATAATTAATAAAAACATTTCGGCTTACAGAAATTAATTATCATAACAATATAGTTTTGTGGTAATTAATTAATCCAAAAATTATTTCTAATTTTTAAAGAAATAAATATATTCGTATTTATCGTTTCACTTATTCTCGTCATTAAATAAAATAAGAAAAATTATCATAAATTTTCTTATTTATTTTATTTAGAAATCTCGGGTTATTACAAGGTTCCATTATTTACTATTACGTTGGAATAACTTCATGCATGGATTTATACGCTTTGAGTGAATTCTTACTGTTATTTCATTCTTTATTATTACATTGGAATAACTTTGTCATGTGGATTACCGCATGCATGGTGAATGATCCTTCGTATTCATTCCTTATTAAATTGTGGAAATGATGCATCTACGTGAGATTCTGCGTGGCGAGCAAAAAATCCTTTTTGCAGTTTCATATATTCTATTATACTCGGTTGGTTAAAGTTTTGACTTCTATACTCCATGAAATTAGTAGAATATCACGGATATTTTGCGCTTCATCCGATATCTTTCATGGAAATATTCTTACGAGCATTCTTGAATTTTTACTCCACAAAGCAAGATGTCGTGTTGACAATTTGGACATTATTGAGTTCGGGATAAATTAACTTATAAATCTTTAAAATTTATTCTTGAACTTGTTTTATTGAATTATTATGTCATTGTCATCATCCTCATGCTTATATTGTGATGAAAGTTATCTTTGGCTTACGCATAGATGGACATGGTATGATTATGATCGGGGATTATTAGAGTATAATCATGATGCGTAATGTTATAAATGATGTGGTATAAGTCCTCGATTGGCTGTAGTGCCTTGATGGGACGATTTTTTAGTATGATTATGACTAGGGATTATTCGGTATAGTTATGACCATTGATGATTTAATGAATATCCTTGGCCCGTAGTGCAGGGATGACTCGATGATGTGGTTTATTTATTAAGTTGAGTCTCAGCGATAAAAATTGATAAAAACATTTTAAATCATAAAAGATAGTAGATATCATGCTCTACTTGACTCTTCTAATGGATTGTTTATTCCATTGCAGTTAAACTTGATGTCTATTGTATTTTATCAGTTGAACATTGTTAAAGACTAATGATAATTTATTCTGCATTATCTTAGTCATAATATTTCTTACTGGGCTAGTTGAGCTCACCCTTTTGCTTTCATTATTCTCTTCAGGAAATGAGAACGTAGCCGGGACTAGTCGGGGAATGGAGTGATGGTCCGAGATGGTGTATTAGTAGTCCTCATTATTCTATAAAATAGTGTGACAATAAATGTAATGAGGATTCTATTTGAGAGTGGATATTGTCTAGAAGGCAATATTCCTGTTTAAACTCTTAGCTATGTTTTGTCGTGTATATTCCACGATGTTTGTATAATTAAGTTTGTATTTTTATTCTGTACCATGTATTTGGCTACTCAGAATAGGTGATGTATTCCTATTTTGGGGGCGTCACAGTTGGTATCAAAGCTTAGGGATATGATCCCTGGCTGAGATGTAAGACAAGAACTAGGAGGGGAGAGACGGGGAATTCCTTCGCTAGTATGACCTACCTAAGTTTATTTGGTATTTAATTGGTAACCGAGTATAGGGATAATATGTGATACGTTAATTAACCCTTGTTTTGTGACGGTGTTTGAAAATTGCATCTGAAAATGTTGAGATCAGCAATGAAGCACATGAGACCGTTGAGTCACCAACGATCAATACCCGAGGATAATGTGCAAGCGGGAAGACAATAATCCTCGGGTAAATAACAACACCAATCGGATGATGAACGATGGGATGTTCAAAGGCTTTATGCTGATTAAATGCAACATTAGGTAAGAGACTCTGTTCAAAATATAGGTGGAAATAATGGCAACCCACGGTCGGTCACTGCTAAGCAATTCAAGGAGCTGGGACCACCGAAGTTTTTTGGAAAGCCAGAACCACTTAAGGCAGAGATGTGGATAAAGCAGATCACCAAGATATTTGATGTCTTGGAATGCTCAGAGGACCAAAAGGTTCCATTCGCCACCTTTATGTTGCGTGAAGAAGCAGATCATTTGTGGGAATCTGTAAAATGTACCCAGCCTGACGCACTCAAGATGTCTTGGGAGAAGTTTCAAGAATTATTCAACGACATGTACTTTCCTGAAAGTATTCGTCACATGAAGGAGGTAAAATTCATCAAGCTGGAGCAAAACAATATGACCGTGTCATAGTACGAGGCTAAGTTTGCGGAGTTATCACAGTTTGCATCCAATTTGGTCGATAATGAGGAGAGAATGACGTGAATGTTTCTGCGAGGTTTGAAACCTGAAATACGTCAATACCTCATTTCTCATAAACTTTGTTTATATTCAGATGTTGTGAATAGGGCTCAGTTATTGGAGCACGATAATGAGTCAGCACAACCAAAAGGCAACGACCAACAACACAATAATAATCATACCGGTGGCAACGGCCATCGGAATAATGATAACCATCGTGGGGGAAATTATCATGCCAAGAATGGTAACCACTTTGGTGGTAATCATGGCCAAGATAATAGAAGTGGAAAATTCAAGAAGAGAAGGTTCAATAATGATGGAAAGACAGCAGCACCAGTACCCGTTTCAAAGGAAAAAGAACAACCACCGGTCGTATATTTCAAATGCAGAGGGGAGGGACATATCAGTTCAAACTGTGCGCAGCAGTCCAAAACGTGTTATAATTGTGGAAGAGAAGGTCACCTAGCCCGATTTTGTCGTGCACCAAAGTCAAGTCCAGTTGGGACAGTGGCACCAAAGGCGGATACGGACAAAACAAAGTCGGTGGTTTCAAGAAGAGCGTTTTTCGTGACTTCTCAAAAAGCGAGTAACCCAAACGAAGTTAGCATGGGTTAGTTAATTATAAATTTTTGCGAAGTCTATACCTTATTAGATACCGGTTCTACCCATTCTTTTATCTCTCTTGCTTGCGCTCAACTTTTAAATTTGACTCCGGAGAGATTAGACTTTGACTTATCGATTGAAACTTCATTAGTAGAAACCTTCGTTACCTCCACTGTTTATAAATCTTGTTTGATTCAAATCGACACTTTCACATTACCTGTCGATCTTATCTCTTTGAAAATACTTGCCTTTGATGTGATTTTAGGAAGCGATTGGTTAACTACTCATCAAGCTTTTGTAAGGTTTTTAGCTTTCATATTCCTAACCAACATGTTATGCGAATTCGAGCAACCAAACCACTAAAGTCAATCATTGTCATATCAAGCCATAAGTAAAGAGCCCTGAGCCTTTCGCTGGTGACTTCCTTGTGTGGAATGCCAAAGCGGACTTACTTCGTAGGGGAAGCCGTGAATAACGGTGGCAAGTTGATAGGTATCAATGTGACGTACTATCCAAGTCTTGGATGAGAGTCACAGTTTTAAATGATATTTCTATTGTTAATAAATTTCTTGACGTATTCTTGAAGACTTCTTAGCCTACCACTAGAGCGTGAAATCGAATTTTGTATGACCCCAATACAAAACCCATTTCTAAAACCCTTAAATATTTCTTCAACCAAAACGAACGTATAAGGCGCCAAAGATGTTGGCTCGAGCTGTTGAAGATTACGACTATACCATTCAATATCATCGTGGAAGAGCGAACGTGGTAGTTAACGCATTGAGTAGAAGATCGTATGCGTTTACGAGTGCGATGTTGTTAACACAAAAACCTATTTCGTATAACTTACAAATGATGAAGATAGAGTTAAAGACTCTAGGGACCCACGTGAAGATAACGAATATACGAGTAGAATCGAATTTAATCGATAAAGTTAAAGCCGCTCAAACTACACACCTGGAGCTGATGAATACGAAGAAGAAGGTTCAAGAGGGCATTATTTTAAAAGCAAGAGTTGCTGAAGAGAGGAAATCTCAACCCACGATTTAATTGGCCCATTTGAAATCCTCGATCGAGTAAGAACTGTGGCCTATAGACTCGTTTTACCGCCAAGTATGTTGCGTGTTCATAACATTTTTCACGTATCGATGTTACGTAAATATGTGGATGACCCGAACCACATTATTGAATTGGAACTAGACGAGATAAGCAGAAGATTTAACATATGAGGAGATACGTGTTAAAATCTTGGATAATAAGGATCACATTCGACACTCAAGGTTATACCTCAAGAGTTAGAATCTGAAATGAAGTCAAGGTATCCTCATCTCTTGAAGATACCAATGCGTGACGTAAATTTCGAGGCAAAATTTCATAAGGAGGGAAGATTGTGAGACCCCAAATTTTATGAATAAATATTTAATTTTCTCGAAATATTTTTTTCAAAATTATGGTGTGGATTTGAGATAATGTTATAGTTGTGGGTAATATTTAGAAAATTTTGAAAAGTATGCAAGTTGTTATATAATATTCGATTGATCGGGAAATATACTTTTTATAAAGTTTTGTTTTATTTGATTATAAATAGAATATAATATATTTTATTATGCATAGTGTTTGTATAGTGCCTGCATAGTGTTTGCATAGTAAAATCTTTTTATATAAAACAGAATACTTTTATAAAGTTATTTATTTTATTAGATTATAAATAGAATATATTATATTTTATTATGCATAGTGTTTGCATAGTGCTTGTATAGTGTTTGCATAGTAAAATCTTTTTATATAAAACAGAATACTTTTATAACGTTATTTGTTTTATTAGATTATAAATGCATAGTGTTTGCATAGTAAAATCTTTTTATATAAAACAGAATACTTTTATAAAGTTATTTGTTTTATTAGATTTTAAATAATATATATATATATTCTATTTATATTTTATTGCATAGTATCCTTTCCATTCTCCTATAAATAGGATGCTTAGTTAGAATGGAAAATCACACCAGAAATTCAGAGAATTCTTCTTCTATAATCTTGAGCGTATTTCTTTAGAGTTTAAGAAAGCTTTGAGTAGAAACAAAGTATAAGTTTTCTTCAAGAATATCCTCGCCTAAATTGGAATACTCTTCTTTCTAAGGTAAGGGGTATTATTCTTTCAGATTCATGAGAGAGTTATTTTCTTTCGATACTCGTAAGGGTTGTTATTCCATTCTTTATTATTATGTTGAATAACATGTCTATCTCAATCTAATACATACATGGTGAAATTCTTACATTATTCCATTCTTTATTATTCATTGGAATAACTTTTGTCGGTCTTGATTTCATCGCATGCACAGTGAATCTGTTGTTGTTATTCCATTCTTTATTATTACATTGGAATAACTTTGTATGTGCTTGATCTATCGCATGCACGGTGAATTCTATTGTTATTCCATTCTTTATTATTCATTAGAATATCTTATGCTGTCGCGGATTATGCATGACTGGTTCCATTATTTATTATTATCGTTGGAATATCACATGCATCTGCGGTTTACGCAATGACACAGTTCCATTATTTATTATTCGTTGGAATAACCTATCTCATGCGGATTCACGACGCTGAGTGAATTCTTTCCGTTATTCCATTCTTTATTATTCTATTGGAATAACATGTCTATGTGGATTACCGCATGCATGGTCTTCGTATTCATTCCTTATTAAATTGTGAAAATGATCTGTCTACGTGGATTATTGCATGGCGGGCAAAAATCCTTTTGCAGTTTCATATATTCTATTATACTCAGTTGGTTAAAGTTTTGACTTCTATGTTATTCTTCTTCCTATGAGATGAACTTTGGTGGAACAAAAATCAAATACTCTCCTCTCTTTCTCTCTCTAACCCCAGCATTCTCTCTCTCTCTCTCTCTCTCTCTCTCTTTTGTTTTGCTAGTTTGGAAGTGAGAGAAATAAAAGATGAAAGAAAATGAAATGAGTTTTAATTTGTTGGGTAAAAATTATATACATATAACTTGTATATCTATATACTATCTCCCAACACTTTTCTCTCTCTTATCTCTTTAGATTACATGTAATCTTGGTTAAGGAGTGTGGACAAATGAGAGCTTGACACCTAAGTTGAGTGTGTAAGTAAACTTAGAGATAAGGAGCTTGGAAAAGATTAAGTTCATCCCCTCCTTTCTCTCCTCTATGGTAAGGTAAACCCCCTATTTTGCTCCATTCTTGCTTTATTTTTAATGTCAAATTTGATTAATCAAATGTTCAAAAAGTCCCTTAATAATTGGGCTAAAGATTGGTATTTCAATTTAATTCTTTTGGGTTTTCTAATTAATCGTTTGGGCTATGAAAATAACATAGTCTAATAATTTTAATTTTTCTTACCCTAATTATTTATTTAGAGTTTCCATCCCCGCTCTTTTGGAATTTAAATAATTACTCATGTCCATTTAATTTTATAACCCAATTAGACTTGCTTTAATGGTTTAAAATAAATAATAAATTGAGATAATAAATTTAATCTCTTAGGTTAGTATAACTTTTATATACTAATATTCTTCATTACTACAACCCTTATGTTATTTAATTACCATACCTAATATGCATTATTAGGTTACAAGCTTTCTTTTTAATTCTCTTTAATATATATATATAGACACATACACTTTCCACATAAGTCATAATTTATTTATCATCATTGATAAATAATTATTAAATTCATTTATTAGGCTATTCAACTCATGTTTTAGTAAAACCTTCTAATATGGTTTGCTGCATTCAATAAGCCTTTTCATTATGGCTTGCCATATATATTATTTTTACTTGTCACATTCTTAATTCTTTTTTGTTTCACTATTTCACTAATCCAATTAGCCTTAATTGGCTTGATGAATTATTATACATCTTTATCCACTTTATATTAGTTATACTAATTAATCACTTAAAGATTATAAATATTTCTATTTACCCTTCAAGGCTAACACTCAAGCTATGTTAATTTTTTTAACATAAGCTTGTCTTACATTTCCTTAATCAGCTTGATTAAGTATTTATCTTAGTTAATTTAAAATAAATAAATTAACTATCTTGTTTACTTTATATCTCATAACACATATTCACTTATAAGCTTATGATAATATTAAAAAAAATTCGTAAAAATTTAAATATATAATCATACAAAGTTCTCGGTCCTTACAGTATAGGGCTAACACTGAGGAGATGATAAAGAGTCAAGCATCAACTATCAGAAATCTGGAGAATCAAGTGGGTTAAATGGCTAGTATGTTGACAAATAGACCACAAGGATATCAAGTAATACGGAAGTTAACCCAAAAAGAGATGGAAAGGAGCAGACAGCGCGGCCGCGCCTGAAATACAAAGGGAAGCCGCGCGACTGTGCTCCTCCCCAATCACAGAAAATGAAAAAATTTCAAGGGAGAAAGATGACAAGGCAGGGACTGAGCTAGAAAAGAAGGAAATTGTGGCGCCCCCAAAATTCAGACACTCATATCTCGAATTTCGGTGCATCACGCTACTACTACGAATATCTTACAAAATCATTAACAACGGAAATAATAGAATAATTTACATTGATGTAATATAAATATTCACGTCCCAAGGTACCGTAACCATTATTACAACAATTATGTGATTAGCTTAACATAGCTTAATCATTCTTGAATACATCATAACAATAATAATAATACTTCTAGTCTTAAGGGCTAAGTTATTCTGACGCCTTGCCCTTTCCCTTGTCCTTTCCTCAAGTACCGCATTGCTCTCGCTTTAAGCTTGTAATGTTTTAGGAAGCAAGAATGAGCAACAAATTTGCCCAAAGAAGTAATATAGCTAGAAGAACAAGCGCTTATAGCATTTGAATCTTTCATGGGTATAATAATAATTGATAGTTCAAGGATATCAAGGATACCAAGAGTATTCAATAGGTGTCACTATGGATGAAGGATATCAACAAAATTTCGTGATTTACTCATTTCGAGGTTCAACATAATTGGGTAATCGAAAGTACTAAGGACCAAGAACTCTTACTAGAATTAGCGGTATTACATCGTAATCCAACATCCACGGAAAGTACATCGGTGATCGGCCTTAAAGTACCCTATGTTATGCATAACATTTAATCATACTCATGTGCGCACGTCGGTGCCCTCGACAATATATAACTTCCCTTCTATGAGGGTTGTTCATCTCAAAGAGATTTACGATAGTCGCACCAAATCAATCGGTTTGGATAGCTCTTTAACTCATAATAATAGTCTAGCTCGAATCAAGGGCTTGAGCTTTTTTTCATCATGCATTTAGGAATGATAAGTCCAATGCTTACAACAACGTCAAGGTATACAAGTGATTTTTGAATAGAAGCGGATATTTGCTTGATAAAATATGATTGATATGACAACAATTCAACGTATAAAGTGTGTGAATTTAAGGAACTTGCAACACAATAATAATAGTGTTGGACACTTGCTCAATGTAAATTTGAGTGAGGTTAGGGAACTTGCCCAACAATAACAATAAGTTAGGGATAGAAAACTTGCATGATATAAGTAACAAGTTTTTAGGGATAGAACTTGCCTTTAGCGTTGATTACTACTAATAGCGAAAATCACCTCAATGAACTATGTACATCCTATTCATGTAAGTGCAATGTATTTATTAGCCAAACACACTTGATATATATCAATAACATGTACACATAACACATTTTTCTTTCTATCTCTGCGGTACCCATCAAAACTCATAATCAGTACATTTAACATGCTCATACTATTGACCCCGCTAGCTTATTCATAATCTTTCTTTCAAGTTCTAAGAGGTTCATTGCTTTAAGTAGACCATAACGTCTATTAATCCCACAGAGACCTTCTTCTACGCATGTTTGCAAGTATTAGATTTATTTTCCGAAGTTGGTACAACTCTCCACTTTAGAACTTATTAAGCGTACTAATAGTTTACAACGGTATAGGAGTATTTATTAATCCATCCTTATATCAAGTTATGATCTTTGTCTCGAGTCCCGGGACATCTCGCCATGTAATAGAAGATATTATGACTTGTTCGAAGACAACATGCTTCGTCCAAGACATCGTGCTTCGTCCAAGAAGACATCACGTTTTGTCTAAAGAAGACATTACGCTCTGTTCAAGACATCACGCTTTGTCCAAGACATCGTGCTTTGTCCAAGAAGACATTACGCTCATTCGAAGACATCACGCTTTGTCTCAAGCGACTCCTTCGAGACTTTGGTCCACACTACTTTGACAAAGTTTAAGTTCGTCGGGTTAATTTCGGTGAAGACTTTACTATATGCATACAACCTAAGGGAATTTCTTAATGCATGGTCTAACATGGCCGAACCTATCGATTGGTTCTAAGTAATGCAAATGTTTGCACCCCATGGATTTCGAAGCGATGAACATGCTGCATTTTTGCGAGTAGTCACAACTTGATTCGCACAATTTTTAACGTATTCATTCCACGAAGGTAAACTTTCTAAACACCTATATCATGCTAATTCATCATACTTGACCTATTAATCTGAAAAGCGAGAATCAACAAGACTCAAGTTAAGAACAGAGAGTAGAAATTATACCTTCTCGAGCTTTAACCTTGATATCTCACACCCTCGATTTGGTAATGCTTAGCAACTAAGAATTCTTTACTCGATTTCTCCAACACTCTTATCACTAAAAGCAGACTACCCTAGTGGCTTGTATTTAAAGAGAAAACATGGACCAGACACTTGCTTTACCCAATGTTGGGATTCATGGTGCAATAGAAATGAACAATGGTTATTTAAGGAGTTGTTCAATCACTCCATACCAACCCACTTAGCTAGCGAGGGCATGCCTAGGATTAGCGACTTGAAAATTTCATGTAAAGAGAGTTTAGGCTACTATTCTTTGTACTTGGTGACCCTAATTTGGGGACAAGAGAACGAGATCTCGAGACATAGACAAGGGGCTACTTCGGTGCCCAATCCTTTACGCCACATTTTAATTTAACCAATACTTGTACTCTCGGTTAACTCTCTTTTGTTGGATTAGAATGGATTCTAAATATCCCAAGTTTATTGGGCTAACTTAATGATCCATCAATTAACTTATTGGGCTAGACTCCCAATTTATTATTTGGACTTTAAACATGCAAATACTTAATCATCCTTCACTAAGTCCATCATTGTGTCATACAAGACATTTCATGAACCTATCTTATCGATCATCAACAGCTCAATTTTAATTCAATTGAGTTACTCTCCTCATGCCACGTAAGCATTTATAAAATAAATAATTCACCGGCTCTATTTAATAATAAAATTAAATCATAAATTTACGGGTATTACAGAAACCACAGAGAAAACTAATGTTACTCAACCAAGAGTGTATCCACCATTTCCTTATCTGCATCAAGCTCGAAAACAAAAATTGGATAAATAGTTCTCCAAATTCCTTGAAGTATTCAAGAAGCTACAAATCAACATACCATTTGCAGAGGCTTTAGAGAAAATGTCAAGCTATGCCAAGTTCATGAAAGGGATTTTATCAAGGAAGAAAAAGTTAGAGGATTTTGAGACTGTAGCTTTGACCGAAGAGTGTAGTGTTGTGTTGCAAAGAAAGCTACCACCGAAATTGAAGGATCCTAGTAGCTTTACCATTCCTTGTAATATTGGTAGCTTGTCCTTCAACAAGTTCTTGTTTGATTTGGGTGCTAGCATATATTAATCTCATGTCATTATCTGTGTACACACAGTTGGGACTTCCAGCACCAAAACCAACAAACATCTTTCTTCAGCTTCTAGACCGGTAACTACATATCCAAAAGGGATTGTGGAAGACATACTTGTGAATGTGGATAAGTTCATATTCCCTGCGTACTTCATCATCTTGGATTATGAAGAGGACAAGGACATCCCAATTATACTTGGGAGGCCATTTTTAGCAACTGGGAGGACACTCATAAATGTGCAAAAGGGAGAATTGACTATGAGGGTTTAGGATCAAGAAGTGACATTCAATTTATTCAAGGCCATGAAATTTCCTACAGATGAAAAGGAATGCTTCCGAATAGATGTCGTTGAAAAAGCAGTGGATGATGAGTTTCTGTGAGTGATGAATAAGGACCATTTGGAAACTACACTATTAGAGGACATTGACATGGATGATACAGAGTACACAAAATATATGTAGATGTTAGATGCATTACTAAGGGTAAACAAGTTTAAAATTCCGTTTGAACCTTTTGAGTAAGCGGAAAAGTCTCCGGATCGTTTAAAGTCATCTCTAAATTGTTTGAAGTCATCTCTAGAGATACCTCCTACACTTGAGCTCAAACCTCTACCTAATCATATCAGGTATGCATATTTGGGTGATTCATCAACTTTACATGTTATTATTGCATCTGCACTTAACGAATTTCAAGAAAGTAAGCTGATAAGAGTTCTTCGAGAATTCAAGACTATAATAGGATGGACCAACACAGACATCAAAGGGATCAGTCCTTCATTTTGTATGCACAAAATTCTTATGGAGGATGATATCAAACCCACAGTCGAACAAACAGAGAAGGCTCAATCCTATAATTAAAGAAGTGGTAAAGAAGGAGATTCTGAAATGGTTAGATTCTGGGATTATATACCCTATCTCTGACAGTTCTTGAGTTAGCCTAGTACAATGTGTTTCAAAGAAGGGAGGAATGACAGTAGTGGCAAATAAAAACAATGAATTGATACCAACACAAACAGTGTTATTAGATCAAGGGCCCCGATTTATTAGATGAAAACCACGTCCGCTAGAATTTCTAGCGGACTGTGTTAACGAAAATTTTGGACATTTATGCCCCAAACCCTCAAAGCCTCCAAATCAACTAACGATGTAAATTGATACTACAAAAATTGCACAAGTCTTCCAAAAAAGAAAGTACTGCATCAACAACTTGCCAATCGAAAGCAAAGACCATTGATATGCATAGATACTCCCATCAGAACATTGTGGTTTTTCAAAAAATCCATAAGATCTGAGTAGATCCAGATAATATATATTTCCATAGAGCATATTTGTCAGCAAACAATTTGGATTTGCACTTGTATGCTTTATTATAATACAAATTAGACTAAAGTTTTGAGTATATGTGAGTATCATCATCTAACAGTGAATTAGGTATCAAGATTAGACATTTGTACCTGATAAACAAGTGTTTTTGGATAAAGCAATCAGTAGAAAAGTTTATATGATGGGTATAAACCATTTAATGGGATGATTTTGACATAAAAAGGTTTGGAATCTATGATGGAGATGATAGAGTTTTAGGGTTTAGTCACTTGGGTTTGAGATAAGAGAGACATTTGCTAAAAGTTTTAGATAAGAGAGAGAATGAGTTAAGTAAAAATGAGGACTAAATAGTTTTGTTGGTATTTATATTTTTGAGCAAATGGGTAATTAGACAATCAATTTCATTTGATGACTTGATCCAACGGGTGGGAAAGAAAAATCAGTTGACTTGGGGGTATAAATGTTCAATAAGTGTAAAATCTTCGTCTTCGTCTGCTAGTAATTCTAGCGTACACGAATTTCTTCTATTCAATCTTCACTGTTGATATATGGAATGGATGGTACAGATGTTATTTGTCTATTTTTTATCCATAGCAAATGCATGTTATGGATCATTTCTCATATATATATATAAAAAAATATATATTATGTATATAAATTATACTCAAAAAGTTATGCAATATTAGTAAATTTTACTTATGTATATCAATAAAAAATATATATAAAATATTCAATGACAGGTCTAATTTTTTTTAATTCTTCCTTTTTCTTATACTTTTTGTGCACAATTTTTTGCATATAATTTGTGGTTATACTGATAAAAATATGTAAATATTCAATGGTAAGTCCTCTTTCCCTTTTCTCTCGTTTTTATAGTGTTTATGCAAAAAAAAAAATTATAGTTTGTGTCCATAACATTACTCATACATAAAATTGTTTGGCACCTGACAGCAGAAATTAAATTTAAATAAATTATACTTGGCTGAAATTACTTATAAATTCAAATAAATTATAAAGATAACTAAAAGGGAGGAGAAAAGAGTTTTTACATTTGATCAAACCTATTTATTTTAGAATAACTTATAAGTTATTTTTTTAAAAATAAACAATTATTACTTCTGAAAAATTACTTATAAATTAAAAATAAGTCGGTACAAATACTCAAATAGTAAACTATTTGACCAAACTTAATAACATGACACAAACCGTTGATAAATTGGGCCTATGAATATTGGCTTCTTATCTTTATAGTTTCAAAACTAATTTTATTTTGGTTGGCTCCAATTGGGCCTATAAAAGTTGTTAATTACTACAGTAAAACTCCTATTTAGGAATACTCTATATAAGAATAACTTCTACAATATTATAAAAAAATTTGGTCCCAATTTAGGCCAATTATAAATAGGAATAACCTCTAAATTGTAATATGTTATATACTCTTTAAGTTCCGTATTAAGAAAATATACCTCCATATAGTAATAATTTCATATATATATATATATATATATATATATATATATATATATGAGAGAGAGACAATATTAATTTTAAAAGACTATATTTTCTATAAAAGACTACATTTTCTATAAAGAACTATATTTTCTTATAAAAGACTACATTTTCCTATAAAAGACTACATTTTTCTATAAAAGACTACATTTTCCTAGTTTGAAAATCTAAATAATTTATGTTTTCTTTAATTTTTGTTATAAAATCTATATTTTTGTTAAAGTGAATATTTTTGGATGTTCAAAAAATATTTTGTACCAATACCTCTATTTAGTAATAAACTCTCAATTAGAATACAAATAGTTTAGTCCCAAGTCTATTCCTAAATAGAGGTTTTACAGTAATATAAATCCAAAGAATTAAAGTTTTATGCATTGTTGGTATATAAACATGTCACTTTAAAAATATTTATATTTGACATTATTATTCTTATTTTAATAAAGTGTTATGATCAAAATACTGCTTATATACACCATCAGTGTATTAAATTTTAACCTCATTAAATTAATCAGCAATGCTACAACAAAGGCTCATCCATTTTAAACTAAAGCATCACCAAAATCTATTGGAACAGATTATATCTCCGGGGACAACACTAAAACTGTGATTGTGAGTTTTTTCTTTTTTTTTAAAAAAAAAAGAGAAATAGAGAAATTTAGTTAAAAAATTGCTAATGGATATTCTAGAACATAAAAAGAAAAAATTAAAGCAAATTTTCTCCCAAATACTTCTTCCCAAAGTTGAGAAGATTTACAAGTTTTTCAAACAATTATATTACATTTCAGAGTACCTCAAATATACTTATACCGATTTATATTGAGAAAGTATTTTGATATAGTATTACGAGCTCATCAAGCATGTGAAAAATACACCTCAACCAAAGAGAATTTTAGAACTAAAGTTTTCCCCTCTCGTCGCTTTTTAGATTTGTATTTTGAATTGATCTCAAACTAAATTTAGGTATTTTGAAGTCCTCCTTCAAGTCCTTCAAAAAGTTAGAGCTCAAGTTCGAACAAAATCCAAAATATCTCGAACTCATTTTCAGCCCTAAATGCAATCAACCGGTCCCTTGCCTCTTTAATCCCTTGTTAAAATGATACAAACTCAACAAGAAAATTGGATCGTATTTAAGCTTATAAAACATGTCAGGAAAATGTTTAATTCTATAAATCATGGTATTTTAAATATATTTTAAATCTTGTACTTAATTGGTTACATAATTTTCCCCACGTAATGACAACAAATCCACATGCAAAGCATGTGCATTATGTCTGGGTTTACTAAAAATCGAAGACCCTTGGGTTCCGTTTGGATGACGACAATCTTGTATGAAAAAATGATTTTCAGGAAAAATAAAGGAGAAGAAAATTACTTTCTTGCAAGTATTTGGTTGTAATTTATAGGAAAATAAGCTTAACTTTCCCATGATGCAAAATCCCATTGATGCTGGATGACATTTGAGAGAAAAAAATCCCGGTAGAAAAACAACTAGTGGTGGGACCTATAGTTTCCTATGACACCCTAACACGTGAGAAAATAAATGGCGACTTTTCCTACTTTCTTTTCCATCATTCAAACAAAGCCTTGGAGAAAGGTAATAGAATGGAAACAAAAATGAAAAAGCATCATAAGATAACCAAGTACATGACCATTAACTCAACTTCCTTAGGTTCTTCGATTACTTGAGCAATGCCTAAAGACTACATGCACTAGGACGAGTCGCATCAGGGCACACCAGAACAACAAACTTTTGTGCACATCGATAGAATCGGAGCACTGCCCACAATTAGTTTTGTAGTATCAGTTCTAACTTGAGATAGAGATAAATACTTCTAGTAGAAAAGCTAAAACTTGAGTTTCATGATAGATACTTCAAGTAGAATAGCTACATGCGCAGCGGACTTGTAAGAGATTTATAGAATTACTTGGTCTGGCATGCCCTCCGTAACTTGGCAATCATCTGTGTGGCAGCAGAGTCTCTTGCTTCACGGGCACTAGAACGCATATCACCATCGCATGACCACTCAAAATCCACCCCTTTCAGAGTTGCATTCGCCAGATAGCCACCTGAAGGAAAAAAAATCATTAGCAATAACTAAATTTAGTGTAACCAGCATTATATACTCGCAATAATATAAAGAACAATCTGGACAGAGGATCATCAACTGTTAGTATGCCTCTAGCTTGTCCTGCGTGAATGACAACTTTTCAGAGCCATCTTCTTGACTTTATGAAGAGAGACCAATACAAATAGACATTGATGAGAAAAATTACAAAAATATAAATAAAAAGGTAGAGAGAAAGCAACAGCAGTAGAGAAGATCCCATAAAGCAGAACCAGATATTTAATGTTCCCACAAATAGCCAATTTTTTCATAAAAAGATTGGCATAGTTAATGGATGCATACAAGCAGTGTAAACATTAAAAAATGTAAAATCATCCTTAGTGGTGAATTTTATGCTATATTCAGAGTTTAGTAGATTACTCCTTCAAAGGACGAGGTGAGAGGAAGTTGCTAGCTTCAAACTTAGACGCATCACATGGAACTCTGAACATGGTTTTGAAAAACCAGCATGATAAACAATTGCTTTTAACTCTTAACATAGAAAGCAATAATCGTCATATACTAAAGCCAGTTTTAAGATAAAGAAAGTGGCTCAAGCCATCCCCTTCTATGTGCACACATGAAAAGCTACATCCGCAGTAAAATATCAAAACAATTCATCGAGTTTACACATTCATGGATCAAAAATAAATATCTTACCATCTAATGGAGATACACGATACAAATAAATATCTTACCATCTAATGGAGATACACGATACGTTGGTAAAGTCCATTTGTTGTCATTACAAATATCATCCAATTCCTGCAGGGTCAAAAGTTTCTTGTTACATAGCATGTAGGAAAATATCATAGCAAAACATCACATGTTAGTTCTAAGAACATTAAATATTGCTCAGCGCAGAAATAAAAAGGAAGTGTAAACTGGGAGAATCACCTAAAGGGACCTGCTTTTATATTTTTACCTAGTTGCGAGTCCTAACACTCGAGACCATAGCACAAGGAACATTAAAATAACATAATAATTCCTAATGTGTGAGCTTGCCTGACAGGGAGTTCGAAAAGAAAAGGTGGCCTCAGATAATCTCTTCCCTTTCACTTGTTGAGCGAAGACACTATCTTCAAGAGTTTGATAAGTACTATCTTGAGCTTGGGTGTTTCCTCCAATGCATACATCATTGCAAAAATCTAATAAGGTGTCTATCTTTAGAGCCAAGTGATCCTCACCACCTATCAAAAGTTAAAAAGAATATTTAAGTAGAAAGAATCTTGAATATATTGACTCCTACCATGAGCCCATTTTACAGTGACCGTCTTTCAAGGCCCTGTTCATTTGATATTTGTCAACTCAACAACTCCTTTTATCCCAAACTAGTTTGAGCAAGCTGAAAATGAATCCTATATGTAACAGTAGAAGGAGAAAGACCAACTTGTATAACCAAGAACTATCAAGAGCAAACCTCCACTACAACAGTAACAAGCACATAAGTCGCAAAAAAACTAGTGCTTCTGAGATTCTAATACAGTAGAGGTATCAATTTCTAACCATTACCAGAATAACTGATCAATATGTAAGAATGATAAGCTTTATTTGTAGAGATGCAAGTATGTAACCAGTGGTCCTATGTACAAATAATTATCATTTATTCTGGCATATACTCAATACCGTTAAGCTAATAAGTACATTGGGAGTACCAAGTTCAGCCGAATCCATAACAGCTAAAAGCTATAATCTTATTGTAACCCAAATACACATACTTGAATTAAATTGTGTGATTCAAATCTTAAAACATACAGAAATTGAGACCAAAAGCAAAGTAAAGAGGACCCATACAAGTATATCATACCATCTAAGATTGTCTGGATGTTTTTGTCACACATGGCAATCTCATCTCCTAAATTCCGTAGCTGATGAGACTGCAAACACAAGGAAACAGCATAAATGAATATCTCCCAACATCTGAAGCCAGGAAGGTATTTATAGTTCTTTTAGGATCGATATCTGCTAAAGAAAGAATGATAAATCTCCAAATACGATTCTAATTTATTCACCTCAAAGACACATCCTTGCATATACATACATACTACCCAGTCCTCAAATAAATGGCTCAAGTACATATTTTATGCAATTTAAGAAAGTCAGCACCCTTGTGGGTCGCAAAACAAAATTGACAATATTTAACAATAAACGTAATACTCTATCTCTAATAGTGAGCTCCAACACAATGCAAATTTAGTTATTTTAACGAGTTAAAGAGCTTAATAACCTTAACTTAAGTACTTGGACAAATTATTTTTTCTACTTTACCCATTCTTTTGAAGATGAGGTAAAATTTTACATACTTGCCAACACTTAAATTTATAGTTAAGACAGTCTGCATGTCTTTTTCTCACTTTTTTGTGAGAGATTGTAGACAATTTTACATTTGAAGAGAGTGAACCGATGAAGATGGAGAAAAAGGAATCATTCCGTAATCCAGATAGACAAATGAGCGGGGCTTTCAATTTTGTAAACCAAATTGGGGAGCAGGAAAGGGGAATATTCAGCCACATCTGACATGGAAACATGATCTCAACCTCACGCCTACCAACCTACATATTCTTACTAACCAGAAACAGAATCAGGGAGGGACGGCATTGGCTGTAACCCTCCTGAATTTCTGAATAACCATAAATATAGGTTTAAAATGGAGAAAGTTAAAAGTCTATTGTGCATGGTCACGATAGAATTCTAGTTAGATCAAAAGTCTATTATGCATGGTAGATTTAAAATTTTATGCCCAACAAACATGAACACAATTGTTTTCAAAATTCTAAATCTCTTCTTGAAATCTATGGAACCCTTATCAAGAAGATCAATGGACAATTTATTTCAAATTTTATATGATCCAAACATATTTATTCATAGTATTTTCTTGTAGTCGTTTGTCTTTTTAAGAAGAAAATTTTAGACAACTTTTGATCCGGTTGTCCCTTGAAGAAATTTCTGGTTTCATCGCTGCTACAAAGTACAAGCCAACAAATGTGTTACGGCTTAATCAATCAAAACCTCAGCTAGCAAATCAGCAGTCATAACTCATAAACAATCCCAGTCCTCGTAATATATTCAATTGATGTTTCGAATACAACCAGCTATCAACTTATAAATAATCCACCAGCACTCTCAACACAACTCTAGTCCCCAGTTCCCACCCCCAGATTCCGCCTTCTTCCTCCCCAAAATTTCCCCGGAATCTGCCTTTCTGAATCCTAAGTATAATTTTTTTTTTCCATTAAAATTGAAATTGAAAAAAGGTAATAGTCCACAGGATAAAGGAGAAGCTGCTACCAAATTTGAAGGAAATCTAAATTTGAAGAAAGAAAGAACTATTACACACACAATCACAAGTCCACAAGTCACAGCAAAGAAAGTAATACCAGTCTCTCTCTTTTTCTGAAAAGAACCCTAAGGGCAGTCAGGGAGATCTCTTTCTCTTTTGCTGAAAGTACAGATTGAAGCTTTTCTAGGGACTTCATATCCATCTGAAAGGGGACCAGCGCACGATCTCCTATAGTTATCTTGTCTTGATTCAATGAGACAGTGATGCAACTCTTGTTTACAGTATCAACCTTTTCAGCTTTGCATTTGGTCACCTCAAAATCCACTGTCTCTGCCTGCATGAACCATTATAACCTGTTAGAGAATAACAGTGCTGCGAAAACAATAACAACGATAAACCGAAATAAAAACAATCACACAAGCAAAACAATTTTACGTGGTTCGCCCAAAGGTTGGGTTACTCAACTGTCGGCGGCAAATCAATCTCACTATCTCAGAAAATCGTAGATAATACAGTGCAAGATCCCCTCCTTATATAATGAAATATAAGAACCCTAATTCACCCCGAAAGTACAAAACTATCCCTAAGCCAGGGGAGCTGCCCCCAGACCCTCACTTAGTTATTCATAGCAGCAAAACAAACGTGCTTGTGGGAGCCTGTTCCTGAGGGGCGGCAGGTCCGGAGCAGAATTTGGGTACCAATTCCACTCCAAGAACAGGCCCAATCACCTTTTGGATAACTTTACAATTACCTCTGACTCAGAATTCACCAATAACATAAACATGCTTATATGAGTAAATGAGAATATACAAAATCAATTATAAAATGAAAAACAATACATAAAGAATGTAGTTGAATATGATTTTTCATTGATTGGTGATGGAAATTACCCTGGATCTTGGAGCTAGTATTAGCCTAGCTAGAGTAGTTAACTTATTAATTTCAAAGTATCATGCAGTTAATATAAATATTTTTGGGATACTTGTGTGAATTAAGGTCCATTAATAGTTTACTGCCTTATCGTGTTTATAGGATTCCTTAATTATAAGGAAATGCAATCAAATGTGCAGCATGAAGTTCAACCAAGGCCAAAAGCCATTAGATTAAGATCTACGGCCCAAGAGAAATGTTATCACGTTTGGATTATGGATATGGTGCAAAGTAACCACCATCAGGCTACTCAATACATATATAGGTTCCTGTATATATTTGATATACTATACATCTGTAAATAACTTGAAATTCAATGTCGTTTTAGCCTTCCAGAATTTCTTTATTCTTGAAAACTCAATGATGAAGTAGAAAATTTTTAGACCCATAATCTTTTTCGTCAGGGTTAATTTACAGCTTAGACACATCTCCTGGGACCACTGAGTTTACAGTATTGTTTAGCTCCTCTTCTAAGAATCCAAAAACATGATACTCAGTAAGAATGTCAAATATTAAGTAGAAAACTTGTCTGACTTCACCTTTACACTAAAGGTCCCAGGAGCTACATCCCTCTCTGTTGAAGAAGTCCTCTTTTTATGGTGCTGATAAACTTTCCCTGCCATACGGGCATTCTTTATTTGATCTTCTTTCTGGGTAAAATCTGCAGATATTCCATCAATCTCTACATTGTGTGGTGTACTTATAGAACATGTTGGACCAACCATATCGCATCCATTATTAACTTTCTGCTTTGGAGATCCAGTGGAAGCACCACTTGCCTCTTTGTTAATAGAACTTGAACTACCCACCCCAAGTCTTCCACACAATTTGAAGACATTTCTCTGCAGCATTTCATGATGCATATATTAGATAACATAAAAAATAGTTAAAAATTCTTCAGCATAAAAGATAAGAGCATGAAAGATATTTAGTAAGCCATAACAAAATGGGTCTGATAAATCTTGAGCCTGAATTACAATCATGAGTCAGCTAGAAAGTTTTTTATAACAAACAAAAGATAGAAAGAAAGTAAGCTTTTTGGGCATCTAGGCAATAGATTTTGTAAAATGTAAATCACTCCAACTAAACATCAAATTCCATGATAGAAACTAGAACATTATATATGATACAGAAATTCACTCTTCAAAAAGAAAGATCATAAAGAAAAAAAAATTGGTGTTAAATTGTGCATATTGTTACCATTTCAAACTCGGGTTTAATTATAAAGATATCAATCAGGTAAGAATGGTCACTTGATATCTCTTAGAACCAAGCATTCTTCAATGTTTAAGAACAAATAAAATAAAAATCAATGGAAACATCCCTACTAGGTTTGCTTAGCTGAATTCTCAGAGATAACACTCTTCTAGTGCCAAAATAACAATAGCAGTAGGTATTTATTAATACCATTCCAGTATATTTCAAATAAAAATTATAATTCCACAGCGTTATGCCGCAAGTTGGCAGTGAATCTGTTAAACAACTAATGATTGAGACCAAGCACTTGAACCCAGGCCAGGGCAGTGATTTGGAATATATTCTTATGACCTAACGAACTACGGATTGGTACTTGCATCCCTAAACTCTAAATTTACCATATCCAAATATTTCTTTATATTCCACCTTTATTTGCATAAGTATCAGTATTTTAATTTAGATTTGGATGATTAAACATCAAATTTCTAAAACAATCAACTCGTTGATGCAACTACAAAACTTCTATGAAGTTTAGTTTAATAGCAGTTAGATTTCTAGACAATTCCTAACTACAAGCATTCATATAAAGCTATCCCAAGCGTACCACATTTTAACTTATCTAGCATACCGCGTTCCCGTACTGCTTCAACGAACAAAACGATCCACATTTCTGGTATTATTTGTTCGGAATAGTGATGAGAAGGTCATACACTTGAGAAAAGTAACCATCTATATTTTATTTCTTTAAAAAAAATAAGAAAAAAAAAAGCATGATCACCATGACTAGATACAATATTGAATGATATTAGCTATCACTTTATAAGAGAGAGGGAGAGATAGAGAGATACAAAGATGTAATGTCTGTTGATTTGCTATAAAATAATATAACACAAAATTAGTGACTGGTTTTCCATTACTAATAGAACTAATAGGTCATGGAGAAAGGGCGTTTGACTAAAGTTCTCCAGCATAACTGGTTTCTATCCAAAGGAAGCTAACAGCTTTTAAGATAAAGTCAAGGAGAGAGAGAGAGAGGCTAATCTAAGAGCACTCGTGAGTCATGATGCGAATCAAGTCAAAAGATTTATTATAATTACTCAATATCTTACATTATTATGTATGGACGAATTGAATGTTTTTATTAATTATATATATCTAATTTAGGTAGAGTATTCTAGAGTTCTTTATTTATACTAATTTATTATTATGAGGGATTGTTTCATTTTTAAATTAGAATCTAATTAGTGGGTCGTTAAGTTTAGACTCCTGTATAAGCTTTGTAATGCCTACAATTTTATGAATGCATACATTCAATACATTCAGTGCTTACTAATGAATTAAACCTAGTGGTTGGTATCTTTTTAGCATAATTATCTTCCTTCCTCTCTACTTGTTGATGAGTGAATTTTATACCTATGATTTAGACATCTTTTAGGCTTAATTCTTTGTTAACTTTAAGTATTATTAGTGTCATTTCTCTTGTTTTTGTGTTTGTGTTGTAGGAAACAACTTCGGAGGGTCAAAATATAAAAAATAGAGCTTAGTGGCATTTATGTAATTTTCGGACGATGAAGCCACCAAGCCGGGTTTCCCTAGTGTAAAAAAGCCACGTGGAACTTTCAGCACTAAAAACTTTAGAAGTGATTTGCATCGATCTCTCATTCGACCTTTTTCTCTTGGGAGTTCCTCTACCAACTTTAGACATTCGTCAGTAATCGTGGTGTCCTCCCGCTCTCGCACTAAGATCGGATGTTCGATCGTAGGCGCTCCACGATTTTGAGTTGGGTGGTTGACAAAGTTATCGGTAGAAGACGCTTTGAGATGTTCCTACCGATTTATGGATCTTCATTTGGTTCATCAACCACAAAGTTTTGGGACTTTATAATCGGTATATTGCTTCATAGTGTATTTACGATACTTTCGGTCTTTGCTTTGTTCCTTAATGGATCACCGCTCCCCATGGTGGTTAATCTGTCTTCTCGGAGAGGTGTGAGTTCTTCTTCATGTGCATCGAGAAAGAAGTCTTGCATATCTTCTTTTCGATCAAGTCATCACAATCGCTTAACCTCCTTGGATCATAGAGGTAGATATCTTGTGGATCTGATTGCTTTACGATATTTTGTGACGAACTCTGAACGTAGTCTCCTTCGATTGGTTTGTACTTGTGAAGTCACGCTTCTATGATGAGTTCTTGAGGGTTCTTTCTCAACTAATATGCTTTGGATAATTGAGCATATAAAACCATTTTTATCTTAGGGTGAATGGTGCGCTTCCATATGGAATCAACAAACCATGTGAGCTTCATTCATGTTAGCTCAAAGAATCTTGACACGGTGCTTTGACAAATAAGAATTTTATCGTAATCATTTCTGAAATGTCTTAAGCCTTCTTTGGTTTGAATCCTCTTAACTGAAGTCTTCTGCTTCATCATTCCTTAGTGTGGTCAGATAGACCAACTACCTGCAGGTTAGATAAATTTCTATTTTTGGTATCCATGGTTAAATGGGTCCTGCCAGGTTAGCCTTCAAAATCCATGTTCCTCATATGTTTGAATTTTCATCATATTGATCACCACCAATCATATTCATGCATGTATCCAATTTAGATATTACATTTTAAGATGCATGATGATGAGTGTGTATAAGATTATCCATTTTAACAAGACACTCTTTTTCTTTGATGGTTTTATCATTTGCTTGGTTATGTTCATAGAGTTTAAATGTTCATAGAATGAGAATCAACTCTAACACTTATTTGTATCTGATTGATTCATGGAGGTGATCAGTTTTTACGATTCTTCAAGATACTCTTGTAGAACTAATTATACTCTATGTGTTATCAAAAACTTAGAACATAGGTTTGTACATACATATTAACCCATCAGCAAAGATTACTCCACTTAAGAATAATTAAACCTTGGAGACCTATTTCAAACTTCTTTCAAGATGTTATCTTCAACCTAAAACCCGGATGGAGAAAATTTGTTAGCATTTGAGTTTCCACTTCAGATTGTACTTTCTCTCTTCTCCTTTTTAGATGAAGTATGGCCTCTTGATAGAATCATCGTTATAGTCATAAGGTGATGCGATATGATGTACACATTTTATCTTGATGAGGAACCGTACCTTTACATTATCAGTTTCTTGTGATCGTCATTTAACTTGATATCTTTGAGGTTAGGCATTGATGTGCATACTTTTTCCTTTACTTCGGCGGTTTGTTGCTCGATTTGTCCTTTCGATCAATCGATTTATAATCTTGAAGATGAAGGCTCGAGAGAATCTTGACATCTTTAGTTCTTTGACAACCTTGAGTCCTCAAGGTTCACATCCAAATTAGTTGGCAAATATAAATTTGAGAGATTCTTCTTTTTCTCTCGAATGAGTACTTCTTATAAACATATGGCCTTTTTATCTTTCGGTCACGGTGGATGCTTGACTCTTTCTTGTTGATGCCTCTCGACCTCCCGTGATCCGCTTCTTGACGGACTACAAGATTGATTGTGGACACAGATTGGTCTTATTCTTATATAGCATTGAACACGAACCAATCCGAGTAAGCCGGTGTATATACACATTTACCATACCACGATATTTTGAACTTGTGAGCTCATACTGCATTTACAAGTGACTTACTACTAAACTAAGTTTGTAAACGATGTTTGTGTCTCAGGATCGACTCAAAGAGATTACCTTTTGAATATAGCATGAGAACTCGCTTTGATACCAATTGTTAGTTCGATGAAGCACCTGATAGATCTAGAAAGGGGTTGAATAGATCCTTTTACATTTCAAATACTTTTCTCTTTTATTTTTGTATTGCTAATAATTTAACATATAATGAACATTAGAATCTTTTCAAGCACAAATGGAATAAGTAAAAGATCCCTTCATTGATATATTCATAATCATACACATACATTGTTCTTAGAGTTAGTTAAGTTGTAAGCAGTTAATTCATACATGGTAGATTAGATCATAATGTAAATGACATAAAGTAAAATGATGGATTTTAAGTGGTTCGGAGACTTAAGCTCTTAATCCACTCTTCCGCTTTTCAACTAGCAGAGATTTCCACTAAGGAAAGGCAAAGACTCAATCACTAAGATTCCTTGAGGCAGTGACCTTGGAACTTGATTCATTGAGAACTCTTGAGCCCAGTGAGCTTGGAACTCCTCTAGTTCCCTAAGAACTCTTCAAGCCCAGGCCAGCTTGGAACTTCATTTAGTCCCTCCGCATAAGGGCCCTCGGGCCCGCTTCTTATTGTGTGTTGTTGTTGTTGTTGTTTGTGCTTTGCTGCTAAGATATCTTTAAGCTTGAACATCTTTTGAACTTAGCAGCTTGGCGTGGTCCTCTTTGCATTCTGCTTCGAGTCTAAACCACATCTTCTCTGGTGCAGATGATCTTAACTCTTTTATGCTCATCTTCATCTGATTTCAACTATGCACCAGCACCATCTGGATTTGCTAAGTCTCTAAGCTTTTGATAGACTTCGTCTGGCACTTAGCAATCCCTGAACCCTTCTTGAATGCTTTGCAGATATGATTCTGCATCTGTTCTTTTTCAGCTTTTGGCTCATGGTGATTTGTAGAGTGGCTTTCTGGATCTTCTTTGTACTCTGCCACTTTTCTGAATGCTATCTTCTTAGCCTTCTCGGCTCTCAATTTAGCTTCCATCTTCAGTAGCATTCTCATCTTTGTTGAGTGAAGCTTTAGTCTGTTCGAGTCCTTCTTCAAGGCTGCTTCACTTCCACCTTTGTAGTCTCACTGTCACTGAGACTTGTTCTGTTTAGCTCTTGTGGAACTTGTAGAGTCAACACTATAGCATTCCAACAACTCAACGATCCTTCAACTTTTCAACCTAGCAGCTCTTGATCTTTGAAGCTCTTGTTGATTTATACTCCTTCACAACCTTCCCGTTGTAATGTAGCCGTTGGGAGCTATTTGAATTGCTTCACAGATCTCGAGTTATTTGGTGTAGACTGCAGATGTGACATGACAGCTCCTTTATGACTTTCGTGCTAGCTTCATCTGTTTCACCTACCGTCGGAGATGTCACTTTGATGTCTCGAGGCGGGGGTAGTAAACTTTATTTCCTCGATTTCTAGATCGGAGGTTGTCCTTTTGCATCGATGCTCTCGATAAGCTCTTCGAATATCAATCTTCAAATTGAACCGTTGCCGATGCTTGATTTTCGGTTGATCGAACTCTCTGGTCCCGATGCGACTATTCTAGGGACCGGATCGCGATTGTCTGTTGAATGTTGCTCATCGTTGTGAGTTGAGACAACACTACGATCCTGAAGAGTGTTCATCGAATCTTCAATGTAGAACACCTCTTCCTTTTCTCATGCAGGTCTTCAACACTTCATTTGTTTCGGTGATCTCGTGAATTGATAGCTTGACTCCTTGTTCTAGCCTCTTCTGAATAGTTAGACACTTCATATTTGTGGCATGCCCAGCTCGCTTTCTCCTAATGATCTCCCGTTCACTTATCATGATGGGTGAACGATGCTTAATCACTTTAACCTTGTTCTTCATATGTCGACTAATATCTCTTGTGTACACTTCATCTTGATTTCCTACTTTGTTTGGCAAACACTACTGATCTGGTTAATCCCAAGATCATTGTCTTCTTCTCGACAAATGACTCTACACTTGGCGACTAGCCTTAGTCGATTCTTTGAAGTCTTCTTCTGATCAACTTGTGGAAGACTTCTTCTTGAATGGCTTCACAATACAATCTGGATGTTGATTGGGTTGGTGCTTAGATCTTTTATTAGCTTGCATGCCATTCGTTGAGTGCTCTCTGGTTTCCTTCAGGTGGGATGTATCTCTGCATTTCGGACGGAGGCTTCGTATACTGGATATTCTGGAAGTGCTCATTTGTTGAGAATCGTGTTTGCTCTACGATTCTGCCTTGGAGTTGTGAGCACATCTGTTGAAGCCTTAGTTCTGCACTCTACGATTCAGCTTGGATTGTGCAGACACTACAACTCCGAGATTAGATCTTGACACTCTACGATTTCTGTCTTTATGCTTGTTGTCTTCATCTGATCTTGCTCGACTACGATCTCTGCCTCTGATATGATCATTAGACTCTACGACTCCGAGTGTAGTCTACGATTCTTGACTTGGCTTCGGCAGATGCTCGGTCGGCTCTTAGACTGGTTGTCTTTACGATTCTGAACATGACTTCCTCATCAGACTATGGCTTCGAGGAAGTTCTTCTCAACACACTACGATCCTTCCTCGTCTCTCCTGGCAGTCTACGAACTCCGAGATCTACTATCTTGCAGAATACGATTCTGCCTTGATAGCTCTCGAGTTTTCCTCGACTCTCCTGGCAGACTACGATTTCTGGTGAAGTGCTCGACGATCAAACAAGCAAATCTATTACATTATAAGATCAACCTAACAAGCTTGATCTTTCTATATTTATAGTCCTTGTACATCATTTCTTTTTAAGGACTTTACAAAGCTGTTTTGCTTATGTAGGATTAACCTAACATATTTGATCAATTCATTCCAAGTCCTTGTACATATGTTCCTATTATCTATCAAAGGACTTTACAACTTTTCTTAATGCAAGCATACTTGCATATTCATTCATTTATATCATAATCAAATCATACTTATTAAATAGGAATATCATTCACATGCTTATTCCTAATAATATACATATACATCGCATGTAATCTGATAGAAAACTTGTGCTTTACTCTTTAATTGTAATTCACATAAAGATATAGCTAATTAGGATGTTCTTTTTAATTCTATCATCTGTGAATTTAAGTTGATTTGAGTATGATACATTGAAAGATGGTCATATTTATTTGTGTTCTTGATTAACAATTTAGAATAGTGAGCATAATTGATTAGAAGTGTATTAATTTAAGTGAAGCAATAAGTGAAGTTTTTATCTTAAATCTCCATAATCTGATTTTAACTAGTGGTAATTAGAATTAATTTAATTCAAAACCTTAAATTGATTGTTTAAATAAAATTAGTTTGGTTAAGAGTTAGTATTTGGTAATTTTTTATTAATAATTCCTCATGGGAACGATATTTTACTTTCACTTTATTACTTGTTGACCGTGTATACTTACATGCATATATTGATTGTGAAATCGATCAACAAGTTTTTGGCGCCGTTGTCGGGGAATTAATTTAATAATTTTTGCTTATATTAACTTCAAAAAAATTAGTCTTAATTTAAACATTTTTTTTATTTTAATTCTCTTCCTATTTTTCTCTCTTTTCAGATACCATGGCTGGATTCAATTATATGTGACCATATTCGAGTATGACTCGGCCAAGGGAAGCAAGGATTAATAGACTAGATGTACTTTTTGCTTTGTCAGCACAACTTGACACACTTTCGAGGAGGTGTGACGCTTTAGCAGCACAACGTATTCAAAGTGTAGCGGTGGTTTGTGAGTATTGCGCTGGTAATCATTCGAGTCATCAATGCACCATCAATTTCGGGTCAGTACAGTATGGTGGTGATTACATCAATAATTATGCATATCCCAACAACTATCATCAGGATTGGGAGTATCACCCGGATGTAACATGGGACTATAATCATCAAGATCAATTCTATGCTCCATGTCCAACATACCCACTGAAAGTCTCATGTCCACCTCCGCTGCAACAGGAAGAAAATTTAAATTTGAAAGAACTTCTGTCTAAGATCATAGCTTCAGATGAGGATATAAGGATTAGTCAGGAGATATCGAGCCAAAATCTTAAGAACCAGATAGAACAACTCATCACCTGTTCTACATCAGTTGGTATCAAAGCCAAAGCTGGTTATTAACCCAATTTTTCCTACCCAAAATTTTTGGTCTCCAACATTTGCTGAAGTTTGCCCAAGAGTCGGCATCTATCCGTTGTCTTAGTTTGTTAGAGTCGACAAGAAAGCATCACTTTCACACCACCCCTTAATCTCCATCTCATCAGTCTCTCAAAAGATAAATCACCCCCAACGTTCCTCCACTGCCCACCCTAATGACACCACGCGCCGGTCTTTAGCTGCCCAAGCCAAAAACTATACATAATCAGACCTTAAACCCAATTCCCATAAAAAATTGCAGCCTCCTCGCTGGAAAATTCTGCCCCAAACTACCAGCATCATCCAAACAAACCTACAAAACCCCTAAAAGCCCAGATTCTGCCCAAAAAATCCGGAAAAAAGAAGTCCAAAAAAGAGTGAAAAAAAATATAGAGATTTATTTTAGGAACATGGAGTAGAAAATTCCAAAGCTTCGAAAATAGATGGTTCAAAGGGTGACTCCTTTTCATGCATTTCTTCGTATTGGGGATACAGCATGTAAAATTATTATTGAAGAAGAATGCGACCTCAATGAGAGCTCCAACAAGATGTCATACAAGAAAGTTCTCTCCTTACGGTTTTCAAGTTAATAATGTATCAACAAGGAGAATCAAGATTTCTAGCATATTTGGAGTCCAGTTCCAAACTTTAAAGATAAAGGACTAGTTTTTCCTCTTTTGTTTAGGAAGTACGAATGAAGCAATGCAAGCAAAGAGATTTATTATTACTAATAAACAGACATTATTAATTATGGACGAATAGAATACTTTTACTAATTGCTCCCTCGTTCCAAACATAGTTATCAAGACGACAAGTCGAGGCAAGACAACAATCGGGAACTTAAGCGCTTAGGCAACAAGGTGCCCGACTAGTCGTCCACAAGTCGGCAAGTCGTTAACAATGTAAATTTTATACTAAAAAAATTATATATATTTAATATTTATATGAATATTGATATATTTATTTTTCTAATGATTTATCATATTCATAATGCAGATTATAGCATATCAAATCACAAATCACAACAAGAAGTGAGCAAGATCAAGTCAAAATGAATAATTTTATTATAGTTGTAAACTTGTAATTTTTTGAACTTGTACCAACTTCAAATTATATAAATGGTGATATCTTTGTAATATTTAGTTTAATTAAGATAAAGATATAAACAAGTATATAGTCATATCATAGCATAAGATAATCATCCTTAAGATAAAGACATGTTCATTGTGACATTGCTAGAAACAAACATGATATAGAAATAAAACAAAGTCATAACAACTCAATATTCATTAACTCAAAAGTCTAATTTTTTCGAATGGAGCACTCAAGTATCAAGCATAATCATTAAGGGTCAAATCATCGTAATCTCTCCCAGCAGCGGTATCATCACTTGAAACAATAGTTACTCTTCGGCCATAATCATCATCCACATTCTCATCATCATTAGGAAGGCCTTCCTCCTCTTCTCTAGCATCAGAATCAGAGTCGTCCACAACTCTTATCCTCGGTTCCCTCGAAGTCGAAACACCACCATGTTGTGAGTAGACATGACCCGTTCTACGAAGATTGCGACCCGGGCGCATCGGATGCACAGACAACTCTATCAACATCCTCCCATGTAAGATCATCTCCATAATAAACTACATCTTACTCGGGCACTATCCACTCATTATCCCAATCAAAATCATCTATAGGACTAATGGATCAAAATTTCTTCTAAGTTCGCGTCTCTTTTGGAACCTATCAACAATTCGGCGATTGTATTGCACATACCCCAAATCATTTAACTGTTGATGCTCCAACCTATTTCTCTTCTTCGTATGAATCTGAAATTTTTGTTTAAAAAATTAAGCAAAAAAATATATAAAATATTTATAGATTTAGTTATATACTAATTAATATTAAATACAAAATATTTAATTACTAAATAATTACAAACTCGAAACTACTCCAATTGCGTTCACAACCAGAAGAAAAACAACAAAGGCCGAGGATTCGCTTTACAAACTTTGTAAGCTCAATAACACAACCGCCAAAAGCATTCCACCAATCAACTACATTAGATATAAAAAATTAAAAAATCAAATCAAATATAGTATAAATTATAAAACTTAAAGCAAACCTTATAATTAATTTAATATACTTGCTATGATTTTTTGACTTTCGCTGCCTAATCGACATGCTTTAGAAAAGTCATCACGAGAAGATTCATAGACATCGGCTAGGTTGCTTATCTTGTCTGCCAAAACTTGGTTAGGAACCATTTTTGAAAGAATATCATTTAAGTTGCTATGTAATATGTAAGCTAAATCAGATTCTTCTTCATTTAATGTCAAAATACTTTCCCGGATTGATAAACAATGATGCCCCATATAACTTTTGCTCCATTTGGCATGCCCATCTTTGCTCGATAATGTCAATCACTTTCTTGTATAGCCTTTGTTTGTTATTAAAGGCATCTTTGATCTTTGCAAATTCCATCGCAGCAAAAATTTCAAGTTGGCCTCTCATCCGAATCCACAATTCTTAAGACAACAATAGTTGTGACACTCTAATACAATCTTCAACGACATGCCAAAAACTAGAAGAAATAACTGTATCATACACTTTCTTCCCCGCCTCTGTAGTTGACAACCTAGAATGTGTCCAATCATCACTGATGAATAAATGTCTCAAAGCATCATTGTGCTTGCACAAACTTTGAAGAGTCAGAAAAAATGTTGCAAATCGGGTGACTCCCAATCTCACAAGGTCCCTCCCATTTGTTTTGCTCCTCATCGCATCAAGAAGGCGACAATGTCTATAAATGAATGTCCTCCCGATTGTAGACTTAAATTGCTTCAAATTGCCTATTTCCTCTAGCATAAGGTTTAGGCAATGGGTTGCACATAGTGTCCAAAACAAAGTAGGCTTCCTCTCCATTAAAATCTGACCAACTGCCTTATAATTGGAGACATTGTCTGTCACTACTTGCGCAACATACTCAGCCCAATCTCTTTGATCTTCCCATCAAGTAACTCTGCCAACATACTTGCATCCTTAGATTGACTAGAAGCATCAACTGATCCCAAAAAGTAAGTCCCTGCAGGATTATTAATAAGAAAATTTATCAAATTTATACCTCTTCTGTCTGTCCATCCATCTGACATAAGACTGCAACCATACTGCTTCCAAGAAGTTTTTTGCTTCTCCTTCTGTTCCTATGTTTTACTCTTTGTCTTCCCTAAAGAGGAACTCTCAACTCATGATACGAAGGAGACTTCAGACCCGACCCATATTGCCCGATAGCCTTTATCATGCATTAAAAAGGATGTCATTCTCATAAAACCAGTTGGGAATGTGCATGTGAACTTTCTCTTTCAGTGACCTTAGACGATTCTCCAAAGTTGTTTGGCTAGGACCTTTGTGATGCCTTTCGTCCACAACTTCTTCAAGAGATTTCCTAAGATGAGTTTCAATTGTCTTTGTTTGTGACTGTGGCTTAGTGAATTGAAATGCATTCTTCATCCTTTTAGATGCAGTCCCAAAACTTGGAACAACTGCATTGTTTGGAATATTAAATGACTGAATTTCTTCTACTTTGTCACTGTCATCAAATTGAATTGGCTTGTTCCTTTTGTTACTCATTATTGCTTTTTGCATCTCGTTTGCAATTTCTGTTATAGTTCGATGACACTTAGACACATCCCCATATCCACCGGTAGGATATTGCTTGAATTTCTTGCTTCCTCCATGAACAAGAGATTTTTATTGCTCAATCCTAGCCAATATCCATATTTCTACCTCGAATCCTTAAACTTGGCCTTTCTTTTAGAATCCTTACTAGGATTATAACCCTCCGCTCCCGAACTTTCCGTCATTTAACTATCTACAAATACAATTATACAAACAAACAAGACATTATAACTTGTAAATTGTAATAATAAAACAAGTAAACATAGATGGCATTGAAAAAAGAAAACGTTGCATTAACCTGTTCAATTTTTTTTTTATTAAGATGTTACATGCAGCATTTTTTGTATTTAGATGTTACATGCTGCAATTTTTTTTTAGTTACTACTTATTACATTACCATAATTTATACACCAAGTAAACTATCAAGTATACACTTTTATAATTTATACATATGTAGTTTAGGAAATGCTTTAAATGCAAATATCCATCATATTTAAGAACTATGATACTGAAGCAATAAGCAATAAGCAATAAACAATAAACAACAGAGCCAAAGCAATCAGTGCAGATAAACAAAGAAGATTAGAAGAGAAGAACCAAAAAGGGAAGATCAAAAGCAAAGAAGACGAGAAGAATAGGATGAGAAGAGAAGCATACTTATAAACTGTCAAGTCGCCGCCATCGGAGTCGCCGGAGTCGATAGAGGTACTTCTCTCCCTCACCCAATCTGTCTTGATCTCGATTCGCAGATGTTTGCTCGGCTTGATCGATTGGGTTTCGTTTCTCCCTGTCTGCTCTTGCGACTCATTTCGTTTCTCCCTCTCTGCTCTTTCGAAATTGCGATCGATCGATTAGGTTCAGTCGAACTTTACTTCTTTTTTTAACCCAGTTAAGCTTCAAGTCAAACCACACCCGCTCCGACCAAGTCGACCACTTAGCTCGCTATCTGAGCACTCGCCTCTCTCCTTTACCACCAAGTCGCCCTGACACCTTGCCACTTGGTACCGACTAGACGAATAGTCGTCACCTAGGCGACGATTTGATAACTATGGTTCCAAAATAAAATATCACATTTGACTTTTCAATGTCAAAATGAGATATTTTCAAGTTCAAAATCGATGCGAGTCATTTTATTTTTTTTTGCGAAAGCAATTAATGTAATTAGTAGTACTTTGTACATTTTATCAATTTTGTATTTGTATCCCTTTTGGTACAAATTTTATATTTGTATTCTCTAACATTAAAAGAAGTATCAATTCTGATTCTGAAAATATTTCAAATTGATTTCCAAATGCCAATATTGTATTTTGGAACAAAGGGGGAGTATTTTTTATTATCTTAGGTAGAGTGTTCTAGAGTTTTTTATTTTTTAACAGTAGACGATTATTAGGGATTTTTTTCCTTTTTAAATTATATTTTGAGTTAAGGTTTTTCTTCAGTCCTAATAAGGATTGTAATCCCTATAAGTTTACTTGAATACATGCCATGAGTGATTCTCCAGCAAGAAGTGTATGAAAAGGCAAGGAAAGTATCGAATTAAGCATTGTGCTTTGTGGTTTTTTAGCCTAATTATCTTCCTTTTTAATCATCTTCTTCCTTCCTCCATTACTTGTCCTACATCAACACAGATCATGATTAAACGGGCAGCATGTATGATGCCTGAAGCAAAATGGTAGGCTATAATGATAACAATACAAGAGAATCAGTTGTCTCATAGAATGTTGTAGAAAGGGGCAGGGGGTTGGAGGCTTCGGCAAGCAGGTAAAGGTCAGCCGCCCGTAACAGAATGCCGGACTCTACTGAGAACAACACAAGTGCTTAAAAACAAGTGAATCAGTTTAATTGGAGAATGTGGTGGACAAGGGAAGCAGCAGCAAGCTAAATCAGTAGTCCAAACTGAAGATGAATGCTGTTACAGAGTAAAGGACTAAAGGTTACTCACCAATTCCTTTTGTCTAAACCTGAATGCTTTGGGCCTTGTCACTATGAGGTATGCTTTTATAATAAATCTCAACAGCAAATGAAAATTGACATACCGTATGAATTAATATTTCATATTATCCTCAACCGTCTAGGCACTTGGCACATATGGTTCTATTCTTTCACTTGGCAAAAGAACTCAGAAAAAATTAAAGAAGGTCAATAGGCAGCAAGAAAAGGAAAATCTTCATGAATTTATACTAGAGAAGATAGCTAATTTTACAGCTATTAGTAAATTTCAGAAGAAAACGCTGGATACCAGAAAACTCCCAATTTTTCTCTTTTACAATTAGTTTGGTAGAATAGGGTCTCATGCTAAAGATCTTTTCAAAGAGCTCAAAACGATAATAGGAGAACTACTCCACACTACACTTGTGTCAGATGGAAGCTCTTACACAGATTAAGATGAGCGCAAGGTTTGGGGTTTGTCACCTCCAATCCTTTGACACCATTCTTATGTGACGCCTGCTAAGCACAGAAGCACTTTAAGATAAAATGCTGAAATAATAGATTGAGGGTACTTGAGATGCATAATGTTTTTCCAATTGAATGCATAAAATAAATGGAGAACCATATGGCAATATTCTTGAGAAAGTTTATGGTATACAAACACAAAACACTATCATGTTGGATATTAAAAATTGGTATTCAAGTAAAATCCAGCAAACCTATAACAAACAAGAATATTTACAAGGACCGGCATAAAGCAACTAAGTTGTGAATGTCAAAGTCCAATGGGTAACAAATAGTAGATGCAAAGAGTAATTATAAAATACAATAAGTGACATTACTTTTACCTGGAAAACCATTTTGATACAATCCCAGCATAGGGAAGCACATGAAAAAACTCAACCACCGGAGTCACTGTCCAACTGCCAGAAATCTTTTTGACCAGAGGGCCTTGCAAGCTATAATAATAGTCATACATGCTAGATCAGAAAACCCAGAATAGATTGCAATAATGTTTCTAACATACAAACTATTTGTAGTGCTTTAAGTAAGATACTTAAGGTGAGCCGTATTAAGTTCTTGTACGATCTACTACAATTTTAATAATAGTCATACATGCTAGATCAGAAAACCCAAAATAGAATGCGATAATGTTTCTAACATACAAACTATTTGTGGTGCTTTAAGTAAGATACATAAGGTGAGCCATATTATGTTCTTGTACAGTCTAATACAATTTTTATCAACGATTCAAACAACAAAGCAGTATGCAGAAGTTAGATATATAACGGCAATAATAGAGTCCAACTGGTCAATAAAAAAGAATGAAAAAACGCATCTAAAGCAAAAAACAACTAACCAATCTTCCCATATGGAGCTTAATTATCAGAACCTCTCAATATTATCCACTGTGAGCCAACAAACAAGAGAGGAAGCCACAACCTTCCTTCATGCCTAGCATTCTAGAAAAACGAAAAGGATTTTGGAGTCTGGGAATGTAGGTTATTCCTCAACAAATAGAAATGTTCATGGTTTCAAATACACTAAAAACTCTATAGATTATGACTCAAATTTGTCCTTCAACAGCAGTAGTAAAGAATAGGAAATCCAAAGTTGTTTGTAAAGTTCGGGAAACTTTGGAAAATATTTTTTTGCATTAGTCTTGTATATCCTTCGTGGAATTTATCGAGGAGTCCACATGTAGTAACATAAATTATTTATTTAAATAATTGAATGCTGATTTAATTCCTTAAGGGCACAATTGGAATTGAAAAGTTATTTTTTTTCATTTTTTTCTTTGGATGTAGAATTTACATAATAAATCGAATTGGTGGAGATTAAGAAGTCCATTAGGGTTTTCTTAATTATATGGTAACTCCTATATTGTTTAGAGTTATATTTAAAGTGTGAAACCGGAACATTAATTCTCTTCAAAGTTCAATTTTCGCCTAGAATCCATCTATGTACTGCAGCAGCCTGTAAAACTCATAACTAATTCATCCAACCTCAGACTTTGTTACTTGTTTCTTTAGTTTTTCTTCATCTACAACTTTGAAGAAGGAAGTAAAATTATTTGACGTCATCTTCCTACCTTAAATTGATGAAAACCAAAATAGTCCAAATTCCCGTCAGGCCGTCTCAATTTTAAACCCGAACTATACGAGATCATAATTCAATCATCTTAATTCCAAATTAAGTGATTCTTGATACTAATTTGCGTACAACTTGTGAAGACATTAAGAGATTTTGAGGACCCTAACAAACTTTAAATTCATATTCTTCTGCTGCGAAATTGAAGAGAGAATAATAAAGAAAGGTAAGTATTATTTTGAACTTATGGTGTTAAGTTTTGATATGAGGATTCTAAATTGAAGATTATATTTAAATGAAATATGGACATGGAATTGGAAGCCTTGATTAATTGGAAAAGACGACATGAATGACCCTAATACAAAGGAAAAGAATTCCATTGAAAGGTTAATTCAAATCTGAAAATATGTTACTATTATCTTTTTTAAGACTATTGTGTGGGTCGTGGATTATATCTCCTATTACTTTTGGATATGTTATACTTCTACAATCTGGGAACATGTTTTTGAACTGTTAAAATCAAGTAGATTATTTGTTATGACATTTAAGAAATTGTTGGTTGGGGATTTTGTAGCAGATTTTTTGCAATGAATACTTGTGTTTAAAAATAGAAAATTTGATGATTTAAATCCAAATTGGGAGATTCTTAAAGCAAAACTGGAGTACTTGAAGACTAGTTTATGTTGGAATTTATAAATTAGGAAAATGATTTTTAAATAAAAGTAATGTGACAAAAATTATATCTTGACTGATTGTGGTTTTAAGATTTCTTAGTTTTTCTTATAAATTTTAACATTGGTACTCTGCAAAGTATAATCTAATTTTAAGAGGGTGGTTTTTTGAATATGCAAATGTATGGATAACTTATGTGCTCTCACTATTAATTTCTTTTAGTCATAAAAATGATATTACTACCTCCATTCCAAAATTAGAGATACAAGAGTCAATTTGTGAAATTCTAAAAAAAGTTTTGAAAAACAAATATATAATTTAGCACTTTATCAGTTTTTTGTACTAAAACTAAATAACTTCATATAAAAAATATGATAATTAGTACTTGAGTAATTAGCACTTTATCCGAGAATGTTTACGTTAGATTTTTACAATTGTTATGGAATATTTGTTTGTAGGGTCGAGTATAAACTAAATAATACAATTCATATAAATTTTGAATTTTGTAGGAATACGAGATTCAGATTCTAGAATTAAGTTAAATTAACTTTGGAAAAGTCAAAATGTATATCTAAATTTGGATCGAACATTGAATGGGTAAAACCTGATGGGCAACCCATGGGGAGGAGTATATTATTTGGTCACCAAGTATTTTACTTGGTGACAAAGTGGTAAATAAATAAGGAGGTGGAGAATTGGAATTTTAAGATTGTAAAGCTAGGTTTGGTTTGTTACAAAGTTTACCAAATCCCAGGATGATAGAACGTGACCAAATAGAAATGAGTTAAAACCATAAAAAATCTTGAACGTAAACTTAGTTTTGAATTGAACGCTTAAGAATCGATATAGCTAAGGAAAGTGCCTATCGTTTGAATGGTTAGGATGTGATTTGTAACGGTTTGCGGCGAAAAACATTTCAAAAAACGATAAAACACGGTCGAAAGGTCAGTTGCATGAACAAACAAAAAATATTTTGTCGACTTGAAAACGTTGGTTTCCAATGTCATCACGCGAGATAAGGTAATTAAGTTGGAAAAGTTATGATCTTGTAACGCTAAAATCTAAAACTTAAAGGTGAATTTCGAAGTTAACTGATTCAAAAGGTAAAATTTTATACGAACAACACGAAAGGATGTAAACGTAGACTACCATGGATCAATTCGGATGTAAAACGAACAAATTAGAAGTCGGAGTTTCATTAAGAAACTAAACCTGTTGGGTTAATCGGTGATTCCAAACCTGTTCACCTTATGGCCGGAGAATGAGCAGCAATTGCAACTAGTCCCGCAAAACTCTCCGGAATGGAACCGTAGTGTAAGAAATGACCAGAGAAAAAATCAAGGTTTTCATTCCATTTTGAATGAATTAATAAGACAACGAAGGTACTTTAATGTACATTACGAGTATAAGATATAATATAAGAAGATCTAGTAAGGTTAGTATTAAACGAAGAACATTAATGTGATGAATGACGCTCAACGTGTTAGTTCACCAATAATAATCGAAATAATTTAAAAACGTAATAAAGGGTAAAAAAAATCGACTTTAATAATGAAGTTAATTCAAATAAAACATAAGAGAAATAGAAAGTTAGTTTATACGAGAATAGTCGACTTATAAACCACGCCAAGGCAAGTTTTTCGACGTCATTTAAGCTGTTTTTTATGATTCTTGTTCACCTAGAATGGCAAGCAATAGTACGGATGAGAAAATGGAACAAACAAAAAATTTTCATCGAAATGACATAGAATTATTATATGGATATAAATATGATAATATATTAATTATGTGATCATACGATATGTAAAATAATAATTTGTAAAAAAAATTAATATAATAATAATAATATACTACTTTTCAGTAATATATAGATCAATAGTCATTTGAAAAAAAAGAAAATTCAAATTTACGAAGAAAAAGGGCATATATTAATATGTAATATTTTTTTTATTTGTAATTTTGTTATATAATAATAAAAATAATTATAAATTTAATAATAATAGTTAGTATATATCAGAAAAAATTATTATAATTAATTTAATAATAATATAATAATGATAGTAAGAAATAAAAATAATTTTGAATACATTTGTACTTATTAGTTATATTTGAGGTTATCTAATAATCATCACAAACTAAATAGCCGTTTTTTAAAATTCAAGTTCTCAAGAGAAAGTAACTTAAAGAAAAAAATTATTTTTGATTTTATCAATTCTATTACAAATTTTTTTTTCCCATTATTGTCTTAATTAGTTACATAAAATTGTGATGAATTCCATTACAAACTTAAATTATATTAAAATAATTATTTTCTCATAATTATATTTAAAAAAATCTACACTATCAAATGTTTAGCTAAATAATTAATCAAATGAACCTACAATGTATAATTGAATAATTTATTTTTTTAAATAAATATTTAATAAATTAATAACTACAACTATCTTCTTAAAATTATAATCAAACATTTACCCTATATTTAATTAATTATCTTAATAATTAACATAATAAATCATTATCTATGTCACTCGTGCTTCGCACGAGGTTGGTGATCTTGTTGTACAAAATGTCCAAAAAGGAAATGAATAAATATGTATCATTTTTTCATGTATAATTGTATTAGATGGTGATGATAATTCTGATACTAATATTAATAATATATTACCTCCAATTTATTTAAACCATAAGATGACATGTTGACAGACATGTGCCCCAATAAGAGAACGTTTAAAAAAAAAGTTGGCTCAAGCTTATCTTCTTCCTCTCTCGCGATTCGAAATTCCGGTGAGCTGTAATTATACTCTTAACACATTTTCTTGCAAATCCGACAATTCTCACACATCTCTCCTTCAATTCCGGCGAGCCTAATTATGAATGTGTAATTGCAGTTCCCAAAGAGATTAGTCGAAAAGAGATTAGTTGAAGTTTCAAGCCCTAATTGCAATTCTAAAGAGGCAATTCAATTTTCTAGTCCTAATTTCAGTTCTTGAAGAGGGATTACTTCAAGTTGTAATTCTAAAGAGATATCACAACATGATTTAGCTGACTTCTCAACATAAGGTAGTTTGGTCTAATTTTGCTGCATTTTGGGTTAGAATTGCAAGATGAAGTTTTTTGCGCCTCGCTTTTTTGTCTCCAAACGCGGGTTAAATGCCGGTCACACCCGCATTTGGGTTGCTGTGTTTGGCAGCCGAACAAGAAGATTGTTGCGTTTGCAGCCCAAACGTGATAAACGCCGTGTTTAAGGAGTAGCCGAACAAGCACTATATTTTAATAAGAATTTTGAGTATTACTATTTTATAATTACTAGTTAAGTGAAGATCATATTAGCCTTCTAAATAGTGATTTTCAGGTGAGCATTTAGAGACACCTAGAATATATTTAAGAGTGTTTTGATATTATTTATCCAGATTAAATATTAAATACAAGGTGAATATTTTTAGGTGGTGACTAAGATTGTACTTGAGATTGTCGACATTTGAGGTCAAGATTTTGTGGATTTGACTGTAGGTACGGATTCTGTAGAAAGATATTCTCATTATTTTAATTAGTTTGTTTTGGTCATCGTTCAGCACTTTGCTACTTTCTCAATTGATTTGTTTCTTGCCAAATCATGTGATAGTTTTGTTTTGGCTTTGATATTCAAAACTTTGTAATTTGTACTCTTTAGACTTGTTTATCATTTCCAGTAATTTATTTAGGGAGTTGTACATGTTGAACATATTTTAGAAACATTGTATTTTTGATTTGCTTTGGTTCAACATGTACATTTAAAATCCATTTTGTTAGTGTGTTGTCGCATGTATTGTGACATATTTTTGGTAGAATTGATGAGTGGGTTTTATACCTATTATTTGAGTACTTTTAGGCTTAATAATTTGCGAGTTTTTAAGTATATTTCGTTATTTAATAGTATTTTTATTTTATTTTGTAGGAAAAAAGGAATTTCGGTGGCAAAATTGTAAATATTTGAGCAAGGAAACAAGGAGGAGCAGTCGACGGGATTCTTTTGCCTTCTTTTTCCAAACGGATCCCACTTGTTATTCCTTTATTCCTAGTGGGTCCCAAGAAGATGATTTAAAGGATAGGAATTCGTAGCAGTTTTGAAAAAGGAATTTTGTTATAGTACTTTACTTAAATTAGGATATTGTGTATTTAGTTTTAATTAGGATTTTAATTCTAGTAGGGAAAAGACTCCTATAAATATTTTTATATTGAGAGATTGTATAGTGTTGGGAAAAAAGCCAGAACACCAAGTTCAAGAGCAAACAAGATATCATCAACGATGGAGACCATGGATTGATGAAGCTTGGAGATAAAAGAATGGCAGGAAACTTTTTTTTTTTCTAAACCTTTATTTATTTTTGTCTTTTATTAATGTTGAATATTTTGTTTATTATAATTTTATCTGCTATAAACAAGGTTTTTAATATAAGAATTTTAATGGAATCCCATGTTTAGTTTAAATTGAATTTCTATCTATTTGATTAGCACCATATGAATTGGTTCATTATATTTTATGTGTTTATGTATAATTACCTTATCAGTAATTAATTGGGATAATCTATATGAAATTAGGAGATGAATCATGTGATTATGTTGTTCATCTTAGTTTGAATCAATGTTCTAAAAGGCGCTAGGCGGGAGGCGGGAGGCGGGAGGCCGATGGGGGGCCTAGCGCCTAGGGGGTCTAAGCAGGGCTTAGGCGGAATTTTTTATTTTAATCAATTTTAATATTTTATCTTACATTTATCCAAACAAAACAATAATAAAGCAAAACAATCTATAATAAAGATAATAAAGGCATTTGCTTAAAGTTCAAACACATATCCATATTGCTAATGTCAAAGATCAAACACAAACATACAATTGTTCAAAGTTCAAACATATTTTTAACGTATTAGTTATATTCATAAATAAGATTGCTATTAAATAATAAAATTTAAAATTTCAAGAATTTAATTCAATATTAAAACTTAAGAAACTAAACATAAATTTAAGAATTATATTGAATTAAACTAAATATTACAAATATATCATCATTTATATAATTTGAAGTTGGTATAAGTTCAAAAAATTACAACTATAATAAAATTATCCATTTTGACTTAATATTGTTCACTTCTTGTTGTGATTTGATATATTACAACATATATTATGAATATGGTAAATCATTAGAAAAATAAATATATCAAGATCTGGTTTGGGTCGTTATTAAAATAAAAAAAAACTCTCCGCCTAGACCCCACCTAATTTCTTAGAAGAATTTTTTTGCCGTCTTGAGCTGGGTGGAGGCGCTTGAGGGGCCTAGTGCCTAATTGGGCATTAGGGGGCCTAGCGAGGTGGGATTTTGTTCTAGTTTGAATTCATAATTTATGTATAGGATAAGAATATACTTATATGTCATGTGTAACCAATTTGGGAATTTGATCTTAATGAATCTATTCTAATTTAATTTGCAAGGAATATAGTAAGTTAGTTAGAATTGATATTTTTATTTGCTATTGGAAGAGGCTGATAAATGAAATTAAGTATTTCTGGTGAACAATTCATCGTGACCGTGTAATTAAATAAAGAGTTATGATATTTGAATGAAGCATGGGATGAAATTAAATTCTTAAATTTATTTATTTATGTAATTATATTTTATTATTTAGTTATTTATGTTTAATTAATTTATTAAGTTTAATTAATTCATTTGTTTAAATAAGATTGACTTGATATAAAATTAATACTTGAAAAAACATTAGAATTAATTCCTCATGAAAACAATACTTTTCTTACCTCTATATTACTAAGTCGATAGTGTATACTTGTGTGTATTTCCTAAGTAGTAAATTTAGGCAAACAAGAATGAACCAGTGTACTCGACTTATAACCAGTTGTGGGGATACCACAAGTATACGCTCTTGACACCGAGACATGATACCATCCGTGATGGTGTTATCAATCCACAATGTCTCCATTTGTGCTCAAATAGGAGTTGGTCATTATGGGTCAAATCCAGTTTTCTTTTTTATTCTATTCACGGATTAGTAATATTTGTGTCGAACACACATTCCATTTTTGCATGTATCTAGATCTGGCTGGCCTGATGTGTGATTTGCCCGTGTAGCATCATTATGACTTGTGTATGTGGCGGTATATTTTTTTGTTCTTTCTGAGTTCGGTATGAAATAACAACTTAGCCACTTTGATTCAACTTTCTTTTCGTTGTGTAATTTCTATTTAGTTAGTTTTGTTCTGTTCGAACTTTGGAGGTTTATATTGTTGTTGATATTTATGTTCGAGGGTATGTTTAGTATTTTGTTAAGTTAGTTATGTATTTAAATTTTAAGTTATGCTACTTGTATATATTTTTATTCTAAGGTTATGTTTGATTACATCTTAATACATCTTAAGAGCCCACCTCTTAATGCATCTTAAGAGCCCACATTTTTATATTAAGGTGCTCTGAATAGTTTAGACTCATAATTATATCTTAACTATTCAGAGGACCTCTTAATACAAATATGCGGCTCTTAAGATGCATTAAGAGGCACACTGTTAAAAATCAACCAAACACCACCTAAGGCTTATGTTGTGTTTTTTTCAGGGTTCTATGAGAAGGAAGCTACCTCCAACCTAATAGGTTGATTTGATTTTGGGCTTTTGTTAATTTCTACTATGGTGTAAATTTGGAGATTTTTATGCAATTAAACATGTATAGATATTAGATTATTAAATAGTTGAATGTGTTGGAGATAGTAGTGCTCTACTTACAGAGTTGAGGTTTGTTAAGTGACCTCCCATTCCTCCCATTCCTATTCGTGATTGGGGTGTTACATTGCACTTGGATATTTTTTTGTTTCTAAGCTTCAGGTGGTTAGTATTCAGTTTTATATGGACAGTACCCTGGTAGTGTGCTGCTCTGTTATGTTATTTGATTACACCCCTCTATGGCAAGTGTTTTTAATAAGATAGTATTATCAAAGTAAAAAAAGGAAGCCCCAAGTAAAAATGAGAAAGATAAGTGGTAATTTTCCTAGGCACTATAGGTAGAATTTTTTTTGTCACAAGTGACTGAACCCAAGTATAAAGAGCTACTGCTGAGTTTATAGCACATGGAAACACAATTCTTTTATATCAGAAAGAATGAGTACTTGGAAAAATTACCAAATTCACCCCTTACCTAGTAGAACAAACTATCAATCACATACATTCCAAAAGAATAAGTATAGCTAAAACCAACCTTTCAATAGCATCTTTTATAGGAACCTGAAGATGCTCTTTGATCGATGACATGCATTTCACTATATAAAAGTGTGCAGCTGTCCTTTCCTTGCTTAAAGAGTAAACAACATGGCTCTCCAAGACCATAAGATCAGTCTGATTAAGTCCTGTTACAAGTGTGAGTCACATTGAAGAACCAGCATCCTCTAACATTAAAAACATAATATATCAAAATTTAATATAGACCGCTCCACTCCAGGAGATGCAAAGTATCAAACAGCTAGTGGACCACAAACACAGGAATTGTGATGCCTAGTGGCAGCTTGAGAAGGCCATGATAATCAATATAAGTATGGCTTTTTAAGGAGATCAAAATGATTACAAAATTTTAATCTGATGGGTACTTTTTAGAAGCCGGAAATATGTATTTTGTTGTTCCACAAGCACACCAGAACTTCTCTAAATTGGGACCTACTTCCACCAACAGAAAAATCTAGCAGTGTTACAGTTCAAAAACAATCTAAAGGACATTAGAAAAATGGATTTCACTGATGCGACATCAAATCATGGTTTTCCAATAGGCAATTCTTGTAAAGAATAATTTACAAATTTTAGCTCAAAAATGTTACATATTTGTGTGTGTGGCTTGTGTCCACTGTTATGGCAAGAATAGAGCAGGATTGTTGGCAAAATTCAGAACATTCCTAAAAACTTTGTCAGAATTTAAAAAATCTTATACCATCTTCTGCACATCAAATCTAGCTCGTGTTACAAAATAAAATTTACCTGTTGCTTCCTTTACAGCTGAAAATGCAAGTTGCTGATAGCCAGCTTCATTACCACCTTGTTCCTCCCCCAAATCTTTTTTATTGCTTCTTTTTCTTTTGTTTCCCACCACTGTACTCCCTGAACTGATATCGCAGATGTCAAGACCTTTCTCTAAAACAGACCACACCCCATGTGTGACAGAACTGAACACAAGTGCACAATTCTTTTTACCGGAGTCAATTAATAAAACTGCAACTTTAAAAATAGGCCATTCCTCTGTACTTGGAACATCTTTTGAAACATCTAGAGCCAAACACAATTTACATGCATCCATAATAGCCGTTTCGGTTAATGAAAATTGATTTTCCAGGTCATCTGAAACCGTATTATCAGATTGATGCATGAATTTCATATGTGCACTCATACTTGGTCTCAGGTTAACAGCCAACTTGCAAAATGACTCAAAACCTAAAAACTCTTGTTCTGGATGTCTTTTCCTCTGGAAGTAGTTGTATAGTACCACAACAGCATGCATCTAAAACAAATGAGAAATAGGTCCAAACTAAGCATTTATAACTATAGTAATCCTTTGTTATCACTGTATAATGTATGTGCTCAATATATTATCGTAAGACCAGAAATATAATATCCCACCAGTGAACATTAAGGAAACAAAAAATCTGTCGAAGTACTCCTATAAGAGTCCCTTAATAATCTCTCTACACAATACCCTCAGTGGTGGGAAGGGGAATCTGATGAGTAAAAAAGGATAACAAGGAAGAAAGCAAATGAGATTGGAACTTTATGTATCACCACCACCATACTATAATGCTGTATTTAGATTGAAGGAATGGAATTAAGCTAGGATCGGAATAGAGAAAGGAATGGAATGGAATATAAATAATTCCACAATCTCCATAAGGAATGAAAATCATCAAATTTCCAGAATGGGAATGGTTCATTCCAATGAAACAACCAAACACTGTTTTTTTATTACATGAGATTGAGTCATTCCATTCCCCCTTTAATTCCTACAATCCAAACGCAGCATAAGTCTACACCATCTTAATTCATTGTAATATTTGTATAAGAAATTGGATACTTGTCAGAGTATGGAGCATACACTAGTCCAGATCAAGGCATGATAATAATTAGCAAGTTTACGTGTGAATCCTTGAGCCCTTGACAAATAAAATATCCTGCACATTATGTGTATAAGCGTGTGCTCTAGAACCGCGTAATTATGTAGTCCCTTCTTTTAGCCTTCCCTTTTACATTAGTAGTTAATTAGTTATTCAAAAATGCAATGTCTCTAGTAATATGGAAATCACAAGCTTTGAGAACAGTTTCTCTCTAAGTGAGGTGTGAAATAGAAAAGCAAAATCATTTCTTTTTAGCTCATAAAAAAATTAGCATGGCTCCACCGACTAACACATACTATAGTACAGGTGAAATATAAATTTCCACTGCTCGATGAAGAAAAAAGTTTATCTACTGGCAAGAAATATCCTTCGATGTACTACTAGCATTTGTTGATTGCCATAACTGCCCAAGCACATACTTTGGGATGTTATTTTCACCTCCTTTTCACTAGACACCAAAAAAAGTGAATCACACTGTAAAGCAAAGCATAGCAATTTACAAGATGTGTGCGCGAAAACGTACATATCAAGGCAGTCAAATGATAATACATGATAGGTTTAGATTCCAACTATAGCATTAAATTGATCACTTCAAAAGAACTTTATATAATAAAGGACAAAGGTTGTTATAAATAAATTCAAGTCACTAGTTCAGTATTATTGATCCTGATAAGATCTTAATTTGAATGGAATGCTTCCCAATTCAAGATTGTAGATTGCTTTCTCAATGAGGAAGTCTGTATCCAAATATCATCCACCCAAATCTCCTCAAGTTTGCACTCCTGCCAAGTGGATTTTTCTCACTTGGTTTCTACATTTACTTTGCTCTCTCTCAGAGTAGCCACAGTTTAAAATCATTAAGAAGATATAAAATTGTACATGGAATGACACCTAAACATTTGAAATGTCAACATAAATACATTTAACTAGTCTCCAAGCAAGCAAGTAAATTCATATTGAAACTTCCAGAACTAAGGCAGAAGACTGGCCTAAGACAATAAACTGCAATAGGAAATTTAAGTAGTCAAGAATCAAGCAGTCAACAAACTAAAATGAAAAAACTTTTAAGAAAAATAAATGAGCATAAAAGGTCAAGAGAGATAACAAAAAACTGTCTTCATTGCAACTGTGGGGCATCTAAGAAGCGGAAGTCTGGGTTTTTGTTTGCATATGTTTAGGGGTCCAGAAAGACAGTCGGGAAACCCTACTTTCGTCCTCAGTAAAACAACACAAACATTTCACTTTAAATTAAGATAGAGAAAAGGCAGAGACCCCAACTATAATTCAAGTAAAATATAATTTTATTTTTGTATCAATGAGGTTCAGCACTAGGCTTCACAGAGCATAAAAACATTGAACACCTGTTTAGCAACTGACTGTTGCTGCTCAATCGAAGGAGCATCCTTTCCAGAGGACTTCAAGGGCAAAACTGGATCAACCAAGACTTCCAGTAACGCTATGACAAAATCCTCAGTTGGAGCCACCTCTGCTGCTGATAGAGAAGATAAATCTGTTTCCATTTGACCTGAAATTAACAGTGTAAGATTAGACATTAATGCATTTAACCTAAGTTTGTTTCGTGACACTTTTAGATGAAGTACAAGAAAATGGAAGGAACATTCGAAAAGAAAATGAATTTATGAAATATTAATTCCCACAACTCTTTATATTTTTGTATATTTCAAAGTCCCTAGAATTCTTTATAATCTTTCAAGCTATGTCTGGAATAAAAAAATAAAAAACTGAGAAAATTTACACTTGATTTTTTATTATATTTAAATAAATAATTTGCATATATAGCAGTGCCAAAACTAAAAGAACCATAAATCTGCATCAAGATTGAAACCCTTTTGACATCAGTAACATCAACTAAAAAAGTAATACTTTAAACCAAACAGGATATATTGAATTCCTTACATTTCCTTTCCCTCTTTAGTCTCTCACTTCAATTACACAAATTCATTCTTACTAGGGTTCATCCAACAGTTTTACCAAAATTTAGAACTGGAATTGCATAATCCACACATGTATACACACAACTCCTCTGTTTAGGGAAAAAGAAAACAAAAATAAACAATTTGCATGCAGACTTACTAGGGTTCATCCAACGGTTTTATCAAAATTTAGAACTGCAATCGCATAAACTACACACATATATACACACACAATTCTTCAATTTAGAGAATAATAAAACAAAATTAAACAATTTGCCAGCAAAACTCGAATAAAAACAGTCCAAAACGAATTAACTGCAAGTATACTTTACCAATTCGTCTAGCTAGCTCCGACTGAAGAGAGAGAAGCGGTGTTTTGTGCTATATATATATATATATATATATTTGTGTATAGAGAGAGAAAATCGAAATGATCTAAGTTGACGACTTTCTCTCTCTAGATTAGATTATATGATGAAATTAGTACAGGCGTCAAATGGAATTTGTGCATGTTTTCAAAACTAATGACCGTTATCTTTGTTTTTTTTGCTTTTTTAAACCACAATTATGAGGAAAAAAAATTAAAAAAATAGAACAAGTTTGAACAAAAAATTATAAAAAAAGTATATTTTTTATTAAAAAAATACTGTAAAAAATATATTTTCTTTTACAGTTTTTTGTTCAAACTTGCTCTATTATTTTATTTTATTTTTTTCTCATAATTGTGGTTTAAAAAAAAAAAAAAAAAAAAAAACTGCACCGGTCAGTCGGTCTTTTGCATGGAAAGGCGCGAAAACGGAAAAAAGCCCCTTTTTCTTGAAAATTTTACTGGGAACGGAAGGGATATTGACGGCCTTTTTGTGAATTTTGACAAATTTTATGGGTATAAATGTATAATTGTAATATAGGGGTGTTCGTGGGTAATTAATCGATCTGTAACGGATTGGTTATCCACTTAACTCAAAATTGGATATCGATCACAATATATTAAATCGATTAGTCGGTCCCAAACCGATATGATATCAATTGTTTTCCGGTCATACATGAAAACTTTTTACAAATCCTAAAATTAAAAGAACCACACCCAAGAAACAAGGTAGTGGGTACCAAATATTAATTAATTGAATACAGGTCTATTGTAATATTGTCTATAGCACCGGTCCACCACTAGCCTATAAAACCATCAGAAATAAAGCAACCATTTCTCAAAATTCAGGCTTCACAAAAAATCTCATACCCATCTATTTTCATCTTAATGTAATTTAGGAAATAGACGATAAAATATATTGACAAAAATGAACTCACAGGCTGCAATCGCTAATTGGGTCTGATAAATGAAATCAAGAACAGCAAAAATCTCAATCTCAAACTCAAACTAATAAAATGGTCCACTTTCTAAATTCATCTTTCGCAGCATACACACCCTTCTCCTAACTCCATCATTGCCCCTTTATGACTCTAACAACCAACCAAACAAACAAAAAAGAAGAAGATAATTTTGATAAATAACTAATATTATAATTCTAACAACCAAATAAACAAAGAAAGAATTAAGTAGATAGGTACCTGGTTGGACCGCTTCTTCGAAATTAACGGCGTTGTTCTCCTCGTCGTTAGACAAGAATCGATACGACGCCTTTAATTTGTAGTCGTGATTTTGGGGGAGTTTGAGATGAGAGAGAGTAAGAGAAATTGAAGAGAGGGTAATTAATGAAAGTTATAGGTGTTGTCTAGATTATGGATGAGATCATGAGAGAGGAGAACTGAGCATAGAAGCAGCGGTGCGGCAATGGAGAGAAAGGCAAAGATGGATTCAAGATGGAGAGAAACTCAGAAGTGAGAAAGGGGCAGAGCACACAGATGAGTGATAAGATGACAAATCTATTTGGGAGTAATGTAACCGATACAACTAGTTCGGTCCGGTTTATACCAAACGAGCCAAACCACTATCTGATCCCGAATATCCGGTATATACCGGTTCTGTGTACCGACCTCGAATTGATTACCATTTGTCTTGAAGCGGTCAGTTCGAATCGATTCGATTTCGAAAAAAACAAAAATTTTGCCCACACCTAATAATATATGCCTACTTTAGCTTTGTTAACTGCGATAAAAAGGGGATTACCTCAGTGTGGTTATTAAGTTTTAAGCATTATCTTACTAAACTTTAAAAAAATGTAATTAACACACTGAAATTTATAAAAAGTATTAATTACCCTATTCCGTCTAATTTCTTTGATGGACGTTTAATATGGTCGTTTATTTTCTTACGTGGCTTTAAAAAGAAAAAAAGGAAATGACATGTAAATACTTATTTGGATTATGTTAGTTCCCAGTAGGCACACAATAGATCTAGAAGGGGGGTTGAATAAATATTTTTTAATTTCAAATACTTTTCTTGTTTATTTTGTATTGCTAATGAATTAGCATATGACAAACATAAGAATCTTTTCAAGCACAGCGGAATAAGTAAAATATCCCCTTCATTGATATATTCATAATCATACATACATTGTTCTTAGAGTTAGTTAAGTGGTAGCAGTTAATACATACATAATGATTATAGTAGTTAAGTATATAATGTAAATGACATAAAAAGTAAATGACTGAGGATTTTAAGTGGTTCGGAGACTCAAGCTCTAATCCACTCTTCTACTTTCAACTAACGAGATTTCCAAGGAAGAGGCGGCAAAGACAGAATCACTAAGATTCCTTCAAGGCCAACAGCCTTGGAACTTCAGTTCACTTAGAACTCTTCAAGGCCAGCAGGCTTGGAACTCCTCTAGTTCCCTAAGAACTCTTTAAGCCCAGCAGGCATGAAACTTCATTTAGTCCCTCCGGACAAGGACCCCTCAGGCCCTGGCTTCTTGTTGATAGTTGTTGGTGGTGGTGGTGGTGCCTTGCTGCTAAGATGTCCTTTAAGCTCTTCATCTCTGAATGTTTAGCAACTTGACGTGATCATCCTTGAGGTGCAGTTGAGTGTTGCATGATGCTCAGCTTCTTAAGACACTCAACCTCTTCTGATGATCCCTTGTTGAACTGCAATGAAGATCATTCTTCTTGATACTTGATGGCTGCACATGATGAGTTTCTAAGATGACTGTAGGCTCTTCAGTTAGGTACTTAGAAACTTTCTCATGCTTGACATCATGATGACGTTGGTGATCTTCTTCCTTGATACTTGATGCCTTCTCATGATGGATTTGCTAAGATGACTGTAAGTTCTTCTCTCTGGTACTTAGAGTCTTCCCATGATAGACATCAAGATGACATTGATGCTCTTCTTTCTCTTGGCAGTTCAGAACACTCTTCTTGTAGTAGAACTCTCACTTTTACATCGTAGAACTCTTACTTTTACTTCTTACTCTGTTTATCTCCAAGTGTTCTTGGTGGATCGTAGAGTGAGCTTTCGGACCTTCATTGGTCACTCACTATTTTACGTTATTTTGATCAGTCCACCATCTCTCCAACCTCAGCAACTTTTGCAACATCAGCAACTCTTGATCTTTGAAGCTCTAGCTGATATATACTCCTTCCCAATCTTTCCATTGGAATATAACCGTTGAAAGTTATTTGAATTGCTTCGCAGATCTCGAGTTATTTAATGTAGACTGCAAATGTGACATGACATCCCCTTTATGACTTTCTAACACTGCAGTCTACTATTTTACCTACCCCATCAGAGATGTCACTTTGATGTCTCGGGCAGGTAGTCAACTTTATTTTCTCCTTCTGATTTCTAGATCAGAGGTTGTCCTTTTGCATCGATGCTCTCAATAAGCTCTGTTCGAATATCAATCTTCAAATTGAACCATTGCCAATGCTTCAATTTTCAGTTGACCGAACTCTATAATTACGATCATTTATTACAGGACCAGGATCGCGGTGTCTGTTGAATGTTGCTCATTGACAGGTTGAGACAACACTACTATCCTGAAGAGTATTCATCGAATCTTCAATGTAGAACACCTTTTTCTTTTCTTGTGCAGTGCTTCAACACTTCTATTTGCTTCGACTGATCTCAAGAACTGGTAGCTTGACTCCTTGTTTTGGCCTCTTCTAAATAGCAAGACACTTCAGATTTATGGCATGCCCAGCTCGTTTTCTCCTTGTGATCTCCCGTTCATTTATCATCAATGGGCTGACCCAATGCTTAATCACTTTAGCTTTGTTCTTCATAAGCTGACCAGTATCTCTGTGTACACTTCATCAGTTCCTACTTTGTTTGGCAAACACTACGATCCTGGTTAATCCCAAGATCGTTGTCTTCTGCTTTCTTGACAGCTACTACACTTGCTGACTTTCCTTAGTCAATTACTGAAGTCTTCTTCTGATCAACTTGTGGAAGACTTCATCTTGAATGGCTTCACAACCAAATCTGGATGTTAATTGGGTTGGTTCTTAGATCTTCTGTTAGCTTGCATGCCATTCGTTGAGTGCTCTCTGGTTTCCTTCAGGTGGGATGTATCTCTGCAGCTCAGACCAGAGGCTTCATACTTTGGATATTCTAGGAGTGTTCATTTGTTGAGAATCGTGTTTGCTCTACGATTCTTCCTTGGAGTTGTGAACACATCTGTTGAAGCCTTAGTTTTGCACTCTACGATTCAGCTTGGGTTGTGCAGACACTACGACTCCGAGATCAGATCTTGACACTCTACGATTTCTATCTTTATTCTTGTTGTCTTCATCTGATCTTGCTCGACTACTATCTCTGCCTCTAATATGATCAGTAGACTCTGAGTGTAGTCTACGATTCTTGACTTGGCTTCGGCAGATGCTCGGTCGGCTCTTAAACTGGTTGTCTTTACGATTCTGAACATGACTTTCTCATCAGACTATGGCTTCGAGGAAGTTCTCCTCGACACACTACGATCCTTCCTCGTCTCCTGGCCATCTACGAACTCTAAGATCTACTATCTTGTAGACTACGATTTTGCCTTGATAACTCTCGAGTTTTCCTTGACTCTCTTGGCATACTACGATTTCTGGTGCAGTGTTCGACGATCAGACAAGCCTATCTATTACATTATAAGATCAACCTAACAAGCTTGATCTTTCTATATTTATAGTCCTTGTACATTATTTCTTTTTAAGGACTTTACAAAGTTGTTTTGCTTATGAAGGATCAACCTAACATATTTGATCAATTCATTCTAAGTCCTTGTACATATGTTCCTATTATCTATCAAAGGACTTTACAACTTTTCTTAATGCAAGCATACTTGCATATTCATTCATTTATATCATAGTCAAATCATACATAAATAGGAATATCATTCACATGATTATTCCTAATAATCTCCCCCTATTTGACTATGACAAAAACAATAAGTGCATATGCATGAGATGAATGAATCTTATATACAGTGAGCAGCTGTATTTCTAAAATAGATAATCATGAATGTTATTAATAATAATATGGAATTACATAAACTTATGACACTTAACATCCTAGATCCAGAACATACTTAACTAGATAGAGATGTACCTTTTTGGCTTCATATGTGTTTTCAGGATGTCTGTTGATCAGCTACTTTTCTGTTTGATCTCTTTGCTCCTGCTCCCCTTGGGACTCATGCTCTTCTTCTTTTTCTGGCTCCCCCTCAAACTTTGCATTCATAGGATCATCATCCTTTGGCTCCCCCTCAGATGATGATTCTGCTTCTGCTGCTGCTATCTTCTTCTTTGCCTTCTTGTCTTCTGCCTTCTTCTTAGCCTTCTTATCTTCTTTGCTTATTTTCTCCTTGCTCCTCCTTGAGTGCTTCTTCCTATGTCTCTTTTTCTCCCCCCTTTTTGTCATTAATCACTTGTGAAAGTTGCTCCATGTTGGACATTAGTTTTTCCATCAGGTAAGATGAGTTACCAACCTCCATCTTAAGTTCTTGTTGGCTCAGCTCAACCTTTAGGGAAAGAGACTGATTCAAATTGTCAATTTTGTCAGAGAGGGATATGATTTGTTCTTCATTAGCCTTCTGTGCTTGTAGAGCTTGTTCCTTTTGATCAATCATGGCCTTCAGGTAGATTTGATCTCTCTCTTTGATTTTAAGATATATATCAGTCATGGTGTCTTGAACTGCATTGCCTCCTTCGGTCAACATCTTTGCCTCTTTAGTGATGATGGACATCTGCTTGACCAACTCATCAGTATTCCTCAATAACTCCTGCTCTGTAGGAGTTTGGTCATGTGGTTGGGTAGGCTTCTATTGAACACCAGACTAGATTCCACGATTTCCATTTTTGGACAGATTTTCAAAAGTAGTGAGAATCTGGTAAATCATTGAGTGCCAATCACTGTTGGAGGATGAAGGAATGTCAAACAACTGTGTTTGGTCAGAGGGAAGCTTCTCAAACTGAACTTGAATATTTTCAATGGTAGTGTGAAGGGACTCTACGATCATCCACTTGAGCATACTCCTTCTACCATCAGAACCCACTCTACAATCGTAAGGAATGTAGTGATTTCCAACATGTCGATAGACTTTGTAGTGAGGTTGTTCTTTGATCATCTTGATTGCAAACTTCTTTACCCTTGGAAAGTTTTGTGACACCAACTCCAGGTTGGGAAGATGAGAGAAAACCTATGTGAGATAGCTGTCATCTCCAGCGAGATATGCCTTTACCCATGGCATATGAGGGTGAAACCATCTTATTGCATGGTTCTTAACTTCAGGCTCATATATTATAGTTGAGGTGTCTAGTTTCATAGCCTTACGATTGTTGAGCGCATTTTCTGCAATCATCATTACCACATTTAGCCTTTCATTCCCATGATTGATCCATCTGCCAGGGAGCACATCCAGTGATTCGTCAATTTTGACTACAATATTTCTCTTGCAATTTACAGGATTAGGAATTTGAAAATTTTATGGCTCTTCTGTTTCAGAACTTGAGTCTTTGCCATCTTCATTTTGTTTGCGGCTGGAGTAAGACCTCTGTAGACTTTCTTCATCAGACTCATCAGTGTGTTCCTCTATTTTATCATCATTGTAACAACCCGATATTTTTTATATAAATAAATCAAAAATTTTTGCGTATAATTTTTTTATTATTATTAAAATAAATATGGGGAATATTTGCCAAGATAATGTGTATATGTATATTTGGGATAAATAAAATTTATTTATTACATGAATAATTTTAAATAATTTTATTTTAGAATTATTGATTATTATAAATTATATTTTTATAATAATTAATTTTATAGTAGAAATGTTTTTATTAATTATTTTTCATGAAAATATGATTATTATATTATTTAAATAATATATAAATGATTTTTAGAATAATAATTATTTTATTATATAAATTTTAGTACATATTATTAAGTTAATTATTTTAACTTAATTAATAATGTTAAGTATGACAGATAAATCAGATATGGAATCCAAACCCTAATTTTGGATTTTGATCAAAGCATGAGAATAATAATATAATATTAATTATATTTTGATTTTTCAGTGCTATAAATATGTACTGTATGTATGTGGACTGATAATGGTTAGTCAATTATGGTGTATTATGTCAAACCCTAGTTTTACTGTGCTAAATCCTAATTTGAGATCCAAATTAGAGTACAAGATTGTTTTATAATTGTGTTATGTGATTTATGACCATTATTATAAATATTAACATTAATTAGAAAAATCTTAATTATAAGAGACCCTAATTGTAGATTAAAACCTTAATTTGGTAATTGGAAACCCTAATTTGAAACTCAATAGACTATTATATAATTGTGTTATATGATTTTATAATTAATTAGGTCAACCCTAATTAACATTTAAATATATTAATTTCTAGAAACCCTAATGTTTGAATTATAAACCCTAATTGTGATTTGGTAACCCTAATTACCAAAATTATAAACCCTAATTGCTAAATTAGCAAGGTTAATTATAATTAGTATATAATACTCTAATGTTCATGTATAATTAGAACCCTAATCTAATTAAGGAAACCCTAATTATAAATTTTAGAAACTAAAATTTTATATTTTTTAAATCCTAATTGCTAAATCCTACAAATGCTATATACTAAACCTTAGGGTTGAACCCTAAGGGTTTGTTAAGTTTACTATTTGGCCATTAAAATTATAAGCACAATGACCAAATTGCCCTTATGCGCATGTTTATTAGACTACTTGCCAATTTAGACAACACTTTAGTGGTTCAACCACTCTTGACTTTGCACATGATTAATAAAGTCCAGCAAATTAAATCAGCTAGTTTAGCCAATACATTGCATTCAAGACTCATATAAATAGATTGAGAAAGAGAAAAACTCATATTTTTGCCCATTTGATCACATTTCACATCCAAGTCCCTCTCTCTCTTTCTAACCTACAAAATATAGTAGCATTTCAGTCACATATTCAAGCCCCACGAACACCCTTAACAAATCAGTAGCCTAGAATCAAGGATTTGATCAAGAAGGTATAACACTAAACCTAAAAATCTGACCTTTGATGATGTGTTAGATGTTTTTTTTTTGTGTTAAACATGTTAGATATAGTGTATAATGATGATCTGGGTTGATAGATGTTAGATCCATAACATCTATAGGCTCAATCTAGCATTTTTCAAAATCTGGGAATTTTTACTTTTGGGGTCTGACAACGAATGTCAGTGGCCACCAATCTTTCTCTGTTATGTGTTTTTATTGTTTAAAGCTTTGAATATATAGTCTTTGATCTGGATCAAGAATCAGACTTAGATCTAATCTACATTGCAAGTTATTGTTGGTCAAAGTCGGTTGACCGACCATGACTAGACCATTTCTGGGCAACCCAGAAACTATGAACAAGCGTCTGACAGTGTATTCAAACGTCTAGATCTGTTAGTATGTTGATGTTTTGGTTTGATTGTTGTGTCTAAGTTGTAGTCTGGTATATCAACTCCATGTTTATGTAAGACCCCAACTTATTATAAATAAAATTGAATTTTCTCTATTCATTATTCTACATTAATAAGGTGTTAATTTGATATAATGCTTTGGTTATGGGTGAAATGTGCAAAATTTACAAAATAAGCAAGTGGTTATAAAATATTCGTTTTTGTCGGGAAATATTCTTTTGGTCGTGGAATATTCTTTTTGTCGGGGAATATTCGTACGACGGCGCAGCCATTCATGGGGCTCATAACAGAATAATTGTCGGATGAAGAAAACGACAAAGTATGAGTATTTATAAATAACGGCATAATTGTTACCGTTAACACTATTGGAATATCTGATGGTTAAAATACAGTAATACGCGTGGTTGCACAGTAGCACACGGTGTTGCACAATATTGTTGAATTATTAATTCATACGTAAGAAGGCACTACTCAATAATTGTTACAGTAGTTACTATTCAATATTTTATTTTATTGATTCAATAATTGCTGCGTTGATATTTAATATTATTGTTGTTTCAATAATTGTCACTGCACAGTATTTTCCATTATCAGATCAATAATTCATATTATTTGAATAATATTATTAGATAGCATTATTGGCAATGTCTAGAAAGTTCTGTCAAGAAGAGGTTTGGTCACCTAATTGTGCGCTAGTAAGGAGAAATCCTTATTGGAAAGCCCCCTCTTTCTTGGGAACGGCCTGGTTGTCATAATTGTGATTCTGTAATATTATTTGTGAATAATTAATTATTGATTTATATAATAAAGAAATATTTATTTGATATAAATGATGGATTTATTTATTTTATGTGATTATAAATGAAGGAATTAATGCTGAGGTGTTTTATCAGTATTTTTGTCGGAATGGAGGTATTAAAAATCATCCGTTTATGGATTTCAGATATTTTTGGTTTAGAATTTGGAGAAACTCAAAGCTACAAAGTTGTAGAGAATTCGATTTCGTGTGGAATGGACATAAAATTCGTATTTTTCTGATAAACGGGCTATTTTCTATGAATTACTGAAGTTTCAGAAAATAAAATAATTTTATTAAATTATGGGTGGGACCCACTTTTTGGTTGGTGTTGAATGCACATGGGCTGCTGAAAAATTTCAGAATTGGTGGCTAGCTTGCTTGCGTAGAAGAAAGAATAAGAAATAAAAATATTCTATTATTTTAGTCTCTTTTGGCGTTCTAACATTTTCCTATAAATAGGCGCTTAGGTTAGAATTGAAAATCACACCAGAAACAAGTTTTCTTTCTCTCTAGATTATCGAGTGTATTTTTGTGAGTATTTTAATACTTTGAGAGTTGCTATTCCATACAAGTTTTTGTCGGCTTTATATCCGAAATTCAGTCAGAAGTACGGTTATTTTGAGGTAAGGGATGTAATTTTCTTCTTAAATGATATTATTTTCTTCAATATCATTATGCCGAAATATTGGTTGAACTTTTTAATCAAATTTAGAACTTTTTGTGTCAGAATTACTATTCACGTATACGGCACTATTCACGAATACAACACTATTCACCGAAAAATGAAAATTTTTCTTTTTGTCCAAGATGTCTATTATGGTTACTATCTTTGATTGTATCCATGTTTTGATCTTTATTTTTGAATTCTGCTTCAAAATTGGTTATTATGAAGTATTAGTGATCTTAGATAAATTGTAACACGAATCCCTAATATTTGTCCTTTTGTCTCACTGGATTCGTTTTCTTTAAAATATTTTTCATCATCCTCAGTTTTAAATGATGATATTACTGAATATCTTTGGCTTGTAGTGCAAAGATGAATGATTAATCGATGAATATCTTTGGCCCATAGTGTAAAAAGATGAGCAGTGTTGAGATGAACATGACCATTTGGTGATATAAATGAATATTTTTGGCTCAGAGTGCAAAAAGATGAATATTTAATTAAAGATGTATATTGATTGTTATTTACAGGATAAAATATTGATGATGGACTTTTAAATCTTGGAAGATAGTAGAATTCATTTCTCTACATGACTCTTCTAATGGATTCTTTATTTCATTGCAGTTGTTGATCTAAAACTTGTTGTCTATTATATTCTATCGTATTTTTCTGTTGAAGACTAATAATAATTTGTTGTATATTATCTTAGTCATAATATTCTTTCTTTGGGCTAGTTGAGCTCACCCTTTTCCTTTTTGTTCCATTTTTCTTCTCAGGAGGTGAGAACATAACAAGATCGAGTCGGGGTATGGAGTGATGGTTCTAGAAAGATATTTTAGCAGTCCTCACTATTTCTGTAAAATAGTGTATGAATAATTGTAATGAGGACTTATTTGAGTGTTGATATTGTCTAGAAGACAATATTTGTATTTAAACTCACAGTATGTGTTGTCGTATTTTGTACGACAATTGTATTATTGAAGTTGTAGTTTGCTTTCTGTATCATGTATTTGGCGACTCAGAATGGGGTGTTGTATACCTATTTTGGGGGCATCAAAGTTGGTATCAAAGCTTAGGGATATGGTCTCTGGCGGAGATCGTGGAATAGAACTAGGAGGGGAGAGATGAGTAAATCCTTCGCTATTGTGTCCTATCTAAGCTTATTTGTTGGTTGGTCATAATATAGGGATATTATGTGATATGTTAATTTGTTTAATAACCCTTGTTTTATGGCAGTATTTAAGAATGGCTGTTGAGAACGTTAACAATGGAGTGTATGAGACTGTAGAACAACCTTTAGTCACAAACCAGGAGAACGTGCAACACGAAGGCAATATTCCTCCTGTGAACAACACTACCGAGCAAACGATGAATGATGGAATGTTTAGGAGCTTTTTGAAGTTCATGCAAAATCAGACGAGGGAGACTCGTGTACAAAATACGGGTGGAAATGATGGCAACACACGGTTTGTCACAGCCAAGCAGTTCAAGGAGTTGGGACCACCAGATTTCTGGGGAAAGCCCGATCTGATTAAGGCGGAAATGTGGGTCAAGCAAATTACCAAGATATTCGATGTCTTGGGATGTACGGAGGAACGGAAGGTTCCATTCGCCACCTTTATGTTATGTGGAGAGCGATTATTTGGTGGGAATCACGTGAAGCGTACCAACCAAATTTGCACTTAACATGTCTTGGGAAAGATTTGAATCTGTTCAATGACAAGTACTTTCGAGAAAGTATTAAATCATATGAATGAGGTAGAGTTTATTAATTTGGAGCGAACAACATGGCGGTGTCTCAATACGAGGCAAAGTTCGCAGAGTTATCCAGGCTTGCACCTCATTTGGTGGAGAATGAGGAATGTATGACGCGGATGTTTCTGAGAGGTCTAAAACCCAAGATTCGTCAATACCTTATCTCTCATAAATTTTCTCCAGTATTGGATGTTGTCAATGTGGCTCAATTATTAGAGCGAGATAATGAGTACACTCAACCGAGGGATCACAACTGTGGTCATCAAGGTGTGAAAGCGAGATCATCGAGCGATGATAACCAGCTAGGAGGGAAGAATACGGATAAAAGCGGTAACCACTCGGGTGGTAATCGTGGCCATGATAATAGAAGAGGTGAGTCTAGTGGAAATTTCAAAAGAGGAGATTCAACAATGACGGGAGACATCATGTTAACACCAAGATCAATCTGTTGCTAGGAGAGGAGAAACGACCACCGATCGTGTGTGTTACAAATGCGGGAAAAGGGATATATCACCCAAATCGCCCACAACAATCCAAGGTATGTTATAAGCTGTGGAAAGGAGGGTCATATAGCCCGAGAGTGTTCTCGTAGCAAAACCAAGTTCGGGTGAGGATGGTGACTCCAAAAGTCATTCCGGATAAGTCAAAGTCAGCGGTTCTGGAAGAGCGTTTGTCGTGGATCGGCCAAAGCGTGAGGAACCCGAACGAGGTGATCACAGTAAGCTAATCTTGAATTCTTGCGAAGTTTATACCTTATTAGATACCGGTTCTACCCATTCTTTTATCTCTCCCGCTTGTGCTCAGCGTTTAAACTTGACTCAGGAGAAATTGGATTTTAACTTATCATTGAAACTCAGATTTGGGTGAAACCGCCGTTACATCTACGGTTTATAAATCTTGCTTAATCCAAGTTGGCACTATCACATTACCGTTAATCTTATCTCTTTAAAGATACTTGCTTTTGATATGATTTTAGGAATTAATTGGTTAACCACTCATCATGCCAAAATTAATTATTTTCGTAAGGTTGTTAGTTTTCATATTCCTAACCAACCTGTCATACGAATTCAAATAATGAAACCACTAAAATCAGTCACTGTCATATCAAGCCACAAAGCTATTCGTTTATTGAAAAACGGATGTCAAGCTTTCTTAGCCCATGTTATGGATTTGAATAAAGACAAGTCAGATTTGGATAATATTTCTGTTGTTAGAGAATTTCCTGAAGAACTTCCCGGTCTACCCCCAGATCGTGATGTTGAATTCTTTATTGACCTTGAACCGGGTACAAAACCCATTTCTAAAACCCCATATCGAATGGCTCCTATTGAACTTCAGGAGTTAAAATTCCAACTACAGGAATTGTTAGACATCAGTTTCATTCGTTCTAGTACATCTCCTTGGGGTGCTCCTGTTTTATTCGTAAAGAATAAAGACGCGAGTATGCGACTTTGTATTGACTACCGAGAATTGAACCATGTCACCATCAAGAATAGGTATCCGCTACCTCGCATTGATGACCTGTTTGACCAGTTACAAGGAGCACAATTCTTTTCAAAGATCGATCTTCATTCGGATATCATCAATTTGAAGATTAAAAGCGAGGATATTCCAAAGACCGCGCCTTGAACTTCGATGACGGCATTATGAATTCTTAGTCATGTCTTTTAGATTGACTAATGCTCCTGCTGCTTTCATGGATATGATGAACCGAGTATTCAAGGAATATTTCGATCAGTTCGTTGTTGTCTTTATTGATGACATCCTCATCTATTCCAAAAACCGTGAAGATCATGAGCACCATTTGAAGCTGGTACTTGAAAGGCTTCGTGAAAACAAGCTTTATGCCAAGCTGAAGAAATGCGAGTTTTGGCTTGAGGAAGTAGCATTCCTTGGGCACGTGGTGTCAAAACATGGAGTATCTGTTGACCCAGCGAAGATTGAAGCAATACAAAGTTGGGAGCAACCGAAGTCGGTGACCGAAGTGCGTAGCTTTCTGGGCTTAGCTGGTTATTATCGGATATTCGTGGAAGGATTTTCTTGAATCGCTACTCCATTAACTCAGCTGACTCGAAAATATACAAAATTCGTATGGAGCGAGGAATGCGAGAAGAGTTTCCAAGAGCTCAAGAGGAGACTCATTTCGGCACCTGTTTTGGAAATACCATCTGGTTCGGATGGATTTGTTATCTATAGCGATGCTTAAGGCAAAGGGTTAGGATGTGTTCTCATGCAACATGGGAAAGTCATAGCCTATGCTTCGCGACAACTCAAAGAATATGAGAGGAATTATCCTACTCATGATCTAGAGTTGGCAGCAGTCGTTTTCGCGTTGAAGATATGGATACACTACTTGTATGGGGAGAAAGTGGAGATTTATACGGACCATAAAAGCCTCAAATATTTCTTCACGCAAAAAGAACTCAATATGCGGCAACGACGTTGGCTTGAGTCATTGAAAGATTACGATCACACTATTCAATATCATCCCGGAAAGCGAATGTAGTAGGCGGCGCATTGAGTAGAAGATCATATGCGAGTACGAGTGCGATATTGTCAACACAAAGGCCCATTTGGTATGACTTGCAAAGGATGGAGGTAGAATTAAAGACTCCAGGGACCCATGTGATGATGGCAAATATACGAGTAGAACCGACTTTAATCGATAAAGTTAAAGCTGCTCAAGCTACGGACCTGGGACTGATGCGTATGAAGAAGAAAGTGCAAGAAGGTGCTATTCCAGAAGCAAGAATCGATGAAGAAGGAATACTTTGAGTTAACTCTAGACTTTGTATTCCTAACGATTCTGACTTGAAGCATAGAATCATGATGGAGGCACACAACACCCCATTTTCAATCCATCTTGGGAGTACCAAAATGTATCATGATATTCGACACACATTTTGGTGGAACAATATAAAGAGAGAGATCGCGGAGTTTATCTCGAGATGTTTAACCTGTCAACGTATAAAGGCGGAGCATCAAGTGCCAAAGGGTCCATTGCAACCACTTGAGATTTCGAAATGGAAGTGGGAACACATTACCATGGATTTCGTTACAGGTCTTCCCAAAGTTTCTCAAGGCATAGATGCGATTTGGGTTATTGTTGATAGATTAACCAGTCTGCTCATTTCTTGCCTATACATGAGACTTATTCCCTTGAACGTCTTGCTCGTATGTACTTTAATGAGATTGTGAGATTGCATGGCATGCTAGTATCTATAGTTTCGGATCGTGACCCAAGATTCACTTCAAGATTTTGGGTTAGCTTGCAGAAAGCTATGGGCAGCGGATTACGATTGATTCAAAGATACCATCCTCAAACGGACGGACAATCAGAGAGGACTATTCAAACCCTTGAAGATCTATTAAGACTCTGTGTTCTAGATTTCAAAAGAAGTTGGGATAAGTACTTGCCATTGGTGGAATTCTCCTACAACAATAGTTATCAAGCAAGTATAGTCATGGCTCCATTTGAGGCGTTGTATGGACGAAAGTGTCGTTCTCCAGTATGTTGGGACGAGGTGGGAGAAGCAACGTTGTTGGGACCAGAATTAGTACGCATGACTACAAAAAAGATCCAAATGATTAGAAAACGTATTCAAACCTCACAAGATCGACAAAAGAGTTATGCTGATCTTCATCGAAAGGATATGGAATTTAATATTGGAGATCATGTACTGTTACGTATTGCTCCATGGAAGGGAGTTACAAGATTTGGGAAGAGAGGAAAGCTCAATCCACGATTTGTTGGTCCATTTGAGATTCTTGACCGAATAGGAAATGTGGCCTATAGACTCGCATTACCTCCAAGCATGTCTCGTGTTCATAATGTTTTTCACATATCTATGCTTCATAAATATATAAAAGACCCAAACCACATTATTGCGTTATAACCAGACGAGATAGCCGACGATTTAACATACGAGGAGGTACCTGTTAAGATCTTGGATAGGAAAGAGCATGTCCTACGCACGAAGGTTATACCACAAGTCAAAGTTTTGTGGAGGAACCATGCTATTGAGGAAATGACCTGGAGTTGGAATTGAAAATGAAAGCGAGGTACCCTCACCTGTTCGAAATACCAGGTACGTACGTCAATTTCGAGGACGAAATTTTATAAGGAGGGGAGGTTGTAAGACCCCAACTTATTATAAATAAAATTGAATTTTCTCTATTCATTATTCTAAATTAATAAGGTGTTAATTTGATATAATACTTTGGTTATGGGTGAAATGTGCAAATTTTACAAAATAAGCAAGTGGTTATAAAATATTCATTTTTGTCGGGGAATATTCTTTTGGTCGTGGAATATTCTTTTTGTCGGAGAATATTCGTACGACGGCGCAGCCATTCGTGGGGCTCATAACAGAATAACTATTGGATGAAGAAAACGACAAAGTATGAGTTTTTATAAATAACGTTGTAATTTTTACCGTTAACACTATTGGAATACCTGATGGTTAAAATATAGTAATACGCGTGGTTGAACAGTAGCACACGGTGTTGTATAGTATTGTTGAATTATTAATTCATACGTAAGAAGGCACTACTCAATAATTGTTACAGTAGTTACTGTTCAATATTTTATTTTATTGATTTAATAATTGCTGCGTTGATATTTAATATTATTGTTGTTTCAATAATTGTCAACGCACAAAGATTTCCCATTATCGGATCAATAATTCATATTATTTGAATAATATTATTAGATAGCATTATTGGCAATGTCTAAAAAGTTCTGTCAAGGAGAGGTTTGGTCACCTAATTGCGCGCCAGTAAGGAGAAATCCTTATTGGAAAGCCCCCTCTTTCTTGGGAACGACTTGGTTGTCATAATTATGATTCTGTAATATCATTAGTGAATAATTAATTATTGATTTATATGATAAAAAAATATTTATTTGATATAAATGATGGATTTATTTATTTTATGTGATTATAAATTAAGGAATTAATGCTGAGGTGTTTTATCAGTATTTTTGTCGGAATGGAGGTATTAAAAATTATCCGTTTGTGGATTTCGGATATTTTCGGTTTGGAATTTGGAAAAACTCAAAGCTACAAAGTTGTAGAGAATTCGATTTCGTGTGGAATGGACATAAAATTCGTATTTTTCTGATAAACAGGCTATTTTCTATGAATTACTGAAGTTTTAAAAAATAAAATGATTTTTATTAAATTATGGGTGGGACCCACTTTTTGTTGGTGTTGAATGCACATGGGCTGCTGAAAATTTTCAGAATTGGTGGCTAGCTTGCTTGCGTAGAAGAAAGAATAAGAAATAATAATATTCTATTATTTTAGTCTCCTTTGGCGTTCTAACATTTTCCTATAAATAGGCGCTTAGGTTAAAATTGAAAATCACACCACAAACAAGTTTTCTTTCTCTCTAGATTATCGAGCGTATTTTGTGAGTATTTTAATACTTTGAGAGTTGCTATTTCGTGCAAGTTTCTGTCGGTTTTATATCCGAAATTCAGTCAGAAGTACGGTTATTTTGAGGTAAGGGATGTAATTTTCTTCTTAAATGATATTATTTTCTTCAAAATATTGGTTGAGTCCGAAATATTGGTTGAACTTTTTAATCAAATTTGGAATTTTTTGTGTCGGGATTACTATTCACGTATACGGCACTATTCACGTATACGGCACTATTCACGAATACGACACTATTTACCGAAAAATGAAAATTTTCCTTTTTGTCCAAGATGTCTATTATGGTTACTATCTTTGATTGTATCAATGTTTTGATCTTTATTTTTGAATTCTGCTTCAAAATTGGTTATTATAAAGTATTAGTGATTTTGGATAAACTGTAACACGAATCTCTAATATTTGTCCTTCTATCTCACTGGATTCGTTTTCTTTAAAATATTTTTCATCATCCTCAGTCTTAAATGATGATATTACTGAATATCTTTGGCCTGTAGTGCAAAGATGAATGATTAACCGATGAATATCTTTGGCCAGTAGTGCAAAGATGGCGGTGTTGAGATGAACATGACCAATTTGGTGATATAAATGAATATCTTTATTTTGCAGTGTAAAAAAGATAAATATTTAATTAAAGATGTATATTGATTGTTGTTATAGGGATAAAATATTGATGATGGACTTTTAAATCTTGGAAGATAGTAGAATTCATTCTCTACATGACTCTTCTAATGGATTGTTGTTTAATTGCGGTTGTTGATCTAAAACTTGTTGTCATTATATTCTATCGATTTTTCCTGTTGAAGACTAATGATGATTTGTTGTATATTATCTTAGTCATAATATTCTTTACTGGACTAGTTGAGCTCACCCTTTTCCTTTTTGTTCTATTTTTCTTCTCAGGAGGTGAGAACATAGCAGGATCGAGTCGGGGTATGGAGTGATGGTTCTAGAAAGATGTTTTAGCAGTCCTCACTATTTCTGTAAAATAGTGTATGAATAATTATAATGAGGACTTATTTGAGTGTTGATATTGTCTAGAAGACAATATTTGTATTTAAACTCACAGTATGTGTTGTCGTATTTTGCACGACAATAGTATTATTGAAGTTATAGTTTGCTTTCTGTACCATGTATTTGGCGACTCAGAATGGGTGTTGTATACCTATTTTGGGGGCGTCACAGTTTATGTCTTAAAATCTCCTTAAAATTAAACGAGTCGATCGTAGTGACTGGTCAAAGTGGTCCAGAAGTCCACGATTATGTTTTCTGAAAATTCCAGAAAACTTCAAGAACATGTTTCTGACAACAGTTTGACCGGACATTATCTGCTTGATTTGTTGTTGTTATGATGATGTTAAGAGTATTCACAACAGTTTCCTTATCTCTATCCCTACACTGCAGTGTTATTGGGTCATTCTGTAGGATAAGGATTTAATTTTTTTCATTATCTACCCAATAGGTTCCTAATATTGATTTCTTAAATATTAAAATTTAAAAGTTAAATTTTGAAAGTTCCAACAGTCAAATCATGTTTTGAACGTTGTAACTATTTTTTTATTTAAAAGTAATTGTTGTTTGAATTCCAAAATTGCAATTATTTTAATTTAAAAATAGATATTGCTAGAAATCAAAATGTGCAACGATCATTATGTGTTTATGAGAACTAAAACAATATTATTTTAATTATAAAATAATAAAATTTATAATTAGTAGTAATATTTTTACAAAAATGATCAAAATCAAAATTTTTGATTTTAATTATTTTTATAGTTCTCTTTCTTCTCTAAATCCTTTGTTTAAAAAATAAAAATGAGTGAATTTGATAGGCATACCCAAATCAGCAATTAAGTGAGATAAGATCCTTTAACCAACATAAAATCGCAATAAATAGGGTGTGAAATGTCATTTTACATAAATAGGGAACCCTCTTTTGATTCTCTCACCCCGAGGAGTCAAATCATATATAGGGATTAAAATAGAGAATTATATAAGGATAAGAAAACTGTTGGATATTGATTTATTGATATATTCTTTAAATATGGGGATAAAGAGTTTATTGGGGAAACTGCTGTGAATGCTCTAAGTAATAGATCCGTTGTCCTACATGTTGGCTACACACTGAAGTTTATAGATCACAAAAACATTAGCCGAATTTCTAGTTGTGGTAGCTCAAAGGTGACTGCTCGAACTGCTCTTCATTTTTGGATAACCCTGAAATGAAGAACAACTCTGACAATCACTTTGCATGCTTTGATCTCGTTGGTTTTATGATGTTTGATCGTTTTGTTTATTGTATCTTGTAGTATTACACTATGTCTACAAGATCTGACCTTTGTCTTGTCTAGAAACACCATACACACGATTTTAATCTTGGTCAAACCCACTCACTCGATAACTGCACTTGGTGTTCTGGGTTTGCATGAAGAACATGAAGAACACCTAGAAGCGATTTGCTCTGCCGCTATAGGTGGTCTTTAATGATGATTATTTATAAAAATTATATTTCTATTAAATAATTATAGAAAATTAGTTTTTAATTATTAAAATAACAAATAAATTATAAAAAATTATTTTAAATTTAAAATTAGTTTTTAATTATTTTAATATATTTCATAAATATTTAATATTTTTGAAATATTAAAGGTATTTAATTTATTTAATTATTACATTAAATAAATTATTTAAAAATGATTTTAATACTTAAAAATCATTTAAAATTATATTATGGTATAAGAAAATATTTTAAGTTATTTTTTAATGACTTTTAATATTTTGTGATGAAATTCATTAATAAATTAATATTAATGATAATCAAGTTATTTAATAAATAAATTAAATAAATAAATTAAAAATGATTTTATTATATTAAAAATTATTTTAAATAATGATAAGGTATTTAAAAATATTTTAAGTTATAAAATATAACTTTCAATATTTAAAGGAAAATTTTATTAATTAATTATTATTAATGATATTAAAAGCGATTTAATAATTATATTAAATACTTTAGTTTAAAAATGATTTTATTATTATAAAATTATTTTAAATGAAAATAAAGTGTTTAAAGATATTTTAAGTTATAAAATATAACTTTTAATATTTAAAGGATATTTTCATTAATAATTTAATATTAATGATATTTATTTAACATTAATGATATTAAATTTATTTAATAATTATATTAAATAAATAGTTTAAAAATAAATTTATTAATTTAAAATCATTTAAAAGGGATATAAATGAATTAAAAATATTTTAAGTTATACTTAATGACTTTTAATATTATGAGGAATAATACATTAATATTTTAATATTAATGATAATTATTTAAAAATAATTTTAAATATTTTAAAAATCATTTAAGGGTAATAATTAATACTTTAAAAATATTTTGAGTTATTATAAATAACTTTAATATTTTGGCAATGGTTTCATTAATAGTTTAATATTAATTAAATGTTAATGATAATAGAATTGTTTACTATTTAAATCATTTTATAATAATTTCGGTGTTTGAAAATTCATGATAAATTATAATAAATGTTTAAAAAAATTATTTTTAATTCATTTAAAAATAATATGACTGATATTTACAGATATTGAATTACGGAGTAGAGTCTTAAACTCGATAATTACCCGATAAAGCTGTCGGTACACCGAAATGTTTTAGAAATTGATATGGATTTAGATATTTTGATTGTGTTAATGTTTGTTTGTGATGCAATGACTGTTGAACATGTGTGATAATGTGATTAGGTTATGTGCTGACTGCGAAATGCACAGTACTGTGTGTTATAGTATATTATTCTAATCGAACGAATGATCTGATTAATGATAGGTCGTGATATAAAAGATAAAACTAAGTTGTATTTTGTAAGCAGCGCATCAGGCAAGTATCCTACTTTTGCATTTTCTTTATGCAATGGACATGAGTAAGAATGTTTCGTAATTATATTATTATTGCATGCATTATTAACCCTATATATATATACGCCATTGATTATCAACATGTTAGTATATGGTAATTCAGATATATATTATGTTCGTTAATTTCTATAAATGGTTATACAAGTGTCCCCACTTGGATAATCATTGTATTTAATCACATGTTGATACACCTTTGTTAATTACCCGTATATATATATGTTGAATTATAGATTATTGTTGAACAATATAAAACCTTACCATTATCCAACCGAATTGCTTTGGTTTGGAACCCCGACAAATATGAACATCCAAAATTTTTATGTGCCCAAGGTAGACAGAGTGAACGATTATATCGTTCTTATTTGTAGTATTGATCAATACAGGGTACAACGGGCTGATCACCCCCGTGCCCGTAAGTTATGACGGTTTACAGATGAAGTTCTGTTTAACCTTTTCAAAAATGAAAACAATGTTCAATAGTATGTCACCTTAACCCTATTCATAGTCAGTACGTAGTTTCAAAAATTTGAAAGAGGGTTGTTATATTATTATTATTATCAGTTTAGATTACTTCACAACTATTGATTTGTTGTAGAAGGGTAGTATAAAGAAAACATTTAAATTCTTTCAGCTTATATAATTGATAATACTTGCTGGGCACTCAAATGCTCATCCTTGCTTAATTTAAATGTTTTCAGCTAAGTGTGAACAAGTAGAAGGCTCGGCTAAGAATAAAGGGAAAGGAAAGGTTGTTGAATGAGTGCAATGCTATTTTATGTAATAGTTAACTTTATTAAGACAAGTATGATATCTATTTATTATCATGTATTGTAAGGAATGTATTTAAAGGTTACGTACTTGGGAGCTAGACTCTGATAATTATGTAAATTAAGTTTGTTATTTATATTATTGTTATTATTATTAGTATTATTCCGCTCATAGAAATGGTATCGTGAAGCACCGAGTTCGGGTTTCAAGTACCCGAATTTGGGTGCTTTACAGGTTGGTATCAGAGCTATAAGGTTAGAAACCTTAGGTGGGATAGACCTTAGGCTAAAACCTTAGAACAAAGGGAAACGTTGAAAATACAAATAACTCATATAGAGTTTAAAAATGAGATGAATTGAATAAGTTCATCGTCAAATCAAATAAAAAGATAACTTATATAAAACTATTATTTGCTGTGTGTATATATTCTTTGTTAATCAAGATAGTTTGTGTGTAGATGTTATGTGGAATAAGGATTAGGATACCCTCAAGTCGTAAAGAAAGAGTCAACCTCTATACACCCGAGCTAATATCGCAGCCAATAGCTGAAATAGAGGCTCACATTGAAAGCGACCCTGATAAGGTGGTTAGTATGAAAAAGTACAGTACCGGACCAAGAAACGATAATATAACTGATAGGTAAAGTATAGTTAAAGAATATGTGGTCAATGTCGAGTTCTTGAACTCATGTTTATGGTGAGTTCTTAAACTCGTAATGTGTTGTAAGTTGGACGAACTAGGTATAGTTTGGTGTGAATGGATTATTGAGGATGATGGTAATAGATAGATTACTAGGCAATTGATCTTTAGTGAAGGCGTAAGAAATAAGTGGTATTAGTATTAGTTGAATATGTATAATTTTATGTTGTGTATATGATAAGTATGTCTGTATAAGGTAATATTCTCAACTTCTGTATAAGTTGTGGCAGCGATTCCCGACTTTTGAGTCACAAAGGGATAGCGGATGTTTAAAGCAGTATGTGTTATAGAATGTCAAGTGTTATGAATATGAATCTATGTTGGATTAATAAAATAAGTTGGTATAAAGATAGTAAGCAATTATCTGAGCACTGGTTAATATAGTTAACCAAAGTTTTTGAAATATAATATTTTGAATATATGATTATTCGAGTAGAAAATTTCTCATTATGTATATACCCTAAGATATAAAAAGAAAGTTGATGAAAGATAAATTATGATTAATCAGATAATGCTGCCAAGACGAAAATGAAATCAACGGACAGAAGAACCTGTCGATAAAGCTGGAAGACAACCAGACCCGATACAAAATTTTGCGAATATGGTCGCTCAAGATATGTAGAATGGAATACTAGCCATGGGAAATCAGCTAGAAAATCGATTAGCAAACTTCAAAGACTTCAAGGTAGTCGGAACGCCAGGATCAACTGACCCTGTGGAAGCATTAGTGATAGCTAGAGTAATAGAGGGACAAAAGATAACTTTTCCCACCTATACAATGAAAGGGGGGATGAATTTTTGGTGGGAGACTAATCAAGCTAAAGCCGGAAAAGGGAGTAATGGCAGTAGGACTGAAAAAAGGAAAGGAGATAATTTTGGGAATACCGAAATTAGGCTAGGAGGTGGAAAGAAACAGGTTATGAAATGTAGAAATTGCGGAAAGAATCACTTGAGAGAGTGTCTTAAAGGTAAGTTTGCATGTTATAAGTGTGGGAAGAAGGGACATATCTCTCCCAACTGCCCCAATCTAAGAATGTATAGTAGATGTTTTATTTGTGAATCAATGGAACATAAGGTGAAAGACTGTCCAAAAAGGGGAAGGGAGGCAAAGAATGCGAATACCAAAAAAGGCAGCAGGACATTGGCGACAACGGGACCAACTTCAACAAACGAACCAATAGAACCAACCACAGGAGTCTTCAGTATGATAGCTTAAGATACGGTGGCAGCTGATGTAACGACCCCAAAATTCATACAATATAATTCTCAACCTCGGTCGTTAATAACACATCTACCTTCTAATTTTACATCCTTATTCGATGTTACACTTTATAAAATGCGGAATAATTTAAACTTTTCTATCTTCTTACTTTAATTCCCTGAATCAAAACCTTTATCATCTACATGTCTTTGAATCATATATAATCCATGATTCACTTCATCACAATTATTATATCAAATTTTACATTTCAACTCGATAACCTTTGCATATCAGATAACTCAAATTTAAACTTTACAACTCAACATAAAACTATACATCATAAAACATTTAGTACATCTCATGAATCTTAATCATGGTTTAAAGAAATAACAACTTTAGCTAAAATAAAAATTAATCTTCGTGTATTATTTCTGATCCACGTCATTCAAGTAGCACATAGTGTTTACCTTCAATCCTTAACCTGCAAAAATGGTTATTTGCAAGGTTGAGCTCGACAGCCTAGCAAAATCTAACAGTTTTTATGCATCACGTAGCACATAATAACATGCTCAACATATATCTCATAAACATTGGACTAACATAACATACATGCTATAGTTCATGTAACAAGTATAAAGATTGAGTTCCTTACTCAACCAACATGCTTTACTCAATCAACGTAGTCATAAGTTGACTTTAACATTTCATACATTCAACATATATATATAACACATCATGCTCTTTGCAATAAAGATTTAAAACAATTAAATTCACATAGCAAATAGGAACTAAAAGACTTGCCTTAATCGTTGTTTACCAATAACAGTTTAACAGCTTACAGTTATCTGCACTTCACGTGCCCTACATAATTATATAATCATGCACATCAACTATTAGTCACATAGCAACGCATAGTAGTTGTAATGTAAACTTTAATTTACGCCTCATAACCCTTCCTATCATAGATACACAATGTTCAATTTGATTGTGTTAACTTTCAACTTATATCTCACTGTATTTCATATTCGAAGTTCATTAAAGTGTTTAAGTCTTGCTAGGATTACTTATTGGTTTTATATTAACACTATTAAATATCTTATTATATTCATTTCATTTGATTTAAAACAATTTTTACGTTCATTATCACTTATCATGGCGTTTCGACTTTTATTCGTCACACGCCCAATTTGTCTCTCTTGTGTGTGCTTAGTATGCGTATTCAACTTATCTAATATATCATTTATTAATGTTTAGCATCATTATACTTCATAATATTCATGTTCTATAACTTAGAACAACATCTATTAGCGTCGACATCACTATACTTGTGTATGTGCATGACCGACGCCCTCCGATTGCCTCTGAATACGCATCAGTCACAAAGATGACCATTTTGACTACTGTTCCCGACCTCAAATTGAAACACTAAAAGAATAAAAATTGTTGGTTTATTCGTCCTCGTTCCGGATCATCTTGAATCACCTCAATCAGAGTTCGTATGAAACAATTATGCCTATTTTACTATAACAGGTTGAAGTAGTCACACCTGACACACTTTGGGGCACAATCATGCGCCTAATTTAGTTTTGGGCTGCAGTCAGTACACGCCTCTCAGGTAAGCAGCTCCACCCCAAATGACTTAGGGCACAACACAGCTACGCCCGTTAGCAAAAACGGGACCTGAAGGTTACTGTTCATGCGATTTTTGACCCTTTTCTCCTACTAATCTTCATAACTTGAGTTATACACATCCAAATTAGTCCGTTTTTGATTCTATGGATTCTTAATTCATAGAACTACAACATACTAGAATTATAATAGTTTATAAAAACATTAACCAACCTAAAATTTGACCCAAAACACATGTTCATACACTATTTCATGTTTTAAACACATTTAGCGAATTCAATCGCCACGACTTCGTTTCTTAACCAATTGACATGATTCAAACTATGCCATTTTTGTTTCTTAACGTACTAACATAATCCAACACCAATTTGCAGATTATAGCACATATAGGACATGAAATTTTGTACTTTTTAAAGCCATTTTCAAACATAAACACTATTATTTATTTTTTTCTTCCTACAAACCCAATTTCATGTGTTTGATACTCAAACAACCCTTATATATAATGATTGACAGATTATAAACCCTACCAACATGTATATGTATCAATCCAACATAATTATTAATAGAAATTTCAAAAACAAGAGTTAAAATTAGAGTAGATTATACCTTCAAACCCTAGTTGTATGCTAGCAAGAGATGGTGACAACAACTTCTCCTTCCTCACCAAGCTCTCCCTAAACTCTCTGCGTTTCTCTTCTAGCTTTAGCCTTAGGATTATACGTATACACTAACTGATATAATACGTTAAAAACCAAAAAGGCTTTATCAGTTATAGTATGCCAAAGGCTACAAGGCCATGTTTGGCAATCCTCTTAAAATCTCAATTCAGTTTATTTTTATATTACTTATATAATATAGTTCAATTGTCACATTTATTCAATTTAAATCACAATCATTATTTAACCTTATAATATTTATTTAACCAATATAATTCTTAATATTTATTTAATAAATACCAATCTTCTAATTTAATTATCCCTTTAATTATATTATTCTTTTAATTTAATAATTCTATAATTTAATTAGTCTCTAATTAAATTATCATCAGCACACTTTAATAAAATTACTCCACAACAACATCCATAAATTTAATTTATTTAACAAATAAATCAACCAAAATATTTATTTAATTTACTAATCTTATTCAGTTAATTTTCTTTTCATAACAAATTCATTTAATTTCTTCAATAGTTAAATTAACTATTAAACCTCACTTTCCCAATATATGAATATATATTTCTCTTCACATCAGATCACATATTTCAAAATATATAGCACATATATATAATTACTCAAACTCAAAACATCTCATAATAAGAATTTTAATTATTAAATTCCTATTTTAATAATTTATAAAAATTTGGGTTGTCACAGCTGAGAATGCAACTCCAGGTATTATTCTAATCAACTTTATTTTCTTATATATGATTTTCTTATATATATAGTAAATTATTTTATAAAGAAATTTTGAAGGAGGAATTTGAGTTCTTTTAGAAATCAAATTTCCGTTTAATCAGATAGACAAGCTTTATATGAATAGTTAAAGATCAGTTCGATCAATGTTGGTTGAGATCTACTTGCAAAGATTGTGTAAGCTATGTACCCTGGTATGTATAGGTTTTAAAACGGTGATTCTGGGGACAAAATCTTTATAAGGGAGGGTGAATGTAACAACCCGATATTTTCTATATAAATAAATCAGAAATTTTGCGTATATTTTTTTTTATTAAAATAAATATGGGGAATATGTGCCAAGATAATGTGTATATGTATATTTGTGATAAATAAAAATTTATTTATTACATGAATAATTTTAAATAATTTTATTTTAGAATTATTAATTATTATAAATTATATTTTTATAATAATTAATTTTATAATAGAAATGTTTTTATTAATTATTTTCCATGAAAATATGATTATTATATTATTTAAATAATATATTAAATGATTTTAGAATAATAATTATTTTATTATATAAATTTTAGTACGTATTATTAAGTTAATTATTTTAACTTAATTAATAATGTTAAGATAAAGCAGATAAATCGAGATATGGAATCCAAACCCTAATTTTGGACTTTGATCAAGGCATGAGAATAATAATATAATATTAATTATATTTTGATTTTTCAGTGCTATAAATATGTACTGTATATATGTGGACTTATAATGGTTGGTCAAGTGGTGTATTATGTCAAACCCTAGTTTTACTATGCTAAATCCTATTTTGAGATCCAAATTAGAGTACAAGATTGTTTTATAATTGTGTTATGTGATCTATGACCATTATTATAAATATTAACATTAATTAGAAAATTCCTAATTATAAGAGACCCTAATTGTAGATTAAAACCTTAATTTGGTAATTGAAAACCCTAATTTGAAACTCAATTGTGAGTTTAAGACTATTATATAATTATGTTATATGATTTTATGATTAATTAGGTCAACCCTAATTAACATTTAGATATATTAATTTCTAGAAACCCTAATGTTTGAATTATAAACCCTAATTGTGATTTAGTAACCCTAATTACCAAAATTATAAACCCTAATTGCTAAATTAGCAAGGTTAATTATAATTAGTATATAATACTCTAATGTTCATATATAATTAGAACCCTAATCTAATTAAGGAAACCCTAATTATAAATTTTAGAAACTAAAATTTTATATTTTTTAAACCCTAATTGCTAAATCCTACAAATGCTATATACTAAACCTTAGGGTTGAACCCTAAGGGTTTGTTAAGTTTACTATTTGGCCATTAAAATTATAAGCACAATGACCAAATTGCCCTTATGCACATGTTTATTATATTGCTTGCCAATTTAGACAACACTTTAGTGGTTCAACCACTCTTGACTTTGCACATGATTAATAAAGTCCAGCAAATCAGCTAGTTTAGCCAATACATTGCATTCAAGACTCATATAAATAGATTGAGAAAGAGAAAAACTCATATTTTTGCCCATTTGATCACATTTCACATCCAAGTCCCTCTCTCTTTCTAACCCATTTAAATATAGTAGCATTTCATCCACATATTCAAGCCCTACGAACACCCTTAACAAATCAGTAGCCTAGAATCAAGGATTTGATCAAGAAGGTATAACACTAAACCTAAAAATCTGACCTTTGATGATGTGTTAGATGTTGTTTTTTTTGTGTTAAACATGTTAGATATAGTGTATAATGATGATCTGGGTTGATAGATGTTAGATCCATAACATCTATAGGCTCAGATCTAGCATTTTCAAAATCTGAGAATTTTTACTTTTGGGATCTGACAACGAATGTCAGTGGCAACCAATCTTTCTTTGTTATGTGTTTTTATTGTTTAAAGCTTTGAATATGTAGTTTTTGATCTGGATCAAGAATCAGACTTAGATCTAGTCTAGATTGCAAGTTATTGTTGGTCAAAGTCGGTTGACCGACCATGACTGCACCATTTCGGGCAACCTGTAAAACTATGAACAAACGCTTCGACAAAGGTATTCAAGCCGCCTCAGATCCGCCATGTTGTTTTGATGTTTTGGTTTGATTGTTGTGTCTAATTTGTAGTAAAGTATATCAACTCCACGTTTATGTCTTAAAATCTCCTTAAAATTAAACGAGTCGATCGTAGTGACTTGTCAAAGTGGTCCAGAAGTCCACGGTTACGTTTTTTAGAAATTCCAGAAAACTTCAAGAACATGTTTCTAACAACAGTTTGACCGGACATTATCTACTTGATTTGTTGTTGTTATGATGATGTTAAGTAATAGATTTGTTGTCCTACATGTTGGCTACACACTGAAGTTTATAGATCACAAAAACATTAGCAGGATTTCTAGTTGTAGGAAGTTTCAAAGGTGATCGCCGAATCGCTTCTTCATTTTGGGTAACCCAGAAATGAAGAACAACTCTGACAGTCACTTTGCATGCTTTGATCTCGTTGGTTTTATGATGTTTGATCGTGTTGTTTATTAGATCTTGTAGTATTAAACTATGTCTACAAGGTCTGACCTTTGTCTTGTCCAGAAACACCATACACACGATTTTAATCTTGGTCAAACCCACTCACTCGATAACTGCACTTGGTGTTCTGGGTTTGCATGAAGAACATGAAGAACACCTAGAGCGACGGTTCTGTCGCTATAGGTGATCTTTAGCGATAAATTATTTATAAAAAAATATATTTCTATTAAATAATTATAAAAAATTAGTTTTTAATTATTAAAAATACCAAATAAATTATAAAAAAATTATTTTAAATTCTAAAAAATAGTTTTTAATTATTTTTAATATATTTCATAAATATTTAATATTTTTGAAATATTAAAGGTATTTAATTTATTTAATTATTACATTAAATAAATTATTTAAAAATGATTTTAATAATTTAAAAATTATTTAAAATTATATTATGGTATACTAAAAATATTTTAAGTTATTTTTAATGACTTTTAATATTTTGTGATGAAATTCATTAATAAATTAATATTAATGATAATCAAGTTATTTAATAAATAAAATAAATAAATAAATTAAAAATGATTTTATTATATTAAAAATCATTTTAAATAATGATAAGGTATTTAAAATATTTTAAGTTATAAAATATAACTTCAATATTTAAAAGTAAATTTTATTAATTAATTATTATTAATGATATTAAAGTTATTTAATAATTATATTAAATACTTTAGTTTAAAATGATTTTATTATTATAAAAATCATTTTAAATGAAAATAAAGTGTTTAAAGATATTTTAAGTTATAAAATATAACTTTTAATATTTAAAGGGTAATTTCATTAATAATTTAATATTAATGATATTTATTTAACATTAATGATATTAAATTTATTTAATCATTATATTAAATAAATAGTTTAAAAATAAATTTATTAATTTAAAAATGATTTTAAATATTTTAAAAATCATTTAAGGGTAATAATTAATACTTTAAAAATATTTTGAGTTATTATAAATAACTTTAATATTTTGGCAATGGTTTCATTAATAGTTTAATATTAATTAAATGTTAATGATAATAGAATTGTTTACTATTTAAATCATTTTATAATGATTTCATTTGTTTGAAAATTCATGATAAATTATAATAAATGTTTAAAAACATTATTATTAAGTCATTTAAAAATAATATGACTGATATTTACAGATATTGAATTACGGAGTAGAGTCTTAGACCCGATAATTACCCGATAAAGTCAGTTGGTACAATCAAATGTTTTAAATTGATCTCGACTTAGATATTTTGATTGTGTTAATGTTTGTTTTGTGATGCAACGATCGTTTGAATATGTGTGATAATGTGATTAGGTTATGTGTCGATCGCGAAATGCAAAGATTATGTGTTATAGTATATTGTTCTAATCGAACTAATGATCTCGCTTAAAGATAGTCAAGCGATATAAAAGATAAAACTAAGTTACCTTTTGTGTTAAATAGCATCAAAAAGTATCCTACCTCCAGATTTTCTTTATGCAATGGACATGAGTAAGAATGTTTCGTAATTATATTATTACCGCATGATTATTAACCCTATATTATATACGCCATTGATTATCATGTTAAGATATGGTAATTCGTATATATATTTCGTTCGTTAATTTCTATAAATGGTTATACAAGTGTCCCCACTGGATAATTATTGTATTTAATTACATGTTGATACACCTTTGTTAATTGCTCAGTATATATATATATATATATATATATATATATATATATATATATATATATATATATATATATATATATATATATATATATATATATGTTGAATTATAGGTTATTGTTGAACAAGATAAAACCTTACCATTATCCAACCGAATTGCTTTGGTTTGGAACCCGATAAGTATGAACATCCCATTCATGGGAAAATTTTTATGTGCCCAAGGTAAATGCAGAGTGAACGATAATATCGTTCTTGTATGTAGTATTGATCAATACAGGTACAACGGCCGATCACCCCCTGCGTCAGTGAAGTTATACGGCCATGATGAAGTTCTGTTTAACCTTTTCAAAATAAAAATAATGTTCATAGTATGTCACCTTAACCCTATTTATAACAAGACGTAGTTTCAAAAATTTGAAAGAGGGTTATGTTATTATTATTTGCCTCGATTACTTCACAACTATTGATTTGTTGTAGAAGGGTAGTATAAAGAAAACATTTAAATTCTTTCAGCTTATATAATTGATAATACTTGTTGGGCACTCAAATGCTCATCCTTGCTTAATTTAAATGTTTTCAGCTAAGTGTGAACAAGCTGTTAGAGTTTATGCCCTAGAGGCCAATTATTTGATATAATTGCTTAACGTTTTGATATTATATTTGATTGAATAAATATATGATTTTATTATGGTTTTATTTACTGCGTAATATAATTGTTAACATAATAAAATTCCTTAGAATAGTGATACAAATTATATAGTTTCAAGTATGTGACTTGAACATGAGATTATATATTACCATTAGTATCAGTGTTCTTAAATGTCCCTAGTCGAGTATCATTGTTGATTTGACAACAATGATGCATTGAGACTAGTATGTGGATTGACTGATGACCAAATCTCATTGGTCATAAATATATGAGATATTAAGTCAATGCATAGTACATGTTAGAGAACGATGTAATCGGATGCACTCCACCCGAGAATTCTATATGGAGCATTATGCGAAGTGTCATTAGCAATTCTCATAGTGACAATGATGTAATGGTCCTCCAATTCAAATAAATATATTACTACTACGAGAATTTATGTACTTTGATATATCAAATGTCACCTTTAATAGGTGGACTATAAAGGTGATTATTGGGTTCATCATTAATCGCGTGAGAAATATGAGTGATCTAGATGGAATTTAACCATCCTATATATTACGGGTGATATCCATAGGTTTCTTGATCGAGTAGACTATGAAATGCATGGCCATGCTCAAATAGTGATTTGTTTCATATAGTCTACTCATTGATCAAGAAAACTCGGATTAAATTATGAAGAGTATGACACATTCCATGACTCGAGTTTAATCTAGATATTAAGGTTAAAAGGATTAAATTACATTGAAACATTGGTCACTTAAAAGGTTGCATCGAATCATCGATCTTATTATTACTTGGGTAAAGAGTGATGCATTACTAGATGTCAGCTCAACGTTTATAATTTTATAATATAATTTTAAAATTATTGCCAACGTAATAATAACCTATGTGGTCACACACATGTAACGTTATTTTAAAGGGTTTAATTTAAATTTTAAGGATTTAAATATATTAATATGATTAATAGTATTTAAATCACAAATTTAAATTAAAAGGATAACTTCAGATATATGTATATTAATTAAGTAAGACTTAATTAAGAGATATATATATATAAATTGATTTTATAAAATTAGATTTTGATTTGATTAATTCCTTTTAACTACTATATATATGATATATAGCAGCCTACTTAGGTAAGATATCATAATTGAAAACCCTAAAGCCATTCTTAAAGGGAGACCAGAGAAAACAGCTTTCAAAATCCATTCATTTTGGTGGTGGCTAGTATCTGCAAGTCCTTCTTATTGCAGTAATCGCTCGACCTGTCAAGTGCGGCTGCTCGTGGTGGATCTGAGAGGCGTAAATCGGTTTGTATTGCGTTGGAGATTCGAGGCGCAATGGCTTTTTGATTCTCGCTTTTGTTTATATCGGTATAATCTTCTAAACCTCTCAATTAATTGATTTTCGCATGGATCCTGCTTTTAGGTTTCGTAAATTGCTTTAAAATTTTAATTTTTGCATGCGCTTCGCGTCAAGCCCAACAAAGTGGTATCGAGCTACTTGCAAAAAGATTAATTCAGATTACGTGTTTTAATTGTATTCGATATATATGATATATGATGATGCATGTTTACCGATATAAAATTGAATATATGATATTCCGTTGTATGTGTATTCTCGGTATATATGATGATATCGTTAATCGTATCTTTAATCGGTGGAATAACAATATAACTATTCTAATTCGGATTAGAAGCATGAAGAATCATTTTAATATGATTAATCAAATCGGAAATATATGATAAATTTCGGGGTGTATTGTTATTCGTTTTAATATGATTAATTCAAAACCGACATATATGATTTGTTATTATGGGTGTTTTGGTGGATTAAAATGTATGATTCTCAAACTGCTTTTTAGATTCAGATGGAAAAATTTCGCAATGTCTGTAATGTAGTTCAAATTTTTTTCCTGTGGCGCCGCCGACCACGCCACGACCGGTTCCACCGCTGTGGGGAGACCCCTCGACCCCCGTCATAGCGACGATGGTCGTGTCCCTATATTTTATATATAGTTTTCTTTTAATTATATATAAATTGTTATGTGCTTATTGTGGATATGCATGGTGCATGCTTATGGCCTTTTGACCCATAGGTTAGTGGTTTTTGGTTTTGAAATACCATTGCATGTCGTGGCCTTTCTATAAATTCTAATGTAATATTCTTTTCTCATCTAAATCCCCTCGAATGTAACTCGAGGTTTCTTTATGTCATGTAATAAACTGTAATTAATGAAGATGTCAAGATGGAGAACACAATGGAAAGATGATGATGGAGAGGAGGTGCATACTAGAGGAAGATCCAAGGAAGTTATTTATTTTAAGATCTTTTACCACCTTAGATTGACCTTCAATCTTTCATTAGCTTGAAAAGATTGGCAGTGGATTGGGCCATAACTGTGACACATTTAATTTTGCACTTTATTTATGCTTATATGTGATATGATATGATTAATAATGTGCATGCTTAACAAGATTAAAATTGGTGAGATCTAAATTAATAAAATCCCTCATTAAATTATTAAGTCTAAATCAGATGCCTTCCAATGAATAACACTCATCAAGACCTTGATCAATAGATGTAGGTTTGCCAAAGCAAAGTACCCTATTTATCTAAGTAAGATGCGATAGGATAATTGTGATATCCAAACTATTAAAATCATTGGTCCCGACTTAACTAAGTTATCTCATCAGATTGTGGACTTAGAGGCATAGAGTTTGGTTGGTACCATTAGATGGACTAGAAACAAATGTTGTTTACCAAACTATCCAGGAGTTATATATGATATAATTGACAAAGGGTTGTCTACCTAAATAATTATGTTTTGAGAGAATAGCCAAAGCTAACTTAAGGCATAATGAAATATGGATCTTGGCTCACTAGAAAGATTTAATAGAAAATGCTTTCCTAATTAATGGTGAGGGCTATTAATTTGAATAAAATAGTGGGAGGTATATTTTGAATGTACTATTATCAATTATATAATACCAACTCAGAATTTGACTTATTATTGTTGCACTTATAAATTGTAGATATCAAATGGCAAACAACAACAACACAAATAGTCTTTCATTACGATCGGTCCTTGAAAAGGACAAGCTAAGTGGAATTAATTTCCTTGATCGGCATAGAACTTGAGGATTGTCCTCAAACAAGAGCGTAAGTTTATATGTCCTTGATGGGCCCATTCTCGCAAAGACCAAATTGCCATCGCACCACGCAAGCGGAGCATAATGTTTACAAGAAGCATCAAGATGATGCTCGGATGTGAGTCAGGTCATGCTAGCAACCATGAACGCCGAGCTTCGTAAAACATGAGTTAATGGATGCTTATGAGATGATCGAGCATCTCAAGAAATTGTTCAAGGGCATGCTCGACGGGAGAGGTATGATACAAGCAAGGTGTCAGATCACCGCAAAATGGGTGAACGTGATCCGGCTTGGTCCACATGTGCCGAAAATGATTGGGTATATTGAGTACCTTGATAGGTTGGGTTTTCCAATCACCCTAAGCCCAAATCGACCTTGTTTTGCAATCTTTGAACAAATAGCCTACTCTCAATTTGTTATGAACTATCTTATGAATGAAATTGAGAAACCCTCATCGAAAGTTGTTGAGCATGTTAAGAACCGCCGAGAACAACATGAAAAGGCGGTGACCCGGCCCCATAATGATGGTGCAAAAAGGGGAATGCTAAGGAAATGGAAAGGCAAGAAGAAGATAGATCTAAATCTTTTGCCAAACCCAATTCCAAAAACCAAACAAAGCTTTAAAACCTAAAGGTGGGGTGGCTAAAGAAGGTGAATGTCACTTCGTGGAAAACCGGACACCGGAAAAGGAACTGCCATGCTTATCCGGAAGAAGTGAAGAAAAGAAAAGGAAGTACGACTTCGATTCGTGTAGATATGTTATAGAAGTCAACTTATCTACTTCTACATCATGGGTATTGGATATCGGATGTGGTTCTCACATTTGTGTTAATGTGCGGGGACTCAAGGAGTAGAACTTTAAGCGAAAGGAGAGGTTGACCTCACGAGTGGAAATAGAGCAAAAGTCACGACCGGCCGTAGGAACTTATCATTTATCTTTGCCCAATCGGACTAGTTTTAGAATTAGAAGATTGTTATTTTGTGCCCGCTATAAGCAAAAACATTATTTATGTTTCTTGTTTGGACAAGAAAGGTTTTTCATTTATAATAAAGAACAATCGCTGTTTGTTTTACTTAAATGATATTTGTTATGGTGTTGCACAATTGTTTAATCGGCCTCTATATTCTTGATTTAGAAATGCCTATCTATAACATAAATACAAAACGATTTAAATCAAATGATTCAAATCCGACATATCTCCTGCATTGTCGTTTAGGCCTATAAATGAGAAACGATATCCAAACTCCATAAAGATGGGTTCTTGGATTCATTTGATTTTGAATCATATGAGAACGCGAAGTCTTGTTTATTAGGCAAGATGACTAAAGCCCCTTTCACTGGACATGATTGAATGGGCAAGCAATATGTATTGGGACTTATACATAGTGATGTATGTGGACCCATGAGTTCGTTAGCAAGAGGTAGGTTTTATTACTTCATTATATTTACTGATGACTTTAGTAGATATGGATATGTGTATCTTATGAGACACAAATCCAAATCCTTTGAAAAGTTCAAGGAATTCAAGAATGAAGTTCAAAACCAATTTGGCAAAAGCATAAAAGTCCTTCGATCCGATCGAGGAGGTGAATACTTAAGCCAAGTCTTTGATGACCTTCTAAAGGAGTGTGGTATTATATCACAACTCACTCCACCGAACACCGCAGAATGGAATGGTGTATCCGAGAGGAGGAATCGAACCTTGTTGGACATGGTACGATCAATGATGAGTCACGCAGATCTTCCAATAAGCTTCGGGGTCATGCCCTAGAGACAATTTGCATTCACACTTAACCGTGTTCCTATAAAGACGGTTCGTAAGACACTATATGAAATGTGGACCGGGAAACGCCCTAAGATGTCGCTCATGAAGATTTAGTCGCGAGACGCTCAGAAACGCCCCAATTCGACAAGCTCGGACCCAAATCGACAAATATAATTTTGTGGGATACCCAAAGGAAACAAAAGGGTATTATTTCTACAAACCTTCCGAGAACAAAGTGGTTGTTGCTCGAACCGGTATTTTTCTAGAAAGAGAATTTGTCTCTAAATGAAACAAAGGTGGGAGAAAGAGAACTCGAAAAAATTCGAGAACCACAAAATATCATTGAACTCGAAGTTGGAACATGAGCAGAACCACAAGAAATTGTGGAAAGTGAACTCCGCTTCAAATTACATAAGTCATTCAGAGATCCGTAGGACACGCCAAGAGCTTGAGAGATATTATGGATATCTTGTGACTCAAAAGCGGCGATGTGATGCTCATAGATCAAGATGAGCCTCGCTTCCTACCAAGAAGTTTATGAATGGACCAGATTTTGAGAAATGGCTTGAAGCCACAAAATCGAGATGGACTCCATGTATACTAACCAAGTATGGACTTCGGTTGATCCACCCAAGGGGTAAAACCAATCGGTGTGCAAGTGGGTTTTCAAGAAGAAAACCGACATGGATGGTAATGTACAAACCTATAAAGGCCGATGGTAGCAAAAGGTTTCAAACAAATTCAAGGTGTTGACTATGATGAAACCTTCTCTCCAAAGGGCAATGGTTAAATCCATCAGATCTTACTTGCTATTGCAACTTTTTTATGATTACGTAAATCAAGGCAGATGGATGTCAAAATCGCTTTCCTTAACGGAAATCTCCTTGAGGATGTGTATATGACACAACTCGAGGGTTTTGTCACCCAAAGGATGCCGAAAGGTATGTAGTTCGCAAATGATCCATTTATGGATCAAGCAAGCCTCTCTGAGTTGGAATCTTCGATTTGATGAAGCAGTCAAAGAATTTGGCTTTATTAAAATGAAGATGAACCTTGTGTATATAAGAAGGTTAGTGGGAGTCACATTGTATTCCTAGTATTATATGTTGATGACATATTAATTATTGGGAATGACATTCCTTCCTTACAGTCAGTAAAAACATGGTTAGGAAAATGTTTCTCCATGAAAGATTTAGCGATGTCGCTTTACATTTTAGGTATCAAGATCTATAGAGATAGATCAAGAAAAATGCTCTACCTATGTCAAAGTACATATATTGATAAAGTGTTGAAACAGTTCAAAGATGCAAGAGGCGAACAGAGGAAACTTACCCGTGACTCATGGTGTAAAGATCTTTAAGGCCCAATGTCCTAAATCACAATATGATGAGGAGCGTATGAGAAAGATCCCTTATACTTTGGCAATTGGATCTATCATGTATGCAATGATATGTACTCGTCCGGATGTCTCGTGATGCTTTGAGCATGACGAAAGCAGATACCAAATCGAATCTAGGTGAAGGTTATTGGACAACAAACCAAGAATATCCTCCGGTACACCGAAAAGGACTAAGGATTCATTCTTGGTATATGGAGGTGAAGACGAACTAGCAAAGAAAGGGTTACACAGATGCTAGTTTCCGGACTAACAATGATGACTATAAGTCTCAACAGTTTTGTGTTTTGCATTTAATGGTGGTGTGTTAAATGAAAAGTTCAAGCAAGAGATGAATGTCGATTCTACAAACAGAGGTGAGTATATTGTCGCTTCTAAAGTGCGCCCAAGGAGGTCAGATGGATTAAAAGTTCATCAACGAACTTGGTGTTGTTCCAACCATTGTTGATCCCATTGCTCTATACTTGTGATAATAATGGAGCCATTCAAGACAAAGCTAAGGAACCCGAGATCTCACCAACGATCCAAGCATATACTTAAGCGGTACACTCATCTCATCCGTGAAATCATTGATAGAGAGATGTACATATAGGAAGAGTGCCAACAGATAATAATGTCGCAGATCCACTAACCAAGGCTTTGTCGCAGCAGGTAAACGTACTGGCCACACTAGTTCCATGGGTATTAGATACATGAGTGATTGGCTCTAGTGCAAGTGGGAGACCTCATAGAGCTTATGCCCTAGAGATATCCATAGGCCTCTTGATCGAGTAGGATCTATGAAATGCATGGCCATGCTCAAATAGTGATTTATTTCATATAGTCTACTCATTGATCAAGAAAACTCAGATTAAATTATGAAGAGTATGACACATTCCATGACTCGAAGTTTAATCTAGGATATTAAGGTTAAAAGGATTAAATTACATTGGAACATTGGTCACTTAAAAGGTCAGATCGAATCATCGATCTTATTATTACTTGGGTAAAGAAGTGATGCATTACTAGATGTCGCTTTCACCGCTTATAATTTTATAATATGATTTTAAAATTATTGCCAACGTAATAATAACCTATGTGGTCACACATAGAACGTTATTTAAAGGGAATTAATTTAAATTTTAAGGATTTAAATATATTAATATGATTAATAGTATTTAAATCATTTAATTTAAATTAAAAGGATAACTTGTATATATGTATATTAATTAAGTAAGACTTAATTAAGATATATATATATATATATATATATATATATATATATATATATATATATATATATATAAATTTGGATTTTATAAAATTAGGTTTTGATTTGATTAATTCCTTTTAACTACTATATATATGATATATAGCAGCCTACTTAGGTAAGATATCATAATTGAAAAACCCTAGCCGCTTCTTAGAGAGAGACTAGAGAGAAAACAGCTTCAAAATCCATTCCTTTTGGTGGCTAAGTACCTGCAAGTCCTTCTTAACGCGTAATCGCTCACTTGCCTCGTTAGTATGTCGTGGTGGATGTGGAGAGGCGCAATCGCTTGTATTGCGTTGGAGATTCGAGGCGCAATGGCTTTGATTCTCGCTTTTGTTTATATCCGTATAATCTCTAAACCTCTCAATTAATTGATTTTGCATGGATCCTGCTTTTAGGGTTTCTGAAATTGCTTTAAAATTTTAATTTCATTGTATGCTTTCGCGTCAAGCCCAACACAAGGTAAGGCTCGACTAAGAATAAAGGGAAATGAAAGGTTGTTGAGTGAGTGCAATGCTATTTTATGTAATAGTTAACTTTATTAAGACAAGTATGATATCTATTTATTATCATGTATTGTAAGGAATGTATTTAAAGGTTACGTACTTGGGAGCTAGACTCTGATAATTATGTAAATTAAGTTTGTTATTTATATTATTGTTATTATTATTAGTATTATTCCGCTCATAGAAATGGTATCGTGAAGCACCGAGTTCGGGTTTCAAGTACCCGGATTTGGGGGCTTTACAATCATTCTCCATTTCTTCATCTTCTGAGTTTGCATCATGCTGACTCCTTTCATCTGATTCATCAGAGAATTCTTTATGCTGGTTTTCATCATTAGTGCCTTCTTCAGCATCTTCTCCCTTGGAGTCAGGCTCATCATCACTGACTTCAATGATTGCAGTAGAGTGTTCACCTTGCTTCCTTGAGACAGATTTAGCAAGCAGTCTGCTGCTCTTTCTTCTCCTTGGAGGTTTAGCTATAGGAGAGACATACTTTTCTTCTTCTTTAGAATGTGAAGCCTCTGAATCATCAAATAAGCTTCCTTGATATTTAGCATCAGTAAGGGCAGGTCCTTCTTCTTCAGACTCAACATCTTTGGAGCCATCGTGTGAACTTGTTGAAGCATTTTCAGTAGGGAATGCAATTGTGTTAACTTGCAACCTTCATCATTAGAGTGGATGCTATGAGGACTAGCCATAGGACTTGTACATTCTTCTTCATTTCAAGACTTGCTCTTTGGGGACTCAATCTTGAGACTTTCATTTCCTTCATCATCTTCCCGATTTCACGCCTCATCCTTGGAAGATAGACTTTCTTTGGGAACTGGAGCTGACTTCTTTATCACCTTTGATTTCTTTTTAGATATCCCTTGGAGTAATCTGTTACTCATTCTCTTTGGGGTTTCTGCAGTTGAGACATTTTCTTCTCCTGCTTCCTTGCTGTCAATGGATAGACTTCTTGGTGGAGCCTCTATTTTCTTCACACCCTTGGACTTTTTCTTTGCTGGTGTGGATGCTACTGGTACAAAGTCATCAGATTGATAGCTTTCCACCTCTTGTGCCTTCTTCTTCTTTGCAGAGACTTTGCTATTGCTCCTAGTTGTCATAAGTCTCATGTTTTCCTTGGGATTTTTCTTCCAGTTTACAAACTGTTGTGGAGACATGACTTTATGGACGTTTAGTGGTTCTCCCTCATCATCTTTGATCTTGCTTCCTAATTTCTTCTTCAACACAATGCTCAAGAGTCTTCCATGAAAAACCTTTGTAAGGGGTTTATCTATAGACTTCTTCATTTCAGCCTTTTCCAGCCATTTGGAAATTTGATCGAGCAAGATAACTCCAAAGTTTATTCGCTTCTTCAGAACTATTGCAGAACATTTGCCCACTATCTCGGCATGGAACTCGAATTCTTCAGGAAACTCCTTTTTTCTTCATGTCCTTCAGACTAGGGTTTCTTTTTGTATACCATAATCTAATCTTCTTTGCTTGTTCAGTTTCGATCTCATCAAGGCTTTTCAGTCCTAGGTCAGGAAGGCCTAAGCATTGATTGATGTCAGGCGATTTTAGCTTTAGAATTTAACCTTTGACCTTAGTAGATAGGGTTCTGAAATTTATGGATGCGTTTAAGTAAAACTCTTTAACCAGTTCGGCATATATTCGAGTGTTTGCCTCAAGACATTCTAATCCATCCTTCTTCACCAGTTCAAGAATATCTCTGAACTTCTTTTCGGATTTCTCAAACGTCTTGGTTCCGAGCTGAATGTAGCGATTACTCGCCAATCTACCATTTGAAGAGTTCGAAGAATATGGGTATTTGATTTAGGAAGTTTTATGAAAGATAGTTGAGTGTGATTTGGGCAAGGCTCTGGAGGATTAATTGATTTAGGGTGTGAAGAGGATTCTAGGGTTTGAAAAAGAGAGGGAGAGAGGTTTGATAGCTTCTGATAGCTGTTTGGAGATTTTTGAATTTGTCTTTATGACAGTTTCTTTTGACTCTGCATAAGCTGTGATGTGTCAACCAGTCATTGGTTGCACGATGCCTAGTAAGAAACTATAACTCCCCATAAACTTTTCAATTTCATATTTCTTTTAAGAAAATAGGCATTACTGACATGGATTGACCGTTGACCTTTTCAGTACGTAGAGTAGCTTGGTGAGGTAGCTATAGACTCTACAATTTTCTTTATCGACTCAACGATCGTCTTCTGAGAGATTCTTCAATGGATGATTTGACACTGATCCTTATCTTTGAAGTTGCATGGCTTAACCACTGATGTACCTCATGATAGTTTGGGCACTAAACTTCTGAGGTGAGTCTGCAGAACATCTTTCCAATCTTATCTCCACACAATCTGAGTAGTTGAGCATGTGTCTAGTTCTTCCGAGCTCCCCATGAGCTAGTGTATCCTATGGGAAGACTGCGATCGTCTAGCCTACTCTATGATCATTGAGGTTATACTACGATTGTGAGACCCCAAATTTTATGAATAAAGATTTAAATTTCTCGAAATATTTTTTTTTTTAATATTATGGTGTGGATTTGATATAATGTTATAGTTGTGGGTAATATTTATAAATTTTGCAAAGTATGCAAGTTGTTATATAATATTCGATTGGTCGGGAATATTCAGACGCGGCCAAGACAAACCATTCAGTGGACTCCATAACGGAATTATCATTTGATTAAGAAAACGACAAAAATATTTTTATGAAAATAACTACGGAAGTTTACCGTTAAAACCGTTGAACTACTTAGAGTAGTAAAGAAAAGAATACGCTGTGGTTGCATAGTAGTACGGTCAGATTAATTATTGATGCTTACATGAGAAGTCACTCGCTTTTGTTCAATTATCGCTTCAAAGAATTGTTGGACAAGATCTCACGCTATTTGATTCAATTATTGTCGATATTTTATATATTATTAAATCAATAATTGAGACGACAAAGTTATTAATATTATTATTTGCAATATTAACGATGTTCAGAAGTTACGCCAAGGAGAGGTTTGGTCACCTAATCGCCGCTAATAAAGAGAAATTCTTATTGGAAAATCCCCTCTTTTCTGGGAACGACCCGGTCGATTAATATTGTGAATTATAATAATGATGATAAATGTTGTTAAATATATTGAGGTGTCTTTTTATGAAGTCACGAAAGTTTATATATATATATATATTTATTATATATATAAATTTTGTTTTATTAGTATTATTAATGTAATAAAATGTAAAAGCTTTTTATATAAAAAAGAATACTTTTATAAAGTTATTTGTTTTATTAGACAATAATTAGAATATATTATATTTTATTATGCATAGTGTTTTGTATAGTAAAATCTTTTTTATATAAAATAGAATACTTTTATAAAGTTATTTGTTTTATTAGACAATAATTAGAATATATTATATTTTTATTATGCATAGTGTTTTGCAGATAGTAAAATCTTTTTATATAAAACATAATACTTTTATAAAGTTATTTGTTTTATTAGACAATAAACTGTAATATATTATATTTTATTATGTATAGTGTTTGCATAATTACTCGTGATAGTGTTTTGATATAGTAAAATCTTTTTTATATAAAATGTAATACTTTTATAAAGTTATTCATTTTATTAGATTATAAATAGAATATATTATTTTTATTTAAAATATTTTATTTTATTAGAATATTTTATTTATAATGCATAAGTAAATCAATATGGACCGTCTGCTCAAAAGTAAATCAATCTCGACTGCTCATGAATTAGTTACTATTCAGTCCATTCTCCCATAAATAAGCTCATTCCTTCATTATTTCTTACTTAATTCATTGAAACTCTAGAGAAACTATAGAGAGAAAGAAGAAAAGTATTCGCTACTTCACTACTCCTATATCCAGCTTCTTCTAAGGTAAGAGATATATTTGTTGTACTCGTAAGGGGTATTATTTCTTTCAGTATTCATGAAGAGAACTTCATTATTCCATTCTTTATTATTCATTGCTGGAATAACAGATACGCTGCAATTACCCTATACTTGGTGAAATTCTTCTATTATTCCATTCCTTATTATTATGTTGAATAACTCGCTCACTGGCAAGCAATCGCATACATGGTGAAATTCTTCCGTTATTCCATTCCTTATTATTATGTTAGAATAACCTCGTCTACGCAAGTAACGTATACATGGTGAAATTCTTTTATTATTCCATTCTTTATTATTCTTCTAATATCCTCGTCTCATGCATTTTACGATTTGATTCGGTTCCATTCTTTATTATTCGCTTTAATATCCTCGCTCATGGCTACCGTTCCGTTATTTATTATTCGTCGGAATAACTCCGTCTCGTAGGGTCTATCGCATGATGGTGAATTTCGTTGTTATTCCATTCTTTATTATTCTGTTGGGAATAACCTGTCTATGCGGTCTTTATCGCATGCATGGTGAATCCTTATGTTATTCCATTCTTTATTATTCTGTTGGAATAACTCTGCTTCATGTGGATTACCACATGCATGGTGAATGATCCTTGTATTCATTCCTTATTAAATTGTGGAAATGATCCGCTCACGTGGATTACCGCATGGTCATGAAAATCCATTTGCGGTTTCATATATTCTATTATACTCAAGTTGGTTAAAGTTTTGGCTTCTATACTCCATGAAATTAGTAGAATATCCTGAATATTTGCGCTTCATCTAGTATCTTTTTTATGAAAATATTCTTCCGAGAATTCTTGAATTTTACTCTACAAAGCAAAGATCATGTTGACAATTTGGACGTTATTGGTTCTCGGATAAATTAACTCTTGAACTTGTTTTATTGAATTTTATATCATTGTCATCATCCTCATATTTATATTATGTTGAAAGTCATCGTGGTTCATGAGTAGTATAGATGGACTTGGTATGATTATGACCGAGGATTATTCGGTATAATCATGACCGTAATATTACAAATGATGTGGTTAAAGTCCTTATTGGCTCGTAGAGCATTGATGGATAGTTGTTGGCATGATCATGACCATTGATGAATACACGAATATCCTTGTCCCGTAGTGCATGGATAATTTGTGGTTGTGATACTAATGAATATCCTCGCCGTAGTACATGGGGATGATGTGGATTATTTATTGTCGAGTCTCAAATGATAAAAGTGATGAAAACCTTTTTAAATCATAAAAGATAGTAGATTTTATTCTCTACTTGACTCTTTTAATGGATTGCTTTGTTCATTGCAGCTTAAACTTGATGTTTGTTATATTTTATCGTTTAACATTGTTGAAGACTAATGATAATTTATTCGCATTATCTTAGTTATAATATTTCTTATTGGGCTAGTTGAGCTCACCCTTTCTTTCATTTGTTTCTTTTAGGAAATGAGAATGTAAAGGGACTAGTGTGGGAACAGAGTGACAGTCCAGATGATAGTATTAGTAGTCCTCACTATTCTGTTAAATAGTGTGACAATAAATGTATTGAGGACTCCTTTGAGTGCGGATATTGTCTAGATGACAATATTCTTATTAAAACTCTCAATTTATGTTTTGTCATATTTTACACGATAGTTGTATTATTAAGTTGTATTTGTATTATTGTACCATGTATTTGGTGACTCAAGATGGGTGATGTATACCTATTTTTGGGGGCGTCACAACGATCGTCGAGTTCACTTCAGAATTTATTCCACGATCGTTGTCTGTCCTGGTCCTTGAGATGAACTTGACTAAGCATCAACTAAGGATCAGGTTTGTCCCTGAGACGCTTTCCAGATGAAGAACTTTAGAAGTGATTAGCACTGATATCTCATTTGACCTTTTCTGCTAGGAAGTTCATCTACCAACTTTAGACATTTGCATTGGTTGTAATCGTGGTGTCCTTCTGTTCTCATATTATGATCAGGTGTTTGATTTTGAGTTGGGGTGGCTGACAGAATTATCAGTAGTACGTTTTGAGACGTTCCTGTTGACTACGGATCTTCATTTGGTTCATCAACCACAAAGTTTTGGGACTCTGTGACTGGTACATTGCTTCATAGTATATCTCTAATATCTTTAGCGCTGCTGTTCTTTAGCAGATCACTCCTCCCCCATAGTTGATACTATCTTCTCAGTGAGGTGTGATTTCTTCTTCTTCATGTGCATTAGAAGGCAGCCTTGCATATCTCCTTCTGACTGGAATCATCACTATCAATTAACTCTCCTTATATCATAGACGTGGATATATTCAGGACTGATCACTTTACGATCATTTGACAGCACTACGAACGTAGTCTTCCTTGTCAGTTTATACTTGTGGAGTTCTGCTTCCGTAATGAGTTTCTCATGATTAATGCTTGATGATCCTCTGATGTGAACTTCCTTGAGGGTTCTTCTCAGCTGATATGCTTTGGATGATTGAGCATATAAGACCCTTTTTATCTTAGGGTGAATGGTCTGCTTTCATATGGAGATCAATAACCATGTGAGCTTCATTCATGTTAGCTCAGCAATCTTCAAGCACAGGCTTTGACAAATAAGAATTTTGTCAGAATCATTTCTGAAATGTCTTAAGCCTTTTGCTGATTTGAATCCTCTTGACTGAAGTCTTCTGCTTCATCATTCCTTAGTGTGGTCAGATAGACCAAGTACCTGCAGTTTAGATAAATTTCTATTTTTGGTACCGATGGTTAAATGGCTCCTGCCATGTTAGCCTTCAAAATCCATGTTCCTCATATGTTTGAATTTTCATCATATTGATCACCACCAATCATATTCATGCATGTATCCAATTTAGATATTACATTTTAAGATGCATGATGATGAGTGTGTATAAGATTAACTATTTTAACAAGACACTCTTTTTCTTTGATGGTTTTATCATTTGCTTGGTTATGTTCATGATAAGTGGATTTTATATATGCGATTTAATGTCCATTTCATGCTTATTTGTTTCTAGATTATTGTGATCATGTTCCTTTTTACTCGTTTTGTGTTATTGCATGTGCAGGAGGGTGGTTGTAGTATTTAGCGTGCATTTGGAACTATTCGGTGTGATTTGAAGTTAATTAGAGCAAAATTGGAGTACGACATGAAATTCAAAGCAAAGTCATCTTACAGTAGAAGACATTCACCGTGGGCTCATTTACACTTATACACCCCTACGGAAGGTGGGGTCTTGATACTCGATTAACAGAGAAAGGAAGTTCACTTAGGGCGTGGCATATTTATACTATGTATTTCTAACAAAATGGGGTCTTCAATTATGCTAGAGTTAGAAAGGGTGCCGTCACTGGAGGCATTGATAATATATGAACCCACGGGAAAATGAGGGTGTCGAATCAAGTGCCTCGTTATGTTTGTAATTCTTTTTTGTGCATGTTTCTAGTATTTGCATGGCAATGTAACTCTAATTCAAGGAAATTTCGGCTGGGACTTGTGTTTTGGACATGATATACTCAATGAATAACAACTTTAATAGGATACAAGACATATTACGAAGATCGAAGCTCTATTTTTATATAGCAAGCATGAAGGAGTATTTCGAAGTGATTTTTGAGACAATTGTGATTTTAGACTACGTGAAGGGTGTTTTTCAATATTCTTCGTGTTAGGCTATTATTTGTAATTGAAAGAATGATTTCTATGATTTATTAAGTGTTTATTTCGTTTATCATAAACTAATTCACTTTTTAGGCTTATGGTGGATCCTTAAGTGAATCGATGATTTTGTAAACTTTAATTTCCAATTTATTAATCTATCTCCAGTTTATCTATATTGATTTGAGCTGAATTTATGAATTGCCTGATCAACAATTCTTTGTGGAATTGGATGGAATCGAGAGAGGATATTCAAATCTAGACCTAATTAGTATAGCATGTGTTCATGATTTTGTGAATAGCTTAATCTTGATGAATGTTAAGGTAGAGATATGCTTGACATCGCATGTAATCGGATAGAGAACTTATTCTTAAACCTTCTTCAATTGTAATTCACATAGAGATATAGTGGGTTAGTTGATTAAGGTGTTTAACGGATTTCTATCTTAATTGTGGATTGACGTTAATACGGTATTAGTGCATCGAGAGGTGATTAATATTACGTTCGTGTTCTTGATTAATAAACTGGGGTAGTGCATTGAATTGGAATAAAGGTGTTAAAATCAGAGTGAAGCTTAGGGTGAAATCATAAGTCTAATTCTCCATTAACTGTTTGAAATTTCCAGATTTTGATATTTGTGATTGTTCTGTGTTAGTTTAATTACTATTTAATTTAGAATCATTAGTTATAATTATTGAGTTGATTTATTTAATAAACTTAGGGTTAATAGGAAATTGGTAATTGTAAGTTAAGATTATTGCTAGTTAGTCTCTGCGGGAACGATACTCTACTTATCACTCTATTACTTGTTGACCACGTATACTTGCGTGTTGTGCGTATATAGATTTTACCCAACAAGTTTTTGGCGCCGTTGCCGGGGACTATTTAGTATAATTCTTAATATTTTTACAATATCAGTTTAATTAATCCAGTTTTACTTAGACATTTTTTATTTGTGTTTTGTTTCTTCTATTTCAAGTGTTGAAAGTAGTTTATGCAAACTCGGTCCCAAAATCCAGATTGCTGCCTTTTGAGGACGACATTGAGAAAAGGTTCCAGAGGTTGAGTAAGTGGATCAAGGAAACAAGACAAGAATTTGAAACACCTGAGAAAGAAGAGGAAATGGCAGCCAAAGATCGGAAAGCAGTAAGGGACTTCGCCACACCCAAGGTGACTGAACTGCAGACAAGCATCACCAGGCCCACAATAGCAGCGAATATGTTTGAAATTAAGCCTAGGATGATACAAATGATTCAGAATTCAGTTCATTTTGGGGGATTGGCAAATGACGATCCGAACGAGCATCTAGTCAGCTTTCTGGAAATTTGTGACACCTTTAGGTACAATGGGGTGTCGGATGAGGCGGTGAGACTTCGCTTTGTTCCCATTCACTTTCTGGGACACAAGGCGAAGAGTTGGTTGCATTCTCTATCGTCTGGTTCGATAACTACATGGGAGGATTTAGCTCAGAAATTCCTCGCCAAATTCTTCCCACTGGCAAAAACTGCAAAGATGAGGAACGAGATAACGATGTTTGAACAGCAACATGGGGAGTCATTATATGAGGCATGGGAGAGATACAAAGAATTGCTCAGAAAATGCCCACATCATGGATTGCCCAAGTGGATACAAATGAACACCTTTTACAATGGACTACATGGGAATCTAGAGCAGTATTGATGCGATGCGTTGGAGCATTCATTCATGGCTAAGAGTTACGAGGAAGCTTATGATTTGATTGAAACCATGGCGGCTAATAACTACCAGTGGCCCACGGCTAGAATGACACAGGCGAAGGCAGCTGGGGTGTTAGAAGTAGATGGTGTGACAGCTATACAAGCACAGATTGCTGCACTTTCAAAGAAGTTGGATTCGATGACAGGGGCAAAGCACAACAAGCACAACAAACACAACAAGTGACAATAATATGTGAGTTGTGCGCGGGGGAGCACCCAACGGATCAATGTGCGATAAATCCAGCATCAGTTCAGTTTGTGGGCAATTATAACAGAATTTCGCAGAACACATACCAGAACACATACAATCAAGGAAATAGGAATCATCCGAATTTCTCATGGAGCAACAACCAGCAAAATCAAGCTCCACGATACCATACCCTCCGTGTTTTCGGAATCACCAAAGACTCGGTTCAACAACAGGAAAGAAAATTAGATTTCGAGGAACTGGTGTTGAAGTACATGACTAATAACGATGCAGAGATGAAAAATCAAGCAATAACCCTTAAGAACTTGGAGAATCAGATAGGACAAATTGCCTTAGCACTAAATAACAGGCCACAAGGGACCTTACCAAGCGATACAGAGAGAAATCCGAAGGGTAACCATGAACAATGTCAGGCAATCACATTGCGGAGTGGGAAACAACTTGAGGGTATTAATGCAGAAAATTCAGTGACTCCGGATGAAAAAGTTGATGATAGCAGAAAAATTGAAGGAAGTAAGGGTGAGGATAAACAAAGTGAGCGAACAAATTTGAACAATAAGCCAATTGTTTATCCACCACCACCGTTTCAGCAAAGGGTCCAACAACAAAAATTAGACAAGCAATTTGCAAAATTTCCGAAAGTTTTCAAGAAACTTCAAATCAACATACCATTTGCAGAAGCCCTAGAACAAACAAATGTCGAGCTACATGAAAATTTATGAAAGGGATTCTATCAAGGAAGAAGAAATGGGAAGATTTTGAGACAATTGCACTAACAGAGAGGAGTGTAGTGCGGTGTTATGTTAGTAAATTACCACCAAAACTCAAGGACCCGGAGCTTCACTATCCCATGCACAATGAAATATACATTTTAGCAAGTGTTTATGTGATTTGGGGGGCGAGCGTAAACCTTATGCCATTGTCATTATACTTAGAATTGGGTTTTGTCGCACCAAGGCCTACTGAACATTACATTACGGGTTGGCGGATAGGTGGGATCACATATCGAGAGGCATAGTAGAAGACATTTTAGTGAAAGTGGATAAGTTTATATTCCCCATGGACTTTATCATTCGGATTTTGAGGAGGACAAGAACATCCCAATTATCCTAGGGAGACCATTTTTGGCTACAGGTAGGACACTCATAGATGTACAAAAGGGAGAACTCACTATGAGGGTCCAAGATCAAGAAGTAAAATTCAATGTATTTAAGGCCATGAAATTCCCTACGGATGAGGAAGAATGTTTTCGAATGGATTTAATTGAGCAAATCATCAGTGATGATATGAGCAAGAGTTTGGGCAACGATCCGTTAGAAACAACGTTATTGGGGGATGAAGAGGTCGACGATCCGAATTGGTGGATTACCTACAAATGCTAGACTCATTGCCACGAAGTTTCTAGATTTAGAACACCATTTGAACCCCGCACGAGAGAGGTAATCGCAGCAGAAAGACTGAAACCATCATTGGAGGAGCCACCAAAGTTGGAACTTAAGCCACTCCCTAAACACCTCAGGTATGCATACTTAGGCAATTCAAATTCTTTACCTGTTATTATTTTGTTGACTTAAGCAATTGCGAGGAAGAAAAATTACTGAGAGGCTTATGGAACACAAATCAACTATTGGGTGGACAATCGCAGACATAAAGGGAATCAACCCTTCATTTTGCATGCACAAGATCTTAATGGAAGATGAGGCAAAACCAACGGTGGAGCAACAACGACGACTTAACCCGATTATGAAGGAAGTTGTGAAGAAGGAAATTTTGAAGTGGTTAGATGCCGACATCATCTACCCGATTTTCGACAACAAATGGGTTAGTCCCGAAGGCACGGCGCGTACAAAAAAAGGAGGAATGACAGTGGTGTAGAATGAGGGCAATGAATTAATACCGACTAAAACAGTGACATATTGGAGGGTTTTCATGGATTATAGAAAATTGAACGAGGCAACCCGAAAAGACCATTTCTCGCTGCCATTTATTGATTAAATGTTGGATAGATTGGCGGGACATACGTATCACTGTTTGTTGGATGGGTACTCGGGCTACAACAAAATAGTCATCGCTTCGGAGGATCAAGAGAAGACCACATTCACGTGCCCTTACGGCACATTTGCATTTAGGAGGATGTCATTTAGGCTATGCAATACACTTGCAACTTTCCAACGGTGTTGGTGGAGAAAAATGTTGAGGTCTTCATGGATGACCTTTCGATCTATGGGGACAGCTTCGATACTTGCTTAAAGAATCTGGTCATGGTGTTGCAAAGATGTAAGGACACGAATCTAGTACTAAATTGGGAAAAATGCCACTTCATGGTCGAAGAGGGCATAATTTTGGGCCATAAGGTATCGGCTCAAGGATTGGAGGTTGATAAAGCAAAGCTGGAAACTATTGAAAAACTACCTCCACCAAGCTCGGTTAAGGGTATTAGGAGTTTCTTGGGACATGCTGGGTTCTACAGGAGGTTTATAAAAGACTTCTCTAAAATTGCGAAACCTTTATGTAGTCTTTTAGAGAAGGATGCGACGTTCAGCTTTGATGAAGAATGCAAGACAACTTTTGATTTATTAAAGAGAAAATTGACTACAGCCCCCATTATAGTCGCACCGGATTGGAGCATGCCATTCGAGCTTATATGTGATGCAAGTGACTACGCGGTTGGGGCTGTATTGGGCCAACGTCGAGACAAGGTGTTTCACGCCATATACTATGCAAGCAAAACACTTACAGAAACTCAATTGAATTACACAACCACAGAAAAGGAATTGCTTGCAGTGGTGTATGTGTTTGACAAATTTCAGGCTTACTTGATCAGGACTAAGGTGATAGTTTACACAGACCATGCGCGATTGATTTGATTGATAGCGAAAAGGATGCTAAGCCACGCCTTATCCAGTGGATTCTCCTACTTCAAGAGTTTGACTTAGAAATAAAGGATAGAAAGGGTACGGAGAACCAAGTAGCCGATCACTTGTCTAGGTTGGAAAACCAAGGGAAAGCGAAAGACGACAGATGTGAGATTAATGAGTCATTCCCAGACGAGCAACTGTTTGGGATTTCAGCAGAAATTCCATGGTATGGGGATTATAAAAATTTCATTGTGAGCAACATTATATCACCTGACCTCACAAGCAGAAAAGGAAATTTCTTCACGACGTGAAATGGTACATGTGGGACGAACCATATTTGTTCAAGCAGTGCACCGACAAAATGATTTGACAGTGCATCCCATATAGTGAAGTGAAGAATATTCTGCATGAGTGTCACTCATCGGCGTATGGCGGACACTTTGGTAGCGAGAGGACAACAACGAAGGTGTTATAAGTAGGTTTTTATTGGCCTACATTATTCAAAGATGCCCACCATTTTGTCAAGCAATGCGATAGGTGTCAAAGGGTGGGCAACATTTCAAAACGGAATGAGATGCCTCTGCAAACGATTCTTGAAGTGGAAATCTTTGACGTATGGGGTATCGATTTCATGGGGCCATTCCCTTCATCATTGAACAATCAGTATATTCTACTCGCAGTGGATTACGTATCGAAGTGGGTTGAAAGCTGCAGCATTGCCATCAAACGATGCCAAGGTGGTCCTCAAGTTCCTACAAAAGAACATCTTCACGAGATTTGGCACACCAAGAGCATTAATCAGTGACGAAGGTAGTCACTTCTGCAATAAGTCCTTTACGGCTCTTTTGGCCAAGTATGGGGTCAATCACAAGGTAGCTACAACGTATCACCCTCAAACTAGTGGACAGGCTGAGGTGTCTAACAGAGAAGTTAAGAAGATACTAGAGAAAGTGGTGAATCCTAGCAGGAAAGATTGGTCGCTTAGATTGGACGATGCATTATGGGCATACCGGACGGCATACAAGACACCAATCGGAATGTCACCATACCAATTACTGTACGGGAAGGCATGTCACTTACCGGTCGAGCTACAACATAAGGCATATTGGGTGGTGCAAAAACTCAATTTTGATCAAGCAGCTGTAGGAGAGAAAAGATTACTTCAATTGAATGAACTCGACGAATTTCGCCTTCACGCCTATGAGAATGCCAAACTATACAAAGAAAAGGTCAAAAGATGGCACGACCAGAAAATTATGCATCGAACATTCGAGCCGGGCCAATCAGTACTCTTGTTCAACTCATGGCTGCGATTGTTCCCCGGAAAGCTTAAATCGAGATGGTCGGGACCATTCACGGTCAAGCGGGTATTCTCTCATGGTGCAGTCGAAATCTATAGTCGCAATCCACTAGAAACATTCAAAGTCAACGGACACCATCTAAAGCATTATTGGGGTGGAGAAGCCAACACCGACGTGATCGCCATCACATTGACTGACACAACATAAGCAGGAAGTAGTCAGGCTGAACGACTTAAAATCAAGCGCTAATTGGGAGGCAACCCAATCTTTAGTTCTTTATCATATTTTCAATTCACATTTGTTTAATCATAGTTTTCATTAAATTACTAGGTAGAAGAATAATAAAAGTCTCATTAATATCTCCACATTATATTATGTTATCAATAACTCACTATTTCTCATGTGTTAAATCTTGCAGGATGGAAAATGGAGCATTAAGTGAACTACATGAAGCAGAACAAAGAGCCTGACAGTAGGCATGCCCACTGAGTGGGCCTTTTCAAGATTACAACCAACCCATTGAGGCGGGTGAGGTCCACGAATCCAGAAGATAGAATCGAAGCCACCAAGGGCAAATGAGCCCTAATCTAATACCCCCCCACCGGGGTGGGGGTCTTAGAATTCAACAGACTTTGGGCAGTTACAGACTTCTTCACTTCCCAATAACATACCACTTTCCCACTTCCCCACTACTTCATAACTCCATAACCACCACCCACTACCATTACTTCTACCCCACTATTCCCAATACTCCATTACTCTTCTCCACCTCTTTAATCCACCAATGGTAGCCATCCTTCTCCCTTTATATATATCACAACATCTCATACCAAATCTCTCACCACACTTGATATAAAAAAAATATATAGTATACTTGTGAGCTAGAGAGGATAAAAATTGAAAAGTTTGGGGGAGAGTTAAGGCAAGTCCAGCAATAGGGAGAGACATGGCTTCACAATCATCATCTAAACGCCAAAGGGGAGAAAGCTCACGGTCATCTCAACCAACCCGCACCTTCGATCGCCGGAAATTCGCAAGTGCCGCCGCCGCCGACCGGTATGACTACATGCTCACCAAAGCCCTTACACCGGAGCGGGGGTTGGCACCGGATCCTAACGATGGGGAGCTGATGCCTCAAATTTACCAAAAGGGATGGACCAAATTCACCGAGGAGCCGGAACCAGCCATCATTAACATCGTCAAAGAATTCTACGCAAATGCTGAGGACAAAGAACCATTCCACGCATTTGTGCGAGGTCGGTTGGTTCCATTCAATGCCGACGCCATCAATACCTACTACCAACTACGGGTACCTCGCCACTGCCAATATGCTCATCTCCATAATTCTGACCCAGACTATGATGCTATAATCACGGAGATGACAAAGCCGGGAACATCGTGGATCAAGGGTCGAAAGGGAGGCACCGTGTTTTATAGCAAGGACCTTAGCCAGTATGGAAAAATCTGGTACGCATTCCTATGCACAAAATTGCTTCCGTCCCAACATACCTCAGACGTCACCAAAGAGAAGGCGTTACTGTTGTACGCCATTGTGCAAGATTTTATCATTGACGTCGGGGCCATAATCTGTTCATCAATCCGCTGGTACTTACGTGGGAATTTTTTTGGAGGCTTGCCACACCCATCTCTCATTTGTGGGTTGTGTCGCAATGCAAGAGTTAGATGGTCCGACGATGAGCCCACACAATTGCTGCTTGCATTGCTTGATTCGAGAATGATAGCGCGGTATTCTGTATGGGCAGGAGGCGAGTCACATCCACGTGGTGTGGGTTTTATTTTTCCGTCGGATTCGGACGACGACGTTAATGCTACAGAGACACCGGGGGATGATGATGAAGCAATGGGCGATCGAGGGTGTGAAGAGTCTGTGGTAGTCTAAGGCCATATCCGATTCTCGATTCTTGCTTTCCAAAATCAAATGAATGCGCATACTAAGGCAACTCGTCTGGAAATGAGGCGATTGGTAATGAGGCAAGATCATATGTTCGATGCTATGAACGCATCTTTCGCCTCTTTGAACACAACTCTTCAAAGCTTCAACCCGGTGGCACAATTTCCGTACCAACAACCCGGACCAATGCTAAGGTTCCCACCACGTGATTCCGATGAAGAAAATCAACAACCACCTCCTCAGACTTAAGCGAAAGCAGGGAAGTCCTCACATACTTAATTCGATTATTCTACGAATGAGGACATTGTATTACTTAAGTTTGGGGGATTTAAATACATGTTTGCATGCATTTAGCTCATTTAGATTTTAATTTGCATTTTGTCATTTAAATTTTTGTATTGCATATCTTAATTTAAGTAGTGCATGATAGCTTAGGTGCATCCATAGTAGCTTAGGTTAATGTTTGTCATTGCATATTAGATAATCTTGTAATGCATTTTGTTATCCATATATAAAAAAATAAAATAAAAAATAAATAATTTTTTTTTAGTTAAATATTATGTTTGCGTAAGTCCATAAATGTTGTAGTTCATATTATTTGTGGTCCAAGGATGTGATTGATAATAAGTTAACAAATACAGTGTTGATTACTAGAATTGTGAAACAATTTTTGTTTATGAATCGAATCTTGAGCTTGTTTGGCTGGTGTAGAAAAGGATAGCACGATTAATAACTTCTATGTTGATTGGTCAGTTCAAATTGATACCTAAATGGTCTCTAAAGGATAATGCTAGAGTAAATGACAAAACAACAAGGATGGACAGTAAAGGCTAAAGTTAGGCAAGAACCTAAGTTTGGGGGATGATATGTGGGGTATATAAGCTTTATTTCGTATAAAAAAAAGAAAAAAAAAAAAAAAAAACACTGTGGCGTGCTTGTCTAGTTTTGTGGCCTTTGTTACTTGAGTAAGTAAGCTCGAGGAGATTGTCTTTACACATAGCGCCCTAAGGTCTTAATGGTCTGGGAGTCGTTGGTCGAAAGCTCGTTAAGGTAGCATTGAAAAGCCTAAGGGAATAAGACATTGCATAGCTATGTGTATAAAAAGAATAAAACGGGAAATAAGAGCAAAAAGCCCCCGTATAAAAAAAAAGAGAAGTATATGAATAAAGTATAAGTACCCTACTTGAACCCCCGAGATTAGTGATTGTTTAATTTTAGTTGGAACTATCTATTTTTGATATTTTTAAGTTTATGCTGCGTGATTCCTTCAAATAAATTGATTATGTATTGAATTTTAGTCTGTATCGGTTAGCATGGATGTTGATCACACACACACACACACTATACCAGTGATAATGGCTTGAGATTTGAGGATTAAAATGGAATTGTAGATTGGTTTTTAGTGATTGATATTGTATAGTTGCTTGTTTCATTTGAGGCCATTAAAATAATCTTGATTCTACAGTCTTGATGGATTATAAATCATATAGTTAGATCATATTCATGTCATTTTTGCATTGCATTGCATATAGTTGTTTTGTGCTCGAGGACTAGCATGATTTAAGTTTGGGGGATTTTGATAAGTGGATTTTATGTACGCGATTCAATGTCCATTTCATGCTTATTTGTTGCTAATTTCTTGTGATCATGTTCCTTTTTACTCGTTTTATGTTATTGCATGTGCAAGAGGGTGGTTGTAGTATTTAGCGTGCATTTGGAACTATTCGGTGTGATTTGAAGTCAATTAGAGCAAAATTGGAGTACGAAATGAAATTCAGCAAAGTCATCTAGTGAAGGAAGACAAGCCGCAAGGTGGCTCATTTATTACTATACACCCCGCCGAGGGCGGGGTCTTAATACTCGATTAACAGAAAGGAAAGGATTTATATATCTTATGTACCCTTCGCTGTATGGGTCTTCAATTATGCTAGACAAAAGGGGTGCCTTACCAAAATGGCGTTGGTCTATGAACCCGTAGGGGAGGGGTGTCGAATCTGAAGTGTTCTGTTATGTTTGTAATTCTTATTTGGGCATGTTTCTAGTATTTGCATGGCAATGTAACTCTAATTGAAGGAAATTTCGGCTGGGACTTGTGTGTTGGACATGATATACCCAATGAATAACAACTTTAAGAGGAGATAAGACATATTACGAAGATTGAAGCTCTATTTTTTCATAGCAAGCGTGGAGGAGTATTTCGAAGGGATTTTTGAGACAATTGCGATTTTAGACTACGTGAAGGGTGTTTTTCAATATTCTTCGTGTTAGGCTATTATTTGTAATTGAAAGAATGATTTCTATGATTTATTCAGTGTTTATTTTGTTTGTCATGAACTAATTCACCTTTTAGGCTTATGGTGGATCCTTAAGTGAATCGATGATTTTGTAAACTTTAATTTCCAATTTATTAATTTATCTCCAGTTTATCTATATTGATTTGAGCTGAATTTATGAATTGCCTGATCAAAAATTCTTTATGGAATTGGATGGAATCGAGAGAGGATATTCAAATCTAGACCTAATTAGTATAGCATGTGTTCATGATTTTGTGAATAGCTTAATCTTGATGAATGTTAAGGTAGAGATATGCTTGACATCGCATGTAATCGGATAGAGAACTTATTCTTAAACCTTCTTCAATTGTAATTCACATAGAGATATAGTGGGTTAGTTGATTAAGGTGGTGATTTCTATCTTAATTGTGGATTGGCGTTAATCGGTATTAATTGAGAGGTGATTAATACTACGTTTCGTGTTCTTGATTAATAAAGCTGGGGTAGTGCATTGAATTGGAATAAAGGTGTTAAAATCAGAGTGAAGCTTAGGGTGAAATCATAAGTCTAATTCTCCATTAACTGTTTGAAATTTCCAGATTTTGATATTTGTGATTGTTCTGTGTTAGTTTAATTACTATTTAATTTAGAATCATTAGTTATAATTATTGAGTTGATTTGTTTAATAAAATTAGGGATAATAGGAAATTGGTAATTGTAAGTTAAGATTATTGCTAGTTAGTCTCTGTGGGAACGATACTCTACTTATCACTCTATTACTTGTTGACCACGTATACTATGACCTATTTCAAACTTCTTTCAAGGCGTTATCTTCAACCTAAAACTTGGATGGAGAGAAAGTTTGTTAGCATTTGAGTTTCCAACTTCAGTGTACTTTCTCTCTTCTCCTTTTTAGGTAGAGTATCGCTTCTTGATAGAATACTGTTATAGTGCATAAGGTGATGCAATATGATGTACACATTTATACTGATGAGGAACCGTACCATTACATTGTCAGTTTCTTGACAATCATTTAACTTGATATACTGAGGTTAGGCATTGATGTTCATACTTTTTCCTTTACTTCTGATAGCTTGTTGCTCCAGTTGTCCTTTGATCAATCAGTTATAGTCTTGAAGATGTAGGCTCAGAGAATCTTAACATCGTTAGTTCTTTGACAACCTTGAGTCCTCAAGGTTCACATCCAGCTGTTGGTTGGATAAATATAGATTTGAGAGATTCTTCTTTCTTCTCTGAATGAGTACTTCTTAGTACATATGGCCTTTTCATCTTTCAGTCTAGTGGATGCTTGACTCTTTACTGTTGATGCATCTTGAGCTCCCATATCTGCTCTTCAGACTACAAGATTGACTGTAGACACAGATTGGTCTTGTTTCTATAGCATTTAAGAACTTGGACCAATCTGAGCATCTTCAGGTGTATATACATATTTACCTGTACACAATATTTTCAACGTGTGAGCTCATATGTATTTACAAGTGACTTACTACTAAACTAAGTTTAGAACACTGTTTTTGCCTAGGATCAGACTCAAAACGATTAGCTTTTGAATATAGCATGAGAACCTGCTCTGATACCAATTGTTAGTTCCCAGTAGGCACACAATAGATCTAGAAGGGGGGGTTGAATAGATCCTTTTTAATTTCAAATACTTTTCCTATTTATTTTGTATTGCTAATGAATTAGAATACGACAAACATAAGAATCTTTTCAAGCACAGTGGAATAAATAAAATATCCCCTTCATTGATATATTCATAATCATAAATACATTGTTCTTAGAGTTAGTTAAGTGGTAAGCAGTTAATACATACTTTATAGCAGTTAAGTACATAATGTAAATGACATTAAGTAAATGACACAAGGGATTTTAAGTGGTTCAGAGACTCAAGCTCCTAATCCACTCTTCTGCTTTCAACTAGCAGGATTTCCACTAAGGAAGGGCAGGACCCTGAATCACTAAGATTCCTTCAAGGCCAGTAGCATTGGAACTTCAGTTAACTTAGAACTCTTCAAGGCCAGCAACCTTGGAACTCCTCTAATTCCCTAGGAACTCTTCAAGCCCAACAGACTTGGAACTCTTCTAGTTCCCTAGGAACTATTCAAGCCCAGCAGACTTGGGACTTCATTTAGTCTCTCCGGACAAGGAGCCCTCATGCCCTGGCTTCTTTTTGATAGTTGTTGTTGTTGGTGCCGTGCTGCTAAGATGTCCTTTAAGCTCTTCATCTCTGAATGCTTAACAGCTTGACGTGATCATCCTTGAGGTGCAGTTGAGTGTTGCATGATGCTCAGCTTCTTAAGACACTCAACCTCTTACGATGATCCTTGTTGAACTCTGGTGAAGATCATTCTTCTTGATACTTGATGGCTGCGCATGATGAGTTTCTAAGATATTTGTAGGCTCTTGTTGAGTACTTAGAATTTTCTCATGCTTGACATCATGATGGCGTTGGTGATCTTCTTCTTGATACTTGATGCCTTCTCATGATGGACTTGCTAAGATGTTGTAAGCTCTTCTCTCCTGGTACTTAGAGTCTTCCCATGATAGACATCAAGATGACATTGATGCTCTTCTTTCTCTTGGCAGTTTAGAACACTCTTCTTGTAGTAGAACTCTCACTTCTACATCGAAGAACTCTCACTTCTGCTTCTTAATCTGTTTATCTCCAAGTGTTCTTGGTGGATCGTAGAGTGAGCTTTCGGACCTTCATTGGTCACTCACTATTTTACGTTATTTTGATCAGTCCACCATCTCTCCAACCTCAGCAACTTTTGCAACATCAGCAACTCTTGATCTTTGAAGCTATAGCTTATATATACTCCTTCCCAATCTTCTCGTTGGAATATAACCGTTGAAAGTTATTTGAATTGCTTCACAGATCTCGAGTTATTTGAGGTAGACTGCAGATGTGACATGACATCCCCTTTATGACTTTCTGACACTACAGTCTACTGTTTCACCTAACCCGTCAGAGATGTCACTTTGATGTCTCGGGCATGTACTCAACTTTATTTCCTCTTTCTGATTTCTAGATCATAGGTTGTCCTTTTGCATCGATGCTCTCAATAAGCTCTGTTCGAATATTAATCTTCAAATTGAACCGTTGCCAATGCTTCAATTTTTAGTTGACCGAACTCTATGATTACGATCATTTATTCTAGGGCCAGGATCGCGGTGTCTATTGAATGTTGCTCATTGACAGGTTGAGACAACACTACGATCCTTAAGAGTGTTCATCGAATCTTCAATGTATAACACCTCTTCCTTTTCTTGTGTAGTGCTTCAAAACTTCTAATTGCTTCGACTGATCTCAAGAATTGATAGCTTGACTCCTTGTTCTGGCCTCTCTAAATGCTGACACTTCAGATTTATGGCTTGCCCAGCTCGCTTTCTTCTTGTGATCTCCCGTTCACTTATCATCAATGGACTGACCCAATACTTAATCACTTTAGCCTTGTTCTTCATAAGATGACCAGTATCTCTGTGTACACTTCATCAGTTCCTACTTTGTTTGGCAAACACTACGATCCTGGTTAATCCTAAGATCGCTGTCTTCTACTCTCTTGATAGCTACTACACTTGCTGACTTTCTTTAGTCAGTTACTGAAGTCTTCTTCTGATCAACTTGTGGAAGACTTCATCTTGAATGGCTTCACAACCAAATCTGGAAGTTGATTGGGTTGTTTCTTAGATCTTCTATTAGCTTGCATGCCATTCGTTGAGTGCTCTCTAATTTCCTTCAGGTGGGATGTATCTCTGCAGCTCAGATCAGAGGCTTCATACTTTGGATATTCTGGGAGTGCTCATTTGTTGAGAATCGTGTTTGCTCTACAATTCTTCCTTGGAGTTGTGAGCACATCTGTTGAAGCCTTAGTTCTGCACTCTACGATTCAACTTGGGTTGTGCAGACACTACGACTCCGAGATCAGATCTTGACACTCTACGATTTCTGTCTTTATGCTTGTTGTCTTCATCTGATCTTGCTCGACTACGATCTCTGCCTCTGATATGATCAGTAGACTCTATGACTCCTCATCAGACTATGGCTTCGTGGAAGTTCTTCTTGACACACTACGATCCTTCCTCGTCTCTCCTGGTAGTTTACGAACTCCAAGATCTACTATCTTGCAGACTACGATTCTGCCTTGATAGCTCTGGAGTTTTCCTAAACTCTCCTGGAAGACTACAATTTCTGGTGCAGTGCTCGACGATCAAACAAGCCTATCTATTACATTATTAGATCAACCTAACAAGCTTGATCTTTCTATATTTATAGTCCTTGTACATCATTTCTTTTTAAGGACTTTACAAAGCTGTTTTGCTTATGTAGGATCAACCTAACATATTTGATTAATTCATTCTAAGTCCTTGTTGTTCCTATTATCTATCAAAGGACTTTGTAGCTTTTCTTAATGCAAGCATACTTGCATATTCATTCATTTATAACATAATCAAATCATACATAAATAGGAATATCATTCACATGCTTATTCCTAACAGATTATTTAGCTTATCATTTGCATCCTATGTGGATTGGACGGGAGAATCCAAGCTGGGTCTTTATATCATACTCATTTCCTCCAGCGGCTGAGAAATAAGAAGAATTAAGGTTTCAAAAGCTTACCCAAATTGATATCGATTAGGGGTGTAAGATTAGGGCTTTTGCTGGGTTTTTGCTTTCCAGATTAGTGTGAACCAAGTGTCAATTTTATATGGCTACATCACGTTCAAGATCCGCGTCAATTGCTCCAGAACATCGGATGTGTTTTTGTGATGTTCCAGCTCGAATTTTATTTCCAGGAAAGATGGATTAAGAGGAAGAAGATTTTACGGCTGTCGTAACTATGTGCTAAGTGTCATTCCCTTATTGTTGTGAACTCAGTCCCCTGTTCCTCTGTTTTGAATTTTTTCCTTTCTCCACTTTTATAGGAATCTGGGAGATATTATGGCTATTTTGAATGGTTTGAATTGCCTCCTAATACAGATGAAGTAATGACTGTGATGAATACCAAAGTTAAATATACGAGTTTACTGATAGAGAAAAATACAAAGCTAAAGGACAAGTTGAAAATATGATAAGAGAAACATTTAAATGGGAGATGGAGGTTGATAGGCTTAAAGAGGCAAAGTCAAAACTAATGTTGTGCAGTGTATTTTCATGGTTGGTCACTTTAGTTGTAATTTTGTCATGTATTTACATTGTTATGATGTAATTATAGTTAAATGATGATTGTAATGGATGAAATGTAGTTTTATGGATATGATTTAATTCATTAATTGGGTTGTAATATGTTTTAAATGAAGAAAATGACTATATTTTGAAAATATTTGTTATTTTAGAATCTATTTTTCACTTGAATCCATGGATTCATGGAAGAACTAAAAAAACAAAAGCATATGAAGACAATAAAATGCCCAACAAAATTGAACAAAAAACAAAGTCATAAGAATACAATAAAATGCCCAACAAAAGTTTGTCATATACCAAGTGACACATATCTGCCCATATGAAGACAATAAAAATGCCCAGCAAAGGGGATTAATTGTAAAACACAACAATAAAAATCTCCAGCAAAGACAGAACCATAGGAAGACAAAGTCCCCTTCCAAAACAAAAATACATGAAAATATAAATTTTTGGGACCACAAATATTAATTTTTTTTTTATAATGTGGAGTTTCCCAACCGCAGTCGGACTAAGTCTCCCCACCCCGGACCAGGCTTTGCGCACAGGCTTGGCCTAAGACATGGCTCCGCCCAGAAATGTGCGATCCGTGGCCACACGGACCAGATTTTAATTGGCCCTCACACTTGTTGCAGGCGGGGATCGATCCCAGGATGCCCGAGTTTACGGTTCACCCGAGGTCGAAACTTATCGCTGCGCCAAGTGTTGTGGTTGACCACAAATATTACCAAAGTAAACACTTGTAACGCCCTGAAATCCGGTCTATCTTCACACCCGGATTTTATACGTCACGATCCCATCTTCTTCCAAACATACATCATTATATAGCTAAATATAACACCATATACTCTCAAATCCCAGGTTCTAAAAACCTTATACCCTTTTTCATTACAAATAATGATAAATACATTATTTATTTCATCTTACAAGAGGGACTTTTATTCGCCACCAAGGATACATAAAAGTTCTTCAAACTAATCTAAAGTTCATTTAACTTATTGTATATTACGAGTCTTCGCTCAATCTTCTCGCCCATCCACATTCTGAATGGTACTTCATCTGGATACCGTCAGCTTGATCTTTACGGGATCATTAAGTTCTTCTAACATCGTTCTCTGAAAAATGTTTCTCATTTAAAGCAAGTGTGAGCATTCAATTGCCCAGCAAGTCATAGCAGTTGAACAAACAACTTCAAGAGTTTAAACGTTCCTTTAAAACTTCGATAATCGAACAAAGGTTATGAAACAGCTTGAACAATAGGAATAATCTCGATTCTCTTCTCAACTTCTCTTCAAAGAAGCTCCTATCTTTCAAACATTCTCTCACCTTCACAACTTATCAAGAATTATGAAGTAGAATGAACAACGAGGAATATAAGAATTCCCTTAAAATATTTCATACTTTTGCTGAGGCGTCAAATTGACCATGAACTCTTACTAGCAGTTTACAATCACCAAGAAGGTAAACTACATCTTCCATACGTAGGCGATCAACCCATTGTATAACCCCATTTTGGGGTGTGTTCACCTCAGACTTAATCATTAGATTCCGCACCAAAATAATTTGGATTGACACAACTTCTCAAGAAAAGCTTGATTTTCTTTTAAACATGACATACCATTTGTCTAGCCAAATCAAGTAGCTTAGACCATACCAATAAATTGGATATCAACGTGAAACATTCGTCTAGTCAACTCAATTGACATAGACTACTTCTTTAAATTCTTTTCGCAATACATCAAAACGTTTTATAACATCATGATACCGTACTTTTCACAGTACGTTGAGGACTTCATCTATTTGTGACTTCGTCATTATACGTCATACCATAGCGGGTTGTTGATCCTAAGATCACATCCAACACCAGGTTCAATTGCATTAATAACTCCATCCTTTTACCATCCTTGCATCAAATGCACTGATGATATAAAATTCATTTTGATATTTTAAATTAATTTTTGTCTAGCTGAAATAATTAGCATAGACATACCAAGAATAGTTCTTTTAAAAATCTATTGGTTCTAAAAGTTGAACCAATTCTTTCATTTTCAAAATATGAACACATAAGCACGATTTCAAAAACTTCGAAATCTAGCATAGCTAGATGACTTGGAATATCCTATTCTCCATCTTCCTTCGTTGTCTTATTGCGATAATTAATCTTCTCTAGCACCTTCAATACTAAGCCTACTGAAAATAACTTATTTTCAGTCTAAACATCCCTCTACCTTAGCACAGTCCATCAACTTACCACACATTATGAGTTCAGGAACTTTCCACAATAATATGAGTTTAAGAACTATCTCAGACAGACCATAAGCGTCCATTCGCTGAGAAGTTCAAAAACCTACCATATCATTATGAGTTATGAACGTACCATAAGTATGAGTTTCAAGAACTCGCACCTACCTTATCGTTCTCTACCTATCAAGTATATACATGACAAAAGATTCACCTTCTCGTCATATACATCTTGACAGCGCGACCAATTCCAATGATTATCATTGTAATAAGCTAAGCAGTTGTTACACCAAGCACAAACCTCTGCCCATAACAAAGGTTCATACAACTCAGCTATCACATGAGTCCTCAATTGAAATTTTACAACTTCTAAGTCTCTCTCTACTAAATACGAATTTTCTTTAATTCATATACTATTATTCACAACTCAATCTGAGTTCTTCTTCCTGTACTACTTCGTAGTACTATAAATCATTCATCGTTTAACAGCTCATCTGTTACTACGATTCACTATGATCACGTGGTGATCTTCTTATCCCTCTCTCTACGATTATAGTCTTAGATACTCTTACCTAAGATTTATAACCTATCAGCTTTGATACCAATCTATAACGCCCCGAAATCCGGTCTATCTTCACACTCGGATTTCGTACGTCACAATCCCATCTTCTTCCAAACATACATCATTATATAGCTAAATATCTTCATTCAAAAGTCGAGTTTTCTATTATCTAGTATCCATTGTTTATTAAAATGTTATTATTATTATTATTGTTATAATTGTGGGCAATTGCTGCTCACTCTTGCATAATAATATTGCAGCTAAGGTTAAAAGAGTTGACGAGCTATCCACTAGTAAGGGAAAGGGCAAGGCAAACAAGTGATGAAGACTTGTTTATTGTTATTTGAGAATGTTGATGTTCAGACTTATGATGTTATGTTTAAGACTTATTTGTTTATGATGTTTTCGCATTTGATGTATTAAGGTTAGATAACCTGGGATTATATTTCTTTAAGATGTTGTAACCCTTTATTGAGAGGATTTCTATTCATTTATGAGTTTCTGTAAAGACCCAAAAATTTTTGAATGATTATATATGTATTTTTATGAATAATTTTTTTTAATACAAATAATATTTTGAATATATACGATATGGATTTAGCAAATTAGTCAATTTAAAATTTTAAGTTGACTGATAAAGAAAGATAAGTTAGTTATGGTCCATAACCCTATTTCATGGATTATGAACAAGGAAAGAGAATATTAAGATATAATAATTATATTTCAATATGATATGTATGTATTATGTGTGTATGGTTCAGTGTTGATCAGAAATAGTAGAGTAGTAGAAAACCCTAAGTTTAAATCGAAAACCCTAATTCAAACCCTAAATAGGAAACTAAGACTAATTACTAATTAGGTATATGTGATCAAAGAGATATGTTAGTGATTACGAATCTAATTATGGAAAATCCTAACTATTATCAAGAAACCCTAAATGCTAAGTTAGAAACCCTAATTTGATTTTTGAGAAACCCTAAACCTAATTTTAAATCCCTAATTGGTGATTAGCAAGCCCTAATGGTATTTAGCAAATCTTAAGATTAAAAGTTATGGGAAATATATGAAATTACCAAACTACCCTTAAAATTCAAGTGGAAAGGACCAATATACCCTTTATTGTGCAAAATGACCAAATTACCCTTTTACTTAACTTGTAAGCAAAAAGATTTTCTAGAAATGCATGACTCATCACTTGTTAGATCTTCCATGTGCCTAGAATCTCAGCCATCCTTATCCCAATTGACACCTTGCAAGCTTAGATTCATTGAATCAAATTATAAAGGATAAAGGAGAGAAAAAGTTTACCAAAGTTGTTCACTTACTATCTAACACTCAACCTAGCCTATATCTCTCTAAAGCCACGAAATTCGTAAGTAATTCAGTCCCTAAACAACCCTCTAGAACACCAAGATCAGTGGTATAGAGCAAGATCAAAGCAATTCCAAGAAAGAGGTATAACCCTAAAACCTAAATTTGATTCTTAAAGTCATGTTAGATTTCTTATTTATGTGTTTATTTAAGTGTTAGAAGATGTTATATGATGATCTATGATGTTACATCATAGATCTATAGCATCAAAGTGCTCAAAAATCAACTTTTCAAAATTGTCCAACAAGAACCCTAGATTTATGGCTTGACAACCGAATGTTAGAGGCCATAGATCTTAGTTTGTTAATGATTTTGTATGTTTGATGTTTTAGATTTGTAGTTTGTTGTAAGGACTTTCATCTGGACTTGAAATCATGCTTAGATCATGTCCAGAATGAAAGATATTCATGGTCAAACTCAGTTGAATGAAAGCATGACCGAAATTTACAGGCAAATGAGGAAACTCAAAATCAGTGTCTGACAACATTTTCCAAGGCTCATTTCTGTCAGTTGTTAAGTGTTTTGTTAATGTTATTATATCTAGTTTGTAGCCTGTTAGATAGACTCTAGATCCATGCCTTTAAATCAATCAAACAATCAACAGATTGTAAGTAGTGGATGGTCAAAGTAGCCTTGTAATACCCAGAAAAAAATATATTAAATAAAAAAAATTATTTTATTTTAAATTGTATTAATTGTACTTTGTCTTTTATTTGGGTCAAGCTAGTCATTTACTTTTGGCTAATAAGTATTAATAAATGATGAATAAATTAAGTTGATAAAATTGGGCCTTAAAACTAATTTGATTTAATTTATAGGTGGGTAAAATTAAAATTTCTATTTAAATTAGGAGAGTTCATCAGTTATATAAATAAATATTTAAACCCTAATCTATCTCATACATTCTTTGAAATGAAACTAAAAAAAAATGGGGGGGGGCGTTCAGCTAGCATTCTGAGAGGAAAAAAAGGAAGAGAAAATCAGATTCACTTTTGTGGAAGATAAGAGAACAAGAAATTGAGTTTCGATTTCAAGTAAGTCATATATTTATATTTAGGCGTGTGTATATTCTGCAATCTAAGACAACTGCGTGGGAAGTTAATGAGATATTGCTATCTAATGCTAATTGATCTTTAATAAAGACTTGTTGCTCTCTAATTCAATTTTATGAAATCCTTTCAGTTTTCTTTTTAAACGAAGCACATGGTTATATATGTTATGCATAATGATTACAACAAGTTTTTTTTTTCTTTCCTAAGATTATTACTGTGTATGTATATAATTCAAGGCTATGTCAGTAAGGCCAAAGGGTGTCAATATATATTTATTATATATATATATATATATATATATATATATATATATAATATTTTAATAAGTATTAAGCTATAGAATGAAACTTACAAACCGGATTGATAAATTAAATTAGAAGTTATGTATATTAACTTAAACAAATTAATTTTACTGTTAAAAACATAAAGGTTAATAATAAATTTAATAGTATTACGTTATTAATGATGATATTGTAATAAAATTTTATAAATTTATTAGATTGGCGGAGAGAGTCTAAACGAGTGTTATTGGAATTTTGGGTATTACATTGCTTAATTCAGGTACGGGTTCCGTACTCTTTCAGCGAGACTCTTTTGTTTTTGATTTGTTTGTTTCGTTATTCATTCGAAATTTAGTATTGCCTCTCATAATTGTTCCTTGTCAATTTATTGTGATAAATTTGTTTTGGCGTTGTATTAGAACTCATATTTGTACTCTTTAGACTAGTGTATCATGTCTAAATTTTATTTTGATATTTATAGTGATGTACATGTTATTATATTTTTAGAGACTTGTGTTGATGATTCGTTTAATTTAACATGTACACGTTAGAACGCTTTTGTATTGATATTTTGTCGCATGTGTTGTGATATTATATTTTGTTAGAATACTGTAGGGTATACCTGAGCTATAACCACATGTGGGGGTACCACAGGCATGTCCTCTTGGCACCGAGGCATGACACCTTTCGTGGCAGTGTGATCAGTCCACGGCGTCTCCATTTTGTGCTCCGGTGGGAGTTGGCCATTTGGTGTTATGTTGTGGGAGGCGTATGGGTCGACCCTAGTTTTCTGTTCTGCGGAGTGGTGATGTATGTGCCAAACACACCTTCCGATTTTGCATGCATCTGGATTGTGCAGTCCGATGTGTGATTGCCTGTGTGGCATTATTTGACTTGCTTGTGTGGCAAGGTATATTACTATTTATTTTGAGCTCGGTATGAAATAACTTTGACCATTTGATTGACCTATCATTTCGTTGTGTGTTAGATTTGTTCGTTCTGATTCGAGTTCATTTAATTGTGGTAGTTATTTCGTTTCATTATTATTTTTAATTCTATATCAAGATCTTTGGGCATTTGGCTCATGCTTGTGTTTTCTTCCTGCCAGTGTCGGGGATCAAGGGCAAGTGTGCTAGAGCTCCCTTTATTCAAATGGTTTAGAAAAATATTCTGTTTAGGCTTGATATGTCAGTTTATTTAGAATTGTAATAATTACCTTCGACTATGGTTTGAGCCAATGTGATATTTATTATAGTTTGTCTTGTGATATTTAATCTTTACGAGACCATTCTTTTATGACATAAAGCTTTCATTTCAGTTTTGTTGTGTTTGAGTAACCCTCTCTTCCTCTATCGAAAAAGGGGTGTTACAGAGGTTGTATCAGGGCCAGGTTCTTTCTTGTAGAAAACCTATTTAGGTTTGACTTGTGAGTTATGGGTAGACTTCTGGGTTAGGTTTTTGTTCTGTTTTGATTTTTACATTCTAATTATCATATTGACTATTTGATGAATTTATCTCTAATCTGCTTTGTTTATATTCGTGATCTCTTTCTTAGATGGCTCGTAGATCTGCTAGAGTTGCTGGGAGGTGAGGTAATAATAGGGGAAGAGGTGAGGGTCAGCCCAATGAGCAACCTAATGATCAGTTTAATGCTCAATTGGCTACCTTGGGGAATCATGCGGTGAACCAAGCTTTACCTCAGTTGGTGGCACAGGTTGTACAGGCAATGCAGCAGCTGACACCAGAAATTCCTGAGCAGGAGAACCCGAGAAATAATGGTCCACAAGAAAACGAAGAGGAAGGGAATGTAGATGGCCATGATCAGCAGGTGGTTCCAATGTATTTATGGTTGGAAAGGTTTCAGAAGCAGAAACCATAAGCATTCAGTTCAGCTCCGACTCCAATTGATGCAGAGAATTAGATTGCTCACCTAGAGAAGATCTTTGATGTGTTGGGGTGCTCGGATAATCAGAGAGTATTGCTTGCATTTTACAAGCTAGAAGGGGATGCTCAGAGGTGGTGGAAAGCGATGAAAACAACAAAGGGTGATGGTTATGTTGAAACACTTGGTTGGGCTGAGTTTGTGAGGTCTTTTATCAACAGTATTTTCCAATTTGGCGATAAAGAGGCCTATATGCGGAGAGAGTATCTGTCTATTCGACAGAAAGATGATGAGTCCATCACGGATTTTATGACGAGGTTCACTAGGTTGGCCAGCTTTGCAGGAACCTCAACAGGGACTGCAGTGGAACATGCAAAGAAATTCAAGTGGAGGATCCATTACAAGTATCAACAACTTCTCATTAACAACAAGTTTGCAGATGTGTCAGCAGTGGCCAATGCTGCTAAGAATATTGAGATGGAGAGACTGGACTTTTGGTTTTCTAAACCGGAAGGGAGTCGAAAGAGGGATAGAGATGACCGGTAGGTCAAACTTGGTCAAAGCGGGAAGAATCAGGTGTTGATGGAATAAGAACCGTGGTGGCGGTAAGGGCGATGGCGTGGCAGAATCGAGCGAGGGGTTATCAGCAGATGCCACAACAAGGTTAGAATCGTTAGCTTCAGCTACTTTGGCATGGTCAAAATTGTCAGCAGTGGCAGAATCGTCAGCAGGGACAAAATTAGGGTCGTTATCCAAGACCAGCTGGTGCGGGTAACCCAAATCTCATTTCGATAGCTCCTTGTGCTACTTGTGGGGCTAATCATCCGGGGAGACAGTGCCACAGACTCACAGGTGCATGCTTCTTGTGTTGACAAATGGGTCATATTGCTAGGGATTGTACCGGTCCACGCGGTAATAGTGAAGGTGGTGATAATGGTGGCAATGGAGGTCAGCGTCAAGGTGGTCGAGTATTTGCCTTGACGTATAACCAGGCAGCAGGTGCGCTAGGTACTATTTCTGGCACTCTTTTAGTTGGCAATCGTGAGGCATCTATTTTGTTTGATACGGGTTCTACTCATTCCATTGTTGCTCAGTCTTTTGTCTGACACCTGGGTGTGTCATCTTAGTCTTTAGATTCTGTTATGTCTATTGCCACCCCGATGGGGACTTCTATCGTTATTTCTAATTTGTATCAAGGGTGTGCGATCAGTTTTGGGGATAAGATTTGTAGGGCTAATCTTCTTCCGATGAGTATGCACGATTTTGATGTCATTCTTGGGATGGACTAGTTGGATAAGCATCAGGCCACTATTAATTGTCAGGCGAAGAAGGTTATCTTTGGAGATATGAAGTCTCTAGAATTCGTGTTTCAGGGTTCACAGCCGAGTAGAGTGGTGAAGTTAATTTCAACTTTGAAGGCTGGAAAGTTGGTGGCAAAGGGTTGTGAGGGGTATTTGGTGTTTGTGAAAGATACCTCTAAGGGTGAGTCCCGTATTGAGGATGTTCCAATTGTTCGCGACTTTCTCGATGTGTTTCCTGAGGAGTTGTTAGGGTTGCCACCGCAGCTGGAAGTGGAGTTTGCTATTGAGCTTGTTCTGGTGCGCGAACTATCTCTAAGGCAGCCGATGTCGGATGGCACCGTTGGAGTTGTAAGAATTGAAAGAAGCGATTCTGCGAGGCTGTTAGCTCGTGGTGTGATTCGACCGAGTGTTTCTCCATGGGGTGCTCCAATTTTTTTTGTGAAGAAGAAGGATGGGTCTATGAGGCTGTGCATAGACTACAGGGAGTTGAACAAGATTACCATCAGGAATCGGTATCCATTGTCGAGGATTAATGACTTGTTTGACCAACTTCAGGGGGCGAAATAATTTTCTAAAATAGAATTGAGGTCGGGCTATCATCAGTTGAGGGTGAGGGATGATGATATCCCTAAGATAGCTTTTCGCACTCGATATGGGCATTACGAGTTTCTGGTGATGCCATTCGGGTTGACTAACGCTCCGGCGGTGTTTATGGATTTGATGAATCGGGTGTTCAGGGAGTACTTGGACCAATTTGTTATTGTATTTATTGATGACATTTTGGTTTACTCCAAGTCTAAGGAAGAGCATGGGGAACATCTTTACACAGTGTTGGGGATTTTGCGAAAAGAGAAACTGTATGCTAAATTCTCTAAATGCGAGTTTTGGTTGGAGCAGTTCGCATTTTTGGGACATGTTATTTCTGCTGAAGGCATTAAGGTGGATCCTGCGAAGGTTGAGGCTATCACTTAATAGCCAAGACGTACTACGGTGATGGAGATTAGAAGTTTCTTGGGTTTGGCAGGGTATTATAGGCGATTTGTGGAAGGATTATCTTTGCTTGCCTTACCATTGACTCAATTGATGAGAAAGGGCACGAAGTTTGTGTGGAATGAGGAGTGTGAGAAGAGTTTTGAGAAATTGAAGAAACGACTAGTGACAGCTCCTATACTTGCATTGTCTTCGGGGACAAGAGGTTACCAGATTTATAGTGATGCTTCTTAGAAGGGCTTGGGGTGTGTTTTGATGCAACACGGTAAGGTGATTGCTTATGCTTCTAGGCAGCTTAAACCTTACGAGGTGAATTACCCCACACATGATTTGGAGTTGGCAGCCGTGATCTTTGCCCTAAAGATTTGGAGGCATTATTTGTATGGAGAGACTTATGATATCTTCACCGATCACAAAAGTCTTAAATACATCTTCACTCAGAAGGACCTCAACATGAGGCAGAGGCGTTGGTTGAAGCTTCTAAAAGATTATGATGTGAGGATTCAGTATCACCCGGGGAAAGCAAATGTGGTTGCAGATGCTCTTAGTCGAAAGAGTTCAGGGAGTGTAGCAACCCTTATTACACAACCTCAACTTATTTTGGATATGGAGCAGATCGAGTTGGAGTTGTATGTACGAGGTTCAGATGGGCTTTTGGTGGGTATGATAGTGGAGCCCTATCTTATCTCGTGGGTCAAAGAAGCTCAAAAAGAAGATGGAGAATTATGGAGTATGGCGCAGAATTTAGAGGAGGGCAAGCAGCCTGAGTTTCGTATTGATGACCATGGTGTGATTTGGTTGGGTGAGCCGTCTGATCCAATCATTCAGGAGGCTGTGTTGGCGGAGGCTCATAGTTCACCATTTTCTATTCATCCGGGTTCTACAAAGATGTATAGGGACTTGAAGAAGAATTTTTGGTGGAATGGGATGAAACGAGACGTGGCTGAATATGTTGGAAAGTGCCTCACTTGTCAACAAGTGAAGATAGAACATCAACGAGCTAGTGGTTTGCTGCAATAGTTAGACATTCAAGTGTGAAAGTGGGAGGATATCGCGATGGATTTTGTGACTGGTTTGCTAAAGACTTTTAAGAAGAATGATGTCATTTGGGTAGTAGTGGACCAGCAGACTAAGTCGGCACACTTTTTGGCTATCCATGAGGGTTACTCGGTGGATAGGTTAGCACATATCTTTCAGCAGGAGATTGTTAGACTTCATGGTACTCCGGTGTCTATTGTTTTAGATCGGGATCCGCGGTTCACTTCACGATTTTGGAAAGGGTTTCAACGAGCTTGGGGCACTCGGCTCAACTTTAGTACTTCTTTCCATCCACAAACTGATGGGCAATCCGAACGGACTATTCAGACATTGGAGGACATGGTGAGGTCTTGTGCACTTGAATGGTCAGTTAATTGGGATGATTACTTGAGCCTAGTTGAGTTTGCTTAGCAACAGCTGGCATGCAAGTATTGGAATGGCTCCGTTTAAGGCATTGTATGGTAGGAAGTGTCGGACACCAACTTGTTGGGATGAGGTTGGCGAAAGGGCCATAGAAGGGCCTGAGTTAGTCCAAATCACTACGGAGAAGGTAGCAGTGGCTAAGGAGAAATTGAAGTCGGCTCGATCACGGCAGAAGTGTTATGCTGATAAGCATAGGAGGACTTTAGAGTTTGAACCCGGTGAGCATGTGTTTGTAAAAGTTTCTCCTTGGAAGGGCATTCGGCGATTTGGGTTGAAAGGGAAGTTTAGTGCACGTTATATTGGCCCATTTGAGATTTTGGAGAAAGTTAGTGTAGTTACGTATCGGTTAGCTTTGCCTCCGCAGCTAGCTCACATGCATAATGTGTTCCATGTGTCGGTGTTGAAGAGTTATCATTATCATCCGTTGCATGTGGTGCAATATCTGTTCGATAAGATTCGGGACGATCTTACTTGTGAGGAACAAGCCGAGGCGATTTTGGACCGTTAAGATTATGAGAAGGAAGACAATTCCGTTCGTTAAGGTTTCGTCGAGAAACCATTCGGAGCGGGAAGCTACTTGGGAAATGGAGGAGTCTATTCGAGCGGAGTATCCGCATCTCTTTTAAAATTAGGTGCGTTCTATTATTTTGATTCCGGGGACGGAATCCTTTTTAAGGGGTAGGTGATGTAATACCCGGAAAAAAAATATATTAAATAAAAAAATTTATTTTGTTTTAAATTGTATTAATTGTACTTTATCCTTTATTTGGGTCAAGCTAGTCATTTACTTTTGGGCTAATAAGTATTAATAAATGATGAATAAATTAAGTTGATAAAATTGGGCCTTAAAACTAATTTGATTTAATTTATAGGTGGGTAAAATTAAAATTTCTATTTAAATTAGGAGAGTTCATCAGTTATATAAATAAATATTTAAACCCTAATCTATCTCATACATCACTGAAGCGAACTGAAAAAAGGGGGGAACGCTGCTGCTGCTACAGAGGAAAAAAAATGGAAGAGGAAATTGGATTCACTTTTGTGGAAGATAAGAGAACAAGAAATTGAGTTTCAATTTCAAGTAAGTCATATATTTATATTTAGGCGTGTGTATTTTCTGCAATCTAAGACAACTGCGCGGGAAGTTAATGACATATTGTTATCTAATACTAATTGATCTTCAATAAAGACTTGTTGCTCTCTAATTCAATTAAATTAATTCAATTTTATGAAATCCTTTCAGTTTTTTTTTTCAAACGAAGCACGTGGTTATATATGTTATGCATAATGATTACAACAAGTTTTTTTTCTTTCCTAAGATTATTACTGTGTATGTATATAATTCAAGGCTATGTCAGTAAGACCAAAGGGCGTCAGTATATATTTATTATATATATAATATTTTAATAAGTATTAAGCTATAGAATGAAATTTACAAACCGGATTGATAAATTAAATTAGAAGTTCTTTATATTAACTTAAACAAATTAATTTTACTGTTAAAGACATAAAGGTTAATAATAAATTTAATAGTATTACGTTATTAATGATGATATTGTAATAAAATTTTATAAATTTGTTAGATTGGACGGAGAGAGTCTAAACGAGTGTTATTGTAATTTTGGGTATTACTTTGCTTAATTCAAGTACGGGTTCTGTACTCTTTCAGCGAGACTCTTTTGTCTTTGATTTGTTCGTTTTGTTATTCGTTCAAAATTTAGTATTGCCTCTCATAATTGTTCCTTGTCAATTTATTGTGATAAATTTGTTTTGGCGTTGTATTAAAACTCATATTTGTACTCTTTAGACTAGTGTATCATGTCTAAATTTTATTTTGATATTTATAGTGATGTACATGTTATTATATTTTTAGAGACTTGTGTTGATGATTCGTTTGATTTAACATGTACACGTTAGAACCCTTTTGTATTGATATTTTGTCGCATGTGTTGTGACATTATATTTTGTTAGAATACCGTAGGGTATACCTGAGCTATAACCACCTGTGGGGGTACCACAGGCATGTCCTCTTGGCACCGAGGCATGACACATTTCGTGGCGGTGTGATCAGTCCACGACGTCTCCATTTTGTGCTCCGATGGGAGTTGGCCATTTGGTGTTATGTTGTGGGAGGCGTATGGGTCAACCCTAGTTTTACATTCTCGTTTCTATTCATGAGTGGTGATGTTTGTGCCAAACACACCTTTTCGATTTTACATGCATTTGGATTACAGTGATCCAGATGTGTGATTACTGTGTGGCATTATTTTGATTGCCTGTGTGGCATTATTTGACTTGAATGTGTGGCAAGGTATATTACTATTTGTTTTGAGCTGGGTATGAAATAACACCCAGCCATTTGATTCAGCCTATCATTTCGTTGTGTTAGATTTGTTCGTTACAGTTCAGTTCATTTAATTGTGGTAGTTATTTCGTTTCATTATTCTTTTAATTCTATATCCGTACTGGGCATTTGGCTTATGCTGTGTTTTTCTTCCGACAGGTAATCAGGGGGATCAAGGGCAAGTGTGATGAGAGCTCCCTTCATTCCAATGGTTTAGAAATATTCTGTTTAGGCTTGATATGTCAGTTTATTTAGAATTGTAATAATTACCTTCGACTATGGTTTGAGCCAATGTGATATTTATTATAGTTTGTCTTGTGATATTTAATCTTTATGAGACCATTCCTTTATGACATAAAGCTTTCATTTCAGTTTTGTTGTGTTTGAGTAACCTCTCTTTCTATGTCGGAAAGGGGGTGTTACAAGCCTACTCGGCATTGACTTTTAAATTCTGCGTAACCCAGAATTGGTTTTTCAGTGTCTGACAAGATGTTCAAGGTCCCAGATCTTGCATGTGTTTGATGTTTTGTTTGTGTTAATGTATCTAGACTATACTCTTGTATGTGTACTACATATTCATGCTCCTAAATCACCTAGATAAACAACAGAATGAAAGTAATTGTTGGTCAAACTAGCCAACTCGTTCACGGTTAAAGTTTCTGGAAAACCCAGAAACCGTAAGAACATGTTTTCTGACAACCTTTGACTGAATGATATCTTATGTATCTGATGTAGTTAAGCCGATTTGATGATTGATATGTGTACCCTGACATGTGGACTACAAGCCTAAACCATTAGATCGCATTAACAATGACCAGAACCTAAACAAAATTGAGTCTCAAAATGGACCCATGAAGTACTGGGTTTCTGAAAAACCCAGAAAGTTCTGAAAACAACTTTGAATGGCCAGATCTTCATGCTGTGTGATTGTATGACTTAGTTAATATTTTCATGAATAATACATTAATATTTAAATATTAATGGTGATCATTTAAAAATGAATTTAAATGTTTTAAAAATCATTTAAGGGTAAAATAAATGTTTTAAAAATATTTTGAGTTATTATTAATAACTTAGATATTTTGTCAAGTATTTCATTAATATTTTATATTATTTAAATATTAATGATAATGAAATTATTTTGTATTTAAATCATTTAAAAATGATTTCAGTGGTTGAAAAATCATGATAAATTATTATAATACCTTGAAGAATAATATGATTAATATTTAAATTATCTACTATAGTATTGAAGTTACAGAATAGAGTTTAAGTAAATATAAACTCGATTATTACCCGATAAAGCCGTCGGTACACCGAAATGAATCCAAAGTTGACCTAGATTTATTTAGATTGACCTGATAAGTCATTATTTATGTTAGAATGACTATTATAACTATGTGACAATGTGTTTAAGCTATATAATGACTGCAAATAGCAGTGTTAGGTGTTATGATATATTATTCTGATCAAAAGAATAATCTTATGAATGATAGGTTTCAGTATAAAAGATAAAACTAAGTTGTGTAAGCAGCAGATCAGGCAAGTATCCTTACTCTTTGTATACTTATACAATAATCCTGTGTAAGTAAGTTATCGAATTATACTAATGTTATATAAGTTATTAAACTCTACAGTTATCGGTCATGTATTTGAACATTAGTATTCATGCCAGTTATCAAACCCTATTCGTTTACCATTACCGTAATAATGTATGATCAATATATACTCTGGTGATAGATAGTTAAGTAAGATTATTCAAGTGCTCTCACTTGGATAATGAATGTATTTAATCACATGTTGACACATACCTACTAGTTTTCAGATATGTATATGTTATTTAAAAATATTGTTGACCAGAATAGAATATTATTGTTACTCAGTTGAATTATTTTAATTCAGATTTCAGATTAATTATGAACATCCCAAACAGGGAAAACTTTTATGCGCCAAAGGCGGACCAGCTGAACGAACTTATCGTTCAAACAAGTAGTGTTGATCAATACAGGGCATAACGAGTTGATCACCCTCCGTGTCCGTAAGACATGATGGTTTTTAGATGAAGTTCTGTTTAACCTTTTGGAAAATTAAAATAAAGTTCATAGTTTATTAAATTGTTTCCAAATTTATAGTCAGTATGTAGTTTCAAAAATAAAATAGAATTAATATGTTGTTCAGTATTGTTTAAGTTTACTTCACTCAAATGCTCATTCTTGCTTTAAATTTAAATGTTTTCAGCTAAACTAGTACAACCTGAAGGTTCTAGCAAGGACAAAGGGAAGGGGAAGCTGAAGGAGTAGGTTAAATTATGTTGTTATGACTGTTTGTAGTAAGATAATATAATATTTATCATGTAATGTAAGACTTAAAGGTTCTCGAGACTGGGAAGGTAGATAACTTTGTTTAATTAATACATTAAGGAGTTGAATGAATGTGATCGTGGAGCACTAAGTACGAGTTTCAAGTACTCGGATTTGGGAGCGTCACAGTTTCATTTATTTATGGGTAGTTATATGTGTTATAATTGGACAGTAAACACCAAATCATGTGAAAATAAAGTACCCGGATTTAGAGGTGTCACAGATACTTCTCAACAGGAAGATTTCAAAGTAGTATAAAAGATGGTTTCATTCAAAAGAAGATGATGATGATGAGCACTGAACGTCAATACAAAAGGAGAATCATCATTAGAAATGAACATCAAACTGAACAAGAGAAAAATAGAGTAAGGTCAGCTCTATGAGCAGAGAAATGTTCAAAGCCATCAAGTCCAAAAGAGAAGATGATTAAAAGTTAATCTTGGCAGCACCTCATCAGATTATAAGAAGTTGATGAGTATATGCAAAGGTTAAAGCCACAGAGCCAAAGACCAAAAGAGCTACGAAGCTTAAAAGAAAATGCGCCAGAGCCGCGGAGCTAAGAAAGTAGAAGACATGGCTGAACTGAATATCCAAATATAAAGAAGTCATGCAGTTGATGCTGATGAAGTGAAAGTGGTAGATCAGAAGGCAGACCTCAATGCTCTATTATACTCTTCATCATGAACACTCAAAATCAACTAGCTGAAGACTTAGAGCACAAGTCTACGATCCTGAGATTGTTCAATGATGATAAGCACCAAAGATAAAAAGCTCAAGTTAATAGCTTAACAAAATATCAACTTTGATCATAAGTAGATGATGAAAATCAGAAGAAATCAAGCTTCAACAACAGAGTTCAGCAAGCACCAAGAAGATAATCAATAATGATGCTAAGTACCATAAGATGAAGAGCGTTCAAGCCATCTTAGCAACAACTCAAAACACTTCTACAACATGAAGAAGGGTCGGTGGATCCTGGTCTATGTGATCGAAGTAGGGTCAGTAGATCCTGGTTTTGAGGATTGAATTGGGATCGGTGGATCCTGGTCATTAGTGATCGAATTGTCGAGTCTAAGTGACTTGATGCCGAGACTTTGTGGCTCAAAGGAATCTTAGGGATTCTGTTGGGTCTCCAACTTTTAGTTTTATTTTAATGATAACAATAATTAGTAAATAAATTAATTAAAAGGGTATTATCCTCTCCATAGGATTTTTATTATAATTGTTTTAATTATCTTATTTACTTTGACCAAAAATATTTTCTAAATCTTATTTAATTGATTTTCTTGATCTTGATGTTTTAAAGCGTTAAATCAAATGGGTCACTTATATTGGGATAATGCTTGCTAATATGCTGAAAATGAATCGGGTCATGCATTTTGGGACAAAAGTCATATGTTGATCATCAAATGCTTGTTTGACCGAATTTGGAAAGAAGATGGAGATTTTGATTGAATCATATGGGAATCTTCTTTTTATTCTCAAATTAATTTTATTATTTCAAAAATTATTTATTGCATGCATATATAATATATACATATAAATATATATGTGTCATATATATATATATATATATATATATATATATATATATATATATATATATATATATATTAGGCACATTAACCATGTGTGTATGATATATAGGCACATTTAATGAAAAGTGACTTCCATTTTGGGACATGATTTTTGGAGCATCTTTGGTTCATTTGTTTTTGGTCCACATATTTTGTATTGCTTTGGCCAAGAATTAAGTGCTCATTTATTGCATGAATGCATACTTCATATTATAAACATATATATATATATATATATATATATATATATATATATATATATATATATATATATATATAATACTATTAGTATAATTTGTTTAAATATATAAAATGTTTGTATGCATAAGTTATTTACTAGTACTATAGATAAGTTACCTTGCATGCATTACATGATATAAATATTATATATATTATAATATAATTCATACATGTAAAGTATATCATATATATATATATATATATATATATATATATATATATATATATATATATATATATATATATATATATATATATAAACCAAGAATGAATGCACGTGTGCACAAATTATTTCAAACGAGTGCATGCATGCATTATATGTATTATATATTATATTTATACGCTCTGGATCTTAAGCTCAACTCTTATCTAACATACCTTGCTCACCCCCCTTTAGCTTGACAGATATGACGATTATTTAAATCGCATATATATAGAACCGCTGCGTCTTAGCTTTTAGCGATGAACAACATATTGCGACGAATAACATATAGCGACGGACCGAATCGTAGCCCGGTCTGTCGCTAAAGGGGGGTGAGCAAGGTATGTTAGATAAGGGGTGAGCTTAAGATCCAGACCGTATATTTATATATAGCAACATAATATGTATATATATATATATATCATTTTACCCCCGACTTCAAAAATCTATAAATAGGAGGCTTTTTTTTCATTTTCAATTTGCCAATTCACTTAAAAAGAAAAGTTTATTTCTCTCCCACATACTTTCTCTCTAAAAAGCTTTATCTCTCTCTTCTTACAAAAGTTCTGATTATATGAGAAGATGAAATTGGTCTAAGCATATTGAGATAAGTTATTTGATTTATTTATTTGAATTATCTCCTGCTTATTTATATTTATAGATATACGGATATAAATTGTTATACACAATTCTATATATCTATATTTCATCTATTTATTAAATAAAAGGATACTTGGGCGCCACAAGGCTACAGAGATACACCTCTACGGAGAAGAATTCAAACCGTACGATTTCTTATAGTCTTTAGTAACCTTTTATTGATATTATTTATATAAATATCGTAAAATAGATACGACACTTGATAGCTCAAAACAACACTAAGATATTCCTCCAAAAAGGAGAATCATCCGAACCGGATTTGAGAATCGTGGTGATCTATTGAAAATATTTATATAAATATCAATTGTGAAATTATAAATTTTGTCGTACTTAGACGCCGCAAGGCTACGGAGATACACCTCTATAAAGAGGAATTCAAACCGTACGATTCCTTATAGTACTAAGTGACATTATTTATAAAAGTTCACATAAGAGATAAAATATTGTTATATATTATCTGAGTTAAACAAATATATTTGTTATATCAAGTATTGCTTAGCTGATTTAATTATTATACTTGATATCTGTCATCACAAGTATTTGTTCATAAATTCATTTATTCATAAAATACTTGTTGCATAATATAAAAGTTATTTAAACTTTTATTTCACAAACTTAAGTGAATATATCTGCTTAAATATAAGCATATTTGATTCAAAGCTTAAAATAACTTATTTGCTTACTCAGAAGCATTTTCACTCTAAAAGTTATTTAAACTTAAAATGACTTTTCTTTACTCCATAAAGAATAAATAATTCTTTATAAATTTGCATTAAATTATATATCTGCTTAAACAGAAGCACTTTTGAGTAAAAGCTAAAATTGATCTATTTGCTTATTCAAGAAGCACTTCTCACACAAAAATATAAAAGTTATTTAAACTTTTATACCAGTGCATAATTTACATATTTGCTTACACAGAAGCATCAATCTGTACTAAATTATATCTACTTATTTAAGAAGCATCAATCTGTACTAAATTCTTATCTGTTTATTTGAGAAGCACATTATTGTAAAATTATTTGTAAAAAGAGAAAAGGTCAGAGTTAGTTTATTTTATGTACCTGTGAGAAAGTTGAATTTTCTCACTTAAGTTGACAAATTATGATATGCCAATTAACCTTTGTTTTGAAGCTGTATTCTAGAATGATATCTGAAATACAGGAGATGAGCAATGGGGAAATTATGATACAGAGGAAATAACTGAGAAGGCACAATCTGAAAAGAAAGCAAGGTATTCTCATCTCTTCGAACTACCAGGAACGTAAATTTTGAGGGCAAAAATTCATAAGGAAGGGAGATTGTAAGACCCCGAATTTTATGAACTAAAAGTCTAATTTAATTTATTATTATTATTCTAAAACTATAAAATGTTAAATTGATAAATGGTCAATTAATCGGATAAATGAGCAAATAAAGAGGAGAGGAAATAATTTTTTTTAGAGGAGTTGCCCATGTGGGCGGTTGAGATATGAGAGAATTGTGGGAAAAATGATGATATTAATTTTCCATATGCTCCAAACGTTTCATAATTCATTCACCAAAGTCTTTCATGATTGGTGGAATATTTTCAATGTTAGGCAAGTGTGGGGAAAAGATGTTGGCTAACTTATTAGCCTACTAAAGCAATTATCAGCCTTATTTTCATTCCATCCTCATATAGCAACAATTTGGGGGAAAAAGAAAAGAGAGAAAGGAAGAAAAGAAGGGGAAAAGAAGGAGAAAAGGAAGAATATAAAGAGAAAATAGAGAGGTCGGGAAGCAAGAAGAGGAAGAAGAGTTAAACCCACAATTTCATATCTTCATCCTTAATCATTCCATGATCACTATTCGGGAGTATTTTACTAACCCTCATGTGGGCTGTAGGTCCAGGGTATGAAAGGGACATTAAGCCCATTGGGACGATGTCGTCAGGGATGTTGAAGGTGTTTGGGTTCGGGTTTCCAAGTCCTTCGGGTCGGAGTCTGCTTCTGGTGTATGGTGTTCGGGTTCAGACATCTGAGCCCCTTGGGCCGGAGTCCTGTTCTCATTGATGATGTTTGGGGTCGGGTATCCGAGTTCCTTGGGCTAGAGTCCTCATTGATGATGTTTGGGGTCGGGTATCCGAGTCCTTTGAGCCGGGGCCCAGACTAGCTTATATGAGTTTGGTTGCATTGGGCCCATATAGAGGGTGGGCCTTTGTATAAAGTCTGGAGTAATAATGGCTCTAAATGGTTAAGGATCCTAGTCCTAACCTTATTTGAATAAGTTAACTCCAATGGTAGTGGTTGGATGGTATTCAACTTGCTCCTTTTAAGGAGATTGCGTTGGATCCAAATAATGGTAACTACCATATTTCAGAGTCCTAATCCGTCTAGGAGGTGGACTCTAAGGCAGTGAGAATGGCTATAAATACAAGGCTTGGTTTCAGTTAACAGGTAATACACTCTTGAGCACTAAACACTAAAACCTCCATTGCTAAACCTTGCAACGGCCTGTACTCATTCTCACGCTGGAGCTATCCCCCGGTGGCACAAGCCGTCAAGCTTCATGTGTGATTTTTTTCTGTGTAGGATTCAGCGAGTGGATTCAGTGATTTGACGCACCAGTGAAACTTGGCGTTAACATTGGCTAGAAGGAGGGCTTTTAGTGCTTTAACAATCACTGTGTAATTTTTGTAGAAGGCTATGGCGAGTGGAGATAACATTGCTTCAAACCAGGAAAATGTAAAAACCCACCACACCACCCAGGTGAGGGAGTTGGTAAAGGATAGGTTGGGATCTAAAGATCATGGAGACAATGCTGGACACACCCAATCTATCCGACGGCGATTGTTCTCAGCTAGTCAGCACACTCCTGTTCCTGTCAGTCATGCCGATGACAATCAGTCTTAGGTTTACAAAAGACGAGGGAAAGATCGGACAGAGGGAAGTCGGGACCAACGTCAGTTTATCTTGCAGAAAAAGATGCAGCAAAATCAGGAGGCCATGATGGCCTTGCGCCTTCAGCAAGAAGAGCTCGAAGAGCAGATGGCCAAAATGGCTGGAGAGCAGGAGGCTTTGTAGAGGCACAGGCGTCGAAGCTGATCCAGAATGCCTCGTCAGGAAAGAGTTGGAAGAGATCGGAGCAAAACTAGAAGTCACTCTTGGGAAGGCAGAAGCCAGAGGAGGAGTCGTTCCCCAGATAGAAAGTCTGAGTATCAGGGTAGATTGGGGAAAAGGAGGAGGATCGGGTCTCCTAAAAATGAGAGAGACATGCTTAGATCATCCCCTCGTAAAGAGGAATCCGATCCCCTCGCAAGAATGGTTGCCGAGTTGGAAAGCTTGTTGGCGGCAAAAAGCCCGATGGGAACACCTTTGAGCTGCCCTAGTTCACCAGTTTCACCCGTAATTAATCAGGTCACGGTTGACTCGAAGAAGAAAATGCCCCCGATTGAGACGTATGATGGGATGGGGGACCCATATGACGTTTCAAATGGGTACGACAGGCTGATGACCTACTATGGGCATTCGGATGCTACCAAATGTCACATGTTTGCCACAACGTTAAAGAAGAGTGCCCAAGAATGGATGGGGACTTTGGTTGCAGGATCAATCAGTTCATGGAATGACCTTCTGGAAAAATTTCATGCTCGATTCTGGAGCAACAAGAGAAGGGAAAATCACTGCTTCCCTCATACAGGTGAGGCAGCGTTCGGACAAGAGCCACGGTCAGTACATTAAGAGGTTCAAGGAAGCAGGTGGATCGGTGGTGGAGCTAAATTCCCCTCAGGCCTTGGGATTTTTCATAATGGGTCTGCACATCTGAAGGTCAAAGAAACTAATGAAGGATCTGGTAATTAACCCTCCTGTCGACCTGACCAAAGCCATCCATCGGGCTGAAGGATTCATAGCTATAGAGGAGGCTATGGGAAACTTTAAGCTCCATTCGTAGTCCTATGAAAAATCTAAGGATCGGGACAAACAGAATTACCAGTGTTCGGACAATAACCAAGGCAGGACGGACAATTCAGGGAAGAAGAACTACAATGGCGGGGTATCGGGCAGTTACCGACCACCCTTCTCGAGCAGAAATGTTAATAAAGTCTACACCCCCTTAACATAGATCAGGCTAAAATATTAGAAGATATTCAGAGCAAACCGTTCTACGAACCCTGTTCAACGAATCCAAAACTTGGGAAGAGGGGCAAAGACATGTTTTGTGAATACCATCAGAGTCCCGGGCATACAACGGAGATGTGTTATGACCTGAAGGACCTGATAGAGAAAAACATTCAGAATGGCCAGCTAGTTCAGTATGTATCAAGTCAGGAGAATGCTGAGACATAAAGAGAGGAGAACAGAGGATAACAGCACAAGTTAGACCAGTGGACATGAGAAGGATGATGATTGACAACGGGTCCTCGATCGACATACTGTACACTCACTCCTATTAGAGGATGGACTTGGAGGATAAAAAGATGGAGTCGGGTGGAGAAGGCCCATTATATGGGTTCAGCGGAGATCCGGTGCATGTGTCGGGAACAATAGAATTGCATGTCAAGTTCGGCACAGCACCGTAGTAGGTGGAGATAATGGTCAGATTCTTGTGGTACAGGTGGATTCGGCATACAATGCGATTTTGGGAAGGCCGACCCTGGTAGCCTTGCAAGCAGTGATGTCCATACCTCACTTCAAAATTAAGTTTCTTACACCGAACGAGATTGGGGAAGTAAAAGGGGATCTAGACATTGCCCGAAGGTGTTATCGAAACACTTTGATCTCCTCAGGGGTCAGGGTTAGTAAGATAAGTAGACAATGGCCATTAAAATAGAGCCATTCACTGAGCGTAGCACAGAAACGCTTACCCTACCTGCCGAAGAGACAGAGGATGTGGAGTTGGTCCCGGGAAATGCAGAGAAATTGATCAAGATCGGGATGGGGTTAACAGAACCGTTCTGAACTGGGCTGGTAGATCTACTTCGGGTCTATGCCAATTATACAAAAAAGAAGGATTTTTGTTCCAGAAAGACAGAGAATCATAGACGAAGAGATCGCCAAGCTCCTGGAGGCAGAATTCATCTTCGAGATCGATTACCCGGACTGACTGGCTAATGTGGTTTTGGTTCAGAAACAGAATGAGAAGTGGAGATTATGTATCGATTATACAGATTTAAACAAGGCATACTGTTGGGTAAAATCTAATAACGCACAACACGCAAGTATACGTGGTCAACAAGTAATAAAGTGATAAGTTGAGTATCGTTCCCACAGAGAATTATTTAATAAGAATTACCAATTACTAACCTATGACCAATTTAATCTTATTTAAACAAATAATTTAATACTTTAATTTAAAATAATTAAATAAACTATTACTAACTATCCCTAGAATGAAACAAGATATTGAAGACTTGAGATTACATTCACTTATTGTTTCATTTAAATCAACACACTTCCTGTTAAGCCAAATTATTTATACTGGATTGTTAATCAAGAACACGAAAGTAAAATATGGCCATCTCTCAATGCACCATACTCATATCAAATCAAATCCATAGATGATAGAATCAATTTGAACACCCACTATATCTCTATGTGAATTACAATTAAAAAGGGTTTAAGTTCAAGTTCTTATTAGACTACATATGGCTTAAAGGTATATCTCTATCCTAAACACGAATCATGAATTCCATCTATGCAGAAATCACAAACACATGCTATCATGATCAGATCTAAATCTATACTTCATCTCTCGAGTTCATATAGATTATCACGGTAATTGTTAGCTAGGCAATTAAGCAGTTAAAAACAAATCATAATAGACAATCCAAATATAGCTACTAAGACTAACAAAGAAGCATATCAAAGTAAACTACACAATAAGATGGTAATCTCAAAATAGAGTTTAATTCATAATTGAACTAGAATCCATCATCTACAATTGACTAAGCATTAAAAGATACAAATAGATAAGAAAAGAAATTAGAATTGAGATAAACAAATCTGCATTCTCTTGCTTCCAATTTAATTCTCCAATGATAATCAATAGCTTCAATCTTCAATTCTATTCTAATCTAATCTAGGGCTCCTAATCTAAGAAAGAAAGTAAAGAATAATTTTATAAAAATCTATCCCAAGAGGGATTTTATGGAGTCTTAGAACTAGCCTATATATCCTCTTTTATGCCTCTCATCATGTATTTATAATTCTAATGGATACCCTAGCAAGTTAGGCAACTAAGAATCCTATTTTAACTCAAATTGGACATCAAATAACCCAAAAGCATTTATGTCCTCGCGAAGAACAATGGCTGCCGCTTCTTCCTAAACTATTTTGGGTGCGGCCCGCAGCATCTTTGTACAGCTTTCCGGTGGCCTAAGCGGCTACTCTAACGCGGTCCGCGCTACTCTATTTTCAGCTGCGATGTCCTTTGGTAAAACAGACATAACTTTTGATCCGCTTGTAGTTACGGGGCCTGCCATGTATCAAATCGAAGAAATCGACGAGATCTACAACTTTCATTCTTTAAGGATTGACAAATTCCATCCAGATCAAGGCCGAAATCGAGCTTAAAGTAGATGCTATGTAAATGGCAAGCATGACAACTCTTAACTTTGATCTTTGTTGATAAAAAAGCCATAACTCTCGCATTCGAACTTCGATTGGGATGATTTAAGATGTTCTGGAAAGCTAAGAAGTAGATCTACAATAAAATCCAAGTTCCAAGCCAAGAACATGCATCCAACTTGGTGTTAAAAGTCCTTCAATATTCCCTTCTTGCATTTGCTTGCATATTTTAGTCCAAAAGATGTCCGAATTGCTTATCCTTGCTTCTTCATGCCAATGTCATATCATAGCATACAAAATAACATAAAATGTATGAAAAGTAACTAAGAAAAATGAATATAAGAAACTAATTCAAGTAATAGATACCAGATAAGTAGGTATAAAACCTACATATCAAATACCCCCAAACTTAAATCTTTGCTTGTCCTCAAGCAAAAAACACAAAACAACAATGTTATGCAATGCAACTACATGCCTACAAATCCAGCAGTAATGACAAAAATAAGTCTATTCATATTTTTTTTTGCTAAGTTTGTTTGTTTGTATAAAAGGACCAAATACAATGGCTAAGGGGCATACCCCGAATATAGGTGATGATACGAAACACGGAAGAGATCCCAAAATAAAGTTAAACTAACAACCAATTGAGTAATTTGAAACAAATTGAGAAGCGACCCTAAACTAGTCGTCGGCTCGTCCACCACTCGAAAACAATGACTACTCGCTTTGAAGCCTCAAGCTTGCCAAGCTCACTCGAAACCACATGCTGCTTGAAACCATAGTTTGGGCTTACCATGAACTACCACATGCTCTCCCAAAACTATATCTTTGGATGAGAAGCCATACCTTGGGCTTACCATCGACCACCACATGCTTGCAGAAGCTAAGGTGGCGAAGCCTAGCTCGCTCCAAGCCTTGCTCGTCAGAAGCCATGCTGCTTAGAAGCCAAGCTCGCTTCAGAAGCCTTGTTCAAGTCTTGCTACTTTGAAACCATGCTGGCATGAAGCCATACCTTGGGCTTATCATCGACCACCACATGCTTTTCGAAGCTAGGTGGCAGAAGCTTAGCTCGCTCCAAACCTTGCTGGCTTAGAAGCCATGCTGCTTGAAACCGACTCGTCAAGAAGCACCCATCCAACCTAAATCAATGCTGTTGTTGGAATTTGGAGATTGCTGCGTGCCTAGCTACCCACTAGCTAAAATGGCTAAACTAACAACCAATTCTGGATATGATTACAATTTGTGGCCTTGATAAAAGAGTTACATTTAGAAAGTCTAGACTTAATGAGATGGATAACATCTTTGGCTAGGATCTAGGAGGAATAATGGAGCCATTATGGATCTTGTTATTATTAGAGCCTCCCAGACTTTATAGAAGCAAGTGGCCACAGTTAAGCATAGGATATTCTTGGACAGGTGCGAGCCTTGGTATGAAATCAGGTAAGCAATAATAGCATCCCAAGAGAATGGAAAAGTGGTCCAATTTCCTAAAGTCACGGCACTTTGGAGAATGGTTGAAGAGTAATCACATTCAAAAAACAAATGGTTAAAAGATTCTAGCTTTGTTGATTGCGGAGGAGAGGGCGGTTCCATGTTACTGCCGATGTAGTGTTTGGTGGAATTCGTTTGTGGAGAGTTTTTGAAGGAGCCCAAGCGGAGAATGAAGGAAGCGAGGAACATGAAACTTATTCCAAAGAATAGAGCTCAAGGAACCTTGGGAGATCTTGCTTCGGATTGATTCCCAAATCTGTTTGGTATATGATCTTAATATTACAAGTTCCCCAAAAAACTTGGTGGGGCCTAGGAGAAGGGATGGGAAGGTGGCGATTCTTCTTGGGAGGAGAATGACCGTGGTGGTTCTTGTTGGGAGGGCCCAGGAGTTGCGAGAGAGGAGAAAGCTAGCAAGTGGCAAGTGGGGAAGTCGAGGTGGAAAGGAGAGAATGAGAAGGGTTAATAGTTGCCCCATTCAACCGAGGATCATACCATAAGCTTATGTGTTGTCCATCCCCACAATGTACTTTAGATGTTGAAGAAGCGAGAGGCGTAATTTGAGGAATTGCTTCCATATCCGAGAGCAAGCAGGAAATAGGAACTTGCCAAATAGTCTTAGATTTTAAGATAGTGGCTTTCATCCGGTTTGCCGGAGAGAGTGGGATTGATAGGCGATAAGGCGGAGAAATGTTGCAAGCAATGAGCTTTATTCAATCTATGATTTTTTAGTCCCAACCCTCCCTCATCTTTGGGTAATGTGAGATTAGCCAGGCAACCTTTGCACCATACTTACACAAAGTTGGACCCTTCCACAAGAATCTGCCTAGTAATGCTTGAATGTCTCTTAAAGGCGCTTTCGGGAGCATGAAATGAGTGCACCGATAGACTTGTAAGGAGAAGAGAATGGAATGGATCAATTGTAACCCTCCGGAGAAGGCAAGGACCTTAGATGTCCAAGAAGTGGCCGGTTGGTAATCCGTTGAATAAGAAGTCTGTGATCCGTGTAAGAGAGCTTTTGGATAATAAGGGTACTCCTAGGAATTTAGCGGTAAAGATCTAATTGAAACCCAAGAGGGAGAGAATGTTGCGAGTAGAGGTTGCATCGGTGTTGGCTAAATGTGATGACTCTTGTGGGTATTTGGAATAAGACCGGAGACAGAGAGAAGGATAGGATGCAAGAATTGACAATAGCAATGGAGGGTAGGCTTGCATGGTGAAAATAAGGATATCATCGGCAAAAAGGAGGTGAGTAAGTTTGCAAGCCTCTGTCTTCCAATGATAGGTGAATTCGATGGCGGAGGTAGCTTTGTTAAGATGAAGGAAAGCATCTCCATAACTATGACAAACAAGAAAGAGACGGAGAGGTCTCCTTGGCGAAGCCACGTGAGCTACCAAAGAATCGGACAAGAGTTCCATTCAATTTAATAGAGAACACGGTGAGGTAGTACAAGCTTTGATCCATTCTATGAAGATGGTGGAGGCCCGAAAAGCTTTGAGGGTATCAAGCAGAAAATCCCAACGAGCCGTATCAAAAGCTTTCCTAAGATCAATCTTGAGTGCACATCTAGAAGGTCACTGTCGTCTGGTGTACCCTTGGAGCAGTTCTTGAGCAATTAGAATATTGTCACTAATACTCCTACCTTTTACAAAGGTTGATTGTCTTTGTGTCGATAATATGGGGCGACACTTCCTTGAGTACATTAGAGATGATCTTTGCAATACATTTGTAAATGGTGTTGCTTGCGGCGGGAAATAAGTAGAAAATCGCCATTGATGAAGGGTTGGGGCATTTGGGGATCAATGCTAGAAGTGTGGAGTTAATCCTTTTGGTGGCCGGCTGGCGAGAAGAAGAAATGGATGACTTTTAAGAAATCGGGTCAACAATATCCCGGTGCTAAGGAAAAATTGACATTAAAACCATCAGGTCCGGGACTCTTGTTGCGTTTCATGGAGTTTAGAACCTTAAAGATCTCGAGTCGAGAAGCAGGAGCAATGAGTTGCGAAGCTTGGAAGGCTCACAGTTCGTGGGGAAAATACCAAAAGTGTCAAACCCGGCATAAGGAGTGTCAGGGCATTAAATAAGGATTTGAAATAGTCAATGACTCTGACTTCAACATTGTCCTTGCCATGCACCATAACTCCATCATCATTAAGGATAGAAAATATTTTATTGGAGTTCCATCGCTCTTCATCATATTAGCAAAATAGGCGGTGTTAGGTCACCCAAAGTTAACCGGTTTGCTCTCGATTTACATTGCATTAGGACTTCCTCCCTATCAATGGCACTGGAAAAGCCTTTGGGTGCAGTGTTTCTCAAGGATAGGTTAATAGGGTCAGAGGGGTGGTCATGAAGGAGAGATTGTCTTAGAATGCGGATCGTCTCTAGTGACTTTACTAAAGAAGTGAGATTGCGATGGTGAGATTAGAGAGGATAAAGCATGTTTAGTGCGTTTCAACTTTTCGGAGAAGACATAAAAGGGGTTCCCATGTATGGGGGTGTTCCATCACAGAACCCCATTATAAAGCCCTCGAGGAGAGCCATGTGATTAAAGAATTGAAAATGCCTTCTTGGTTTGGAGAACTTAATGCCGGTATTAAGAAGAACAAGTGAGTGATCGAGAGGCCACGATGGGCAAAGGTGGCGAGAGAGAGATCAAAGTTGGAGAACCAATAGAATTACCCATTACTCGGTCAAGCTTTTTATGTACGAGGCCTAGATAATTGGTTGTTCCACCAAGTAAATAAAGGGCCGATGCCTCTGCGAGATCATCAATGCCGATCGAGGAGGTGCATTCTTTGAAATCATTTTTCCGATGTCCCGAAATCATCGGGTTGGTTAGTCTCGGAAAGATCTTTGATAATATTGAAATCACCCATTAAGCACCAACTTCGGAGGAGACACTTTTGACTCGTTCCATAAGTCTCTTCTTTCGATATAGGAGTTGACCCATAAACAAAGGAGATAAAAAAAAAAGTACTAGTAAAATCTAAGGTTGCACCTTGCGGTGTATGACTTGGGAGGAGGTAAACAAAACATCCAAATTCGGAGAGATTAGGATTCCAACCCACCCAAATTCTACCATTGCCATGAAAATCATAGTTGAAAGCCCATTCCGGGAGGACCACGACTTTCGGGAGATTTTCTTGGCATTAGTATCTTGACTCTCGTTTCCATTAATCCAACAATGGATAAATTATAATCGACAATAAGTTGCTTTACATAGGCTGTATTTAGAACATTTATTGAGACCCACGAATGTTGTAGGTTGCCAACATAAATTAAAGCGATGGTGGGGGGTGTTGCTGTTTTACCCTTGCCTTTCCTCTTTTTTGCGACTTTGGGGTTCTCCATACCACCATCATTTGTTTTCAAGTCTTTGCCTTCCTTTTCATCAACAACCTTTAGTCTATTAACTAGGGGATTTGTGGCAATTTGGGGATTAAAGTCGGACCCAAGGGTGGGATCGGGTTGGTCGATTGGATCAAAAGTATTGGACCTTTGTTGTGAAAGCATTTGGGGTGGCGTTATCAAAAGAAATAAATTTGGCCCCCCTAGCCCTTTCACCCACTCTCATGAGAGGGGGGGGTTCTCTTTCCTATTGAGAAGGATGAAACCTTTGGTGAAGGACAACCAACCGTATGGCTAACCATTCTGATGTCTGTGGCTCGAGGAAGAGTCTTGGGGTGTACTTTTAGGTACCCATTTGAAGTTGGCTTTAGGGCATTTGACTTGGGAGTGGCCAAATACTTTGCGGAAGGGGGGCGGGTGGTCTACTTTGATACTCAACATCAAGCGGAACAAAGGTCTTTTGGTTCTCGAGTGCATAACAACAACTTTGATGGAGGAAGGGAAGAGGATGTGGCGAGATACTTGATGCACTTTTCGTGCAAAATTTAGGAAGTCATTATTAGTTGTCATCTCATCGGTGAAGAGAGGCTTACCAAGGGCACTAGCTATATGGTGATCCCCTCATCGGACCAATATGAGAGAGGATTTGGCTAAGCTTAACCCGGATGGGATTTTTTGTCACGGTCGGACTTAGTGAACTCCACACCTTCTTGCCATTTCTGTGAGAACAATCACTTTGGAGGCAAAATGCCATGGGCGAATCTGAGGATATTGTCACGATCGGTGGAGGATTTGAACTTGAATATATAGTAACCCTTGTTGTGCATAAAAACTTTGGTAAGACCAGGTCCCCCCCACAACCGTTTGGCAAAAGGTTCAACGACCTTAAAGGGAAGGTTAGAGTGAAGGAAATAGCCAACCAAGCTAGTCGACGAGATAAGGTTTCCCTCGCTAGCATGTCATCGGGAGGCTTTGCAGAATGTCACCATTCTCCATAACGGGAGGATGGAAAGAGAGGATCTATTTGGCTTTCCCCAAGTTTTTTGTAACTCTGACACTCAACTTTTAGGGACCTCAGCAGAAATTTGGTGGGGAGATTTCGCCTTCCTCTGCATGGGATATGGGGCGAAGGTTGAAATAAAAGCATCAGACCCTTTCCCTAAGATAGAGAGGTTCTTCTTGAGAGCGGATAAAGGGGATGAAGAAATAGGGGCAATTACTTGGCGAGCATGTCCAAGATTTTGAATCTTGCCTTGAAAGATAAGCTTGTACATCAGGAGGATATACCATGGTAGAGAGGAAATCCATAAGGTATTTATTTTTCCTCCTCTCGAACAAGGCTTCATCCTGTCCTTTTGGGAGAAATGTTGGCGACTACAAAAATTTCTTTTGCGTGCGCTTGAAAGTGGGCCAATATTAACCTCAACGAAGGTCAAAGTGAGTCCTTACTGTGAGTCTTAGAGCTCTCTTGTCGAGAGCCATGGGGATAGGGTTGATTCAGATTCGCCCATGCTAACACCGGACGAGTATCCTAGAAGGGATCGGTGAGGTGTGAGGGGAGGAGAGTTTGGGTTTGACACCCCATCTCATAAAGAGATCCTAAAAGCAGAACTAGAAGAGTTCCCAATGAGATAGGTGAGAGTGGTCTACCATAATGAAGGAAAGAAGAGGAGAGGAAAAGCAGGAGGCGAGGGAAGGAAGAGGCCGGGGAGGAGGGGAGGCGGTGGAGGTTTGGTGGAGAGAGACCAAAAGGGTAAGCAGAAAAAGTAGGTGTAGCTGAAATTGTAGGTGGGGATGGGCGGGAGACTCAAAGGGAAAGAAGGGGTTGAAGGAGGGAGTTAACGGTAAAAGGGTGAGATTGCTTAGGTTGAAAAATTTGTAGAGAAGGGAGAAAAAAATCTAGAGAAAGAAGCCACTACTTGTTCTTGTCATTCTTTCATTCAAACTAGCATTATCCTTTATAGTCCCATTATGTATCAATTTAAACTCAATCAATCAACAAGTTGTTTTTACTGTGCTATCCTTATTATACCAGTTTCAAATAGAAAAAGATTCAATTCATAACAAGAAATCATATCAAAGCTTCCAATCTCATCATTGGCCAAAACAAACTGTAAATATCAAATAGCTGGACTCATGCAAGATGTACTAAATGCTATATAAACATAGTAAACTAACTACTATTTTTGAAAATTTTCAAATTTTCAATTTTTTTTTTAATTTTTTTATTTAAAAAAAACCGAATGCAAAAACTAAATGTAACTATACGAACTACAATGTAAATAATTAACTATATGCAATACGACACTAAAATTCCCCCCAAACTTAAAACAGACATTGTCTTCAATGGCTAAGATAGGAAAAAATTAAAGAGAGGACTTCCACTCGAAAATACGGCATGTTCCTCCTTGTGCGCTAAGTCTCGAAGAATAGGCGGACACATTGGAATAAATCGGGAACCACACTTGAGTTGGACTTGACTAACATTGAAATAAACCACTTTTAACACAGGATTTCGAAGCGGTGCGTGACAAGACCGTATGTATGCACGAGATGGCGCACCCAGCGCTAGTAGATCGATAGTTGCTAGGCACAAGATGGCGCCTGAATTCTGCGCCTATGTATTGGGTAGCGCGGTTCGCGCTAGGAGTTCAGTATCATGGTGAAGCATTGGCGCACCCCATATTGTGTGGGATCGGTGAATTAGCAGCAGTCCACTGGCATGTCGATGAAGTTACAGGGTAGTAGAGGTGCCTACCTTTGTGTATACATGCTTTGTGTAGTGTGGTCCGCACTAGGGGGGCAGTAGCCCATGACTCGATTTTTCTTGAGTTATCTGCAACTCTTCCAAAGATGTAGTCAATCTTTTATGAAAAACACATATTTAAACTAGATTATAAACTAAGATTTAAATAATAACTAAAAGAGAAATAGTTTAGAGCTTGGGTTGCCTCCCAAGTAGTGCTAGTTTTAACGTCGTAAGCCCGACTTTGTCTGGTCAGCACTATCCAATTCCTCTTCGATAATTGAGGAACTCTCCATCCATCAGAAATAATACAGTCTTTGGTAGGTTCCCATTTGTGATGGCCAATGCATCAAAGTCACCTAGCATGCTCTGATTTGGTATGATCTCAATCAAAAATGTCCCACAGCTAGGTGTTTTCTCCATTGTGTATGTGATCACTTTGGGGCATGGAAGCTTGTCACACACAATGGGCTCTTCGTCTATCTTCTCTTTCTCGTCCCACCATGGATTCAAAATTGTACTCGCTCTTATGTCATCAAGAGCTTCGCCGACGACATGACTACCAAGTGGGCATGATTTTGTAAATCTGACTATCTCGTTGATCTTTGGTAGAGACCCATTTAGATCTTCGTCGACCTCTATTTCATTATCCCCAATTGTCTCCACACTTCTGATATCTTGTGGCTCATCCAGTCGCAGATTTGGTTCGGGTTCTCCATCAATTTTGTCATCCATGTCATAAAGCCAAGTGTTTGGAGGAAGGTTGCTTACGGTTTTGGTCATTTGCTCTATCTCGATCCATAAGATTTTGCATTGGCGGTAAACGATTACTCATCTTCTCCTCATCTGCTATGAACTTGGACAATAATTCCCCCTGCCTTGAATTTTCTATTTCAGTCTCGGAAGCCATGTATTGAGGACCATTGGTTGAGGCAGTGACGAATTGTTCTATCCGATTATTAAAATTTTGGGTTGACAGCTCTTGGCTAATCCTCATCTCCTCTAGGTTTGCTATGCCCTTCAATATTATATCCCTCAGATTTGGCTTTTCTTCTTGTGGCAATGGAGGTGGACATGGAAATTCATGTGTGTATGATGGATTTGGAACGTAATATTGGTCATCATAAATGTAGCTCCCTAAAGAATTCGGGTGATAGTTAGGATCAACATAGTTGTTGAGGTAATCACCATTATATTGTATCGGTTCAGAACTGACGGTGCATTGATGACTTTGATGGTTGCCGGCCACAATAGTCTGCGTGCTTCGCCATCCTTCAACTCCATTGGGCTGCGATAACCTCCAACGTCTTCAAATTTGCCTCAATTTGTCTTCGACTTTCTGAGAAAATGTATTAAGTCCATCAATCCCTGTTTCCCTTGGTTGAGTCATGTTCATATATGGCCATTGATACCAAAGTCATCCATGGTACCTGAAAAGAGAGAAATATAGGAAGAGAATTAAAAATAAAAATAAAAATATTTAAATTAAGACTAATTTGATTGAAATTAATATTGGTAAAAAAATATTAAACTAATTCCCCAGCAACGGCGCCAAAAATTTGTTGGGTAAAATCTAATTACGCACAACATGCAAGTATACGTGGTCAACAAGTAATAAAGTGAAAAGTTGAGACCGTAACCCAGCAGATAAAGTACATTACATAGTCCGTTTTAGGGATTGGCGATTTACCCATTCAGTGACTTTGGCACTGGACGTTCCCAAAATGGGATGCTTGTCGGGTCGGGTGAATTCAATAATAGGCGCTTTGTTGGCATTCCGACCTTCCTTCGCTTTCAGGGCCTATCCGAAATCCAGTACTTCTTTTCTTGGTCGTGAATATATGAACTGGTTCTCATCATCTGCGAGAAATGCAAAAAGGGAATAATATACCCTACGCGCGAATTCAAAGGGCGATCGCGGCCTTAGATCTTTTTTTGGTCAAAGGTGAGTAGGGCTGGTTTATTTCCTGGGACTTTATGTTCATAATGATGTCATGCTTGCCTTTGGTACTCCGGAGAAAGAAATCTTGATCGAACCTATATTTGCTCAATGGATACAATCCGCACATGGTAAAACTTCATATGGTTTCGATGTCCTTTTATCTTCAACGAATGGCCAGCGCCTGGTACTCGAACATTGGCTCGAGGCATTTTCTCTACCCCTTCTTACTCACTAAGCCGGGATCACTAACTAATACTAATCTAATCTAATAGAAAATACTAATATAATAGAAAAGAACTGTCTTTTCTGTATACTTTCCCCGGTTCCGTTCGTTCCCACAGAGAATTATTTAATAAGAATTACCAATTACTAACCTATGACCAATTTAATCTTATTTAAACAAATAATTTAATACTTTAATTTAAAATAATTAAATAAACAATTACTAACTATCCCTAGAATGAAACAAGATATTGAAGACTTGAGATTACATTCACTTATTGTTTCATTTAAATCAACACACTTCCTGTTAAGCCAAATTATTTATACTAGATTGTTAATCAAGAACACGAAAGTAAAATATGGCCATCTCTCAATGCACCATACTCATATCAAATCAAATCCATAGATGATAGAATCAATTTGAACACCCTAATTAACTAACCCACTATATCTCTATGTGAATTACAATTAAAAAGGGTTTAAGTTCAAATTCTTATTAGACTACATACGGCTTAAAGGTATATCTCTATCCTAAACACGAATCATGAATTCCATCTATGCAGAAATCACAAACACATTCTATCATGATCAGATCTAAATCTATACTTCATCTCTCGAGTTCATATAGATTATCACGGTAATTGTTAGCTAGGCAATTAAGCAGTTAAAAACAAATCATAATAGACAATCCAAATATAGCTACTAAGACTAACAAAGAAGCATATCAAAGTAAAGTACACAATAAGATCCATAGTAATCTCAAAATAGAGTTTAATTCATAATTGAACTAGAATCCATCATCCACAATTGACTAAGCATTAAAAGATACAAATAGCCAGAAATGGTCATGGTGGCCACGGTACCCCCGGTGCAAGTCGGGTAGCAAACCGCTTGGTATCGGGCTCGGGGGATTAGTCGGCCTGCGGATCGGAAACCCACGGTTAACAAAAAAAAAGAAAAAAAAAAGAAAAAAGAAATTAGAATGGAGATAAACAAATCTGCATTCTCTTGCTTCCAATTTGATTCTCCAATGATAATCAATAGCTTCAATCTTCATTTCTAATCTAATCTAGGGCTCCTAATCTAAGAAAGAAAGTAAAGAATAATTTTATAGAAATCTATCCCAAGAAGGATTTTATAGAGTCTTAGAACTAGCCTATATATCCTCTTTTATGCCTCTCATCATGTATTTATAGTTCTAATGGATACCCTAGCAAGTTAGGCAACTAAGAATCCTATTCTAACTCAAATTGGACATCAAATAACCCAAAATAGTTGTGTCCCTGCCGAACAGCGCGCCCCACACTCTTCTTAGGCTATTTTGGACGTGGCCCACGCCATCATGTGTGAGTTTACGGTGGCCTAGCGCGCTTTAGCGGTTCAAGCGCTTACTCTATTTTTTCTCGATGCGGCGTCCTTTGGTAAAACAGACATAACCTTTGATCCGCTTGGAGTTACGGGGCCTGCCATCTATCAAATCGAAGATATCGACGAGATCTACAACTTTCATTCTTTGAGGATTGACAAATTCCGTCCAGATCAAGGCCGAAATCGAGCTTAAAGTAGATGTTATGTAAATGGCAAGCATGACAACTCTTAACTTTGATCTTTGTTGATAAAAAGGCCATAACTCTCGCATCCGAACTCCGATTGGGATGATTCAAGATGTTCCGGAAAGCTAAGAAGTAGATCTACAATAAAATCCAAGTTCCAAGCAAAGAACATGCATCCAACTTGGTGTTAAAAGTCCTTCAATATTCCCTTCTTCCATTTGCTTGCGTATTTTAGTCCAAAAGATGTCCAAATTGCTTATCCTTGCTTCTTCATGCCAATGTCATGCCATAGCCTACAAAATAACATAAAATGTATAAAAAGTAACTAAGAAACATAAATATAAGCAACTAATTCAAGTAATAGATACCAGATAAGTAGGTATAAAACCTATTTATCACATACCCAAAATATTTCTATCCTTTACCTAACATAGACCAGCTGATCGATGCCACTTCAGGATATGGTATGCTAAGTTTCATGGACGCATTTTTGGGGTACCATCAGATTTCAATGAACAACGAGGACATTACAAAGATGAGTTTCATCACGCATCGGGCCATTTATGCTTATCGAAAGATGACCTTCGGCCTGCTCAATGCCAGGGCGACTTACCAGCAGACGATGAACTACGTCTTCACAAGTCAGCTAGGCCAAAATATGGAAGTATATGTGGATGACATGATTGTGAAAAGCATATTAGTTCGGGATCATGTGCAGGACTTAGAAAGCTGCTTTGAGACTGTCAGAAAACATAAGTTGTGTTTGAACCCGACTAAGTGTACCTTCAGACTAGGGTCTGGAAAGTTTCTGGGATATTTGATCAGTAAAAGGGGCATCGAGGCGAATCCGGAGAAGATTCAGGTGATCTTAGACATGAAATCCCCGAAGACATACAAAGACGTGCAAAGATTAACGTGCCAGATAGCTGCCCTTCGGAGATTTGTGTCGAGATCAGCCGAAAGGTGTTTACCATTTTTTGACACTTTGAAAGGTCCGAAGAACGAGAAAAGTTTCTAATGGACCTCAGAGTGTGAAGACGCGTTCCAAGGGATTAAATAGTATTTTTTGTTGGCACCATTATTGATGAAGCCGATCCCTTCGGAACCCTTGTACTTATATTTAGCTGCTAGCTCGATGGCAGTGGGTGCTGCACTGGTACGGGATAAAGCGGAAAAGCAGTTCCCAGTGTATTATGTTAGCCATGTTCTTCGAGATGCAGAGACAAGATACCCAAACTTGGAAAAATTTACCTATGCCTTGATCATCGTAAACAGAAAGCTTCGGCATTATTTTCAGGGTCGATTGGTGGTGGTATATATCGATCAGCCATTAAAGAAGGTGTTACATAAGCTAGAAGTCTTAGGACGGCTTACTGCATGGGCGATGAAATTGACCCAGTTCGTTATAAAATACCATCCCCGAACAGCAATCAAAGGACAGACATTAGCCGATTTCGTTGTAGAGTGTTCCTTCACAGAACCAGATGTGGGTTCGGTCACAAAAATGGAACAGATGCAAACTGGATGGACCCTCTATGTGGACGGGTCATCGACTTCGGACATCGATGGAACAAGGGTGATTCTGACAAGTCCCGAAGGATTCACAGTCCAGTAAGCTATTCAGTTTCAATTCAAGGCCACAAATAACAAAACAAAGTATGAAGCCATCTTAGCTGGACTTCGGTTGGCCCGAAGCTTGGAGGTTCAGAAGTTAGTTATTTACAGAAATTCTTAATTGGTCGTCAAGCAGGTATCGGGGGAGTATGAAGCTTGGGGGATAAGAATGACAAAGTACCTGGCTGAGGTAAAGGAAAAACTCATGTACTTCACTTCACATAGTTGCCAAGGAATTGATCGGTCAGACTACACCATAGAAGATGCTTTGGCCAAGTTGGAAACAACTAAAGCGAGTTCCTTAAACGGCTCGGTATATTTAGAAACATTGAAACAACTGATGGCCTTGGATTGGCTCGACTGATGGCTCACTCCGTACATCTTTTATCTGGCCGATGGGGTTTTACCTTCGGATCATATCTTAGCAAGAAAGATCAAGCACAAGAGCTTAAATTTTATTCTTATTGACGAAGATCTATACCGAAGGGCCTTTAGTTCTCCATTGCTCAAGTGCTTGAAGCCATCGGAAGCAGACTACATACTTTGGGAAGTGCATGAAGGGATTTGTGGAGATCACATGGGGGCCAAGTTACTGGCGTACAAAATTTTGAGGCAGGGATACTATTGGCCAACCATCTATCAGGAAGCCAAAGATTTCATTAAAAAATGCCCTAAGTGTCAGCTGAACAGTGCCATCCCTCATCAGCCCCCCGAAGAGTTGTATTTGGTCTTATCCCTTATTCCATTTGCGGTCTGGGGAATCGAAATCTTGGGACCACTACCGAAAGCCAAGGGGCAAGTCAATTTTGTGATCGTATCCATTGACTACATGACCAAGTGGGTCGAAGCCAAACCCCTACAGAAGATCACCGAACATGAATGCCTTAAGTTATTTAAAGAAAGTGTCGTCTATTGGTTCAGAATCCCAATGGCTCTGGTCTCAGACAATGGCAGACAGTTTATGGGATCAAAGTTTGAAGCGTTTTGGAAAGAGTTGGGGATTCAACATCGAAAGACTTTAATTGCACACCCTCGGTCGAATGGACAAGTGAAAGTCACCAAACGAACCCTACTTAATGGTATCAAGAGAAGATTGGACGAATTGAAGGGTCGGTGGCCTGAGGAATTACTCAGTGTCTTGTGGGACTACTGGACTACCCCGAGGATGACAACTGGGGATTCATTGTTCTGATTGGCCTACAGAACTGATGCACTCATACCCATTGAGATCGGGTCTCCTACACTTCAGGTCAGTCAATACAAGGAGTTATACAATGATGACGGCCTACGACTGAATCTGGATCTCTTGGAAGAAGTTTGGGATTCAGCTCTAATAAGGTTAGCTATTTATCAGAAGCGAATTACCTGACACTATAACCAGAAGGTGAAACAAAGGAGGTTCGAGGTTGGGGACTTGGTACTTCAGGAATTAGAGGCATCGACCTTCCATAACACTGCCAAGTTGATGCCGAATTGGGAGGGGCCATATGAAGTAATAGAAGTGCCGAAGCTAGGTACTTATCGACTTCGAGCAATGGATGGATCAGAAGTAAAGAAAACATGGCATGCTGGAAGACTTAGAAAATTTTATCAGCAAAAGTTATGTTGTTCTTTCCTTTACTTATGTAAGTTACCTTATTTATCAATGGAATAAAAGAGATGTTCTGTTCGGGAAAATTTTGTACTTCATTTATATCCATATGTTTTTACAAAATCCGATCACATAAGCTTTGAACAAAATCGATCAGAAAGATAGAAATAATGTAACTGATCGGTAAAGTTACAAGCAAAACTGATTGGGAAAGTTACAAACAAAAGGAATAGGAAAAGTTTACAAAAATTATACATGGAAACCCTAAAAGAAACTATTCTTCGGGACCCCCATCTTCAGCTTTAGATTCCTCATCAAAAGAATCAAGGACGGTCGTATCGAGCCCAGTAGCTTCATCTTCGCCTGAGCCTTCTCTAGATAAGCTTCATAGCCTTCAGCGAACTGAGACATGATCTTCTCAATCAGGGAGGGAGATTTTTCATACTCTTCAATGGCTCGCTGCTTGACTTTGGCACGTTCTTGCCCAAAGGTATTGTTTTCCTGAATCAAATGCATCATTTTGCTGTGAATCTCGGTAAACTTATCCTGAAGGGCATGAAAGGCTTTCTCCCGATCCTTGTTCTCTTCTGACAAGAGATCTTTCTCCTGGATAAGTTTTTTGGCATTATTATCGAGATCGACGAACTCTTGCTAAACAAGAGAATATTGATCCTTGAGCTCATCGGCTTGACGTTCAGCCCGTGTCACCTTATTGTGAGTGTCGGCATGAAGATCTTTCTCTTTTGTCAATTCCGACCTCAAATTTTGGACCTCAACATCGAGCAATTCCACATCGGTCTTAAGTCATGCCTCCTTTTTTATGGCATGGGCCAGAGGTGGAATGGCTCGGGTGAGGATGGCGTTGGCCTGCGGTAGAGTGGATGCAGATTATAATTCAAGTAAATAAAGGGCAAATAAAGCGAAAGGCTGTAAAGTTCTCGAATCTACCTGGCATTGCGCCTTGATGTAAGACACCAGATACTCTTCGGAGGAAAATCCCTTAAATCGCTCGTCTTCACCAAGAAATTTTAAGTGCTTGAGTTGGGCAAAAGGGAATACCTTCGAAGGACTCTTGGCCAAAAAGGTTGTCGGAGTCCCTTGCGAAGAGCTCGTCTCGGTGGTTGGTCTTAAAGTGGGAGTTGAGGTTGGAAGTGGGTCGGCCTCCACGATCTGTAAACCAGGATCCTCTACTAGGTGGCGCCTCTTGGATCGAGGTTCGAGAGGAACCTCTTCGGTTTCCTCCAAATCCTCGATAACAGCAACTGGTGGAGGAAGTGGGGGATTCCGTTTTGGAAGGGCTGAAGAAGAGGCCTTGGGGGGTCTTGTAGGATGGCTTCTTCTTGTTCTTTTTTAATAGGCCATCTTCTCATCCCGGTTTATCTTTAACACATTTTGTTGGCAGGGTCGGCGGTAGTGGTGTTTGGAGGGGCTGGACCTGATGTAGAACCAGTTGAGAGTTCTGCAATTGGGATGGTCTCCTCTTCAGCCATTTCATCAATGATAGGAAGGTAGATCAGCTCGGTTATGATAGGACAGGGGGGGGGGGGGGAAGGACTCAGCGGCCCCTTCGGGTTTGAAGATTGTCACTGCATAAGGGAAAGTAAGTCAGAAAAATGGTTATAAAAACAAGACAAAAGAAAACTAATAGAGTTATGGAGACGTTCGAGATAATGTACTTACACCCGTGTTTGTATAACCAGGTTTCATTGGATAAAACTCCCAGACCCCATTCGGAGAACTTAACTTTTTGTAGAACTCCTTGAAAGCACCAGCCCGGTCCTTCAGGAACTTGGACACCTTGGCAATGGGATCGTTGGGATGGGCCCAGTTTGGGAGAAGTTTGAGGTCGGTCCCCTTCACATAAATCCATTGTGGATGCCACCCCTTGTTACTTGAGGGAGTCTTGATGAGGACGGCTCGGTTAGGTTGTTTGTTTAATTGTCGAAGGCCATGTTCCTTTGACCTGCCAACGGTGAATAAGGCAAAGAAGAAGTTGAGGTCGGGGGTGATACTAGCCTCTTGGCACAAGGCTATGAAGCTGATTATGTGGATATACGAGTTCGATACAAGTTATGCGAACCTGATCCCCACAAAACAAAGAAAAGATGAGATGAATTCATGAAAGGGGAATCGAACCCCATACTTCAGAGCATGCAGGGGAACAACAACCCACTCACCCTTGGGTCGCCAGAACATTCTCTCCTTCGATTAGGGCACCCGAAGTTTGTATTCCTTCAGAATGTTGAACAGGGTACGGATATCCGAGATCTGAGAAGGGTTGACAGTCGATTGGGTGTTAAGTGTGAGAAGTCAGTCTCAGAAGCATAAACACTTCGGATCTTGGACTCGGTATTATCAGCAGTGGAGTCGATAGGGGCGACCGGTAAATCGACCGGTAACAGGTTTGCGGTGGCGATGGTGGTCGTGTTAATAGTAGGAAGAGTTTTCATAGTGGTAGGAGTATGAGGAAGGTCTGAATCTGCCATTTGAGGTGAAGGAAGTAGGAATGTGGAGTTTTAGAAGTAAAAGTGAACAAAGGAAATCATAAATCAAAGAAGAAGTGAGAAATATGTTGTTTGCCAGAAATCTCCCTTGCCGGAAAATTGAAGAGAAAAGATTTGAAATACGAAGGACTGGAAAAAGTGATAGTGATGGATGGATGGGGGTTTTTATAGTGAGGCTGCACGAATCCCAAGGGCGGTTATTTATGGCAGGTGGGGCCCGGTCTTGGGAAGACGTGTGGCATTTCAAAAAATGAGGAAAAATCGCTTAGGTTCCCCAGGCAACTCATCATTTCCTATCGTGACTCCCCAAGTTCGTGTATTTTCGAGTCTCTAATTATAAATATATTATAACAAGAGATTGGGGGCAATGTTCTGGAGTATTTTACTGACCCTCATGTGGGTTGTAGGCCCAGGGTATGAAGGCGACATTGAGCCTATTGGGCCGATGTCGTCAAGGATGTGGAAGGTGTTCGGGTTCGGGCTTCTGAGTCCTTCGGGCCGGAGTCCGCTTCTAGTGTATGGTGTTCGGGTTCAGACATCCGATCCCCTTGGGCCGGAGTCCTGTTCTCATTGTTGATGTTCAGGGTCTGATATCCGAGTCCCTTGGGCCGGAGTACTGTTCTCATTGATGATGTTCAGGGTCGGGTTTCCGAGTCCTTTGGGTCGGGGCTCAGACTAGCTTATATGAGTTCAGTTGAATTGAGCCCATACAGAGGGTGGGCCTTTGTATGGAGTCTGGAGTAATAAGGGCTCTTAAATGGTTAAGGATCCTAGTCCTAACCTTATTCGAATAAGTTAACTCCAAAGGTAGTGGTTGGATGGTATTCAATGTGCTCCTTTTAAAGAGATTGTGTTGGACTTAAATAATGGTAACTACCGTGTTTCGGAGTCCTAATCCATCTAGGAGGTGGACTCTAAGGCAGTGAGAATGGCTATAAATACAAGGTTTGGTTTCAGTTAACAGGTAATACACTCTTGAGCACTAAACACTAAAGCCTCCATTGTTAAACCTTACAACGGCCTGTACTCATTCTCATACAAGAGCTATCCCCTGGCGGCACAAGCGGTCAAGCTTTATGTGTGATTTATTTCTGTGTAGGATTCAGCGCGTGGAAAAGTGATTGGACACGCCGAAAAAATTTGGCGTTAATAATCACCATAGTCATCTTCATCCATTAAAACATCTAAGAAGCTAGTGAGAGAATCAAGTGGGTGTAATGGAAAAACTTAAAGAAATTAAAAAGGTATGTTTAAAAATCTTTGATTTATTCTTAGATTTAAGTTTTTATAGATTTTATGGAAAGAGTGCATACTTATGTATGTATTGGATGTTTTAAACTTGTAAAAATATGAATCAAAGGAAAGAAATCAAGAAATCAAAAGAAGAATGGAAAATCTAAATTTTCAGAAAAATTAGTTTACTACTTAATTTTGTAAAGTCCATATCTCTTTGTGTATAATGAGTTAGGAGATGAGCCATATATCAAAAGAAAGCTCTGGAAGTAAGCTAAACACAAAAATTTGAATCACCTAAAAATTCTTTGTGAATATTTTGTGGTGACAGTTTGAGTGAAAAATCAGTGTTCTTAAGCTCTATTTCGTGGGTTATAATATTTAATCCGACCGTTGGATCGTTGTGATTTTTGGATATATTATACATATATAAATTGAGTATTTGTCCACAAATTTTGAACCGTTAACGATTAACATATGATTTGTTATAAAAGGGATAATTATTATGAATTATTGATGTTTTTGAATATTGGAATTTATAATTAATTTATCAGAAAAATTATTTGGACTGAAATATTTTTACAGAATGCTTATAATATCAGTTAGAATTTCTGTAAATTTTTGATGAACTATTGAAAAGCAGAAGTAATTATTATAATTTTAAACTATTTATAGTTAGTATGAAAATAGAAGAAATTCATAGAAAATTTTATGAATGATGAAAATTTTAAAACTTGGTGAAAAATCTTATAATATTATTTTATAATTTCTGGACAGTTTTGAAAAATTATTGAATAACAAAAATATTTATTGTATTTTTAAGCTATTTATGCTTAGTTTAAAAATAAAAATAAAAATCATTGGAAATTCTATGAATGGTGGAAAATTATGAATTATGCTTAAAAATATTATAATAATATATGATTAATATTTATGATGTTTTAAAGATATACAAGTATGTGGAGTTAGTATTTCTATTTTGAAGCTATTAAATGATAGTTTTTATAAATAGAAATAATTATAGAAAATTATCGGATAATCCGAAAAATGTGAAAAACATAGTAATACGCGTGATTTCACAGTAGCACGCATTATTGGACAATGATTCATATTATTGATTCTTATGTAAGAAGTCACTCAGTATTTCATTCAATAATTGTCATAGTAGTTATCGCACAGTGACTCATATTATTTAATATGATATAATTAAATTAGTTGGCTGTATTGAGATTTTATGTTAATAATTGTGAAAATTTGTTCAAAGATTGAAAATGTGTTAATAATTGATGAATAAAAGGTGTTGATTAAAGATAGGTATGATATACAGATGTTTGTTCAATTATTTTCTTTGTACAAAAGTAAGTTTGGCAGGACTTGCCGACACTCTATTTTTCCTAAAGCAATTTGGACCACAACTTAATTATTTTTTTAAAACGTGTACAAGTTGGTTTAATTTTCTCTGTGGGACCATAAATTCCACTACCATTAGTATATACCTCATTTGGTTATTTTGTCAAAGTAGGTGTGCTAGTTGTTTATTAAATTTTTAGTATAAATAGGTTGCCCGGTTGAGCAACTAAACACGCACCATCACTACACTAAAAATATAAAATTCTTTTACTACAATATTGTGAGTATTTCTATCGAGTGTAATGTTACTCCAAGTGTAAATAAGGAATACAAACATTGTTTAAGTTGATCAATTTCACAGAAAGCAGAATCAAGTCACATGCTAAGGTAAAAGGATGTCATTTTCTTTCATACTCTATATTATGGTAAGATGTTATTATTCGTTTCTTCAGCTTATCATTAAATGATGAAAGGTCCTGAAATGATTAGAATATCCTTAATAGTTGTGCTTCATCTAATATCATGTTAGCAATTTAGATGCTGGATAATTATGTTGAAAATCACTAAGATCTATTTTATCTTATTATTTTGATTATTTATGTTCATTCATTATATATCATTGTTATCATTCTCATGCTTATATTGTGTTGAAAGTCATATTTGGCCAGTAGTGCAAAGATGGACTGTTGATTATTGGTTTTATAGTTGTATATCTTTGGCCGTAGTGCAAAGAAGAACTGTTGATTTATATCCTTGGCCCGTAGTGCATGGATTAATTCAGTGATGTAGATTATTTATTGAGTTGAGTCTCAGCGATGAAATATTAATTCGTGGATGTGATAATAATGAATATCCTTGGCCCGTAGTGCATGGATAATTCATGGATGTGATATTAACGAATATCCTTGGCCGTAGTGCATGGATAATTCGGTGATGTGGATTATTTATTGAGCTGAGTCTCAGCGATAAAATATTGATGATAAACTTTTAAATCATAGAACATAGTAGATATCATGCTCTACTTAACTCTTCTAAAATACAGTTGATAACTTTGGCTTGTGGTGCAAAGATGGACTATTGATTTACCTGATTATAAATATGAATTGTGAATTTAACTATAATCTTTGGTGGTTTAGGTGAAGACAGGTGATGAAAGTTCTCTTTGTCTTGGGTATAACAAAGAACTGTTGATGTGTATTACCGGGATGAAATATTAATGATGGACTTTTAATTTGGAGGAGATAGTAGACATTATGTTCTACTTGACTCTTCTAATGGGTTGTTGATTCCACTACAGTTATGGTTGAAAACTTTTATTATCTACCATATGTTCTCTATCTCTGATTTATTATTGATGAAGGCTATTGATAATGTAATTGTCTTAGTCATAATATTCCTTACTGGGCTAGTTGAGCTCACCCTTTTGCTTCAAAATTCCTTTTAGGTATTAAGAGTGTAGCTGGGTCGACCGAGGATAACAAGGGAATAGTGTGATGGTCCGAGACTGTGAAAGTTTCTCAATACATTATAAAACTGCATGACATACAATATATAATTGTATTGAGAACTGATAAGTAGGTTTTATACCTACTTATTGGGTATCAACTCAATAGAATTATGTTTATCTCAAGTAGTTTTTACAATGTTTTAGTTGTATTTTATGTTTATTTTGTAGTACTTGTAGTGGAACTCCTATGGCAAGGAAAGGCATGGAAAAGCAAGATGGCATGGATTGGCATTAGCATGGATAAATGTTAGCCCCTTAGAGGGTTGACAAGAGCTTGGCATGCGGGACGCCCAGATAGCATGCCAAGCCAAGCCTTGGCACTCATTTATGGGGCAAGGTGTGTCTGTGCGGCAGTGTGTGACACTGTGTGGTAGTGTGCGGTAGCCCGCTGTGCGCACGAGGTCGGCAAACGAGCTTTGACACTTAGTCATTTGAGGCAATGAGCAGCGTTGTGCAGCAGTGGGCGACACTAGGCAACAAGTTGGGTCATTGTGCAGCAAATGGGATGTCAGAAAACTAGAAAATCTACATGGTTTGCATTATGCTTCCTCAGACAGGTCTGATGTCTAGTGCTGGCAGTTTAGAAATTTTCATAAGTGCTACTATAGGGGGGGTGCTCCGTGAAGGTCACCCGGGACCATGGGCAGGTGCCATGGGCGATGAGTGCTGGACGTTGGGACATTGTTGGGCTCCCCTACAACAATGTCTAACATCGGATTGGGAAGCTTGGATCGAATCAAAGACTTATTCATGGGCTGGGCATGAACAAGCAAGAACGTTGCTAAGCGTGGCATCGGTTGGGCATGGCATAGGCGTGCGCCTAGCATGTCAAGGCATGGCATGGGCAGAGCCCAGCATGCAACAAGGCGAATGCATATGGACAGACGCATGGGCTGGACGTGCACAACAAACTTGGACAACACCTTGGGCAAGTGCTGGGCTAGTTGGAAATTTGTGGGCCAAATGGACAACATTTTGTGGCAACATGATTGGGCAACCTGAGGGCGCAACATTGTGGGCTGACAATAGTGGGTGAAGGACATCAAGAAGGTGGGCTGACACTATGGGCAGTTTTGGACTGGATGACTGGAGCTTGACCTAATTGACTTGGCAGTTGATGGCAGTTGCTGGCAGTAACCTCCATGCACATGATTGGCATGTCTCCAGCCAGTTGAACATCATGGGGCGCCCAACACCTGCTGGTGAGCGGTTGACGGGCAGTTGCACATCATGGGGCGCACACAGCTGCTAGTGAGCAGTTGATGGGCAGTTTGCACATCATGGGGCGCACACAGCTGCTAGTGGGCAGTTGGCAGGCGGTTGCTAATTCAAAATGATGGTTTCCTTTTGGTTCTGAATGACCTAGCAGTTGGGGATGTCAACTGTAGCCTAATGTGTATATATATATGTAGCCAAGGGCTCAGCAAGGCATGTGAGATCACTGAACAAGTGTAGCCTGGGAGCCCTAGTCATATATTGTATTCTTTGTTATTGAGTGAGCAATAAAAGGTTGGGATGTTGTCATGTAAACACTGTGTATGCTTGTGTGCGTGGCTTGTTTATATAGACTGTGCTTGTGTGACTGATAGGTTGCTGACTGGTTGGGTGAACTAGTGCATCACAAGGACAAAGACGCAAAAAATTTAGTGACAGATTGTGCACCCTGTGACAATTGGTATCAGAGCTTCGTTAGAGAACGATGGCAAACAATACTAGTCGGATCAATGAACTGCAAGAGAAGTTGCAGGCGCTGGAAACTTATGTGGGCACACGGTTGGTTGGCGAAGAAGGTTCGTTGGCGGACCAGTTCAGAGCATCACATGCTCTACTGGAGAACCTTCGTGCTGAAGTTGCTGACCACGTCGTGGAGTTCAACAAGAAGTTGGAAGACATGTCTCTTGACGTGTTGGCTGTCACGAATCAGACCCTCGAAGTTTCTGAACGATTCGAAAGAATGGCTGAAGACATGACACTGGTCAAACGTGCTGTGGCTGGTGGTTCAGCGAGCGGAGATGGACACCACCAGAAGTTGCGAGTCCCTGAACTCAAATCCTTTGGGGGTAGTCGAAATGCCAAGGAATTGGAAAATTTCCTATGGGACATGGAGTAATATTTTGTGGCTGCCCACATCCTAGACCGAGAGAAGGTCACATTACAAGCATGTACCTGACGGAAGATGCAAAGCTTTGGTGGCGAACTCAGACTGAGGATGATGTGAGTGCGGGCAGGCCAAAGATTGAGCCGTGGGAAGTTCTCAAGAAGGAATTGAAGGATCAGTTCCTACCTCTTAATACTTCGTGGCTAGCAAGAGATACCTTGAAGCACTTAAAACAGACAGGATCTGTTTGGGATATGTGAAAGAGTTTAGTTCTTTGATGTTGGACATCAAGAACATGTTTGAGGAAGACAAATTGTTCAATTTCATGTCGAGTTTACAACAGTGGGCGTAGACTGAATTGCGTAGACAAGGTGTCAAAGACTTGCCTACAACAATTGCAGCGGCTGATAGTCTAGTAGACTATAATTACTCTAGTCCCAATGCTGCTGATGGTAAGAAGAAGCATATGGGTAAGAAAGACAAGGGCAGTTCTAAAGATGGCAAGAAAGACAAGAAATCAAAGAAAGGTGCTGACAAGCAGTCAAAGCCTAAATGTGATGGACAGTCCAAGGACAACAAAAGCAAAGGTTGCTTCATATGTGGAGGTCCCCATCGGATGAGAGAATGCCCAAAGAAAGAAAAAGTGAATGACCTGGTTGCAAATGACTTGAATGAAGGAACGTCAGATGGTCCGAGAATGAGCCCCTTGCAACTATTGGGTGCTTTGCAGACCCAAAAGACAAAGACACCCACTCCACAAGGACTGATGATGTGTCAGTGGTTGTTAATGGCCAGGAAGGGTTGGCCATGGTAGATACTAGTGCTACCAACAACTTTGTTGCAGAAAGGGAAGCGGACAAACTGAAGTTGAACTTGCAGGAGAACGTAAGTAAAATTAAGGCTGTAAATTTTGAGGCCAGACCAATTCGTGGCACGGCGGTGGCGAATTAAAAGGTTTCCCCGTGGGAAGGGAAGTGCAGCGAGATGGCTATTCCTTTGGATGATTTTGATCTCATCCTAGGAATGGAGTTTCGGATTTTGGCTAAATGTATGGTGATGTCTCATCTTGGTGGATTAATGATCATAAATGAGAAGATGTCAGGATTTGTTATACCCAAATTTGGAGAAGAAGGAAGGCAAACGGAAGGCTAGTTTATTGTCTGCGGTGCAGCTTGAGTCTGGGCTTAAAAGAGACGAAGAAACCTATTTGTGTGCCTTGATTGTGATCAAGCCTAGTGAAGCCGAAGAGGTGCCAAATGTTGTTGCTAAGGTGCTGGATGACTTCAAGGATGTAATGCCTCTAGAACTACCAAAGACCCTTCCTCCAAGGCGTGTTGTTGATCATAAGATTGAGTTGGAACCGGGTGCAAGACCCCCTACTCAAGCCCTTATTGGATGGGCCCTGCTAAGTTGGTTGAGTTGAGGAAACAACTGACAGAATTATTGGATTCTGGTTTCCTTCGACCCTCAAAAGCTCCTTATGGTGCCCCAGTGCTGTTTCAGAAGAAACAAGATGGCTCCTTAAGAATGTGTGTCGATTATCGGGCACTGAATAAGGTTACTATCAAAAACAAGTACCCTATTCCAAATGTTGCTGATTTATTCGACCGACTGTCCCGAGCCAAGTATTTATAAAGTTGGACTTGAGAGCAGGCTATTGGCAAGTGAGAATTGCCGTTGGTGATGAAGCTAAGACTGCATGTGTGACGAGGTATGGTTCATATGAATTTCTCGTAATGCCATTCGGCTTAACCAATGCTCCAGCAACTTTTTGTAATCTTATGAGCTATATATTTTATGAATATTTAGATAGATTTATGGTAGTCTATCTAGATGATATTGTGGTGTATAGCGAAACACTAGATGGTCATATGGAACATCTGAGATTGGTATTCCAAAAGTTAAGGGAGTATCAATTATATGTCAAAAAGGAGAAGTGCGAGTTTTGTAGGGCTGAAGTAATGTTCCTTGGGCATTGGATTAGCCAAGGACAAGTCAGAATGGATGAGAGGAAAGTCCAAGCCATTGTTAAATGGACTGCTCCTACAAAAGTTGCTGATTTAAGATCATTTTTGGGACTGGCGAACTATTATAAAAAGTTCATTAAGGGCTACTCGAAGAAGGTGGCTCCTTTAACTGATTTGCTGAAGAAGGATTGTAAGTGGGATTGGTCAGTGGGGTGTCAAGAGGCGTTTGACAATTTAAAAGTTACAGTGTCGTCTAAGCCGATGCTAAGACTCCCAGACTTTGAAGTTCCTTTTGAAGTACACACTGATGCATCAGACAGGGCTATTAGCGGGGTATTAGTACAAGATGGTCACCCAGTTGCCTGTGAGAGTCAGAAGCTGAAAGATGCTTAGCAGCGGTATAGTACTCACGAGAAAGAAATGACTGCAATGGTGCACTGTTTGGAGACTTGGAAGCATTATCTACTGAGCACGAAGTTTGTGGTGGTGACTGACAACGTTGCCAACACCTAATTCAAAACTCAGAAAAAGCTGACTCCGAAGCAGGCACGTTGGAAGGAGTTCTTGGCAGAATTTGATTTTGCATGGGTACATAAACCAGGCTTGCAAAATTTGGTGGCTGATGCATTAAGTTGAAAAGTTGTCCAGGATTTTGTTGTTGCTCTCACTGTGGTTGAGGCCGAGTACCTGGACAAGATCAAAGAACAGTCCCTAAATGATGTTGTTTACCAAAAACTTCGGACGCAAGTGCAAGAAGGTCTGGTTCGAAGGTATTGGATTGAAGATGATTTGCTATATGCAAAGGGCAGTAGGTTGTATGTCCCTAGTGGAGGGGAACTGAGGAGGCAGATCATGCATGAGACGCATGATACAAAATGGGCTGGTCACCCAGGCATAGAAAGGATGTTGGCATTGCTGTCTCGCTCATACTACTGGCCAAAGATGGAGAACGACGTGGAGGCGTATGTCAAGTCTTGTCTTGTGTGTCAAGTAGACAAGCTTGAGAAAAAGAGTGAAGCAGGCTTGTTGCAGCCTCTTCCCTTTCCTGACAGACCTTGGCAGTCCGTGTCAATGGACTTCATTTCTGGATTGCCGAAGGTTGATGGAATGAGATCAATATTTGTTATGGTTAATCGATTTTCCAAGTATGCGGTGTTCATCCCTGCACCTCATACTTTTACAGCAGATGTGGCTGCTGGATTGTTTTTCAAAAATGTTATGAAATACTTTGGGTTGCAAGAAGATATCATAAGTGATCGAGATACACGGTTCACGGGCAGGTTTTGGACAGTTCTGTTTGGTATGGTTGGGTTTGAATTGAAGTTCAGCACGGCGAATCACCCTCAGACAGATGGTCAGACTGAGAGGATGAATCAGTTGCTCGAGGATTATCTACGTCATTATGTTACTGCAAGTCAGAAAAATTGGTTTGAGCTGTTAGAGCCAACTCAGTTTTGCTACAACTTGCATCAATCTTCTGCAACAGGTATGAGTCCCTTTGAGCTGAGTATGGGTTTTTAGCCAAGGACTCCAAATGATGTGGCTGTGCAGCGTACGGGAGGAAATTGTCCTGCTGCCTATCGTTATGCAAGGGCTAGAACAGAGTTGCTAGAGGAGGCATGAGACAACCTAAGCAAGGAAGTGAGAAGGATGAAGAAGTATGCAGATACACATCGAAGGCCGCTTGAGTCTAAAGTGGGAGACATGGTGTTGCTGAAGCTGACACCATAAATTTAGAAGAAGATCAGTAGTAAGACGGTGCATAGAGGATTGGTTCCCAAGTATGACGGTCCATTCGAAGTGCTAAAGAAATTTGGGGATGTGGCTTCCAGACTGAAACTTCTTGACAGAAGGTACATCCTACATTCCATGTGAATTACCTCAAGCCATTTCAGCAAGAGTTACTTGATGCTGGCAGAAAGCAAGCCAAAAGGGCTCCACCAGTGATCATAAAGCAATTTGACAAGGATGTTGAGAAGATTTTAGCTCATAAAACTGAAGGCATGAGCAAGAAAAGTTGAAGGACAGACTACTTAGTGCATTGGAAAGGGGAAGATGAGGTAGACGTGAGTTGGGAAAGAGATGTAACTTTGTGGCAGTTTAAGAAACAGATTGCAGAATATTAGGCACACCCACCGACGAGGACGTCGAGTTCTTCTGGTGGGGGTGGTTTGTTAACCCCTTAGAGGGTTGACACGAGCTTGGCATGCGGGATGACCACATAGCATGCCAAGCCGAGCCTTGGCACTCATTTGTGGGACAAGGCATGTCTGTGTGGCACTATGTGGCAGTGTGCGGCCGCCAAGGGCGATATGCGCACGAGGTCGGCAAACGAGCTTTGACACTTAGTCATTTGAGGCAATCAGCAGCGTTGTGCAGCAGTGGGCGACACTAGGCAGCAAGTTGGGTCATTGTGCAGCAAATGGGCTATGTCAAAAAACTAGCAAATCTACATGGTTTGCATTATGCTTCCTCAAACATGTTTGATGTCTAGTGCTGGCAGTTTGGAAATTTTCATAAGTGCTACTATAGGGGGGGTACTCCGTGAAGGTCACCGGGACCATGGGCAGGTGCCATGGGCGATGAGTGCTGGACGTTGGGACATTGTTGGGCTCCCCTACAACAATGTCTAACATCGGATTGGGAAGTTTGGATCAAATGAAAGACTTATTCATGGGCTGGGCATGAACAAGCAAGAACGTTGCTGAGCGTGGCATCGGTTGGGCATGGCATAGGTGTGCGCCTAGCATGTCAAGGCATGGCATGGGCAGAGCCCAACATGCAACAAGGCGAATGCATATGGACAGACGCATGGGCTGGACGTGCACAACAAACTTGGACAGCACCTTGAACAAGTGCTGGGCTAGTTGGAAATTCGTGGGCCAAATGGACAGCATCTTGTGGAAACATGATTGGGTAACATGAGGGTGCAACATTGTGGGCTGAGACAACAATAATGTGGGCTGACAATAGTGGGTAAAGGACATCAAGAAGGTAGGTTGACACTATGGGCAGTTTTGGACTGGATGACTGGAGCTTGACCCAACCGATCGCGATTGAGGCGATTCTTTGCGATAACCTCCATGCACATGATTGGCATGTCTCCAGCTAGTTGCACATCATGGGGCGCCCAACACCTGCTAGGGAGCGATTGACGGGCAGTTGCACATCATGGGGCGCACACAGCTGCTAGTGAGCAGTTGAGGAGCAGTTAATGGGCAGTTTTCATATCATGGGGCGCACACAGCTGCTAGTGGGCAGTTGGCAGGCGGTTGCTGATTCAAAATGCTGGTTTCCTATTGGTTCTGAATGACCTAGTAGTTGGGGATGTCAACTGCAGCCTAATGTGTATATATATGTGTAGCCAAGGGCTCAGCAAGGCATGTGAGATCATTGAACAAGTGTAGCCTGCGAGCCCTAGTCATATATTGTATTCCTTGTTATTGAGTGAGCAATAAAAGGTAGGGACATTGTCCTGTAAATAATGTGTATGCTTGTGTGCGTGGCTTGTTTATACAGACTGTGCTTGTGTGACTCACAGGTTGCTGCTGGTTGGACGAACCAGTGCTTCACTAGGACAACAAAGACGCGAAAAATTTAGTGTCAAATTGTGCACCCTATGACAATAAGCATGGTGGCATGAAGCTAGGATAGACTAGGCAAGATGGACATATGTAGATAAGGAACTAAAGTAGTGGATGAGTGCTATACAGAAAAAAAAAGATGAAGAACAAACAACAACTATCAAGAAGCAACAACAACAAGATAGCAGGAGACAACAGGTAGTAGCCACGCGACCGCACGGCTAATCAGACCTTAAATCGAGCGCCCGCGCTAATTGAAGTCAGACAGCTTTGCACCATCGCACGACCGCTCCCCAGCAAAGAAGGAATCTTGTGCGCCAAGGCCTCAAGAAAACACACATATCGGCACCAAGCACTCCATTTTACATTATGATCTCAAGGCCACTGCCGCTGTGAGTCCTCTCTGATCTATTTTGTTGACTTTTTGTAATTTGAAATTTGAGCACTTTAGGCTCATCTGAACAATGTTGGTTGGTACCAGACGTGTTTTTATTGGAGTCTTTTATCAGTTTTCATATAAGTAATTAGGGTTCTTAAGTTTTAACTAGTCTAGAGGGGTTTTGATAGTTTTTTGATACATTTCTATATCCTCTCTTCAATTTGGTTACTCAATAATCATTAGTTTCATTTTCTGGAGATTATTGGTGCTTTGGAACAAGCTTGGAACAGATTCTACAATTGGATTTAACAGATTTGTTTATCATTTCTCTTATATCTCTTATTTGCAGTATTAAATTCTATGAATTGTTTCAATCCCATAATGCTTGTGGTTCAGAAATGAACTAAACTCTATTATGGGATTCTAATGGATTTTGATATGTAATCTAAACTTATATATCTGATTGTTTGGTTGTATGTTTATCATTGGATTACCTATTATGATTGAGCGTAATGAATGAATGTTTGATCACCATTCACTTGTATGCTTATATGGATTTGAAAAATGAAATATGAGTATGGATAAAATTATAATGACATATATTTATGAGGCTGATTTATTTAGCTTTGTAATTCGTGAGCGGATAGAAATATACCGTTTCACCGTGTGTAGTATTGAAAAGTGCCTGCACTTTAATTCATTATTGCTGCAATTTCACATAGACATATAGTTATTTTGGTAATAATGTCACTTACATGATTCATGATTTCTATCATATGCATGTGGAGATTATATGAATAGGTTTTCATTGAAAAATGGTTATATCCACTTTTATGCTCTTGACTAGTTTTCCACGATAAGTATGTAAACATTACATGATGGTTGCAAGTTAGATGAAGTATTAAATGAAGTTAGAATTCCATTATTCTCCAACTTTGATAACATTACTTTAGTATTATATCTTTATTCATTAATTGAATTTAGAATTAATTATAATTTTGAGTTATTCGTTAAAGCATATAAAAATAGTGAAATAGTTGATGTATGATAATTAAGATTTAAAACCTTTCTCTATGGATCGATACTTTTCTTACTCTGTACTACTTGTTGACCCATGTATGCTTGCATGAGTTAGAGTCCTTTTTGTTAGACTAAAAAGGAGGCAACAAGTTTTTGGCGCCGTTGCCGGGGAAAGGCGTTTATTTTTAATATTGTCATCATCAATTTTAAGCTAAATTTGTATGACTTAGACAAATCCAATCTTATCTTATTTCTATTTTTTTTGTAAAATGTAAAATTATAAAACTAATATATATATATATATATATATATATATATATATATATATATATAGGAGAACGTCTTTTTTGCATCCAAGTTAAGCTAGTAAAATGACATAATTTGAAAAACATCCAATAGAAACGGCTTTTTTGTTTTATTTTTTAAATCTATATTTTATAAAACTTTACTTATTTTTTCAAAATTTTTTTTTTCTTTTTTCTTGAAAATAATAATTATTTTTTAAACTTTATAATTTATTTTTTTAAAAAAAATTAAATTAGTTTTTATTTATCTTTTATTTTTTTTTGTATTTTAATTTCTTTTTTAGTTTTTGTTTTAAAATTTCTAATATTAAGGATACATACAATAATGGTAAAGATATAAAGTTTTTTTTTCTTCTGAAAATAAAGTTTTGCATGAAAAATGAAAAAATTATACTCTTTTTTTTTCTTTTGAAAATAAAGTTTTTCTTTTGATAAGGAGATGTATCCCATATAGTGAGACAGAGGGGATTTTGCAGGATTGCCACGGTTCATAATATGGAGGTTACTACGGTAGAGAGAGGACAACGACCCAAGTGTTACAAGCAGGATTCTACTGGCCGACGATTTTTAAAGATGCTTATAGTTTTGTCCAGAGATGTGACAGATGTCAAAGAGTTGGGAATATATCGAAAAGGAATGAGATGCCATTGAACATGATCCTCGAGGTTGAAATTTATGATGTTTGGGGGATAGATTTCATGGGCCCTTTCGTTTCTTCATTTGGAAATTTATACATCTTATTAGCAGTCGACTATGTTTCGAAGTGGGTGGAAGTGGCAGCTCTTCCAACTAATGATGCCAAGGTGGTCCTAAGATTTTTACAAAGAAGTATTTTTACAAGGTTTGAGACTCCAAGGGCTATCATCAGTGATGAAGGCAGTCATTTTTGTAATAGGTAGTTCACAACTCTATTGGCTAAGTATGGGGTAAATCATCACATTGCTACAGCTTATCATCCTCAAACTAATGGCCAAGTAGAGGTTTCAAATCGTGAAGTAAAGAGAATCTTGGAGAAAGTCGTGAACCCCACAAGAAAGGATTGGTCATTAAAGCTTGATGATGCTATATGGGCATATAGGACTGCTTATAAGACTCCGTTGGGCATGTCACCTTTTCAGCTAGTGTATGGAAAGGCTTGTCACCTTCCCATGGAGCTTGAGCATAAGGCATATTGGGCAATTAGGAAGCTCAATTTTGATTTGAAGGCTGCAGGTGAAAAATGCCTACTCCAACTCAATGAGTTGGATGAATTGTATCATTGAGCCTATGAAAACTCTAAGCTGTATAAGGAAAAGGTGAAGAGATGGCATGATCGCAAGATTATGGATAGAGTATTTAATTCAAGACTTAAACTTTTTCCTGGGAAGCTCAAATCAAGGTGGTCAGGGCCATTCATAGTGAAGACAGTTTATCCACATGGTGCAGTAGAGGTATTCGACAAATTCCCAGATAAGCCGTTTAAAGTGAATGGACAGCGATTAAAGCATTATTTTGGTGGAGAGGTTGACAGGCAAAAAGTCACCTCCATTCTTTCTTCAACATGATTTAGTCAGAGATAGTCAAGCTAATTGACTATAACTTAGCGCTTGATGGGAGGCACCCCATTATTTCCGTCCTTACCTCTTGTTAATTCTATTTTAGATCGTATTTGATATTTCATTTTCATGATTAGTTGTTATAGCCTAACTAGTGTGAAATAAGTATTATGGGTGCTGAATGTGCATATGATGATGCTTGAGCGTAGCATAGAAAGTTTTGTTTTAGGATAGTCATGTATGCATAGTCATTAGTTCATGTTTTGATTTTGTGGACTTGATATCTCTTATAATGATATTTGTTATTTGTACAGGTGTATTGGAGATGATCCGTAGCTGCTTTGATATGCTTAATGATGCGGATCAACATGGTAGGAAGCAGGGCAGCGTGGCTGCGTAAGGAAATTAATAAAAAATGGCGCGCCCGCACCATAATTTTGTGCAAAGCATAACCTATCGCGCGCCCACGCCACTTTCCAGTTCAAAAATTGCGTGGCCGAGCCCGAGACCGAATTTTGAAAAATATTTAAATTTTTAAAGACGTATCTTTGTCCATTTCTTAAATCAGTTATAATCGAATCGTGCGTATCCCTTTCTCTCTACAGACGCACGACTCCTTTCCCAACCATTCCATTTTAAATTTGTAACTCCTCACCCTATTACGCATATCTCACATCTGTTTCCTTCCCACGTTCAAATTCCTCAACTGATAAAGTTAGGATTTCTTCAGAGGGTGCGTGAAAAACAACAAGTTTGGGGGTGTTCATTGTTTGTCAGAAAATACAACCTTTGTTCCATCAGTAAAGTTTTTCTTCTTCTTCATCGGTAACAATGGGACCAAAACGTGCTCGTTCTCGCACTCCAGAGTCGCCCTCTGGAAGTAGCCAGAGTGGTGACAATGTGGATTTTTCTAAATTTGTCAGTCTTGATGCCCAGATAAAGTATTACAGAATTGTGGGTAAATCATTTGTTAGAGAGAGAGGACTCAAGCCAGAGGCACAAGATGGGCAATTGGTAGATATGATCAGGGAAAAATGTTGGCATGGAGTTTGATCTATACCAATGGTATGGCCATTGTAAGGGAATTTTATGTGAATACAAAGGAGACAATGAGTGGCTTTTCTTTCGTCCGAGGGGTTCAAGTGAACTATCGCCCAAGGGCTATTCGTGGCGTATTTAATTTACCTGACCCTCCAACTGGACGTACAAATTGGGTGGAGGCAGAACGAATGGAGACAGACCTAGATTAAGTCATTACTGATTTGTGTATACTAGGGACACAATGGACTTACAAGCCAGACACTAATCAGCCCAGGACCTTTCTAGCTTCATCTCTCAACCGTTATGCCAAGGCGTGGAATCTCTTTGTTTGTGCAAAACTCATGCCATCATCCCATCAACATGAGATTACAACTGAGCGCGCAATCATTATGTGGGGGATTATTGTAGGAAAATACATCGACGTTGGTCACCTCCTTAATCAGAACATGCTACGCTACATGCGGGGGAGCACTACGGGAAGTATACCACATGCCTCGATTATTACTCATTTGTGTGCGAGAGCAGGAGTTAGGTGGACAGATGAACAACTGCAAAACCCAAGTCAGGATATCACTCACGCCACTATAGCAAAATTCGAAGATAGGGCAGGAGGTACCCCGCACCCAAGGAGGTACCACTGCTGCTACTGATGATTGACAGCTTCGAAGGTTGGAAATGAAGGTCGATGCTATGTACGATAATTTTTCAGCGTTTGCTACGGGTTTGATGAGGTCTCTAGCAGAGGTTGTTGCACAGCCGTGCCATTTCCATCGCCGAATTCAGCACCCGAAGAGGGTGGTGCAGCTGATCATTAGGGGAGTTCTTTTAAACCATGTACCTTCATTCATTGGGACAATGAATATGTTAAGTTTGGGGGTATTGGGTAGTATTGTAGTTGCATGTAGTTAATTTGCATATTTTTGCATGTTTAGTTTAACTTTTGCATGTTTATGTGTTAGTTAATAATTGCAGAAATTTTTTCTGTTTTTAGTAGTTATTATATGTTTTAGTTATGTGTTTAGTTCCATGTCCCAAATTTCTAATTTTATGGAGTTTGAGTCTAGCAAATGATGAAATTAAATTTTGAAGGATTTTTGAATTTGTTGGATAACATGAGCTTAGCTATAATGTTTTACATGATGTAATCCATGCATGTTGTTTAGATGCTTTCGGTTAGCACATACGTGTTCACATATGCTTGCTGGTATAAGAGTACTGTGTTTTTATTGCTTATTAGAAAATGTAGTTTTTAAAAAAGAGAATTGTGTAGAAAGTGGACTTAAGCTATGAAAACATTGATAATTAAACTTTGGGAACACATGGGTATGCTTATTGTATAAAAAAAGAAAGAGAAAAATCTATCTTGAAACCTTCCTGAGCTGAATTATTGAATCCTTGGAAGGGGCGAGATGGAGCGTAAAGCGCACTCGCTGCATAAAAAAATATAGCAATAAACACTGCAGGAAAGTGCGAAAATCGCCCTCGTGAGTAAAAATAAAGTAATTTAAACCCGTTGTTGAACCTTAGCTTGTATTGATGTGTTGGATTAGTTTTTGTTGCATTAGTATACATGGATCTTAATTTAGACTACAATTTTCTATTTTGAGCAGTTTAACATGTGTATTCTTTGCCTTTGTCAAGTTTTTGGTGAACACAACACACACACACACACAACATCTTTATAGCGAGTATGGGTTATTTGATTGTATGATATTATGTTTATATCTTAGTTTCAAATTTTATTCTTTAATCTGGATAATTCGCTGAGGCACATTGGATTAGAATTCCATTTTAGCTGGAAAAACTTGGGACTCATTTGCATCATAGTTTAGTTTGAATAGCATGTAGTTGTATTTCATTGTTTACTGTCATATGCATTTCTTGAGGGCGAGCAATAGTTCAAGTTTGGGGGTATTTGATAAGTAGGTTTTATACCTACTTATTGGGTGTCAACTCACTAAAATTATGCTAATCTCAAGTAGTTTTTACTATGTTTTAGTTGAATTTTATGTTTATTTTGCATTACTTGTAGTGGAACTCCTATGGTAAGGAAAGAGCATGGAAAAGCAAGAATGGCATGGATTGGCATTAGCATGGATAAGCATGGTGGCACGAAGCTAGCAAAGACTAGGCAAGATGGACATGTGTAGATGAGGAACTGAAGTAATGGATGAGTGCTATGCAGAAAAGAAAGGATGAAGAACAAACAACAACAATTAAGAAGCAACAACATCAAGATAGCAGGAGATAGCAGGCAGTAGCAGCATGGTCGTGAAACTAATCAGGCCTTAAATCGCGCGCCCGCGCTACTTGAAGTCAGACAGCTTTGCACCATCGCGTGGCCTCGCCCCAGCAAAGAAGGAATCTTGCGCGCCCGCGCCAAGGCCTCGACAGACACATATCACGCGCTCGCGCCCATTTTACACTATGATCTCGCGCGGCCGCGCGAGTTCTCTGCAATCTATTTTGTTGACTTTTTGTAATTTGAAATTTGAGCGCTTTAGGCTCATTGAACAGTGTTGGTTGGTACCAGACATGTTTTTATTGGAGTCTTTTATCAGTTTTCATATAAGTAATTAGGATTTTTTAGTTTTAACTAGTCTAGAGGGGTTTTGATAAATTTTTGATATATTTCTATATCCTCTCTTCAATTTGGTTATTTAATAATCATTAGTTTCATTTTCTAGATATTATTGGTACTTTTGAACAAGCTTGGAACAGATTCTGCAACTGGATTTAACATATTTGTTTATCATTTCTCTTACATCTCTTATTTGCAATATTTAATTCTATGAATTGTTTCAATCCCATAATGGCTTGTGGTTCAGAAATGAACTAAACTCCATTATGGGATTGTAATGGATTTTGATATGTAGTCTAAACTTATATATCTGATTGTTTGGTTGTATGTTTATCATTGGATTACCTATTATGATTGAGGGTAATGAATGAATGTTTGATCACCATTCACCTTGTATGCTTATACGGATTGCAAAAATGAAATATGAGTATGGATAAAATCATAATGGCATATGTTTATGAGGCTGATTTATTTAGCTTTGTAATTTGTGAACCGGATAGAAATATACCATTTCACCGTGTGTAGTACTGAAAAGAACTTGCACTTTAATTCATTATTGCTGGAATTTTACATAGACATATAGTGATTTTGGTAATAATATCGCTTACATGATTTCTATCATATGTGGAGATTATGTGAATAGGTCATAGTTCATTGAAAAATGGTTATGTCCACTTTTATGCTCTTGACTAGTTTTCCATGATAAGTATGTAAACATTACATGATGGATGCAAGTTAGATGAAGTATTAAATGAAGTTAGAATACCATTATTCTCCAAATTTGATAACATTACTTTAGTATTATATCTTTATTCATTAATTGAATTTAGAATTAATTATAATTGTGAGTTATTCGTTAAAACATATAAAAATTGTTAAATAGTTGATGTATGATAATTAAGATTTAAAACCTTTCTCCGTGGATCGATACTTTTTTTACTTTGTACTACTTGTTGACCCATGTATGCTTGCATGAGTTAGAGTACTTTTTGTTATACTAAAAATGAGGCAACAAGGACCTAAGATGGGTGTATTGTATATTATACGTCACTTAATAATTGATTTGGTGAACTAAATAAGGTGATGTGAACTCAACTTTGAAAGCCTCAAAAGTGCACCTCATTAGAATGAACAAGATAGTATTCTTCTCGTTCTTCTTTAGGGTCTTGAAATATTTGCTGCTATATTTTATATGGAATTGTAATAATTTGAGTTTGGATACTATCTACGAGACAATATTGTATTAAAACTCACAACTTATGTGTTGTCGTATTTTGCACGACAGTTCAATAGTTGTATAAATGAAGTTGTCAGTAGTGTTATTTCTGGCGACTCAGAATGGGTCATGTATACCTATTTTGGGGACGTCACATTTAAGCTTTTTCTTACTTTTGTTATATATATATATATATATATATATATATATATTTACAACTCTTATATATGTAATTGTTTTATCAGCCTGTGGGCTAGATTTATCTAAATCTTGTTATTTCTCACTTTAACCAGTTCATGGTGACTAAACTGGAACCGTTGAAGCTGAAATGATTTAGATTTATTCAAATATAGTTCTTTTTCTAGCTTTTATTAGCATGCAGGCTAGATTTGCCTAAATCTGGCTATTTCTCACTTTAACTGGTTCATGGTGACTAAACTAGAACCGTTGAAGCTGGAAAGCTCAGATCTACTCAAATCTAGTTCGTTTTCTAGCTTTTGTACATATTGCTTTATCATGTGAGCCTAGGAGTCATGTGATCACAGATTCAATTTCTGAATCTAGATTCGGTTCTCGTGATGGACATTTTTAGTTGCAGCCAACTTGTAAATTATTCACAGTGTCTGAATTTCCTTAGATGACTCTCATGCCCATAAGGAGTTTAGCGCTGCTATGTATCTTATTTTCTCAAAGATGCTTCGCATCTTGAAAATAAAAACAATCAACCCGAACATGTAAGACCCCAACTTTTATGAATAAAGATTTAATTTTCTCTAAATATTATTTTGAATAATAAGGTGTGGATTTGATATAATGTTATAGTTGTGTGTAATATTAAAAAATTTTGCAAAGTAAGCAAGCTGTCATAAAATATTCGTTAGGTCGGGGAATATTCGCTTTATCAGGAAATATTTGTACGACGTCACAATCATTGGTGGACCCCACAACGAAATTACTGTCGAATATAGAAAGCGTCAGAAATAACCTTTTCATAAAAATAATGACAAAACTTTTACCATTAACTGTTGAAATACCAGGTGATAGAAGTACAGTAATACGTGTGGTTGCACAGTAGCACACGTTATTGTACAGTATATTTGATTATTGATGCTTACGTAAGAAGTCACTCAGTTTTATTCAATTATTACAACAGTAGTTGCTGCATAATATCTCATATTATTGATTCAATTATTGTCACAATATCATCTGCACAATATTTTATATTATTAAATCAATAATTGAGATGACACAATTATTCATATTATTATTTGCATTATTAACAATGTCTAGAAAGTTCTATCGAGGGAAGAGGTTAGGTCATCTAATTGCGTGCCAATAAGGAGAAGTCCTTATCAGAAAGCCCCCTCTTTCTTGGGAATGATCTGGTTGTTAATATTGCGAGTTATAATATTAATGATGAATAAATGTTGAAAGATTAAAAATGTGTGTTATTCAAGTGATTTGTTATAAATAGAGGGGGGTTTTTATGAAGTATTTGTTGTAATCTTGGCTTATTACATGGACCCCCCATTTACTCATTTTTCAAAATCGTCGGTAGAAAGTTATCATAGTTTTTATTTTATATTGCATAGTACTGCATAGTATTTCATAATGTTGCATAGTAGAATTAAAATTTTAGTTAAAATTTTCCGTGATTGCGCCCGTGAATATGTTACTTTTCACCCGTGATTTTCTTTTTAAATAGTATCATGCCATTCTCCTATAAATAGGATGCTTAGTTTAGAAATGAAAATCACACCAGAATCAGAGAATTCTTCTTCTATAATATTGAGCGTATTTCTTTTGAGTTTAATGAAACTTTGGGTGTAGCAAATAGTGCAAGTTTTCTTCAAGAATATACTCAACCAGTCAGAATTACTCTCCTTTTAAGGTAAGGGGTATTATTTATTTCATATTTGTAAGAGATATTATTGTTCGTATTTGTAAGGAATATTATTTTCGTTCAATATTCGTAAGGAATATTATTTTCGATCAATATTCGTAAGGGATATTATCTTCGTTCAATATTCGTAATGAATATTATTTTCATTCTATATTCGTAAGGGATATTATTTTCATTCAATATTCGTAAGAAATAATATTTTCTTCCATACGCTGTAGTATGTAAGTAATATTATTTTGTTTCATATTCCTAATTATACACTTATTTTGATAAGTATTGCTTCTATACTCCACGAAATTTATAGAATATCCTTGAAATTTGCGCTTCATCTAGTATCGTTTCACTGAAATATTTTTCTGAACATTCGTATTAAATTTTAAGCTTTTCATGTCGGAGTACTATTCATGGATACTATTCATACATACGGCACTATTCATACATACGGTACTATTCATATAATACTATTCATACATATGGTGTTATTCACGGGGTACTATTCACTCGTGTTTTATTCACCCGGAGTACTATTCACGACAAAAAATGATATTTTTTCTGTCCAAATTATTTTTGATGCATGAATATTATTCTTGAATTTTACTCCACAAAGTAGTTATCATGTCTACAATTTGGACATTATTAAACTCTGGATAAATTAAATTATAAATCTTTAATATTTATCTTTAATCTCACTTGATTAATTTCTTATATCATTGTCATCATCCTCATGCTTATATAGTGATGAAAGTCATCTTTGGCCCATAGTGCATAGATGGACTATTGATGGGTATGATTATGACCAAGAATTATGTATCGGTATAATTATGACCTGTAATGTTTTAAATGATGTGGTAAAAGTCCTCATTGGCCTGTAGTTCATTGATGGACATTTGTTTGGCATGATCATGACTACTGGTGATAATAACGAATATCTTTGGCCCGTAGTTCATGGATAATTCGTGGATGTGATAATAACAAATATCCTTGGCCCGTAGTGCATGAATAATTCGTGGATGTGATACTAGCGAATATCCTTGGCCCGTAGTGTATGGATAATTCGGTAATGTGGATTATTTATTGAATTGTGTTGCGGAGATAAAATATTGATGATGAACTTTTAAATCATAGAAGATGATAGTAGACACCGTGCTCTACTTGACTCTTCTAATGGATTACTTGTTCCGCTGTAGTTAAACTTGTTGTCTATTGTATTATATCAGTTTTTACACTGTTGAAGACTAAGGATAATTTATTCTACATTATCTTAGTCATAATATTCTTTACTGGGCTAGTTGAGCTCATCCTTTTCTTTCATTGATCTCTTCAGGAAATGAGAATATAGCTGGGACTAGTCAGGGAACGGAGTGATGGTCCAAGATGGTGGCTATAGTAGTCCTCACTATTCTATAAAATAGTGTGATAATAATTGTAATGAGGACTCCATTTAAGTTTTGATATTGTCTACGAGACAATATTCATGTTAAAACTCTCAGCTTATGTTTTGTCATATTCTGCACGACAATTAATAATTGTGTAAATTAAGTTTGTATTTGAATTCTGTACCATGTATTTGGCGACTTAGAATGGGTTGTATGGACCTATTTTGGGGGTGTCACGGAACACTTAATAAAATAGAAGTATCAAATGCCTCAATTACTATTGAGCACAAGGATTTGAAAAACCTATTTTACAAAACATCACTGCCTTATCTCGTTAAAATTGAACTTTTATACAAAAGTCAAACCCTTTGTATATAGGTGCGAACGAGGCATAACACTACTTCTAAATAACTGCACATAAACCTACACACACACAAGCAGATAAACGTTTAAAATGAAAAGTGGCGGTAACCGTGTTATCACAGAAGTCGGGGGTGCCTAACACCTTCCCTCCGCTTAATCAAGCACCCGAACCCTAACGAGTTTTACAGACCAGTTAAACACTAACGAGTTTTACACTAGGTCTTTGTGCAAACCTTTTCTCGGTTGAGTTGGTGCAACAATTTAAAAATACCAACTGGTGACTCTCACAGTCAAATCGTCGACATATACATATCGGACCTTTTCAAACTTGTTTTTTCAAACAAATCTCACCTAAAATGAGAACGCCAAAAGACAAGAACAAAAAAGGACAAATAAAAATTCTGACGTCGACAGGTGGCGACTCTGCTGGGGACACCAGTAAGAGGGCTTAAGCCGCTATTAAAAGCTTTTCAAAACTTTTAGCTGCTTATGTGTGGATACTGCATTTACATTTGAATGAATGTGTATTAATGCTTTACTTACTACACTTAGTGTTTCGCACCATATCTGCCTATGATATATGCTTCACACATGTCATCATGTCCATACGATGAGACGTGATGTATGTGAATGTATGTTGTGTGGTCCCTCCACCAGGAGGCTATCCTATCGGTGTTTGATTATTGGACTCATCGAGAGACTAATTCCACAAGGCTCAAGAAAGGCACCACCCATATTCGCTATAGTTGAAAGATCGGATTAACTTCCCATCAAGTAAATTACGATGATCTAGGGACCTTCATGCCAAAAAGCCGCGAGAGTAGTCTAAGATAGGTCAGCCTCTAATAAACCAAATGCGGAGGGAAGCCTCTTCATACCTTCCTATTTTAAATTACTTGTAATTTCAATTACTTGTAATTTCATTTCCATGTCAATCTCAATGTAATGGAAAATATAATGCAATATGTGAATATGCATATTAAAACCTGTCATGCTATCATCATTAAAACAGATGACATCCATTTTGCAGGATAATACTCCTAAAAAATGGACACATTACATAGCATATAACATCACCACCTTTCCCAGACTAAACTACATAAGTTTTTTTATAGGGAAACGATTGGTCCCATTACCCGTTCAAAGTCCAAGAAGGCACGAAGCCTACAGCCAAACATGGCTACATCTGGCCAGCCTAATCCTATTCTTGTCTCTCGTGAGGAGTTCGAAGCATTAAGCAATCAAATCACAGAGTTTGTTGTTCTACTCAAAGAATTACATAAGTCAACTCAGGGTCAACAAATACCCATCCACATAGAATCCTCTGCACATGGAGGAATTCAGGGTCCGGACAAAGAAGTTCCAACACCTGAGTCTCAATATGATAAAACCAAAAAACCCCCTAAAATCACCCATATTAAAGAAGATCAAGACACAGGTGATATTTAGAAGAAGGTTCTACAAATGGAAGAGACCATTCGGTCCATCAAAGGGATTGGAATACATGAAAGTGTTTCATATTCAGACCTTTGCATCTTCCCCGGGGTTCATTATCTGAAAAAATTCAAGACTCCCGATTTTGAAAAATATGATGGAATGGGAGATCCTTACACCCACTTAAAAGTGTTCATTGGAGAGCTCGGATCTTATGCCAAAAATGAAAAGCTCAGAATGCAGCTATTTCAAAAAAGTCTGCTGGAGAACTCCAAAATTCACAGCTGGAAGGAGTTAGCCCATGCTTTCCTCAGTCAATACAACTTTCAAACTCAGATGGCTTCAGACCAGTATCAAATTACCAAGGTCAAGAAATAAGTTAATGAGTCATTCAGAGAGTATGCCCAAAGATGGAGGTGTTTGGTTGCTCAAGTTATCCCATCCATGACATCATCTGAAATGGTGATGACTTTCATAGATATTCAAGAAGCTTCATTTTATGAGATGGTCCTAGCTGGAATAGGAAAGCCATTCTCAGAAATGATTAAGTACGGATAAATGGCTAAAATGGGATTGAAATCAGGGAAGATTCAAGACCTTGTTGCATTAAAAGCCGTAGCTGAGCACATCCAATCTAGAAGGTATGGGAACAACCCCCTTAGGGTCCGTAAGAAGAAAGAAGAGGATGTTTCCTTGATAATGCAAGGACAAAAAGGCAATCAAAACTTGCCTATTTAGAGGAGAAATTATTCCCCTTTTCAAGAACAATCTTCAAACCCTCCATTGCCAAAGAGTGGAGAAGTCAGACGTACAAGAGTGTTCACACCCTTAGGGGACTCACTCAGAAACATTCTCAAACTTCTGACAGCTCAGGAAAAAAGCACTCATCTCATATTTGGGGAAGCATCAGGATCAGGAAACAGGCCGCTGGGTGGCACACACAATTCTCGGCATAAACCGTGATGTGCCGAGATACTCTTTCATGCTCTCGGCTTGGATTTCATGGAAAGCTCCAAACTAATGACATCACTCGAGCCTATACAGAAGGACCTTTCAACTGTCAAACTATGCAACAAGCACCTCAAACTTTTTCACATCTTTTCTTCATCCGTGAATACTCCATCGTTATTATAAAAGCGACATTCCAACTAGGTGGATGGCTCTCATTACCCCGGACCGGACTGGACTTATCGACTTTATCTCATCTTTCCAAGGAAGAAATTATCAAAACATATCCTCATTTCTCTCCGGGTCATTTTTTCTATAAGATATGGGAAGCAAGAAACAAAAAGCTTCACAATGGGACACTCATTCCTCCAAGATGTCTTGCTACATCGATGTGATTAGTATCATTAAATCTAGATTGTCTACTAATTCATCCTTTCTCAAAGTTACCAACTATTGCCAATACCATCAGAATTGGCTTAGGACAACGGCCTAAAGGTGTTGTGGACCGGTTTGGCTTAACGGACTTGGGTCTCATTGTGTTGGTCGTTCATTGTGTTCTTTGCTTTGTGTTTCAAATTCACATCGGGTTCGGCTTCTTGGCCAGTAAAGGTCTGGGAAGACACCTGGGCTTAGCATCCTGGTTCGGTTCGGGTTCGGCATCTTGTCCTAGGGACGCTGGGGATGCTGGTTTCGGCTTCGGTTCGGTTTATATGGTTCGGATTTTCGGTTCAAACCTCTTGTCTTCGGGATCTTTGGGGACGTGGTTTCGGCTTGGGGTTGGGTTGGCAATTTAGCTTCCATGGCGCTTCGGAGCGGCCTAGTGGCGATTCGGCTTCTCACGGTTTGGTTCAATGGCTATTGCTTACATTCGTTATGAATTCAAGAGCATTTTCATCCCAGTCTGGTTCGGCTTCTTGGCGAGATCGACATCCCGGTTCGGTTTCGTGGTTCAAAATCTTGTCTTGGACGCTGGGGATGCTTGGTTTCGGCTTGAGGTTCGGTTTTATGGTTGGCCCTTCGGTTCAAACCTCTTGTCTTTGGATGTGGGGATGCTTGTTCCGGCTTCGGGGTTGGGTCTCCTATTGGCACTCGTAGTTCTTCTTATGCCTCAGCATCCTCTTCTACTCCTCGCCATAGCTGACTTGGCTCGGTCTTGGCTACATTCTTTTGGTCATTTTGGTTCTAACGGATTGGTTGTTTAAGTTGTTTAAGTTCCCATGCTTGTTTTTACTATTGTCCTGCTTAGTACTGCTCCTTGTTCTTTCTTTCATTTGGCTTGGTTGTTAGCCTTTGTTGTCCACTTTGGGGGTTGTCCCATGTGGTTCTACCAAAGCTTCTGGGGTATGCCCTTAGCAATTGTATTATCTCTTTTCCTTTCCAATATACAAACAAATTTAGCAAAAAAAATAAAATCACTCATCTCCTTCCACCAGCCAACCCGAGTGGAAAAGGCTTCAATGCAAGCAAAAAGTGTGCTTACCACATGCTGGAGCTCCAGGCCATGACACTTAGGATTGTTGGGCCCTTCAGCATAAGATCCAGGATTTAATTGACAATGGTGAGATCGTGGTGACCAAGCCCAACCAACCGCATGTTCAAGACAACCCTCTCCCTCAACACAAGGAAGAGGAGGTTAACATGATCAACAGGGGCAGTGGAGAGAGCTCTAAATACCTCAAATATGTGGGTAGTTCATCCCAGATCAGCAAGGATAATTCTGACAGATGGGATTATTTAGAGTTCCAGTTCATGATGGAACGGGAATTAAAGTCTCTTGGAGAACAAGTCAATCAATTGGAAGAACTGGTGATTCATCAACACCAAGTCACACGTCAGTTGTTCAGTCAGGAGCATGTTAGCCTCCTTTCTCTTATCACAAGTACTCCACCACTTATTCAAGAAAGTTAAACACAAGAGGAAACGTTTGCAAGAAAAGCAAAAGCCCGTCGGGACTTCACCAACAAAAGGGAATTCACCTATTTAGGCCAACCGATGGAAGAAATATTGCAGATGCTGATCAATGAGGGAAAAATCACAGCACTGCTACCTCCAGTCAATCCATGTTCAAAAAGGTTTGATGCTAATGGAGTATATCAATACCACTTCCACTCTCGCAGTCACAGAACTGAGGAATGCTGGACACTCCGCCATCTTATTCAAAACATGATTGACAGCGGTAACTGCAAATGGCAGACAATGACGCCGTATCATCTGAGAGTGGGGACATATTTCCTCTATGATGAAAGGAATTTGTAGCAGTTATATCCTCTGAAGGAGATTTAGCTGCCACACCACTTACAATTCAACCAATTCAGCTCAAAGGAGTTGAAAACCCTTTGATAGTGGTTGCACCAAAGCCAATAATATTGCCCTTCAGGCCATAGAATCCTATCATCAGCCTCAAGAAAGTCCCATGGAATTATGGAGAGGCTGAAGGATAAACATCAAACACAACTGCTCCAGTGTCTAAAGAGAATCTATTGTATCTCCCTTAACGAGTGATGAAGCATGTCATCAAATCTAAAGGGAAAGTGCCCAAGGAGAAGATTAAAGAATTCTTCCGCAAGATGGGACACAATGAAGCCAAGATGGTTCAAAGCTTGAAAGAAGCTCCACAATAGATTTCTATTCTGGACTTAGTTTTCTCTTCAGAAGATCACCAGAAGGTCTTACTGAAAATATTAGAAGAAGCCCACTTGTCAAAGACAGTGGATGTTGAAAAATTTTATCATTTGGTTGATCACATCTTCAATAGCAATGTGATATCCTTCACCGATGATGACATACCTCCCGAAGGGATGGGTCATTGCAAACCGTTGCACATAGCGGTTATCTCTTCTGGATATGTGGTCGGAGGAGTGCTAATAGATGGAGGATCATCCCTAAACATCTGCCCCTATGCCACATTGGAAAGAATGAACATCAATCTTAATAAGATTCAAAGCAGCCATATAATCATCAAAGCCTTTGATGGATCTCAGCAAAATGATGTTGGAGAGATTGAGTTACTCATGGAAATCGATCCACATACATTCTACATATCCAAGTGCTCAAGATCACTACATGATATAATTTATTGTTGGGGAGACCTTGGATTCATATGGCGGGAGCTGTCCCATCCACTCTTCATTAATAGCTCAAGTATATCATCAACAGTAATTTGGTCACTGTCAATGCTGAACCAGAATGTCCTGTTCAAAGTGATATACCACTTATCAGTTTCAATGAAGAAGTTGAGCCTGTCAGCTTCTAGTCCCTTGAGGTGAGTAACACTCACTATCATCCCATTGGGGCTCCACCTCTGAAACCAAAAGTTTTTGTCAAGGTAATGTCGGCAAGTCAAGAGATGATATCCTTAGGTTTTTAACCTGGACAAGGGTTAAGAAAGGATCATCAGGAATTAAGTGCCCAATTCAAGTACCCAGCCAGACAGGAACAGCCAAACTAGGCTACTCCTTTGGGTCCATTCATAGGAACCCTCATAAGAATAAACGAGTTCCTTCATCTACAAGACTGTTGCCTAAACCTACATGTGATAAACCTGTACAACATTTATTAAATGTTCTTGCCCCTGTGGTAGCCATGTTGTTTCCTAAGCCGATACCAATTAAAGGAAAGGAAGTCCTAATTCCAGACCCAGAGGCGGAGGAAAGGAATCAAAGGCGCAAAAAGAGATAAAGAGACATTTGTCAAACATGCGCGTCCTAATCCAAATGGAGGGTATGAATAGAGACATCCCAGATGATGATTGTTCAGACATCATGGTCATCATTCAAGAGAAGGAGGATGATAACAGCCCCTTCATCACACCCATCAACCAGGATTGGACCCTTGGCAATTGGAGCAGCATTCCCTGTATTTGCCGATAAGGGTAAAAAGGGCAGAAACTCCCTCTGCCCTATAGATAGCAATAACTGCTTACTTTTGTTGCAGATTATTAGCAGTTGTTTTTTCATTACATGCTAACACTTTGTATGATTGAACAAATTCATATATTAAGTAAAAGCATTTTGTTTCAGGACTGTAAAGTTAGATGTGCCTAAACTTGATAATAAGGTGCCTATTCTTCACAAGGACTGCAACTTTGATGTAAAGTTGGACTCTCACTTGATGGGTCAAAGACAAACCCAAGCCAAATCTTGATCAAACCACCTCTTTTAACCTCGGAACCTCAGAAAACCCCAAACAAATCCAGATTGGTACGGACCTTACTCCAAACCAAAGGATGACATGGTTACTCTATTGACCCAATTCCAAGATGTGTTTTCATGGTCTCATGAAGACATGGTCGGTTTGTCAACTGACATCGTCATTCATCGCCTTCCCATCAAAGAGGAATTCAAGCTAGTCAGGCAGAAACTCAGGTGATTAAAATTTGAGTGGAGTTTGAAAGTCAAAGAAGAAATTGTGAAACAATTTCAAGCCGGCATGGCATCATCATGGTGTCAACATGCCCTGAGTGGCTATCCAACATAGTCTCCGTGCATAAACCCGGAGGGAAGGTGCGAGTTTGCGTGGATTACATGGATATGAATAAAGCTTGTCTCAAAGACAACTTTCACATACCATTCATCCATATACTCATTGACAATACAGGTCAGTATGATATGTACTCCTTTGTTGACTCCTTTGTTGGGTACCATTAAATCATTGTTGGTGAAGAGGATCATGAGAAAACTGCATTCATCACTCCTTGGGGAACCTTTTGTTACAGACGGTTGTCATTCAGCCTCATCAATGCCAGAGCTACCTATCAGCGAGCCATGATGACTCTTGTCCATGATCTAATGCACACAGAGATAGAAATCTATGTGGATGACATCATTGTCAAGTCCAGAAGGGAGGAAGACCACCTAGATCATCCCAAAAGCTTTTTGCCAGTTGTATAAGTACAACTTGAAGCTGAATCCAGCCAAATGCGCATTAGGTGTCAAATCAGGCAAATTGCTAGGATTCCTAGTAAGCCATAAAGGCATTGAGCTCTTACAAAAATCCAGGGCATCACGGAAATGCCATACCCCAGACAGAGAAGGAAATACATGGATTTTTTAGAAGAATTAACTTCATCAGCCGATTCATCTCCCAACTCACAGCAACCTATGAGCCTATCTTCAAGTTTCTAAGGAAGAACTCCACCATGAAATGGAATGATGAGTGTCAGAAAGCCTTCCTTACAATCAAAGACCGTCTAATCAAAGCTCTTTTTTGGTACCTCCCACGGATGGTGTTCCCCTGTTTATACACCTCTCAATCAATAACAATGTCATGGGTTGCATGTTGTGACAGAAAGATGATAGAGGCCAAGAAAGAGCTATTTATTACCTCAGCAAAAGATTCAGCAGCAGTGAACACAAGTGCACTCTGATTGAGAAAAATTGTTATGCTTTAGCATGGGCTTCCATGAGATTATAACATTATCTTCATGGTCACACAACCCATCTCATATCCCGTGTGGATCCTCTGAAGTACATGTTTAGTAAACCCATGTTGAATTGTCGACTGTCCAAATAGCAATTAATCCTATAACAATTTGACATCATTTATGTGACTCAAAAGTCTATCATAGGTTAAGGAATTGCGGATCAACTGGCCTCCACACCTTTAGGGGATTTCAAACCCTTGGAAACATACTTCTTTGATGAAGGGGTAATGACAGTTCAGCAACACCATCAAGACAATACACACCAACCATGGAAGATGTATTTTGATAGAGCTGTAAACATGGAAGGTTCTGGAGTTAGAGCAGTTCTAGTATCCATTTCGGGGGAGCAGTATCCCGTTGTCGTCAAATTGCAGTTTACCAGAACCAACAACAAAACTGAGTATGAAGGCTACATCATGGGGTTGAAATTAGCCCAATCCATGGGCATCAGATGGTTAACTGTCTTTGGAGATTCTGAATTGGTAATCAGACAAACCACGGGGATCTATTACACCAAAGAACTACATTTGTTGGCTTACCATCGACAGGTTATCCAGATGGTTTCGTAGTTTCAAGAAATATCCTTCCTCCACATTCCTCGGAATAGGAATGACTTTGCGGATGCGCTACCAACTTTGGCCTCCTTAATCAACATACTTGATAAGGAAAATATGCCAAATATCACATTTGCCATGCAAAAGGCTCCAGCTTATGGGAACTACATTGGAGAAGTATCGGATGAGCTACCTCCCATTCAACACCCTTGGTATCAGCATATCAAGGAGTATCTGGGAGATAGATCTACACTCGCTGAGGGGAGTCAGGCTGAAAAAAGTGGATCCATCGAATGGCCATGAAATTCTACCTAAGTGGAGACACACTCTACAAAAGAGATGCAGGACTAGGACTTCTCATATGCTTAGACAAAGATCAAGCTCAAAGGATCATGGATGAAATCCATGGTGGAGTATGCGGCCCACACATGAGCGGCCCTCTAGTTATCAAGAAAATCCTAAGAACGGGGCATTTTTGGCTCTCTCTCTCAAGGCTGACTGTGATGATCACGTCAAGAGATATTACCAATGCCAAATTCATGGGAATATTATCCTCGCCCCTCCAAGGGAGATCCACAATATGAGTTCTCCCTGGCCCTTCTTAATGTGGGGAATGGACATGATCGGGCCCATCGAGCCCAAAGCTAGCAATGGTCATCAGTTTATCTTCACCATGATCAACTACTTCACCAAGTGGGTAGAAGCAGCCTCTTCCCCCAGGGTTACTAAAGAGGTGATCATTGGTTTCATCAGAAATAATGTCATTTGTCAATATGGACAACCAGAGGTGATTGTATCAGATAATGCCAAAAACCTCAATAACCAAATGATGAAGGAGTTATGCAGTAAATTCCACATCAAACACCTCAACTCCATCATCTATCGTCCAAAGATGAATCGTGTTGTTGAAGAAGCTAATAAGAATATCAAAAAGATCATGCAAAAGATGTCCGCCAATCACAAAGGATGGTCTAACTTGTTGCCTCTTACTCTATTAGCCTATAGAACGTCAATGCGCACTTCCATTGGGGTAACCCCCTACTCATTAACCTATGGCATGGAAGCAGTGCTCCCCATAGAGGTGGAAATGGAATCCCTCAGAGTGTTGATAGACGCTCAGCTAGATGAAGACTAATGGTTACAAGATCGGTACCACTAATTGTCTCTAATAGATGAAAGGTGGGATGCAGCCATCTTCCATGGTCAGTTATACCAACAGAGGATCGCTCGATCCTACAACAAGAAAGTCCGGCTATGGTAATTTAAAGAACATGACTTGGTCTTGAAGAAGGTTCTTGACAACCAAGATTAATCTAAAGGAAAATTCACCCCAAACTGGGAAGGCCCATTTGTTGTCAAGGAGGTTTTGACAGGAGGAGCCCTCAGATTACAAGAGATGGATGACGATGAATTTCCCCAACTCATCAACTTGGACATCGTGAAATGGTACTATGTCTGAAGTTACCTGCAAACTAGCATCCTGGTTCTGGATCACAAGATCCCCAATCAATTCAGGTTTTCAAAACCTTTCAATTCATATAACCTTTCTTCACATCAGTTTGGCCCATCATGGACAAACATACCTTCTAACCAGCAGCCTGGTTCTAGATCATTAGATCCAACACCCAATTCAAGTTTTTTGAAACCTTTCTCATTGCGCCTTTAATACCTTCAGTTTGTCCCACAAGGGATCAAACATTTCACACCTTTAGTTTGTCCCACTAGGGATAAAAAACCCATTCATAACTTCAGTTTGTCCCACCAGGGGCAAACTACACAGACCTGATCTCCCCAATACATGGGAGTACGTAAGCAGCCATTTTTAGGGTCCACTCTAACTACAAAAAAAAATAAAAAAAAATCTCTACACCCTCTTTACCACCTATAACTTTCAACCTTTTTACGCTAGGTTGGAACTACGCAGACCTAATCTCCCCTCATCAATGGGAGTACGTAGGATTCCATTCATGGTTTGGTCTCACCCCCTACCAAAACACAAAAACTTGTCAATGGTACTAAGATCATCCTTCAAACCACACCTCATCGGCTTTAGACCAAAGGGATGGAACTACATGGCCTCCCCATATAAATGGGAGAATCGACGACCATTTAAGCTGTGGTTGAGTCCTCAAAGAGAAACACCAATCCATAAGAGATGGAACTACCTAGGCTCCCTAATACAAAGGAGTATCGGTGACCATCTGTGGGGCGGTCAACCTCAGAGAGGAAAGACACACTCCTCTCCATAACTACATACAGAAACCAGTCCCAAGACACCAAAGGGTAGGGAATACACAGATCAACGATCCATTCAGAAAGATCCTGAGACATCTCAATATCCATCCATCAAGGGGGAGCTCAGAATACATCAAGATCACAAGCCCTGGAGAACGGGCAAATATCAAGAAAGTAACAAGGCATAACTAAAAGGGAAGTTAATCAAAATATATTTCCTTGCCATATAATACTGTTTGGTATATACAATATGTCCTGTACATGACAAAAATGACTAAACTAGTATGTGCAGGAAAATCCAAGCCAATCTACAAATTAGTGGATAAGCGCGCTATCAAATATAATATGGCATCCCTCTCAGAAGAAGGGAGTAAATCTGTGAGCTCCTACCCAAGGGTATCTACACAAGCTAAGAGATCCACAACCATCTGTTCCAACCTCAGAGATAACCCTGGAAGGTCAAGGCACCTCAGAGATAACCCTGAGGACATTCAAGACTACATGATTTCAATCTCGAGAGATAACCTCGAGCAACCAATCACACATCCGCAGACAAGAGTCAAGATAACCCCGATGAGAGGAAAAATCATCATTTTGCCACCTTGATACTACATTCTTCTTTTTGATAATGTGGAGTTTCCCAACCGTAGTCGGACTAAGTCTCCCCACCCCGGACTAGGCTTTGCGCACAGGCTAAGCCTAAGATATGGCTCCACCTAGAAATGTGCGATCCATGGCCACACGGACTGTAACACCCTGAGAAAATCGGATTTTTATGATAATTAAATTTTTATTTGATTATGTGGATTTAATGAATTTAATTGATTATTTATGTGAGTAAGCTATGTGAAGGTCGTTCTATAACCTAGAATGTGTGAATGTTGTTAGGATTTTGGCTACGTGGTAGAATTAAAGTGTTTGAATTTCCAAGACGAAAATAAAAGTTTTCCGAGAAATTTACGTAAAAACACTATTCACTGATTTCTGCTCGGGAATTATTTTTGAACTTCTGAGAAACGTGTAATGATAGAATTCTACAACGAGATGGAATATCCAATAATATTTCAGTTATGGAAAGCGAAGTTTTTGCTTGCGGACTTAAAACCTAACGGTTAGGGAAAGTGATTTCCGAGAAGGAATTGAAATGCGTATAATGAATTAAAGCAATGATCGTTTAATAATACGTAGGTATTATACGAGGTAATGAATACGAGTATGATACGAAGTATTATACGAGTATGTATGAATGATGGTATGTCGTATATGAATAAGTATACGAGTTGGAATATGAGATTAAAACATAGACCGTTATAAGGCTTTAAGCCAAATGTATTGGATTTGTAGGATTGTGTAGGAAATTATAATGTCCAATTGGAGTTATGATAAAGCCCAAGTTTAGGAATGGGTAAGTCCAATATGAATTAATGAACAAGCCCAATGTTGGTTTAAATGCAAGCCCAAGGTATAAGTTGAGTTAATTAGGCTAAAAGCCCAAAGTAAGAATCGGATCTGTGGATCGATCCAATGGGTGGGTGACCAAAAGTGGTGGCCAAGTAAAGTAAACTTAATGGTTAAGTAAAGGATAAGTAAAGTAATGGCCAAGTAAAGTGCTTATGCTTGGTGGCTAAATAAAGTGCTTATACTTGGTGGTTAAGTAAAGAATAAGTTATTTGATGAGCAAGTAAACTTAGTTGTTAAGTAAAGGATAAGTTGTAAAGAATAAGTTAAGTAATGGCCAAGTAAAATGCTTATGCTTGGTGGTTAAGTAAAGTGCTTATACTTGGAGGGCAAGCAAATTTAGTGTTGTGAACTCCAAGTAAGGAATAGTAAGGAGGTGATAAGGAGATGGATGGCTTATTGACCATTAAGCCCTTATTTAGTGATTTCTATAAATAGAAGATGTCCTAGCTCATTTGTTAGTTGTTTTTATTTCATCCAACATCATAAGTACTTATTGGTTAGAGAGAAAAAGCTAGAAAAGCTAGAAAAAGTTAGACTTTATTAATTCAAGAAGCAAGAAGAAGAAGAAAGCTTAATCAAGTGATCTTCAAGGGTAAGATCCTAAACCATGATTCTCTTTCTCTTCAATTGTTAGAGAAGTGAGTAGTGGTAGAACATGTATGCTAAGAAGAAGTAGTAATGATTAATCAAAGGACTTAAGCCTTAATAAGTCATGAATAAGCAATTCGTAACCATATAAGTTAAAAACTTATGAAGAACAATTAAGAACTTATCATGTATATAAGTTAATGAAATATGTATGTTAAGATGTTAGTATGATGGAATGAATCCATGTGAAATGGTTTAAAAATCTCAAGTAACGAAGTTATGGCGAAATTCACGAGTTCAGACAATAATCGTCGAAATCGTGAAATTCTCGAAATAGAAGTCATATTTTGACATTAAGCTTGGAAACTTTGGTTTTTAATGGAGTCGTATTTCAAATTCTAGAGTTACGGACTCAAAAATGACTGAATTCCGACTTAGAATGATGAAACGAGTGTTGAATGTTCACGAACGTTTATCGTTTTCGTTAAAATGAACTAAAGGTGAATTTTGAGTTAACGAAGTCAAAAATGAAAAATTCTTTTATGAACACGTAAAGTATGTAATTTTTGAGCTAATGGCTTTTGAACGAGACAATTCGGACTTATAACGAAGAAGTTATGAGCTTGGGAACCTCACCTAAGAAATAAAAGCGTAAAAAATTTTCTAGTATCGAGGTCCCAGGCCGCAAATACCAAACAAAGATTTATAAGTCAGGCAGCAACATAATACCGGGGTGAAGGAATGGCCACCGCAGAGTCGGCGTCAGAAAGCACTAACTCTAGTTATAATCTCTCAAATAGCAAGTGGGTGTATATAGAGAGCGGATATCAAGAGTGGACGCCGCGCGCCACTATAGTAAGGGATGTCGCTGCAGTAAGCGCTTAGCCGATAAAGGGAAAATTTGTTGACCAAGTTAGGTTTTGTAAATCGAATGGATTAGGAACGAATAGTAGAATGTACATGTACTTAATGTACATGATAAGACTAACTTTAAATCACTTTTATAGTGATGACAGTAGGAATTTAAGTATGGTTTATAAGAATAATTAAACGAAGAACGTGAAGGATAAGTAAGTAAACTGTGAATGGTATTCAACATTGGTAGTTCACCAATAATGAGAAACACGAGGACGCTGTTATGCATTATTAGAAGTCTAGAGTTATAAATATGTGTGTAGTGACGTAAAACCCTCTTTTGTATAAAAGGGTAGTCTTTTTGTAAATCCCAACTTTTGTGAAGTTCAATTGTGGGATAGTAATGTAATAGTTTTTGGCTATGGAAGCAAATTGTAAATAGTTTCAAACTATGAAGAAGCATATGAATATAATGAAGTTTTCATTTAAATATGCTTTGTTATGGTATGAGTTGTTGTTTGGCGAATAATAACTAAGTAAGTAAATGGATAATAATGAAACTTTATTTATTTAATCAGAAAATGCCGCCAAGAAGAAGAGAACGTAATCAGGAAGCAAAATCACATAATGATAACCAAGGGGGTCAAAACAACCCTATGCAAGAGTTCGTTAATTTATTAACGGCTGCATTTAATCAAACCGGGGGTAGAGCACTCGCGGGACCTAGGGTAGCCAGAACGACTACCTTTAAAGAGTTTAAAAGCGTAGGTTCGACGGAGTTCAAAGGAACGACGGGCCCAATAGAGGCCCAGACATGGGTAAAAAAAATTGAGAAGGTGTTTGTTATTACAAACGTAGCTGAGGCGCAAAAGACTTTTTTGCGACTTACATGATGAAAAGGGAAGCCAACTTTTGGTGGGAGGCTCACTAGGTTGGGGCTAGAACAAATGCGGTAACATGGGAACAGTTTAAGAAGGTGTTCTTCGAGAACTATTTCCCTACAAGTATGCAAGGGAGGATGGAGATTAAGTTCTTAGAACTTAAGCAAGGGACATGACAGTTCCCCAGTATGCGGCCAAATTCAATGAATTGACAAGGTTTTCTCCACACCAAGTGGACACTGAGGAAAGGAAGGCTCGTATGTTTGAGTAGGGCCTGAAACCCTGGCTCTATAGTAGGATTTCTATTTTCTAGAGTGCTTCCTATGGGACCATTCTGGAGAAAGCGATTATAGCAGAAGGTGGTAGTGAGGCGTAAGAGGGAGGAACCAAGGCAGAGAGTGTCAGTGGTAGTGGCAGTGTGCCAAAAAGGAAGAATTTTAACTCTGGGAATACTGGAGTGGGACAAGGGGATCCTAAACGCAGGATTGAAGCATGTAAGACATGTGAAAAGACTCATCTAGGAGTTTGTTTGAAGGGGAAATTGGTTTGTTATAATTGTGGACAGGAGGGTCATATATCACCTAATTGTCCTAATCCTAAGAAAAACCATGGCTGTTTTGTATGTGGGTCGTTAGACCACATGGAAAGAAATTTCCCAAAGAAGGGGTCGGAGGAAAGTAAGGGTGTTAGTAGTGGTAAGTTATCCATTACTGGACCACCATCGTCGAGTATACCTATGGCCCGTACATTTAATATGACGGTCCAAGATTCAGTTGCAACAACGGATGTAGTAACAGGTATCATTCTAGTCAATACAATGAATGCTTATGTGCTGTTTGATTGGTGTGCTAATTGTTCTTTTATAGCATGTGAATGTGCTAAGTGATTAAGTTTATTCCCGAAAAATACCTTTAAACGTTAATGTAGAGAATGAGGAAATAACTTTCGTTGAATATATTCATGGAAATTGTTTCATGGATAATAGAAGTAATAAAGTATCGGTAGATAAGTACCGATAAGGTCGAGAGAATTTGAAGAAATTCTTGGTATGAATGGGTTAATTAACCATAGAACTTTAATAAATTATCAGAATAAAAGTATGAATCTTCAGTTTTCTAAGAAAACCCAAGGTAGTATTTTACGGTAATAAATCACCGAAACGTTCTTGTTGTCTAACCATGACGCAAGTTAGGAGGATGTTAAGGAAGAGGATGAGTCTTTACGTTTGTGTATCGACTATCGTGAGTGGAGTAAGTTAATAATTAAGAGTAAATACTCATTGCCCAGGATCGATGATCTATTTGATCAGTTGATAGGGGCAAAGTATTTTTCTAAGATAGATTTGTGTACGGGGTATCGTCGGTTGAAAGTAAGGAATAAGGATGTACCTAAGACGACGTTCAGAACTCGTTATGGTTATTACGAGTTTCTGGTTATGTCATTTGGGTTGATTAATGTAAGGAATAAGGATGCCGGTTGATTAATGCATGTAATCTTTTATAGTCTTGACATCATAGGGCATGTTCTATGATGTCTATCCTATACTCTGATTGGGGTTCCCATGAGTTTTGTATTTTCCTTTCTTTTTAATATAGTTTAAACTTAACAAAAAAAAAGAAGTTAGACTTTCCGTAAGCGAACGCCGAGCAAGTCGGTGGTAAGCTAATAGGTACTCTTGTGAGGTGCTATGGTTGAAAGTACCATTAGCGTCACAGAGTGTTCAAATAATATTTGGACGAGTGTGTCGTAATGATCATTGGTGATATTCTAGTCTATTCTAAGACGCCAGAAGATCACAATGAACATTTGAAGATAGTGTGGGAAACACTACGGAGGGAGAAGTTGGATACGGAATTCACTAACTATGAATTTTAGCTTAAAAGATATATGGACATGTTATTGATAAGTATGATGGAAATGAGAAGTGAGAAAAAGAGTTTTCAGGAACTAAAAAGGAAGGTTAAATGAGGCGTTTGTATTATCTTTACAAGATGATACGGAGAAATTTATAATTTATAGCGATGCTTCGCATAGAGGATGAGGTTGCGTGCTCATGTAGCATGGCAAGGTCATTGCATATGCATCACGCCAGTTAAAGGGTTATGAGAAGGTTTATCCTACTTATGATCTAGAATTGGCAGCTGTAGTTTTTGAATTAAAAATCTGAAGATAGTATTTATACGGGGAGAAGTGTGAGATATACACGGACTATGAGAGTCTGGAATATATCTCCACACAAAAGGAGTTGAATATGAGGTAGAGGAGGTGATTAGAATGGATAAAGGATCATGATTGTGATATCTTATATCATACATGGAAGGTAAACGTAGTAGTCGACACGTTCAGTAGGAAGGGTAGATAAAAGTTATCGATGTTATCGACTCAGAATGAGTTAATAACAGAGATGGCGGGAACAGAGTATGAAGTTAATTTACGGAATGAAGCGGTAGAATGTTATTCACAATGTAGACTCAATCCACGAAAATGGAACGAGTTAAGAAAGAACAGCTAGGTAACGAGAAATGCAAGCGAATGAAAAAGAGGATGTAGGATGAAGAGAAGACCAAGTATAATCTTGTTTTGAAGGAGGAATTTGAGATCCAAATAATTCTAAAGTTAAAAAAATAGTGAGTAAAGCCGTAGTTCGAGGTGCTCGATACGTCCCGGTAGTACTGGGATGTATTAAGACCTTCGACGGAACTTTGGTTTGCCAAATATGGAAGAGAGGTAGTGTAATGTGTGACACCCCCAAATCCGGGCACTTCAATCCCACAGATTTGGTGTTCACTGTCCAATTTAATCATAACTAACTACCCAAAAACAAAGGATATAATTAAACTCAAAAGTTTAAACAATCAATCTCCCATTAAAGGGTTACATAATCTAAAATAAATCCCAGGTCATCTAACCTTTATTACAATCATCAACGGAAAACTAAAACATGATCACAGATAAATCTATTACATAAGCTTCATAAATAAAAGATAAATTAAACGTTGTCGTCTAATCAAGCACTTTGTCCTTGCCTTTGCTTGTAGAAATCTCTTCAAACTTCGTAACCTCATCTGCATTATTTTGTGCAAGAGTGAGCAAACAATTACCCACAAGAAGGATAATATACAATAACATTTTATGAATGACAATTTACTGAGCTTTCAATGGTAAAGTATTCTTACCGGAACAAGAAACTTTAATTCAACAGCTATGAGTTCAAAGAAATAATGAACGTTTAAGTTAACAATAGATAACAACATCAAAGAATACACTGAGGGTCACAAGACCACGAACTCTATTCTAGGTTTTCAAGTATTTCTACTTTAACCTTTAATAGTCTAGAAGACTATAATCATCATCTATGTCCTAGGTTCACAGGTGTTACTACTGTAACCTTTAATAGTCTAAACGACTATATGGACCATTATTCCGTACTCCAGGTGATCAGCCCTTTGTACTATGTATTACGCAAACATCTTAACGCTATGCGTAGCTTTAAAATAATCCCCTGATATAGGGTTGTTCATCTCAGCTTAGATTATCAGATTCCGAACCAAAACAAGTTTGGTTGGGAATTTACTTCAAAGGAAGTCTAGATTTTTAGAACGCTCATCAACCAAGTACTTGTTGAATCAGTTAGGAATCAATAACTATTCAAGGGTTTGATTATAATGTCTTCATAAACAAGGTATATCGATAAATCAATAAGAGCTAGAGTATTAACAATTTCTAAGTTGAACAAATGTTATCATCGGCAACATGCTTTCAAAGGTGTGTGAGTACATAAACAAACCAAAGGAAGTTTGGTTTGGGTCGACTTCAAGGGTAATTTAGAGTTTAGAATATTCATCAACTAAGGATTAGTTGAATTAGTAAAGAATCTCTAAGCAACTTAGGGTTCGGTACAATAATGTAAGATAGTACAATGATATTGAAGAACGAAGATCAAACAACAGTTATTAGTAGCTGAATAAACACACTTCTTATAATAAAATTACAAACTTTGAATAACCAAGGTAATCTCGATTTGGAATAAAGAAACAAAGATTAACTAACTTGTTCAACAATAAATGAGGGTTAAAGAACTTGCATGACAATAAATCGTTAAACAAGAGATTAGAGATAAATAATTTGAATAAGTATAACATAACAGTGAAAAGTAACCTTGCTGAATAATAAAGTAGCAAAGGTTAGGGAACTTGCCTCTTGCGTAAGCTATACAATTACAACTCATGTACTCCAATATCCTACACATAGGTTTAGAACCACAATACCTATTAGATATGCTAACATACAATAACATGAACATTTCTTGCTAAACTTATCATTTTAGCACAAGTCTTATGCTACTATACAAATATCAGGAATTTCAAGTGTTAACCTTCACAACACCTATTTACTATTCATCATGCTCACTAAGTCTAATATGCCACGTTCATTACTTACTAATCATTTTCAACCTTGAAATTATCAATGACCTGACACGGTTTTGTTTTAACCTCCATATTCCATGTTTATTAAGTTAACACATCATTAGACCAAGTTATAGTGTCGCTTATCCAGTGTGCAGCAGAACAATGTAAGTCATCGCTCAGATTAGTGTATAAAGCGAATTGCCGCCATACATAAGCTCTGGGGATCAAGACACAAGGCCAGATTTTTTTTTGCCTCGACGATTAGGCAATTGCCGGGATGTATTACAGAGGCGTAAACAGCATGATGAAAGAGAGTCGACTTTAGCCCAACTAACACGAATTTCACCCACCAAATAGTGAAATTAACACAAACAAATGATATAAAACTATTACAAACATGTTTCCTCACATTAAGCTCGGAAACGTTGGTTTTCGATGGAGTATAGTCTCATTTGGCATTTTAGAGTTGCGAACTCAAAAATGACCAAATTCTGACTTAGAACGAAGAAACGAGCGTTGAACGTTCACGAACGTTTATCGTTTTCGTTAAAATGAACTAAAAGGCGAATTTCGAGTAAACGAAGTCTAAAATGAAAAATTCCTGCATGAACTTGTAGAGTATGTAATTTTTGAGCTAATGGCTTTTGAACGAGCCAATTCAAACTTATAACGAAGAAGTTATGAGCCCGGGAATCTCACCTAAGAAATAAACTGTAAAAAAATTTTGGTATTGAGGTCTAGCGCTGTAGCGCAAGACGGAGCTTTATAAGCCACGCCACAACGCCAGGGCAAAGGGAATGGCCACTGCAGAGTCGCGCCACAGCGCCAATTCCAGTTATAATCCTCGCGTCGCAGCGCCCTGTACAGTAGGACTGGATACTGATGAGTGGCACCACATCGCCACTATAATAAAGGGATGACGCGCCGCGGCGCCGACAATGGAAATTGGTTGTCCAAGTTAGGTTTTGTAAATCCAATGGATTAGGAATGAATAGTAGAATGTACATGTACTTAATGTACATGATAAGACTAACTTTAAATCACTTTTATAGTGATGACGGTAGGAATTTAAGTATGGTTTAAGAATAATTAAACGAAGAATGTGAAGGATAAATATATAAATCGTGAATGGTATTCAACATTGGTACTTCACCAATAATGATCGAGTCTCGGTTAGTAACGTAAGAACGTTAGTAAGCCATATGGAAGATTAATAAGTCCAATTGACCTTTATTAATGTAGTAAATTCACTTAAGACATAGAAGAGAAAGAAGTTGGTAAGAACGATGTAAGTTATAACGGTAAGCCAAAACCAATAATAACAATTCTAATACATGATTAGATTGAGAAGAAGGGTAAGATTCATTAGGAACCATGTATGTTTATTCATGACCTAATGTGGTATGTTATGTGGTTATGTGTTGTAGAGACAGTAAAGACTCAAAGGAAAAGTAATTTTACTGTAGCAGACGTTGAAGGCAAGTTTTCTTATCGCTTGTCTAACCTTCGTGTTAGCCATATTTTCAGTGATTTATGTTATGAGATGCATGAATGGTTTTAAAGAAAGGGTTGATGCCAGTTTTAACTCGGCTAGACTAATCTTGAAAGATTGATTGATTTATTTATAAGTCTTTTAATATAGAATTGATTACTCTATCCTACGCCAATTGTTTGGTACGGATTCAAGGTAAGCCTGAGTATGAATAAACAAATGTATTTTCCATCGATTATTCGATGGGCACGTGAGGTTGCCAAAACTTATACATAAATATGTTTAACGGATGAGTGTTGATCAACATAGAGTACTATAGGCTGATCACCTAGAAGTGCTCGTAAGAAATATTGGACTTACGGTCTTAGTGTCGGGTTGTCCTTTTAATGAATAAAAGCTAAAGAGAATGTTCATGGTCTATGGACCTACTCAGAATTTCCAAGCTACTATATGTACTTCAGAATTGTTTTATGAGATGAGAGGTGCTATTCAATGTTTCATAGTACTTCATAACTATTGTTTAGTTATTGAAGAATAATCATATGATTCTCGAAGTGGTATTTATATAATATATTATTAGACTTGCTGAGCTAGTTATGCTCACTTCTTGCTTGAATCATATGATTGCAGCTAAGGTCGAGCGAACCGAGGGTTCCAGTAGAGATAAAGGCAAGGCGAAGATGAATGACTAGTTTATTCTGTAATAGACTAGTATGTTTGTATGAATTATATTACAACGAACACAAAATGTAATGGTTTCAGAACCTGGGAACAGGATGTATTATTATTAATGTAATAAGAATGTCGTTGATACATATATTTTAATGTTGTTTCAATAGAATGAATGTACAGTTATGAGTACCGTGTAGCACCATATGTCGGGTTGGAAGATACACGAATTTGGGGGCGTCACAGGTTGGTATCAGAGAATTAGGTTATAAAACTTAAGGACGGAAGAACCTTAGGCTAATAACCTCGTTAGGGAAGGAAAAGTCCGAAGAAAGTAAACTCAAGTTTTACTTAAGTCGAATGAGTTAATAAAGTATTAAGGAAACTCAGTACCGAAAGATTTAAAAGATGGAAATTAATCCTAAATACATAAATGTGATTTGTGCTTTTACTATTGTGTATTATGTATTAATCAACATGTTATGTGTTATTGTAGATGTCTATCGATAGCTTGATGTATAGAGATATACACGTGGTGAGCGAAGAGCTTATGAACAGAGTAGAGCCAGTACTTATGCCAGTGGCGGAGGTACCATTAGTGATTCTAGAAGAATTGGAGCCAGAGGAATACTTTTCTGAGGAGAACTACTCCGAGGGAGAAATAAATATAGCATCATACCTAAATATGATGATTGATGTGGAAGAAGAAATGGAGGTAACATCGGTTAATACGCTGGTACCTGTACAAGAGTCAACATCTCCAGATGAGATGAGAGCATTGTATCCCAGAAGGTGCTTGTCAGAATGTGCAATCGCAAGCATACAACAGTTGTCAGTAATCGTAATGAAGAGATTAGTTATCTCCATGAAGCAAAGGAGTCTGTAGAAGCAGATTTTGAGTCAGAGCATGATGAAAACGTGCTTATGACAAATAAGGCTAGGGACTATAAGGAAGAGGCCAATGAGTTTCGTAAGAAATTGGTTGAAAGAGACCAGAAGATAGCACAGATGTCTTACATCCATAAGAGTGCTCATAAGGATTTTAAGTTGAAAATTGCTTGTTATTCCATAGAGTCGGGACAAACTCGACATACTATTAGTCGGGATATGGTGTCGATTCTTGCGAATGAGAAACACGAGGACGTTGTTATGCATTATTAGAAGTCTAGAGTTATAAATATGTGTGTAGTGACGTAAAACCCTCTTTTGTATAAAAGGGTAGTCTTTTTCTAAATCCCACCTTTTGAAAAGTTCAATTGTGGGATAGTAATGTAATAGCTTTTGGCTATGGAAGCAAATTGTAAATAGTTTCAAACTATGAAGAAGCATATGAATATAATGAAGTTTTCATTTAAATATGCTTTATTATGGTATGAGTTGTTGTTTGGCGAATAATAACTAAGTAAGTAAATGGATAATAATGAAATTTTATTTATTTAATCAGAAAATGCAGCCAAGAAGAAGACAACATAATCAGGAAGCGAAATCACATAATGATAACCAAGGGGGTCAAAACAACCCTATGCAAGAGTTTGTTAATTTATTAACGGCTGCATTTAATCAAACCGGGGGTAGAGCACCCGCGGGACCTAGGGTAGCCAGAATGACTACCTTTAAAGAGTTTAAAAGCGTAGGTCCGTCGGAGTTCAAAGGAATGACGGACTCAATAGAGGCCCAGACATGGGTAAAAGAAATAGAGAAGGTGTTTGTTATTACAAACGTAGCTGAGGCGCAACAGACTTCTTTTGCGACTTACATGATGAAAGGGGAAGCCAACTTTTAGTGGGAGGCTCACCATGGTGGCGCTAGAACAGATGCAGTAACGTGGGAATAGTTTAAGAAGGTGTTGTTCGAGAACTATTTCCCTACAAGAATGCAAGGGAGGATGGAGATTAAGTTCTTAGAACTTAAGCAAGGGGACATGACAGTTCCCCAGTACGCGGCCAAATTCAATGTATTGAGATGGTTTGCTCCACACCAAGTGGACACTGAGGAAAGGAAGGCTCGTATGTTTGAATAGGGCCTGAAACCCTTGCTTTATAGTAGGATTTCTGTTTTCCACAGTGCTTCCTATGGGACCATTCTGGAGAAAGCGATTATAGTAGAAGGTGGTAGTGAGGCGTTGACCCAATACCATAAAGAGAAAAATAATAAGAGCAAGGGAGAGGGAGGAACCAAGGCAGAGAGTGCCAGTGGTAGTGGTAGTGGCAGTATGCCAAAAAGGAAGAATTTTAACTCCGAGAATACTGGAGTGGGACAAGGGGATCCTAAGCGTAGGATCGAAGCATGTAAGTCATGTGGAAAGACTCATCTAGGAGTATGTCTGAAGGGGAAATCAGTTTGTTATAACTGTGGACAGGACGGTCATATATCACCCAATTGTCCTAATCCTAAGAAAAATAATGGTTGTTTTGTATGTGGGTCGTTGGACCATATGGCAAGAAATTGCCCAAAGAAGGGGTCGGAGGAAAGTAAGGGTGTTAGTAGTGGTAAGTTAGCCATTACTGGACCACCATCGTCGGGTGGACCTATGGCCCGTACTTTTAATATGACGGTCCAAGATGCGATTGCTGAAATTTAACTAGGCACACTTAGAAGGGGGGTTGAATAAGTGTAGGAGCAATCTATGACCAATTTTTCTACTTTAAAACAAGTTATTAGTTTCAGGCTACTAGATTGATAAATTTAGCTTGCTGAATTAATATGGCCTATTGAATTGACTGATTATTCTTTTAAGAAAATATTCTGCAGAATAAAATATTTAGTGTTAAAAATGTATCTTAAGATAATGTAAGTATTCAAATTTTAATTATTAAGATAATTAAATAGGTTATGTGAGTAATTAAAGTAAAGCAATCAATAAAATCAACACCAAGATTTTTTACGTGGTTCCGCTATTACCCTTTATAATAATAGCCTAGTCCACGTCTAATACCAACTAGTATTCGAGACTCACTCTATTTATTTCTTTATAAATAAACACTGATTACAAAACAGATTCTCACAAGAATTAATAACAATTAATTTCTCTTGAGCACTCTTGCTCCTTGTGCACCTATGCACTCTTCAAGCACCTTTGCTTCCTTGAACCTGTTTGTAAACCTTTTCTCTAATCCACTAGGATTAACACATTTAGACTACCCTTAGTCTAAATAAAAAAATGAATACAAATATAGAGGTCTATGATCAATGCAAGAATAATCAATTAAACAATTAAAATAAGTTGCTCGATAATATCAATAATTAGTGCAAGAAGAATTTCGTGAGTCTTGTATTATTCTATACATGAAACTCTGTTTATATAGCTCACAATAGTTACCGTTAATATCAGGAATTACTTCTGTTTTCATTAGTCCACAAAAACCGGCTTGTTAATATTTTACAGATCATTGAAACATCCTCAAACGGTAAGGAATGAATATTTATCTAGTTAACAACACAATCCTATACTGTTGGGATAAATATGACCCACTTTAGATAACATTTTTGACTTTATCTCTTCTTATCTCATAAAGTGGCGTGTAGTATAAAAAGGTGGCATGTGACATCAAACCTTTTAGACTTCCTTTATCTTTACAATATTCAAGGTATTAGAGTCCCAAGACTTCTATAATTACTATCCTTGAAAATTTCACACACATATCATATTACAAAGATGTGTAGCTGGCATGTACACGTGAAACACTATATATATATATATATATATATATATATATATATATATATATATATATATATATATATATATATATATATCCCAAGCAAGATTCAGAATATATATATATAGTAATGTTTTATAAAATAAAGCTTCTTGGCATACACACTTAATCCATGTGTATGCACACAACTGAATTCAGAATATAACTCAAGGATATCCAATACCTATGCATGTAAAACATATATCAAGTAGTATACACATGTAACATAGATCAAGTAGCTTTTTATAAAATAATGCATTTAAAAATCTTTGTACTTGATAACATATATTTAATCTAATCTTAAGTATTTATTTTAATATTAGGAAAAACCTTTTTCAAAACTTTTTCATTTAAGACATATAAAATTAAATGCCAATGATATGTCCTAGAGCCTTTAAATGAAAAATCAATTATTATGCAATTGACCTTACACTTGTTTCCTAGTAAAGAAAAATCTTCTTCAACCACTTAAAAATCCAACCAATGTTCTTTATCATCAATATACCTGAAATGCCATGAAACAATTTAGTATATTAACAATTCATCATCTAAACTCAATGATGGAATATGACTAAGTCAACATTCTCCCCCTTTTTGATGATGACAATCAAAAATATTGAATTCCCATTAGCTCCCCCTAAAACCATGCATATCATTTCAGGAAAAACAACATAATATTATTCTAGCTGAAACCCAATTTCAAAGCAGTATCCCAAATTTTAAACAACCAAACCACCAGATTCATGTTAGTTCATCAAGTATCAAATATCATTTGCCAACATATCAGATATATCAATTTTAAACCAACAGTTTTTAAAATAATAAATAAGTCTTGTGAAGCACCAACAAACAAAATTAAAAATAAGTTTGTTCGGTCTACCGAAACCCAAAAACAGAAATTTCTTAAAAACTTCTCCCCCTTTGTCATCAAACAAAAAGGGAAGGAACGTAATCAATCAAGATCTACCACCGTTGCACGCTCAGCAGCCCTCTGTGTGAAGTAAGGAAAATGATTGTGTTTGGTAAAATCTAATTACGCACGACATGCAAGTATACATGGTCAACAAGTAATATAATAGTAAGTAGAGTATCGTTCCCATAGAGACAATTAAGTAAGAATTTAACCTCATAATTATCAATTTTCTATTAATCCTAATTTTATTAAACTATTCAAATCAATGATTAAAATTATAAAAACTAAAATTATTAATAAATATAAGATCACAAACCAATCACAAATATTAAAAACTGAAATTTCAAATAATTATTGGAGAATTAGGCTTACAATTTCACCATAAGCTTCACTCTGATTTTTACACCTTTATTCCAGTTCAAATTACTATCCTAGTTTATTAATCAAGAACACGAATGTAGCCACCTCTCGATGTACTAATACCGTATTAACTTAAATCTATAATTAAGATAAAAACAAGTTAAACACCTTAATCACGCACTATATCTCTATGTGAATTATAATTAAAGAAGGTTGAAGATTAAGTCTTTTATCCTATTATATGCGATGTCAAGCATATCTCTACCTTAACATTCATCAAAATTCTGTACATTAATAAAATTCAAGAACACATGCTAATTAACTAAGTATAGACTCGTATATCCTCTCTCGATTCCATACAAATCCACGAAGAATTGTTGATCAGGCAATTCATAAATTCAAGCTCAAATTAATATAGATAAACTGGAAAATAGATTATTGAACTGAAAATCAAAGTTATAAAACCATCGTTTCACTTAAGGATCCATCATAAGCCTAAAAAGTGAATTAGTTCATCATGAATGAAATAATAATTGAATAAATTAAAGACAACACCCTTTTAATTACAAATATAAGACTTAGAAGAAGAATAATTCAGAACACCCTTCACGTAGCCTTAATCCACAATTGATATGAAATTCTCTTCAAAGTCTTCCTCTAATGCTTGATAAGAAAAATCTGTAATTAATCCCCGTAATTTGCCTTGTGTTGTCGATTTTGATGTTTGTTGCTCAGTATATATCCAATCTCTAACTTCTGGTCGAAATCCCATGTCATATAGAGTATAAACACATTTCACGCACTAAACCCCATGTTCCAGCAGAGTTTCAAGCAAGACAGGACACTCAGGATCTGGCACCCCCCGCCCCGGCGGGGGTGTTAGGCTTATTTAGGCCCCGACGGCCATGCCTTCTGCTATCTGACTTTAGTGAATCTTCATACTTGCAACAATAATGCTGCAATTGCCTCCTTTTTCACTCATGCTCCACACCACCCATCCTATACATAAAATAACAAGAAACAAGTAAAAGAAGATCATAGAAACAAGGATTTAACAACAATTACGCTTAAATTGGACATCAATTCGTGGATATAAAATCCACTTATCGAAATCCCCCAAACTTAAATCGTGCTAGTCCTTGAGCACAAAACAAACTACGTGCTATTTGTAAGACCCCAACTTTTTAATAAAGATGATTTTTCTATAAATATCATTTTTAAATATTATGGAATAAATTTGATATAATATTATAGTTGTGGGTATTATTTATAAATTTTGCAAAGTACGCAAGTTGTTATATAATATTCAAATGGTCGGGGAATATTCGTTTTAACAGGGAATATTCGTACGACGGCACAATCATTGGTGGACCCCACAACGAAATTATTATCGGATTGAGAAAACGACAAAAAATATTTTATAAAAATTACTACGAAAGTTTTACCATTAAGCTGCTGAAACACCCTTGTTAAAAGTACGAAGAATACGCGTGATTGCATAGTAGCAATACCAGATTGATTATCGACGCTTACGTGAGAAGTCACTTAGTTTTGTTCAATTATTGCCACAAGAATTGTTGCATAGTATCTCACGTTATTTGATTCAATTATTGTCGATATTTTATATATTATTAAATCAATAATTGAAATGACAGAGTTATTAATATTATTATTTGCAATATTAACGATGTCTAGAAGTTCTGCCAATGAGAGGTTTGGTCACCTAATTGCGCGCCAATAGGGAGAAATTCTTATTGGAAAGCCCCCTCTTTCCTGGGAACGACCTGGTCGATTAATATTGTGATTTATAATAAAGGTGATAAATGTTGTTAAAATTATTAAGGTGATTTTTATGATGTTTTGCTTATTTTATGGACCCCCATTTACCCATTTTTCAAAATAATTGGTAGAAAGTTATTCGGTGTGTATATATATATATATATATATATATATATATATTTAGAAGTCACGTGAATCCTGTGGATTCACAGGGAGGCAAATCACTTAATTTTATATATATATATATATATATATATATATATATATATATATTTATTTATTTAAAGTTTTGTTTTATTAGAACATTTTATTAAATCAATATTGACCGTCCGATTAAAAGTAAATCAATCTGGACCGTTCATGAATTAGTTACTATTCAGTCCATTCTTCTATAAATAGAAGCTCATTCCTTCATTATTTCTTACGAATTCACTGAAACTCTAGAGAGAGAAACTATAGAGAGAATGAAGAAAAGTATTCTGCTACTTCACAACTCCTACATCCAGTACTCTTCTTCTTAAGGTAAGGGGTATTATTTCTTTTGTATTCATGAAGAGAACTTCTGTTATTCCATTCTTTATTATTCTGTTTGAATAACCTGTATACGCGGACTACCCTATACTTGGTGAAATTCTTCTTTTATTCCATTCTTTATTATTATGTTGGAATAACCTGTCTATGTGAAGTACTGCATACATGGTGAAATTATTCTGTTATTCCATTATTCATCATTCTGTTGGAACACCCTGTATGTGCTTTACGCATGACCTGGTTCCGTTATTTATTATTCAGTTGGAATATCCTGTCTGTGCATTTATGCATGACCTGGTTCCATTATTTATAATTCTGTTGGAACATCCTGTATGTGCTTTACGCATGACCTGGTTCCATTATTTATTATTCTTTTGGAATAACCTGCCTGTGCGGTCTATTGCATGCCTGGTGATTTCTTTTGTTATTCCATTCTTTATTATACTCAGTTGATTAAAGTTTTGACTTCTATACTCCATGAAATTAGTGGAATATCCTTGATATTTGCGCTTCATCCAGTATCTTTTCATGGAAATATTCTTCTGAGCATTCTTGAATTTTACTCTACAAAGAAGTATCATGTTGACAATTTGGACGTTATTGGTTTTTGGATAAATTAATTCTTGAACTTGTTTTATTGAATTCTTATATCATTGTCATCATCCTCATGTTTATATTATGTTGAAAGTCATTTGTGGCTCAGTGCATAGATGGACTTGGTATGATTATGATCAGGGATTATTCGGTATAATCATGACCGTAATGTTACAAATGATGTGGTAAAAGTCCTCATTGGCCCGTAGTGCATTGATGGACAGTTGTCGGCATGATCATGACCATTAATGAATACACGAATATCCTTGACCCGTAGTGCATGGATAATTTGTGGTCGTAATACTAAAGAATATCCTTGGCCGTAGTGCAAGGGTGATTCGATGATGTGGATTATTTATTAAGCTGAGTCCCAGCGATAAAATGATAAAAAAACCTTTTAAATCATAAAAGATAGTAGATTTTATTCTCTACTTGACTCTTTTAATGAATTGCTTGTTTCGTTGCAGTTAAACTTGATTTTTGTTATATTTTATCAGTTTAACATTGTTGAAGGCTAATGATAATTTATTTTGCATTATCTTAGTCATAATATTTCATCGGGCTAGTTGAGCTCTTCGCCTTTCTTTTCATCGTTTCTTCAAGAGGCGAGAACTAGAGCCGGGACTAGTCTGGAGAGCAGAGTGACGGTCCAGATGATAGTATTAGTAGTCCTCACTATTCTGTTAAATAGTGTGAAAATAAATGTAATAAGGACTCTTTTGAGTGTGGATATTGTCTAGATTATAATATTTGTATTAAAACTCACAGCATATATTTTGTCATATTTTACAGGACTGTTGTATAATTAGTTTATATTTGTATTCTGTACCATGTATCTGACACTCGTAATAGGTGATGTATACCTATTTTGGGGGCGCCATGATTGGTATCAAAGCTTAGGGATATGATTCTCGGGTGAGATGTGAGGCAAGAACTAGGAGGGAGAGACGGGGAATTCTTCGCTAGTATGACCTACCTAAGTTTATTTGTTATTTAATTGGTCGGTCAGAGTATAGGGTTAATATGTGATATGTTAATTAACCCTTGTTTTGTGGCAGTATTTGAAAATGGCATCCGAGAATGTTGAGAACATCAATGGAGCACAGGAGACCGTTGAGTCTCCACAGATCAATAATCAGGACAATGTGCATCAGGAAGGCGACAATCCTCATGCAAACAACAACACTGACCAAATGATGAACGATGGAATGTTCAGAGGCTTTTTGCAATTCATGCAGCATCAAGCAAGAGAGACTCCTATCTGAAATGCAGGTGGAAACACTGGCAACTCTCAGACGGTCACCACTAAACAGTTCAAGGAACTGGGACCACCGGAGTTTTTTGGAGAGCGAAAACCACTTAAGGTGAGACGTGGATAAAGCGATCCGCAAGATATTTGATGTCTTGGGATGCTCAGAGGAGCAAAAGATTCCTTTGCCACCTTTATGTTGCGTGCGAGAGGCGATGATTCTTGGTGGGAATCTATAAAACGTACTCAACATGCCGCACTGAAGATAACTTGGGAGAAGTTCCAAGAATTGTTCAACGACAAGTACTTTCCCGAAAGTATTCGTCACATGAAAGAGGTAGAGTTCATTAAGCTGGAGCGCGATAATGAGTCAACCCAACCAAAAGAGAGAGCAAAGGCCTAAAAATGATAATACTAAATTGATAATATCATCGAGCGGTGACAATAAGCGTGAGGGAATCAACATGCCAGAAATGGTAACCACTTCGGTGGTAATCATGGCCAAAACAATAAGAATGGACATTTCAAAAAGAGGAGATTCAACAATGATGGAAAGACGTCAGCACCAGCACCCATGGCTAAGGAAGGAGAACGACCACCTATCATATGCTTCAAATGCGGAGGGGAAGGACACATCAGTCCAAACTGTGCGATGCCGTCCAAAGCATGTTATAATTATGGAAGAGATGGTCACCTAGCCCAATTTTGTTGTTCATCGAAGAACAAGTTCGGCTAGGATGGAGGCACCGAAGGACGTCCCAGAAAAGTCAAATCTAGTAGTGCAAGGGAGAGCGTTTGTCGTGACCTCCCAGAAAGCAAGGAACCCGAACGAGGTCATCACGGGTAAGCTTATCATAAACTCTAACGAAGTTTATACCTTATTTGATACCGGTTCTACTCATTCTTTTATTTCTCCTACTTACGCTCAACGTTTAAATTTGACTCCAGAGAAATTAGACTTTGACTTATCTGTTGAAACTCCGTTGGGAGAAACCTTCATTACATCCACTGTTTATAAGTCTTGTTTGGTTCAAATCGGTACCCTCACATTACCTGTAGATCTTGTTTCATTGAAAATACTTGCATTTAACGTAATTCTAGGGATTGATTGGTTAACCACTCATCATGCAAAAATTAATTATTTTCGTAAGGTTGTTAGCTTTCATATTCTTAACCAACCTATTATACGAATTCAAGCAACCAAACCATTAAAATCAGTCTCTGTCATCTCAAGCCATAAAGCTATTCATTTATTGAAAAACGGATGTCAAGCTTTCTTAGCTCATGTCACGGATCTAAACAAAAATACGTCAGTTTTGAATGATATTTCTATTGTTAATGAATTTCCTGACGTATTTCTGAAGAACTTCCTGGCTACCCCAGAGCGTGAAATTGAATTTTTGTATCGACCTTGAACCCTAGAGACAAAACCCATTTCCAAAGCCCCATATCGAATGGCTACTATTGAGCTTCAGGAGTTAAAGACCCAACTGCAAGAATTGTTAGACATTGACTTTATTCGTCCTAGTACTTCTCCTTGGGGTACTCCTATTCTGTTCGTGAAGAAGAAAGATGGGAGTATGCGACTTTGTATTGATTATCGGGAGTTGAATCATGTCACCATCAAAAATAGGTACCCATTGCTACGTATTGATGACCTGTTTGACCAGTTACAAGGAGCCAATTTCTTTTCAAAAATTGATCTTTGTTCCAGATATCACCAATTGAAGATTAGAACCGATGACATTCCAAAGACGGCTTTCAGAACTCGGTACGGGCATTATGAATTCCTAGTCATGTCTTTTGGATCGACTAATGCTCCGCCGCGCTTTCATGGATATGATGAACCGAGTATTCAAGGAATATTTGGATCACTTTGTGGTCGTCTTTATTGATGACATCCTCATATATTTCAAAAGCCGTGAAGATCAGCAACACTTGAGGCTGATACTCCAAAAGCTTCGTGAATATAAGCTTTGTGCCAAGTTGAAGAAATGCGAGTTCTGGCTTGAGGAAGTAGCATTCCTTGGGCACGTAGTATCAAGTCATGGAATATCTGTTGACCCGACAAAGATTGAAGCTATTCAAAGCTGGGAGCAACCTAAATTAGTGACCAAAGTACGTAGTTTTCTCGGTTTAGCTGGTTATTATCGGAGATTCGTGGAAGGATTTTCTCGAATCGCTACTCCACTAACTTAGCTGACTTGAAAAGATACAAAATTTGGTTGGAGCAAGGAATGTGAAAAGAGTTTTCAAGAACTCAAGAGGAGACTCATTTCAAAGACATGTTTCGGACAATACCATCCGCTCTTGAGGGATTTGTCATCTACAAAGTGATGCTTCTAGCAAAGGGTTGGGATGTGTTCTCATGCAACATGGGAAAGTCATAGCCTATGCCTCACGATAACTCAAAGAATATGAGAGGAATCATCCTACTCATGATCTAGAGTTGGCAGCTGTTGTTTTCACACTTAAAATTTGGAGGCATTACTTGTATGGGGAGAAAGTGGAGATCTTTACGGATCATAAAAGCCTCAAATATTTCTTCACTCAAAAGGAACTCAACATGCGACAACGACGTTGGCTTGAACTGTTGAAAGATTATGATCATACCATCCAATACCATCTTGGAAAAGCGAACGAGGTAGCTTACGCATTGAGTAGAAGATCATATGCGGGTACGAGTGAGATATTGTCAACGCAAAGGCCCATTTTGTATGACTTTCAAAGGATGGAGATAGAGATAAAGACTCCAGGGACCCACGTGATGATGGCGAATATACGAGTGGAACCGACTTTAATCGATAAAGTTAAAGTCGCCAAGCTACGTGACTCCAGAGCTAATGCGTATGAGGGAGAAAGTAGGGTAAGGTGCTGCTACTAGGAAGCAAGAATCGATGAAGAAGGAATACTTCGAGTCAACTCCAGACTTTGTGTTCCTAAAGACCCTGATTTAATGTATATAATCATGATGGAGGTGCACAACACACCATTTGCGATCCATCCTGGGAGTACCAAAATGTATTGTGATCTTCGTCATACATTTTGGTGGAGCAATATGAAGAGAAAGATAGCGCTGTTTATCTCAAGGTGTCTAACTTGTCAACGAGTCAAGGCGGAGCATTAAGTACCAAAAGGTCCATTGCAACCACTTGAAATTCTAGAATGGAAGCACATTACCATAGATTTTGTTACTGGTCTTCCCAAGGTTTCTCAAGGCATAGATGCAATTTGGGTCATTGTTGATAGATTGACCAAGTCTGCTCATTTCTAACCTATACGAGAAACTTAAACACTTAAACGTCTTGCTCGTATGTACATAAACGAGGTTATAAGATTGCATGGTATACTAGTATCCATAGTTTCTGATCGAGACCCAAGATTCACTTCACGATTTTGGGTTAGTTTGCAAAAGCTATGGGCACGGATTTATAATTTAGTTCGGCGTATCATCCTTAGATGGACGAACAATCAGAGAGGACTATTCAAAATCTTGAAGATTTATTAAGACTCTGTGTCCTTGACTTCAAGGAAAGTTGGGACAAGTTCTTACCATTGGTGGAGTTTTCCTACAACAACAACTATCAAGCAAGTATTGGCATGGCTCCATTCAAAGCGTTGTATGGAAGAAAGTTTCGTTCTCCAGTATGCTGGGATGAGGTGGGTGAAGCAACATTGTTGGGACCGGAGTTGGTATGTATGACTATGGAAAAGATTCAAACGATCCGACAACGTATAAAAAACTCACAAGACCGACAAAAGAGTTATGCCGATCTTCATCGAAAGGACGTGGAATTTGATATTGGAGATCATGTGTTGTTACGTGTTGCTCCATGGAAAGGAGTTACTGAGATTTGGAAAGAGAGGAAAGCTCAATCCTCGATTCATTGGCCCATTTTAATCCTCGATCGGTAGGGTGGAGAGTAGTATAGACTCGCTTTTCTGCCAAGTATGTCTCATGTTCATAACGTTTTTCATATATCCATGTTACATAAATATGTGAAAGACCCGAACCACATTATTGAGTTAGAACCGAACGAAATAGCGGAAGATTTAACGTATGAAGAGGTTCCTATTCAAATCTTGGATAAGAAGAAACATATTCTACGCTCCAAGGTTATACCTCAAGTTAAAGTTTTGTGGAGAAACCACAATGTTGAGGAAATGACCTGGGAGTTAGAATCTGAAATGAAATTAAGGTATCCTTACCTCTTCGACATACCAGGTACGTATCCTAATTTCAAGGGCAAAATTTCATAAGAAAGGGAGGTTGTAAGATCCCAGCTTTTTAATAAAGATGATTTTTTTTATAAATATCATTTTTAAATATTATGGAATGAATTTGATATAATATTATAGTTGTGGGTATTATTTATAAATTTTGCAAGGTACGCAAGTTGTTATATAATATTCGATTGGTCTGGGAATATTCATTTTAACAGGGAATATTAAATTTATTTACACAATCATTAAGTGGACCCCACAAATGTAATTATCATTCGGATTGAGAAAATGACAAAAATATTTTATAAAATTAACGGCGGAAGTTTTACTATTAACTATTGAAACACCCAGTGTTAAAAGTACAGTAATACGCGTGGTTGCATAGTAGCAACACGGTATTGATTATTGATGCTTACGTGAGAAGTCACTTAGTTTTGTTCAATAATTGCCATAGTAATTGTTGCATAGTATCTCACGTTATTTGATTCAATTATTGTCGATATTTTATATATTATTAAATCAATAATTGGAATGACAGAGTTATTAATATTATTATTTGCAATATTAACGATGTCTAGAAGTTCTGCCAAGGAGAGGTTTGGTCACCTAATTGCGCGCCAATAGGGAGAAATTCTTATTGAAAGCCCTCTTTCTGAGGAACGAATTCAGTCGATTAATATTGTGATTTATAATAAAGGTGATAAATGTTGTTAAAATTATTAAGGTGATTTTTATGAAGTTTTGCTTATTTTATGGACCCCCATTTACCCATTTTTCAAAATAATCGGTAGAAAGTTATTCGATATATATATATATATATGTATATATATATATATATATTTAGAAGTCACGTGAATCTTGTGGATTCACAGGGAGGCAAATCACGAATTCTTCTATATATATAATATTATATATATATATATATATTTATTTATTTAAAGTTTTGTTTTATTAGAATATTTTATTAAATCAATATGGACCGTCCGATTAAAAGTAAATCAATCTGGACCGTTCATGAATTAGTTACTATCCAGTCCATTCTTCTATAAATAGAAGCTCATTCCTTCATTATTTCTTACGAATTCATTGAAACTCTAGAGAGAGAAACTATAGAGAGAAAGAAGAAAAGTATTCTGCTACTTCACTACTCCTACATCTAGTACTCTTCTTCTTAAGGTAAGGGGTATTATTTCTTTTGTATTCATGAAGAGAACATATGTTATTCCCTTCTTTATTATTCTGTTGGAATAACCTGTATACACGAACTACCCTATACTTGGTGAAGAACTTTTGTTATTCCATTCTTTATTATTCTGTTGGAATAACCTGTATACGCGGACTACCCTATACTTGGTGAAATTCTTCTATTATTCCATTCTTTATTATTATGTTGGAATAACCTGTCTATATGAAATACCGCATACATGGTGAAATTCTTCTGTTATTCCATTCTTTATCATTACATTTGGAACACCACATGCATGCTTTTACGCATGACACCGTTACGTTATTTATTATTCTATTGGAACACCCTGTCTGTGCTTTACGCATGACCTGGTTCCATTATTTATTATTCAGTTAGAATATCATGTCTGTGCGTTTACGCATGACCTGGTTCCATTATTTATAATTCTGTTGGAACATCCTGTATGTACTTTACGCATGACCTGGTTCCGTTATTTATTATTCTTTTGGAATAACCTGCCTGTGTGTTCTATCGCATGCCTGGTGATTTCTTTTGTTATTCCATTCTTTATTATACTCAGTTGATTAAAATTTTGACTTCTATACTCCATGAAATTAGTGGAATATCCTTGATATTTGCGCTTCATCCAGTATCTTTTCATGGAAATATTCTTCTGAGCATTCTTGAATTTTACTCTACAAAGAAGTATCATGTTGACAATTTGGACGTTATTGGTTTTTGGATAAATTAATTCTTGAACTTGTTTTATTGAATTCTTATATCATTTTCATCATCCTCATGTTTATATTATGTTGAAAGTCATCTATGACCTGTAGTGCATAGATGGACTTGGTATGATTATGACCAGGGATTATTCGGTATAATCATGACCGTAATGTTACAAATAATGTGGTAAAAGTCTTCATTGGCCCGTAGTGCATTGATGGACAGTTGTTGGCATGATCATGACCATTAATGAATACACGAATATCTCTTGGCCCGTAGTGCATGGATAATTTTGTGGTCGTGATACTAAAGAATATCTCGGCCGTAGTGTGCGGGGTGATTCGATGATGTGGATTATTTATTAAGCTGAGTCCTAGCGATAAAAATGATAAAAAAAACCTTTTAAATCATAAAAGATAGTAGATTTTATTCTCTACTTGACTCTTTTAATGAATTGCTTGTTCCGCTGCAGTTAAATTTGATTTTTGTTATATTTTATCAGTTTAACATTGTTGAAGGCTAATGATAATTTATTCTGCATTATCTTAGTCATAATATTTCTTCTTTGGGCTAGTTGAGCTCGCCCTTTCTTTCACCTTTATTCTCTTCAGAAATGAGAAGCGTGGCATGGGGACTAGTCAGGGAGCGGAGTGAATGATCCAGATGATAGTATTAGTAGTCCTCACTATTCTGTTAAATAGTGTGAAAATAAATGTAATGAGGACTCTTTTGAGTGTGGATATTGTCTAGATGATAATATTTGTATTAAAACTCACAGCATATATTTTGTCATATTTTACACGACTGTTGTATCATTAGTTTGTATTTGTATTTTGTACCATGTATCTGGCAACTCAGAATAGGTGATGTATACCTATTTTGGGGGCGTCACACTATGCAATGCAGTACAATGAAATGTAATGTATCTAACTATATGATTACGAATCCAATAGTATCACAAAATCAAAAGTATTCCACTGGCCTTAGGGAAAGCAAGCAAACATTATAACTTAATAATTCCTTATTACTTCTCAAATCTTAAACCATTATCACTAGTATAGTGTGTGTGTGTGTGTGTGTGTGTTCAACATCCATGATAACTGATACGGACTCAAATTCAATACATAACCAATTTCTTAGAAGGAATCATACATGACAAACTCAAAAAGTTCAAAAATAGATGAGTTCCAACTAAAACTAAGCAATTACCATTTTCAAGGGTTCACACAAGGTACTTATACTTTACATATGTTTTTTTTTCAACACGGGGGCTTTTTGCTCTTTTCCCATTTTATTGATTTTTTTTTACATGATTGTGCAATGCCTCACTCCATTAGGCTAATAGTGCTACCCCTTACCGAGCTTTCAACCAACGACTCCCACACCATAAAAGACCTTAGGGCGCTAGGTGTTAAGACACCCCTTCGGGCGTACTTGCTCAAGTAACAAAGGCCCCGAAACAAGACTAGTCACAATATATATTTTCTCTTTTTTTTTCTTTTTTTATAAAGCTTATGTACCCCACATATAATCCCCCAAACTTAGGTTTTTTGCCTAATTCTTCGTCTTCACTGCCTATCCTTGTCATTTTCTCATTCACCCTGACATTATCCTTTAGAAACTCTTTATGTATCAATTTGAACTAACCAGTCGACACAGATGTTATTAGCGTGCTAACTTTTTTATACCAGTTTCAAATAAGAACAAGATCCAATTCATAACAGAAACTATATCAAGGTTCTAATAATCAGTGTCGTATTTGTCGACTTGATCTCAATCTCATCATTGGCCGCAATAACATGAACTACAACAATTGTTGGACATATGCAAAATTAACACAATGTTTAACTAAAAAATTAACTGATGGTAAACATAGCATGAATGCAAACATACATAAATAATTAAAAAAAAAAAACTAAATATGCACCTAAGCTACTATACAAATGCATGATTAGATAAATGCAACAGTTTATCAACCTAAATAAAATAATACTACTATGCAATCCTAGTTCAATGAACTTAAATATGCAAACATGAAATGCAAACATGAATGTAAACCCCCCAAACTTAACAGTTACAATGCCCTCATTGTAAGGATATAGCAATAAAAATATGAGGACTTCCATGAAATTACTTCAAGCCTGGGGTGGTGGTGTGTGGTGTGTGGTGTTCTTCATCGGAGTCACTCGGTGGAAATCTTGGCATTGGCATGGGCTGCTGATATAGAAATTGTGCAGTGGGATTGAAGCTTTGGAGCGTCATGTTCAATGATGCAAAGGATAGGTTCATTGCATCAAACATGTGTTATTGCCTAGCTGCGAGCCTCCTCATCTCCCTTCATGCTTGCTTATTATGCTCATCCACTTGTCGCTGAAAATTAAGGAACTGAGGACTTGATATTGCCTTGGACTGTGGTACCTCCTTTGTTCCTTGCTCTCCTATCGGGGCATCCTCCTGAAAATCATCATCCTCCAAAGTATCTTCATCGTCAGCCTCATCCTCCGACGCCGAGGGAAATACAAAGCCTAACCCTCTCGGGTGTGATTCACCGCATGCCCATACCGAGTACCGCGCTATCATTCTCGAGTATTGCGTTTGAAGCGGCATCTTGGTAGTTTCATCATCGGACCAACGAACTCCCGCTTGCCTACACAACCCACAAATAAGTGTTGGGTGTGGCAAGCCGCCCGAGAAATGGCCTCGTAAGCAACGTCGAATTGAGAAGTTTATTATAGCCCCTATGTCGATGCTGAAGTCTTGTACAATGGCATACAAAAACAGTGCTTTCTCCTTGGTCACGTCAGATGTGTGTGTGGATGGAAGCAATTTAGCACACAAGAAAGCATACCAAATCTTGCCATATCTGCTAAGATCCTTGCTATGAAAAATTGTGCCCCCTTTTCGACCCTTAATCCATTTTGTGCCTGGCTTAGTCATTTCCTTCAGAATAGTCTCATAATCGGTTGTCTACTTGTGGGGATTTGGATGGTTGGGGCTTATGCTTCATTTGGTTTCTGCTGCACCTACCGCTATAGGTGTTACTATTTGGCCCCATTTTGGAGACTGTTTATGGCACTGCTTCAGGCCGTCTGGTGCATTTTTGATTTGAAGTCAGTTGGGATGAGTCTGCGGTTAGGGGTTTACTACAGGCTAGCTAATATACAGATGGGGGTTGGTATGCAGATATCTGCTGCTGTTGATGTTTCTACTAGTTGGGAGTTGCAGGTGTTTGGATCTTGGATTACTATTGGTGTTGGTCTTTGGGTTAAAGCTGTCTTGTATGGGGTGAGGAGTTTTGCGTTGACTTGCTTGCTACCATCTGCTGCTGCTTTGGATGAATTTGGGGCTAGGTGGGGTCTTATCCTCTGTGTAGTGCTCTCTTTGGTCTTTTGGGTGCGAGGACCTTTTGTTGCATTGAGAATCTTTGTTGTCCTATTCTCTTGACTAGGGAGTAGCATATTGATGAAGCGGTGATGCAGTTTGGTCTTTTGGGGCTGGCTGTGGCACTTCTCGTGACAATTGTTTTTTTTTTTCATGTTGGGCTCTGGGCCTTGTAATCTTTTATAGTCATGACATCATAAGGCCTGTCCTATGATGTCTATGCTATATTCTAATTGGGTTTTTTCCCATTAGGTTGTAATCTTTCTTTCCTTTTAATATAGTTTAAATTCAACAAAAAAAAATTGCAATGTCGAGGGACCCTTAACTGATAGTATGTGTTGATAGCATCATCACTGAAAGGGACTAACCTACCCCTAACAAAAGCACGAAAAGGGGCCTTGTCCTTGGCATTCGCATAGAATTCTTTGACCACGTTGGCAATGGCGGCTTCGGGCTCCTCCGTGAATTTGTTCCATCCTTTTTGATAAATTTGTTGCATCATCTCACCGTCGACAGGATCCGGTGCCAACCCCCGCTCTGGTGTGAGTGCTTTGGTAGCCATGTAATCGTAGCGGTCAGCGGCGGCACTTATGAATTTGCATCGGTCAAAAATTCGTGATGGAGGTGTTGTTGAACTCTCCCCCCGATGCCTCTTTGAAGTTGGTTTAGAAGCCATTGATTCTCGGATGCCGTAATAACAAAATCTCCCCCCCCCCAAACTTGGTTCACATAAACTATTGAACACTTGGTGTGCACAGTGATTTAACCCCCCAAACTTGATGATTTTCCCCTATTATGGTACTATGAAGTGAGGAATTAGAACACAAAGCACTGAAATTCGTTGCACTGAAAGCCCTAATTCGTAGCCTTGTGAGATGTAGATGGAAGGTTGTGAGGAAATTGGGTTGTGAGGGTGTGAATATATAGAGATTGTGGTGTGAAGTAAGTTGGTGGTGAGAAGTAATAGAGTAGTGGATTGGAGTGGTGGGGAGAAGTAGTGGAGTAGGGTAGTTTATGTGAGATAAAATTGGGGTTGCAATTTGGAAGAAGAAGTAGTGGCCGTGTGTAATGAGGAAGTGGGGAAAGTGGGTTGAGAAAGGGTAACTGTCGAGCCTTTGCACTTCTAGGACCCCCACCCCAGTGGGGGGTAACACGCTTAGGAAGCCCGCCCCGGTGGGCATGCACTCTGTTAACTGAGTTAGGAGACCCCCACCCCGGTGGGGAGTGTAAGGCATAAAGAGCCCTCCCCGGCGGTCATGCTCACTGTTAGTTGATGTTCTCAGCTCTTCTTTCCTTGTTATTCCACTTAATGATTAGTTTCACATCCTGCAAGTCATGAAACATATATGTGAGTAGATTGTTGATCATTTTGAGCATGGTTGAGAGATTAATAAGACTCGTACAATATAATAACTACTTAATGCACTTATTATAAATTACTAATTATGCTAAACTATTATCTAATAGTTATGGTTAAAATATGAAAAATAAAAGTACGATTGGGTTGCCTCCTAATTAGCGCTTGATTTTAAGTCATTCAGCTTGACTACTCCATGTTTATGGTACGTCGGATAATGTGATCGTGATGACATCCGTGTTAGATTCACCACCCCAATAATGCTTCAACCGCTGACCGTTGACCTTGAACGTTTCCAATGGATTCCTACTGTAGAGTTCAACGGCGCCATGAGAGAAAACTCTTTTTATGGTGAATGGTCCCGACCATCTAGACTTAAGCTTGCCTGGGAACAACCTTATCCATGAATTGAACAATAGGACTCATTGCCATGGCTCGAACGTTCTGTGCATGATTTTCTGGTCGTGCCATTTCTTGATCTTTTCTTTGTATAATTTTGAGTTCTTGTAAGCTTGCAATCGGAATTCGTCGAGCTCGTTTAGCTAAAATAGTCTCTTTTCACCCATAGCTGTTTATCGAAGTTAAGTTTCTTAATCGCCCAGTAAGCCTTGTGCTGTAACTCGACGGTATGTGACAAGCCTTTCCGTATAGTAGTTGATATGGTGACATACCAATCGGTGTTTTATACGCAGTCCGGTAGGCCCATAGTGCATCATCCAACCTAAGAGACCAATCCTTTCGATTTGGGTTTACCACCTTTTCCAAGATTCTCTTTACTTCCCTGTTCGAAACCTCAGCTTGCCCACTTGTTTGGGGATGATAAGCCATCGCCACCTTGTGGTTGACCCCATACTTTGCCAATAGAGTTGTAAACGATTTGTTGCAGAAGTGACTACCTTCATCACTTATAATAGCTCTCGGCGTGCCAAATCTAGTAAAAATATTCTTCTGCAAGAATTTGAGAACCACTTTGGCATCGTTAGTTGGGAGTGTTGCGGCTTAAACCCACTTTGAGATGTAATCCACTGCAAGCAAAATGTACTGATTGTTAAGTGATGAAGGGAATAGCCCCATGAAATCTATGCCCCATATATCGAAAATCTCAACTTCTAGAATTGTTTGTAGTGGCATCTCATTCCTTTTCGATATGTTGCCCACCCTTTGACATCTATCACATGTTTTAACAAATTGGTGGGCGTCTTTGAACAATGTAGGCCAATAAAACCAGGCTTGAAGCACCTTTGCCGCTGTTCGCTCACTACCATAATGACCCCCATACGCAGATGAGTGGCATTCATGCAGTATGTTCTTTAATTCACCGTGGGGCACACACCTTCTAATCATCTTGTCGATGCACTGTTTGAATAGGTAAGGCTCATCCCACATATACCATTTGACGTCATGAAGAAACTTCTTTTTCTGCTGCCGTGTAGGATCAGGAGGAAGAATGTTTCTCACTAGATAATTCACGTATTCCACGTACCATGGAAATTCTGTATTTATCCCAAACAATTGCTCATCCAGGAATGACTCGTTGATTACACACTTGTCCTCTTTCTATTTATCTTGATTTTCCAGCCTAGACAAATGATCGGCGACTTGGTTCTCTGTCCCCTTTCTATCCTTTATTTCTAAATCAAACTCTTGTAAAAGGAGAATCCATCTGATAAGGCATGGCTTAGCATCTTTTTTCAAAATTAAGTACCGAATGGCCGAGTGATTTGTATAAACTACCAACTTAGTCTCGATCAAGTATGCCCAAAATTTATCGAACGCATACACCACTGCAAGTAATTCTTTTTCCGTATTTGTGTAGTTCAATTGAGTCTCTGTGAGTGTCTTACTTGCATAATATAAGGCATGAAATACCTTCTCTCGGCGTTGACCCAAAACAGCCCCAACTGCATAGTCGCTTGCATCACACATTAGCTCGAAAGGCATATTCCAATCTGGTGCGACAATGACGGGAGTTGTAGTCAACTTCTTCTTCAATAGCTCGAATGCCACTTTACACTCCTCATCAAACTTGAAAATTGAATCCTTCTCTAAAAGACTGCACAAAGGTTTTGAATCTCCTGTAGAACCCAGCATGTCCCAGAAAATTCTAATTCCCTTAACTGAACTCGGTGGATGTAGCTTTTCAATTGTTTCCAGCTTAGCTTTATCAACCTCTAATCCTAGAGCCGAGACTTTGTGTCCCAAAATTATTCCTTCTTCCACCATAAAGTGGCACTTTTCCCATTTAAGGACCAAATTGGTGTCGGTGCATCTTTGTAAGACCATTACCAAATTTTCCAAACACGCATCAAAATCATCCCCATAGACAGAGAAGTCGTCCATGAAGACTTCCACATTTTTCTCTATCATGTCTGAGAAGATAGCCATCATATACCACTGGAAGGTAGCAAGTGCATTACACAAACCGAACGACATTCTCCTAAATGCGAATGTGTCATATGGGAACGTAAACGTAGCCTTCTCTTGATCCTCAGGAGCGATGACAATCTGATTATAACCCGAATATCCATCCAATAAGCAGTAGTACTTGTGTCCCGCCAATCTGTCCAACATTTGATCGATAAAGGTCAAAGGAAAGTGATCTTTGCGGGTCGGCTTATTCAACTTCCTGTAGTCCTTGCAGACCCTCCAACCAGTCACTGTCCTTGTCGGAATCAGCTCATTGTTAACCACCAGCATTTGGCGCAGCGATTAAGGATTGATTGGGGGTGAGCCGTAAACCCAGACGTCCTCAGTTCGAACCCCGCTAGCAACAAGTGTTAAGCCAGAAATGGTCATGGTGGCTACGGTACTCCGGTGCAAGTCGGGTAAGAAACCGCCTCACAGTATCGGGCTCGGGGATTAGTCGGCCTGCGGATCGGAAACCCACGGTTAACAAAAAAAAAAAAAAAAAAAAAAAATCAGTTCATTGTCATCATTCTGAACCACGGTCATTCCTCCCTTTTTCGGCACACATTGCACCGGACTAACTCACTTACTGTTTGAAATTGGGTAAATGATACCTGCATCCAACCATTTCAATATTTCCTTCTTGACTACTTCTTTCATGATAGGGTTGAACCGTCATTGTTGTTCCACTCTCGGTTTTTCATCATCTTCCATCAGAAGTTTGTGCATGCAAAAGGATGGGTTGATTCCCTTGATATCTGCTATTGTCCATCCGATAGCCGATTTGTGGTCCCTAAGCACTCTCAGCAACTTTTCTTCCTGCAATTCGTTAAGTGCAGCAGAAATAATAACAGGTAAAGAATTAGAATTGCCTAAATACGCATACCTGAGGTGTTTAGGGAGTGGCTTAAGTTCAAGAGTCAGTGGCTCCTCCAATGACGGTTTCATCCTTGTTGTAGCTTTCTCCTCCGTGTGCAATGGTTCAAAGGGTATTTTAAATCTGCTAACTCGTCGCAAGGAGTCTAGCATCTGCAAGTAGTCCATAAATTCTAGATCATCTAACTCTTCATCCCCCAACACGTTTCCAATGGATCGTTGACCAAACTCTTGCCCATGTTTTCGCTGATTATCTGCTCAATAATATCCATCCTGAAACATTCTTCTTCATCCGTAGGGAATTTCATGACCTTGAAGACATTAAATTTCACTTCTTGATCTTGGACCCTCATTGTTAGTTCACCTTTCTGTACGTCGATGAGTGTCCTACCCGTAGCCAAGAAAGGCCTCCCTAGGATAATTGAGATGTTCTTATCTTCCTCAAAATCTAGAATAATGAAATCCATGGGGAATATAAACTTGTCAACCTTTACCAATATATCCTCCACAATGCCTCTCAGGTACGTGACTGACCTATCTGCCAACTGTAATGAGATGTTCGTAGGCTTTGGAGCTGGAAAGCCCAATTCTGTATAAACTGATAATTGCATAAGGTTCACACTTGCTCCCAAATCACACAAACATTTGTTGAACTCCATATTCCCAATCGTGCACGTAATAGTGAAACTCCCTAGAGCTTTCAACTTTGGTGGCAACTTTCGCTGTAAAACCGCACTACACTCCTCTTTTATTGCCACTATTTTGAAATCTTCCAATTTCTTTTTCTTGGACAGAATCCCTTTCATGAACTTCGCATAACTTAGCATCTGCTCTAGGGCTTCTGTAAACGGGATGTTAATCTGAAGGTTCTTAAAAACTTACAAAAATTTTGCGAACTGCTTATCTAATTTTTGTTTTTGGACTCTTTGCTGAAACGGCGGTGGAGGATATGCAACTGGCTTGTCATCAAACTTTGTTTTCTCAATTTGCTTATCCTCACCCTTCTTTTCTTCAACCACTTTGTTCTCATCAGTTTTGTCATCCGATATAGCTGAATTTTCTGAACTTTTACCATCTAGATGTTTTCCACTTCTCAAAGTGATTGCCTGACACTGTTCGTGGTTTCCCTTTGGATTTCTCTCGGTATCACTCGGTAGAGTCCTTTGTGGCCTGTTGTTCAATGCTAAGGCAATTTGTCCCATCTGATTTTCCAAATTCTTGATGGACATTGCTTTGTTTTTCATCGTTGCCTCATTGCTTGTTATATACTTTGACAACAACTCCTCTAAATCTGATTTCCTTTCTTGATGTTGAGCTGGTTGTTGATGATTCTGAAAACCTGGGGGATATGATGGTCGTGGAGCTTGATGTTGCTGATTATTACTCCACGAGAAATTTGGGTGATTCCTATTCCCCTGATTGTAAGTATTCTGGTACATGTTCTGTGGAATCCTGTTGTAGCTACCCCATAAATTGCACAGATGTTGGGTTGATTGCACATTGATCTGTAGGATGTTCACGCACGCACAATTAACAAATAACTGCAACCTGCTGTGCCTGTGCCTGTGCCCCCGACATAGCATCCAACTTCTTAGACAGTGCTAAAATCTACGCTTGTATTGTTGTCACACCATCTACTTCTAAAACTCCAGCTGCCTTTGCCTGTGTCATTCTTGCTGTGGGCCACTGGTAGTTGTTAGCTGCCATTGTCTCAATTAAATTTTAAGCCTCCTCATAACTTTTTTCCATAAATGCTCCACCCGAAGGTGCATCAATACTAGTCCTGAGATTCCCATGTAGTCCGTTATAGAAAGTATTCATTTGCAACCACTTAGGCAATCCATGATGCGGGCACTTTCTGAACAATTCCTTGTATCTTTCCCATGCCTCATACAATGACTCCATGTGTTGCTGTTCAAACATTGTTATCTCATTCCTCATTTTTGTAGTTTTCACTGGTGGGAAGAATTTTGCAAGAAATTTCTGAGCGAGGTCTTCCCAAGTAGTTATCGATCCCGGCGGTAGAGAGTGTAACCAACTCTTCGCCTTGTCCCGTAAGGTGAATGGGAACAAGCGAAGTCTCACCGCATCATCCGACACCCCATTGTACCTGAAAGTGTCACAAATCTCCAGAAAGCTGACTAGATGTTCGTTCGGATCATCATTTGCCAATCCCCCAAACTGAATGAATTTTGAATCATTTGAATAAATCCTGAGGCTTGATTTGAATGTGTTCGCATGACTATAGCAGAACTGGTGATACTTGGATCGCATTTCGATCCACCGTGGGTGTAGCAAAATCCCTCAACGCTTTCTGATCTTCTGCTGCCATTGCCTCTTCTTTTTCAGAGTTTTTGAATTCTTCTCTTGTTTCCTTGATCCACTTACTTAACCTCTGAAACCATCTCTCAATGTCATCCTCAAAAGGAAGCAAGTCTGGATTTTTGGACCGCGTTTGCATAAACCACTTCAAAAACCTGAAATAAGAGGAACAAAACAAAAATAAAAATGTTTAAGTAACACTGGACTAATTAAACTGATATCGTAAAATATTAAATTCTAAACTAAATGATCCCCGACAATGGCGCCAAAAACTTGTTTGGTAAAATCTAATTACGCATGACACGCAAGTATATGTGGTCAACAAGTAATATAATAGAAAGTAGAATATCGTTCCCACATAGACAATTAAGTAAGAATTTAACCTCACAATTATCAATTTCCTATTAATCCTAATTTTATTAAAATATTCAAATCAAGATTAAAATTATAAAAACTAAAAATATTAATAAATATAAAATCACAAACCAATCACAAATATTAAAAACTGAAATTTTAAACAATTATTGGAGAATTGGGCTTACAATTTCACCCTAAGCTTCACGTTGATTTTTACACCTTTATTCAAGTTCAAATTACTATCCCAGTTTATTAATCAAGAACACGAATGTAGCACTAGCCACCTCTCGATGTACTAATACCGTATTAACTTAAATCTACAATTAAGATAGAAACAAGTTAAATATCTTAATCAACTAATGCACTATATCTCTATGTGAATTATAATTAAAGCCGGTTGAAGATTAATTCCTCTATCCGATTACATGCGATGTCAAGCATATCTCTACCTTAACATTCATCAAAATTATGTACATTCACAAAACTCAAGAACACATGCTATATTAATTAAGTCTAGACTCGTATATCCTCTCTCGATTCCATACAAATCCACGAAGAATTGTTGATCAGGCAATTCATAAATTCAAGCTCAAATTAATATAGATAAATTGGAAAATAGATTATTGAACTGAAAATCAAAGTTATAAAACCATCGTTTCACTTAAGGATCCATCATAAGCCTAAAAAGTGAATTAGTTCATCATGAATGAAATAATAACTGAATAAATTAAAGAAATCTTCCTTTCAATTACAAATATAAGACTAAGAAGAAGAATAATTCAGAACACCCTTCACGTAGCCTTAATCCACAATTGATATGAAATTCTCTTCAAAGTCTTCCTCTAATGCTTGATAAGAAAAATCTGTAATTAATCCCTGTAATTAGCCTTGAGTTGTCAATTTTGATGTTTGTTGCTCAGTATATATCCAATCTCCAACTTCTGGTCAAAATCCCATGTCATATAGAGTCCAAACACATTCCACGCACTAAAACCCATGTTCCAACAGAGTTTCAAGCAAGACAGGACACTCAAGATCCGGTACTTTTACGTGGTATAAGATATATAAACGCCCCCCCGTGGTATGCATCATTCTTCTAAACCAAATGTGAAGACCTTAGCCCGTGAAAAGGTTTATTTATTTAGGCCGCCAATGCCATGCCTTCTGCTATCTGACTTTAGTGAATCTTCATACTTGCAACAATAATACTCCAATTGCCTCCTTTTTCACTCATACATCACACCACCCATCCTATACATAAAATAACAAGAAACAAATAAAAGAAGATCATAGAAACTAGGATTTAACAATAATTAAGCTTAAATTGGACATCAATTCGTGGAAATAAAATCCACTTATCAGATTGGCACGATGAACCTTTTCAGCAATGCTAAGATCAACAACAAATTGAGGAAGACGGGGAATAACAGTTGCAGGTGGTAATGGTACGTCAAGGAAGTCACCAAGATACTCGGCTAACTAGTTACAATGAACCCATTCCATAACAGTTGAGTGCTTACGCTGCATATGTAACTTAGAACCCAAATCATTGAAACGTATAGCCATGAACTCAGCTAATTCGCCAACCTGATTGCTAACAAATTTGATCTCTTAACTCAATTGACAAGCATTCCGGTTAAGTCTTCGTTGCATGACCTCGACCAAAGCAGTGATTTGCAACTCAAAACCTGCTTGTAAGTCAATAAACTCATCCTCAATGTTTTGATAAAGTTTATTGATTTCAGGTGCACCTAAAGACAAATTACCTTTTTCCAACATAGACATGGGATTGTGGAGACCAAATATTTCGATTTACATTTTCTCTTGATTACTAAGAATGACTTTCAACATGTTAACAATTTCAGGAGGAGACTAAGTTGGGGGCAAAACAGGTGAAGATGGATTTGAAACAGGAGGGATAGGATTATCAGAAGTGCTACGAACAAACTTACCATCAATTAAGGCAATACGCGACATTTTTAAAGTACCAACACTAATGGAATCAATAACTGCAATAGAGATTTCATTTTCAAAAGAAATTTTAAAATGATTGAAAAGAGTGGTGAGACTGGCACTGTAAGGCAAACATGTGTTGGTTTTTCGTAAACAACTTGTCATTTGATGAAGCAACATTTGAGATAGATTAAAAGACGCACCTTTCAAAATTATGGCAACTATTATCAGATCTTGATAGTTAAAATCTGCACCTCCACCTAAACGAGGCAAAAGATTGTACCTAACCAGATGATGAAGCACGCAAGCAATAGGAAAAACATCTACTATTTTGGGAGTAAAGACATCATTCAACAGAAGATTATTCATGACAATCTGTAATTGTTCCAAAGGAGTAAAAGGGAAATGGACAACCCCTTTTCTAGTAAATGGACAAACATCAGAGGATGGAATGTTCAGAATGCTACCAAAATCCATGACAGTAAAATATAAAGATTTTCCTTTAACAAAAGTTGTATAAAAACCCCCATGACACTCCAGATTAGTATAAAACTACTGAACTAGTCTAGGATATGCAACTGATGGAGGAAAAATCATGGAAGAAATACCACAAGATTCAAACAGATTTTTTAGAGGAGATTTTTGATAGCAGATTTGATTGACAGACTTTTCATAAACAAATTGTTTTGGGAACACGACAGTCTTAAACAGCACCTCATAGGCATTACAACGAAAGAAATTTTCAGGAAGATCAGAGGAGAGGATAGGATTTACCGAATCAGATGGTGGAGTAAACTCAGGCTTACAGGATGGAATCGTTGACTTCTGTCTTTGAAAGGGTCCTGATGATTTCAGCAAAGATGGACTAAAGTTTGACTCATCAAATGATGAAGAGTCCAACGATTCCATTTCCACAGACACTGCCTTCTTCAGTTTTCTTTGTTTGCATGAAGGTCCGGCAGAAGATTGAGGAGGAATTGGCGTCTGATCATCGTCAGAATCGATCATCGATCTCTTATGAGTCCGGGTTCTCATAGTTCTTGGAATTTGTTGGTAAGAATAGAGAAGATGAGAGTATACAGTAAGAGAAAAAGAATCAGAGAAATTTTTTTTTGAGATAGAGAGATAATGATAGAAGGTTAAATAAAATGGACAAATGCATATTTGAAGTACACTCATACATGCTTACGTCTCCCGAGAAACCCTTGTCGTCTCGTCTTTTCAGTTTTCAAAAATCATTATGATAGATATTACATCCATAAATTAAGGATTTAAATGGGCAGCCGAAAAAGCACACAATCAATTATCCTAAATTTTAGCTGTTAGTAAAATATACATGCAAAATAGGATAACGATAAGGAAAAAAAATATTATGCGATACACATTTCAAGTTCTCTTCGCAGCATACAAAATCTATTTTCACTTAATGGTTTAGTAAAAATATCTGCAATTTGATTTTCAGTAGGAATAAAAATTAATTTAATTAAACCTTTTGACACACTATCTCTTAAAAAATGATGCCTTACTTCTATGTGTTTTGTATGTGAGTGTAACACAGGATTCTTAGAGATATCTATAGCACTAGAATTATCACAGTATATGGGCACACATTCACATAATATATCAAAATCACATAGGGTTTGTCTCATCCATAAAATCTGAGAACAACTTCCTGCAGCTAAATATTAACCCTCAGTAGTTGATAGAGCCACTGAAGTTTGCTTTTTACTTTGCTATGATATGAGACTTTTACCCAAGAAAGTACAAGCACCACTCGTACTTTTCCTATCAATTTAACACACTGCATAGTCAACATCTGAATAACCTATTAGTTCAAAGTGATTACAAATTGGATAAAATAACCCTAAGTTAATTGTACCACTTAAATATTTCAAGATTCTTTTAACAGCATTTAAATGTGATTCTTTGGGTTTAGCCTAAAATCTTACACACAAATAAATGCTATATATTATATCAAGTCTAGAAGCAGTTAAATATAATAAGCATCCAATCATACCTCGATATTTTGTTATATTAACATTAATATTTTTATCATCAGTGGTGAGCTTTAGTGATGTTCTCATGGGTGTACCTTTTGAGTTAGATCCTTCAAATCCAAATCTTTTGAGTAATTCTTTTATGTATTTGGTTTGATGGATATAAATTCCTTCTTTCGTTTGCTTGATTTGAAGTCCCAAAAAGTAATTAAGCTCTCCCATTAAGCTCATGTCAAATTCTTTATGCATGCACTTAGAAAACCACTCACACAGATGATTATTAGTAGCACCAAATATTATATCATCTACATATATTTGAATAATAATGATATCAATATTTTTATGCTTAATAAATAATGTAGAATCTATTTTACCTCTAATAAATCTGTTTGACAAGAGATACTTACTTAACCTTTTGTACCAAGCCCTTGGAGCTTGTTTCAAGCCATAAAGTGCTTTCTTTAATTTGTAAACATGACTAGGATACTTTTCATGCTCGAATCCAGGATGTTGTTTTACATATACCTCTTCATTGATGTATCCGTTGAGGAAAGCGCTCTTTACGTCCATTTGATAAAGCTTAAACTTTTTGTAACATGCAAAAGCCAACAAAATTCTGATTGATTCGACTTTGGCAAATTTGGTGCATAGGTTTCTTCATAGTCGATCCCCTCTTGTTGGTTATAACCATGAGCTACTAACCTTGCTTTGTTACGAGTGATTGTTCCGTGCTCATCAAGCTTATTCTTGAATACCCATTTAGTACCAATGATGGAAACATCTTTCGGAGGAGGCATAAGTTCCCACACTTGGCATCTCTCAAATTGTTGAACTTCTTCTTGCATTGCCAATAGCCAGTTTTCATCAAGGATTGCATCCTTTGCATTCTTTAGCTTAACCTGTGACAAAAATGCATAAAGATTTTGTAAACCTCTTCGTGTGGTTACACCTTTGTTGATATCTCCAATTATATTCTCCGGAGGATGATTCTTGATATATCTAGTTGTTCTTGGCATTTGGATATCATGTATAGTTTCCTCTTGATCATGAAATTCGTCTTCAGCATCTTGCACATTTTCAGGTTCACGCTCATTCTAGTCATCAATTTTAGGTTCCTGAAACTGTTCATTCAGTTTCCTATTTTGTTCTTTTCGGTTTGCTGAATTCTTGACTATATCCAGATTTCCTGCATCATCTTCAAATTCTTTTGAAAGATCATTGTTAGTCTCATTGAAATTAACATGAACAAACTTTTCTACACATAATTTTCTAATATTAAAAATACGATAAGCTTTACTATTTTGAGAATAACCAAGGAATATTCCTTCATATGATTTAGCATCAAACTTTCCCAAATTATCACTTGTATTTAAGATGAAACATTCAGAACCAAATTTTTTGAAATAACTTATGTTTGGAATTTTATTATTTAAAAGCTCATAAGGTGCTTTCAAAATAATAGGACGAATGAGTACTCTATTTAAAACATAACATGATGTACTTACTGCTTCGGCCCAAAATTTCTTTGGAAGTTTACTTTCTTGTAGTAGAGTTCTTGACGTCTCTTGAAGAGTCCTATTCTCCCTTTCCACCACCCCGTTTTGTTGAGGAGTCCTTGGGGATGAAAACTCATGGCTAATACCTTTTTGATCACAAAAAGTTATGAAATCTTTTTGAAATTCAGTACCATGATCACTTCTAATTCTAATGAGTTTGTAGCTATACTTTGTTTCAAGATTCCTTATTAATTTTTCAAACTCTTTAAATGCTTCATCCTTAGTTCTCAAAAATAATACCCATGTATATCTGGAGAAATCATCAACTATTACAAATGCATAAAATTTACCATTAATACTAGAATGTCTTTCTGGTCCAAATAAATCAAGATGAAGTAGTTTCAAGGGAGAGGAAGTTGATACCATATTCTTTGTCGTAAAAAAGGTTCTTACTTGTTTCCCCAATTGACAAGGAATGCATATTCCTTTCTTTTCAAACCTGATTTTTGGCAAACCTTTGACGAGATTCTTTGAAGATAATTTCTTGATTAGTTCCATGTGAACATGTCCCATCCTTTTATTCCATAAGTTAGCCTCATCTTGTATGGATGTAAGACATAGCTCTTCATCCTATTTCTCAAAATCAATAGTATATATTTCACTCTCTTTGTGCAACTAGAGTAGTATTGTTAGTACCATGAAATATTGTGCATATATCTTTTTCAAAATTAACTTGATGACCATTATCCATTAATTGACTAATACTAATTAAATTAAATTCTAGACCATTAACAAGGTGAACATTATTTATACTTACCTTGTCGTTACCGATTTTACCTTTTCTGATTATCTCGCATGTTCTAATGTCTCCAAAAGTGACCGTTCCATTCTTCTTCTTGACACATAGTTCCATGAACTTTGATTTATCATCGGTCATGTGACGAGAGCATCCACTATCAAGAATCCATTTTTGAGATGGAACCCTTTCCTTGAGACACACCTGTCAAGGAAAAATAATTCATCCTTTTGGTACCCACATCTTTTTGGGTCCTTTGATTTTAGTTACATGTAAATCAACTTTTTTAACCCATACCTTTTTAATCTTATTTTTCTTAAAACAAGTTATGTCCAAGTGACCTTTTATACCATAATTTTTACATGTTGTGAAAGGAGAACAATAATTTAATTTAAAATGAGATTTTGATTTTAGCATTTTTCATATCTCCCTTTTTATACATAGGATTATAACCAATTCCTTGTTTTTCAAAGCTAGGTCTTTGTTTACCCAATATGACATTCAAATTTTCTTCACCTTGAACAAATTTAGCAAGAGATAATTTTAGAGAATCTATTTCTTTTTGAAGTTCATTATTAGGAGGAATTTTATCATGTGATTTATCACAAAATGCATCAATACATACATCTCACATTTTTAGTTCATTTGTTAATTTTTGAACCTCACTATTTTAATAATTTACCTTGTTGAAAAGTATTTTGTTATAATTATCCAGGTAATCAATTTTAGCAATCAAAATCTTTTCAACTTTACATGATGACTCTTTTTCAATTTCCTTCTTTTCATCTATTAGTGAATCTACTTCACTCATTAATGAATTAACTAAACCTTTCAAGCATGCATTCTTTTCTTTTAATTTCTTGTTTTTTTGTTCTAGTGAATTTAGTTCATGAAGAGGTACCTGATTAGATTCACCATCAATACCTACGAAGCATACTTGAGCAATCTCATCCTTAGCATCGATCTCTACTTCGGATTCCTCATCACTCCAAGTAACTAGGGCTTTGTTCTTCTTGTTGTCTTTGTAGTTTGTCTTCCCCTTATTCTTCAATTGAAAATAATCTTTCATGAAGTGACCTGGACGTCCACATTCAAAGCACGTCTCTTCAGTTTGCTTTCCTTTGGACTTATTTGAATTGAAAGTGTTTCTTCTCTTGTTCTTCTTTTGTAATAGTCCTTTGAGTCTTCTTGACATCATAGCTATTTCTTCATCTGGGTCATCATCAAGCTCCTCCTCATTATCTGCAGTAAGAGCTAAAACCTTTCTTCGAGGAGTTTCTTCCTCATCATCATATCTTTATAACTAATGTTCATATTCTTCTAATTCACCAAACAAAGTTAAAGTATCCATGGAAGAAATAGTAGCAGAATCTTGAAGAGTAGTGATTTTAGAAGAAAACCTTTTGGGAATAGCCCGAAGCAACTTACGGTTGATCTCACTTTGAGGAATAGTCTTGTCCAACAATTTCAAGGAGTTAATAAGGACTAAAAATCTTGGTTGAGCAAGCTTAATGGTTTCATCTTTCTGCGAGTTTGAACATTTCATAATCGTGCATAAGCATGCTTAGTTTAACTTCTTGTACTTTGGATGTTCCTTCATGACTTACCACTAGAGTATCCCAAATTTCTTTAGCTGTGTTGCAAGAGGAAACTTTGTCAATCTTAGACTGTATCATACCACTGAGAAATGTGTTCATTGCCCTTGAATCATACGAAACCATGTAGGTTTCGGTTGAATCCATTTCTAGCAGAGTCTTTGGTGTCCCATCATCTCTTCGTGGAATAACTGGTCCATTCTCCACAACCCACCAATCCCAATGATCTCTTTTGAGATAGATCCTCATTCAAAATTTCCAAAAGTTGTAATTTTCTGTTCCAAACAGCAAAGGAGGTATTTTAGTTGATGTCCTTCTTGATTATTGTTCCCGAACTGTGCCATGTCAGAATCTTTCCCTACAAGTCACCTTTAAGACCAAGATAAGTAGAGCCAAGCTTTGATACCAAATGAAATTTAACTAGGCACACTTAGAAGGGGGGGTTGAATAAGTGTAGAAGCAATCTATGACCAATTTTTCTACTTTAAAACAAGTTATTAGTTTCATGCTACTAGATTGATAAATTTAGCTTGCTGAATTAATATGGCCTATTGAATTGACTGATTATTCTTTTAAAAAAATATTTTTTTTTTGCTAAGTTTGTTTGTTTGTATAAAAGGACCAAATACAATGGCTAAGGGGCATACCCCAGAATATAATATCATCATCTAAGAAGTATAGATGATGATATGAAACTGGAAGAGATCCCAAAATAAAGGTTAAACTAACAACCAATTACGATGAATTTGAACAAATTGAGAAGCGGTAAAACTAGTCCTCCCGGCTCGCCCACCACTCGACGCAGCAGCACTACTACTTGAAGCCTCGAAAGCTTGCCAAGCTCGCTCGAAACCACATGCTCGCTTGAAACCATAATTTGGGCTTACCATGAACCACCACATGCTCTCCCGAAACTATATCTTTGGGCCAGAAGCCATACCTTGGGCTTACCATCGACCACCACATGCTTGCAGGCTAAGCTGCTAAGAAGCCTAGCTCGCTCAAGCCTTGCTCGTCCAGAAGCCATGCTCGCTTAGAAGCCTTGCTCCAAGCCTTGCTACTTAGAAGCCTTGCCTGCTGGAAAACCCGGCTCGTCCAAGCACCCATCCAACCTAAATCATTCAGAATCAGGAGAGTTGGAGATTGCACATATCTAGCTACCCACTAGCTAAAATAGCTAAACTAACAACCAATTACAGAAATGATTACGATTTGTGGCCTTGATAAAAGAGTTACATTTAGAAAGTCTAGACTTAATGAGATGGGTAACATCTTTGGCTATGATCCTAAGAGGAATAATGGAGCCATTATGGATCTTGTTATTCCGAGCCTCCCAGACTTTATAGAAGCAAGTGGCCACAGTTAAGCATAGGATATTCTTGGACGGTCACGAGCCTTGGTATGAAATCAGGTAAGCAATAATAGCATCCCAAGAGAATGGAAAAGTGGTCCAATTTCCTAAAGTCACGGCACATTGGAGAATGGTTGAAGAGTAATCACATCCAAAAAACAAATGGTTAAAGGATTCTAACTGTTGATTGCAGAGAGGACAGTTCCATGTTACTGCCGGTGTAGTGTTTGGTGCAGTTAGGTTTTGTGGAGAGTTTTGAAGGAGCCCAAGCCGGAGAATGAAGGAAAAGCAAGGAACATGAAACTTATTCCAAAGGATGAGCTCAAGGAACCTTGGGAGATCTTGCTCGGATTGATTCCCAAATCTGTTTGGTATATGGTCTTAATATCACAAGTTCCCAAAAAACTTGAGTGGGAGCCTAGGAGATGGGATGGGAAGGTGGTGATTTCTTTCTTGGGAGGAGAATGACTTCATGGTGGTTCTTGTTGGGAGGGGCCGAGGAGTGGGGGAGGAGAAAGCTAGCAAGTGGCAAGTGGGGAAGTCCGGTATTGGAAAGGAGAGAATGAGAAGGGTTAATAGTTGCCCCATTCAACCAAGGATCATACCATAAGCTTATGTGTTGTCCATCCCCACAATGTACTTTAGATGTTGAAGAAGCGGCGTAATTTGAGGAATTGATTCCATATCCGGGGAGCAAAGCAAGGGGATATGGTAACTTGCCAAATAGTCTTAAATTTTAAGATAGTGGCTTTCATCCATTTGCCCAGAGAGTGGGATTGATAGGCGATAAGGTGGAGGAAATGTTACCAGCAATGAGCTTTATTCAATCTATGATTTTTTAGTCCCAACCCTCCCTCATCTTTGGGTAATGTGAGATTAGCCCAGGCAACCTTTGCACCATACTTACACAAAGTTGGGCCCTTCCACAAGAATCTGCCTAGTAATGCTTGAATTTCTCTTAAGACTGCTTTCGGGAGCATGAAATGAGTGCACCAGTAGACTTGTAAGGAGAAGAGAATGGAATGGATCAATTGTAACCTCCCAGAGAAGGCAAGGACCTTAGATGTCCAAGAAGTGGCCCGGTTGGTAATCCGTTGAATTAGAGTCTGTGATCCAGTGTAAGAGAGCTTTTGGATAATAAGGGTACTCCTAAGAATTTAGCGAGTGTAAAGATCCTAATTGAAACCCAAGAAGGAGAGAATGTTGCGAGTAGAGGTTGCATCCGTGTTGGCTAGGTAATGATGACTCTTGTGGGTATTTGGAATAAGACCGGAGGACCGGAGAGAAAGATAGGATGCAAGAATTGACAATAGCAATGGAGGGTAGGCTTGCATGGTGAAAATAATAATATCATCGGCAAAAAAGGAGGTGAGTAAGTTTGCAAGCCTCTGTCTTCCAATGATAAGGTGAAATCGATTAAGAGGTAGCTTTGTTAAGATGAAGGAAAGCATCTCCATAACTATGACAAACAAGAAAGGGAGAGAGGGTCTCCTTGGCGAAGCCCACAGAGCCTCTTGAAGATGGTCGAGGCCCGAAATGCTTTGAGGGTATCAACAGAAAATCCCAGCGAACAGTATCAAAAGCTTTCCTAAGATCAATCTTGAGTGCACATCTAGAAGGTCACGTCATCTGGTGTACCCTTGGAGCAGTTCTTGAGCAATTAGAATATTGTCACTAATACTCCTACCTTTTACAAAAAATTTGATTGTCTTTGTGTCAATAATATGTGGGGCAACACTTCCTTGAGTCTGCATTAGAGATGATCTTTGCAATACATTTGTAAATGGTGTTGCAAAGCAGGAAATAAGTAGAAAGTCCGCCATTGATGAAGGGTTGAGGCATTTGGGGATCAAGGCTAGAGGCGTGGAGTTAATCCCTTTGGTGATTGGCTTAGGCGAGAAGAAGAAATGGACAGCTTTTAAGAAATCAGGTCCAACAATATCCCAGCAGCTAAGGAAAAAATTGACATTAAAACCATCCGGTCCAGGACTCTTGTTGCGTTTCATGGAGTTTAGAACCTTAAAGATCTTAGAGTCAGAAATAGGAGCAATGAGTTGCGAAGCTTGGAGAGGGCTCACCAGATTCGTGGGGAATACACCAAAAGTGTCAAACCCAGCATAAGGAGTGTCCGAGGCATTAAATAAGGATTTGAAATAGTCAACAGCTACAGCTTCAACATTGTCCTTGCCATGCACCATAACTCCATCATCATTAAGGATAGAAAATATTTTATTGGAGTTCCATCTGCTCTTCATCATATTAGCAAAATAGGCGGTGTTCCGGTCACCCAAAGTTAGCCAGTTTGCTCTCGATTTCTGTTGAATTAGGACTTCCTCCCTATCAATGGCACAGGAAAAGCCTTTGGGTGCGATATTTCTCCAAGGATAGGTTAGCCGGGTCCCAGGGGTGGTCATGTAGGAGAGATTATACCGAGAATGCGGATCGTCTCTAGCCAACTTTACTAAAGAAGTGAGATTGTCGATAGTGAGATTAAGAGAGGATAAAGCATGTTTAGTGCGTTTCAACTTTTCAGAGAAGACATAAAGGGGTTCCCATGTATGGGGTGTTCCATGCAGAACCCCAGCCCCATAAAGCCCTCGAGGAGAGCCATGTGATTAAAGAATTGAAAATGCCTTCTTGGTTTGGAGAACTTAATGCCAGTATTAAGAAGAACAAGTGAGTGATCCAGGAGGCCACGATGGGCAAAGGTGGCAAGAGAGAGATCAAAGTTGGAGAACCAAGCCGAATTACCCATTACTCGGTCAAGCTTTTTATGTACAGCCTAGATAATTGGTTGTTCCACCAAGTAAATAAAGGGCCAATGCCTCACGAGATCATCAATGCCGATAGAGGAGGTGCATTCTTTGAAATCATTTTTCCGATGTCCCGAGATATCATTAGGTTGGTTAGTCTCGGAAAGATCTTTGATAATATTGAAATCACCCATTAAGCACCAACTTCGGAGGAGACACCGCACCCAAATTTCGTTCCATAAGTCTCTTCTTTCGATATAGGAGTTCAGCCCATAAACAAAGGAGATAAAAAAAGTACTAGTAAAATCTAAAGATTGCACCTTGCAATGTATGACTTGGGAGAAGGTAAACAAAACATCCAAATTCGGAGATTAGGATTCCAACCCACCCAAATTCTACCATTGCCATGAAAATCATAGTTGAAAGCCCATTCCCGGATGGGACATGACTTTTCGGAAATTTTCTTGGCATTAGTATGCTTGACTCGTTTCCATCAATCCAACAATGGATAAATTATAATCAGCAATAATTTGCTTTACATAGGCTGTTTGAAATACATTTATTGAGACCACGAATGTTGTAGGTTGCCAGCATAAATTAAACTGATGGTGGGGGGGTGTTGACTGTTTTAACCTTGCCTTTCCTCTTTTTTGCAGCTTTGGGGTTCTCCATACCACCAATCTGTTTGTTTTTCAAGTCTTTGCCTTCCTTTTCATCAACAACCTTTAGTCTATTAACTAGGGGATTTGTGGCACTGGGATTAAAGTCGGACCCAAGGATGGGATCAAGTTGGTCAATTGGATCAAAAGTATTGGACACTATTGTGAAAGCATTTGGGGTGGCGTTATCCGAATTAAATTTGGCCCCCCTAGCCACTGTCACCCACTCATGAGAGGGGGGGTTCTCATTTCCTATTGAGAAAGATGTAACCTTTGGTGAAGGGACAACCAACTTCAGTATGGCTAACCATTGCGATATCTGTGGCTCGGAAGGGGTGCTGGGGTGTACTTTTAGGTACCCATTTGAAGTTGGCTTTAGGACATTTGACTTGGGAGTGGCCAAATACTTTGCGGAATAAGAAGTGGTCTACTTTTGATACTCAACATCAACCGGAACAAAGGTCTTTTCGGATTTCTCGAGTGCATAACAAAGAACTTTGATGGAGGAAGGAAAGAGGATGTGGCGAGATACTTCAATGCACACTCGTGCAAAATTTAGGAAGTCATTATTAGTTGTCATCTCATCGGTGAAGAGAGGCTTACCAAGGGCACTAGCTATATAGTGATCCCTCATCGAGACCAATATGAGAGAGGATTTGGCTAAGCTTAACCTGGATGGGGATTTTGTCACAGTCGGACTTAGTGAACTCCACACCTTCTTGCCATTTCTGCGAGAACAATCACTTTGGAGGCAAAATGCCATGGACGAGATGTAAGGATATTGTCACGATCGTTGGAGGATTTGAACTTGAAAATATAGTAACCCTTGTTGTGCGTGAGAAAAACTTTGGTAAGACCGGGTGTTCCCCACAACCGTTTAGCAATAGGTTCAACGACCTTAAAGGGAAGGTTAGAGTGTAGGAAATAGCCAACCAAGCTGGTATGTCATCAGGAGGCTTTACCAGAATGTCACCATTCTCCATAACAGGAGGATGGAAAGAGAGGGATCTGGTAGCTTTCCCCAAGTTTTTTGTAACTACAGCACTCCAACTTTTAGGGACATCAACCGAGACTGTTGGGGAGATTTCGCCTTCCTCTGCATGGGATATAGGGCGTGGGTTGAAATAATAGCATCGGACCCTTTCCCTAAGATGAGAGAGGTTCACTGAGAGCGGATAAAGGGATGAAGAAATAGGGGCTTTTCGGCCCGGATCATGAAGCTGTGTTCCTCGAGGAAGTGGAAGGAGTTGCAGAGGATCCGGGAGGAAGAATTAAGGGTGGAGAATTACCAACTACTTGGCGAGCATGTCCAAGATTTTGAATCTTGCCTTCAGAAAGATAAGCTTTGTACATCCGAGGAGGATATACCATGAGCCGAGAGGAAGTCCATAAGGTGGTATTTTCCTTCTCTCGAACAAGGCTTCATCCACATCCTTTTTGGGAGAAATGTTGAGCAGCCTACAAATATTTCTCTTTGCATTGCACGCCATGGTGGGCCAATATTAACCTCAACGAAGGGTCAAGTTGAGTCCTTACCAGTGAGTCTTCCGAGCTCTTTGCCGAGAAGCCATGGGGATAGGGTTGATTTCAGATTCGCCCATGCTAACACTTCGGACCAGAGTATCCCTAGAAGGGATCGATGAGGTGGACAGGGGAGGAGAGTTTGGGTTTGACACCCCCATCTCCGCAAAGAGATCCCTAGAAACTGAACTAGAAGAGTTCCCAGCAGATAGGTGAGAGTGGTCTACCATAATGAAGGAAAGAAGAGAGAGGAAAAACAGGAGACAGGGGAGGAAGAGGCCAGGGGAGGAAGAGGCCAGGGGAGGAGGGGAGACGGTGGAGGTTTGGTGGAGAGAGACCAAAGGGGTAAACAGAAAAAGTAGGTGTAACTGAAAATGTAGGTGGGGATGGGCGGGAGACTCAAAGGGGAAAGAAGGGGTTGTAGGAGGAGTTAACGGTAAAAGGGTGAGAGTAACCAGTTGAAAAAATTGTAGAGAGAAGGGGGAGAAAAAAATCTAGAGAGAGAAGCCATTCTGCAAGGAAAAAATGATGGACAGATATTAAGAGAGGAACCTGTTTTAAGAAAATATTCTACAAAATAAAATATTTAGTGTTAAAAAATTATCTTAAGATAATGCAAGTATTCAAATTTTAATTATTAAGATAATTAAATGGCTTATGTGTGTAATTAAAGTCAAGCAATCAATAAAATCAACACCAAGATTTTTACGTGGTTTAGCTATTACCCTCTATAATAATAGCCTAGTCCACGTCCAATACCAACTAGTATTGGACACTCACTTTATTTATTTCTTTATAAATAAACACTGATTACAAAACAGATTCTCACAAGAATTAATAACAATTAATTTCTCTTGAGCATTCTTGCTCCTTGTGCACCTATGCACTCTTCAAGCACCTTTGCTTCCTTGAACCTGTTTGTAAACCTTTTCTCTAATGTCACATTCCAGAATTTTAATTGTTATATTAAATATTTATTGAATTATTTAAGTATTTAATGGATGTGTTTATGGTTGAATTTGTAATTGTTCAAATTTGATTCAATTTGGTTAACTATCTGTTAAATAAATAATTAAAGAAATTATTATATTTGCTAATTTAATTTAATTATTAAGTTAGAGAGTTTTGATTAATTGAATTATTATTCTTTTTATTTGAATTTTGTAATTAAAAGGATGTGTTAGTTGGTTAAATAAAGTTATAATTATATAGAAAATTATAATTTTGTGGTATTGATTTATGTGTTAAAGTAATTTAATATATTGTTATTAAGATTAATTTAATTTATTAAAAGTGTGACAAATAACCTTTTATAAAGTAGTTATTAAAATAACTTAAAGGAGTTTTAATTCAGTTTTGTCAAACAATGCCTAATGCCTATTAAGTCTTTATTCTAATTGTGTTTTACCAAACAAGGCATAAGGATTAGTTGGTTATTTTTTTTAGTGGCTAGCCAAACAAGCCTTATGGCTTTTGGTTTTCAAAACTTAGATAACTGATATCAGTTATATCTATATTTATATTATATAATTAATATATATTATATCCTATATACGTTAGATTGTTAGTACGTAGTTAGAGTTAGGAAGAAAAGAGAAAAACTCACAGGAAGAAGAAGAAGAGAAAAGAAGAAAAGAAGAAAGGAAGAAAGGCTAGGAGATTGGAGAAAGAAGCTTGAGAATTAAAGATATAGCCATCATCATCATCATCATCATCATCATCATCATCATCATCATCATCATGTATGTGATTTTATATGATAATCTAGTGAGTTAAACTATTTTCTTAAGTTATGATTGAGAATAGTCAATGAATTTATATTATGTATATGTTTGTGAAGAAAAGTATTTTTACAGAGAGTTTTTGTGATTATATATTGTTTAGTTAAAATAAAAATTATGGGTTGTTTAGTTGTTTTATTGATAAATTGGCTATTCAATTTGTTAGAGTATGTATATACTTTGATAAAATGCTTTGAATTAACTGTTTTGGTTGAAAAACAAAATCACAGTGTTTATTTTCATCAAAACAGTGAAATTGTATGTGTTAAATTTGTTGTTTATATTGTTTTATGAGTAGAAACATGTTTACAATCTTTGACTTATGTTTACATGAAGTCGTTGTATGAATTGCATGTGAATTAGGCTGTTAGAAAGGAACTTTTAGGCCAAAATTGGCTTTTTCTTATAGTGTTTTGTTATCGATCAGCTATGATTTAATATGCATAATACGACTTAGCGATATTAATCAAGCGCCACGGTGTAGCGCCATACCATGACCTTGAAAAGCCTTATAGAGTTATTTTGGCGGCATGGTATATCTCAAATGTCGCGTATGCCTTTTCCGCATATAAGCCGTGAAATAGCCATGCAATATGAAGTTAGCGAATGGTCGACGATTGTACTTTTTGTACTCAAAATTTTAAAGAATTGTTATGTGATAATAGTAGGACTGTAAAATGTTGATGTTAGTATTTCTATACTATGAATAAGTATGTTATTAATAATTAACTTATGTTATAACTTGATTATATGATTAAATAATCAAACCTATATGATGTATGTAGTTAGTTAAATTTGTAAAGTGGTAGTGACTAACTATGTCATGATGACATATATATATATATATATATATATATATATATATATATATATATATATGTGTGTGTGTGTGTGTGTGTGTGTGTGTGTGTGTGTGTGTGTGATCCGAATTGATTCGGTTTAGCCTACGAGCAAGGCAAGTTTTCTAATCCTTTATCTTGTTGAACTAATTATGGTTTCTAATTCGATTACCTTATAAATGATGCAAGTTCTATAATCTATTTTATTGTTGAATCAATTATTGTTCCCAATATAATAATGCAAGGTTTCTAAACTTTGATTTTTGATATTGAACAAGTTATTCTTGTATTTAACTTGTTGTTTAGCATGCCCAAATATATTTGAATAGTTTTATCGTTTATATTGCCATGCATGCTTAGTATTCAATTCTAAATAACCTTGGCTTAATATTGTTCTAGCAAGGTGTATTATAGTTATTCAAGTTGTATGCAAAGATTATTCCTAAAGCATGACTTTAATTTACCATGTTGATTCAGTTACGATTATTCTATAGTATGATGTTATTGGTTTCATTCAACTAATCCTTAGTTGATGTTCATTGAATTCCAAATTACCACGAAATGTATCCAAACCAAACTCACTTTAGTGCGGACTTGTACTCTAAATCTTGAGATGAACAACCCTATTATTAGGGGTAACTTACGCTTAGCGTTGAAATGTTTGTGAACAATACATTTGTACGAAGGCTGATCCCCTAAGTGCGTGGAGTCCCCCTATAGTCTTATATTTATTAAAGTTTAAGTTGAAACATTACTTATAACTATGGACATAGTTCGTGGTCTTAGGACCCTCAGTTATTTACTTCAGATTGTTGACAAATCGTAATTGTTTAAATCTATTAAGCCTCTTATTTAACATTTGTTGTAAAGGTTTTTCATTCATTATTGTATCAAGTGAGCTTTGTTTGCTCACTCTTGCTTATATAATTATTACAGTTAAAGATGAGAAGGTTGATGTACCTAGCACCAGTAAGAGAAAAGGAAAGATGAACAAGTATTGAAGACTTGTAATTTGATGATATTTTATTATCAGTTTTTAATGGAATGGTTGTAATAAAGATTATTTATTTTCCGCATTTGAATGATTGTGTTTAAAGGTTAGACAACCTGGGAGATTTTTTTTATGTAACCCCTTAATGGGGAAGGTTTTATTTATCCAGTTTTATTATGATTGGGTAGTTAGATATGAATGTTTGATTAATTGAACACCAAATCCTGTGGAAATGAAGTACTTGGGTTTGGGGGTGTCACATCTAATCCACTAGGATTAATGCCTTTAGACTACCCTTAGTCTAAATAAAAAAAATTGAATACAAATATATGAAACAATTGAAGGCTCAACTATATGCAATGATCAATTAGCACAGAAAGATAAACAATTAAAATCTTACCGAATACCAGTTAAAAGAATATCAGAAGATTAATTACTTAGCTGATCAAAAGTTGCACCAATTAAAACAAGTTGCTCGGTAATATCAGTAATTAGTGCAAGAAGAATTTCGTGAGTCATGTATTATTCCATACATGAAACTCTGTTTATATAGCTCACAATAGTTACCGTTAATATCAAGAATTACTTCTGTTTTCATTAGTCTATAAAAACCAGCTTGTTAATAGCCCACAACGGTAAGGAATGAATATTTATCTAGTTAACAACACAATCCTATACTGTTGGGATAAATATGACCCACTTAGATAACATTTTTGACTTTATCTCTTTTTATCTCATAAAGTGGCGTGTAGTATAAAAAGGTGGCGTGTGATATCAAACCTTTAAGACTTCCTTTATCTTTCCAATATTCAAGGTATTAGAGTCCCAAGACTTCTATAATTACTATCCTTGAAAACCACACACTCACATATCATATTACAAAGATGTGTAGCTGGCATGTACACGTGAAACACTCATATATCTATGCATGTGAAACATATATCAAGTAGTATACACATGTAATATATATCAAGTAGCTTTTTATAAAATAATGCATTTAAAAATCTTTGTGCTTGATAACATATATTTAATCTAATCTTAAGTATTTATTTTAATATTAGGAAAAACCTTTTTCAAACCTTTTCATTTAAGACATATAAAATTAAATGCCAATGATATGTCCTAGAGCCTTTAAATGAAAAATCAATTATTATGCAATTGACCTTACACTTGTTTCCTAGTAAAGAAAAATCTTCTTCAACCACTTAAAAATCCAACCAATGTTCTTTATCATCAATATACCTGAAATGCCATGAAATAATTTAGTATATTAACAATTCATCATCAAAACTCAAGGATGGGATATGACTAAGTCAACAGTTGCATCAGCGGATGTAGTAACAAGTATCATTTTAGTCAATACAATGAATGCTTATGTGTTGTTTGATTGGAGTGCTACTATTCTTTTATAGCATGTGAATGTGCTAAGTGATTAAGTTCATTCCCAAAAATACCTTTAAACGTTAAGGTAGAGAATGAGGAAATAACTTTCGTTGAATATATTCATGGAAATTGTTTCATGGATAATAGAAGTAATAAAGTATCGGTAGATATGTACCGATAAGGTTGAGAGAATTTGAAGAAATTCTCGGTATGAATGGGTTAATTAACCATAGAACTTTAATAAATTATCAGAATAAAAGTATGAATCTTCAGTTTTCTAAGGAAACCCAAGGTAGTATTTTACGGTAATAAATCACTGGAACATTCTTGTTGTCTAACCATGACGCAAGTTAGGAGGATGTTAAGGAAGATAATAAGTTGTTACGTTTGCGTATCGACTATCGTGAGTGGAGTAAGTTAATAATTTACCCATTGCCCAGGATTGATGATCTATTTGATCAGTTGATAGGGGCAAAGTATTTTTCTAAGATAGATTTGTGTACGGGGTATCGTCGGTTGAAAGTAAGGAATAGGGATGTACCTAAGACGACTTTCAGAACTAGTTATGGTTATTACAAGTTTTTGGTTATGTCATTTGGGTTGATTAATGTACTGAAGTTAGACTTTACGTAAGGGGACACCGAGAAAGTAGGTGGTAAACTAATAGGTACTCTTGTGAGGTGCTATGGTTGAAAGTACCATTAGCGTCACAGAGTGTTCGAAAAATATTTGGACGAGTGTGTCGTAATGATCATTGGTGATATTCTAGTCTATTCTAAGACGCCAGAAGATCACGCTGAACATTTAAAGATAGTGTGGGAAACACTACGGAGGGAGAAGTTGGATACGAAATTCACTAAGTGTAAATTTTAGTTTAAAAGATATATAGACATGTTATTAATAGGTATGATGGAAATGAGAAGTGAGAAAAAGAGTTTTCAGGAACTAAAAAGGAAGGTTAAATGAGGCGTTTGTATTATCTTTACAAGATGATACGGAGAAGTTTGTAATTTATAGCGATGCTTCGCATAGAGGATGAGGTTGTGTGCTCATATAGCATGGCAAGGTCATTGCGTATGCATCACGCCAGTTAAAGGATTATGAGAAGGTTTATCCTACTTATGATCTAGAATTGGCAGCTTTAGTTTTTGAATTAAAAATCTGAAGATAGTATTTATACAGGGAGAAGTATAAGATATACACGGACTATGAGAGTCTAGAATATATCTCCACACAGAAGGAGTTGAATATGAGGTAGAGAAGGTGATTAGAACGGATAAGATCACGACTGTGATATCTTATATCATACAGGGAAGGTAATCGTAGTAGTCGACACGTTAAGTAGGAAGGGTAGGGAAAAGCTATCGATGTTAACGACTCATAATGAGTTAATAACAGAGATGGCGGGAATGGAGTTAGAAGTTAATTTACGGAATGAAGCGGTAGAATGTTATTCACAATGTAGACTCAATCCACGAAAATGGAACGAGTTAAGAAAAAATAGCTAGGTAACGAGGAATGCAAACGAATGAAGAAGATGATGTAGGATGAAGAGAAGACCAAGTATAATCTTGTTTTGAAGGAGGAATTTGAGTTCCAAATAATTCTAAAGTTTAAAAAAATAGTGAGTAAAGTCGTAGTTCGAGGTGCTCGATACATCCAGGTAGTACTGGGATGTATTAAGACCTTCGAAGGAACTTTGGTTTGCCAAATATGGAAGAGAGGTAGCGTAATGTGTTAGTAAATGCTTAACTTCCAACTTGAAGTACGTGTAACTTAATCGATGAGCAGTCCACTGAAACGCTTATAACTTACAATCGGGAATCCGATGGAGATATTCCATACCATTCCAAAAAGATCTCTCTGAGAGCTACGCAATGAAATAGGGATTGCCTTTATTTGAATTTGGGAAGATGGGACCATGACCAAAATGGCATCTTTGAGTCTTTGCAGGTAGTCTGTTGAGCTGTTTTAGGTAGTTTGCGCTCGGAAGTGTTGCAATGGCTCTTTGTAACCCTATTTTCAGCTATTTTATGATTGTTGAAATTGACTTGTTAAAATGACCATTTTGCCCTCCGAGGATTATCTCTAGGGTTGACGGGGATTTTGAGTGTCTCTCAGGGTTATCTCTGAGGTTTGATCACAACTGATTCTATTTTTCCTCAGGAATGTCTCCAAGGTTGATTTAATGCTTCTGGGTTATCTCTGAAGGTTCTTTTGATATCTCGGGGTTGTCTCCGAGGATTAATTTGATGATTTCCTGGTACTATCGTCGGGGTTCTAGTTTGATGATTTTTCGGTGTTGTCGTCGGGGTTCTGGTTTGATGATTTCCCGATGCTGTCGTCGGGGTTCTGTTTTGATGATTTTGAATTCTAGGGTTGTCTTTGGAAGATAAAAGATGATTCTGCCCTCCTGCACGGTTAGTAACAGGAATACGAAATTTTGAGTGTCTACAGATGCCCCTCTTTATCATGTTTATGCAATGTAGTGGAATGAACAGGATAAAGATTACTAGACACTTGAAATATGACAAGATTAAATGATGCCATGTAATGCGGCATGATATAATGTTATGAATGCTGAATGTTTTTATTTGGAGTGACTTCCAATGGTATTTTATAACTGACTACTCCTGCCATTTCTCCTAGGGATGGAGTTATCAATGATGGTCTCCATTCAACTATCTTGATGCCTATTTGAACGGTAGTTTACACATGCTTTCATTAGTGAACTTCCTTGGTGCCTACTCGAATGATAGTTTACAGAGCTTTCATCACTGGACTGTCTCGATGCCTACTCAAATGGTAGTTTACAAAGCTTTTATCACCAGATCTTTCCTGATGCTATGTTGGGTTAAAGCCAACAGTTTAAAATATCCATCTGTGCTACCGAGACTGATTCAAGGAAATGTTGTATAGATGTTTTCAAGATCCCTGCTAGTGAGTTTTTTCTATAGATGATACCACTAGACCTTTCTGAATTCAACGTAGGGGTTGTCACCAACGTTCTTTATCTTCAGATATGCTTTCTGACTTTACCTCTGCTAGGGATATTCATTGGAGATTCCTGATGTTTATCCTGATGATACTTTACACCAGTTTACATTATCAGATCCTTCCCGACGCTATGTTGGGGTTGTCACCAATGATTTGGATTTCTATCCGGTTGAATGTCGTTGTTGTTGTCGGGGATAGAGCTTATAATGATCAATATCATAACAGATTCTCAATGCCTACTCGAATGATAGTTTACAAGGTTGACCATCACAGAACTGATTTGATACCTACTTGAACGGTAGTTTTTAGGGTTTATACATTACTGAACCTCCTCGATGCCTACTCGAAAGGTAGTTTACAACGGTTGATCATTACTAAACTGATTTGATACCTACTCGAATGGTAGTTTTTAGGGTTTGACCATCACCAAACCTCCTCGATGCCTACTTGAATGGTAGTTTACAACGGTCATTACTGAATGATCTCCTTCCCAATGGAGATAGTTTTCAATAGTTGTCACTGTCAGGCTTTCATGATGCTTTATTAAATGCAGTTTTCAATAGGCTCTAATGTTGACATTCCTGAGGCTTCATTAGGATTAACACCAATGACTTGCATGAAGATTTTCATTTGTCAGAGATTGAATTTATGTTTCTATGTTTCAGGCTTCTTCCGCTCAATTGCGTAGAACCTTTTTTCCTGATTTGACTTTTTAGCTTTTGGGAGACCTGTCGGACCTCAAATTAGACTGAACTAGAGGGGCTGGGACCCACCCTGGACTTCCACATGTAGACCTGCGAATTCCGCAGGTAGACCCGCGGAAGGTCACTGGTGGTTTTATACCCCCAGGCCCTTCACAAGTCATTTTCAGTTGGAATTATACAGAGAAATCCAGACCTTCCATCTCAGATCTACACATTTCAGGATGCTTTTTTCGAAATCCGGCATTGCACAAATGTTTTACAAACTTCAGGTAATGCTTACATCCATTTCTTTTAAGTTTTGACTGTTAGAACACAATATTTCATGTTTAGTAAGTTTAAACACAATATAGCAAATATGTATGCCTATATGACTTAATAAAAATGCACGGTTTTAGTAAAATATTTGTATTTCACTTTTGTGCACACACTGATGTGAAAAAATTTCATTTTTGTAAAACTTATTTTTCACCCATTTTTGGCTATTTTAGCAATCCTATTTGAGGACAACTGAGCATGAAAAATGTTTTCAAAAGGACTGGAAATTTAGCTACCATCGGTCTCATTTTAATGTTGCATATATGAAATATTCATGATTTGGGTTGGTGTACTACTAAATGGCCACCTAGTCATGCCTACGTGCATGCGAATAGTCCATTTTACAGAGGAGACTCTGACGAAATTTTTTCACTAGTCTAAGCATTCCAAAGGGCATGCATGTTTAACTCTACTGGAGTTGTATGTTAAAATAGCATGATTTAACATAATAAGCCATGCATGATGTGATTTCTAGCTTTTTAGGATTCTAATGTCCTAAGGTCATGCACTTATTCCATTTATTTGCAAGTAAATCATACCTCGCCCTTTTTGAGGCGCTTTGGAGATTTTTGTTTCCGGATATGGATTCTGACCACCCCAGCAGGTCTATTCCCCGTATGGTTTCTTTTGGGGCCAGGAGGGAAGCTTTGACTATGTTCTTTGCTGCAGATGAGGCCAGGCCAAGCGGTAGCCGTGGTTGGTCAATCTGTGATCTATCCCATTAGAGTTGATGGGGTGGATGCCTTTGATGAGGAGGAGGACCCTGTTGCAGATACAAATCCTTCTTCTTCTACAATGCATCGGGACCTTCCCGGTATACAAGTGCATATTCCCGATCTTTTGGGTGATTTGAGACGTCATCCATCGGTCCATCTTCATGCTAATGAGGTAATGGAAGTTTTCAATTTTTCTTTTTGTTTCTCCTCCCATTTTTGACAATGATCGGTCCTTGGGGTTTACTCAGCCGAGGGGGAACTGGTTTACTGTTCATTCCATTTATCGGGACTTGCATCCTAAGTATCGGGCCATTGTACATTCATGGGACCTCGAGGCTTTCTTTCCCATCATAACGATGTTGTCTATGGGGTTATATGAGAGCTTTATCCAAGAGATAGTTTCATCAGACTCAGTCCCTCCACTTACTAGATTGTGAGGTGATGATGACTCTGAATATCTTCAACAATCTCTATTAGATAAGTCATCGATCTATCCGCCAACTGTAGTGATATGTTTACAGGTTTTGGAGCTAACAAACCCAACTGAGTATACACCGATAATGGCATGAGGTTCACACTCGCACCCAAATCACACAAACATTTGTTGAAGGCTATGTTCCCAATTGTACAAGGAATGGTAAAACTCCCCAGATCCTTCAACTTCAGAGGCAACTTTCTCTGCACTACATTACTCCGTCAATGCCACAGTCTCATAGTCATACAACTTTTTCTTCCATGACAAAATACCCTTCATAAACTTTGCATAGCTAGGCATCTGTTCTAGGGCTTCTGCGAATGGAATGTTAATATGCAATTTCTTGAAGATTTCCAAAAACTTTGAGAATTGCCTGTCTAATTTCTTCTTTTGCACTCTTTGTTGAAATGGTGGCACAGGGTAGACAACTGGCTCAACATCTGCCTGATTCTTGTCCACTTGCATGTCTTCACCCTGTTTCTTTTCAACCAACTTTTCTTCATTTTCCTTGACATCTTTCCTTGGCAAATTTTCTGCACTTTGTCCCTCAAGATGTTTTCCACTTCTTAGTGTGATTGCTTTACACTGTTCATGATTTCCCCTTGGATTCTTCTCAATGTCACTTGGTAAAGTCCCTTGAGGCCTATTATTCAATGCTAACGCAAGCTGTCCCATCTGATTTTCCAAGTTCATTACTGTCGCTGCTTGTATTTTCATAGCTGCCTCATTATCGAATATGTATTTCAACAACAACTCTTCCAAATCTGACTTTTTCTCGTGCTACGGAACTGACTGTTGATGCTAATTTTGGAAATCGGGGGGATAAGATGGTCGTGGAGCTTGCTGATTTTGGTTGTTACTCCACAAAAAGGATGGTTCCTTGCCCCCGGATTGTAGGCATTCTGATATGGATTCTGAGGAATTCTATTATAGATACCTACAAACTGAACTGCTGCAAGATTGATGGCACACTACTCTGTCGGATGTTCTCCTGTACATAATTCACAAACATATGCCACCTGCTGAACCTGTGCACCCGTGAGGGCATCCATCTTCTTTGATAATGCTGAAATTTGAGCCGATAAAGCAGCTACCCATCTACTTCTAACACCCTAGATGCCTTCAGTTGTGCCATTCTTGCTGTGGGCCGCTGGTAGTTGTTAGCTGCCATTGTCTCTATCAGATCATCCTCAAAACTTTTAGCCATAAAAGCTCCCCTAGACGCTGCATTAATGCTAGTATGAAGATTTCCATTTAGCCCATTATAGAAGGTGTTCATCTGCAGCCACTTAGGTAATCCGTGATGCGGACACTTTCTTAACAATTCCTTATACCTTTCCTAAGCTTCATAAAGAGACTCCCCATGCTGCTATTCAAACATTGTAATCTCATTCCTCATCTTAGCAGTTTTGTCGGTGGGAAAAATTTAGCTAACAATTTCTGAGCTTGGTCATCCCAAGTTAAGATTAACCCTGGCGGTAGTGAATGTCACCAGCTCTTCGCCTTGTCCCGCAGTGTGAACGGAAATAACCGAAGCCTAACTACATCATAAGATACCCCGTTGTACTTGAAGGTATCGCCACTCTCCAGAAAGCTAACAAGATGCTCGTTTGGATCATCATTAGCCAATCCCCCAAACTATACTGAATTCTGTATCATCTGAATGGTCCCAGGCTTTATCTCAAAATGATTCGCAGCTATCACAGGCCTGGTAATGCTTGACTAAATTTCAGTAACCCTGGGAGTAGCATAGTCCCTCAGTGCTTTCTGATCCTCTGTAGCCATCCTTTTTTTTTTGGTTAAATTTAGACTGTAATAAAAGAAAGAATAAGTTCAAAGTACATCAAACCCCAACCAGTATATCATAGCCATCATAGGACAGGCCCTATGATGGCATAGGTAAACCCAAACTAGTCACTAGCATACAAGGATTTAACATGGAACAAAGCAAAGACAATAACCAGCCAACAAACTGCTGGAGAACAGACAATAAAGTAATCAAAACAAAACCAACCCATAAAAGGGATTATGCAGAATAGCATCTACCCAGCATAAACTGCCCATCCCAAAACCAATTTTTGTTACAACAGTCCCAAGACAGGCACCACACGCAGCCTTGATAGCAGCTCAAGACCACAGAAATAGGCCAGCATAAATACGCGACTAAGCACTAAACAACTACAAAACAACATAGCGGCAGAAGAAAAACCGAGGATGGACTACGGCTTGCTCAATCCACGATAGCAACCCGAGAAAACCCGGGCGGTATTGCCGCGACCAAGCAGTATTGCGACTAACAAAACCAGCCCACACTATCCCCCCAGATGATCCAAACCGCAGAAGACTGCATTCTAGCTTAAACCAATCCGTAGACCACAGTAACCAGCGATATAACAGCAGCAGTCTCTCCCAAACAGCAGATGATACCAGTAGCATGACCAACACTGCCATCAACAAGAAACCTGCTGCAAACAAACCTCAGGCCCTACATAGCAGACTCAAAACAAAACCACCCAAGACCACAGACCTGCACTGATAACTCAGCTTCTTCCAATCTGCAGATTCCAGCTCATCCTATGCAAGAAAGCATAAAGGATGTTAATAGCATCCCAGCTGCACCAGACTCCCAGAACGGCAGAGGCAATGCAGCTAAAAATTCCAAACCTGTAGTCCAAACAAAGGACTAAAAAAGCCTAACATTAGACTTGCGAAGAAGAGGAGGACGACTCAGCTGCGGAGACCCGGTAACCCAGGCGGCCACAATAAATTAAAATTTCCCAAGCAGGTTAAAAGAACAACAAATTTGCAATCGCAATGTGAGCGTTAATGCTATCACAAGACAGGCCAAACATAATCTGTAAAAGACACAACATCAACTCTTCACATAACTAAATGACTGTAACATAATCTATCTTTAACCCGATTAAATCTGAGATTCGTATGAAGGCTACACTTTATCAAATGCAAAATGTCTTGAACTAGCGTCCTAAAAGGAATAGCTTTGTTAGAGAAAATCCTAGCATTACGCTCATTCCATAATCTGTAAACGACCATTGCAAGCCCAAGATGAATAAGACTATGGTGAAACTGAGGATTATTAAAGTGAATAAGGTACTCAGTGATCGAACCCTAGCTCCTACTCCAACCTCTCCAACCACACCGTCTGAGAATAGAGGACACGGAAGGAATAGTTGCACTGAAAGAACAAGTGATCAAACGATTCCAGTTTAGTGGAGCAAAGCACACAAATAGGGTTCACCTGAATACCAAAACTAGCTAGTTTATCCATAGTTCGCAAACCACTATGAAAGTCAGCCATAAATTAAAAGAGAATCTAGGGGCGAGAAATTTTTGCCACACCAACTTGGCCCACGGAACAACAACACTAACTTGCCTAATCGAGTTCCACACTGTAGCAGCTTTGACCTCGATAGCTTTAATATTATCCCAAAAAATCTGATCAGGCATAGAGGAATCACACATCCTATTAGAATCAAAAGCATCTCTAAACGCAATAAAATCATTATGGTTAGAAGAGGGAAGGACCCAAGCAGCCATACTTTCTTGTTTATCCAAATTCTCTTATTTCCTTAATCCATTTACTAAGTCTCTAAAACCTTCTTTCGATGTCGTCCTCGTAAGGAAGCAAATCTGGTTTCTTTGACCGAGTTTGTATGCACCAAGTAAGAGAACCTGAAACAAGAAATAGGAAAAAATAAAAAGAAAAATTGTTAAGCTAAAATTGATCTAATTATTAAACTGATATTGAAAGTAATAAAATCAATAACTAGTCCCGGACAGCAGCGCCAAAAACTTATTGGGTGTAAATCTAATTATGCACGACACGCAAGTATACATGATCAACAAGTAATATAATGATAAGTCAAGTATCGTTCCCACAGAGACAAGTATTAATTTTAATCTAACAATTACCAATTTTGTATTATCTCAATTTTATTAAACTATTCAAATTATTGATTTAAAATAATGAAAATCTAATAAACTCAAAATTAAAGCAATCAACACAAATAATTACCGTAGATTTTAATCAGATAATGGATAATAAAGCCTATAACTTCACTTTAAGCTTTACTCAGATTATTACACTTCTTTTCAATCCAATTAACTATCCCAATTCATTAATCAAGAACACAAAAGTAGAATTAGTAATCTCTCACTGCACTAACACCATAATAACTTAAATCCACAATTGATATAATTAAGCTAAATACCCTAATTAACTAATTCATTATATCTCTATGTGAATTACAATTAAAGAAGGTTTAAATTCCAAGTTCTTATATGATTATATGCGATGGTAGGTATATCTCTATCCTAAACATTCATCATGAATTCCATCAAAACGCATAAATCATAAACATATGCTATTATGACTAAGTCTAGATTCATATCTCATCTCACGAATCGATACAAATCCACATAGAATTGGTGATCAAGCAATTCATAAGTTATGCACAAATCACAATAGATAAACTAAAAAGATAGCTTTATTAAACTGAAATCAAAGTATTATAATCATCATTCCACTTAAAGATCCATTGCAAGCTTAATAAGAAATTTAGTTCATAACGAATAAATTAAACTCTAAGTAGATTAAAGAATACATCATCCAAATTACAGAAACTGAAATAAAGAATAAGAATAGTATAAAACCACCCTTCTCTGCACTCAGTTCTAAAATCTTCGTGATTCTTGCTTCTTCACTCTGCTCCTCCACGATCTTCCCCAAATTAGGGTTTTAAAGTTGAAATTGATACTTGATTGATTGAATCATTGATTGTCTGAATTGCCTTACTTAAGTCTCTGTAAAAGCTGATAAAAACGTCCACAATCCAGTCCAATCGAAGCCAAAGTCATTCAAATTCCACCACAAAGCGATGAAGTGTACCATAATTCATCTTTCGATTCAGGCACCCATACAAGGGATATTTAAACATGTGAACCCCACCCCCCGTGAGTATCATGCATCGCCACGTCTTACCCCCCCAAGCCAGAGTATTTCCTTTAATAAACACCCACCCCGGTGGGGTGCTAAGCTACAGTTTACTACTCTCCTTGCTTTTCCATGCCAATTCTCGTCACATCGTCACTGTCATACCGAAACTAACACAAACTGAAACCTACACACAAAACAAGAACAAACACATAAAACAATACTAAAATAGATAGATTAAACATTGTTTAAGTCTAAATAGGTATCCGGTTCGTAGGTATGAAACCCACTCATCAAGCACTAGATTTGATATCAATTCCTAAAATAGAGAAACAACAGAACTAGACAAAGGAGAGTTAAATTGGTTAGTATTCAAAAGTGCCTCTTTGTTCGTTCGTATAGTCATCGGCTATTTAAAATACAATACTCTTTCCTACTCACTCTTTTTGTAATATCCCAAATATTTATAAAGCTTATAAATACGATAGTATATGATTGGAGGTTAAGTGTATAATCTAATTTATGTGTTATGGAGTTTAATGTGTGTGATTTAATTATATGTATAAGTATAGAAAATGAATCTAAAACTTAACTATGAAAATACTATTCAATTATATGATAGGACATATTAGACCTGAGTATTTATACGGCGTATAAATATAAAATCACTATTTATAAATACGGAAAGTCAAACTTAGAGAAAAAGCCAACGATTGCGGCTAACTAAATGATCTTGGAAAGCAAACTAGAAAGCAAACTAAGTTTTGAAGTAACTAAATTAGACCAAGAGGTGGACCGGTTATGGAGGGCCATTTTGGCAATTAGGTAAGTTTGTACTACTTACAAAGTATGTAAATATATTTTCTTGTCTTTCATCCTTGGTAGCAAAATGTGACTTTGCACACTTGGTGGTAAAATTCGATTTTAGTTCCTTTAAAAGACCAATACTTGAGGGATAATTTTACATAGGGGCTAAGGCTTGGCAACTTGGGGGCTAAGTTTACTTATGGGCTAAGGCTTGACAACTTAGGGGATAAGTTTTATTTTCTTATAAATTGAACCCCTCATCCTTCATTAATCCTCCCTAATTCACAAAGATAGAGCAAGATAAGAGTGAGAATCATAAGTAAGAATACTTGTTAGTTGAGAGAAGGAAAGGAAAAGCGAAGCTAAGTATAATTGAAAGTTCGTAAAGCAAGCACTTCAAGAGGTATACTTTGGATCATTTATTTGTATGCTATTTCTTTCATAATTTCTTGTGTTAGAACGTATGACCTTATGTATGTTTGGCTTATGATTATATATGTTATCATAAAACATGATTAACTAGCTACTTAATGCATTAGGCAACAAGTGGTATCAGTTAAAGCATGATCTATGGAACTTAGTTTTTACTAGTTTTTGTGCGAGGTGTGTAGCCTCAAATGTTTGGATTTTGATCATGGAATAAAAATTAAAGTTGTAGAGGGTGAAATTACGAAGACACATGAAAAATAATCACTCAAAAATACCTTATAGATTGTCCGTAATACATGTTTAAAGAAAGTAGGGTAAAACTGCCAAAATCATGAAAGCTGAAAATATTAAGGCTGGGAAGGCAACAGCGTAACGCTGGTTTTGGGCACTAAGGCACTTTCCTTGTAGTATACCAAGGGTTACCGAGGATTGGGAGACTGGTGGTAGTCTTGAGGGGGGGGCAGGCGTGACATGACTGGAGGCGCGTAATGGGAAGTGGCAATGCCTTGGGTGCCTTGGTGCTGCACTTGGAAAATACTTTTGTTTAATTTTGCAAAGCTAGGTTTTGTTATATTTTTGAAAATAGGACAACATAAAAGCTAGGTTATTTCTGTCATTTTTGGTATCAAACAATTATGTCATTGTGGGGCCCGCCAATGATTGGTTGTTCCGGTGCCGTCGTACTTTACTTAATATTCCCAGATAGAACAAATATTCTCTAACAAAACAAATATTCCCGACATACTATTTATCTTATAATTTGCATATATCACCCTTATCTTATCATTTTATCAATTAACACTGGCACAAGCATGAGGGGGTTGAACAAATGATCTGAGGTGATTCGGCTAAAATCAAATCAAGGATGCTTATATTAGAGCTCAAGTTAAGTTTTCATAACCACTTTCATTGGTACCGTCTAATCTGTGTCAAAGTTATGTTCTAGTTTATGATGAGACTACAAGCTTATGCACGACAATATAAATATCCAAGCATGGAAAGGAGCTTACAATCTATCACGAGATAAAATGAGTTTGATAGGATTTCGAGCCATTCAAGTGTGGGTCTTAGTTTGTTAACGGGGTGCGAGCGAAGGCGGACAATTTTAGGAATTAAAAACATCAAAGTAGCAGCCAAATTGGGCCAGCGCAGCCGCGCCCTTTTTCAGGCCAATTTCAGCGTTGTCGTGCCCATTGCCCGTTCAAAAGTAGCGCGATCGTGCCGGGATGGATTTCCAGTTGACGCGTTTTGGCTTGATTTGAACGCAAATTTCACCCTTAAAATAAGAGATTTTATTATATTTTCATATTTCTAATGCAATTAGGATACTTTAGATTAGAGTTTGATTCTAAATTACTTGTTATTTCCTTATAGGATTCTAGGGCTTCATATCTAGTACAAATAAGTTTTGATGAATGGAATTCAGAGATAACTTTTGATAAATAAAATTCTGGTGAGATTATTCTCCTTTGGTTCTTTGAGAACTTTCAAACTGTTCATGGTTTTTCTGTGAGGTTCAATATTAACTTATCATACAACAATACATAGTTATGTGTGACATCTTCTACTACATCAATCATTGATTGTACCAATATTATCGCCTACATATAGGCGAGGGGTTATGGTGTTGTGAGCAATTCACCTTCATAACTTGTTAGAAACGATCTAGACGAGGACCACCTCACGCAAGTGTGCCAAAGAGTCTATCATTTGGTATTAGAGCTAAGTTCCTAACAAGTTACTTATCTTTATTTTTTGTGTTTGAATATATATTTTGAAAAAAAAATTGAGTATGAAAAAAAGAGGGAATTATTATTTGCTTCAATTACTTGGTTTTCATGAGTTTTGAGGTTATATATAATTCATTTAAGAAAGGTATAATTGGCGACCGTGAAATTTTGTTGGTAATCATATTCATACCATCTATATAATTGTTTCGTGATAAGTTATTTTTGAATTGATTTGAAAATTGTGATATTGTTTGGTGAATTCAAAAAGAACATATAAGAAGGAATTTTAGAGTGGAAAAAGTGACGAGTGCATAATATTCATTTATTTTGATTCCTTTATGTTTAGTTTACCGCGTGTTTTTGTTGTGTACACGAGCTTATTAAGGTGTTTATTGATTTCAAGATGTATTGAAGACGAAAAGATGAAAACAGGATGAAGTGGAGCTGAGAATATGAAAAAGAACGAAAATTTAGAAATTGGACGAATTCACCCCAGTAAATCCAATTAGCCCAGGGAATTCGCCCCACGCGAATACCTCTCTGCTTGAATCCGCCCAAACACCTTCTAAATCAGCCCCAGTTGGCTCGTCTCTGTCCCAATTTTCCCCGACGAACTCAGCAGTATAAATGAATTCTCCCCGGTGAATTTATCGAGAAAGTTTAGATTTTGGAAATTTTTTAGAGCAGTTTTCGACAGATTCCTACTAGGTTTTGGATTGTTATTTATAATAAGTTTAGGAATTTGTTAGACATATTAATAAATGTAATTAGCCAGATAATAAAGCATCTACTGTTATCATCTTCTACAATTGGATTCAAACCCTAGTTTTGTAGGATCAAAGGCATGTCAGGATAAACTTTATATTTCAGTTTGTAGGGATGTTAAACTTTATTCATAATTAAAGGTTTGAACAAGTTTAATGTAACGACCCCAAAATTCATACAATTCATCTCTCGACTACGGTCGTTAACAATACGTCTAACTTCTGATTTTACATGCATCATTATTCCATGTTAAACTTAATAAAATGCGTAATAATTTAAACTTTTTTGTCTTCTTACTTTAATTCCCTGAATCAAAACCTTTATCATCTACACATCTCTGAATCAAATTTATTTTATGATTCCCTTCATCAAAGTTATTATAAAAATTCTTACATTTCGGCTTGATATCCCTTATACATTGGGTAGCTCAAACTTTACCACTAAGTATGAAGTTTCAAATAATAAATTATCAATTATATTTCTCAAAACCTTTATCTTTTACCTACCTTTGAACCATACTTAGTTTATTACTCACTTTATCAGAGTCAATAAATAAACTTACATTCAGCTTCAATACCCTTTATACATCGGGCAAAATTTAAACTTTATAACTCAACATCTATTAAATATCATACATTATCAAGTACATTATCTGGAACCTTAAACATGGCTCAAAATAATAACAACTCATCCAAAGCATATAAATCTTTATGCATTACATCTGATTCATGTCTTTCAAGTAGCACATAGCGTTACCTTGAATCCTTAACCTGGAAAAGTGGTTATTTGCAAGGTTGAGTTCGACAGCCCAACAAATCTAACAGTTTTCATGCATCACGTAGCACATAATAACATGCTTAACATACATCTCATAATCATTGGACTAACATAACATCCATGTTGCAGTTCACATAACAAGTATAAAGATTGAGTTCCTTACTCAATCAGCATTCTTTACTCAATCAACGTAGTCATAAATTGGCTTTAACATTTCATACTTTCAACATATATAACACAATATGCTCTTTGTAATAAAGATTTAAAATAGTTCATCATCAAGTTCACATAGCAAATAGAAACTGAAAGACTTTCCTTGATCGTTGTTTACCAGTAACAGATTAACAGCTTACAGCTATTGTAACGCCCCCAAAATAGATCCACACAACTCATTCTGAGTCGCCAAATACATGGTACAAAAATCAAATACAAACTCCATTAATACAACTGTCGTGCAAAATATGACAACACGTGCTTTGAGTTTTAATTAAAATATTGTCTTGTAGATAATATACAAACTCAAATAAAGTCATTATAATTATTGATACACTATTTTACAAAATAGTGAAGACTGCTATAATAACCGTCTTGAACCATCACTCCACACCCCAACTAGTCCAAGCTATATTCTCGCCTCTTGAGAAAAATAATGGAACAAAAAGGAAAATAGTGAGCTCAACTAGCCAAGTAAAGAATATTATGACTAAGATAATGTAGAACAAATTATCCTTAATCCTCAACAAGGAAAAATCTGATAGAATACAATAGACAACAAGTTTTAGATCAACAACTGCAGCGAAAACAACAATCCATTAGAAGAGTTAAGTAGAGCATGATGTCTACTATCTTCCATGATTTAAAAGTTCATCATCAATATTTTATCCATGTAACATCAATCAATAATTATTTCCAATCAACGAATTATCTATGCACTACGGGTCAAAGATAATCGTTTGTATCACCAGTGGTTATGATCATGCCAAACACCTGTCCATCTTTGCACTATGGGCCAAAGATATCAATCAACAATTCATCTTTGCACTACAGGCAAAAGATATCAATCAATAGTTCATCCTTTGCACTACGGGCCAAAGATAATTTTTAACATAATTTAAGTCTGAAAATTATGATAATGACAATAAGAATGAATCAAGTGAGACCATAACATGGATTCAATTTCAAGAATAAGATTCATAAAAGATAACTTGGACAAAGAAAAGAAATTAAATTCTGTTCTGAACAGTACTCGTGAATAGTATCGTATGAATTGTACCGTATGAACGGTACCCATGAATAGTACCATATGAATAGTACCCAGACATGAAAAATTTAAAATTTAATAAGAAATTTTAGACCAATATTCCAGTGAAATGATATTAGATGAAACACAATCCTTAAGAAATTTTTAATCATTTCGGGAATTATAGAAGCAATACTTATCATAGTAAGTTTAAATTTAGGAATACGAGATGAAATAATATCGCTTACGTAATATGGAGTATGAAAGAAAATGATATCTCTTACGAATATGGAAGGAAATAATATCATTTACGAGTATTGAAAGAAAATAACCTCCTTTACGAAAAAAAAAATATCCTTTACCTTAGTAGGGAAGTAGTTTTGACTGGAATAACGGAGATTATGTTGAGGAAATCTTGCACTGTTAACAACACTCAAAATATCCTTATACTCACAAGAAATATGCTCAATATTATAGAGAGAGAATTTTCTGATTCTGGTGTGAGTTTTATTGTTTAACTAAGTAGCCTATTTATATAGGAAAGTGGTAGCACACCACTTCTGACAATTTGCACCCACGCATCTTAGTTTTGAAAACATGCAGCACACTTATTTTGAAAAGAAGAATTCAAAAGCAAACTTCTCACCTCCACCCATTTATTTCACATGCTTATATATATTATAATAATTTTATTATTTAAACAATTATAAATTATAAATTTATATTATTGTAATATATTATAATAATATATTTGAATGAATATTTTATCAAAGAAGATAATTATAGTTCCATAGCAAAATATGCCAAATTTTTAACAAATATATCATGTTAAAACTCCTCCATTTATATCAAATTAAACAAATATTTACTTATCATATTTATCAACAATTTTTATTTTATTCATCAATTATTTACAACTTTTCAATCTCCCAATAATTATTTCTAATTAATATTATAGATTCACAATACTGACAACCAGATTATTCCCAGAAAAGAGGGGGCTTTCCGATAAGGATTTCTCCTTACTGGCGCGCAATATATAACCTAACCCCTTTCCTCGACAGAACTTTCTAGACATTATCAATAATGCTATCTAATAAATTTTAATAATATGAGTTACTGTATCGTGATAATTATTAAATCAATAATATAAATTACTATTCAATTATCACTGTAGCAATTATTGCATCAATAATATGAAAGATTCAATTATCACTGTAGCAATTATTGCATCAATAATATGAAAGACTATGTAATTTTACTGTATCAATATTGAGTGACTTATTACGTAAGAATCAATAATCAGATAGTGCAATATCGTGATCCACTATGCAACCACGCGTATTACTATACTTTTATCACCAGGTATTTCAACAGTTTTAACGGTAAAAGTTTTGCCTTTATTTTTATAAAAAGGTTATTTTTGTTGCTTTCTACATCTAACAGTTATTCCGTTATGTGGTCCACCAATGATTGCGCCATCGTACGGATATTCTTGGTAAAAAGAATATCCCCGACCAAAATGAATATTCCCCGACAAAACGAATATTTTATGACCACTTGCTTAATTTGCAAAATTTGCACATTTCACCCATAACTAAAGAATTATATCAAATCAACACCTTATTATTCAAAAAATAATATTTAAAGAAAATTAAATCTTTATTTATAAAAAGTTGGGGTCTTACAACCTCCTCTTCTTATGAAATTTCATCCTCGAAATTGATATACGTACCTAGTATGTCAAAGAGGAGAGGATACCTTGTTTTCATTTCAGATTCTAACTCCTAGGTCATTTCCTCAATATCGTGGTTTCTCCATAAAAGTTTGACTTGAGGTATAACCTTTGAGCATAAAATATGCTCCTTCTTATCCAAGATTTTAACAGGTACCTCTTCATACGTTAAATCTTCTATTATCTCGTCTAGTTCTAATTTAAAATGTGGTTCGGGTCTTTCACATATTTACGTAGCATGGATATGTGGAAAAACGTTATGAACACAAGACATACTTGGCGGTAAAGCGAGTCTATAGGCCACAGTTCCTACTCGATCGAGGATTTCAAATGGACCAATGAATCGAGGGTTGAGCTTTCCTCTCTTTTCGAATCTCGTAACTCCTTTCCATGGAGCAAAACATAACAATAAATGATCTCCAACATTGAATTCCACGTCCCTTCGATGAAGATCAGCATAACTCTTTTATCAATTTTGTGAGGTTTATATATGTTGCCGGATCATTTGAATCTTTTTCGTAGTCATGAATACCATTTTTGGTCCCAACAATGTTGCTTCACCCACCTCGTCCCAGCATACTGGAGAACGACACTTTCGTCCATACAACGCCTCAAATGGAGTCATGCCTATACTTGCTTGATAATTGTTGTTGTAGGAGAATTTGACCAATGGTAAGTACTTGTCCCAACTTCCTTTGAAGTCTAGGACATAGAGTCTTAATAGATCTTCAAGAGTTTGAATAGTTCTCTCCAATTGCCCGTCCGTCTGGGGATGATATGCAGAACTAAATCATAAATCAATGCCCATAGCTTTCTACAAGCTGACCTAAAATCATGAAGTAATCTTGGGTCTCGATCAAAAACTATGGATAATGGCATACCATGCAATTTCACAATATTATTTATGTACATACGAGCAAAATGTTCAAGTGAATAAGTTTCTTGTATAGGCAAGAAATGAGCAGACTTGGTTAATTTATCAACAATGACCCAAATTGCATCTATGCCTTGAGAAACCATGGGAAGACCAGTAACGAAATCCATGTTAATGTGCTCCCACTTCCATTCTGGAATTTCAAGTGGTTGCAATGGACCTTTTGGTACTTGATGCTCCGCCTTGACATGTTGACAAGTTAAACACCTTGAGATAAACTCAGCGATCTTTCTCTTCATATTGCTCCACAAATTGTATGTCGAAGATCACGATACATATTGGTACTTCCAGGATGGATTGCAAATGGTGTATTGTGTGCCTCCATCATGATTTTGTACTTTAAATTAGAATCATTAGGAACACAAAGTCTGGAGTTGACTCGAAGTATTCCTTCTTCATCGATTCTTACTTCTAGAGTATAACCTTTTTGTACTTTCTTCTTTATACACATCAGTTCCAGGTCTATAGCTTGAGCATCTTTAACTTTATCGATTAAAGTCGGTTCTACTCCTATATTTGATATCATGTGGGTACTTGGAGCCTTTAACTCTATCTTCATCCTTTGTAAGTCATACAAAATGGGTCTTTGTGTTAACATCGCAGGCGTACCCCACATACGATCTTTTACTCAACGCGTCAGCTACCACGTTCGCTTTTTTAGGATGGTATTGAATGGCATGGTCATAATCTTTCAACAGCTTGAGCTAACGCCGTTGCTGCATGTTGAGTTCCTTTTGGGTGAAGAAATATTTGAGGCTTTTATGATCTGTATAGATCTCCAATTTCTCCCCATACGGGTAGTGCCTCCAGATCTTTAATGTGAAAATGACTGCTGCCAACTCTAGATCATAAGTAAGATAATTCCTCTTATATTTTTGAGTTGTCGCAAGGCATAGGCTATGACTTTCCCATGTTGCATGAGAACACATCCTAAACCTTTGCCTGAAGCATCGTTGTAGATGACAAATCCCTCGAACACGATGGTATTCTCGGAGCAAAAAGAAATGAGTCTCCTCTTGAGTTCTTGGAAGCTCTTCTCACATTCCTCGCTCCATTCGAATTTTATATCTTTTCGAGTCAGCTGAGTTAATAGAGTAGTAGTGATTCAAGAAAATCCTTCCACGAATCTCCGATAATAACTAGCTAAGCCCAAAAAGCTACGCACTTCGGTTACTGACTTAGGTTGCTCCCAACTTTGTATTGCTTCGATCTTTGTCGAGTCAGCTGATATTCCATACTTCGATACCACGTGCCCAAGGAATGCTACTTCTTCAAGCCATAACTCGCATTTCTTTAACTTGGCATATAGCTTGTTTTCACGAAGCTTTTGGAGTATCAGCCTCGAGTGTTGTTCATGATCTTCATGGCTTTTGGAATAGATGAGGATGTCATCAATAAACACAACCACATAATGAACCAAATATTTCTTGACTACTCGGTTCATCATATCCATAAGGCTGCAGGAGCATTAGTCAATCCAAAGGACATGACTATGAATTCATAATGCTCGTACCGAGTCCTGAAAGCAGTCTTCTAAATGTCATCAATTTTAATCTTTAACTGATGATATCTGAAATGAAGATCGATCTTTCAGAAGTATTTAGCACCTTGCAACTGGTCAAACAGGTCATCAATGTGAGGTAACGGGTACCTATTTTTGTTGGTGACATGGTTCAACTCTCGATAGTCAATGCAAAGTCGCAAACTCCCATCTTTCTTCTTTACGAATAAAATAGGAGCACCCCAAGGAGATGTACTAGGACGAATGAAACCAATGTGTAACAGTTCCTGTAGTTGGGTTTTTAACTCCTGAAGTTTAATAGGAGCCATTCGATATGGGGTTTTAGAAATGGGTTTTGTAACGGGTTTAAGGTCAATACAAAATTCGATATCACACCCTGGAGGTAGGCCAGGAAGTTCTTCAGGAAATACGTTAGGTGTGACGCCCCCAAAATAGGTCCACACAACCCATTCTGAGTCGTTAAATACATGGTACAAAAACCAAATACAAACTTCATTAATACAACTATCGTGCAAAATACGACAACACATATGCTGTGGTTTAAATACAAATATTGTCTTGTAGACAATATCCAAACTCAAATAAAGTCCTCATTACAATTATTAATACATTATTTTATAAAATAGTGAGGACTGTTGTAAGACCCCAAATTTTATGAAATGAAAGTATTCAATTTTTCTATTCAGTAAATGGTTAAATTGATAAAAGGTTGAAGTTAAGGGTGATATTTAAAAATTTTACAAAGTAAGCAAGTGATCATAAAATATTCGTTTTGTCGGGGAATATTTTTTTTATCAGGGAATATTCGTACGACGACACAATCATTGGTGGACCCCACCATCGAATATAGAAAGCGACAGAAATAACCTTTTTATAAAAATAACGACAAAACTTTTACCGTTATACTGTTGAAATACCGGTGATAAAAGTACAGTAATACGCGTGGTTGCATAGTAGCACACGATATTGATGTTTACGTAAGAAGTCACCCAGTTTTATTTAATAATTATCACAGTAGTTGCTGCATAGTATCTCATATTATTGATTCAATTATTATCGCAGTATCATCTGTAATATTTTATATTATTAAATCAATAATTGAGACAACACATTTATTCATATTATTATTTGCATTATTGACAATGTCTAGAAAGTTCTGTCGAGGAAAGGGGTTAGGTCATCTAATTGCGCGCTAATAAGGAGAAATCTTTATCGTAAAGCCCCCTCTTTCCTGGGAATGATCTAGTTGTCAATATTGTAAGCTATAATATTAATAATGAATAATTGTTGAAATATTAAAAATGTGTTTATTAAAGATAAGTGAATTACAAAAGTTAAAGGGGAATAATGCAAACTTGGAAAATTTTAGGGGTACCACAGTGTAATAAGTTAATCAATCTGGACCGTCGGTGGTAGTTTTAATAGTAAAACAATCTAGACCGCAGGTGGTGGTTTTAATAGTATCTGGACCGTCGGTGGTGGTTTTAATAGTAAATCAATCTGGATCGTAGGTGGTGGCTTTAATAGTAAATCAATCTGGACGGTCGGTGGTGGTTTTAATAGTAAATCAATTTGGACCGTCGGTTGTGGTTTTAATAGTAAATCAATATGAACCGTCGGTTGTGGTTTTAATAGTAAATTAATATGGACCGTCCATTTTAATAGTAAATCAATCTGGACCATCCGTGAATCAGTTACTATTTAGTCTGTTTTCCTATAAATAGAAGCTTATTTCTTCTTTCATTCTCACCAATTCACTAAGACTCACAAGAGAAACTATAGAGAGCAAGAAGAAGAGTATTCTGCTACTTCACTATTGTAATATCCAGTCTTCTATTAAGGTAAGTTGTATTATTTCTTTTATATTAGTAAGGAATATTATTTTCTGTATTCATCCTTTAATTTGTGGGAATAACTTTGTCTCTACCTTGAATTACGTGCACCGCATGTGACAGTGAAAATCCTTTTCTGATTTTGTATGTTATTTCTTTTCATATTCTTAAATCTAAACTTACTATGGTAAGTATTGCTTCTATAATCCCTGAAATTAGTGGAATATCCTTGAGTTTTGCACTTCATCTAGTATCGTTTCATTAGAATATTGGTCTGAACTTTCTTATTAAATTTTAATATTTTTACTCAGGGTACTATTCACGGGTTACTATTCACTCGGGTATTACTCACTCGGGGATTTGGGGTACTTTGTGTGACGGGGTATAATTCATATGGTACTATTTATTCAGGTACTATTCATGGGTTATTATTCACTCAGTTACTATTCACTCGGGTATTTTTCACTCAGGGATTCGGGGTACTTTACAGAATAAGGTACTATTCATTTGGTATTATTCACTCAAGTACTATTCACTCGGGTTACTATTCATGAGGTACTATTCACGACAAAAGTGATTTCTTTTCTGTCCAAATTATTTTTGATACGTGAATATCATTTTTGAATTTTACTCCACAATTAATTATCATGTTGACATTTTGGATATTCTTGAACTCTGGATAAATTGAATTATAAATCTCTAATCTTTATCCTTGATCTCACTTGATTGATTATTTATATCATTGTCATCATTCTCATGCTTATATTGTTGTGAAAGCCAAATTTGGCCCGTAGTTCATAGATGGACTATTGATTGGTATGATTATGACCAAGAATTGTGTATTGGTATAATCATGACCTGTAATGTTATATACAAATGATGTGGTAAAAGTCATCTTTGGTCTGTAATGCATAAATTGATTGTTGATTGGTATGATTATGACCAAGAATTGTGTATTGGTATGACCTGTAATGTTACAGACAAATAATGTGGTAAAAGTCATCTTTGGCCCGTAGTGCATAGATGGATTGTTGATTGGTATGATTATGACCAAGAATTGTGTATTGGTATAATCATGACCTATAATGTTACAGACAAATGATGTGGTAAAAGTCATCTTTGGCCCGTAGTGAATAAATGGACTGTTGATTTATATGATTATGACCAAGAATTGTGTATTGGTATAATCATGACCTGTAATGTTACAGATAAATGATGTGGTAAAAGCCATCTTTGGCTTACGTGCAAAGATGGACTTTTTATTATTGGTTTTACAGTTTTATATCTTTAGCTTACGTGAAAAGATGGACTGTTGATTATTAGTTTTACAGTTGTATATCTTTGGCTTACGTGCTGGACTGTTGATTATTAGTTTTACAGTTGTATATATTTGGCTTACATGCAAAGATGAGCTGTTGATTATTGGCTTGACAGTTGTATGTCTTTGGACCGTAGTGCAAAGATGGACTGTTGATTTACATGATTATAAATATAAATTGTGAATTTAACTATAATCTTTGGTGGTTCAAGTGAAGACAGGTGATGAAAGTTCTCTTTGTCTTGGGCACAACAAAGAACTGTTGATGGTTATTATAGGGATGAAATATTAATGATGGAATTTTAATTTGGAAGAGATAGTAGACATTATGTTCTACTTGACTATTCTAATGGATTGTTGGTTCTGCTGCAGTTGTTGATCTAAAACTTGTTGTCTATTGTATTCTATCATTTTTTCCCTATTAAGGACTAAGGATAATTTGTTCTACATTATCTTAGTCATAATAATCTTTATTGGGCTAGTTGAGCTCACCTTTTTGCTTCACAATTCTTTTCAAGTAATAAGAGTGTAGCTGAGTCGATTAGGGATAACAAGAAAATAGTGTGATGGTCCGAGACCGTGGAAGTTTCTCAATACATTATAAAACAGCATGGCAATATATAATTGTATTGAGGACTTAAGATGGGTGTGGCGTATTTTATACGTCATTTAATAGTTATATTTAGTGAACTAAATAGGGTGATGCAAACTCGACTATGAAAGCGTCAAAAATACACACCATAGTAAAATATGCCAAATTTTTAACAAATATCTCATGCTAAAACTCCTCCATTTATATCAAATTAAACAAATATTTACTTATCATATTTATCAATAATTTTTATTTTATTCATCAATTATTTACAACTCTTTAATCTTTCAATAATTATTTCTAATTAATATTATAGATTCACAATACTGACAACCAGATCGTTCTCAGGAAAGAGGGGGCTTTCCGATAAGGATTTCTCCTTACTGGCGCGTAATTATATAATCTAACCCCTTTCCTCGATACAACTTTCTGAACATTATCAATAATGCTATCTAATAATTTTAATAATATAAGTTACTGTGTCGTGACAATTATTGAATGAATAATGTAAATTACTATTCAATTATCATTGTAGCAATTATTGCATCAATAATATAAAAGATTGTGCAATTTTACTGTATCAATTATTGAGTAACTTCTTACGTAAGAATCAATAATCAGAGATATCTTGTCAATCTGTAGTGTGCCTTTATGCAACCATATGCGTATTCTTGTTATTTTATCACCGGTTATTTCAATAGTTTTAACGGTAAAAGTTTTGTCGTTATTTTTATAAAAAGGTTATTTATGTCGCTTTTTATATTCGACAGTTATTCCATTATGTGATCCAGCAATGATTGCGTCGTCGTACGGATATTCCCGGCAAAAAGAATATCTCTCAACCGAAATGAATATTCCTCGACAAATCGAATATTTTATGACCACTTGCTTACTTTGCAAAATTTGCACATTTCACCCATAACTAAAGAATTATATCAATCAACACCTTATTATTCAAAAAATGATATTTAAAGAAAATTAAATCTTTATTCATAAAAAGTTGGGGTCTTACATTGGGAGATGTCATTGACACTCCAAAATTAATACTTTACTCCTACTCTACTAACACAAGAATGAGTATAAATAAGGACTGATCCCACCGAGAGTGATGTTTTTATATCTATCCGAGTATTTTCAACAAAGGTGGGGATTTTTTAGTTTGCTTAATTAAACTTAAGAAAACAAAGAATAAATAAGATGTACGAATGAATAAAAGAATCTAGTTCTACAGTTCAGTATCGCCTTTCCACAATTTTGAAATGATCAAATTAAGCAATATTTACCCTTCAATGAAATTAATAACCCTAGAGAACTACAATTGCTAATTATCCGAAATTCTCCTTAAATTATAGCTCTAAAGTGACAATCGCCTCAATAGACCCTAACTATCATACAACCTAGTACTATCAGTTTAGATTTAATATAACGGTAACATGAAGAATTAAAAAATTAGGTTATTCCAAGCAACAATCACACAATCAAAGATTATTTAACTTACCTTCAGATAATCATAGCAATACTCAAAAGCTTGTCCATAATCATGCATCACTAATCAATCAGATAGAATAACATACAATCAATTAAAACATATTAACAGAATAAATCTCATGCAAAAAGGAATGAATAAAGTAAACGTGACAACCCGAATTTTCAAAAATTATTAAAATAAGAATTTAATAAATAAAATTCTTATTATAAGATGTTTTGAGTTTCAGTATGTGTATATATGATGTATATATTTTGAATTATGTGTTTTGATGTGAAGAAATTAAATATATATGAGATTTAATAGTTGGTTAATCTATTTAAGGAAGTGAAAAGAATTAGTTATATAAAGGAATTAACTGAATAAATATTGGTTAATTTAAATAGAGTTGGGAATTATATTATGAAATAATATAATTTGATTATTATGCCTTGATTGTCAATTGAATTGTAATGAATTAAATTTCATAAATAAGGCAACTAGTTCACTTAATTAAAATAGTGAATTAATGTAAATATATTTGTTTTAATAAGATGAGAAAGTAATACATATTACATATAAACGTAATATGTTAATGTAATACGATTGTGAATCTCATAAATAGTTAAAATATTCATCGAATACAATACGTATTTTAGTTGAAATATTTATGGAATTTAAAATAAATATTTGATGGAAAGTTATTAAGGTATTAAATAATTTTATAATCGGTGCGTTTTTTGTTACGCTAAAGGAATGGTAATATGGTTTGTCAAATAAAGGTTATAATTTAATTAAATAAAATGTGATAATGGTTTAATATATGATAAAATGCAAGTGGAATCAATGGCAACTCATGGCTTGTAAGACCCCAAATTTTATGAAATAAAAGTATTCAATTTTCTTATGATTATTATTTTATTTAATAAATGGTTAAATTGATAAAAGGTTAAAGTTAAGGGTGATATTTGAAAATTTTTCAAAGTAAGCAAGTTGATATAAAATATTCGTTGTGTCGGGGAATATTCGTTTGGTCGGGGAATATTCTTTTTGTCAAGGAATATCTGTACGACGACACCATCATTGGTGGACCCCACAACGAAATAACTGTCGGAGTTAGAAAATGACAGAAATAACTTGTTATAAAAATTACGACAAAAGTTTTATCGTTAACTGTTGAAATATCCGGTGATAAAAATCTGATAATGCGTGGTTGCACAAAGCGATGGCACCATGATAGTGCACATTATCTCTGATTATTGATGCTTACGTAAAAAGCCACTCAGTTTATTCAATTATTGCAACAGTAATTGCTGCATAGTATCTTATATTATTGATTGATTATTGTCGCGATATCATACTGCATAATATTTTATATTATTAAATCAATAATTGAGAAAACACATTTATTCATATGATTATTTACATTATTGACAATGTCTAGAAAGTTTTGTCGAGGAAAGGGGTTTGGTCACCTAATTGTGCGCCAATAAGGAGAAATCTTTATCGAAAATCCACCTCTTACCTGGGAATGATCTGGTTGTCAATATTGTAAGTTATAATATTAATGATGAATAATTGTTAATAGATTAAAAGTGTTTATTAAAGATAAATGATTTGTGGTAAATATTTATTCAATTTTAGATATAAATATAGGGAATTGTTATGAGGCGTTTGTTGTAAGTTTTGACTTAGTATTCCATGGGAAGAATTAGTAATTTTATGGACCGTCAGTGGTGATTTTAATAGTAAATTAATCTGGACCGTCGGTGGGGGTTTTAATAGTAAATCAATCTGGACCGTCGGTGGTGGTTTTAAAAGCAAATCAATCTGGACCGTCGGTGGTGGTTTTAAAAGTAAATCAACATGGACCTTCCGTTCTAATAGTAAATTAATCTGGACTGTTCGTCAATCAGTTACTATTTAGTCCATTCTCCTATAAATAGAAGTTTAATTCTTCTTTCATTTTCACCAATTCACTGAGACTCACAAGAGAAACTATAGAGAGCAACCCGAGGCTAGGAAAAAGAAACATCCTAATTATCAAAAGAGATAATTAGTTATAATATCCTGTCATCCAGATTAGCCAGAAAACGAAACAGGGCCAAGTCATCCGGATAATCAAAGGGCCCCTAAGCGGAACCAAGCCCACTTTTTCTGTCCAAGTTCCAAATAACATCAGCCCATGTTAAGTACACAATTCAAAACAAATTTGGCAGCAGTAGAAACAAGTCCACGTGATCCGTGACAGTAGTCAGCCCAAAAATCAAGAGCCTGCACCTGCCAATGATATCAGACTATAAGAACCACCGGTTGGAGCTCAAGGATAGCCATGAAATCCAGCCAAAGAGCACAAATCTAACCATAGTATATAAAGCAGCCCGAGCAGGTGAACCAAGAGAGTCCACCAGTGAGATTAGGCAGCAAACTACAAGTTAGTGAGATCAGCACTACGTGACCCACAAGTGGAATAGACCGGCGAATTTCCATTGACTGGCCTAAAAATCTCTGGCGAGCTGCTAGGAGACCCAACCCAGATTTCGACAACCCAAGTCATAGATTCCGACAGAACATCAGTAGTAAAACCGAAAGCAACCTCGACAATCAGTCGAACAAGTCCATGAGCAGCAAACCAGCTGGAAAAACCCAGCTCGGAGCTTTTGGCGAACTTGAGCAGCTGTTATTCCCAAGAGCAACCAAAAATCTAAATGTCAGGTGGTTTTGGTTCCATAATCCTCAATGTTGGTCTAGGAGTAGTTACTTTTAAGCACGACTTGAGAACAGGAATGGTAGACAGGGCAACTTTTTGAGTATGTTGAACCTTTGTAAGCAAGAGCTCGGTCATGTCAAAATGAACTTTTTTTGTAGCACTTGAGTCGGGGGTAGAACCCTTAACAACCAAAGTACTAGAAAATTTCGAGACCTTTTCCTTTCCTTTCCCCGTAATAGGTGATGGAGTATTCTCCGAATAGCAAGGAGCAGAAGATGGACAGTCCTTCCTTTTTGGCAATTCCCTCCAATCAAACCTGGGCTTAGATTTCATTTCCTCCTTTTTCCCCTCACGAGGCTGTAGGGAGCAAGTGGAATCTGAATGACCATAGGTTTTGCAGAGCATACATTTCCAGGGCTGCCAAGGAATATCAATATGAATTTCATGGGGAGCACAATTCTCAATTTGAACTTTAAAAGACTTAGGTAACTGAGTTGTGACTGTAATATCAATACAAACTCTAGCAAAAGAGAGTTTATTGCCAAATTTAGTAGCATAAATAGAGGTTTGCCAAAATGACTAGCAAGATAGGTAAACCCATCATCGTGCCAAAGTGGGAGTGGGACATTATGAAAATTGACCCAGATCGGAACAATTGTAGGATCACGTTTAAGAAAATCCATACCCGCTTGCCATCTTTTGAGGATCAAAAGAGATTTACCAAAGTAAGTATGCCTACGAGCAACAATTGGAATAAGGTCTTCCTGTAACGACCCGAAAATTTGGATTTTCTAGAATTTAAGTTTAAAGAATTAGTTATTAATAAAAATGAATTTTTATTAATAATATTATGTGCTATGTGTTTATTAATCGTTCTAGAACCTAGGATGATTATAAGTCGAGAGGATTACGGCTCTGCAGCTGGGCCGAGCGAGTAATAATGTTCAAGACAAAAATGAAAATTTTTGGAAAAAAATATTTTTGGGGGAAAAAGGCGAAATAAAGCACTATTCATTGACAAAAAACTCTAAGGGTTAGGGTTTGAATAACATAAGCCTTCCAGAGAGTTGGTATGTCGAAATGACATTCCATCAAAGATTTGACGATAATATATCATGAAAAGTTAAGTAAGTAGATAAAAGTTTTCTCTCGAAAAAGCGTAGAAATCGAGACGAAATAAAAATGACGAAAAAATCTTGCTATGTACTTTTCATTCATTTCTACGTTAGGGTAAAAGCGTGAAGGAAAGCGCTTAACACCAAAAAGTGTCTTTCAGCTTTTTGAAATCAGAAGAATACATAAAAGTTAATTGGTAAGGAAAGGCGAAATATCCAAAAATATTTGGATTAGAGAATCGTGATTTTAAAATTGTCGGATGAAACTTCGAAAGACGGAACCACGTAACTTAAAGGCTAAGTAGACTTAAGGGCTAAGTTAACTTAACACTTAAGTAATGAATAGTATGGAGGTGTGAATTGTAAGGAGGTTAGGGGTGAAATGACTATTTTTTCCTAGCTTTGGAAAATCTATAAATAGTAAGCTAGATTTCATTTAAATGAGATTTTGAAAAATCCTACACGCTAGAGAGAGAGAGAATTGGGATGGAGAAGGAGAAGGAAGAGCATGAGCATGAATGTTCGGATCGAAAATGTTAAGTGAAATGGAAAAGCTAGCAAATCTTGATTTTATCAAGCGGAAGAAAAATAAAGAGGAAAGGTATTAAAACCTAACTTCTATGTTAGATTTTCTTTAAAGTTTTATATGTTTAAAACATAACTTAATGAAGATAAGAAGTAGATGATGTTAAGAATGATTTCATATGGTTGAAATCATGAGAAATAATGAAAATAAGAATTTGAAGTTTAGTAAATAAATTTCTTAAGGAAGTATAAGATGCGTAATGAATTAGAACGATCCGAGTGGATTATATCAATAAGTAGGTGTAATAAGTAAGGAATGATGATTTATAACATCAAATTCTAATAAAAAGTGAAATCGTAATCCAAAATATCGATTAAAATGAAGAACGAACGAAGAACACGAAGAACATGCGAAGAACACGAAGAACGTTGTTGATGGACAAATTTAAAACCATCATAGGATATTTGTTGTTGATGGACAAGTTTAAAACCATCGCGTACAAGTTTAAAACCATCACGTTCCTTACTTATTATACCTACTTATTGATATAATCCACTCGGATCGTTCTAATTCATTACGAATCTTATACTTCCTTAAGAAATTTATTTACTAAACTTCAAATTCTTATTTTCATTATTTCTCATGATTTCAACCATATGAAATCATTTGTAACATCATCTAATTCTTATCTTCATTAAGTTATGTTTTAAACATATAAAACTGTAAAGAAAATCTAACATAAAAGTTAGGTTTTAATACCTTTCCTCTTTATTTTTCTTCCGCTAGACAAAATCGGCGATTTGCTAGCTTTTCCATTTCACGAACATTTTCGATCCGAACATTCATGCTCATGCTCTTCCTTCTCCCTCTCCATCTGAATTCTCTCTCTCTCTCTCTCTCTCTAGTGTAGGATTTTTCAAAATCTCATTTAAATGAAATCTAGCTTCCTATTTATAGATTTTCCAAAGCTAGGGCAAAATAGTCATTTCACCCCAAACCTCCTTACTATTCATACCTCCATACTATTCATTACTTAAGTGTTAAGTTAACTTAGCCCTTAAGTCTACTTAGCCTTTAAGTTACGTGGTTAAAATCTTTTAGGTTTCATCCAAGCTTTAAAAAGCTCATGATTCTCGGAATCCAAATATTTTTGGATATTTCGTCTTTCCTTTACCGATTAACTTTTACGTATTCTTCCGATTTCCGAAAAACTGAAAAACACTTTTTGGCGTTAAGCGCTTTTCCTTCACGCGTTTTACCTAACGTAGCTAAATGAATGAAAAGTACATAAAAGATTTTTCATTATTTTAATTTCGTCCGATTTCTACACGTTTTTAGAGAAAAACTTTTATCGGCTTACTTAACTTTTCATGATATATTATCGTCAAATCTTTCGACGGAATGTCATTTCGACATATCGAACTCTCGGAAAGGCTTAGGTTATTCAAACCCTAACCCTTAGGGTTTCGTCGGGTGAATAATGCTTATTTCGCCTTTTTTCCCGAAAATATTTTATTTCCGAAAAATTTTCATTTTTGTCTTGAACATTATTACTCGTTCAGTCTAGCTCGTAGCCAGAATCCTCCCGACTTATAATCATCCTAGGTTCTAGAACGATTAATAAACACATAGCACATAATATTATTAATAAAAATTTATTTTTATTAATAACTAATTCTTTAAACTTAAATTTTAAAAAATCCAAATTTCCAGATCGTTACACTACCTCCGTCCTGAAACAGAAGAAATAAAGGCCATTTCCTTTAAAAAACACCTTTGCTACCTTGTCACCCTAGATCTGTTTTTGCCCAAAAGGTAGCAAAGTGGATAGACTTTTTCCCTCCAATAAAATAGCCCACAAGAGAAAGAGACCAAGAAGTGATCCCGGGTTGTGAGATTTCAGGAGGTATAGCAACAGTATCATGATTATTTAGAAGATTGACGTTATGATTTATGAGGTTGGAAATATCATGAGGCTGTTTATAATTATTAAAAGCAGATTTGGGAGGTAAAGGCAGAGAATATGTCCCTAATTCAAGGTCACCAAATTGAATTGGTGAAGAGAGGGTTGGGACCCCACCAGTCCCACGTGAACAACTCCCACTAGCAGGAGAAACATTGCCAAAACTAGAGAGTTGGTCTAAAACAGGGGACCCACGGCCAACCCCAATCTCACCCACCTGAAGACTTGAATTTATGTCCATATGCTCCTTGAGGGTGCTTTCGGCAGGAACCACACTAGCAGATCCACTCGACATATACAACAGATTTTCAGGTGCAACAGAGTGAGAAACACTCGCCAACTTCAGAGGATTAGTTGGAATAAAAGGACTCAGCACCTCATTACCCTAGCCATCGGAGGAGCTGAGTTGATGAGGAAGATCAAAACCGATATCCTTTAAACCTGATATAGCTAATTTGAAACAAGTTCTTAAGGAGCCAAAGGATTTATCATCCACACTAGCATTCCCAAAGGAGCCGTGCACCAGCTTTGGCCAAGGTTTCTTTGAAGCCGATTGTTGTGAGCAGTGGCATATGAAGGGCTAATCAGTCATTAACTACAAACAAATGCAAGAAGGGCACGAAGCTGATTAACAGAAGCAACAAGCTGGAAGTTGTTGAAGTTAGTTGGTTAATATGACAGCTGTATTAGATTAGATGAAGAGTATGTATAAATAGGAAATACTATAGAGAGAGGAGCATCTTTTGGAAAAATATCAATACTTCTGTAATCTTTTGTCTATCAATCTATACAAATCTTACTACCATTTCTAAGTCTTCCATATTTCTATTTTTTTCCATTCTATATTCATTTCTTTAAGCTGGTGAAACTAAATTCACAACACCGATTTAGATTCCGGACTCTTCATTTGCTTACCCATGGAATGCAGGGCCGGCCCTGAGTTTTGAAGGACCTAAAGCGGACAACAAAAAAATGTGCCTTTTGCGAATTGCTATTAAGACAGACATAAAAAAAGAAAGAATTTTTCCTGAACAAAAGAGCATCAATACAAAAGAATATTACATATAATAACCGACTATTTCAATATTTCCAAAGCATCATCTAGATATCACTAAGTCAAAAAAGTAATTACCAAATAGGGCCTCCTTTATTAAGAGTCTAACATTACTCCCAAACAATTAAAAAAAATCCAAAAAACTGAATGTGATGATGAATCCCCAGGTACATAATAATTAAATTGTTTTGTACAAATTATATGCTTTAAATATGTAGAATATTACAATAATCAGTATATGTAGAATATTACAGATTGATTATTTGCTTAAATATTTAAGTATTCTATTTAAATAATAAAAAGAAGAGAGAATATTTAAGTGGAACAAAAATTTTTTAGCTTAAAGCCCAGCAGCACTTGAAGGCTTTAGCCCAGGGCCGGTACTGATGGAATGACTCGCTCAAAAGCCAAATCAGCGAAGAATTCAAAGATCAAAAAATCACTAATCAAAGATTAGAAATAGATCCAATAGAACAAAGTTCAGATCTAACAGAACAAAGTTCAGATCTGAAAACTGGAAGAGGAAAGATAGAGAGAAGGGAGAGCTTCTCTCTCATCTTGCTTTTAATTCGTGATTTGAACCCCTTTAGTTTTTAAGATTTATCTTTCTGAGGTGGAATATTTATTTTTACTTAAAGTTTCTGGCCAAAGAGTAATGGAGTAGTATGTATCAAATTCTTGATTGTGTTAATGTGGTGACATTGGCTTTTGGGCAGTATAGCATGGCTCAAAACTTATTTTGTTATACTTGGGTTTGGTTTCGATTTTGAGAACTCAGATCTTTATGTCATGTATACTCATTTTCTGCATAAGAGTTCTGTCTTTCATTAGGTATATAACAAGAAACTCTGTGAGGAATGACTCTATTGGAATTGAGAAACTAAAATCTACGACACCCATTTTGTTGGAAGTTAGTTGCATTTTCATTAATATAAGGGGAAATTAGTTTTTCAGGACAAAAACCTTTTCGACTTCCCCTAAGGTTGCAGCTAAGAAGCTGATTCTGTAAGGATCCACCTCCATTTCCCTCTTGACAAACTATATGGTGAATTAATCTTTGATTATTGATTCTAGTCTGTACAGGTTGCACACTGAGAGCTATTCTTCCCTTAAGTCAGCTATAAATGGACCATTATTTTTTTGGACTTTATAAATGCATCATTCTAATTCAGTTTTGAGGGAATTTGGAGCCATTCTTCCCTAAATTGGCTGTAGAACTACATTAATTTAATTCACCTATTGAGATACATTTTATCATAAATTAATGTATGAAGAGCAGTTTCCCCATCTTTCCATGATCTTCCAATTTTTATTGATAATCTTATACTAATCAGTAATTTGCTCACTGTAATTATAGCACACCATGCATACAAACATCTGATCTTTTTGATGCTATTTATGCTCATTTATGTTCAATGAACAATTGTATGCAACTTATGTAGTTCTCATTTTGCTTAAGCATGATATTAAGATTCATTGTGATTATTGTATGTATTACAAAATATAAAGCTTAAAAAGATGACAGAGAATTTTTCATTCTTCAAGCAGCAACAACTCTTTCATCTTCTTTATTTTTCTTATTATAAGAAGACATACATGTAGTCACATGCTCTTTCCGAGCTACTAGAGACATTGAAAACAAAAGTAAAAATTACTATAGTTTCTCGTAGCCTCTAGGTAAAAATTTTAATTGTGACTTATTATAAATAAAATTGAATTTTCTCTATTCATTATTCTAAATTAATAAGGTGTTAATTTGATATAATGCTTTGGTTATGGGTGAAATGTGCAAATTTTACAAAATAAGCAAGTGGTTATAAAATATATTTTTTTGTCGGGGAATATTATTTTTTTGGTCGTGTGAAATATTCTTTTTGTCGAGGGGGAATATTAAATGCAATGGCAGTATGACCATTTATGGGGCCCATAATGAGAATAATTGTCGGATGAAGAAAAGCGACAAAGTATGAGTTTTTATAAATAACGGCGTAATTATTCACAATTAACAACTTTGTTGGAATACACGGTGGTTAAAAAATCTGATGTCTGGCGTGGTTGCGCGATAGCACTTGCGGTATTATTGCAGTATTGTTGAATTATTGATTAAATGCGCGTGAAGGCCTTTACTCGATAATTATTACGATAATTCTTATTCAATATTTTATTTTATTGATTCAATAATTAATTTTGCGTTGATATTTTATATTATTGTTGTTTTGATAATTGTCCTTTGCATGATATTTCCATTATCGGATCGATAATTCATATTATTTGAATAATATTATTAGATAGCATTATTGGCAATGTCTAGAAAGTTACATCGAGGAGAGGTTTGGTCACTAATTGCTTTGCGCCCGATGAGGAGAAATCCTTATTGGAAAGCCCCTCTTTCACAGGAGAGCACTGGTTGTCATAATTGTGATTCTGTAATATTATTTGTGAATAATTAATTATTGATTTATATGATAAAGAAATATTTATTTGATGTGGATATAAATGATGGATTTATTTATTTTATATGGTTATAAATGAAGGAATTAATGCTGAGGTGTTTTATCAGTATTTTTGTCGGAATGGAGGTATTAAAAATCATCCGTTTGTGGATTTTGGATATTTTACATTTGGAATTTGGAAAAACTCAAAGCTACAAAGTTGTAGAGAATTTGATTTAGTGTGGAATGGACATAAAATTAAGTATATTTTTACGATAAGCGGGCTATTTTCTATGAATTATCTTTGAAGTTTTGGAAAATAAAATAATTTTTTATTAAATTATGGGTGGGACCCACTTTTGGTTTGTTGAAACACATATGAAATTTTTTTTTTTTTTTTCAAAAAATTTTTTGTGCTTTTTTTCAATTCAAATTGCATGCGTAGAAAAAAAAAAAAATAATAATATTTTATTATTTTAGTCTCTTATGGCGTTCTAGCATTTTTCTATAAATAGGCGCTTAGGTTAGAATTGAAAATCACACGAAACAGTTTTTTTTTCTCTCTAGATTATCGAGCGTATTTTTGTGAGTATTTTGATACTTTGAGAGTTCTTTGTTCGGTACAAGTTTTCCTTGACTTTATATCAGATATTCGAGTCGAAAAATACGGTTATTTTGAGGTAAGGGATGTTATTTTCTTCTTAAATGATATATTATTTTCTTGATATCATTATTTGAAATATTGGTTTGAACTTTTTAATCAAATTTGGAACTTTTTGTGTCGGGGTTCTTATTCACGTATACGACCTTTATTATATATTATCGACCTTTATTCGAATCGACCTTTATTCATAGAAAAATAAAAATTTTCCTTTTTGTCCAGAGATGTCTATTATGGTTACTATCTTTGATTGTATCCATGTTTTGATCTTTATTTTTGAATTACGCTTCACAATTGGTTATTATGAAGTATTATTGATCTTGGATAAAATTATTATCTGAATCCCTAATATTTGTCCTTACATCTCCTTTGGATTCGTTTTCTTTAAAAAATATTTTCATCATCCTCGGTCTTAAATGATGATATTCTTGAATATCTTTGGCTTTGTAGTGCAAAGATGAATGATTAGCGATGAATATCTTTGGGCGTAGTAGTGAAGAAGATGAGCAGTGTTGAGATGAACATGACCCATTTGGTGATATAAATGAATATCTTTGGCTGTAGTGCAAAGATGAATATTTGATTAAAGATGTATATTGATTGTTGATTTCTGAGGATAAAATATTGATGATGGACTTTTAAATCTTAGAAGATAGTAGAATTCATTCTCTACGTGACTCTTACAATGGATTCTTTATTTCCATTGCATTTGTTGATCTAAAACTTGTTTATATATATATATTATATGATTTTTCCTGTTGAAGACTAATGATAATTTGTTGTATATTATCTTAGTCATAATATTCTTCTTGGGCTAGTTGAGCTCACCCTTTTCCTTTTTGTTCCATTTTTCTTCTCGGGGAGGTGAGAACATAGCGAGGATCGAGTCGGGGTATGGGTGATGGTTCTAGAAAGATGTTTTAGCAGTCCTCACTATTTACGTAAAATAGTGTATGAATAATTGTAATGAGGACTTATTTGAGTGTTGATATTATCTAGAAGACAATATTTGTATTTAAACTCACGGTATGTGTTGTCGTATTTTTACGACAATTGTATTATTGAAGTTGTAGTTTGCTTTACGTACCATGTATTTGGCGACTCGAGAATGGGTGTTGTATACCTATTTGGGGGCGTCACGGTTAGTATCAAAGCTTAGGGATATGGTCTCTGGCGGAGATGGGGGAATAGAACTAGGAGGGAGAGATGAGTAAATCCTTAGCTTGTAGTGTGTGTCTATCTAAGCTTATTTGTTGGTTGGTCGTAATATAGGGATATTATGTGATATGTTAATTTGTTTAATTAACCCTTGTTTTATGGCGATATTTAAGAATGGGCTTTGAGAAGCGTTAACAATGGAGTGTATGAGGCGTGGAACAACCTTTAGTCTGAAACGGGAGGAGAGCGTGCTGCGGGAAGGCAATATTCCTCTGTAAAGCAAAACAACTTCTAGAAAGCAAGCGATGAATGATGGAATGTTTAGGAGCTTTTGCGAGTTCATGCAAAAATGGGGGCGAGGAGACTTCGTGTACAAAATACGGGTGGAAATGATGATGCAGCAGCGATGCGATCATCACTGACCAAGCGATTCGAGGAGTTGGGACCACAGATTTACGGGAAAGCCGTCGATTAAAAAGCGGAAACATGGGTCAAAGCAAATTACCAAGATATTCGATGTCTTGGGATGCGGAGAACAGAAGGTTCCATTCGCCACCTTTATGTTAAAGTGGAGAGGCGATTCTTGGTGGGAATCGTGAAGCGCGTACCTGACCGGCCGCACTTCAACATGTCTTGGGAAAGATTTGAAAGCTATTCAATGACAAGTACTTTCTGAAAGTATTCGTCATATGAAGGAGGTAGAGTTTATTAATTTGGAGCGAGAACAACATGGCGGTGTCTCGATGCGAGGCGAAGTTAGCGGAGTTATCGAGGTTTGCACCTCATTTGGTAGAGAATGAGGAGCGCGTATGTGCGGATGTTTACGAGAGGTCTAAAAACCGAGATTTCGTCGATACCTTATCTCTCATAAATTTTCTCTGTATTAGGATGTTGTCAATGAGGGCTCAATTATTAGAAGCGAGATAATGAGTATACTCAATGAGGGGACCCTGACGAGGTCATCTGGGGTGTGGTGATCATCGAGCGATGATAACCGGTGAGGAGGGAAAAATACGGACAAAAGCGGTAACCACTCGGGTGGTAATCGTGGCCATGATAATAGGAGAGGTGAGTCAGTGAAATTTCAAAAGAGGAGATTCAACAATGGCGGGAAGACATCGTCAATGATGACACGCACAAATTCTAGGGGGAGGAAGCGGACCAGCAGTTAGATGTTTAAATCACGGGAAAAAGGGACATATCATTAAGCGCCACAACAACAATCAAGGTATGTTATAATTGTGGAAAGGAAGGTCATATAGCTCGAGATTGTGTTATATAGCAAAACCAAGTTAAGTGGGGATGGTGACTCAAGGTGCATCCGGATAAGTCAAAAAATCGGCGGTTCTGGAAGGCGTTTGTGTGTGGTGGCAAAAGCGTGAGGAACGACGAGGTGATCACGGGTAAGCTAATCTTGAATTCTTTGAAGTTTATACCTTACTGAATCTGGGTTCTACCCATTCTTTTTTCTCTCTCTACTTGTGCTCAGCGTTTAAACTTGACTCAGGAGAAATTGGACTTTAACTTATCTGTTGAAACTCAGTTGGGTGAAAAACCGTTACATCTGGTTTATAAATCTTGCTTGATCAAGTTGGCACTATCACATTACTGTTGATCTTATCTCTTTAAAGATACTTGCTTTTGATGTGATTTTAGGAATTGATTGGTTAACCACTCATCGTACCAAAATTGATTATTTTTTCGTAAGGTTGTTAGTTTTCATATTCTAACCAACTTTGTTATGCTGAATTCAAACAACTAAACCACTAAAATCGATCCTTTGTCATATCAAGCCACAAAGCTATTCGTTTATTGAAAAAGCGGATGTCAAAGCTTTCTTAGCCCATGTTATGGATTTGAATAAAAACAAATCGATTTGGATAATATTTACATTGTTAGAGAATTTCACGATGTATTTCTGAAGAACTTCCGGTCTACCCCGAGCGTGATGTTGAATTCTTTATTGACCTTGAGAGCGGGTACAAAACCCATTTCTAAAACCCCATATCGAATGGCTCTATTGAACTTGAGGAGTTAAAAGTCCAACTCGAGGAGTTATTAGACATCGGTTTCATTAGATCTAGTACATCTCCTTGGGGTGCTCTGTTTTATTAAGTAAAGAAGAAAAGCGGGAGTATGCGACTTTGTATTGACTCTCAGAATTGAACCATGTCACCATCACCATCGAGAGAATAGGTATACCTACCTCGCATTGATGACTGTTTTGACCCGATTCTGAGAGAGACCACAATTCTTTTCAAAGATCGATCTTAGATTACGGATATCATCAATTTGAAGATTAAAAGCGAGGATATTAAAAAGGCGCCTTGAGAACTCGGATGCGGGCATTATGAATTCTTAGTCATGTCTTTTGGATTGACTAATGCTCTCTTGCTTTCATGGATATGATGAGCCAAGTATTGAGGAATATTTGGATCGGTTCGTTGTTGTCTTTATTGATGACATCCTCATCTATTCAAAAGCCGTGAAGATCATGAGCACCATTTTGAAGTTGATACTTTGAAAGGCCCGTGAAAACAAGCTATATATAAATTTGAAGAAATCACGAGTTACGGCTTGAGGAAGTAGCATTCCTTGGCGCACGCGTGGTGTCAAAACATGGAGTATCTGTTGACGGTGAAGATTGAAGATTGAAGCAATACAAAGTTAGGACACAGCAAAAAGTCGGTGGCCAGAAAGTCTGTGACTTTACGAGGCTTATTTGGTTATTATCGGAGATTCGTGGAAGGATTTTCTCGAATCGCTACTCAGATTAACGGTGACTCGGAAAGATACAAAATTTGTATGGGGCGAGGAATCGAGAAGAAGTTTTCAAGAGCTCGAGAGGAGACTCATTTCGGCTTTTTGTTACAGCAATACCATCTGGTTCGGATGGATTTGTTATCTACGATGATGCTTGAGGGCAAAGGGTTAGGATGTGTTCTCATGCAACATGGGAAAGTCATAGCCTATGCCTCGCGACAACTCGAAAAAGAATATGAGAGGAATTATCCTACTCTCGTGATCTGGAGTTAGCGGCGATCGTTTTCAGCGTTGAAAATTTGGAACACTACTTGTATGGGGAGAAAGTGGAGATTTATACGGACCATAAAAGCCTCAAATATTTCTTCACCCAAAAAAGAACTCGACATGCGGCAGCGGCGTTGGCTTGAAATTATTGAAGATTACGATCACTTTATTGATATCATCTGGAAAAAAAGCGAGCGTAGTGGTGGCGCATTGAGTAGAAGATCATATCTTGATCTGAGTGCGATATTGTCAACACCAAAGGCCCATTTTGTATGACTTGCAAAGGATGGAGATAGAATTAAAGACTCGAGGGACCCGCGTGATGATGGCGAATATCTGAGTAGAAGCAGACTTTAATCGATAAAGTTAAAAAGCTGCTCAAGCTACGGACACAGGGGTGATCGTATGAAGAAGAAAGTGCAAGAAGGGCTATTATTCGAAGCAAGAATCGATGAAGAAGGAATACTTGAGTCGACTCTAGACTTTGCGTTCTAACGATTACGACTTGAAGCATAGAATCATGATGGAGGCACACTGACACCCGTTTGCAATCCATCACAGGAGTACCAAAATGTATCATGATATTTGACATACATTTTGGTGGAACAATATGAAGAGAGAGATCGCGGAGTTTATCTCGAGGTGTTTAACTTGTCAGCGTGTAAAAAGGCGGAGCATCAAGTGCCAAAAGGTCCATTGCAACCACTTGAGATTTCGAAATGGAAGTGGGAACACATTACCATGGATTTCGATTCTGGGTCTTCCCAAAAAGTTTCTCAAAGGCATAGATGCGATTTGGGTTATTGTTGATAGATTAACCAAGTCTGCTCATTTCTTGCCTATCGTGAGACTTATTCCCTTGAGCGTCTTGCTTTCGTATGTACGTGAATGAGATTGTGAGATTGCATGGCATGCCGGTATCCATAGTTTTGGATCGTGACCCGAAGATTCACTTCAAGATTTTGGGTTAGCTTGCGAGAAAGCTATGAGCGCAGTTCTGATTGATTTGGCATACCATCCTCAAGCGGACGGACAATCGGAAGGACTATTCAAACCCTTGAAGATCTATTAAGACTCTGTGTCCTAGATTTCAAAGGAAGTTGGGATAAGTACTTTACCATTGGTGGAATTCTCTCTGACAATGAGTTATCAAGCAAGTATAGGCATGGCTCCATTTGAGGCGTTGTATGGCCGAAAGTGTCGTTCTCGGTATCTTTGGGGCGAGGTGGGAGAAGCAACGTTGTTGGGACGAGAATTAATATGCATGACTACGAGAAAAGATCAAATGATTGACAAGCGTATTCAAACCTCACAAGATCGACAAAAGAGTTATCTTGATCTTCATCGAAAGGGCGTGGAATTTAATATTGGGGATCATGTATTATTACGTGTTGCTCCATGGAAGGAGTTACAAGATTTGGGAAGAGAGAAAGCTCGATCAAGATTTGTTGGTCCATTTGAGATTCTTGCCAAGAATAGGAAATGTGGCTATAGACTCGCATTACCTCAAGCATGTCTCGTGTTCATAATATTTTTTCATATATCTATGCTTCGTAAATATGTGAAAGACCCGAACCACATTATTGAGTTAGAACCGAGACGAGATAGTAGAAGATTTAACGTCACGAGGAGGTACTGTTAAGATCTTGGATAGGAAAGAGCATATCCTACGCACCAGAGGTTATACCACAAGTTAAGGTTTTGTGGAGGAACCATCTTTATTGAAGAAATGACACAGGAGTTGGAATCGGAAATGAAAGCGAGGTACCCTCACTTTTTTTGAAACACAGTGCGTCGTCGATTTCGAGGCGAAATTTTATAAGGAGGGAGGTTGTAAGACCCCTGACTTATTATAAATAAAATTGAATTTTCTCTATTCATTATTCTAAATTAATAAGGTGTTAATTTGATATAATGCTTTTGTTATGGGTGAAATGTGCAAATTTTACAAAATAAGCAAGTGGTTATAAAATATTCATTTTTGTCGGGGAATATTCGTTTTGGTCGTGGAATATTCTTTTTGTGGGGAATATTAAATGCGGCGGTAGTATGACCATTTGTGGGGCCCATAATGGAATAAGTGTGGATGAAGAAAAGCGACAAAGTATGAGTTTTTATAAATAATGGCGTAATTATTTACAGAATTAACTTTGTTGGATTACGGTGGTTAAAATACGATGTCTGCGCGTGGTTTGCGATGGCTTGCGGTATTACGTAGTATTGTTGAATTATTGATTAAATGCGTGAAGAAGCCTTTACTCGATAATTATTACGGTAATTCTTATTCAATATTTTATTTTATTGATTCAATAATTCTTTGCGTTGATATTTTATATTATTGTTGTTTGATAATTGTTTTTGCGATATTTTCCATTATCGGATCGATAATTCATATTATTTGAATAATATTATTAGATAGCATTATTGGCGATGTCTAGAAAGTTACATCGAGGAGAGGTTTGGTCACCTAATTGCGCCCGATGAGGAGAAATCCTTATTGGAAAAAGCCCCTCTTTCTGAGGAGCGCTTTGGTGGTTGTCATAATTGTGATTACGTAATATTATTTGTGAATAATTAATTATTGATTTATATGATAAAAATATTTATTTGATGTGGATATAAATGATGGATTTATTTATTTTATGTGGTTATAAATGAAGGAATTAATCTTTGAGGTGTTTTTATCGGTATTTTGTCGGAATGGAGGTATTAAAAATCATCAGTTTGTGGATTTTGGATATTTTTATTTGGAATTTGGAAAAACTCAAAGCTACAAAAGTTGTAGAATTTGATTTAGGTGTGGAATGGACATAAAATTAGTATTTTTACGATAAGCGGGCTATTTTCTATGAATTATTGAAGTTTTGGAAAATAAAATAATTTTTATTAAATTATGGGTGGGACCCACTTTTTTTTGGTTGGTGTTGAATAACATGTGAAATTTTTTTTTTTTTGAAAAAAGATGGAATGCTTTGAATTTTTTCAATTGGTGGTGGCGTGCGTAAAAAAAAAATAAAAAATAATATTATTTTATTATTTTAGTCTCTATGGCGTTCTAGCATTTTTCTATAAATAGGCGCTTAGGTTAGAATTGAAAATCACACACGAAAAGTTTTTTTTCTCTCTCTAGATTATCGGCGTATTTTTTGTGAGTATTTTGATACTTTGAGAGTTCTTTGTTGGTACAAGTTTTCCTTGACTTTATATCAGATATTCGATCGGAAATACAGTTATTTTGAGGTAAGGGATGTTATTTTCTTCTTAAATGATATTATTTTCTTTGATATCATTATCTTAGAAATATTGGTTTGAACTTTTTAATCAAATTTGGAACTTTTTTGTGTCGGGGTTCTTTTACTTATTCACGTATCGACATTCTTTATTCACGTATACGACCTTTATTCACGAATCGACCTTTATTATTCAAAAAAAAAATTTTTCTTTTTTGTCAAGAGATGTCTATTATGGTTTCTTATCTTTGATTGTATCCATGTTTTGATCTTTATTTTTGAATTACGCTTCAAAATTGGTTATTATGAAGTATTATTGATCTTGGATAAAAATTTATTATCTGAATCCCTAATATTTGTCCTTACATCTCCTTTGGATTCGTTTTTTTTCTTTAAAATATTTTTCATCATCCTCGGTCTTAAATGATGATATTCTTTGAATATCTTTGCTTTTTGTAGTGCAAAGATGAATGATTAATGATGAATATCTTTGGCGCGTAGTGCTGAAGATGAGCAGTGTTGAGATGAACATGACCATTTGGTGATATAAATGAATATCTTTGGCCTGTAGTGCAAAGATGAATATTTGATTAAAGATGTATATTGATTGATATTACAGGGATAAAATATTGATGATGGACTTTTAAATCTTAGAAGATAGTAGAATTCATTCTCTACGTGACTCTTCCAATGGATTGTTATTTTCGCTGCATTTGTTGATCTAAAACTTGTTGTCTATTATATTCTATCAGATTTTTTCCTGTTGAAGACTAATGATAATTTGTTGTATATTATCTTAGTCATAATATTCTTTACTGGGCTAGTTGAGCTCACCCTTTTCTTTTTTTGTTCCATTTTTCTTCTCAGGAGGTGAGAACATAGCGAGGATCGAGTCGGGGGTATGGGTGATGGTTCTAGAAAGATGTTTTAGCAGTCCTCACTATTTATTTACGTAAAATAGTGTATGAATAATTGTAATGAGGACTTATTTGAGTGTTGATATTATCTAGAAGACAATATTTGTATTTAAACTCACGGTATGTGTTGTTAAGTATTTTGCCACGACAATTGTATTATTGAAGTTGTAGTTTGCTTTTGTACCATGTATTTGGCGACTTCGAGAATGGGTGTTGTATACCTATTTTATTAATACAAATCAAAATATCTAAGTGGGATCAATTCCTAAAATATATGGGGTGTCCGATGACTTTATCGGGTAATTATCGAGTCTAAGACTCTATTCTATAACTCAATATCTATGAATATCAGTCATATCATTTTAAATAACTCAATAAACATTTATTATAATTTATCATAAATGTAAGACCCCAACTTTTATGAATAAAAATGAATTTTTTCTATAAATATCATTTTAAATATTATGGAATAAATTTGATATAATGTTATAGTTGTGGGTAATATTTATAAATTTTGCAAAATACATGCAAGTTGTTATATAATATTCGATTGGTCGGGGGAATATTCGTTTTAACGAGGGAATATTCAGATGACGGCAACACAATCATTGGTGGACCCCACAATGGAATTATTTGGATTGAGAAAACAATAAAAATATTTTTTATAAAATAACGGCTTGGAAGTTTTACGAATTAATCTTGTTGAACTACTTGGTAGTAAAAATGCTAAGTAATACCCGTGGTTGCATAGTAGGTTACGGTATTGATTATTAATGCTTACGTGAGAAGTCACATAGTTTTATTCAATTATTGTCAATATTTTATATATTATTAAATCAATAATTGAGATGACAGAGTTATTAATATTATTATTTGCAATATTAACGATGTCTAGAAGTTACTTGAGGAGAGGTTTAGTCACCTAATTGCGGCGCATAATAGGGAGAAATCCTTATTGGAAAGCCCTCTCTTTCTGGGAACGACCTGGTCGATTAATATTGTGAATTATAATAATGATGATAATGTTGTTAAATATTATGAGTTATAATTTTATTGAAGATTATGTTCGTGTTGATTAAGAAAAAGAATATTAATTGATAAGCAATAGATGTTTATTCTATTATCTTACTAAATTAATATTTATTCTATTAAATTTTGGAAGTGGGCGTATTATGTGATGAAAGGAGCAATCATCAATTTCCTTCCAAGTGGGGAGATGTTCTCATTGGACCATTTCTTTAAATTGGCATATGTTGTCCTTCCTAAATTGCCTACACCAATTACTGATAACCCGTGAACTTTTGTTCGATTCTTTTTCTTTCTTTTAACTGTGCGTCCGTGAATTTTTTTGTAAATAGTATCCTTCCATTCTCCTATAAATAGAAGCTCATTCCTTCATTATTTCTTACGAATTCACTGAAACTCTAGAGAGAAAAACTATAGAGAGAAAGAAGAAAAGAATTATGCTACTTCACTACTCCTATATCCAGTTTCTTTATAAGGTAAGGGGTATTATTTCTTTTGTATTCATGGAGAGAACTTCTGTTATTCCATTCTTTATTATTCTATTGGAATAACTCAGATATCACAGCGTCGTCGCCTCTATACTTGGTGAAATTCTTACGTTATTCCATTCTTTATTATTACATTTGGAATATCCATGTTCTCATGCGCTTTTACCTTTAATTCGTTCTGCTTTCTTTATTATTTTGTTGGAATATCATGTCTGCATGCGTTTTTACTGTATTGGACTGGTTAAAAGTCTTTATTATTCTCGTGGAACATCCAGCCGATTGTGAATTTACTTTAACTGGTTCCGTTATTTATTATTACATTGGAATAACTTTGTTATGCTAAGTACCGTATGCATGGTGATTTCTTTTGTTATTCCATTCTTTATTATACTCAGTTGGTTAAAGTTTTGACTTTATACTCCATGAAATTAATGAGAATATCCTTGATATTTGCGCTTCATCTAGTATCTTTTCATGAAAATATTCTTACGAGCATTCTTGAATTTTACTCTACAAAGAAGTATCATGTTGACAATTTGGATGTTATTAGTTCCTGAATAAATTAATTCTTGAACTTGTTTTATTGAATTCTTTTATCATTGTCATCATCCTCATGTTTATATTTTATTTAAAGTCATCTGCATTTTGTAGTTCATAGATGGACTTGGTATGATTATGACCGAGGATTATTGATTGTAATCAGCTTAGTAATATTACAAATTATGTGGTAAAAGTCCTCATTGGCCCATAGTGCATTGATGGACAGTTGTTAGCATGATCATGACCATTGATGAATACATGAATATCCTTGGCCCGTAGTGCATGGATAATTTGTGGTCGTGATACTAATGAATATCCTTGGGTAGTAGTAGTGCAGGGATGATGTGGATTATTTATTAAGCTGAGTCCCGGTGATAAAAGTGATGAAAAACCTTTTAAATCATAAAAGATAGTAGATTTTATTCTCTACTTGACTCTTTTAATGGATTGCTTGTTCTCGCAATTAAACTTGATGTCTATTATATTTATCGGTTTAACATTGTTGAAGACTAATGATAATTTATTACGCATTATCTTAGTCATAATATTTCTTCTTTGGGCTAGTTGAGCTCACCCTTTCTTTCAACGTTCTCTTCGAAAATGAGAACGTAAGCGGGACTAGTCGGGGAGCGGAGTGACGGTCTAGATGATAGTATTAGTAGTCCTCACTATTCTGTTAAATAGTGTGACAATAAATGTAATGGGGACTTATTCTGAGAGTGAATATTGTCTAGAAGACAATAATTGTATTAAAACTCACAGCTCTCTTATTTTATATTAAAGATTGTATTCGTATTATGTACCATGTATTTGGCGACTCAGAATAGGTGATGTATACCTATTTTGGGGGCGTCACAGGTTGTATCAGAGCTTAGGGATATGATCCTTGGCTGAGATGTGAGACAAGAACTAGGAAGGGAGAGACGGGGAATTCTTTCGCTAGTATGACCTACCTAAGTTTATTTGATATTTAATTGGTCGGTCAGAGTATATGGATAACATGTGATATGTTAATTAACCCTTGTTTTGTGGTAGTATTTGAAAATGGCATCCGAGAATGTTGAGAACATCAATGGAGCACAGGAGACCGTTGAGTCTCCACAGATATATAATCAGGATAATGTGCATCAGGAAGGCGACAATCCTCAGGAAAATAACAACACTAACCAGATGATGAACGATGGAATGTTCAGAGGCTTTATGCAATTCATAACATCAGGCAAGAGCGGCTCCTGTCCGAAATATAGGTGGAAACACTGGCAACTCTCGGACGGTCACCGCTAAGCAGTTCAAGGAACTGGGACCACCAGAGTTTTTTGGAGAGCCAAAACCACTTAAGGCGGAGACGTGGATAAAGCAGATCTACAAGATATTTGATGTCTTTGGATGCTCCGAGGAGCAAAAGGTTCCTTTGCCACCTTCATGTGTTGCGTCTGAGGCGTGATTCATCGGTGGGAATCAGAAATGTACTCAACTCGCCAGATGAAGATGACTTGGGAGAAATTCCAACAATTGTTCAACGACAAGTACTTTCCCGAAAGTATTTGTCACATGAAAGAGGTAGAGTTCATTAAGCTGGAGCAAAACAACATGACTGGGTGTCGCGATGACGAAGCCAAATTTGCCGAGTTGTCCCGGTTTGCGTCCCATTTGGTTGATAATGAGGAGAGAATGACGCGAATGTTTCTAAGAGGTTTGAAACCAGATACGTCAATATCTTATTTCTCATAAAGCTGTGTTTTATTCGGATGTTGTTAATAGGGCTCATTATTGAGCGCGATAATGAGTCAACCCAACCAAAAGAGAAAGCGGTCGGCAAAATGATAATACTAGTGATAGCAATCATCAAGCGGTGACAATAAGCGTGAGGCAATTAACATTCAAAATGGTAACCACTTGGTGGTAATCATGGCCAAAACAATAAAATGGACATTTCAAGAAAAAGAGATTCAACAATGATGGAAAGACGCGTCAAAGACCAAGCACCGTTGTTAAGGAAGGAGAAGCGACCACCTATCATATGCTTCAAATGCGGAGGGAGGACACATCGGTCAAATTGCGCGATGCCATCCAAAGCATGTTATAATTGTGGAAGAGAAGGTCACCTAACCCGATTTTGTCTTTCACCGAAGACAAGTTCAACTAGAATGGAGGCACCAAAGGACGTCCCAGAAAAGTCAAAGCCAGTAATGCAAGGGAGAGCGTTTGTCGTGACTTCCAGAAAGCAAGGAACCCGAACGAGGTCATCACAGGTAAGCTTATCATAAACTCTAGCGAAGTATATACCTTATTTGATACCGGTTCTACCCATTCTTTTATTTTCCTACTTTGCGCCAAGCGTTTAAATTTAACTCTGGAGAAATTAGACTTTGACTTATCTGTTGAAACTCCGTTGGGAGAAACCATCATTACATCCTTTATTTATAAGTCTTGTTTGTTTCAAATCGGTACCCTCACATTACACGTCGATCTTATTTCATTGAAAATACTTGCATTTGGACGTAATTCTAGGGATTGATTGGTTAACTACTCATCATGCAAAAATTGATTGTTTTCGTAAGGTTGTTAGCTTTCATATTCCTAAACAACCTATTGTTTAATTCAAACAACCAAACCATTAAAATCAATCACTTATCATCTCAAGCCATAAAGCTATTCGTTTATTAAAAAATGGATGTCAAGCTTTCTTAGCTCATGTCACGGATCTAAACAAAAATACGTCAGTTTTGAATGATATTTCTATTGTTAATGAATTTCCTGACGTATTCCCTGAAGAACTTCCTGGTCTACCCCCAGAACGTGAAATTGAATTTTGTATCGACCTTGAACCCGGTACAAAACCCATTTCCAAAGTCCTATATCGAATGGCTCCTATTGAACTTCAGGAGTTAAAGACCCAACTGCAGGAATTATTAGACATCGGTTTCATTCGTCCTAGTACGTCTCCTTGGGGTGCTCATGTTCTATTCGTGAAGAAGAAAGATGGGAGTATTCGACTTTGTATTGATTATCGGGAGTTGAATCATGTCACCATCAAAAATAGGTACCCATTGCCATGGATTGATGACCTGTTTGACCAGTTACAAGGCGCCAAATTCTTTTCAAAGATTGATCTTCGTTCCAGATATCACCAAATGAAGATTAGAACCGATGACATTCCAAAGATGGCTTTCAGAACTCGGTACGGGCATTATGAATTCTTAGTCATATCTTTTGGATTGACTAATGCTCCTGTTGTTTTCATGGATATGATGAACCGAGTATTCAAGGAATATTTGGATCACTTTGTGGTCGTCTTTATTGATGACATCCTTATTTATTCCAAAAGCCGTTAATATCATGAGCAACACTTGAGGCTGATACTCTAAATGCTTCGTGAATATAAGCTTTATGCCAAGTTGAAGAAATGCGAGTTCTGGCTTGAGGAAGTAGCATTCCTTGGGCACCTGTATCAAGTCATGGAATATCTGTTGACCCAGAAAAGATTGAAGTTATTCAAAGCTGGGAGGAACCCAAATCAGTGACCTAAGTATGTAGTTTTCTCGGCTTAGCTGGTTATTATTGGAGATTCGTGGAAGGATTTTCTCGAATCGCTACTCCATTAACTCAGCTGACTCGGAAAGATACAAAATTCGGTTAGAGCGAGGAATGTGAGAAGAGTTTTCAAGAACTCAGGAGAAGACTCATTTCAGCACCTATTCTGACAATACGGCTCGGAGGGATTTGTCATCTACAGTGATGCTTCAGGTAAAGGGTTAGGATGTGTTCTCATGCAACATGGAAAAGTCATAGCTTATGCCTCTCGACAACTCAAAGAATATGAGAGGAATTATCCTACTCATGATCTAGAGTTGGCAGTAGTCATTTTTGTACTAAAGATTTGGAGGCATTACTTATATGGGGAGAAAGTGGAGATCTTTACGGATCATAAAAGCCTCAAATATTTCTTCACTCAAAAGGAACTCAACATGTGACAAATGACATTGGCTTGAGCTGTTGAAAGATTATGATCATACCATCCAATACCATCCCGGAAAAGCAAGCGTGGTAATGACGATTAAGTAGAAGATCATATCGCGGGTACGAGTGCGATATTGTCAACGAAAGGCCCATTTTGTATGACTTGCAAAGGATTGAGATAGAGATAAAGACCTGAGGATCCACATGATGATGGAGAATATCTGAGTAGAACCGACTTTAATCGATAAAGTTAAAATTTGCTCAAACTACTGGACAGAGAGTCGATGCGTATGAGGAAGAAAGTGCAAGAAGGTCTTATCTTGGGAAGCAAGAATTGATGAAGAAGAACGAATACTTGAGTCAACTCGGACTTTTGTGTTCCTAATGACCACGATTTAATGTATAAAATCATGATGGGCGCACAACACACCGTTTGAAATCCATCACAGGGAGTATTAAAATGTATCATGATCTTGACATACATTTTGGTGGAACAATATGAAAGAGAGATAGTATTGTTTATCTCAAGGTGTTTAACGTGTCAACGAAAGTCAGGCGGACATCAAGTACCAAAAGGTCCATTGCAACCACTTGAAATTCCGGAATGGAAGTGGGAGCACATTACCATGGATTTCACATTCTTTGGTCTTCCAAAGGTTTCTCAAGGCATAGATGCAATTTGGGTCATTGTTGATAGATTGACCAAGTACGCTCACTTCTTACCAATCTGTAAAAACTTATACACTTGAACGTCTTGCTCGTATATATATAAATGAGATTGTAAGGCGCATGGTATGCCAGTATCCATAGTTTCTGATCGAGACCCAAGATTCACTTCAAGATTTTGGGTTAGTTTGCAAAAAGCTATGGCACGCGGATTTACAATTTAGTTTGGCATATCATCCTCAAACGGACGGACAATCGAGAGAGGACTATTCAAACTCTTGAAGATTTATTAAGATTACGTGTCCTTGACTTCAAGGAAGTTGGGACAAGTTCTACCGTTGGTGGAGTTTTCCTACAACAACGAGTTATCAAGCAAGTATTGGCATGGCTCCATTCGAAGCGTTGTATGGAAGAAAGTGTCATTCTCCCATATGCTGGGATGAGGTGGGTGAAGCAACATTGTTGGGACCGGAGTTAGTACGTATGACTACATAAAGGATTCAAATGATCCGACAACGTATAAAAACCTCGCAAGATTGACAAAAGAGTTATGCTGATCTTCATCGAAAGGACGTGGAATTTGATATTGGAGATCATGTGTTGTTATGTGTTGCTCCATGGAAAGGAGTTACGAGATTTGGAAAGAGAGGAAAGCTCAATCCTCGATTCATTGGCCCATTTTTAATCCTCGATCGAGTAGGGAATGTAGCCTATATAGACTTGCTTTATCGCCAAGTATGTCTCGTGTTCATAACGTTTTTCATATATCCATGTTACGTAAATATGTGAAAGACCCGAACCACATTATTGAGTTAGAACCTGGATTTAAATAGCGGAAGATTTAATGTATGAAGAGGTTCTATTCAAATCTTGGATAAGAAGGAACATATTCTACGCTCCAAGGTTATACCTCAAGTCAAAGTTTTATGGAGGAACCATGATGTTGAGGAAATTACACAGGAGTTAGAATCAAATAAAATCAAGGTATCCTTACCTCTTCGACATACCAGTACGTACCCTAATTTCGAGGGTGAAATTTCATAAGAAGGGAGATTGTAAGACCCCAACTTTTATGAATAAAAATGAATTTTTTCTATAAATATCATTTTGAATATTATGGAATAAATTTGATATAATGTTATAGTGTGGGTAATATTTATAAATTTTGCAAAAGTACGTGAAGTTGTTATATAATATTCGATTGGTGGGGAATATTCATTTTAACGAGGAATATTAAATGATGGCACAATCATTGGTGGACCCTACAAACGGAATTATTGTGGATTGAGAAAATGACAAAAATATTTTTATAAAAATAACGGCGGAAGTTTTACTGTTAATATTGTTGAACTACTTGGTAGTAAAAAAGTACGATGTCTGGCGTGTGGTTGCATAGTAGTAGTACTGCAGTATTGATTATTAATACTTATGTGAGAAGTCACATAGTTTTATTCAATTATTATTAATATTTATATATTATTAAATCAATAATTGAGATAGCGAGTTATTAATATTATTATTTGCAATATTAACGATGTCTAGAAGTTACGCCAAGGAGAGGTTTGGTCACCTAATTAAGGCGCTAATAGGGAGAAATCCATATTGAAAGCCCCTCTTTCCTCGAAACAACTGGTCGATTAATATTGTGAATTATAATAATGATGATAATGTTGTTAAATATTATGAGTTATACTTTTATTGAAGATTATGTTCGTGTTAATTAAGAAAAAGAATATTAATTGATAAGCAATAGATGTTTATTCTATTATCTTACTAAATTAATATTTATTCTATTAAATTTTGGAAGTGGGCGTATTATGTGATGAAAGGGGCAATCATCAATTTCCTTCCAAGTGGGTAATCTATTTAATTTGGCAGGATGTAGCTTGTTGACTAAAATCTCCAATTATGCTACTACTATTTGATAACTTATGAGTGGGGAGATGTTCTCATTGGACCATTTCTTTAAATTGGCATGTGTTGTCCTTCCTAAATTGCCTACACCAATTAGTGATAACCCGTGAACTTTTGTTCGATTCTTTTTCTTTCTTTTAACTGTGCGTCCGTGAATTTTTTTGTAAATAGTATCCTTCCATTCTGCTATAAATAGAAGCTCATTCCTTCATTATTTCTTACGAATTCACTGAAACTCTAGAGAGAGAAACTATAGAGAGAAAGAAGAAAAGAATTCTGCTACTTCACTACTCCTATATCCAATTTCTTTATAAGGTAAGAGGTATTATTTCTTTTGTATTCATGGAGAGAACTTCTGTTATTCAATTCTTTATTATTACGTTGAAATAACTCAGATACGCAAGCTACCCTATACTTGGTGAAATTCTTACTCGTTATTCCATTCTTTATTATTACATTGGAATATCACCTGCATTCATAGCGCTTTTGGGAGGACAATTAAAATCTTTAATATTCTGTCTTTATTATTTTATTGGAACATCCTGTTGGTGTGAATTTCGCCTGACCTGATTCCGTTATTTATTATTCTGTTGGAATAACTTGTCTATGCGAAGTACCGTATGCATGGTGATTTCTTTTGTTATTTCATTCTTTATTATACTCAGTTGGTTAAAGTTTTGACTTCTATACTCCATGAAATTAGCGGAATATCCTTAATATTTGCGCTTCATCTAGTATCTTTTCATGAAAATATTCTTCTGAGCATTCTTGAATTTTACTCTACAAAGAAGTATCATGTTGACAATTTGGATGTTATTAGTTCCTGAATAAATTAATTCTTGAACTTGTTTTATTGAATTCTTATATCATTGTCATCATCCTCATGTTTATATTTTTTTAAAGTCATCTGTGGCATGTAGTTCATAGATGGACTTGGTATGATTATGACCAGGGATTATTCGGTGTAACATGAGCGTAATGTTACAAATGATGTGGTAAAAGTCCTCATTAGCCCGTAGTGCATTGATGGACGGTTGTTGGCATGATCATGACCATTGATGAATACGAATATCCTTGGCCCGTAGTGCATGGATAATTTGTGGTCCCGATACTAATGAATATCTTTGGCGTAGTAATGCGGGGATGATGTGGATTATTTATTAAAAGTCGAGTCCCAATGATAAAAGTGATGAAAACCTTTTAAATCATAAAAGATAGTAGATTTTATTCTCTACTTGACTCTTTAAATGGATTGCTTGTTCATTCAGCTTAAACTTGATGTCTATTATATTTTATCGGTTTAACATTGTTGAAGACTAATGATAATTTATTACGCATTATCTTAGTCATAATATTTCTTCTTTGGGCTAGTTGAGCTCACCCTTTCTTTCTTTGTTCTCTTCGTAAATGAGAAGCGTAGTCGGGACTAGTGGAGAAGCGGGTGATACGGTCCAGATGATAGTATTAGTATCCTCACTATTCTGTTAAATAGTTGACAATAAATGTAATGGGGACTTATTCTGAGAGTGAATATTGTCTAGAAGACAATAATTGTATTAAAACTCACAGCTCTCTTGTTGTATATTAAAGATTGTATTCGTATTCTGTACCATATATTTGGCGACTCAGAATAGATGATATATATCTATTTTGGGGGCGTCACAATAAATTTTCAAACACCAGAATCATTATCAAATAATTTAAATATCAAACAATTCTATTATCATTAATATTTAATTAATATTAAACTATTAATGAAACCATTGTCAAAAATTTTAAAGTTATTTATAATAACTTAGAATATTTTTAAAGTATTAATATTCCCTTAAATGATTTTTAAAACATTTAAAATCATTTATAAATAATTACCATTAATATTTAAATATTAATGTACCATTTATCAAAATATTAAAAGTCATTAAGTATAACTTAAAATTCATTTATATCCTTTTGAAATGATTTTTAAATCAATAAAACTATTTTTAAACTATTTATTTAATATAATTATTAAATAAATTTAATATCATTAATGTTAAATAAATATCATTAATATTAAATTATTAATAAAATTATCCTTTAAATATTAAAAGTTATATTTTATAACTTAAAATATCTTTAAACACTTTATTTTCATTTAAAATAATTTTATAATATTAAAATCATTTTTAAACTAGATTATTTAGTATAATTATTAAATAACTTTAATATCATTAATAATAATTAGTTAATGAAATTCACCATAAAATATTAAAAGTCATTAAAATAACCTAAAATATTTTCTTATTCCATAATATAATTTTAAATGATTTTTAAGTATTAAAATCATTTTAAATAATTTATTTAATATAATTATTAAATAAATTAAATATTTTTAATATTCCAAAAATATTAAATATTTGTGAAATATATCCAAAATAATTAAAATATAATTTTGGACTTAAAAAATAATTTTTAATAATTTATTATATATTTTTAATAATTAAAAATTAATTTTCTATTATTATTTAATGAAAATATAATTTTTATAAATAAAATGTCGCTAAAGACCACCTATAGTGACAAAATCGTTGCTGTAGGTATTCTTCGTGTTCTTCATGCAAACCTAGATCTTCAAGCCAGTTACCGAGTGGGTGAGTTTGACCAAGTCTAATTCAGTGTGTTGTGTTTCTGTACTTATTTTTGGTCTGATCTGGTAGAGCTAATGTAAGACTACAAGATCCAGCAACAAACATGTTCATATCATGCATCAAATGAAAGATCTAAGCCATCAAACTGGTTGTCGAAGTCGTCGTTTCTTCATTTACAGGTGCTTCGAAATGAAGAAATGAATCATGGGCTCACTTTGGACTCCCACTACACTCTGATCGTGAAATGTTTTTGTGTTCTATAAACTTTAGTGTGTATCCAACATGTAAGACTACAGATTCATAACATAAAAGCATCAAAAAAACAATAAATTAGCGAGATATGCTAGGTCCAAAGGTCATTTCGAAAATCGTTCAAATGTTTTCTGGGTTTGCCCATAAAACAGCTATCGTGATCTTTTTGCCTACTTTGACCGGGCACTAAAGTCAGCCTACTTGACGTTTAGGAGATTTTAAGGCATAATCTTAAAGTACTTATACCATACTACAATATTGCTACAAGAACCGAAACAAAACAACTAACAACTCAAAGATCCAAGCCCATGAACTTGCTGTCAGAGCTTTCTGGGCAAGTTCACGGTCATTTTGATTTTAACCATCAATCTTTGGTCAACGTGGTTTGACCACGAATAACTTGCAATATAGACCAGATCTAAGCCTGATTCTTGTTCCAGATAAAAGATCACATATCATATTACAACTACAAACTTTCAAAACACAAAAATCATTAAAGATCATAGAGATATAAGGCCTGACATTCAATGTCAGACAACACATAACAAAATTTCCAGATTTTGAAGAACATCAAATCCGAGCCTCTAGATGTTATGGATCTAACATCTAGCAACCCAGATCATCAATATACACTACTAACAACATATTAAAACACAGAATCATAACATCTAACAACAGATTTATGGTCAGATTTCAAGCTAGGGTTTTATACCTTCTTTGATCAATTCTTGTTTCTAGCTTTCTGGTTTGATTGTGGTGTTAGTGGGGCTTGGTTTATGACTGATATATCTTGTTATTTTCAGAGGTGAGAGCTTGAGAGAGTTAAGATGGGTGTTGTGCCTAAAATGGCCTAACAAATGGTTATTTCTCTCTCTTAAGTTTATTTATAGAAGTATTGTAAGTGTGTGACTTACTATTATCCCCCATACTTTTGTTGTCCATTAGAAAAAACTCCTTATCGCTTCCAATTAAGCCTAATCATGTGATTAAGGGTGCTAAGTATATTTTCAACCAATGGAAAATTGACACACATGTACTTGATGTAAGAGTTATCATTTTAAGGAACTTGATTAGCTTTATTTGTTGCCTTAAAAGGCCTATTGTGGCCAGCTATATATATGCATGCCACTAATTCCTTTATTTAGCTTTTATTTTAATGCATAAATTAGATAAATCAAAGGTCTAGAATACCCTTAATTATGCGGGCTAAGTTTGGGCTTGAATTTGATTTCTTTTGGGCTTCTCCCATAATTGTTTTGGGCCATGTAATAATCATAGTCTAATAATTTTAATATATGTTACCCAAATTATTTATTTAGGGTTTAAAATAAAATATAATTAGTTTGCAAATTTATAATTAGGGTTTTCTTAATTTGATTAGGGTTCTAATCATACATGAACATTAGGGTTTATTATATAATAATTATGATTATCCTTGCTAATTTAGCAATTAGGGTTTATAATTTTTGGTAATTAGGGTTACCAAATCACAATTAGGGTTTATACTTAATAATTAGGATTTCAAGAAATTAATATATATAAATGCTAATTGGGGTTGACCTAGTTAATCGCAAAATCATACAACACAGTTATATAATAGTCTTGAACTCACAATTGAGTTTCAAATTAGGGTTTCCCACAGTAAAACTAGGGTTTGACATAATACACCATAACTGACAAATCATTGTCAGTCCACATACCTACAGTATATAATTATAGCACTGAAAAATCAAAATATAAATAATATTATATTATTATTCTCATTCCTTGATCAAAATCCAAAATTTGGGTTTGGATTCCATATCTGATTTATCTGTCATACTTAACATTATTAATTAAGTTAAAATAATTAACTTAATAATCTGAACAAAATTCATATAATAAAATAATTATTATAATAATTTTAAAAATCATTTCATATATTATATAAATAATATATGATTATATTTTCATGGAAAATAATTAATAAAAATATTTTTTGCTATAAAATTAATTATTATAAGAATATAATTTATAATGACCAATAATTCTAAAATAAAATTATTTAAAATCATTCTTGTAATAAATATATCACATAAATACATACACACATTATCTTGGCACATATTCCCCATAAATAAAAAAATAAATTTATACGCAAAATTTCTAATTTATTTGTATAGAAAATATCGGGTTACAGCAACTGAATCATAATGAATATCGATTGCAGATTTGCTTACATGAGTAAATTGTGTTCTGTTGATGTCTTAGTGTGAAACAAGTTGCTGAATCAACTTTCCTCAAAAGTATCTATTGCAATTCCTTATAGATGGAAGACTATATCAATTTTTATATAATCTGCTTCAGTAGTTTTGTCAATCTATCTACCTAGTAGTTTTGTCAGAGTGTGTGATTTGTTCTTTAAATTTTATAGATTGATCAAGTTTCTCAATTTGGTCTTAGGCTGTCAAATGTGAAGTGGAGCCTCATCTTGTCCAGTTTACAATATGGTTTTATTAATCTTTTGATTCTTTATGATAAATGGAAGTCCATATTTCATTTGTGTACCAAGTTCAAGTGTTTGGATTAATTCTTATGCTAGATCTGCTAAGATGTTCTCTTTTTTTCTTTTTCTTTTTCTTTTTTTTCAACATTTTTTACTTTTACTTTTTGGGTGTTAGACTATTTTGAGGCTCCTATCATCAATTAGGTATTTTCCAGTGTATATAGTTTCCATGCTCAAATATTCTACCCAAATATAGTCAGCAACTAGTCTAGACTATTTTTCAGTTTATTTCAGTTTTGTAGATAATCTAAACTGCATGGGTTCATGTCTTGCTATTTTAAATTCTAATAGATAAATATAATGCCATGGGGACAAAATTGTTCTCCCTTTGGCATTTTTGTAGAATTTCATGCTCCAAAAATAAAGAATATATTTATATAGAAAAGGAGAGTGTATCTGAATGAGAATAACTAATGGGTATTCCCAGAGTCTTGGAAGAAAAGAAAAATAGTCTTGGTTGATATATGATAGCTTTCCATTGAAGTTTTTATATTGGGTTTGAACAGGTATGAGAAACGGCACTTGTTGTCATACATTTGTTACACGTGGCTGGGTGGAGAGGGAGACTAAAAGTCTAGCTCAGTACAGTGACACATTCCTAATATACTATAAACGGCTGTAAGAATAGAAGCTATAAAAAACAGCTCTTTTAGCCATGCTACCTTGTACTTTTAATTTATGAAGAATTTTACAATGTATTTCTATGTGGTCTTGGTTACAATTTATTATTGTCTTAGCTAAAACCAAATCTTTATTTTCCTTTTAACTGGATATTGAAATCTAAATTTGAAGTTACATATCCTCAAATTACTATGGAAAAGTTGCTTCTTCCAAACACCAAGACATTAACAAATTTCTCAAAAATATGTATCTTGAAAGTATATGAAAGATCTTTGTGCCAGCGGGAACTTATCTAATCAAAGTGGCTGCGATTGGTTATTTCTTTTATCCAGTGAGACTATTTATATTTGTATATTTTTTGTTGATACAATTTTTAGTTGACTATAAATCAACATTCCATAAGTCTCTCCGTTCCAAATATAACAAGATAATTGTCAACATTTTCAAATTTCTGCACCACTTTCTTATGTGCAGGTAAATATAACAAGATAATTGTTATTCCTACCGAGATTTTGCATCTCCTGATGAAATTTCATTTGCATTAACTGCATACCAGCTCTTGTAGAAGAAAATGTCTCCATCACAATTATCTTGTTATAACCTTTTTTGTCATTAAAAATAATCTGACAGTTGAATTAGAAAATGCACAAGTTACTTTGGATGCTAGTCAAAATGAAAAATGAGGGATTCGTTGCATGAGTCTAAATCAAGTTCAAGCAGATACATGTTTGTATTTAATGACAATTCATTAAATTGCTAACTTTTCTATTTTGTCTAGTATAACTGTGACGCCCCCAAAATAGGTTCAATCCACCCAACCCATTCTGAGTCGCCAAATACATGGTACAGAAAATAACTAATACTTCATTATTATAATTGTCGTGCAAAATACGACAACACATATACTGTGAGTTTTAATATCAACTGTGACTCTCATCCCTTTACTTGGATAGAACCTCACATTGATACATTACATAAAGGTACAGTCAATAACTGTTTTAGAAATTAAAATCTTTGGAAAATGCTCAAGGAAAGCTTCGTACATGGGAGGCCATGCATCTAAGTTATAATAGATATCATATGACTCGAGAATTATCCTTAGTTGACCTAATAGACCCCAAAGAAAAACGAGAAGATTGCTATCATGTTTTTTCCAATGGCGAGTCTTCTCATGACATATAATTATCTCCATTGTCTCTAATTGAGAACTATATTTCAACCAAACTCCAAGATTATATAGGTAATGCTCGTAGATATAATCAGCAAGTGTATGTGCACAACCCTGTCTTATGATAATACGAAGTCGTAGGTCATTAGACATCTTGTATGATAGTGGAAAAATACCCTTTCAAAGTTGGGTTCACCTCACCTGTTTTATGGGAAACCTCAACAGCTATAGACCACCGTTCTATTCTCACATTACTCGGCCCTTTCGACCCATTTACACTTTTATTACGAAGGAATTGTGAAGCAAAAGGGTGAACACAACTAGCCCAAAGAAAGAATATCATGACTAAAGATAATTAAATTATCAATAGCCTTCATCAGTAATAAATCAGAGATTTAGAACATATGGTAGATGATAAAACTTTTCAACCATAGTTGCAGCGGAACGAGCAATCCTTTAGAAGAGTCAAATAGACCATAAGGTCTTAATTCTTTTCCATGTTAAAAGTCCACCAACAATGTTTTATCCCTATAACATCAATCAATAGTTTCTATCCACAATCACGTGTATAACTCATAATCATAATTGTAGTTCTAAATTCCTCTTCTCATCCAGGAAGAAGATAATTTTCATCACATGTCTTTACCTGAAACATCAAAGATCGTGGTTATACCAAATCACAGTTCCTGTTCATAATCATACTAATAAATTCATCTTTGACTCACGGGCCAAAGATATTCATCAACGATTCATCTTTGCACCACTGGGCCAAAGATATTCAACAACAGGACATCTTTGCACTATAGGCCAAAGATATTCATCAATGATTTATCTTTACACCATGTGCCAAAGATATTCAATAATAGGTCATCTTTGCACTACGGGCCAAAATATTCAACAACAAAGTCATCTTCAGACTACGGGCCAAAGATATTAATATCTCAAAGAAATATATAATCATTTCATAATTTTTATAAACAATAATTATAACCATGTTGATCAATTCACTTTTGCACTTAAGCTAAAGATAATCGTTTATAAATCCAATGGTCATGATCATACCAGTCAACAATTCATCTTTGCACTACCGGGCAAAGAGAACCCATAGTCACGATCATACCAATAATCTACACATCTTTACACTCAAGTGAAAGAGAAATTCCATCACCAAGGTTATAAAAATGTTATATATGATAATAAAAACAATATGATCAAAACATGAATTTAATTTTACGAGCAATATTCATAAATCAACGATAATTTGGTCAGAAAAAGAAACCAATTTTTTCGTGAATCCTATGAATAGTAACTCATAAATAGTAACTCTTGAATAATAACTCGTGAATAGTAACTCATGAATAGTACTCTGTATTCGTACATAGTACCGTATATGTAAATAATGTCATATATATGAATAGTATCGTATACGTGAATAGTAAAACCGACACGAAAAGGTAAAAATTTCCCAATAAAATTCATACCAATATTTTGGTATAATGATATTGAAAGAAATAATATCATTTACGAAAAAAATAACATCCCTTACCATCCCTTACCTCAAAAGAACAGTACTTCTGACCGAAATATCGGATGAAATGTTGAAGGAAACTTGCACTGAATAACAACTCTCAAAGTATCTAAATACTCAAAATAAGCTCGATAATATATAGAGAGAGAAAACTTATTTTTGGTGTGATTTTTAATTCTAACTAAGCACCCTATTTATAGGAAAATGCTAGAACGCCAAAGTAGACTAAATTAATAAAATATTAATTTTTTATTACCAATTCTCACGCACGCCATACTTGAAATCAAACTTTGAAATTCAGCAAATTCAAGAGATAAAATGACAAATGGGTCCCACCTTCTAGAAATCTCCACCAAAATCATTTATAAAAATAATTTCTGAATCAGTCACTTCTTAAAATTCATAACAAATAATACATTAATTTTTAATGGTTCAAAATTTGTGGACATATACTCAACTTATATATGATTAACATATCCAAAAATCACAACGATCCAACGGTCGGATTATAAATTATAACTCACGCAATATAGTTTAAGAACACTGATTTTTTCAGACTATGAGTCCTTTGGACCAGTTTCATTCAAACAGTCACCACGAAAAATCTATAAAGGATTTTTGGGTGATTCAAATTTTTGCATTTAGCTTACTTCCAGGGATTTCTTTTGATATATGGCTCATCTCCTAACTCATTATACACAAAGAGTTATAGATTTTACAAAATCAAGTAATAAACTATTTTTTCTGAAAAATCTCCATATTTTGTTCTTTTTTTGATTTCTAGATCTCTCTCATTTGATTCATGCACCGTGAATTTAGTGTAAAAATATCACCATTATTATATTATTATATAACCACATTATACATTTATAATGTAATATAATAATATAATTGAATAAATTATTTTATCAGAAAAGATAAAATATCAATTTTCAATAATTATCACTTTTCTAAAAATTCCTCCATTTATATCTCCATTAAAATAAATATTTCATTATCATATAAATCAATAATTAACTATTCATAAATAATATTACAGAATCACAATTATGACAACTAGGTCATTCCTAGGAAAGAAGGGGGCTTTCCGATAAGGATTTCTCCTTACTGGCGCGCAATTAGATGACCAAACCCCTTTCCTAGACAGAACTTCCTTAGATATTGCCACTAATGATATCTAATAATATTATTCAATTAATATGAATTATTGATCTGATGATGGAAATACTGTGCAGTGACAATTATTGAAACAATAATAATATAAAATATCAACGTAGCAATTATTGACTCAATATTGAACAGTAATTACTGTAACAATTATTGAGTAGTGCCTTCTTAAGTAAGAATCAATAATCCAAAATATCGTGCAATACCGTAAAGCATCATGCAACCCACGCCAGACATCAGTATTTTAACCACCAGTATTCCAATAGTTAATTGGTAACAACTACGTCGTTATTTATAAAAAAACTCATACTTGTCATTTTCTTCATCCGACAGTTATTCTGTTATGGGGCCCACAAATGGCTGCGTCGTCATACGAATATTCTCCGACAACATGAATATTCCACGACCAAGCAAATATTCCCCGACAACAATAAATATTTTATAACCACTTACTTATTTTGAAAAATTTATATATATCACCCTTAACTTTAAACTTTTATCAATTTAACTATTTCCTAAATAGAAAAATTGAATACTTTTATTTCATAAAATTTTGGGTCTTACAATCTCTCCTCCTTATGAAATTTTGTCCCCAAAATTTACGTACCTGGTATTTCGAAGAGTTGAGAATACCTTGCTTTCATTTCAGATTCCATCTTCCCTGTCATCATGATTTCTCCATTGCTCATCTCGTGTATTTCAAATATCATTCTAGAACACAGCTTCAAAACAAAGGTTAATTGACATATCACAATTTGTCAATTTATCAAGTAAGAAATTTCAGCTTAGGTAAGTCACATACTAGCGAAGTATATTACTCGTTTCTCCCCTCCTAGTTCTAGACTCAGATCTCCGTCAGCGACCATATCCCTAAGCTTTGATACCAACTGTGACGCCCCCAAAATAGGTCCAATCCACCCAACCCATTCTGAGTCGCCAAATACATGGTACAGAAAATAACTAATACTTCATTATACAATTGTCGTGCAAAATACGACAACACATATACTGTGAGTTTTAATACCAACTGTGACTCTCATCCCTTTACTTGGATAGCACCTCACATTGATACATTACATAAAGGTACAGTCAATAACTGTTTTAGAAATTAAAATCTTTGGAAAATGCTCAAGAAAACCTTCGTACATGGGAGGCTATGCATCTAAGTTATAATAGATATCATATGACTCGAGAATTATCCTTGGTTGACCCAATAGACCCCAAAGAAAAATGAGAAGATTGCTATCATGTTCTTTCTAATGGTGAGTTTTCTCTTGACATATAATTATCTCCATTGTCTCTAATTGAGAATTATATTTCAACCAAACTCCAAGATTATATAGAAAAGGTGCTTTCGTAGATATAATCAAGAAGTGCATGTACACAACCACGTCTTATGATAACACAAGTCGTAGGTCATTAGACATCTTGTATGATAGTGGCAAAACACCCTTCCAAAGTTGGGTTCACCTCACCTGCTTTTAGGGAAACCTCAATGACTATGAACCACATCGTTCTATTCCCCTGTTACCCCCGCTCGACCCAGCTACACTCTTATAACCTAAAAGGAATTGTGAAGCAAAAGGGTGAGCACAACTAGCCCAGTAAAGAATATCATGACTAAAGATAATTAAATTATCAATAGCCTTCATCAGTAATAAATCAGAAATCAATAATAAATCAGAGTCAAATAGACCATAAGGTCTATTATCTTTTCCATGTTAAAGTCCACCAACAATGTTTTATCCTTATAACATCAATCAACAGTTTCTATCCACAATCACGTGTATAACTCATAATCATAATTGTAGTTCTAAATTTCTCTTCTCATCCAGGACGAAGATAATTTTCATCACATGTCTTTACCTGAAACATCAAAGATCATGGTTATACCAAATCACAGTTCTTGTTCATAATCATACTAATAAATCAACAATTCATCTTTGCACTACAGACCAAAGATATTCAACAACAGGACATCTTTGCACTACAAGCCAAAGATATTCATCAACAGTTTATCTTTACACTACAGGCCAAAGATATTCAATAATAGGTCATCTTTGCACTACGAGCCAAAGATATTCAACAACAGGTCATCTTTGCACTACGGGCCAAAGATATTAATATCTCAAAGAAATATATAATCATTTCAGAATTTATATAAAAAATAATTATAACCATGTTGATCAATTAACCTTTGCACTTAATCTAAAGATAATCGTTTATAAATTCAATGGTCATGATCATACCAGTCAACAATTCATCTTTGCACTACTGGCCAAAGAGAACCCATAGTCACGATCATACCAATAATCTACCCATCTTTACACTCAAGTGAAAGAGAAATTTCATCACGAAGGTTATAAAAATGTTATATATGATAATAAAAACAATATGATCAAAACATGAATTTAATTTTAACAGCAGTATTCATAAATCAACGATAATTTGGTCAAAAAAAGAAATCAATTTTGTCGTGAATAGTACCCCGTGAATAGTAACTCATGAATAGTAACTCGTGAATAGTAACTCATGAATAGTAACTTATGAATAGTACTTTGTATTCGTACTTAGTACCGTATACATAAATAATGTAATATACGTAAATAGTATTAGATACATGAATAGTGCCGTATACGTGAATAGTACCGTATACGTGAATAGTAACCTCAACACAAAAAGGTAAAAATTTCCCAATAAAATTCATACCAATATTTCAGTATAATGATATTGAAAGAAATAATATCATTTACGAAGAAAATAACATCCCTTACCTCAAAAGAACAGTACTTCTGACTGGAATATCGGATGAAATATTGAAGAAAACTTGCACTGAATAGCAACTCTCAAAGTATCTAAATACTCACAAAATACGCTCGATAATATAGAGAGAGAAAACTTATTTCTGGTGTGATTTTCAATTCTAACTAAGCACCCTATTTATAGAAAAATGCTAGAACGCCAAAGCAGACTAAATTAATAAAATATTTATTTTGTATTACCAATTTTCACGCACGCCATACTTGAAATCAAACTTTGAAATTTAGAAAATTCAAGAGATAAAAGGACAAGTGGGTCCCACCTTCTACAAATCTCCACCAAAAATATTTATAAAAATAATTTCTGAATCAGTCACCTCTTAAAATTCATAACAAATCATACGGTAATTTTTAACAGTTCAAAATTTGTGGACATATACTAAACTTATATATGTATAACATATCCAAAAATCACAAAGATCCAACGGTCGGATTAAAAATTATAACTCACGCAATATAGCTTAAGAACACCGATTTTTTTTCGAACTATGAGTCCTTTGGACCAGTTTCATTCAAACAATCACCACAAAAAATTTATAAAGAATTTTTTGGTGATTCAAATTTCTGCGTTTAGCTTACTTCCAGGGCTTTCTTTTGATATATGGCTCATCTTCTAACTCATTATACACAAAGAGTTATAGATTTTACAAAATCAAGTAATAAACTAATTTTTCTAAAAAATCTCCATATTTTGTTCTTCTTTTGATTTCTAGATTTCTCTCATTTAATTCATACACCGTGAATTTAGTGTAAAAATATCACCATTATTATATTATTATATAACCACATTATACATTTTTAATGTAATATAATAATATATTTGAATAAATTATTTTATCAGAAAAGATAAAATATCAATTTTCAACAATTGTCACTTTTCTAAAAATTCCTCCATTTATATCCCCATTAAAATAAATATTTTCTTATCATATAAATCAATAATTAATTATTCACAAATAATATTACAGAATCACAATTATGACAACCAGGTCGTTTCCAGGAAAGAAGGGGGCTTTCCGATAAGGATTTCTCCTTATTGGCGCGCAATTAGATGACCAAACCCCTTTCTTAGACAGAACATCCTTAGACATTGCCAATAATGATATCTAATAATATTATTCAATTAATATGAATTATTGATCTGATGGTGGAAATACTTTGCAGTGACAATTATTGAAACAACAATAATATAAAATATCAACGTAGAAATTTTTGACTCAATATTGAACAGTAATTACTATAACAATTATTGAGTAGTGCCTTCTTACGTAAGAATCAATAATCCAACAATCTCGGTGCAATGCCGTGCTCTTGTGCAACCACGCAGATTCTTTGTATTTTAACCACTGTGTATTCCAACCGTGTTAATTGGTAACAACTTCTGCCGATTATTTATAAAAAAACACATACTTGTTATTTTTTCATCCCATGATTATTCTCTGTTATGGGGCCCACAAAATGGTTGCTGCCTGCCGTCAATCACGAATATTCCACGACCAAACGAATATTCCTCGACAACAATGGATATTTTATAACCACTTGCTTATTTTGAAAATTTTATATATATCACCCTTAACTTTAAACTTTTATCAATTTAACTATTTACTAAATAGAAAATTTGAATACTTTTATTTCATAAAATTTGGGGTCTTACAATAATGTTCTTAATCTCTCCTGTTCTTCTTTGTAGGCGCAAGCAGGATATAAGGCATATTTTATGGATAGTTTAATTAGGTAGTAGTTTAATTTTATGGATAATTTGGTATATTTTGTGGATGTAGTCAAATTCCCAATTCAATATAGTAGTAATTATATTGAAAAGTGAATTTGAGATGTATGGATAGTTTGGTATTATTGGGATGTAAACGTATTGTATGGTATTAATATTCTTTGTAATTGGTATATTTTGAATTTGAGATGTACGGATAGTAATATTATATATAATTGGTATATTTTGAATGTTTGGTACATTTTGTCTTTAAATAGATGACACCTTCTAAACGTTGTATAAATGTGTTTGAACGTTGTCTGTTGTTGCTTGCTAAGGTAGAGATCCAAAAACAGTTGTTATATGCATGTATTACAACATTTTTAAGTCAAACTACAACGTTTTAAAAACGTTGTATAAAGGGTGTCAAATAGATGACACATTCTAAACGTTGTATAAATGTGTCTAAACATTGTCTGATGTACAACTAATTAAATAAAATATGTAAAATAAAAAGATTCCATAAAAAAACAGTAAAAGGTAAGTACTATAATTTTTCCCACCCAATTACAGAATTACTGTTTCCATAATAAAAAAAATCTTACTTCCCGCTAAATCCAATTCTTATTTAACTTATTAAATCAACTAAAATGCATTCAATTGATAAAACTATATAATTTTAATGAGAAACAAAATAAAATTTTCAAATCTGCTTATGTGCATACACATGTATTAGTTTATTATTATTATTATTACTATTTTTCCCTTTTTACGGTAATCCAACTGAGAAAGGAGAGGACGAATACTAAAAATAAATTATAAAAAAAACCATTGTTTTTCTTAAAGAAAATTAATAAAAATTAAATAAAAATAATATTCTTTTTATAGAATGGAAGGCGTAATATACAATTATTCAAATATAAACACAATTCTAACACAATACACATAAACAAAAAAACATAATAAAAAGTTTTATGAATTTATGAAAACATAATGAAAATCATTTTTAATTAGTATTTTTGTATTTTTTTAATTAGTATTTGATGTAAATATGTTATATTTTGAATTTTAGTATTTTGATTAAATGATGTAAATATGTTATACAATTTATTTTATTTAATTAGTTGTTTTGATTAGTTAACAAAATAGTTTGAATTTTATTATTTTGATTAAATGATGTAAATATGTTATGGTTTTTTTATTTTGAATTTTAATATTTTTTGTTTTGATTAAATGATATATATTATTTTATTTATAATATATTTTATATTTAAGCCTGTCACGTTATCACATTTTAACCCCGTTTGTCTTCTGTTAACGGCAGGGGCACAAGCGACCCAAAAAATATAACGTTAAGAGTACTTTTGGAAAAAAAATATTAGTTTAGGGTGCAAGTGGGACATCGGGGTAAACATCAGGGGCATTTTTGACCCTTTGCCCACATTTTATAATCACTTGCTTATTTTAAAAAATTTATATATATCACCCTTAACTTTAAACTTTTATCAATTTAACTATTTACTAAATAGAAAAATTGAATACTTTTATTTCATAAAATTTGGGGTCTTACAATAATGTTCTTAATCTCTCCTGTTCTTCTTTGTAGTATGCAAATGTAATACAAGGCATATTTTATGGATAGTTTAAGTAGGTAGTAGTTTAATTTTATGGATAGTTTGGTATATTTTGTGGATGTAGTCAAATTCCCAATTCAATATAGTAGTAATTATATTGAAAAGTGAATTTGAGATGTATGGATAGTTTGGTATTATTGGGATGTAAACGTATTGTATGGTATTAATATTCTTTGTAATTGGTATATTTTGAATTTGAGATGTACGGATAGTAATATTATTTATAATTGGTATATTTTGAATGTTTGGTACATTTTGTCTTTAAATAGATGACACCTTCTAAACGTTGTATAAATGTGTTTAAACGTTGTCTGTTGTTGCTTGCTAAGGTAGAGTTCCAAAAACAGTTGTTATATGCATGTATTACAACATTTTAAGTCAAACTACAACGTTTTAAAAACGTTGTATAAAGGGTGTTAAATAGATGACACCTTCTAAACGTTGTATAAATGTGTCTAAACATTGTCTGATGTATAAAATTACAACATTTTAAGCCAGAAAACGTTGTGGAATCATACCATTTACAACGTTTTAAAGCATCCAATGATTTTTGGAAAATAAATATACAACGTTTTTAAAGAAAAAACGTTGTATAATGTGTCAAACTACAACGTTTTAAAAACATTGTATAAAGGGTGTCAAATAGATGACACCCTTAACCAAGACGTTACTGGGATGCAACCACAACGTTTTTTACGCGTTATCTATTTACTGTTTTGTAGTAGTGCGTCACACGGTTGGTCACCGCTAAGCAATTCAAGGAACCGAAGTTTTTGGAAAAGCCAGAGCCACTTAAGGCAGAGACGTGGATTAAGCAGATCACCAAGATATTTGATGTCTTGAGATGCTCAAAGGAGCAAAAGGTTTTATTTGCCACCTTTATGTTGCGACGAAAGGCAGATTACAAGTGGAAATCTGTAAAACGTACTCATCTTTTCGCAATGAAGATGTCTTGGAAGAAGTTTCAAGAATTATTCAACGACAAGTACTTTCCTGAGAGTATTCGTCATATGAAGGAGGTGGAATTCATCAAGCTAGAATAAAACAATATGAACGTATCGCAATACGAGGCAAAGTTTGCAGAGTTATCCCGGTTTGCATCCCATTTGGTAGATAATGAGGAGCATATGACGCGAATGTTTCTGCAAGGTTTGAAACTTGAAATTCATTAATACCTCATTTCTCACAAACTTTGTTTATATTCAGATGTTATCAATAAGGCTCAATTATTGGAGCGCGATAATTTATCAGCCTAACCAACAGATAGCAGCCGGTAAAATGATAGTAGTCATACCAGTGGTAGCAGTCATCGAAGCGGTGACAACAAACGTGGAGGAAATTATCATGCCAGAAATGGTAACCACTTCGGTGGTAATCCTGGCTAAGATAATAGAAGAAATGAGTCAAGTGAAAATTTCAAAAAGTGGAGATTCAACAATGATGGAAAGACAGTAGCACCAGCACCCATTTTCAAGGAAGAAGAACGACCACCGGTCGTATGCTACATATGCAGAGAGGAGGGACACATCAGTTCAAACTGTACGCAGAAACCCAAAGTGTGTTTCAATTACGGAAGAGAATGTCACCTAGCTTGATTTTGTTGTGTAGTAAAGTCAAGTCCAGCTGGGATGGTGACACCAAAGGCTGTCCCAGACAAGTCAAAGCCGGTAGTTTAAGGGAGAGCATTTGTCGTGACCTCCCAAAAAGTGAGGAACCCGAACAAAGTTATCACAGATAAACTAATCATAAACTTTTGCGAAGTCTATACCTTATTTGATACCGGTTATACCCATTCTTTTATTTCATCTACTTGCGCTCAACGTTTAAATTTGACTTCAGAGAAATTAGACTTTGACTTATTTGTTGAAACTCCATTGGGAGAAACCTTTATCACATCCACTGTTTATAAATCTTGTTTGATTCAAATCGACTCTTTCACATTACCTGTTGATCTCATCTCTTTGAAAATACTTACATTTGATATGATTTTTGTGATTGATTGGTTAACTACTCATCATGCTAAAATTGATTATTTTCGTAAGGTTATTAGTTTTCATATTCCTAACCAACCTATTATGCTAATTCAAGCAACCAAACCACAAAATTCAATCACAGTCATATCAAGCCATAAAGCTATTCGTTTATTAAAAATAAATGTCAAGCTTTCTTAGCCCATGTCATTGATTTAAACAAAAATACGTCAGATTTGAATGATATTTCTATTATTAATAAATTTCCTTATGTATTCCCTGAAGAACTTCCTGGCCTACCCCCAGAGCGTGAAATCAAATTTTGTATTGACCTTGAACCCGGTACAAAACCCATTTCCAAAACCCCATATCGAATGGCTCCTATTGAACTTCAGGAGTTAAAAACTCAATTGCAGGAACTGTTAGACATCGGTTTCATTCGTTCTAGTACATCTCCTTGAGGTGCTCCTATTTTATTCGTAAAGAAGAAAGATGAGAATATGCAAATTTGCATTGATTATCGGGAGTTGAATCATGTCACCATCAAAAATAGGTACCCATTACCTCGCATTGATGACTTGTTTGACCAGTTGCAAGGTGCTAAATTATTTTCAAAGATCGATCTTCGTTCCAGATATCATCAGTTAAAGATTAAAACTGATGACATTCCAAAGACTGCTTTCAAAACTCGGTACGGGCATTACGAATTCCTAGTCATGTCTTTTGGATTGACTACTGCTCCTGCTGCCTTCATGCATATGATCTGTAAGACCCAAACTTTAATGAGTAAAGATTAATTTTTTCTAAATATTATTTTAAATATTATGGTGTGGATTTGATATAATGTTATAGTTGTGGATAATATTTATAAATTTTGCAAAGTAAGCAAATTGTTATAAAATATTCATTTTGTCGGGGAATATTCTTTTTGCCGAGGAATATACGTACAACGACACAATCATTGATGGACCCCACAACGGAATAATTGTCAGAGTTAGAAAACTACATAATTATCTTTTTATAAAAATAACAGCAAAAGTTTTGTCGTTAACTGTAGAAATAACCGGTGATAGAAGTACAGTAATACGTGTGGTTGCATAGTAGTGCACAGTATTGATTATTGATACTTATGTGAGAAGTCACTAAGTTATACTCAATTATTGCTATAGTAATTGCTGCATAATATCTCACGTTATGATTTAATTATTGTCACAGTATCATCTGCACAATATTTTATATTATTAAATCAATAATTGAGACTGCAAAGTTATTCATATTATTATTTGCATTATTGACGATGTCTAGAAAGTTCTGTCGAGGAAAGGGGTTTGGTCACCTAATTACGCGCCAATAAGGAGAAGTCCTTATCGGAAAGCCCCCTCGTTTCACATTATAGGCGTCGAACCACTTGTCATTTCACATTACAGGCGTCGAACCACTTGTCATTTCACATTACAGGCGTCGAACCACTTGTTGTTTCACATTACAGACATCAAACCACTTGTTGTTTTACATTACAGGCGTCAAACCACTTTTCTTTTCACATCACCAGTCGTCAAGCCACTTGCCTCTTCACATTGCAAGGGCTAAGCTAGAAATCTTCTATAAATAGAAGCTTATTTCTTCTCTCATTCTCACCAATTCACTACGACTCACAAGAGAATTCTATAGAGAGAGAATCAGAGAGAAAGAAGAAGAGTATTATGTTACTACACTATTGCAGTATCCAATCTCCTACTAAGGTAAGGGGGTATTATTTTTTTCGTATTCGTAAGGGATATTATTTTTGTTCAATATTCGTATGAAATAATATTTTCTTCCATACTCTAATATGTAAGTAATATTATTTCATTTCAAATTCTGAATTCCACACTCATGTTGTTAAAGTATTGCTTCTATACTCCTTGAAATTAGTAGAATATCCTTGAAATTTGCGCTTAATCTAGTATCGTTTCACAAGGATATTTTTTTTGAACATTCTTGTTAAAGTTTAATCTTTTCATGCCTAAGTACTATTCACGGGGTACTATTCATGAATTACTATTCATGAGGTACTATTCACCCGGGGTACTATTCATGACAAAAATTGATTTCTTTTCTGTCTAAATTATTTTTGATACAATATTATTCTTGAATTTTACTCCACAAAGCAGTATCATGTTGACATTTCAAATATTATTGAATTCTGGATAAATTGAATTATAAATCTTTAAAATTTATCCTTACTCTCATTTAATTTAATTCTTATATCATTGTCATCATCCTCATGCTTATATTGTGATAAAAGTCATCTTTGGCCGTAGTGCATAAATGGACTGTTGATTGGTATGATTATGACCAGGGATTATTCGGTATAATCGTGACCCGTAATGTTGCAAATGATATAGTAAAAGTCCTCATTAGCCCGTAGTGCATTGATGGACAGTTGTTGGCATGATCATGACCATTGGTGATAATAATGAATATCATTGGCCCGTAGTGCATGGATAATTCAGTGATGTGGATTATTTATTTAGCTGAGTCTCAGCAATAAAAGTGATGATAAATTTTTTAAATCATAGAAGATAATAGATATCACGCTCTACTTGACTCTTCTAATGGATTAATTGTTTCGCTACAGTTAAACTTGAAGTTTATTATATTTTATTTGTTTAACACTGTTGAATGCTAACGATAATATATTCTGCATTATCTTAGTCATAATATTTCTCACTGGGCTAGTTGAGCTCACCATTTTGCTTTCATTGTTCTCTTCAGGAAATGAGAACGTAGCCGGGACTAGTCGGGGAATGGAGTGATGGCTCGAGATGGTTGTTTTAGTAGTCCTCCCTATTTAGTGTGATAATAAATGTAATGAGAATTGAATTTGAGTTTGGATATTTTCTATGAGACAATATTCGTGTAAAAACTCAGCTATGTCTTGTCGTATCTTACACGATAGTTGTATTAATTAAGTTTGTATTTGAATACTGTACCATATATTTGGCGACTCAAGATGGGTGATGTATACCTATTTTGGGGGCGTCACAGTTGGTATCAAAGCTTAGCGATATGATCTCTGGCTAAGATGTGAGACTATAACTAGGAGGGGAGAGACGGGGAAATCCTTCGCTAGTATGACCTACCTAAGTTTATTTGTTATTTAATTGGTCGGTCAGAATATAGGGATAATATGTGGCATGTCAATTAACCTTTGTTTTGTGGCAGTGCTTGAAAATGGCATCTGAAAATGTTGAGATAAGCAATGGAGCACATAAGACCGTTGAGTCACCGATGATCAATAACTAGGATAATGTGCATCAGGAAGATAATAATCCTCAGGTAAACAACAACACCGATCAAATGATGAACGATGGGATGTTCAGAAGCTTTTTGCAATTTATGCAGCACCAAGCGAGAGAGACTCCTGTGCAAAATGCAGGTGGAAACACTGGAAACTCATGAATGGTCACCGCTAAGCACTTCAAGGAGCTGGGACCACCAGAATTTTTGGGAAAGCCAGAACCACTTAAGGCAGAGACGTGGATAAAACAGATCACCTATTTGATGTCTTGGGATGCTCCGAGGAGCAAAAGGTTCCCTTTGCCACCTTCATGTTATGAGGAGAGGTAGATTATTGGTGGAAATCTATAAAGCGTACTCAACCTGCCGTATTGAAGATGTCTTGGGAGAAGTTCCAAGAACTGTTCAACGACAAGTACTTTTCCGAAAGTATTCGTCACATGAAGGAGGTGGAATTTATCAAGTTGGAACAAAACAATATGACAGTGTCGCAGTACAAAGCTAAGTTTGCCGAGTTGTCCCAGTTTGCATCCCATTTGGTAGATAATGAGGAGTGTATGACGCGGAGGTTTCTAAGAGGTTTGAAACCTGAAATACGTCAATACCTCATTTTTCACAAACTTTGCTTGTATTTAGATGTTGTGAATAGGGCTCAGTTATTGGAGCGCAATAATGAGTCAACCCAACCAAGAGATAGCAGCCGACAAAACGATAATACCAGTGGTAGCAATCATTGAAGCGATTACAACAAATGTGGAGGAAATCAACATGCCAGAAATGGTAACCACTTCAGTGGTAATCATGGCCAATATAATAGAAGCAGAAATTTCAAGAAAAGGAGCTTCAATAATGATGGAAAGATGTCAGCACCAGCACCCATTTTTAAGGAAGAGAAACGATCACCGGTCGTATGCTACAATTGCGGAGGGGAGGGACACATCAGTCTAAACTATATACAGTAGTCCAAAGCGTGTTATAATTACGGAAGAGAAGGTCACCTAGCCCAATTTTGTCGTGCAGTGAAGTCAAGTCCAGCTGGGATAGAGACACCAAAGGCTATCCCAGACAAGTCAAAGTCGGTAGTTCAACGGAGAGCGTTTGTCGTGACCCCCCAAAAAGCAAGGAACCCAAATGAAGTTATCACGGATAAGCTAATAATAAACTTTTGCGAAGTCTATACCTTATTTGATACCGGTTCTACCTATTCTTTTATTTCTCCTACTTGCGCTCAACGTTTAAATTTAACTCCAGAGAAATTAGACTTTGACTTATCTGTTGAAACTCCGTTGGGAGAAACCTTTATTACATCCACTATTTATAAGTCTTGTTTGATTCAAGACGGCACCCTTACATTACCTTTCGATCTTATCTCTTTGACAATACTTGCATTTGATGTGATTTTAGGGATTGATTAGTTAACTACTCATCATGCTAAAATTTATTATTTTCGTAACGTTGTTTACTTTCATATTCCTAACCAACCTATTATGCGAATTCAAGCAACCAAACAACTAAAGTCAATCACTGCCATATCAAGCCATAAAGCCATTCGTTTATTAAAAACGGATGTCAAGCTTTCTTAGCCCATGTCACATATTTAAACAAAAATACGTCAAATTTGAATGATATTTCTATTGTTAATAAGTTTCCTGACGTATTCCTTGAAGAACTTCCTGGCCTACCCCCAAAGCATGAAATCGAGTTTTGTATTGATCTTGAACCCAATACAAAATCCATTTCCAAAGCCCCATATCGAATGACTCCTATTGAACTTCAGGAGTTAAAAACCTAACTGCAACAATTGTTAGACATCGGTTTCATTCGTCCTAGTACGTCTCCTTGGGGTGCCCCTGTTCTATTCGTAAAGAAGAAAGATGGAACTATGCGACTTTGTATTGATTATCGGGAGTTGAATCATGTCACCGTCAAAAATAGGTACCCATTACCTCGAATTGATGACATGTTTGACCAGTTGCAAGGTGCTAAATTCTTTTCAAAGATCGATCTTTGTTTCGGATATCATCGTTTAAAAGTTAAAATAGGTGACATTCCAAAGACTTCTTTCAAAACTCGGTACGGGCATTACGAATTCCTAGTCATGTCTTTTGGATTGACTAATGCTCCTTTGGCCTTCATAGATATGATGAACCGAGTATTCAAGGAATAATTGGATCATTTTGTTGATTTATTTATTGATGACATCCTCATATACTCCAAATGTCATGAAGATCATGAGCAACACTTGAGGCAAATACTCCAAAAGCTTTGTGAAAACAAGCTATATGCCAAGTTGAAGAAATGCGAGTTCTGGCTTGAGGAAGTAGCATTCCTTGGGCACGTGATATCAATTCATTGAATATCTGTTGACTCGGCAAAGATTGAAGCAATTCAAAACTGGGAACAACACAAACACATAAACAAACAAATACTTGGGCGTGGTTTGAAACATTTCAATTGGTACTTGAATGTCATTTATTTCAGTAAAACAAATGAAAATATTAGCCTCTCCTGTGAACAAAATAATTACTTTTCCTTCTCCATACAAATATCAACACCTCAATTCAAGATGAACTTGGAAGCTCATAATTCTTGCATTTCGTAAAATCAGTTGTCGTACCACTACTCAAATAACAATATACAAATCACCCCTCAACTCTCAAGTGCACCAACATTTTACAGATTGCACCCATTACAATTTAAAATGAAACGAATTTTGTTGCCCCCAAATCCCAATAGAGGATGAAAAATGATTTATATGTGAAAAATTTATAACAAAATTGAATTACTCCATCACAAAGTTAAAATGTAAATTTAGCAAAAAAAAAAGAAGTTAATATGTAACATATAAAATTAGTACTTTGAAGAAAACAAACCAACAACCTATGAATCATACTGAATATGCACAACCAATACCTCTAAAGGTCTAATTTCAATTGAAAATAAGAATGAAATCCATATACCTCTAAAGGTCTAATACGTTATATATAAGCTTAGCGAAGAAACTAATATGGTCGATCGGACATATGCATCTATATAGACTATATTGATGGACAAGAAGTAAACTAATATATAAGCAGATAAACTAATATATATTAGCAAACTAATATGGTCGATCGGACATATGCACGTATATTGATGGACAAGAAAACAGATAACGTATGAGATCGAGAGATCGAGAGAAAAGAGATGAAGAAGTTGCAACAAAAGAAGAGAAAGAAGACAAGAATGAATTAAGTAGAGTTCCAGCCGAGGAGGACTCACCATCGTCATCGACTTCCGATTCAGAGTTCGAGTCTTCGACATTTGCTATGGATTTGGGATGATTCTTGTCACTTGAGAGTTGAGAGATTCAGATTGAGAGTTTGAGACTTGAGATGAGAAGAGAGTTATTCGACTTCACACGTCGGCTAGGGCTGGTAATGCCTAATACGTTGAGCGGCTGAGGTGAGTCATTAGTAGTATTTTATTTATTTTAAGTGATTTGTTCGGTTATTCGGGTAAACCGAATAACCCAAAAATAATGTCCGTAAAAACTAACTAAAAACCGTATATAATTTCGGATATAACTGAAATGGTAAAAATAACCGAATTATCAAAAAAATTCGGTTAATTTATTTTGGTTCGGTTCGGTAATTCGGTTATATCCATTTTTTAGCTCAGTCCTAACCAGAGATTATCGAAATGTAAAAGGTTCGTAAAATGCGAACCTGAACCTTACAAAAAGGGTAGAACTCAATTACCATAAATAGCACAAAGCAATCTAATGAAATTGATTAATCAAGATGAATGACACGAGTTTAACATGGGTAGATCTGCATCGCAGCAAAAGAGCACCGGAACAATCAAATGACAGCAATGAGGCGATGAATGATCTAACGACATAGTATATTATCTACCATATTCGTACCTGATGAGACTTGAAAGATCGAGAGTTCGAGATGAAGGGCCACCGAAGGCGATGAGGCGATCGCCGTCGGCGTCGGCCGAGAGATTGAGACTTGAGAGTTCCAAGTTCCGAGTTTGAGATCTGGGTTTGGGTTGAGAGATTGAGACTAGAGATTGAGAGTTCGAGATCTGGATTTGGGAATTGATAGTAGGAAGCGAATTCAGAGTGCTAGCCGGCTAGTAATTTAGTAAAGTAGACAAGTAGTCATAACTCAGATTATTATTTTAACTTAACTGCTGACTGTTGTGCAACCTTGCAACTTGCAAGGATTTTTTTAAAAAAAGCTTTAATTTTTTTTAAAAAAATTTTATTTTTAAACGAATATTTTTTAAAAGATAAAAACTTCAACGACCGCCGTTGGGAGTAAAGTCTCACATTTAATCTGAGGTTAAATATTGAAAGCCATTTGAAATAGCGTTGAATTTTTTGATTTTTTTGGCTAAAAATCAGAAAGGCAACCAGCGCCACTCTTCTTTTTTATAAATTTATTTTTTTTAAATTTATTTTTAAATAAAATAGGGATAAAATTGATATTACATTAATATGAGTCCAACTAACTTATTAAGAATGACTTATAAGTCATTTTTAAATTACTTTATTTTGTTTTAGTTCATAAAACATAATAAAAAAAATTTCATGTTTTATGTTTTCTCTTATAACTAATAGTATTATAATTTAATTTTATAATATATTTGGGAAAAAGGTAAAAGGAGAACTAGGAATAGCTAGTGGTATAACATTACTATTCTTCTTTTTATGTTTTATTTTTGGACTTAAAAATATGTTCATGATTTAAGTTACTCCTTCCGTCTAAGAATAAAAGTTCTAATTATTTTATGTAATCTCAAGTTAAATATTTACTTATATTAAATAATTAATTTTTTTTACAATAATTTTTGCATAATATCCTTAGTATTAAATGTCTTATTTTTATTATTTATAAATATTTATATAATATCACTAGTCATGTATAGAAAAATATGCAATTAGATAAAAATTTAAATATGAATAATTTTATCATTTGACTTTTTTTTAAATTCGCATAAAATCAATCATCATTTTCATTCTCGGAGTGAGGGAGTACTTATAAGTATATCATACTTCTATCTAGAAATAGGAAACATTGAAAGCATAGAATGACTCAGTGGTAGCTTAATGGCTGAGTAACCCATAGGTCTTAGGTTCAAAATTTAGCTGTGATATTTTTACTTCTTATGTTATATTTTTTGTGTATTAGATAAATTCTATTACCATCTATATATATAGATACCCATCTTAAATCTCCACATTAAACTAAATATATATAAAGTAACTATGAATATTTATATATATATATATATATATATATATAAATTTATCTCTAAATATTCATATAAATATTTTAAAACAAATATTCATATAAATTTATCTTTAAGATTTATAAACAAATATTTATTTATAAATTTATAAATATTTCATCTAAACTTTAGATATGAATATTTTTATAAATATTTATATGAATATTTAGAGATAAATTTATAAATATTTATATGAATATTTGTTTATATATATATATATATATATATATATATATATATATATATATATATATATATATATATATATACACACACACACACACACACATATAGGCTTAAATATGAATTAGTACCCTAAACTATAGGTCAGATTCCATTTCGGTGATCCACCTTTTAATTTTGTCAATTAGGTGATTAAACTATTAATTTTTTCCAATTACAACAAATTGAACACGCCACGTCAGAAATTGCTGACGTGGCTAATTGTGTGGGGTCTTAAGAAGCTTATGTGGCAAAAAAACTATTTTTTATTCATTACATAAATAAATTTGTTTAAATAAAGGGCAAAATGGTTAAAACATAATTTAACATTTCAAATTTAAATAAAACAAACATTAAACTCGGTTCAATCATGGCCACCAACTGTACCAACCTCAAACTCATCTATCTCTCCCGTGAACGACCTCTCAAGGTGAAATCCCACCTCAAATATCCTCTCTCACCGCCTCCTCGCATAGACCTCTCCAACAACAACCTCAAAGGCCCAATCCCCACGGAATTCTCATCACTCACCCAACCATTTCTACAGAAATCAAAAAATTCAAAAAATTCCATGTATAAACCCTAGGCAACATAAACAAAAGCAGAAATCCTAATTGCAAACTTAAACCAAAGAACCAAATTGCAAACCCAAACCAACAATCAAATGAAACCCAAACCAAAATGAAAGATCAAAAGACAAAAAAATTATTATTTCTTTGAAATTATAGATTTAAGAGATTAGACAAATTTCCTAGATCTCGAGGCAATTGCTAAAAAGCGAACAGTAACACCATATCAAATTTAGGAAATGCATGTAAGAAAAGCTGAATGCGAAAACAATAAGAAAATTAGTTTCTTCTTGAGTGAAGAGAAGGCTTGATGAAGCCTAGTAGGATCCCCTCGGTGGTGGAAGTCCAGTAGAGGCTGGATCCCTCGAGGCGGAGAGTATGTTCGGAAGAAAAGTCCATTTAGCTTTGAGGATTCGGTCCCTAGCTCTCCACTTTCTAGAGTGGTAACTCTCTACCAAGGTACAGTGAAGGATCGGGGATCGAGTTCTTTAATAATATGTCAAGGTATGATTCTTTCAAAGACGCGTTAACATGCGACTTCTCTTCTCGGAGGAATCCTTCACAAGATTCGACTCCATGAAAGCAAAGACCTCGAGCTTTGACCATGAGCGAATAATAAAATGGGCGTGAAGAGAGAGAGAGAGATTATTTACTGCATTCTGTAAAAATGGGCGTGAAGAGAGAGAGGGGGAGGAAGAGATAATGGCTATGACCATTTTATCCTCTAATATATTTAAATTATTTAATTAAAAAAATAAAAAAATATTTTTTTATACACATTCGATTGAGTCCCATTCAGAGGATATCGCCAAGGCCAATTTGTCGACAAACAATTCTTGACGTGGCAGACTTAATTTGTTGCAATTGGAAATAATTAATAGTTCAATCATCTAATTGACAAAATTAAAAGGTGGATCACCGAAGTGGAATATGGCCTATAATTTAGGGTAGTAAATTATATTTAAGCCATATATATATATACATCACCCATCTTGAGTACCAAATACATGGTATAAAATTCAAATACAACTTAATAATACAACTATCGTGTAAAATACGACAAAACATAAACTGAGAGTTTTAAAACGAATATTGTCATCTAGGTAGTATTCAACTAAAATGGAGTCCTCAATACATTTATTATTACACTATTTCATAGAATAGTGAGGACTACTAATGCTATCATCTGGACCATCACTCCGTTTCCTGACTAGTCCCGACTACGTTCTCATTTCCCGAAGAGGACGATGAAAGCAAAAGGGTGAGCTCAACTAGCCCAGTAAGAAATATTATGATTAAGATAATGCAGAATATTTTATCGTTAGCCTTCAATGATGTTAAAGCGATAAAATATAACAAACATCAAGTTTAAGCTGCGGTGGAACATGCAATCCATTAGAAGAGTCAAGTAGAGCATAAAATCTACTATCTTACTATGATTTAAAAGGTTTTCATCACTTTTATATTTGAGACTCAACAATAAATAATCCACATCATCGAATCACCTTACTTTTCTGCCAAGGATATTCTTTAGTATCACGACCACAAATTATCCATGCACTACGGGCCAAGGATATTCGTGTATTCATCAATGATCATGATCATGCCAACAACTGTCCATCAATGCTCTACGGGCCAATGAGGACTTTTACCACATCATTTGTAACATTACGGTCATGATTATACCGAATAATCCCTAGTCATAATCATACCAAGTCCATCTATGCACTACAGGCCACAGATGACTTTCAACATAATATAAACATGAGGATGACGACAATGATATAAGAATTCAATAAAACAAGTTCAAGGATAAATATTTAAAGATTTATAATTTAATTTATCCAGAAATCAATAACGTCCAAATTGTCAACATGATACTGCTTTGTGGAGTAAAATTCAAGAATAATATTGTACCAAAAATAATTTGGACCGAAAAAAAATCAATTTTTATCATGAATAGTACCCCGGGTGAATAGTACTCGAGTAAATAGTACCCCGTGAAGAGTACTTCGGGAATAGTAACCCCGTGAATAGTACTCCGGCATGAAAAAGTTAAAACTTATCAAGAATGCTCAGAATAATATTTCCATGAAAAGATACTGGATAAAGCGCAAATATCAAGGATATTCTACTAATTTCATGGAGTATAGAAGCCAAAATTTTAACAAAACGAGTATAGAATTCGAAATCTGAAACGAAATAATATTACTTACATACTACAGAGTATGGAAGAAAATATTATTTCAAGCGAATATTGAACAAAAATAACATCCCTTACCTTGAAAAGAAGAGTATTCCAACTGGTATAGCGGGGATATTCTTGAAGAAAGATTTTACTATTTTCTACGCTCAAAGCTTTCTAAAACTCAAAAGAAATATGCTCAAGATTATAGAAGAAGAATTCTCTGATTCTGGTGTGATTTTCAATTCTAACTTAAGCGCCTATTTATAAAAAAATGCTAGAACGCCATAGGAAACTAAAATAATAAAATAATATTATTATTATTTTTTTCAATCTTTACGTCCACCCACCAAATGAGCAGCCAACTTGGAACAAAAATTTAGCCCACAAGTTTGAAAAACAAAAGTGGGTCCCACCCAATTTTAATAAAAAATATTTTATTTTCCTAAACTTCAGTAATTCATAATAAAGCCCTTTTATCAGAAAAATAAGAATTTTATGTCCATTTCACACGAAATCGAATTCTCTACAACTTTGCAGAATAAAGTTTTTCCAAATTCCAAACAGAAAATATCCGAATTCCATAAACGGACAATTTTCAACACCTCTTAAAATTCATAACAAATCATACGCTAATTTTTAACGGTTCAAAATTTGTGGACATATACTCAAATCACGATACGTTTTGGTACTCCCAGGATGGATTGCAAACGGTGTGTTGTGCGCCTCCATCATGATTTTATACTTTAAATCAGGGTCGTTTGGAACACATAGTCTGAAGTTGACTCGAAGTATTCCTTCTTCATTGATTCTTGCTTCCGGCATAACACCTTCTTGCACTTTCTTCCTCATACGCATCAGCTCCAGGTTTGAAGCAGAAAATTTCGTGTTCCTAAAAGTTTCTCCTTGGAAGGGAAAAATTTGTTTCAGCAAGAAGGGAAAGCTAAGCCTAAGGTTTATTGGACCTTTCGAAATTCTATGCAGAGTGGGAGAAGTAGCTTATTAGGTAGCTTTACCTCCAGAATTAGAACACGTTCACAATGTTTTTCATGTATCGGTGTTGCGACCGTATAAACCCGATTACAAACATGTGATCGAGTATGAACCATTGCAGTTCATTAAAAGTTTGTCATATGAAGAGATTCCTATCCAGATAGTCGACAGGAAAGAACAAGTGCTCATGAATAAAGTGATACCTTCTGTGAAGGTGATATGGAGGAACCACAATGTCGAAGAGGCTACGTGGGAACTTCGAAGCAAAAATGATGAAGAATTACCACAGAGTTATTTGTTTGATACGTGTCTTGATTCGAGGCAGAATCTTTATAAGGAGGAAAGAATGTGACGATTTGATTGTTTGAGTTATGATTCTGGGGACAGAATCTTTGTAAGGATGGAAGGATGTAACAATCTGAAATTTCAAATTGTAATTTTAAATATTTATTGGATTATATAAATATTTATTTGATGAGGTTATTGTTGAAATTGTTGAATAAATATTTTATTGATGTAGTGGTTGTTAGTAAATATTTATGAATCTAAATTTATTAGATAATATTCTAAATTAAATTAATTTATAATTTAGAGAGTTATAATATAACGTGAGATGTTATATTGTTGTGTTGATTTAATAATTTAAATGGTATATTAAATTATTAAATAAAATTATAATGAAATTATAATTTTGTGTTATTTGTTTAAATGGTATATTTAATTAAAATATAGTGTGTAATTAATTTAATTGGTTAATGTTGGATATGAAAATTCAAATAATTAATATGTGATTATAAGTTATAAACTAAATTGTTTATTAAAATAAATTAAGGAGTTTAATTTAGTTTTTGCCAAACAAAGCTTAAATATATTAAGTCTTTATTTTAAAGACTTTTTGCCAAACAAAGCCTGGCTTTTAGATTTTTAATTTTTTAAATTTAAATAATCTAAATAAAATAAATTAAAATAATAAATATAATATATTTATAATCTATACGTTATATGTTGTAATTGATTAGGCTTATTATGGTCATGTCAGTTTTCTTTTATTATTACGCATACTTGGCTATTAGTTAGTTTACGTATCTTGTTATTTGCTTAGCCTAAGAACATTCAGAGAATTGTGAGAGAATTTGAGAGAGAGCTTGAGCAGAGAAGAACAATTTCAGTGTTTAACAAAGAGGATTTCCAAGCTAATTGAATGTATTTTATCTAAACCTTGGTATTATATATATATATATATATATATATATATATATAGGCATATAGGAGTTTACGGCAAAAATTTCATGTTCTGTGAATTTCATCTTTTCGAATTGTTGCTAGACAATTGGTTACTTGTGATTATACGTATTGTGATGGTTGAGTTTATATGTAAACAAGAATTTGCTATGCTAATTACAGTTAAAAAGTAGGAAAGTAATGACAGTATATATATTTCCTTATGTGGCTTATGTAAGTACCAATTTTGCTGGTCAATTCATATGTTAAACTGTCAATTGAGTATTGTTTATGTTAGTTCGTTAAGAAATGAAGAAAACGCAGTTTGAACGGAGTGATTTGGTGTAAAATTAAAATCACAGTGATGAATTTTGTAAAGGATGTCAAAAAATGGAGTTTTGTGTAAAAACATGGAATTTGAGAAATTAAACTAGCTTAAGTTGTTGTTAAATTGTTCTAATTGGTTGAATATGTCGGCAAACATGTTTGTGATAGTTTTATATCATTTGTACGTGTTAATATTACTGTTTGGTGGGTAAAATTCGTGTTAGTTGGGCTAAATTTGGCTCATTATTCATGCCTTTACGGGTTACATGCGTGCCTTTGAGTGCAAATTGCCACGTATGCCGAGGCTAAAGCTAAAGCATTTGTTACACGCTTGCATTGCTTTCTTGGAATCTGACTTAATAATCGTAGCGCAGTCATTGCACCATACCTACAATCTGAGACGATGATTTACATTGTTATTAGAGACCTAGGATAACAACATAACATGGGTTAAGGTTATGTTAGCATGTCAAATGTGTAATGACAAGGTTAAAACAACATAGTGAAATGTGGTTAGTAATTCTAATGTTATAAGGAGTTAGTAAACTATGAAAATAACATGTTGTGATTTATTAAGCATGATGAATAGTAAACAGGTGTTGTGAAGGTTAACACTTATGAATTTTTGATATTTGTATGGTAGCATAAGACTTGTACTAAAATAACAAGTTTAGGTAGAAATGCGTATTATATTAAAAAGTGAATATTAGTATGTCTAAGATGTTGTGGTTTTAATACTATGTATAGGTGAACGTGAGTTTTAATATTATAGCTTATGCTCGAGGCAAGTTTCTAAACTTATCTTTTTACATTGAGCAAGCTCTTCAATTCTACTTTTACAATTGACCAAGTTTTCTAGCTCTACACTTTCGTTGAGCTAGTTCATTTATTAAATTGTGCAAGTTTATTCTTACGATTGAGCAAGTTCATGTATTTAGTTTGTTTATGATTTCTAAATCTTATTCTGATATTGAACAAGTTATTCTTATCTTTAACTTGTTATCTAGCATGCAAGCTTACATATTCTGATATACTCATGTTGAACAAGTTTTATCGTTTAAATTACTATTTGTTATGCATGCTTAGTACCCAATTCTAAATAACATTGGCTTAATATTGTTCAAGCAAGGTACGTTATGATTATTTGATGTTTATGCTATTAGTTTATTCCTAAAGTATGATCTTAATTTACAATGTCGATTCAGTTATGATTATTCCATAGCATGACGTTATCAATATTGTATTCAACTAATCCTTAGTTGATGACCGTTGAATTCCAAATTACCCTTAAAATGTATCCAAACCAAACTTTCTGTGGTGCGGACTTGTACTCTAAATACTTTGATGAAAAACCCTATTATTAGGGGATAATTTATGCTTAGCGTTGAAATGTTTGTGCACAATACATTGTACGAAGGGATGATCCCCCTAAGTACAAGGTGTCCTTATAGTCTTATGACTGTTAAAGTTGGAGTTGAAAGATTACTTACAACTATGGACATAGTTCGTGGTCTTATGACCCTCAAATACATATATTCCACATTTTGATTCCAGCCTTTGGTTATCATTGATAGAGTACTATTCAGTTTTGATGAGCCTATTCAGTTTTAAGGAAGAAGTAATAAAATACTTATGTGCTTATGTGATTATAACTTATGTGCTCGTGAGTGTTGAGTAGTAATGATTAATAACGTTATGACCGTAATGTGGAACTTCAAGATACCGTCGAGGAGTTGCAAGAGATAGTAACTGAACAGCAGACCTCGATGGCACAAAAGAACGACGAGATCTAGGATTGAGAGGAACGCCTGAATAACGTTAAAGAGAAGCTGGTTCACACTGAAGGAGAGAACGAGCGAATGATATCAGAGATTGCAGAGTTAAAGAACAAGTTGAAAGAAGAAGCTATGAAGAGGGCAAGAGCTGAGGACGAATGTGATGAAGCTTATCAACGAGCCGGAATAGCAGAGAGACGCACAAGTAAAGTGGATGAAGATGGAAGAGATGAATAACGTATTCAACACCGTGATCAATCGAGCTCAAGATCGATTCATGTGTTATCCTATTCAATTCGAGACACTGCCATCATACATATTAGATCGCTGAACATCATATATATTTTCTTATATGGCTTATGTAAGTACCAATTTTGATGGTCAATTCGTATGTTAAACTGTCAATTGAGTATTGTTTATGTTAGTTCATTAAGAAACGAAGAAAACGCAGTTTGAACGTAGTGATTCGGTGCAGAATTGAAATCACAGTGATGAATTTTGTAAAGGATGTCAAAAAATAGAGTTTTGTGTAAAAACATGGAATTTGAGAAATTAAACTAGCTTAAGTTGTTGTTAAATTATTCTAATTGGTTGAATATGTTGGCAAACATGTTTGTGATAGTTCTATATCATTTGTACGTGTTAATATTACTGTTTGGTCCACAGCTTTGGCCTTGATCCCCAAATGCCTCAATCCTTCGTCTATGACTGACTTTAGTCCTATCTCTTGCTGCAACACTATCTACAAATGTATTGCAAAGATCCTCTCTAACAGACTTAAGGAAGTGCTGCCCCAGATTATTGACACATCACAGCCAGCCTTTGTAAAAGGTAGGAATATCAGTGATAATATTCTAAATGCTCAAGAATTATTCCAAGGGTACTCCAGGAAGACAAGGCCTTCTAGATGTGCACTCAAGATTGATCTTAGGAAAGCTTTTGATATGATTCGCTGGGAGTTTCTTTTTGATACCCTCAAAGCATTTCAGTTCCCTAAAATTTTCATAGGGTGGATCAAAGCTTGCATCACCTCAGCCATGTTCTCTATCAAATTGAATGGCACTCTTGGATTGGAATAAAGCTTTGTTGTTACAACATTTCCTCCACCTACCCAGCTGTCATTCCCACTCTCTTTGGGTAAACTGGATGAAAGCCACTTTCTTAAAATCTAAGACCATATGGCAGGTAACATTATCCCCCGACTGCTCTTGGATATGGAAGCAATTCCTCAAATTACGTCCTCTCGCCCTTCAATATCTTAAGTACAATGTGAGGGATGGCCAACACATAAGCTTATGGTATGATCATTGGTTGAATGGGGCAGCTATCAAACCATCTCATACTCTCCTTTCCAATTCCGGTCTTCCATCATATGCCACGTTTAGTTATCTCCTCTCCAGAAATTCTTGGTCCCTCCCAGTTAGCAACCACCATGAAGTTATCCTCCTTCGGCAGCAAGTCCGTTCCCTCCCCATTCCCCCTCTTGGACCTGACCAAATTTTATGGGGTACATATGATCTTAAGATTGTCAAGGCTAAATAGATTTGGGAATCCATCCGAGCAAGATCTCCAAAGGTTCCTTGGAGCTCTATACTTTGGAATAAGCTTCATGTTCCCCGCTATTCATTCATCCTCTGGCTTGGGCTCCTTCGGAAACTCTCCATTAATGACCGGACCAAACAGTACACTGGCAGAACTTGGAATTGTCCTCTTTGCAATCAACAGTTAGAAACTTTTAACCACTTGTTCTTCGAATGTGCTTACTCTTCAACCATTCTCCAATGTGCCATGCATTTAGGGAATTGGACCACTTTTCCATTCACATGGGATGCTATTATTACTTACCTGATCACATACCAAGGCTCGCAACTGTCCAAGAAAATCCTAAGCCTAACAGTGGCCACTTGCTTCTATAAAGTTTGGGAGGCTCGAAACAAAAAGATTCACGAGACTTCCCTTATTCCCCTAGCAAGCCTCGCGAAGGATGTCATTCATCTCATTAAATCAAGACTCTCTACTTGCAAGTCTTTTCTTAAGGCCACCAACTGTCAATACTATTTATGGCGGCTATGAGGTGCGAGGTAGTGGTAGGTAGGTGTTGTTGTGGGCGCGAGCATGGCAGTGTTGGTATGTTTTGGGCGACCATGAGGTTGGTATGTAGTGAGGTGGGCGAGCTTGAGGTTGGTAAGTAGTGAGGTGGTGTTCGGGTGAGCATGAGGCTAGTGTTCGGGCGAGGATGAGGCTGGTGTTCAGGCGAGCATAAGGTCATTGCGAGAGCCATGTTTTGGGTTGGTGTTGGCTTGAGGCGAACATGAAAGTGGTGTTCAGACCTCTGGGTGAGGTGGTGGTCGCGCCCTGAGTTTGGTATAATGACTCTTGGTGCTAGACAGAAATTGCTTACCGCTCCGGTGCTTTCGGCTCTCGAGTTCAAGCTTACGCTTGAGATTTGAGTTTGAGTTTAGGGGCAACTGCCATCATTATACGCCAACAGATGCTCTTTTTTGGCTCCTTTGGCTCTCATTTTTTTTCTTTTTAAATGCGCGTTTTATTTTATAAATTTGTAATTCCGATTGGTTTCGTAATTGGTCTTTAGTTCCACTTTTGGGGGTTGTCCCATAAGGTACTTTCTAAAAGTTTTTGGGGTATGCCCCTTTGCGATTGTTCAATCTCCTTTTTTTTTTCTATATACAAACAAACTTAACAAAAAAAAATATTACTGTTTGGTGGGTGAAATTCGTGTTAGTTGGGCTAAAGTCGGCTACTGTTCATGCCTTTCTGGTTCTGTTTGTGCACTAGCACAGTCACTTGTTGATGCCAAGTCAGAAGCAGTAGCATTGCTGTAGGAATGCCTGCTCATCCGTGCTCCGAGGCAGTGAGTTACATTATTCTTTATGAGACTGGGAGGATAGCAACATAACATGGGTTAAGGTTATGTTAGCATGTCAAATGTGTAATGACAAGGTTAAAACAACATAGTGAAATGTGGTTAGTAATTTGAATGTTATAAGGAGTTAATAAACTATAAAAATGACATGTTGTGATTTATTAAGCATGATGAATAGTAAATAGGTGTTGTGAAGGTTAACACTTATGAATTTCTGATATTTGTATGGTAGCATAAAACTTGTACTAAAATAACAAGTTACGCTAGAAATGCGTATTATATTGAAAAGTGAATATTAGTATGTCTAATAGATGTTGTGGTTTTAATACTATGTATAGGTGAATGTGAGTTTTAATATTATAGCTTACGCTCGAGGCAAGTTTCTAAACTTATCTTTTTACATTGAACAAGCTCTTTAATTCTACTTTTACAATTGAGCAAGTTTTCTAGCTCTACACTTTCGTTGAGCTAGTTCATTTATTACATTGTGCAAGTTTATTCTTACGATTGAGCAAGTTCTTGTATTTAGTTTGTTTATGATTTCTAAATCTTATTCTGATATTGAACAAGTTATTCTTGTCTTTAACTTGTTATCTAGCATGCAAGCTTACATATTCTGATATACTCATGTTGAACAAGTTTTATCGTTTAAATTACTATTTGTTATGCATGGTTAGTACTCAATTCTAAATAACCTTGGTTTAATATTGTTCAAGCAAGGTACGTTATGATTATTCGATGTTTATGCTATTAGTTTATTCCTAAAGCATGATCTTAATTTACAATGTCGATTCAGTTATGATTATTCCATAGCATGACGTTATCAATATTGTATTCAACTAATCCTTAGTTGATGACTGTTGAATTCTAAATTACCCTTGAAATGTATCCAAACCAAACTTACTTTGGTGCGGACTTGTACTCTAAATACTGAGATGAACAACCCTATTATTAGGGGATAATTTACGCTTAGCGTTGAAATGTTTGTGAATAATACATTGTACGAAGGGCTGATCCCCCTAAGTATGAGGAGTCCTTATAGTCTCATGACTATTAAAGTTGGAGTTGAAAGATTACTTACAACTATAGACATAGTTCGTGGTCTTATGACCCTCAGATACATATATTCCACATTTTGATTCCAGTCTTTGGTTATCATTGATAGAGTACTATTCAGTTTTGATGAGCCTATTCATTGGCAGTTATTATTATCTTGTTGATTCATTGCTATATCTAGTGAGCATTGTTTTGCTCACTCTTGCTTAAATATAATTGTTGCAGCTAAAGTTGAGAAGGTAGATGAGCCTTCAACTAATAAAGGAAAGAGAAAAATGTACAAGTGATGAAGACTTGTAATTTCATTTATTGTTATGATGATAATAGACTTTTAATTAATGATGTGATGTAATAATTTTTATTTCCACACTTGAATGATGATTAAGGTTAGATAACCTGAGAAGATTTTTATTTGATGATGTAACCCTTTTAAAGGGAGGATTTATGATTTAATTTTATTATATTTGGGTAGATAGTATGAATGAATGGAAAGTGAACACCAAATCTTGTGGGAATGAAGTACCTAGATTTGGGGGTGTCACATCGTGCCGATGGTTATACTTTTGATTTTTGAAAAAATGTTGGGTCACACTAGTAAACCAGAGATTTTTTTTTAAAACAGTGCTATTATTCGTGTATCTATGCTGTTTGTTTCGGTTAGATAAATTTTTTTAAAAATTTTCAAAATATATTTTAATTATATGTATCGGGTGATATGATAAATGATGAAGTCATCAATGCAATGGAACACTGGTGTTGGATGTTATATATATATATATATATATATATATATATATATATATATATATATATATGTATGTATATTTCGATTGATGTCCAAATTGTTGTAGAAGTCAATGCTATTTGATTCAGCTAGACGAATATTGAAAGATGTTCATAAAATTCAAGTGTTTCTTGAGAAGTTATGCCAAACCCAAATTGTTTTGGTGCGGATTCAGATGTTGAAAAGCTGAGATGAACAACCCTTTTATAGGGGATTATGCGGAAGCGTTTAGATGTTTGTGCACAATACATGGTACGAAGGGTTGATCACCCTAAGTACGGGAGTCCCTATAGTCTAATGACTGTTAAGGTTTAAGTTGAAAGAGTACTTATAACCGTGGACAGAGTGCACAATACATCGTACAAAGGGCTTAACACCCTAAGTACGGGAGTCGCTATTGTCTAATAACTGTTAAGATTTAAGTTGAAAGAGTACTTATAACCGTGGACGTAGTTCAAGGTCTTATGACCCTCAACATGATTTACAATCTTTTAAATTCCTGTTATTCATATCGCTTCCCAATTATTGAGCAATTGGGGAAGATTCTTATTATTCTGAAAGGTGAAAGTGAAAAGGATGAGAAAATTAAGCAAAACATAATAATTTCAAGAAAGATTGGAATTCCAGAAAGAAGAGAAATGTGAAACTCTTAGAAGAGGAAGATGTGAGGAATATGATGATCTTAGAAAGATCCTTAGAGAAAGAATTTGGTTACAGAACCTAATGAATAAATAGATATCAACATAAAATCTATTTTGATAAATGGAATGAATGAATATTAGTAAGTCAAAAATTTTGAGGACGAAATTCTTAGAAGAAGGGGTGCATGTAATGTCCCGAGAGTTTGAGAATATAGTATATGATAATGATCCTTAGAAAAAGATAATGAACGGGTCAAAGAATATGTAATACTCAAATATAATTGAGTCTAAGTAAAGGTTATGAAATAAAACTTACAAGAATTTATTATGAAGAATGGTTGTAGTGGTAATAAATAAAACATATATTAAGGTGATGTGTTGAAGATATTCAATGATAAATTTTGAAAAGAAATTTGGTGAAAATCGAGTAAGGGAGGTTTCATTGATTCTGAGGACGGAATCTTTATAAGAAAGGAAGGATGTGACAACTCGAATTTTTATAAATTATTAAAATAAGAATTTAATAATTAAAAAATTCTTATTATGAAATGTATATATTTTGAATTATGTGTCTTGAGTGTGGGTAAGTATATATGTTTGCAATTTATCTTGAAATATGTGATTTGATGTGAAGAGATGAAGTGTGAATATAAAAGAGATGTATATATATGTTTGGAAAATAAGGTTTACTAGTTAATTTAACTATTAAAGAAATTAAATGAGATTGTTACGGGAAGGTAATTAACTAAATAATATTAGTTAATTTAATTAAGTTGAAAATTATATTATGAAATAATATAATTCGATTATTATGCTTTATGACAATGAAATTGGTATGCATTAAAATTTCATAAATAATGAGAGTAATTCACTTAATTAAAATGGTGAATTAATATAAATATATTTGTTGGTAATTGTTATGGAAGTTGGGTGGAAATGGTTGATGGAAATATTCTAATTTAATTAAATAGTTAATTAGAGGATTGAGAATTTTTTTAAATAAAGTTATAATTATAATGGTTGAATATAAATTATAGTTATATTGATAAGGATTGACTTAATTAATTAAGTTTAACTTTAATTAATTTAAGAATGTAGGATATTATTTAATGGGTGTGACAAATGGATCATATAATAATGAAAATTATAAAAAAAATTAAATTAAAAAGGTTTTTGTGGGTCTAGCCAAACATGGCCTTGTGACTCTTTACCTTTTGTAACAGCTGGGTCTCTTGGTTTGTTTAACTGATAAAACTACGTAAAGACTACTATTCTGTTATTTTATGTTACGCTTATTATTTTCATAAGTGTGAGAGCAGAGAAGAAGGGAAGAATTTGTGAGAGGCATATTCTCTGAGAAATTGAAAAAAAAGGTGATTGTTTTATCAAAACTTCTTCTCTTTAATTGGTTATGGTGCATGATTTGAGTAAAGAATTGGTTTATAAAGATTATTGGGTATGTATAATCTGTTAACCATCAAATATGATTGATACTTGTTTGTCAAATTCGTGAGAATTGGGATTGTAGGAAGAAATTATAAAAACAATGTTTATGTTTATAGGTTATGGCTTAGAAAGTACGAAATTTCATGATCAATACTTGCTACAATCTGCAATTTGATAATAGATATTGTTAGTACGTTGTAAAACGAAAAGAATGATAGTTAAATGGACCAATTTGGGTGAAAAACGAATTCGTAGTGAATGAATTCGCTAAATGTGTTTAAAACATGAAAATATAGCATGAACCCTGAATTGGAACCCTTAAAATGATTTTTTAATATGTTTGAAGTGTTATAATTATTCTCTAGATGAGTAGCTAAGAGTTTAATGAGTTCAACGAATCGAAAAACAACTAATTCGGACTTAAAATGAGAAAGTTATGTCAAAAACTGTGTTTTGTGCTTGAAAGCTACAATGGCGCGCCTGTCTTGCCAAGACAAATTTGGTAGTGGGGTTATTGCGGGCGTACTGGCATGGTGAGGAAAAGGCGGCCGCGCCCATGTGCCGATCATGGATGCTTTGACTTGTCTTGGTAAAATGGCCATAACGTTTTTATACGAACTTCGATTGAGGTGATTCAAGATGATTCAGAATGAGGAAGAATAGACCTACAACTTTTATTCTTTAAGTTTTTCAATTTGAGGTGTGGAACAGGGGTCAAAATGGTCATCTTTAGGAGTGATGTGTTTTCGGAGGCAATCGGAGGGCGTCGGGCATGCACGTATGCAAATGTAGTGCTCTTGACGATAAAAGATGTTGTTATAAGTTATAAAACATGAATATTATGAAGTATAATGATGTTTAACATTAATAAATGATGTATTAGATAAGTTATGTAAGCACACTAAGCATACACAAGAGAGACGATTCGGGCGTGTGACGAATGAAAGTTGAAACTCCGTGACAAGTGTTAATGAACATTATAAGATATGGAATGAGTTTAATATAAAACCCATAAGTATTCCTATCAAGACTTAAACACTTGAATGAATTTCGAATATTACATAAGTCGAAAAGTTAATACAATCTAATTGAACATTGTGAGCTAATTAACAGGAAGGATTATGAGATGTGGAGTAGAGTTTACATTACAATTACTACGCATTTCTATGTGACTAATAGTTAATGTGAATGATTATATAATTGTCTAGGGCACGTGAAGTGCAGATAGTTGTAAGCTGTTAAATTGTTATTGGTAAACAACGATCAAGGCAAGTCTTTCAGTTCCTATTTGCTATGTGAACTTGATGATTAACTGTTTTAAATCTTGATTGCAAAGAGCATGATGTGTTATTTATATGTTAAAAGTATGAAATGTTAAAGTCAATTTACGACTACGTTGATTGATTAAAGTATGCTGATTGAGTAAGGAACTCAATCTTTATACTTGGTATATGAACTGCAACATGTATGTTATATTTTGAGCATGTTATTATGTGCTATGTGATGCATGAAAACTATTAGATCTTGCTGGGCTGTCGAGCTCAACCTTGCAAATAACCATTTTTGCAGGTTAAGGATTGAAGGGAACACTATGTGCTACTTGAATGACGTAGATCAGAAATAATACACGAAGATTAATATTTTAGCTAAAGTTGTTATTTCTTTATACCAGGATTAAGATTCATGAGATGTACTAAATGTTTTATGATGTATAGTTTTATGTTGAGTTGTAAAGCTAAAGTTAGAGTTATCTGATATGTAAATGTTATCTGATTGAAATGTAAAATTTTATATAATAACAGTTGTAGACACTCGAAATTTTCACCACTCCTATTACTAACATTGTAGGAGGGTAGATTCGTCTTTTGGAGATAACCCTGAAAGACAGATTACATCCATTCTGGATACTACCGGAAGTTCAGTTCCAACCCAGAACACAATCCGGGAATGTCATCTCAAAACCCAGAACACACATCGGGAATGTCGTTTCCAATCTCAGAGATAACCCCGAGATATGCAGATCAAAAGACCGGCAACAACACCGGAGATGACAGTTCTGTCTCGGCGATAACACTGCGTGGACGCTTCGGTTCCAATCGGAAGAAACACTTGAGTAAGAACCCCATCCTTGGTGATAGCCCCAAGAGATGCCATTGCAGTTCCGGCGGTAACCCCAGAAATGCTTGTTTCAAACATATGCAATCAGCTTCAACCACCAAGATCCTCAGACCCGGAGATAACAACGGGTAGACAGGAACATCAATAGATGACAGTGAGACATACAAACAAGCAGCAGTCCAATCTCAGATGTAACCCTGAGTAACGTCTGCTTTCCGCTTAAACCAGCAATAACCCCAGTGAGGAATCACAACGTCATCTTACCACGTTAACAAGATGATATCGCGGCATACCAACAAGTAGTCCAATCTCAGCTGTAACCCTGAGCAACGTCTACTTTCAACTCAAACCGACAATAACCCCAGCGAGGAGTTAAACGTCATCTTGTTCCTTCGACAAATGGCACGTCGTCTCAACACATCATACATACATCCAACAATGTCCCACAAGAATCGAGGAGTGACAATCCCGAGTGACTATTACGTGTGGCAGTACTTTGGATAGAATTTGAAGCTTGAAGACCATGGGCATAGACCCCTCTTCTTAACTTCGTACAACCTCTAATCCATGTCATTACGTAAATCTCGACACAAGCGGTCCGAAGAAGGTCAGATATACCTCGTTCGGATGCTCAGATTGAAGTTTTGCAAGTTTGAGTGGACATTACAGTGCGCGACTACACGTACTACGAGACGATGGGACCCGCGAGGCTCGAATCCACCACGACCAGCCGCAGGTACAACTGCGGCTGCCGTAGGTGTACCTGTGGCCATCCGTCTATATATACAAGGCTTGGATCGGCCATTTGAGGAGGAGGAGAGAAGGAAAAAGGCGAGGAAGCCCTGTCCATTTTACTCTGCATACACATCTTTTGAGTGTTTCCACTTCTTTAAACACTAGTTAGCTCACATATAGCTATATTTTATCCAGCGGGAGCTGAGTGTTTATCCATTTAAAGTCATAGAAGTCTACTTTGGCAGCCCACTGTAAGCCTTCTTATACTTTATAAAGTCTTCTTCTCATATAGCACACACTGTTAGACACATTGAGAGTCGCGTTGTGTGCGTTTGCTCGACTTGATTAAAAGTGGTTTTATTTCGTCATACGTATATATATACACTAATATATGTATATATTTCATATATATGGACTAATATTATCAAGTTATGGCTCGATTGAGCCTAGACTTCGGTCTAGAACATTTAAATTTCTTATATATATATATATATATATATATATATATATATATACTTGTATATATAATTGCTTCCGGACATATCCGATGAGCCTAAATTTTACATCCGGTGAGTTTATTCGCTTTTTTATATATATATATATATATATATATATATAATTGCTGTCGGACATATCTGATGAGCCTGGATTTACCTCCGGTACGTTTACTGCTTATATATATATATATATATTTGTACATATATATATATTTACATTCCTGTCAGGCCTGGAGTTTACTTCGTGGCCTTTTACAACTTTATTTACATTTTGTCCTGCCTGGAGTTTACTTCGTGGCAGTTGATCGCTTTTACAACTTTATTTATATTTTGTCCCGCCTGGAGTTTACTTCGTAGCGGTTGATCATGTCTATATATATATTTACCGCTTTTATATATTTACATTTCCGATCCCCCATAGAGTTGCTTCGTGGTGGCTGATCATGTCTGTATATATATATTTACAGCTTTTATATATATAACTACTTACTGCTTTCCATACAAATTGCAGTATCATATGAGCCTAGGAATCATGTGATGCTGAGTTCAGCTTTCTTGAATCTAGATTCTGGTTCCATGATGGACATTTTTCAATTTATGGCGACTTGTACATTATTTTACGATTGTCTCGAGTTTCCTTGGATGGTGTCATGCCCATGAGGAGTTCGACACTGCTGTATATTATTTTCTCGAGAATGCTTCGCATCTCGAAAATAAAAGCAAACAAGCCGAACATTTAATAATAAAAATGAAAGTATGAAAAGGTCTCAATTCCTATTGAGCACAGGGTTTGAAAACCTCTTTTATAAAACTTCATTAATATATCTTGGTTAAAACTGAATTTTTCTATAAAATTCTAACCTTGTGTATATAGGTGCAAACGAGGCCTCGCACTACTTTCAAATAATTGCACATTGATCCACACACACACACAAACACACACATTCATATAACAATTTCTTTGAGAAATGGCGGTCACCGTGGTAACACGAATGTCGGGGGGTGCCTAACACCTTCCCTCCGCATAACCAAGCCCCCGGACCCAAAATGAATCTCGGTTTCACAGACCCGTTTAGCAGTGTCAAAACACTAGGTCAATGTGCAAACCTTTTCGGTTGCGTTGGTGCAACCAGTTAAATACACCAACTGGCGACTCTTAAAGTCAAATCGTCGACATTATACATGTCGGACCTTTTTCACTTGTTTTTTCAAATAAATCTCACATTAACATGAGAACACCAAAGAACAAGTAACGAAAAGGACACTCAAAAAATCCCGGCGTCGACGGTGTGGCGACTCTTTGGGGACTCGATAAGAGGGCTTAAGCCGCTATTACAAGCTTTTTAAAATTGTTATATGCTTGTGTGTGAATGTTGCATTTACATTTATGATGAATGTGTACGAATGCATTTTATTACTGCACTGCTAAATATCTATCCATGATATTAGTGCTTCGCACATGTCATCATTTTACATAAATGGTGAGACACGTTGTATGTTAATTGTGTGGTCCCTCCACCAGGAGGCTATCCTGTCGGTGTTTGATTACTGGACTCGTGGGAAGAATGATTCCTTGGGGCTCACGAAAGGCACCACTCAGATTCTCTCCAGTTGAACGACCGGATTAACTTCCCGTCAAGTAGATTGCGATGATCTGGGAACCTTCATGCCGAAAAGCCGTGAGAGAAACCCTAGGATAGGTCAATCTCTGATAAACCAAACGTGGAGGAAAGTTTGTTCATGCTTTTACAACTTTCCTCCACGTTTACATGTCATACATCTCTGATTGTAAAAGCATTTACTTGTAATTTTATTCCATGTCCATCCATATGTAATGGAAAATATGAAGAATATCTGTGCATGCATGACATGTTATCAATTAACAAACCGGTTTTGCAGGATAAATTCCCAAAACAGACATGTTATGATAATATTTATATTACCCTAAGACTAAACTACGTAAGTCTTTTATAGAAGGAAGCAATTTGGGCTATTACGGTCAAAATCCAAAAAGGTCATGAGCTTCTGACCAATCATGTCTTCTTTCGAACGCCTAATCTTGTTTCTCGAGAAGAATTTGACTGGATTGAGTAAACAAATCTGAGACTTCATTTATTCTACTAAAAGAATTACACACCGGTCTACTGTCGAGTGCGAAGATACCTACACATACAAAATCCTCTACACTGAGGGGAGTTCAAGGTGCCGAAAAAACAATTCCAGAACATCGATTGGATACAACCAACAAAGACCCTGAAGGCACCCATCTCAAAGGAGATCCAGACACCGATGACATCAGAAAGAAGGTCCTTCAAATGGAGGAAACCATTTGCGTTCTCAATGGGATTGGAACACATGGCAGTGTTTTATATGCAGACCTTTGCATATTCCCTGGTGTGCATTATCCAGAGAAATTTAAGACCCCTGATTTTGAAAAGTATGCCGGATTAGGGGATCCTTACTCACATTTAAAGGTGTTCATTGGAGAACTCAGATCTTATGCGGAGAATGAAAAGCTCAGAATGTAGCTGTTTCAGAAAAGTCTGACTGGAGAAGACCGTTCATGGTATACCAGATTAGACAACTCTAAGATCCATAGCTGGGAAGAGCTGGCTCACACCTTCCTCACTCAATACAGTTTTCAATCTCAGATGGCTCCTTACCGGTACCAAATTACCAAGGTCAAGAAACAGTCTAATGAGTCATTTAGAGAGTATGCTCAAAGGTGGAGGCGCCTTGCTGCTCAAGTTATTCCTTCCATGACAGAGTCAGAAATGGTCATGACTTTCATAGATGTACAGGAAGCTCCTTTCTATGAGAGAGTTCTAGCTAGTATTGGCAAACCAATTTCTGAAATGATCAAAAACGACGAGATAGCTGAGATGGGATTGAAGTCCGGTAAAATTCAAGACCTAGCCGCTCTTAAAGTCATTCTTTGAGCACATCCAAATCCGGATCTTATGAAAAACAACCCGGAGAATCCATAAAAAGAAAGAGGAGGATGTTTCCTTGATACTACAAGGAAAAAAAGGCAATCCAAACATGCCTATTTAGAGGAGAAACTACTCCCCTTATTCAGCACAATCTTCAAACCCTCCATTGCCTAAAAGTGGAGAAGTAAAGCGACCTCGAACGTTCACACCCTTAGGGCCGGGGATTCGCTCGAGAACATTCTTGCTCTTTTGACTGCTTAGAAGAAAATTACACATCTTCTTCCACCAGCCAACCGTAATGGCAGAGGTTTTAATGCTACTCGGAAGTGTACTTATCATGCCGGGGCACCCGGACATGATACTCAAGATTGTTGGGCATTGAAACATAAGATTCAGGATCTGATAGATAACGGTGAGATTGTAGTCACCAAACCAGATCAACCTCATGTACAAGACAACCCTCTTCCTCAACACAAAGAAGAAGAGGTCAACATGATCAGTTGGAGCACTGTACAAGGTTCCAATGGCGAATCGTCCCAACCCATCAAAAATGGTGTTGACAAATGGGATTATGCAAAGTTCCAATTTACCATGGAACGAAAGATAAAAGCTCTTTCCAAACAAATTGAGCAATTGGCAGAATTGGTGACCCATCAGCATCAAGTCACACTCCAATTAATCAGGCAGGAGCATGCACATCTCCTTCCATTTGTTATAAATGCTCCATCAACACCTTCAAAAAGTGAAGCTATGGAGGATAAGGTTGCAAAGTGAGCAAGTGCTAAAGCCCGTCGGGATTTTGCCAATCAAAAGGAATTCACCTATCTGGGCCAGTCTATGGAAGAGATACTTCAAATGTTGATCAATGAAGGAAGAATCACATTCCTTCTCCCTCCCATCAATCCCCGCTCAGGGAAGTTCAATCCTGATGAAATGTGTCAATATCATTCACATTCTCGCGGTCACAGCACAGAAGAATGCTGGGTACTCCGCCATCTTATTCAGAATCTTATTGATAGTAGTGTCCTGTAAATAGCAGATGATTACACTGTGCAACTCAAGGGTGGGAATGCATGCCCTACCCAATGGAAGGGATCAGTAGCAATTATCTCCGAAGTGAATGATGAGACTATCAAAGTATTTCCCATACAACCAATTCAACTCAAAGGAGCTAACAATCCTTTGAAAGTGGTCGCACCAGAGTCAATTCCTTTACCTTGCAGACCACAACATCCTGTTGTCAGCTTGCACAAAGTTCCATGGAATTATGGAGAAGCTGAAGGATCCACGTCTCATATCATCGCTTTCTGATGTGAAAGAAAATCCACTCGTACCTTCCTCAACGAAGTTATCAAACCTACTTGCGAAGCAAAAGGGAAATTGCCCATGGAGAAGATTGAAAAATTCCTCCGTACTATGGGTCATAATGAAGCCAAAGTGGTTTTAAGCTTGCGAGAAGCTCCACACTAGATTTCAATACTGGATTTGGTTTTCTCTTCTGAGAATCATCGGAAGATCTTGTTGAAGGTTTTAGAAGAAGCCTACTTGCCAAAATCAGTGGACGTGGAAAAATTTCAACATTTGGTTGATCACATTTTCAACAGTAATGTGATATCCTTCACTGATGATGATATACCTCCCGAAGGGACCGATCATTGCAAGCCATTGCACATCGCAGTGTTATCTTCCGGGTATATATGCTAGCAGGAGTATTGATAGATGGAGGCTCATCTCTAAATATCTGTCCTTATGCCACCTTGGTAAAAATGAATATCAATCTCAAGCGGATCCAAAGCAGCCATACGGTCATCCGAGCTTTTGATGGATCCCGATGAAATATTGTTGGAAAGATTGAATTGCCAATTGAGATTGGTCCAAATACATTCAATGTATCCTTCCACGTCCTCAAGATAGATTCAGGATACAACCTGCTATTGGGGAGACCATGGATACACATGGCTGGAGTTGTTCCATCCACACTACATCAACAACTCAAATACATCATCAACAACAGTCTAGTCACTGTCAACGCTGAGCCGGATTGTCCTGAACAAGGAATTCTACCAATTATCATCTTCAATTCAGAAGTTGAACCGACCAGTTTCCATACTTTGGAAGTGAGTAATACGCAATACCATTCTATTGGAACGCCACTTCCCGTACCCAAGATTTCTACCGAGGTTATGTCGGCCACTCAAGAAATGATGTCATTGGGTCATCAACTTGGACAAGGGCTCGGTAAAGATAAGCAGGGTATTATTAAGAGCCCTATTCAAATGTCCAGTCAAATCAAAACAGCCGGACTAGGCTATTCTGCTAGTTCCAGTCACAGGAATCCTCATAAGCACAAGCAGGTTCCTCAAGCTTCCGCCGCGCGGTGATTTTCTATACCTTTACCTCATGAGTTAATGCAATCTCCAGTAAAGGTGCCAGCCCATGTTGCGGCTATGCTGTTTCCAAAACCAGTGCCAATCAAAGCAAAAGATGTGCTGATTCCTGATCCCGAGATGGAAGAAAAGAACAAAAACGTAAACATGACCTTGCCTTGATGATGGAAAGCATTCGCGTCATTGTTCATGATGAACATACCAACAGATACACCTCAGACGATGATTGCCCAGATGTCATGGTTATCATTCGGGAGAAGGAGGACAATGAGGACAATGAATTTAGCAAAAAAAAAAAAAAAAAAAAAGGAGGACAATGACGATCCTTCCATCACTGCAGTCCTTTAGGGCTTTGCCCTCGACAATTGGAGCAGCACTCCATGCATTGGTCGATGAGGGTAAAATGGGCAGAAAATCCCTCTGCCTTGTAGATAACTTTAATTGCTTGCTTTCCTTTACAGCACTAGTAGTTAATTTATCACGTACATGCTAACACTTTTGTATGATCGAACAATTGCATATATTAAGTGAAAGCATTTTTTGTTTAGGGACTCGAATTTAGATGTACTCGTACTTGTTGATGAGGTGCCTTCTCTCACAAGGTTTTGAACTTTGATGCAAAGTTAGACTCGGACTTGATGGACATCAAGAGGACATTGAGACACCTCAAGAGATTAAGGAATGGGTGTGAGACAAACCCAAACCCAATCTTGATCAAACCACTCCTTTCAATCTGGAACCTTAGACAACCCTAAGCTAATCCAGATTGGTTCAGACCTTACCACAAATCAATGGAATGACATGGTTGCACTATTAACCCAATTCCAGGATGTGTTTGCATGGTCTCATGAAGACATGGTGGGTTTGCCCACTGACATTGTTCTTCATCGCCTTCCCATTAAAGAAGGATTCAAGCCAGTTAGACAAAAACTCAGGCGATTGAAACTTGAATGGAGTTTAAAAGTTAAAGAAGAAATTATGAAACAATTTCAAGCTGGCATCATCATGGTGTCTACATATCCGGAGTGGATATCCAACATTGTTCCCATGCCTAAACCAAGGGGAAAGGTGCGAGTTTGCGTGGATTATCGGGATTTGAACAAAGCTTGCCTTAAAGATAGCTTTCCCCTGCCCTTTATCCACATTCTTATTAACAATACTGCTCAATACGGCATGTACTCCTTTGCTGATTGCTTTGTGGGGTACCATCAAATTATGGTCGCTGAGGAAGATCGTGAGAAAACTGCTTTCATCACTCCTTGGGGAACCTTTTGTTACAGACGATTGTTATTCGGCCTCATCAACGCCGAGGTAACCTATCAACGAGCTATGATGGCTCTTTTCCACGATTTAATGCACAAAGAGATAGAGATCTACGTGGATGACATCATTGTCAAATACCGGAAGGAGGAGGACCACTTAGACCATCTCACAAAACTTTTCAACAAGTTGCGTAAGTACAACTTGAAGTTGAATCCGCCAAGTGCACCTTTGGTGTTAAGTCGAGCAAGTTGCTAGGTTTCTAATCACCACAAAGGATTGAATGGATCCTACCAAAATCCAGGCCATCAAGGAAATTCCCATTCCTCAGACAGAGAAGGAAATACGGGGATTTTTGGGAAAGATCAACTTCATTAGCAGATTCATTTCTCAACTCACAGCAACCTGTGAGCCAATCTTCAAGCTATTAAGGAAGAACTCCTCCATGAAATGGAACGATGAGTGTCAGAAAGCCTTCCTCACAATCAAAGAGCAACTGATTAACGCTCTGTTTTGGTACCTCCTGGGGATGATGTTCCCATTCATGTATTCGTCCATAAATGACAATGCTATAGGGTTTTGCATCTTTCAGCAAGGCAAAAAAGACAATAGAGGCGAAGCGAGCTATCTATTACCTCAAAGAAAAGATTCAAAGATCGGTGAACACAAGTGCACTCTGATCGAGAAGACTTGTTGTGCTTTAGCATGGGCTTCCATGAGGTTACAACATTACCTCCATGGTCACATAACCCATCTCATATCCCACGTGGATCCTCTCAAGTATGTGTTCAGCAAACCCATACTAAATTGTCGACTGTCCAGATGGCAGTTGATCCTACAGCAATTTGACATCGTCTATATGACGCAAAAGTCTGTCAAAGGTCAAGATTGCGGATCAACTAGCCGCCGCACCTATAGGGGATTACAAACCCTTAGAAACATACTTCCCTGACGAAGGAGTAATGACAATTCAGCTACAACATCAGTACAATACATGCCGAATATGGAGAATGTATTTTGATGGAGCTATTAATACAGAAGGCTCCGGAGCTGGAGCAGTCCTAATATCCAGTATGGGGGAGCAGTATCCCGTCGCCGTTAAATTGCAGTTTGTCAGCACCAACAACACAGCTGAGTATGAAGGCTGTATCATGGGGCTAAAACTTGCCCGTTCAATGGGCATCAGGCGGTTAACTATCTTTGGGGATTCCGAATTAGTAATCAAGCAATCCATAGGAATATATCAAACCAAAGAATTGCATTTGCTTCCTTACCATCGGCAAGTTTTACAGATGGCTTTGGAGTTCGAAGAAATCTCCTTTCTACACATTCCTCGTAATAGGAATGATTTTGCAGATGCATTAGCAACGTTGGCCTCCTTGGTTTACGTACCTAATAAGGAAAACATGCCAAGCATCACGTTTGCTCTGCAAAAAGCCCCAGTCTATGGGAATTACGTTGGAGAAGTATCGGATGCGCTACCTCCCATCCACAATCCTTGGTATCAGCACATCATGGAATATCTGCGAGATAGATCTACACCCGCTGAGGCGAGCCTAACTGAGAAGAGGCGGATTCATCGACTTGCTATGAAATTCTACCTAAGCGGAGATGCACTCTACAAAAGAGATGCAGGATTAGGTTTCCTCAGATGTTTGGACAAAGACCAAGCTCAGCGACTCATGGATGGGATCCATGGTGGAGTATGAGGCCCCCACATGAGCGAACCCTTACTTGTCAAGAAAATTCTCAGAACGAAACATTATTGGCTTACACTCAAAGCTGACTGTGATGATCACGTCAAGAGGTGCTATCAACGCCAGATTTATCTATCCACGCCCCTCCAAGGGAACTCCACAATATGAGTTCGCCATGGCCCTTCTCAATGTAGGGAATGGACGTGATCGGGCCCATCGAGCCCAAAGCCAGTAATGGACATCGATTCATATTCACCATGATCGACTACTTCACCAAATGGGTAGAAGCAGCATCCTTCCCCACGGTTACTAAAGAAGTTATCATTGCTTTCATCAGAAACAATGTCGTGTGTCGATATGGACAACCAGAGGTCTTTGTGTCAGACAATGCTAAGAACCTCAACAACAAAATGATGGAGGAGTTATGCAGAAAATTCCACATCAAACACCTCAACTCCGTCATCTATCGTCCAAAGATGAATGGTGCTGTTGAAGTGGCTAATAAAAACATCAAAAAGATCATGCAAAAAATGTCCGCCAATCACAAAGGATGGCCTGACCTTTTGCATCTGACTTTATTAGCCTACAGAACTTCCATGCGAACTTCCACTGGGGCAACCCCCTACTCATTAGTCTATGGGATGGAAGCAGTGCTCCCCATAGAAGTGGAAATAGAATCCCTCAAAGTATTGATGGATGCTTAGTTGGATGAAGACCTATGGGTACAAGACAGGTATCACCAATTCTGATAGACGAAAGGAGAACTGCGGCAATCTTCCATGGTCAGTTATATCAACAAAGGATCGCAAGATCCTACAACAAAAAAGTCCGACTACGGTAATTTAAACAACATGACTTGGTTTTGAAGAAGATCATTGACAACCAAGATCAGTCTAAGGGAAAATTCGCTCCTAACTAGGAAGACCCATTTGTTGTCAAAGAAGTATTGACAGGAGGTGCTCTCAGATTGCAGGAAATGGATGGCGATGAATTTCTACAGCTTATTAACTCGGACACCGTGAAACGGTACTATGTCTGAAGTTACCATCAAACAAACATCCTGGTTTTGATCACCAAATCACCAGTCATTCCGGTTTTGAACCCTTTCACCCTTTTTACATGCTCTTCTGCCCCTCAGGGAAACATACACTTCAAGCCAAAAACCTGGTTCTACTTCATTCCAAACCTTCCATACAGTTTCGGTTATCCTAAAGACGGGATTGAACCTTTCTCAATTTCGGTTATCCTGAAGACGGGATTAAACTTTTCCACGCCTGCAGTTTGTCCTGAGGATGGGATCAAACTTTTTACACACTTGCAGTTTGTCCCCATTATGGGATCAAACTTTCTTCTCCCGGCAGTATAGCCAGTACATGGGATTCACGCTTATCTTCGCCTTCAATTTGTCTTGAGGGGCAAACTACGTCGACCTGATCTCCCTGATACCCGGGGGTACGTAGGCAACCATATGCTATATGGCTCAGTCGCAATAAAGAAAAACAACAAAAATATTTCTACCCTTTCTCTACAAAACAACAAAAACAACAAAAATACTTCTACACCCTTCTGCCTTCCGCATTCAGCGTTGAACCTCCCACACTAGGTTCGAACTACGCAGACTTGATCTCCTCTTCAATAGGAGTACGTAGGCAGCCATTCATGGTGCAGTCTAACCCCTACCAGAATAATGTATTTGTCACACGGTACTGGGATCAATTTTCAATTCACCCCATTTCAGTGGTTTCAGATCAAAGGGATGGAATTATCCAACCTCTTCTCAGAAATAGAAGACTCGGTGACCATCTAAGCTGCGATCGTGACTCAAAGAGCAATACCAACCCATAAGAGATGGAATTAACTAGGCTTCTCACAAATAGAAGTACTAGTGACCATCTGTGGTGCGGTCAATCTCAGAGAGGAAGAAACCACCATCCTCTCCACATTCTAAACAGATACCAGTCCCAAGACACCAAAGATGGTCGGGATTCACAGAAATTAACGATCCGTTCTGAGAGATCTTGCGACGTCTCAATTTCCATCTATCAAGGATAAGTTCAGAATGCATCAAGATCACAAAGCCTTGGAGAAACAGGCAAACATCAAGCAAGTATTAAGGCACAACTAAAAGGGAAGTGAATCAAAATATATTTCCCTGCCATACATATCTTATTTTTGATATATACATCCGTGTTGTACATGACAAAATGGCTGTTTAGTCTCATGCAGGAAAATACAAAGCTATCTACAGAGATCAGATACATGCTAACTATCGGATCTAATATAGCATCCTCTCTAAAGATTTGAGGAAGCACTCGCAAGCTCCCCGCCAAGGGTATCTACACGAGCTAGCAGATCAGAGGCTAACTGCATGGTGGCATAATACTCATCAATGTAAGCACTCATGTCGGTCAGACTGATAGTCATCTGGGATCTAACGAAAGTACTATCTGCAATGGCCACATCCCTAGCAGATAAGGCGGCATCCTGCTCCCCAATCAATGCATCCCTGGTTGATCTAGTCTCATCCCTCTCCAACAGAGCGGTATCTCTCTCATCAAGAGCTATCAACATCGTGGCCCTTGCCTGATCTCTATCATAGGTCATCAGATGTAAGCTCTGCTCCAAATGCTGTGTCGAATACTGGGTAATAGTGGCACTCGGGGTGGGAGAATCCATCACAAATGCTGGCAGCCCAGCAGTCAAATCATCGGTGGGAATAATAGCCTCCTCTATAGGCTCCTCATCATTAGAATCAATCCCCTTCACTGTGGATACTGCCGCAGCCAATGCAGTCTTTGTCTCCATCCATGAGAAATACTCTACAGAATAACCCGGATGACTGACAGAAAAATCAGCCAGCTCTCGCTGATCCTAATAGGCATACAACCTGGATCTGTCCTCCGCTGACAAACGGTGTGATGCGAAGCGCTGACTCACTACCCCCTCATACGGATGGAAATCCTAAAACTGGTCAAACTAACACATCATGACCAATGGGTGGTAAGTGATCATGCCCCTCAATCCAGCCAGAGGGAGATAATCCATGCCCAGAGCATGAGTAATGAAGTTGTAGGGTGAGCTGAGCCCTAAACACGACAATATATCAAATGGATCTCTAAGCCCTGCCAGGAAAACAGACCAGGATGAAGCATCCGTACACTTTGCAGGCTGGAAGGAATACGTCATGGCTATGTCATGGGTGAAACAAAATCCATGATGTCTAAATGTGCCAATCGGTCTCAAGTGTGACATAAACCACACATACAGCTTGACCGAGCTACCTGTAAACACTCCTGATGGATAAGTGCGGCAATATGTAGCTGACCTCAAGGTCTTTGCGATAATCATCGGTACGATGGTACGACCCTCCCTGAGAGTTCTCACTGCCATAATGATGCCGATATCCAAATTTCATCCATGTATCATGCAAGCATATAGACGTATGACAATACGCAGAAGCAAATTACATCTACTCCGGCCGAACGCCAATGGTCCTCCGGTGTGGTGAATCCTTTAATGCCGCGGTATAGTCGTCCTCAAAGCCAACACCGCCAAACAGAAAATCCGGATATCACGTGGTCGGATGTAATCTCGCCCAGACCACTCTACGTCTCAATCCGGTGAGGGTCATGAACTATCTCGCTTCATGTCTCCAATAGCCATATGCACGCAAGGTTTGTCCGAGGCAAGATCGTCAATCGTGCATATTCCTCCAAAGTAGAGAGTCAACTCACGGGTCCCAAATCGGAAAACTCCGTCTCGTCTCGGTACCCAAAGGCTCTAGCATGCCCTCTACAAATCCTCGGAGGAACTCAAACATCAACGAGGGTCATAATATATCGCATGACAAATCATCTACGATCACCATGTCTCGATGGTGATATACTATCATACCATGATCGCATACCAGCTACCACCACAAATGATGGGGTATGATCAATACGGCTAATCGTTGAAGAAGATCAATACTTACTAATCGCTGAAGAAGACATCAGTGCGAGGGTAGTGTCATAAGACCATCCGGTGGGTCAATGTGAATATCTCTCGACATACATACATATGCATAACATAATAACATGCATGATACAATAGATGGCAATATGATATAGGAATGGAAAACTGCATACATACATTCCTAAGTATATCATCATCTAAATACATCTCTCAGACAAACTAAAATACGTGGAAATGAAGCGGCTACCCAACATACAATAGAGGCCTATCAAAAGAGATAACGAAAAATACATCGTGAGAAAAAGTCAAGAGTGTCGATGTCTCACATCATCGATCCTCGCTCCACTGATGTAACTCCTCCCGAGTCATCGGATCTCTATTCACGAGTGGATGTCAAAGCCGATACAAGAGAGGATCTGCGCAAGCAAAACCATATGGGTCACCTGAGGGACCAGCGCCAGAGCTGGAAGGATCAAAAGTATCTACCTCTGCAGGATCTCTGCCCAAATGTCGAATGAAAAGATGTGACCGGTCCAGCTGCCGAGTCAATCTGTCAATCTGTGTCACATGAGTTGGATCTTTGACACATGCCAATCCGTCATCATCACGGATCCTGGAACCATATCCCCCATAAACTGTGTGGTGCGGGTCTGAGCTCCAATCGTACGAGGGATCCACCAATGCTGGAACATCTCTTGAGAACAGGGGCCCTCTGATAATGTAAAACTGTCAATCCCCATCAATGGGATGTCAATGATGGGTGACTACAAAACAGGCCAATAAACGCCTGGCAGGAGGCAAGATCGGTACACGAATCTCTCCTATAGTGCTTTCCTAATAAAGACGCCTCTCCTAAATAGAGCTCCCATCCTCCATCTCGTGAAAAGAGGAATCCTGCAAGGTGGAAATGACGACTATACTCGGCCGGTACCCATCCTCAAAACCAACTCCCAAATGCTCTCTCAGAGTAGAAATCCATGTGATGACATCACCGTCAATAGCTCGGTATGAGAAGACAATGAGTGAAACCCTCAAAGAATGTGGGACCTCCGCCCAAGATGGAATGATGTCATCTCCGTCCTCGTAGATAGGTGTCTAAACCTAAAACGCTCACAGGACGCAAACAAGGAAGCCTCTCATAGGACCAAAACTGCCAACACAAAGGCAAACATATGCTGTTAGTCAACACTCTTAACCCATACATGGGAAAAGACAAGAGAAACACTCACCAGCAGAAATGGGTAGAATCCTAACCATGCCTCGGTCAAGCCTTGCGATCGCATGCGCATTCCCCTGAGGAAGTAGGCAAAGGTGTAGGAACCCCAATCATACTCTCCTGCACGGCCCACGTGTCGAAAGTGCGTGCCCGATCAAAGCGAAGGACACCGTAGAAGAGTTATCTGCTATGAAGCAGCCCCTAATGATCATCAAGAACAATTGCCGAAGAATGTGATCCCTAACTCTCACATCATCGGGTATAGGCTCACTCAACAATTCATTTTCATAGCATCTACGCCAAAGGACCTCGCATTTAACAGTCCTGCCCTTGAGCGCCACCGCCGGAACTCCCAACAAGGATTTGACGGCAGTAGGGGTGATATCCATCGTGCAAGGCACCAGGTCCCCTCCAAACTCCATACCTGTGATAAATTGCCAATCCATCGGCGTCATCATCACCTCACAGTCCAGCAAATGGAGTGACTGAGTCTGGTGAAACCACCGCTTAGACAATGTGCTGGGTAAAATCTATATACGCACAACACGCAAGTATACGTGGTTAACAAGTAATAAAGTGATGAGTAGAGTATCGTTCCCACAGAGATTAATTAGCAATAACCTTAACTTACAATTACCAATCTTCTATTAACCCTAATTTTATTAAACAAATCCAAATCAATAATTTAAGTTAACAAAACTAAAATTTAAAAATAATTAAATTAACACAAAATAACCACGAATATCAAAATCTGAATTTTCAAATAATTAATGGAGAATTAGACTTATGATTTCACCCTAAACTTCACTTTGATTTTAACACCTTTATCCCAATTTAATACACTATCCCAGTTTATTAATCAAGAACACGAACGTAGTATTAACCACCTCTCGATGCACTAATACCATATTAACTTCAATCCACAATTAAGATAGAAATCTGTTAAACACCTTAATCAACTAACCCACTATATCTCTATGTGAATTACAATTGAAGAAGGTTGAAGAATAAGTTCTCTATCCGATTACATGCGGCGTCAAGCATATCTCTACCTTAACACTCATCAAGTTTAAGCTACTAACAAAATCCTGAACACATGCTATATCAACTAGGTCTAGATTTGAATATCCTCTCTCGATTCCATCCAACTCCACAAAGAATTGTTGATCAGGCAATTCATAGATTCAAGCACAAATTAATATAGATAAACTGGAGATAACTTACTAAATTGGAAATCAAAGTTTATAAAACCATCGATTCACTTAAAGATCCATCACAAGCCTAAAAAGTGAATTAGTTCATAATAAACGAAATAAACACTGAATAAATCATAGAAATCATTCTTCCAATTACAATAAATAATCAAACACAAAGAATATTAGAAAACACCCTTCACGAAGACTAGGATTGCAACCGTCTTAAAAAACTCCTCAAAATACTCCTCCACACTTGTTATCAAACTCTACTTTGATCTTAGTAATAATGCTCTCTCTAATCTCCTCGTTGTTTTTGATAGAGTAATAGATATCTCCTATTAAACTCCAGCCGGATTTTCTATCCAATAGAGTTATACTGACATGCAAAAAGCTAAAATTCATACCCAAGAGGAATTATAACCGAAACAGGACACTTAACATTTTCCACCCCCTACCTTGCTAGTGGTTTAGATACTATGGACGCTTTGCCCCATGCTTGCTTTGCCTGCTTTTGTTTCGATGAAGACCCCACTTCAAATGAGGGTGTATATATAACGCCTGCCCCGACGGGCTATGCTCCTGCTAAATGAATTAGAAGACCCCTACCCCCCTACGGGGTATATAAGTTGTCAATGCCCCTACATTTGGCTACGGCTTCGTTAAATGGCAATGCTGCTATGCTAAATTACTTCCAAAATGCTCCATTTGATTCCCATCGATCCGAATATCACCAATTGTACGTAAAATACCTCAACCACCAATCTACACATGAAATAACATAAAACAAGTGAAACTGAACATGATCACAAGAAATTAGCAACAAATAAGCATGAATTGGATATTAAATCGCGTATATAAAATACACTTATCAAAATCCCCCAAACTTAAACTGTGCTAGTCCTCGAACACAAATCAACTACATGCAATGCAAAGATATAAACACTAATTCACTTATATGCTATCAAATCCAACAATTATCGCAGAATCAAAATTATCTTAAAAGCCTCAGCGAACATAAATAACTATACAATATCAACCATCAAAAACCAATCTACAAATCACTTTAATCCTCGAATCTCAAGCCATCATTACTTTTATAGTGTGTGTGTGTGTACAACATCTATGATAACCAATACTAACCCAAATTCAATACATAACCTGTCTATTAAAAGGAATCATGCAGCACAAACTTAAAATTTTCAAAAATAGATAGTTCCAACTAAAGTCAAGCAATCACAAATCTCAAGGGTTCACGCGGGGTACTTATGCTTTATTTTCATCTACGGGGGCTTTTTGCTCTTTTCTCGTTTTATTCATTTTTTTATATACACATAGCTATGTGATGTCTTATTCCCTTAGGCTTTTCAATGCTACCTTAACGAGCTTTTGACCAACGACTCCCAGACCATTAAGACCTTAGAGCGCTAGGTGTAAAGACAATCCCCTCGGGCTTACTTGCTCAAGTAACAAAGGCCACAAAACTAGACAAGCACGCTACGGTGTTTATTTATACTTTTTTTTTCTTTTTTTTTCATAAGCTTATATGCCCCCACATAACACCCCCCAAACTTAAGTTCTTGCTTAACTTTAGCCTTTACCAGCCATCCTTGTCATTTTATCATTCACTCTAACATTATCCTATAGAGACCATATAGATACCGGTTTGAACTTAACCAATTAACACAGATGTTTGTTAAACGTGCTATCCTTTTATACCAATTTCAAACAACTCGAGATTCGATTCATAAACGATCATTGTGCCATAGTTCTAATACTCAATACTGTATTTGCTACTTATTTGACAATCACATCATAGGCCCACAATAACATGAAACACAACATTGATAGACTTAAATAACACAATAATTACTAATTAACATATATATATTTTTTTATAGATGTGAATAACAAAATGCGGATAACAAAATGCGTTACACTATTATCTACTATGCAAACCCTAAGCTACCATGAATGCCCTAAAGCTATCATGCAATACTGAAAATAAAATGTAATACAGAAATTTAATTTGACCAAAATTAAAAATGAATCCTAAAAGCTACAATGCATGCAAAAATAAATTTAAATCCCCCAAACTTAAACAATACAATGTCCTCATTGGATAATTAATCAAAATAAGTACGTGAGGACTTCCCTGTCAATGCTTAAACTTGAGGAGGTGGTTGATGTTCTTCTTCATCGGAGTCACTTAGTGGGAACCTTGGCATTGGATCGGGCTGTTGATATGGAAATTGTGCCGCCAGGTTGAAACTTTGAAGAGTTGTGTTCAACGAAGTAAAAGATGTATGCATGGCGTCGAACATGTGCTCTTGCCTCATTGCCAATCGGCGCATTTCCCGACGAGTTGCCTTGGTGTGTGCATTCAGTTGATTTTTGAAATCAAGGAATTGAGATCTAGATATAGCCTCGACTGCAGATTCGCTCATTCCTTGATCACCCATTTCCTCATCATCGCCCCCGATGTCTCAGAAAGCATCCTCATTATCTTCCCGACGATGATGGAAAAATGAAACCCACTCCACGCGGGTGTGACTCGCCTCCCGCCCATACAGAGTATCGCGCTATCATTCTAGAATCAAGCAGTGCGAGTGGCATTTGAGTGGGCTCGCCATCGCACCATCTAACTCCTCGCTTGATGGCATAACCCATATATAAGTGATGGTGTGGCAAACCTCCAAAAAATTTCCACGTAGGCACAAGCGGATGATGGAGAAGCAAATGATAGCCCCGACATCCATTATAAAATCTTGCACAATGGCGTACAACAGCAACGCCTTCTCTTTGGTGACGTCTGAGGTATGTTGGGATGGAAGCAATTTTGTGCAGAGGAAGGCATACCAAATTTTGCCATACTGGCTAAGATCCTTGCTATAGAACACGGTGCCCCCCTTTCGCCCTTTCTTCCATGACGTTCCTGGCTTTGTCATCTCCATGATAATAACATCAAAATCTGGGTCAGAATTACGGAGATGCTCATACTGGTAGTGGCAAGGCACCCGCAATTGGTAGTATGTGTTGATGGCGTCGGCACTGAATGGAACTAGACGTCCGCGCACAAATGCTTGGAATGGTTCTTTGTCCACAACATTTGCGTAAAACTCCTTGACAATGTTTACAACGGCTGGTTCTGGCTCCTCGGTAAATTTTATCCATCTTTTTTGGTAAATTTGCAGCATGAGCTCCCCATCGTTAGGATCCGGTGCCAATCCCCTCTCCGGGTGTAAGGGCTTTGTAAGCATGTAGTCACCTACCGGCTTGGCGGTGGCACTTGTAAATTTTCGGCGATCGAAGGTGCGGGTTGTTGGTTGTGATGATTTTGAACTCTCCCTCTTTGGCATTTCGACGATGATTGTGAAGCCATGGCTCTCTCAATTGCTAGTTTTGCTTTCTCTCTCCCCAAACTGCGTGCAATAGTATCTCTCTAGCTCACAACTATGCTCTCTTTTTGCCTTTATATGAATTGTGGTGGAGGAGTTTGGATGAGATGTTGTGGTATTTATAGATGGAGAGGAAGGCTAGCATTGGTGGAGTGAGGAGGTGAAGAGGTGGAGAAGAATAATGGAGTGTTGGGAATGTGGGGAAAGTGGGTGGTGGTTATGGAGTAATGAGGTAGTGGGAAGTGTGAAAGTGGGGGATTATTGGGAAGGATAGAAGACCAACCAACCTGTCACTTTGTCAAATTCTAGGACCCCACTTTACGGGGTAATGAACTAGAATGCCATTTGGCCCAGTGGCTATGCCCCCGATTCGATGTTGAGGACCTTACCGGCGAGGGTTGTAGTAAGTTTTAGGGCATACTGCATGGCTTGGTTATCGCTGTCAGTGTCTTGTTTTGCTTCAATTTAGCTTACTTTTGCTGCGCTATACTCGCTTGATGATCCTTTTCCCAGCCTGCATGACATGAAACATGAAAATTAGTGAGTCTTGGATGTCATGTTATGTTGTGGAGAGATTAACAAGAATTTTATCAAAAATAGCACAGGGATGGCTTCTCTCTCTAGAATTTTTTCTCCCCCTTCTCTCTACAAATTTTTCAACCGGTTAATCTCACCCTTTTACCGTTAACTCCTCCTTCAACCCCTTCTTTCCCCTTTGAGTCTCCCGCCCATCCCCACCTACAATTTCAGCTTACACCTACTTTTTTCTTGCTTTTACCTTTGGTCTCTCTCCACCAAACCTCCACCGCCTCCCCTCCTCCCCGGCCTCTTCCTTCCCCCCTGCCTCCTGCTTTTCCTCTCCCTTCTTTCCTTCATTATGGTAGACCACTCTCACCTCTATCTGCATTGGGAACTCTTCTAGTTCTGCTTCTAGGGATCTCTTTGCGAGAGATGGGGTGTCAAACCCAATCTCTCCTCCCCTGCCACCCACCGATCCCTTCTAGGATACTGTCCGAAGTGTTAGCATGGGCGAATCTGAAATCAACCCTATCCCCATGTTTCTCGACAAGAGTTTCTCGGAAGACTCGTTGTAAGGACTCACTTGACCCTTCGTTGGAGGTTAATTTTGGCCCAATTTCTTGGCGTGACGCAAAAGATATTTTGTAGTACGTCAACATTTCTCCCTAAAAGGATGTGGATGAAGCCTTGTTCGAGAGGAGGAAAATACCACCTTATGGACTTCCTCTCGGCTCATGGTATATCCTCCCGGATGTACAAGCTTATCTTTCAAGGCAAGATTCAAAATCTTGGACATGCTCGCCAAGTAATTGCCCCTATTTCTTCATCCCTTTATCCGCTCTGCAGTGAACCTTTCTATCTTAGGAAAGGGTCTCGATGCTTTTATTTCAACCTTCGCCCTATATCCCATGCAGAGGAAGGCGAAATCTCCCCACCAAATTTCGGTTGAGGTCCCTAAAAGTTGGAGTGTCAGAGTTACAAAAACTTGGGAAAGCTGATGAGATCCTCTCCATCCATCCTCCTGTTATGGAGAATGGTGACATTCTCGGTAAAGCCTCCCCGATGACATGCTAGCGAGGGAAACCTTATCTCGGTCGACTAGCTTGGTTGGCTATTTCCTTCACTCTAACCTTCCCTTTAAGGTCGTTGAACCTATTGCCAAAGCGGTTGTGGGGGAACCTGGTCTTACCAAAGTTTTTATGCACAACAAGGGTTACTATATATTCAAGTTCAAATCCTCCTCGATCGTGACAATATCCTTGCATCGGCCCATGGCATTTTGCCTCCAAAGTGATTGTTTCTGAAATGGCAAGAAGGTGTGGAGTTCACTAAGTCCGATCTGTGACAAATCCCCCATCCGGGTTAAGCTTAGCCAAATCCCTCTCTCATATTGGTCCGATGAGGGATCACTATATAGCTAGTGCCATTGGTAAGCCTCTCTCTTCACCGATGAGATGACAACTAATAATGACTTCCTAAATTTTACACGTGTGCATTGAAGTATCGCCACATCCTCTTTCCTTCCTCCATCAAAGTTGTTGTTATGCACTGAGAAATCCGAAAAAGACCTTTGTTCCGGTTGATGTTGAGTATCAAAGTAGACCAATTCGTCCCGCCCTTCCGCAAAGTATTTGGCCACTCCCAAGTCAAATGCCCTAAAGCCAACTTCAAATGGGTACCTAAAAGTACACCCCAAGACTCCCCCTTACGGAGCCACAGACATCAGAATGGTTAGCCATACGAAGTGGGTCGTCCCTTCACCAAAGGTTTCATCCTTCTCAATAGGAATGAGAGCCCCCCCTCTCTCATGAGTGGGTGGCGATGGCTAGGGGGCCAAATTTATTTTGGATAACGCCACCCCAAATGCTTTCACAACAAGATTGTCCAATACTTTTGATCCAATTGACCAACTTGATCCCACCCTTGGGTCCGAATTCGGACTCCCCAAAGTGCCACAAATCCCTAGTTAATAGACTAAAGGTTGTTGATGAAAAGGAAGGCAAAGACTTGAAAACAAAGCAGATTGGTGGTATGGAGAACCCCAAAGTCGCAAAAAAGAGGAAAGGCAAGGGTAAAACAGCAACACCTCCCACCATCGGTTTAATTTATGTTGGCAACCTACAACATTCGTGGTCTCAATAAAATGCCCTAAACAGGGCCTATGTAAAAGCAACTTATTGCTGATTATAATTTATCCATTGTTGGATTAATGGAAACGAGAGTCAAGATACTAATGCCAAGAAAATCTCCCAAAGTCGTGTCCCTCCTAGGAATGGGCTTTCAACTATGATTTTCATGGCAATGGTAGAATTTGGGTGGGTTGGAATCCTAATCTCGGAATTTGGATGTTTTGTTTACCTCCTCCCAAGTCATACATCGCAAGGTGCAATCCTTAGATTTTACTAGTACTTCTTTTTTTTATCTCCTTTGTTTATGGGCTGAACTCCTATATCGAAAGAAGAGACTTATGGAAAGAGTGGGGGTGCGGTGTCTCCTCCGGAAGTTGGTGCTTAATGGGTGATTTCAATATTATCAAAGATCTTTCCGAGACTAACCAACTCGATGATTTCGGGACATCGGAAAATGATTTCAAAGAATGCACCTCCTCGATTGGCATTGATGATCTCGCAGAGGCATTGGCCCTTTATTTACTTGGTGGAACAACCAATTATCTAGGCCTCGTATATAAAAAGCTTGACCGAGTAATGGGTAATTCCTATTGGTTCTCCAACTTTGATCTCTCTCTTGCCACCTTTGCCCATCGTGGTCTCTCGGATCACTCACTTGTTCTTCTTAATACTGGCATTAAGTTCTCCAAACCAAGAAGGCATTTTCAATTCTTTAATCACATGGCTCTCCTTGAGGGCTTTATGGGGGCTGTGGGTTCTGCAAGGAACACCCCCATACATGGGAACCCCTTTTATGTCTTCTCTGAAAAGTTGAAACACACCAAACATGCTTTATCCTCTCTTAATCTCACTACTGGCAATCTCACTTCTTTAGTAAAGTTGGCTAGAGATGATCGCATTCGGCACAATCTCTCCTTCATGACCACCCCTCGGACCATTAACTAACCTATCCTTGAGAAACACCGCACCCAAAGGCTTTTCCAGGCCATTGATTGGGAGGAAGTCCTAATGCAATAGAAATCGAGAGCAAACTGGTTAACTTTGGGTGACCGTAACACCGCCTATTTTGCTAATATGATGAAGAGCAGATGGAACTCCAATAAAATATTTTCTATCCTTAATGATGATGGAGTTATGGTGTATGGCAAGGACAATGTTGAAGTTGTGAGTCATTGACTATTTCAAATCCTTATTTAATGCCTCGGACACCCCTTTATCTTTGGGTTTGACACTTTTGGTATTTTCCCCATTTAATCTGGTGAGCCCTCTCCAAGCTTTCGCAACTCATTGCTCCCTTTTCGACTCTGAGATCTTTAAGGTTCTAAACTCCATGAAACGCAACAAGAGTCCCGGACCAGGATGGTTTTAATGTCAACTTTTTCTTAGCTTGGCAATTTGGGATATTGTTGGACCTGATTTCTTAAAAGTTGTCCATTTCTTCTTCCTGGCCATTTAGCTCACCAAAGGGATTAACTCCACAAACGCTTAGCATTGATCCCCAAATGCCCCAACCCTTCATCAATGGCGGACTTTCTACCTATTTCTGCTTTGCAACACCATTTACAAATGTATTGCAAAGATCATCTCTAATGACTCAAGGAAGTCTTGCCCATATTATTGACACAAGACAATCGGCCTTTGTAAAAGGTAGGAGTATTAGTGACAATATTCTAATTGCTCAAGAACTATTCCAAGGGTACACCAGAGAATGACAGGACCTTTCTAGATGTGCACTCAAGATTGATCTTAGGAAAGCTTTTGATACGGTTCGTTGGGATTTTCTGTTTGATACCCTCAAAGCTTTTCAGGTTCTGTACCATCTTCATAGAATGGATCAAAGCTTGTACTACCTCGGTAGTGTTCTCTATTAAATTGAATGGAACTCTTCTTTGGATTCTTTGGTAGCTCACGTGGGGCTTCGCCAAGGAGACCCTCTGTCCCCTTTCTTGTTTGTCATAGTTATGGAGATGCTTTCCTTCATCTTAACAAAGCTACCTCCGCCACTCGAATTCACTATCATTGGAAGGCAGAGGCTTGCAAACTTACTTCACCTCCTTTTTGCCGATGATATCCTTATTTTCACCATGCAAGCCTACCCTCCATTGCTATTGTCAATTCTTGCATCCTATCCTTTCTCTCGGGTCTCTGGTCTTATTCCAAATACCCACAAGAGTCACTGCTGTTACCTAGACTAACTCGATGAAACCTCTACTCGCATGACATTCTCTCCTCCTTGGGTTTCAATTAGGATCTTTACCGCTAAGTTCCTAGGAGTACCCTTATTATCCAAAAGCTCTCTTGCAGATTGCAGCCTCTTATTCAACGGATTACCAATGGGGCCACTTCTTGGACATCTAAGGTCCTTGCCTTCTGGAGGTTACAATTGATCCATTCCATTCTCTTCTCCTTACAAGTCTCTTTGGTACCTCATTTCATGCTCCCGAAAGCAGTCTTAAGAGACATTCAAGCATTACTAGGCAGATTCTTGTGGAAGGGTCCAACTTTGTGTAAGTATGGTGCAAAGGTTGCCTGGGCTAATCTCACATTACCCAAAGATGAGGGAGGGTTGGGACTAAAAAATCTGTTAGATTGGAATAAAGCTCTGCTGTTGCAACATTTCCTCCGCCTTATCAGCTATCAATCCCACTCTCTCTGGGCAAACTGGATGAAAGCCACTATCTTAAAATCTAAGACTATTTGGCAAGTTCCTATTTCCCCCGGTTGCTCCTGGATATGGAAGCAATTCCTCAAATTACGCCCTCTCGCTCTTCAACATCTAAAGTACATTGTGGGGGATGGACAACACATAAGCTTATGGTATGATCCTTGGTTGAATGGGGCAACTATTAACCCTTCTCATTTTCTCCTTTCCAATTGGACTTCCCCACTTGCCACTTGTTAGCTTTCTCCTCTCTGGCAACTCCTGGGCCCCCCCAGTCAGCAACCACCACGAAGTCATTCTCCTCCGACAGCAAATCTGCCACCTTCCCATCCCTTCTCCTAGGCCTGACCAAGTTTTTTGGGGAACTTGTAATATTAAGACTGTTAAGGCCAAACAGATTTGGGAATCAATCCGAGCAAGATCTCCCAAGGTTCCTTGGAGCTCTATTCTTTGGAATAAGTTTCATGTTCCTCGCTTTTCCTTCATTCTCTGGCTTGGGCTCCTTCAAAAACTCTCCACAAACGACCGGACCAAACACTACACTGGCAGAACATGGAACTGTCCTCTCTGCAATCAACTGTTAGAATCCTTTAACCATTTGTTTTTTGAATGTGATTACTCTTCAACCATTCTCCAAAGTGCCGTGACTTTAGGAAATTGGACCACTTTTCCATTCTCTTGGGATGCTATTATTGCTTACCTGATTTCATACCAAGGCTCGCACCTGTCCAAGAATATCCTATGCTTAACTGTGGCCACTTGCTTCTATAAAGTCTGGGAGGCTCGGAATAACAAGATCCATAATGGCTCCATTATTCCTCCTAGGATCCTAGCCAAAGATGTTATCCATCTCATTAAGTCTAGACTTTCTAAATGCAACTCTTTTATCAAGGCCACAAATTGTAATCATTTCTGTAATTGGTTGTTAGTTTAGCCATTTTAGCTAGTGGGTAGCTAGCTACGTGCAATCTCCAGCTCTACAACAGTTGCATTGATTAGGTTGGATGGGTGCTTCGGACGAGCTGGCTTCGGGCGAGCATGGCTTCGGGCGAGCAAGGCTTGGAGCGAGCTAAGCTTCGGGCCAGCTTAGTTTCGGGCAAACATGTGGTGGTCGGTGATAAGCCCAAGGTATGGCTTCGGGCGAGCATGGCTTCGGGCGAGCAAGATTTGGAACAAGGCTTTGGGCGAGCTTGGCTTCGGGCGAGCTTGGCTTCGGACGAGCAAGGCTTGGAGCGAGCTAGGCTTCGGGCCAGCTTAGCTTCGGGCAAGCATGTGGTGGTCGATGGTAAGCCCAAGGTATGGCTTCGGTCCAGCATATAGTTTTGGGAGAGCATGTGGTAGTCTATGGTAAGTCCAAACTATGGTTTCGGTCGAGCATGTGGTTTCGAGTGAGCTTGGCAAGCTTGAGGCTTCGGGCGAGTAGCTGCTGTGTTTCGAGTGGTGGACGAGCTGGGACGACTAGTTTTAGGCTGCTCTCAATTTGTTTCAAATTACTGTATTGGTTGTTAGTTTAACTTTATTTTGGGATCTCTTCCGTGTTTCAGATCATCACCTATATTCTGGGGTATGCCCCTTAGCCATTGTATTTGGTCCTTTTTACAATTAAACAAACTTAAAAAAAAAAAAAAAAACAAGAATTTTATTTTATTCTTCTACCTAGTAATTTACTAAAACTATGATTAAGCAAATATGAATGAAAAATACGATAAAGAACTAAAAATTGGGTTGCCTCCCAATGAGCGCTTGATTTTAAGTTGTTCAGCCTGACTACTTCCTACTTAAGTTGTATCGGCCAATGTGATGGAGATCACGTCAGTGTTAGCTTCTCCACCCCAGTAATGCTTTAGACGGTGTCCATTGACTTTGAATGTTTCGAGTGGATTTCGACTGTAAATTTCAACCGCACCGTGAGGGAATACCTGCTTGACCGTAAATGGACTCGACCATCTTAATTTAATCTTTCCGGGGAACAAACGCAGCCTTGAGTTGAATAATAGTACAGATTGGCCTGGATCGAATGTTCGACGCAAAATTTTCTGGTCGTACCATCTTTTGACTTTTTCTTTGTATATTTTGGCACTCTCATAGGCATGAAGGCGAAACTGCCGAGTTCATTCAATCAAGTAATCTCTTCTCTCCTACAGCTTTTTGATCAAAATTGAGTTTTTGCACCGCCCAATATGCCTTATGCTGTAGTTCCACCGGTAAATGACATGTCTTCCCGTATAACAGTTGATATGGTGACATCCCGATTGGCGTTTGTATGCAATTCGGTAGGCCCAAAGAGCATCGTCCAATCTAAGTGACCAATCTTTTCGACTCGGATTCACCACTTTCTCCAATATCTTTTTGACTTCTCTATTCGATACCTCAGCTTGTCCACTGGTTTGAGGGTGATATGTTGTAGCTATCTTGTGGTTCACCCCATACTTGGCCAAAAGAGCAGTAAACGGTTTATTGCAAAAGTGGCTACCTTCGTCACTTATAATTTCTCTTGGTGTGCCAAACCTAGTGAAGATGTTCTTTTGAAGGAATTTGAGGACCACCTTGGCATCGTTTGTTGGTAGAGCTGCAGCTTCAACCCACTTTGACACGTAGTCCACTGCGAGTAAAATGTATTGATTGTTCAAGGACGAGGGAAATGGTCCCATGAAATCGATACCCCATACGTCAAAAATTTCAACTTCTAGAATCGTTTATAAGGGCATCTCATTACGTTTTGAAATGTTTCCCACCCTTTGACATCTATCGCAATGTTTGACAAACTGGTGGGCATCTTTGAATAATGTGGGCCAATAAAAAACCACATTGCAGTACCTTCGCTGCTGTCCTCTCACTCCCATAATGCTCGCCATACACCGATGAGTGACTCATGCAGAATATTCTTCACTTCACTATATGGGACACACCGTCGAATCACCTTGTCGGCGCACTGCTTGAACAAATATGGATCATCCCACATGTACCATTTCACGTCGTGAAGAAATTTCTTTTTCTGTTGCCTTGTGAGATCAGGTGGTAGAATGTTGCTCACAATGAAATTTGCATAGTCGCCATACCACGGAATCTCCGCTGACATCCCAAACAGTTGCTCATCTGGGAATGATTCGTTGATTTCACATTTGTCATCTTTTTGTTTCCCATGGTTTTCTAACCTAGATAAGTGGTCGGCTACCTGATTCTCCGTCCCCTTCCTATCCTTTATTTCTAAATTGAACTCTTGAAGTAGGAGAATCCACCAAATAAGGCGTGGCTTAGCATCCTTTTTGCTATCAAGTACCCAATCACTGCATGGTCCGTATATACTATTACCTTAGTCCCGATCAAGTAAGCCCGAAATTTGTCGAACGCATATACCACTGCAAGCAATTCCTTTTCTGTGATTGTGTTGTTCATTTGAGTTTCTGTAAGTGTTTTGCTTGCGTAGTAGATAGCGTGAAACACCTTGTCTCTCCGCTGACCCAAAACAGCCCCAACCGCGAAGTCGTTTGCATCACACATAAGCTCGAATGGCATGCTCCAATCCGGTGCAACTATAACGGGGGTTGTAGTCAATTTCCTTTTTAATAAATCAAACGCTATCTTGCATTCTTTATCAAATCTAAATGTCGCATCCTTCTCTAAAAGACTACATAAGGGTTTCGCAATTTTAGAGAAATCCTTTATAAACCTCTTGTAGAACCCAGCGTGTCCTAAGAAACTCCTAATACCCTTCACTGAGGTCGGTGGAGGCAATTTTTCAATCATTTCCAGCTTCGCTTTATCGACTTCCAGCCCTTGAGCCGATACCTTATGGCCCAAAATTATGCCCTCTTCAACCATGAAGTGGCATTTCTCCCAATTTAGTATGAAATTCGTGTCCTTACATCTTTGCAAAACCATGACCAGATTCTTCAAGCAATTATCAAAGCTGTCCCCATAAACTGAAAAGTCATCCATGAAGACCTCAACGTTTTTCTCCACCATGTCCAGAAAAAATTGCCATCATACACCGTTGGAAAGTTGTCGGTGCATTGCATAGCCCAAATGACATCCTCCTGAATGCAAATGTGCCGTAAGGGCATGTAAATGTGGTCTTTTCTTGATCCTCCGGAGTGATGACTATTTGGTTGTAGCCCGAATACCCATCCAACAAATAGTAATATTGGTGTCCCGCCAATCTATCTAACATTTGGTCAATAAAGGACAGCGGGAAATGATCTTTTCGGGTTGCCTTGTTCAATTTTCTGTAATCCATGCAAACCCGCCAACCAGTCACTGTTCTAGTTGGGATTAACTCGTTGTCATCATTCTGCACCACAGTCATTCCTCCTTTTTTTGGGTACTCACTGGACTGGACTAACCCATTTGCTGTCGGAAATCGGGTAGATGATGCTTGCGTCTAACCATTTCAAAATTTCCTTCTTTACCACTTCCTTCATAATTGGATTGAGTCGCCGCTGTTGTTCCACCGTTGGTTTTGCCTCGTCTTCCATCAGGATCTTGTGCATGCAAAATGAAGGGCTGATTCCCTTTATGTCAGCAATTGTCCATCCAATAACCGATTTGTGTTTCAAGCACCCTCAAGAACTTTTCTTCCCGCAATTCGTTAAGTGCAAATTGAAATAATAACAGGTAAAGAATTTAAATTGCCTAAATACGAATACCTGAGGTGCTTAGGAAGTGGCTTAAGTTCCAGCTTTGGTGGCTCTTCCAATGATGGTTTCAGTTTTTCTGTAGTTACCTCCTCCATGTGCAGTGGTTTAAACGGTGTTCTGAATCTTGGTACTCATGGCAATGAGTCTAGCAATTGAAGGTAATCCACCAATTCCGGATCATCGATCTCCTCATCTCCCAATAATGTTGTTTCTAACGGATCATTTACCAAACTTTTGCTCATGTCATCACTAACAATTTGCTCAATTAGATCCATTCGAAAACACTCTTCCTCATCCGTAGGAAATTTCATGGCCTTAAACACATTGAATTTCACTTCTTGATCTTGGACCCTCATAGTGAGTTCTCCTTTTTGTACATCTATGAGTGTTCTCCCTGTAGCCAAAAATGGTCTCCCTAGGATAATTGGGATGTTCTTGTCCTCCTCAAAATCCAGAATGATAAAGTTCGCGGGGAATATAAACTTATCCACTTTCACTAAGATGTCCTCTACTATGCCTCTCGGATACGTGACTGATTTATCCGCCAACTATAGGGAGATGTTCGTAGGCCTTGGCTCGGGAAATCCCAATTCTAAGTATACTGACAACGGCATAAGATTTACACTCGCCCCCAAATCACATAAACACTTGTTGAAATGCATCTCCCCGATCGTGCATGGAATAGTAAAGCTCCCTGGGTCTTTCAGTTTTGGTGGTAATTTTTTCTGTAATACCACACTACACTCCTCTGTTAATGCCACAGTCTCAAAATCTTCCCATTTCTTTTTCCTTGATAGAATCCCTTTCATAAATTTTGCGTAACTCGGCATTTGTTCTAGGGCCTCTGCAAATGGTATGTTAATTTGAAGTTTCTTGAACACTTCCAAAAATTTTGAAAATTGCTTGTCTAATTTTTGTTTTTGAACTCTTTGTTGGAATGGTGGGGGAGGATAAACAGCTGGTTTGTTGACTGGTTTGTTATTTTCCATTTGTTTTTCGTTCCCTTGCTTTACCTCACCCACTGTATTTTTTGACTCTGATTCAACCTCCTTTGTAACCGAAATTTTTGGCCCTTAACCAACAAGTTGTTTTCCACTTCTCAACATAATGGCTTGACGCTGCTTGTGATTACCCTTAGGATTTTTCTCGGTGTCACTTGGTAATGTCCCTTGTGGTCTATTATTCAATGCCAACGCAATTTGACCCATCTGATTCTCTAGATTCTTAATCGCCCTATCTTTTGCTTTCATACCCATGGCGTGCTCTTTTATAGCCAACTCGGTGGTAGTCATGAATTTTGCCAACACTTCCTCCAGATCAGGTTTTCTTTCTTGATATTGAACTGGTTGTTGTTGATTCTGGAAACCTGGAGGGTATGATTGTCGTGAAGCTTGATTTTGCTGGTTGTTGCTCCATGAGAAATTCGGATGATTTCTATTTCCTTGTTTGTATGTGTTCTGATACGTATTTTGAGGAATTCTGTTATAATTGCCGATGAATTGCACAGCTGCTGGATTAATTGCACATTGCTCTGTTGGGTGCTCTCCCGCGCACAACTCGCATATTATTGCCACTTGCAGTACTTGCTGTGTTTGTTGAGCTTGTGCTGCTGAAACTGACTCCAACTTCTTTGAAAGTGCAGATATTTGTGCCTACATCACTGTCATACTATCTACTTCTAATACCCCCGCTGCCTTCGCCTGTGTCATTCTTACTGTGGCCCACTGGTAGTTATTAGCTGACATGGTTTCAATCAACTCATAGGCTTCCTCGTAACTCTTTGCCATGAACGCTCCGCCCGATGCTGCATCGATACTTGTCCTGAGATTCCCATGTAGTCCGTTGTAAAAGGTGTTCATTTGTAGCCACTGGGGCAGTCCATGATGTGGGCATTTTCTGAGCAATTCTTTGTATCTTTCCCAGGCCTCATATAACGACTCCCCATGTTGCTGTTCAAACATTGTAATCTCATTCCTCATCTTCGCAGTTTTCACCGGTGGGAAGAATTTTGCGAGGAATTTCTGAGCTAAATCCTCCCATGTAGTTATCGAACTGGACGATAACGAATGTAACCAACTCTTCGCCTTGTCCCGTAAAGAGAATGGGAACAATCGAAGTCTCACCCCCTCATCCGAAACCCCATTAAACCTAAATGTGTCGCACATTTTAAAACTCGACTAGATGCTCTCGTCGGATCATCATTTGTAAATCCCCAAACTAAACTGAATTTCGAATCATTTGTATCATCCTGTGCTTAATCTCGAACGATTTGTTGCTATTCTTGCTTCGGTGATGCTTGGATCGCAGATTCACCACCTTGGGTGTTCATGAAGTCCCTTAACGCTTCTCGATCTTGGTACGCATTATTACTATTCCTTCTTTTTTCGTGTATTTCAATTCTTGCCTCGCTTCTTGATCCACTTACTCAACCTCTCAAACCTTTTTTCAATGTCGTCCTCAAAAGCAAAGAAGTCCGGATTTTGGGACCGAGTTCGCATAAACTACGCCCAACACCAAATAAAAGCACAATAAAAAAAATAAAATGTCAAAGTAAAACTGGATTAATTAAAGCGATATTGTAAAACACTTAAGATTTATGCTAAAAAAATCCTCGATAATGGTTGGCAAAAAAACTTGTTGGGTAAAATCTATATACGCACAACACGCAAGTATACGTGGTCAACAAGTAATAAAGTGATGAGTAGAGTATTGTTCCCACAGTAGATTAATTAGCAATAACCTTAACTTACAATTACCAATCTTCTATTAACCCTAATTTTATTAAACAAATCCAAATCAATAATTTAAGTTAACAAAACTAAAATTTAAAAATAATTAAATTGACACAAAATAACCACGAATATCAAAATCTGAATTTTTAAATAATTAATGGATAATTAGACTTATGATTTCACCCTAAGCTTCACTTTGATTTTAACACCTTTATCCCAATTTAATGCACAATCCCAGTTTATTAATCAAGAACACGAATGTAGTATTAACCACCTCTCGATGCACTAATACCATATTAAATTCAATCTACAATTAAGATAGAAATATGTTAAACACCTTAATTAACTAACCCACTATATCTCTATGTGAATTACAATTGAAAAAGGTTGAAGAATAAGTTCTCTATCCGATTACATGCGGCGTCAAGCATATCTCTACCTTAACACTCATCAAGTTTAAGCTACTAACAAAATCCTGAACACATGCTATATCAACTAGGTCTAGATTTGAAAATCCTCTCTCGATTCCATCCAACTCCACAAAGAATTGTTGATCAGGCAATTCATAGATTCAAGCACAAATTAATATAAATAAACTGGAGATAGCATATTAAATTGGAAATCAAAGTTTATAAAACCATCGATTCACTTAAAGATCCATCACAAGCCTAAAAAGTGAATTAGTTAATAATAAACGAAATAAACACTGAATAAATCATAGAAATCATTCTTCCAATTACAATAAATAATCTAACACAAAGAATATTAGAAAACACCCTTCACGAAGACTAGGATTGCAACCGTCTTGAAAAACTCCTCGAAATACTCCTCCACACTTGCTATCAAACTCTACTTTGATCTTAGTAATAATGCTCTCTCTAATCTCCTCGCTATTTTTGATAGAGTAATAGATATCTCCTATAAAACTCCAGTCGAATTTTCTATCCAATAGAGTTATACTGACATGCAGAAAGCTAAAATTCATACCCAAGAGGAATTATAACTGAAATAGGACACTTAACATTTTCCACTTCTCCCCCTACGGGGTTTATATCTATGGACGCCTCTCCCGTGCTTGCCTTCGTTTTTTCTTGATGAAGACCCACTACCGGCCGGGGTGTATCTTATATAACGCCCACCCCGGCAGGCTATGCTTCTACTAAATGAATTGGAAGACCCCAGCCTACGGGTATATATCACAATGTTTACATGCTTCGGCTTCAATTAAATGGCAATGTTGCTATCTTTGAATTACTTCCAAATATGCTCCATTTGATTCCCATCGCACCGAATATCACTAATTGTACGTAAAATACCTCAACCGCCAATCTATACATGAAATAACACAAAACAAGTGAAACTGAACATGATCACAAGAAATTAGCAACAAATAAGCATGAATTGGATATTAAATCGCGTATATAAAATACACTTATCAGAATGCCCTGAGGTAACCCCAGGGACAACGACGGGGTAGAATGGGGAAGAACCTCCCGAATCCCCAGCCATGGACAATCGCTCTGTAGTCATCATGCAAGGCCTGATACATAGAGTGGATGCTAAACCAGTTCCTTCAAGGTTGTGTGAAGCCGGGAACCTACATCAAATGAAGATCAACATCAGACTCCTTGACTCCTCATCAATAGGAAATAAGGAAGATTAAAGATCTAACTTCATACCTCATTTGCGTGCAGGTATACTGAAGGATGCCTACTCAAGTCACCCAGAAGATCTCGGTTCGCCACTTGAATACGGAAATTTCTACGGGAACACACATGCAGAGAGAGCGAGGAACCTCGATCTGCATGCATCCTCCTCCTCCTCCTCGACATTCGGCACCTCAACCCGAATGGGACGATCACCGCCTCGCCAAATCAAGCTGCGAGCACATCTGTAAGCGGTGTTGAGGCTCTTCAAAAGCCCTCCTCCGTACACCAGAAGTGGTCCTGGGGGAACTACTCGGCTGGTCTGGATCCATAATATCTGGACAACAAGTCTCCAAATCACCTCAGAAAGGGTGTGGTAATTTCTTACCTCGAGTCTTTTCAAAATGCATTCTATGATTACATGCATGCATGCATTGCTTTAACATACATCTACTACAAGAGAGTTAAAATGCATGACTGACTACCCAATACCTACATTTTGGAAAAATTTTGCCATTGCCCCTTTGTAAATGGGACTATCCACATGCACATAGGCATGACTAAGTGTCCATTCAGTAGCACACCTGTACACAGTCATATACATCCTGTATGCATCAATACCTTGCATTAAAAAAATTTGTAAGTGTAGTCTAATTACCAGGATTATTTTGCTTGTCTACCTTTACTCATTTGTCCTCAGATAGGATAAGAAATGACAGTAAAAGGTGCCAATTTGATTGTTTCAAAAGTCAAAAATTTTCACATCATTATGTTCAGCATGGTTTAATACTAACATTTGCTATGTTGAATATTTTTTATCAAGTCATATCAGCATGCATATTCCCTACTATGTGTCATTTTCCAACGGATAGAAATTGGAAAAAAAATAAATGCATGTGTTACGTGATGGTGAAGAACGCTTGTACGGTGGCAGAATATACAGAAAGTTTCCCGAACTCAGCAGATCTGAAGAAGAGCTCTCGGATTTCCTTCACTGCGCAACTTGAAAATGACTTATGAAAGCAACCAGCCACCTATACATAGGCACTACGGTGGTCAGAGGCTAACCTCAGACTCCCCGCAGTACACTCATGACTCCTGCAGGTACACCTGCATCCCCCCTACATGGGTCCCACACCTCCGGCTCGCTCCATTTAGAGTTGCAAAGGAGGTCTCACAAGCTGAAAAAGGCCAAATCAGGAATAAAAATTCTACGCGATTGAGTGGAATAGCCTGAAATCCTGGTTTCTCGTTGGTCAGAGTTAAACTCCCGTCGTCTCAAAGGTATTCACCTAAATGCAAGGTATACTATACCAATGAGCTCAGCTTTCATAGATCATGTCGGCAATACCCCACAAAGGTCCGATGCCGTCAATGACTGTCAGGCCACCCTGACGTATCCCCGGCGGGGCGAAAAAACCACAAAATATCAAACCTCCCCAGCGGGGGTCACAACGCGCATCCTTCAAACATCTACGTGTCCCCGGTGGGGGTCACAACGCAATGTAACCATTGATATACACATCAATGAAGGTCAAGCAGCCTTGACGTCATATCAGCCGAGGGCAAGTAAACCCATCGACGTAACCTTTCCCAGCAAGGGCTACAACACAATGCTGCCATTGACACATACATTAATGAAGGTCAAGCAGCCTTGACAATGCACCCAACAGGGATCTATCCGTTGATACACACATCAACGAAGGTCGCAAAACCGCAATGACAACAACCTTGTTGGTAGTAACTCGACGTGAAGATGAGGGAACATGTTATACACATCCTCAAACAGACAAAGCTTTTATCCCCACAGATCTATTCCAAATAAGCGGTACCTCTATGGAGTATAAGCCAGTGTCTAGGATTCAAGACTTTGGTGATTGCCCCAACGTCAACATCCTTGGAAACTTGGATCGCATATCCAAGCCATCACTGATTGTCATCCCAGCAGGATTACCTGACAATCACTCATGCATTCTACATGCATTTGCATTATGTTGCTGCATGTAGCATCATGTTTATCTTGCTTGCATTTCAAGTGTCTAGTATTCTTTATCATATCCATGCCTTGCATTGCATGAATATGATAAAGAGGGGCATCTGTAGACACTCGAAATTTTTTGCACTCCTATTACTAACATTGCAGGAGGGTAGATTCGTCTTTTGGAGATAACCCTGAAAGACAGATTACATCCATTCCGGATACTACCGGAAGTTCAGTTCCAACCCAGAACACAACCCGGGAACGTCATCTCAAAACCCGGAACACACACCGGGAATGTCATTTCCAATCTCGGAGATAACCCCGAGATATGTAGATCAAAAGACCGACAACAACACCGAAGAGGGCGATTACGTAGCCGGCGATAACACCGCATGACGCTTTCGATTTGATCCGAGAGAAACACTGAGTAAGTAAACCCATCCTTGGTGATAGCCCCAAGAGATGTCATTGTAGTTCCGGCGGTAACCCCAGAAATGCTTGTTTCAAACATATGCAATCAGCTTCAACCACCAACATCCTGTCAAGGCACACACACCTCAGACCCGGAGATAACAACGGGTAGACAGGAACATCCACAGATGACAGTGAGACATACAAACAAGCAGCAGTCCAATCTCAGATGTAACCCTGAGCAACGTCTGCTTTCCGCTTAAACCGGCGATAACCCCGGTGAGGAATCACAACGTCATCTTACCACGTCAACAAGATGATATCGCGGCATACCAACAAGTAGTCCAATCTCAATTTGTAACCACGAGTACGCGTCTACTTTCAACTCAAACTGGCAATAACCCCAGCGAGGAGTCAAATGTCATCTTGTTCCTTCGACAAATGGCACGTCGTCTCAACACATCATACATACATCCAACAATGTTCCACAAGAACTGAGGAGTGACAATCCCGAGTGACTATTACGTGTGGCAGTACTTTGGATAGAATTTGAAGCTTGAAGACCATGGGCATAGACCCCTCTTCCTGACTTCGTACAACCTCTAATCCATGTCATTACGTAACTCTCGACACAAGCAGTCTGAAGAAGGTCAGATATACCTCGTTCGGATGCTCGAATTGAAGTTCTGCAAGTTCGAGTGGACATTACTGATACGACACGATCGCACGCGTCTTTATGAGACGACGGGGACCATGAGGCTCGGATCCACCACGACCACCCTAGTATAATCAAGGCCGCCATGGAGTGTACCTGCGACCATCCGTCTATATATACAAGGCTTGGGTCAGCCATTTGAGGAGGAGGAGAGAAGGAAAAAGGCGAGGAAACCCTGTCCATTTTACTCTGCATACACATCTTTTGAGTGTTTCCTCTTCTTTAAACACTAGTTAGCTCACATATAGCTATATTTTATCCAACGGGAGCTGAGTGTTTATCCATTTAAAGTCATAGAAGTCTACTTTGGCAGCCCACTGTAAACCTTCTTACATTTTATAAAGTCTTATTCTCATATAGCACACACTGTTATATACATTGAGAGTCACGTTGTGTGCGTTTGCCCGGACTTCGGTCCGTGGTTTTCATTTCTGTCTGATATACTAATATATGTATATATTTCATATATATGGACTAACATTATCGAGTTATGCCTCGATTGAGCCTAGACTTCGGTCTGGAGCGTTTAAATTTCTTTTATATATATATATATATATATACACTTATATATATAATTATTGTCGGACTTATCCGATGAGCCTGGATTTTACATCCTATATGTTTTATTCGCTTTTATATATATATATATATATATATATATATATATATATATAATTCTTGTATGGACATATCCGATAAGCACTGGATTTACCTCCTAGTATGCTTATCGCTTATATATATATTTGTACATATATATATATATATATATATATATATATATATATATATATATTACATTTCTGTGAGCATGGAGTTTACTACATTGGCCTTTTATGCCTTTTATTTATATTTTGTCTTGCTCGGAGTTTACTTACGTGGCGGTTGATCGCTTTTCTGACTTTATTTACATTTCGTCCCACCTAGAGTTTACTTCATGGCGGTTGATCATGTCCATATATATATTTACCTCTTTTATATATTTACATTTCCGATCCCCCATGGAGTTGCTTCGTGGTGGCTGATCATGTTTGTATATATATATTTACAGCTTTTATATATATAACTGCCATCGCTTTCCATACAAATTGCAGTATCATGTGAGCCTAGAAATCATGTGATCATGAGTTGAGTTCATTGAATCTAGATTGTTCCTATGATGGACATTTTTTCAAATTGTATGGCAACTTGTACATTATTTTACAATGTCCGAATTTCCTTGGATGGTCATGTATGCTTGATGAGGAGTTCTAAATCTTTCAGTATATTATTTTCTAGAATGCTTCGCATCTCTAAAAATAAAAGCAAACAAGCCGAACATTTAATAATAAAAATGGAAGTATGAAAAGGTCTCAATTCCTATTGAGCACAGGGTTTGAAAAACCTCTTTTACAAAACTTCATTGATATATCTTGGTTAAAACTGAATTTTTTTATAAAATTCAAACCTTGTGTATATAGGTGCGAACGAGGCCTCGCACTACTTTCAAATAATTGCACATATCCACACACACACACACACACATTCATATAACAATTTCTTTGAGAAGTGGCGGTCACCGTGGTAACACGGATGTCGGGGGGTGCCTAACACCTTCCCTTCGCATAACTAAGCCCCCGGACCCAAAATGAATCTCGGTTTCACAGACCCGTTTAGCAGTGTCAAAACACTGGGTCAATGTGCAAACCTTTTTGGTTGCGTTGGTGCAACCAGTTAAATACACCAACTGACGACTCTTAAAGTCAAATCATCGACATTATACATGTCGAACCTTTTTAACTTGTTTTTTCAAACAAATCTCACATTATCATGAGAACACCAAAGAACAAGTAACGAAAAGGGACACTCAAAAATCCCGACGTCGACAACAGTGATAAAGTGAATCATAAAATAAGATTGATTCAAAGACATGTAGATGATAAAGGTTTTGATTCAGGAAATTAAAGTAAGAAGACATAAAAGTTTAAATTATTCTGCATTTGATAAAGTTCAACATCGAATAATGATGTAAAATCAGAAGGTAGATGTGTTATTAACGATCGAAGTTAATAATTAAATTGTATGAATTTTGGGGTCGTTACAGAACTTGTACGAAAAGTAAATAGCATAAGTCCGATACTTAGTCTCACTGCAACAACAATGAGTAAAGATTGAATAATTGCTCAATAGAAATTTAGGGTTATGAAACTTGCCTGATACGTCTTCTACAATTTACTGCTATCTATTAGCCCTTCACTTAACCTATTCACATGTGTCATGTGACACCCCCAAATCTAGGTACTTCATTTCCACAAGACTTGGTGTTCACTTTCCATTCATTCATATTTATCTACCCAATCATATAAAAATTAAATCATAAATTCTCCCTTTAAATAGGGTTACATCATTAAATAAAAATCTTCCCAGGTTATCTAACCTTAAACATCAATCAAATGTGTGGAATTAAAATAATTACATTACATCCTTAAATATAAAATCCAACATCATGACAATCAATAAAATTACAAGTCTTCATCACTTGTACATTTTCCCCTTTCCTTTGCTAGTTGTAGGTTCGTCGACCTTCTCAACTTTAGCTGCAATGAGTGTATATATATGCAAGAGTGAGCAAAACAAATGCTCATTAGATATAACAATGAATCAGCAGGAGAATAATAATAACTGCCAATGAATTGGCTCATCAAAATTGAATAGTACTCTATCAATGATAACCAAAAACTGGAATCGAAATAGGAAATATATCTGAGGGTCATAAGACCACAAACTATGTCCACGGTTCCAAGTAATCTTTCAACTTTAACCTTAACAGTTATACTGTAGGGACTTTATGTACTTAGGGGGATCAGCCCTTCATACCATGTATTGTGCATAAACATCTAAACGCATTGCGTATCCCCCATAATAGGGTTGTTCTTCTCAGTTTTAGAGTACAAGTCCACACCAAAGGAAGTTTGGTTTGGATAAGCTTTCAAGGGTAATTTGAAGTTTAACGATCAACAACTAGAGGACTAGTTGAATCAATAAGGTTTGATAACACAACAATTGATCAATAATAACATAATATGGAACAATGAATAAGTGTAAGCGAACTAACTATATCTTGAACTCATGCTTAGAAACAACTACAAAACATAAGTATTGAATGATAATAAACCTTGCTTGAATAATATTAAGCTAGGGTTATGAATTATTGAATATACATTAAGTAATGGCAAGCTAAAAATAAAACTTGCTCATTATGAGAATAACTTGTGTCAAGTAAATAAAATAAGACAATTCGACATTGGAAATTAGAATTCAAGAAAATCGCATTCACAATACACGAATGACTATAAAGAAACTTGTCTAACAATAAACAAGTTAGAATACATCAATAAGTATTGGAATTGAAATCTTGTTCGAATAAAGTTAAAGTCATAGCTAGCTTGCTCAAATAATGATTAGGAATACAAGAATTCGCTTAATAAAAGTTTAAAGTAAGGAACTTGCTCAACGAAAGTATAGAGTTAGAAAACTTGCCTCGAGCGTAAGCTATAATATTAAAACTCACGTTCACCTACACATAGTATTAGAACCACAATATCTATTAGATATATTAACATTCACTTTCCAACATAACACGCATGTATAGTTAGACTTGTTAATTTAGCACAAGTTTTACGTTACCATATACACTTCAGAATTTATAAGTGTTAACTTCACAACACCTAGTTACCATTCAATGTGTACACTAAATTCCAACATATCACGTTCATAACTTACTAATCATTTTTACAACTTTGAATTTATCAATTACACATCACGGTTCTGTTTTAACTTTCTTACAACATGTTTGACACATTACCATAACCTTAGACAAAGTGGTAAGGGTACCCAAGATCTGCGAGAGAGCAAGCAAGTCACCGTCTCAGATTGTAGGGTATGGCATTGCTTATTATACACAAGCACAGGACCAAGATAATGCTCTGTTTACGGCCTTGCACCGCCAAGCAATTGCGCCAAATGGGTAACGCAACGAACCGTAAAGGTTGTGAACAAGATGGCAAACTTTAGCCCAACTAACACGAATTTCACCCATAAAACAGTGATTTTAACACAAACAATTGATATAGAAAAACACCAAATTACAAAAACACCATTTTTGACATCCTTTACAAAAATCATCACTGTAATCTCAGTTGTATACCAAATTACTTCGTTCAAACTACGTTATCTTCGTTTCTTACCGAACTAACATATACAAGACTCAATTCACAGATTATCATACAAATTGACCAACGAATTTTGTACTTTCATAAGCCATGTGAAAAATATTCATTGTAATTACTTTTCTTCCTTTTAAACTGTAATTAGCATACGAATTCTTGTTTAAACACAAATTCTAGTCATCACTAACACAGATAATCACCATAATCAGTTGTATAGCAACATTTCAACAAATTAAATTCACAAAATATAAACAATTTTTGTCGTGAAACACACACACACACACACACACACACACACACACACACACACACACACACACACACACACACACACACATATATATATATATATATATATATATATATATATATATAAAGTACCTTCAAATTGTTTGCTACTCCTTGCTAATTGCAGACAATTCTCTCAATCTCTCTCAATTCTCTCTCAGCTTCTCTCTGTAATTCTCAGTATTCTTCCTAGGCAACTAAGTTATGCGTAAGACCAACTGATAGCCAAGCCAAACTGATAAACTTTAATATTACGCACACTTATTGTATCAGTTATAAAATAACGTATACCTTTTAAAAATTATTATTTTTTATTTATTAATTTATTTTATTTGTTTTATTTATTATATTTAAAATTCAAAAATCAAAAATTCCAAAAGCCATAAGGCTTTGCTTGGCAAAACCTCTTTAAAATTTAAAGACTTAATATCCTTAAGCCTTGTTTGGTCATAACTAATTTAAACTCCTTTAATTTTATTTTAGTAAGCCATTTAGTTTATAATTTATAATCACATATTATTTATTTGGATTTCCATATCCAACATTAATCAAATAAATTAGTTACACATACTATATTTTAAATAAATATTCCACTTTAACAAATATCACAAAATTATAATTTCATCATAATTTTATTTAAAAACTTAACATACCATCTTAAATTATTAAATCAAAACAACGATATAACATCTCATGTTATATTACAACTCTCTAAATTATAAATTACATAAATTTAGAATTTTATTAATTCATAAATATTTAGTAACAACAACTACATCAAATAAATATTTACTAACAACAATCAAATAAATAAAATATTTATTTAATTTAATAAATATTTTATATTACATATAATAAAATCTTGGATTGTTACATGTAACGTTAAGTAATTAGGTTCTCGAACACCACTTCGAAGTGTAATGGTTTCCTTTTATTTTAATAAGATGATTAAACTCACACGTATTCAAATACAATTCAATTACATAACATGTTGCTTCGTATAGGCCAAGTGGTTCAATAAAAGAATCTGGGAAAAATAAATTTCTGACATTTTTCTGACCCGGCCCGACCCAAACCTCTATTAAAAAATTTGCATAAAACATGCTTAAGGGTCTCAAGTCGAAAAACCTTATTTTCCATATTTTTGACATCACATATTTAATTAAAATCATTTATCCATATAACATCATTTATATGAAAAATAATAAATCAGTCTCAAAAATATTTCTTTTCTGGAATTTTGCAGAATACAGTCCCACATTGAACATATATTTTTTCCGGAATTTTTAAAATCCATCTACTATTTTTAAATAGTCCATAATAGCCGAATATTCTCATATTTTTCATAAATCAAGATTAGCTCCAACAATTCTGAAATTTTCAGGGTTAGCTCATGTTATATACATGTACTTCCAGTAAAAATTTCATAATATTTGGACTTATACACAGAGAGTTATTCGGGTATCTTTTCAAATAGTGTCCTTAGCCGTAAAATCCATAACTCTCAAACCGTATGGCCAAAAATTCTCAAATTTTTACAGGACCTTTATATCTTCTTATATAAACACTCCAATTCTTTTCAGAATTTTTAAAGTAACAAAAGTGGACGAAAATGCCCCCGAGACAGACTGATCCAAAATAGTTCCAAGAAAACGGGACATCAAATTTCTACCAAATTTCATATCTCGCTCAATTTAACTCTGTTTCTTATGAAATTTGGACAGGTTATACATCATACTACATAGTATTTTACAAAATTATTACCTACCATAATCGGGTCATAGAAACCATGAATCCAAGGCTCCAAAAACCCCGAAAAGTCACAGATTTCAAGTTTTAACCAACTTTGACAAAATTCATGATTTCGATTCTAGCATGAAAGGAATTAGTTCATACTGTCCAGATCATATATACTCATATAAATACACATATTACAATAATTGAACTCACTAAATTTTCATGATATGATTAAATTTGCATCATTGAGTCATATTATCAAATATTTGGCATGCATGACATAATTCCTTGAATCTCTACGATATTAAGGCATGATTAAACCCGAACTTTCGTTCTTACAACCACATAACATCAACTAATAGTAGCATGGCATCACAAGGTCCAAAACAAATTATTTGCAAAAAGTCACATAAGCATATTCTCTCATTTTTACTAAAGAACATGGAAAAGAGAGTTCATGGCTTACCTCTTTGATGAATTCTACTTGCTTGAACTCCTCCAATGATTCTCCTTGCTTGATTAGTCTCTGAAAACTCTTGAATTCGCCACCCTCTCAAGCTCCTTCCTCTCTCACTCTTAACTTCACTCACGGTAGGATTTTTTTTATGAAGAGGAAGAAGAGACTTGGATTGGGAGTATTTATAAAACATGTTATCAAATGATTTTTCCAGCCCTTCCATCTCCAATATAAGTTATATGTATTAAGTATATTGTATAAATTCAATTTAGTACGGGGTGGGGGTTATAGAAAGGAAAAGTCTTGGATTTGTAAAGGATTTGTAACTCCCTCCCCCCTCATTACATTATAATACTAATACTCCCTCTCTTGTCCCAATTTGGTTGACCCGTGGGCCCCACAACTGCTGCACTCCCTTATTAAAATATTAATATAATCAATTTAAACATTTAATAAACTATTTTGACCATTTTACCCTCCGTAGCCAAACGTTTCGATACTAATATCGATTCCTACTAAATCAATGTTCTGGAAGTCATGGGACTATCCGTTTCGTCAAATTAGCTTCCAAAATTCGTGGTTGACTTTTTACCCAAAAAGTCATCCGGTTAACTTTGACAAAAAAAAAATCAACCGCGACACATTTTGTGATTACAATCTATCTTGAGTAATTTCGACGTTCCGGACTCAAATACGCAGTCTACGTCTCTAAATTTCGCTCGAAATCAATCTCATGTTTTAATCCTCTCCCACGCAATTAATCAATTTAATTACATAATTAACACAAATAGTTAAATTCATCTAAACCAACCATTTACACATACCTCATCATATAACTTAAAATTAAACATGTATGTATAACATATATACATCTAATAATAGAAATTCACATAAATTTATTTATGATAATTAGTAAATTACGTAATAATCTCAGATATTATAGTAATTGCTGTATAATATCTCACATTATTGATTCAATTATTGTCACAATATTTTATATTATTAAATAAATAATTGAGACGACAAAGTTATTCATATTATTATTTGTATTATTGACAATGTCTAGAAAGTTCTGTCGAGGAAAGGAGTTTGGTCACCTAATTGCACGCCAATAAGGAGAAGTTCTCATCGGAAAGCCCCCTCTTTCCTGGGATTAATCTGGTTGTTAATATTGCGAGTTATAATAATGATGAATAAATATTATTAAAAATGTGTTTTGTGAAACCAAGTGAATTGAGATAAATATAGGAGGTTTTTATGAAGTATTTGTTGTAAATTTGGCTTATTATATGGACCCCCACTTACTAATTTTTTAAAATTATCAGTAGAAAATTATCTCAATTTTGTTTTATATATATATATATGATCATGGGTGGGGTGGGGTGGGGTGGGGTGGGGGATTATGGTATATATATATATATATATATATATATTATAAGTTTTATGTGACGCCCCAAAAATATGTATACATCACTAATCTTGGATCGCCAAATACATGGTATTGAATTCAAATACAAATTTAATTATACAACTGTCGTGTAAAATACGACAAAATATAGCTGAGAGTTTTTAACATGAATATTATTTTCTAGACAATATCCAAACTCAAACGGAGTCCTCATTACAATTATTATCACACTATTTTATAAAATAGTGAGGACTACTACAGCCACCATCTCGGACCGTAACTACATTCCTTGACTAGTCCCGGCTACGTTCTCATTTCTTAAAGAGAACAATGAAAGCAAAAGGGTGAGCTCAATTAGCCCAGTAAAAAATATTATGACTAAGATAATGCAGAATAAATTATCGTTAGCCTTCAATAATGTTAAACTGATAGAATACAATAAACAACAAGTTTAACTGCAGCGGAACAAGTAATCAATTAGAAGAGTCAAGTAGAGTATGATATATACTATCTTCTATGATTTAAAAAGTTTATCATCAATTTTATCGCTGAGACTCAGCTTAATAAATAATTCACATCACTGAATTATCCATGCACTACGGACCAAGGATATTCGTGTTATCACCAATGGTCATGATCATGCCAACAACTGTCCATCAATGCACTACGGGACAATGAGGACTTTTACCACATCCTTTGTAACATTACAGGTCATGATTATACCGAATAATCCCTAGTCATAATCATATCAATCAACAGTCCATGTATGCACTACGGGCCAAAGATGACTTTCATCATAATATAAGCATGAGGATGATGACAATGATATAAGAATTTAATTAAATGAGAGCAAAGATATTTGATTATTGATGCTTACGTGAGAAATCACTCAATTTTACTCAATTATTGCCACAGTAATTGCTGCATAGTATCTCACATTATTGATTTAATTATTGTCATAATATTTTATATTTTTAAATCAATAATTGAGACAACAAAGTTATTCATATTATTATTTGCATTTTTGACAATGTCTAGAAATTTTTGTCGAGGAAAGGGGTTTGGTCACATAATTGCGCGCCAATAAGGAGAAGTCCTCATCGGAAATCCCCCTCTTTCCTGGGAATAATCTGGTTGTTAATATTGCGAGTTATAATAATGATGAATAAATGTTATTAAAAATGTGTTTTGTGAAGCCAAGTGAATTGAGATAAATAGAGGGGGTTTTATGAAGTATTTGTTGTAAATTTGGCTTATTATATGGACCCCCACTTACCAATTTTTCAAAATTATCGGTAGAAAGTTATCTCAGTTTTGTTTATATATATATATATATATATATATATACCATAATATGTATATATATATTATAAGTTTTGTGTGACGCCCCCAAAATATGTATACATCACCCATTTGGGTCGCCAGATACATGGTACAAAATTCAAATACAAATTTAATTATACAATTGTCATGTAAAATACGACAAAACATAGTTGAGGGTTTTTAACACGAATATTGTCTTCTAGACAATATCCAAACTCAAACGGAGTTCTCATTACAATTATTATCACACTATTTTATAAAATAGTGAGGACTACTACAGCCACCATCTCAGACCGTCACTCCATTCCCCGACTAGTCTCAGCTACGTTCTCATTTCTTAAAGAGAACAATGAAAGCAAAAGGGTGAGCTCAATTAGCCCAGTAAGAAATATTATGACTAAAATAATGCAGAATAAATTATCGTTAGCCTTCAACAATGTTAAACTGATAGAATACAATAAACAACAAGTTTAACTGCAGCGGAACAAGCAATCCATTAGAAGAGTCAAGTAGAGCATGATATCTACTATCTTCTATGATTTAAAAAGTTTATCATCAATTTTATGGCTGAGACTTAGCTCAATAAATAATCAACACTACTGAATTATCCATGCACTACGGGGCAAGGATATTCATTAGTATCACATCCATGAATTATCCATGCACTACGTGCCAAGGATATTCGTGTTATCACCAATGGTCATGATCATGCCAACAACTGTCCATCAATGCACTACAGGCTAATGAAGACTTTTACCACATCATTTGTAACATTACAGGTCATGATTATACCGAATAATCCCTGGTCATAATCATACCAATCAACAGTCTATCTATGCATTACGGGCCAAAGATGACTTTCATCACAATATAAGCATAAGGATGATGACAATGATATAAGAATTTAATTAAATGAGAACAAGGATAAATTTTAAAGATTTATAATTTAATTTATCCAGAATTAAATTATGTCCAAATTTTCAACATGATACTGCTTTGTGGAGTAAAATTCAAGAATAATATTGTACCAAAAATAATTTAGACCGAAAAGAAATTAATTTTTGTCATGAATAGTACCCCGGGTGAATAGTACCCCCGCGAATAGTACTTCGGGAATAATACCCTGTGAATAGTAGCATGAAAAGATTAAAAATTATCGAGAATGCTCAAAATAATATTTCTATGAAAAGATACTAGATGAAGCGCAAATTTCAAGGATATTCTACTAATTTCACGGAGTATAGAAGAAATACTTTAACAAAATGAGTGTTGAATTCTGAATCTGTGACACCCGTAAATCCGGGCACCTCAAACCCACAGATTTGGTGTTCACTGACCAATTAAATCATAACTAACTACCCATAAACAAAGGATATAATTAAACTCAAAAGTTTAAACAATCAATCTCTCATTAAAGGGTTACATAATCTAAAATAAATCCCAGGTCATCTAACCTTTATTACAATCATCAGCGGAAAATTACAACATGATCATAACTGAAACTATTACATAAGCTTCATAAATAAAAGATAAATTAAACGTTGTCTAATCAAGCATCATGCCCTTGTCCTTGCTTGTAGAAAACTCTTCAAACTTCTTAACTTCATCTGCATTGTTTTGGTGCAAGAGTGAGCAAACAATTGTCACAAGAAGAATAGTATACAATAACATTTTATGAATGACAATTAACTGAATTTTCAATGGTAAAATACTCTTACCGGATCAATAAACTTTAATTCAAAAGCTACGAGTTCAAAGGAATAATGAACGTTTAAGTTAACAATAGATATCAACATCAATGAATACACTGAGGGTCACAAGACCATGAACTATACTCTAGGTTTTCAAGTATTTCTACTTTAACCTTTAACAGTCTAAAAGACTATAATCATCATCTATGTCCTAGGTTAATGTGTGTTTTCATCGTAACCTTTCTTGATCTAAACGACTATATGGATCATCATCCCGTACTCCAGGTGATCAGCCCTTTGTACTATGTATTGTGCAAACATTTTAACGCTTATTGTGTAGCTCTAAAATAATCCCCTAATATAGGGTTGTTCATCTCAACTTAGATTATCAGGTTCGAACCAAAGGAAGTTTGGTTGGGAATTAACTTCAAAGGAATTCTAGATCTTTAGAATGCTCATCAACCAAGTACTGGTTGAATCAGATAGAGACCAATAACTATTCAAGAGTTGGATTATAATATCTTCATGAATAAGGTATTTCGATGAATCAATAAAAGCTAGAGTATTAACAATTTCTAAATTGAACAAATGTTATCATTGACAACATGCTTTCAAAATTGTGTGAATACATAAGCAAACCAAAAGAAGTTTGGTTTGGGTTAACTTCAAGGGTAATTTAGAGTTTAGAACATTCATCAACTAAGGATTAGTTGAATTAGTAAAGAATCGCTAGACTTAGAGTTTGGTACAATAATGTAAGATAGTACAATGACATTGGAGAACGAAGATTAGTGTGTAACAAGAGATTAGAGATAGAGAATTTGAATAAGTATAACATGACAGTGAAAAGTAACCTTGCTGAATAATAAAGTAGCAAAGGTTAGGGAACTTGCCTCTTGCGTAAGCTATACAATTACAACTCACGTACTCCAATATCCTACACATATCATTAGGATTATCACATCAATTAGGCACATACACATTAACCTCATAGATTCATTTCTCATCTTAGTTAAGTTATAACCTTTAGTTTAAGGTCTAACCATAATACTAAACCACAGAACACGAATCTGAAAACTCACTAACACATACATCAGACTTTTAGCATCCAAATCACATTTTCAACTCTTATTAATCAATACTACACTTTTCCTTAATCGAACTTGAAGTTCAACCAAGTACTTAAGTCTTCATAGGACTCAATGAATTTACATTAATCACCTTCCATATCCTATTATGTTCATTTCAGCAATCGCAAGTGTTAACATCAAAATACTTATTCACTATTCATTGTATACATTAAGTCATAACGCGTTCATAACTTACTAATCCTTTACAACTATGCAATTATCAATGACATGACACGATTCTATTTTAACCTCCTCATTACATGTTTGTTACATTAACACATTATTAGACCAAGTTATATCGACATCCCAAGTCTGCAGCAGTAGTAGAAGCCACTGTCCCAAATCAGGGTATGACGCAGATACACAAGCTTGGGGGGGCGCATTGATTCTTGCTTCGCCTTTAAACCTCTAACAAGAAATTATTTCTTGTTAGTACACGTACATGAACCGTAAAGGTTGTGAACAAAGAGCTTAACTTTAGCCCAACTAACACTAATTTCACCCACTAAATAGTGAAATTAACATATACAATTGAAATAAAACCAACACAAACATGCTTCCTCACATATTCATCAACTTAGAACAATTAAACAACCATTTTAACTAATTTAATTCCTCAAATTCCATATTTTCATACAAAAACACCATTTTTAACATCCTTTACAAAAATCATCACTGTAATCTCAGTTTTATACCAAATCACTTCGTTCAAACTACGTTCTCTTCGTTTCTTAATGGACTAGCATAAACAAGCCTCAATTTACAGTTTATCCTATAAATTAACCACCAAAATTGGTACTTACACAAGCCATATGACAAATACATACTGTAATTTACTTTTCCTCCTTTTTAAACCGTAATTAACATAGCAAATTATTGTTTACATACAAACTCAAACATCACAACACGTATAATCACAAGTAACCAATTGTATAGCAACAATTGAACAATTGAATTCACAGAGTATAAAATTTTTTCGTAAACTTATATATGTATATATATATATATATATATATATAATACTAAGGTTATGTAAAAAAAATACCTTCACTTAGCTTGAAACCCTCTTTGTTAAACACTGAAAATGCTTTGAAATTCTTAGGTTCTCTTTCAATTCTCTCAACTCTCTCAAGCTTCTCTGAACTTCTCAGTATTCTCCTCTTAGGCTTAAGCCAAAAACAAAACTGATAACAAGTATATGTAAAATAAAGTAACCGATATGGCCTTAATACACCTACTAAATATATCAGTTATACTATTATAAACGTATCCCAATTAAAAATATATTTTATATTATTTATTTTATTTAAAATTCAAAAAAAAATTCAAAAGCCATAAGGCTCCATTTGGCAAAACCCTTTAAAAAATTAAAGACTTAATATATTAAGCCTTGTTTGGCAAAAACTAAATTGAACTCCTTTACTTTATTTTAATAAATAATTCAATTTATAATTTATAATCACATATTATTTATTTGGATTTCCATATCCCCATTAATCAAATAAATTAATTATACATACTATATTTTAAATAAATATTCCACTTCAACAAAATCACAAAATTATAATATCATTATAATTTAATCAAATAATTTAACATACCATTTAAATTATTAAATCAACACAACAATATAACATCTCATGTTACATTACAACTCTCTAAATTTTAAATTAATTTAATTTAGAATATTATCTAATAAATGTAGATTCATAAATATTTACTAACAACCACTACATCAATAAAATATTTATTCAACAATAAACACCTGAAATAAATATTTAGATAATTCAATAAATATTTAAAATTACAATTTGAAATTTCGGATTGTTACATCCTTTCCTCCTTACACGGATTCTGTCCCCAGAATCACAACTCAAACAATCAAATCGTCACAGAATCTGAAACTAAATAATATTACTTACATACTACAGAGTATGGAAGAAAATATTATTTCATACGAATATTGAACAAAAATAATATCTGTTAGGAATAAGCATGTAAATGATATTCCTATTTATGTATGATTTGAGTATGATATAAATGAATGAATATGCAAGTATGCTTGCATTAAGAAAAGCTGTAAAGTCCTTTGATAGATAATAGGAACATATGTACAAGGACTTAGAATGAATTGATCAAATATGTTAGGTTGATCCTACATAAGCAAAACAACTTTGTAAAGTCCTTAAAAAGAAATGATGTATAAGGACTATAAATATAGAAAGATCAAGCTTGTTAGGTTGATCTTATAATATAATAGATAGGCATGTCCCGATCGCCGTAGCATCGCACTGAAATCGTAGTCTTCCAGGAGAGTCAAGGAAAGCTCGAGAACTATCAAGGCAGAATCGCAGTCTGCAAGATAGTAGATCTCGAAGTTCGTAGACTGTCAGGAGAGACGAGGAAGGATCGTAGTGTGTCGAGAAGAACTTCCTCAAAGTTGTAGTCTGTTGAGTAAGTTGTGACGCCCCAAAAATAGGTATACATCACTCATCTTGGGTCGTCAAATACATGGTACTGAATACAAATACAAACTTAATTATACAACATGAGCAGAGAGTTTTAACACAAATATTGTCTCATAGATAATATCCAAACTCAAATTCAATCCTCATTACATTTATTATCACACTAAATAGTGAGGACTGCTAAAACAACCATCTCGGACGATCACTTCGTTCCCCGACTAGTCCCGGCTATGTTCTCATTTTCTAAAGAGAATAATGAAAGCAAAAGGGTGAGCTCAACTAGCCCAGTAAGAAATATTATGACTAAGATAATGCAGAATAAATTATCGTTAGCCTTCAACAGTGTTAAACTAATAAAATACAATAAACATCAAGTTTAACTACAGCGGAACAAGCAATCCATTAGAAGAGTCAAGTAGAACATGATATCTACTATCTTCTATGATTTAAAAAGTTTATCATCAATTTTATCGCTGAGACTCAGCTTGATAAATAATCCACATAACTAAATTATCCATGCACTATGGGCCAAGGATATTCATTAGTATCACAACCATAAATTATCCATTCACTACGGGCCAAGGATATTCGTGTTTTCACCAATAGTCATGATCATGCCAACCACTGTCCATCAATGCACTACGGGCCAATGATGACTTTTACCACATCATTTGTAACATTACGGTCATGATTATACTTAATAATCCATGGTCATAATCATACCAATCAACAGTCCATCTATGCACGTAAGCCATAAATGACTTTCATCACAATATAAGCATGAGGATGATGACAATGAGATAAGAATTCAATTAAAAGAAAGCAAAGGATAAATTTTTAAAGATTTGTAATTTAATTTATCCAGAATTCAATAATGTCCAAATTGTCAACATGATAATGCTTTGTGGAGTAAAATTCAAGAATAATATTGTATCAAAAATGATTTGGATAGAAAATAAATCAATTTTTGTCATGAATAGTACCTCGGGTGAATAGTACCCTTGAATAGTACTTCGTGAATTACTTCAGGAATAGTAGCCTATGAATAGTACCCCATGAATAATACTTTGTGAATAGTACCCCATGAATAGTACCCCGTGAACAGTACTCCGGCATAAAAAACTTACAATTTAACAAGAATGTTCAAAAAAATATCCTTGTGAAATGATACTAGATGAAGCGCAAATTTCAAGGATATTCCACTAATTTTACGGAGTATAGAAGCAATACTTTAACAGAATGAGTGTAAAATTAGGAATATAAAACAAAATAATATTACTTACATACTATAAAGTATGGAAGAAAATATTATTTCATACGAGTATTGAACAAAAATAATATTCGTTACCTTAAAAGAAGACTGGATACTGGAATAGTGAACTAGCAGACTACTCTTCTTTCTCTCTATAGCTTCTCTCTCTATAATTGCTCTTGTAAGTCTTAGTGAATTGGTGAGAATGAAAGAAGAATGAGCTTCTATTAATAGGAAAACATAGTTTCGATAATTACATATTTTGGGGCTCGAATTATTACAGTATAATACCTTCATCTTTTCCTCCATTTTTAATTTAGTCCTACAAGTATTATCAAACTTGCACCACCTCCCCTAATAGTATATCATGTGAATCAATAGTTTCATTCATGTGAACAAATAGTTATATGCATGCGAACTAATAGCAATTAATTGCTCATTTATCCGATTAATTACCCGATTGGCCAATTTAACCTCCAGAAATCAATTATTATCGAAATAAATGACCATTTCCACTAACACTAATAATCCCAATACAATGGAAATATCAATTTCATCTTTAATCAACATGAACTTATTCATCATTAATATTATAACTCACAATATTTAACAACCAGATCATTCCCAGGAAAGAGGCCCGGGGCTTTCCTATAAGGATTTCTCCCTATTGGTGCACAATTAGGTGACCAAACCCCTTTCCTCGACAGAACTTTCTAGACATCGCCAATATTGCAAATAATAATATGAATAACTTTGTCGTCTCAATTATTAATTTAAATATATAAAATATTATGTAGATGATACTGTGACAATAATTGAATCAATAATATGAGAGATATTATGTAGCAATTACTGTAGCAATAATTGAGTATAACTGAGTGACTTCTCACGTAAGCATCAATAATCAATATCGTGTGCTACTATGCAACCACGCGTATTACTGTACTTTTACCATCGGGTATTTAAACAGTTTAACGATAAAATTTTCACCGTTATTTTTATAAAAAGACATTTCTGTTGTTTTCTAACTCTGACAATTCTTCCGTTGTGGGGTCCACCAATGATTTTGCCATTGTACGAATATTCCCTGTTAAAACGAATATTCCCCGACCAATCGAATATTTTATAACAACTTGCTTACTTTGCAAAATTTATAAATATTACCCATAACTATAACATTATATCAAATCCACACCATAATATTCAAAATTATATTTTGAGAAAAAAAAATAATCTTTATTCATAAAAGTTGGGGTTTTACAACCTCCCCTTCTTCTGAAATTTCATCCTCAAAATTAGGGTACGTACCTGGTATGTCAAAGAGGTGAGGATACCTTGACTTCATTTCAGATTCTAACTCCCAGGTCATTTCCTCAACATCGTGGTTTCTCCAGTAAACTTTGACTTAAGGTATAACCTTGGAGCGTAGAATATGATCCTTCTTATCCAAGATTTTAACAGGTACCTCTTCATACGTTAAATCTTCCGCTATTTCGTCCGGTTCTAATTCAATAATGTGGTTCGGGTCTTTCACATATTTACGTAACATAGATATGTGAAAAACGTTATAAACACGAGACATATTTGGCGGTAAGGCGAGTCTATAGGCCACCGTTCCTACTCGATCGAGGATTTTAGATGGGCCAATGAATCGAGGATTGAGCTTTCCTCTCTTTCCAAATCTTGTAACTCCTTTCCATGGAACAACACGTAACAACACATGCTCTCCAACATTGAATTCTACGTCCTTTCGATGAATATTAGCATAACTCTTTTGTTGATCTTGTGAGGTCTTTAGACATTTTCGGATCATTTGAATCTTTTCCGTTGTCATGCGTACCAATTCCGGTCCCAGCAACGTTGCTTCACCCACCTCATCCTAGCATACTGGAGAACGACACTTGCGTCCATAGAACACCTCGAATGGAGCCATGCCAATACTTGCTTGATAACTGTTGTTATAGGAAAACTCAACCAATAACAAGAACTTGTCCCAACTTCCTTTGAAGTTAAGGACACAAAGTCTGAATAGATCTTCAAGAGTTTAAATAGTCCTCTCCGACTGCCCGTCCATTTGAGGATGATATGCTGAACTAAATTATAAATCCGTGCCCATAGCTTTTTGCAAACTAACCCAAAATTGTGAAGTAAATCTTGGGTCTCGATTAGAAACTATGGATACTGGCATACCATGCAGTCTTACAATCTTATTTATGTATATACGAGCAAGAAGTTCAAGTGAATAAGTTTCTCGTATAGGTAAGAAATGAGCAGACTTGGTCAATCTATCAACAATGACCCAAATCGCATATATGCCTTGAGAACCCTTGGGAAGACCAGTAATGAAGTCTATGGTAATGTGCTCCCACTTCCATTCAGGAATTTCAAGTGGTTGCAATGGACCTTTTGGCACTTGATGCTATGCATTGACTCGTTGACGATACATTTTAGTACTCTCAGGATGGATTATATACGGTGTGTTGTGCGCTTTCATTATGATCTTATACTTTTAATCAGGGTCGTTAGGAACACAAAGTCTGGAGTTGACTCGAAGTATTCCTTCTTCATCAATTCTTACTTCTAGAATAGCACCTTCTTACACTTTCTACTTCATACGCATCAGCTCTAGGTCTGTAGCTTGAGCACCTTTAACTTTATCTAAAGTCGGTTCTACTTGTATATTTGACATCATCACATGGGTCCCTGGAGTCTTTAACTCTATCTCCATCCTTTGTAAGTCATACCAAATGGGCCTTTGCATTGACAATATCGCACTCGTACCCGCATATGATCTTCTACTCAACGCGTCAGCTACTACGTTTGCTTTTCCAAGATGGTATTGAATGGTATGATCATAATCTTTCGACAGCTCGAACCAACATCGTTGTCGCATGTTGAGTTCCTTTTGGGTGAAGAAATATTTGAGGCTTTTATGATCCGTATAGATCTCCACTTTTTTTTTCCGCTAAGTTTGTTTTGAATTGAAAAGAATGAGAGATTTAACAATCGCAAAGGGGCATACCCCAGCTGCTTCAGAAAGAACCTCATGGGACAACCCCCAAAAGGAACAACTAAAGACCAACAACCATAACAAGCGAAAGAACAAAGTTCTTAAAAAAAACAATCAAAGATGAGACAAGCAACAACCTAACAACCACACTAATAATAGAGCATCCAGAGGAAAGAACAGGAATGAGAGCAATAGCCAAGCATCTAAAAAGCCTGCTACTCCAAAGCCCAGAAGGACGACATACGGCCCGTGAGAACTAAACCAACCATGACTCATTGGATCGAAGCACGATCAGCCCGCACTGCACCAAAGCAATAAGAAGAAAACCAAAGCCATCAACCTAAAACTAGAACCATAGACTAATAACAGTAGCATCAGCAGCTATTAGCAACTAACAGAATGCATCACAAGCAGCAGCAAACACCGAACCCAAACCAATGGACTACAACCACCCACTAGGCCCCTCATACAACCCATCTCATGAATAACATGAAGAACCCAGCTACAAAGCAGAAAAACAAAATCTAAAAGCACATCCATCTCAGCGAGCCCAAAGTGAAGAAGCTAGACTGAACCGGAGCTAGCCACCAGAAAACCCCCTTGCAACTAGAACAAGCCCAAGCCAACTCTACGACCCACCCTCAAAAGCAGCAATTGCAGACTGATGGGACGAAGCCAATAATAGCCCTCCATATAGCAGCAGACACAACATCCACTAAATTACGGATCTTGACGACCACCACCGGCTGGCCGAGGCCAAGACCGGACTACTAGCGTTTACCCCAACTTCACCATGAGGCCATGCTAAGACCATACCAGCACCACGAATCAGCCAATGCCAAACCATACCAGCCGAACATAGACTAGACCTAATACCACCAGACCAGCACCCAAACACAACCTGCAGCAGACACCGAGCCCAATAGCAGACCTCACATCCAAACACTGAGGTTAGGCCTATTCTGAGCAGCCTTAAGAAATTTGGAAAAAGAAGATAACCTTGACTTAATGACATTTATAATCTCCCTAGCCAAAACTCCCATAGGCATCTTGACCTTTTTATGAACAATGGAGTTCCTAGCTGCCCAAAGTTTGTAAACTGTAGTGGAAAAGACCAGCTTTAGGATATAAGACCGAATAGTATTCCCTCTAAAATGAATGATATAATCCACCAGACTGTCCCAGCTCAATGGAGCATTAGCCCATACACCAAATGCAAGAGCAGAAGAGAGAACTGAAGTAGAATAAGAACATTCAAAGAACAAATGAGAGAAGGTCTCAGCATGGTTTTCACAGAAAGGGAAACTCATAGGTCAGAAGCTAGAATAAGAAGAGAACCTATCATTTGTGGGTAATTTGTGTCGAAGAGCAAGCCACAGGGTAAAGGAGAATCGGGGGATATGGTGGAAATGCCATAACAGATTAGCCCAAGGGACTTTCGGAGCACGCAAGCGAATAGATTCCCAGATAATGGACGCTTTAACAGATTTCAGCTCACGGTTGTCCCAAAAAATCAAGTCCTCGGCAGCAGAGGGATTAGGGAGTGATGAAAACAAGCTACGAAATTCCTGCACATCATGATGGTTACTAGAAGGCAAAGCCCAAGCTCCTATGGATGTGATATCAGAGATACGAGCATTAACAGGGATTCTGGAGTTGGAGAGCAGAGATGTAGAAGAGTTTAAGGGCTGACCATTCAACCACGGGTCAAACCAGAGACTAAAAAAGTTGCCATTCCCAATTCTATAGGTAAAGAAAGGGAAAGCTATGGAACGAAGTTTAAGGATCTTACGCCAAATCCATGAACAGTCCAAAGGATTCGAGATATGCCAGAAATTAGTCCTAGATAGCACTGTAGATTTGACCCATTTAGCCCACAAGGAGGGAGAAAAGGGGAAATGACCTTGAGAAGGTGGAGAATAATGAGGGCTGAATTCCAATCAATAAGGTTCTCCCCATACAGGTAATGCCTCCAGATTTTAAGTGCGAAAACGACAGCTGCCAACTCTAGATCATGAGTAGGATAATTCCTCTAGTATTCTTTAAGTTGTCGTGAGGCATATGATATGACTTTCCCATGTTGCATGAGAACACATCCTAACCCTCTGCCTGAAGCATCACTGTAGATGATAAATCTCTCCGAACCAGATGGTATTATCAGAACAGGTGCTGAAATAAGCCTTCTCTTGAGTTCTTAAAAACTCTTCTCACATTCCTCGCTCCAACTGAATTTTGTAGCTTTTCGAGTCAGATGAGTTATGGAGTAGCGATTCGAGAAAACCCCTTTTTCTTGCTAAGTATTTGAGAAAACCCTTCTACGAATCTTCGATAATAACCAGTTAAGCCCAAAAAGCTACGTACTTCGATCACTGACTTAGGTTGCTCCCAGCTTTGAATTGCTTCAATCTTTGCTGGGTCAACAGATATTCCATAATTTGATATCACGTGCCCAAGGAATGCTACTTCCTCAAGCCAGAACTCGCATTTCTTTAACTTGACATATAACTTATTTTCACGAAGCTTTTGGAGTATTAGCCTCAAGTGTTGCTCATGATGTTCACGGCTTTTGGAGTATATGAGGATGTCATCAATAAAGACGACCACAAAATGATCCAAATATTCCTTGAATACTCGGTTCATCATATCCATGAAGGCAGCAGGAGCATTAGTCAATCCAAAAGACATGACTAGAAATTCGTAATGCCCGTACCGAGTTCTGAAAGCAGTCTTAGAATGTCATCGGTTTTAATCTTTAACTGATGATATCCAAAACAAAGATTGATCTTTAAAAAGAATTTTGTACCTTGCAACTGGTCAAAAAGGTCATCAATGCGAGGCAACGGGTACCTATTTTTGATGGTGACATGATTCAACTCCCGATAGTCAATACAAAGTCGCATACTTCAAAAGGACAAAGAACAGGGCCAAACCCAGGCAGTATACCATAACCATCATAGGACATGCCTCATAATGGCAAAGGTAAACTAAAGCTAGACACTAGCAAAGACAACTAACATCGAACAAATAACAACAACAATGAAAACCAACAGTTTGGCTTTAAAACAGACAGTACAAAAAGCCAACCCTATAGCAATACCACAGACCATACCCACAATGAACCACAAACCATTACATCTGCAACCCATCAAGGCAAGGAGATGCAATACCACAAACCATACCCACAACGAACAATAATCAAGACTAGGAGAAGCCACCCAGCTTTTGTAGCCAAATATAGCCTCGCAGATTCTGCAGCCAAATCAGCCTATGCCCAACCCCATCCAGGCAGGAGTAACCCAAGCTACCCAAACCTGCAGTAGAAACTTGTCTTTGCTCCCGTAGACCAACCACTCTGACCCAAAATAAGACAACAACAGTGACCACAAGGATCTGCAGGCTCTAGCAACAAGGAACAACAACTAGACTGCAGGCTCAGGCTCAAGCAGAAACTATGCAAACCCCCCCCAACACTTACAAACTCCCCTAGCAACAGAGAAAAGCCAGAATTAGCCACACATAGCTAGCAAACCAGCATGTAACTAGCAGAAAGCAAGCCAACATACGTAACAAGCCAGATCATTTCATGAAGAAGCAAATGACAATGAAGCGGAGACAACTCGAGACAATAGCCATTTGCCAAGACTGCAAGCGAAGCATCCGAATCACCAAAACCAAGCAAACCGCACTTTTAAAACCCGAAAACCAGTATAAGCACAGCCAGGCCGAAAAATAATCAGAAGCACATCATAAAAGTAAAAACCCAGCATTCACAGTCTAGCCCAAAATCAGACTACAGACAATAATCAGACTACAGAACAAAGCACCAGCAATAATCAGACCTTAGTAGCAAACTACAAACATCTCTAGTACCAGATCTAGCATAAGAGAAAGGCCCTTTCATTAGCAGAACAAAGAAACAAGGGATATTCCCTAACCCCTACCTGTAATAATCAGTCCTAGGCAATATTCCTCTCCCACACAACAAACAGGAAAGAGAGAAGAGGGCAATCATTTCAAAGTTCAATATTTACAAAACTTACAATATTTACGAACTTACAAATTAAGATGTTGATAACATAACCTGGACTTAATTTTTTGAAACCTGGCATTAGTATGGAGACCACATTTAAGCAAATGGATAATGTTGAGGATAATGATCCTGGAAGGAATAACAACTTTAGTGAAAATTCTAGCATTCCGTTCTTGCCATATTCTATAGACCACAACAGCAAATCCAAAATGAAAAAGACTATGATGAAAGTTAGTGCAGGAGTGGCTAGTAATAAACTCAATGATAGAGATCCAACTACGACTGAAACCACGCCAACCACAGTGTCTAAGAACTACAACCAGAATCTGAAAAGAGTAACTATAGTGAAAAAATAGATGATGGAAAGTTTCCCTATCGTTGTAGCATAGAACGCATAAAGGGTCCACCTCAAGGCCAAACTGTATAAGTTTATCGAGCGTCCGCAGCCCTTTACGGAAGGCAAGCCACAGAAGGCAAGCCACAAAAGTCGCATACTTCCATCTTTCTTCTTCACAAATAGAACAGGAGCACCCCAAGGAGACGTACTAGGACAAATGAAATCGATGTCTAACAATTCCTGTAGTTGGGTTTTTAACTCCTGAAGTTCAATAGGAGCCATTCGATATGGGGCTTTGGAAATGGGTTTTGTACCAGGTTCAAGGCCAATACCAAACTCGATTTCACGCTCCGGGGGTAGGCCAGGAAGTTCTTCGGGGAATATGTCAGGAAATTTATTAATAATAGAAATATCATTCAAATATGAAGTATTTTTGTTTAAATTCGTGACATGGGCTAAGAAAGCTTGACATCCATTTTTCAATAAACGAATAGCTTTATGGCTTGATATGAAAGTGATTGACTTTAGTGATTTGGTTGCTTGAATTTGCATAATAGGTTAGTTAGGAATATGAAAACTAACAACCTTATGAAAATAATCAATTTTAGCATGATGAGTAGTTAGCCAATTAATCCCTAAAATCACATCAAATGCAAGTATTTTCAAAGAGATGAGATCAACAGGTAACATGCGGTTACCGATTTGAATCAAACAAGACTTATAAACAATGGATGTAATGAAGGTTTCTCCCAATGGAGTTTCAACAGATAAGTCAAAGTCTAATTTCTCTGGAGTTAAATTTAAACGTTAAGCACAAGTAGGAGAAATAAAAGAATGGGTAGAACCGGTATCAAATAAGGTATAGACTTCGCTAGAGTTTATAATTAGCTTACCCGTGATGACTTCGTTCGGGTTCCTCGCTTTTTGGGAGGTCACGACAAACGCTCTCCCTTGAACTACCGGCTTTGACTTCTTTGGGATGACATTTGGTGTCACCATCCCAACTGAACTTGGTTGCACTGCACGACAAAATCGAGCTAGGTGACCTTTTTTGCAATTATAACACGTTTTGGACTGCATCGTGCAGTTTGGACTGATGTGTCCCTCCCTTCCGTATTTGAAGTATACGATCGGTGGTCGTTCTCCTTCTTTATCAACGGGTGCTGGTGCTGACGTCTTTCCATCATTCTTGAATCTTCTCTTCTTGAAATTTTCACTCATATTGTCTTGGCCATGATTACCACCATAGTGGTTACCATTTATGGCATGTTGATTCCCCCTACGTTTGTTATCACCGCTTCGATGACTACTACCACTGGTATTATCATTTTATTGGCTGCTCTCTCTAGGTTGGGTTGACTCATTATCGCGCTCTAATAACTGAGCCCTATTCACAACATCTGAATACAAGTAAAGTTTGTGAGAAATGAGGTATTGACGTATCTCGGGTTTCAAACCTCTTAGAAACATCTGCGTCATTCTCTCTTCATTATCAACCAAGTGGGACACAAACTGGGATAACTCGGCAAATTTAGCTTCGTACTGCGACACGGTCATATTATTTTGCTCCAGCTTGATGAACTCTACCTCCTTCATGTGATGAATACTTTCGGGAAAGTACTTGTCGTTGAACAGTTCTTGGAACTTCTCCCAAGACATCTTCAGTGCGGTAGGTTGAGTACGCTTTACAGATTTCCACTACTATCTGCCTCTCTTCGCAACATGAAGGTGGCAAAGGGAAATTTTTACTCCTCGGAGCATCCCAAGACTTTGAATATCTTGGTGATCGGCTTTATCCACGTCTCCCCCTCAAGAGGTTCTAGCTTTCCCCAAAACTCCAATGGTCTCAGCTCCTTCAATTGCTTAGCGGTGACCATCTGTGAGTTGTAAATGTTTCCACCTGCATTTTGAATAGGAGCCGCTCTAGCCTGATGTTGCATGAATTGCATAAAGCCTTTAAACATCCCATCATTCATCATTGATTGGTGTTGTTGTTTACCTGAGGATTATTGTCTTCCTGTTAGAGGTGTAAACGAATCGAATCTCAACGAACACCTTCATGCTCAGATTCGGCTCGACTCGAAAAAATTGAGCTCGAATTCGACTCGGATTCGATAAGGGATTTATATTTTTGTGCCAGATTCGACTCGGATCATTACTCGGACCTACTCAGCTCGTAAGTACTTGACTCGTTTACAAAGCGAGTTACTCATGAGCCTTCAAACTGAGTTTCGAATATGAACTATTTCACTTAAAATTGAACCACTACATACTAAATTGGTTACTTAACTAATATTTATATATAAAACTTTTTCACTTTTATTTATGTATTTAAATTATAAAGAATGTAATAAAAATTAACATTCAATTCATTGGTTTATTTATGTACAAGTTTACACAATTTCATACTACACTTTATAAATTATAAAGATTGATACAAATATCACATATTTAGCTTACTAGCATGGATCAAACCAATATTCGAATATGATCCATCGAGCAGGTATCGAATATGGTTCGAGGAAAAAATGAAATACTCGAACCCTAATCTGAGCGAACACTGGTATGCTCGAATTCGACTCTTGTATCATTAAACAGAAAATGAGTATGGATTATATTCAACTCGGATCAACTTCGAATTCGAGATTTGGATCATATTTTCGAGCCGATCTAGAGTCGAGTACCGAACTACATGGCTCGATTTACGTCCCTACTTCCTGTTGCATATTATCCTGGGTATTGATCCTTTTTTTGCTAAATTTGTGATGTATAAAAGAAAAAAGATTACAAAACATGGGAGACCCCAATCAAGTATAACAAAGACATCATATGACATGCCATATAAGGCCATGACTATAGCAGACTGCAGGAAAGGAACCTAACAAACTATCACCAAAAAGCTTGGAACAGACCAAGTCAGTACAAACAAGCTTTAGCAAGCATTAAAACAAACTAGAAGTTTTAAATTGCAAAATCAAGTCAGATCATGGAGCACTCGACCAAGGCAAAAAACTCGTAGGGGCCCCCTCAGGCCGGATCATGGAGAACTCGGCCAAGGCAAAACTCTGAAAGATCATTAGCTATAAGCATAAAAGCTCGAAGCGATAGAATCATTTGTTGCTAGCTTTTACCAAGAAAGTCTGTTTGAGACCAACCTCTTGCTCGCCCTTCATGATCATGCTCGCCCACAACATCAGCTGCCACCAAAACAAAACAACCCACCCCTGCTCGCCCCTCATGCTTATTCACGCCCAAACCATACCAACACCTGCTCAAGCTTGCCCACAACATCAGCCTCATGCTCGCCCACTTCATGTTCATGCTCGCCCACAAACAAACAATTACAATAGCCAGGTACAAAAATATTGACTGAAGTTGGTAACCTTTAGGAAAGAATTACATGTTGACAGTCTAGACTTAATAATGTTTATAACATCTTTTGTCAGGGCTTGAGGGAGAATGATGGAATTTATGTGAACCTTAGCATTGCGTGCTTCCCAAATTTTATAGAATGAGACTGCAAGAGTGAGACACATAATGTTTCTAGATATTTTTGTTCCTTGGAAGGAAGAAAGGTGATCCAAAATATCAGCCCAGGTGTTTGAGATATTATTCCACTGGCCCAAGTCCATAGCAGTATGAAAAATAATTAATGAGTACTCACATAGAAAGAACAGATGTTCAAAGGATTCAAAATGTGCTTGGCAAAGTTGACATACCATCCTGCTGCCCGAATAAAGGATCATCCTATCATTTGTGGGAAGCCTCTTTAAGATACCAAGCCAAAGAATAAAAGAGTACCTAGGAACATGAAATTTATTCCAAGGAATAAATTCCCAGGAGACCGGCTGTTTCCTTGTTCGGATGGAATTCCAAATGTGCTTAGCTTTTAAATTTGTGATGTCAATTGAGTCCCAAAGAAGACTGTCAGTAGAAGAGGAAGGAAAGGGGATGGCTTCAATCATTTGTCTGAAAAGGATGACCTCATGATGGTTGCTGCGAGGGAGGCTCCAAGAATTTCCTTGAATTATGTGACTGACTTTAGTAATGGGTGGAAAGCCAGTGTTCTGAAGCAAAAAAGGGCTGGGGTTGATAGCCGTCCCTTGCACCCATGGATCATACTAGAGATTTATCATATCGCCCCTTCCAGCACGATAGACAATATGTTCTAGTGCCAAGGGTCTTAGTTTTAGTATCTGCCTCCATATCCAGGAGCAGTCCGGTGGTATAGGGATTTTCCATAATGATCTATCTCGGAGGGGGGTCACTTTGGCCCATGCTGCCCAAAGGGAGGAAGGTTGGAAATTAATAAAGTTCACCAAATGCAGCAAGATGAGATATCTATTCCAGTCTAGAAGACTCTTAAGGCCCAGTCTTCCTTCAGAAGTAGGGAGGGAGATAACAGACCAAGAGACTTTGGCACCATATTTTGCAAGCGAGGATCCCTTCTAGAGGAATCTGCATAGAACAGATTGGATAGCTCCAATGATAGCTTTAGGAAGTAAGAAATGGGAGCTCCAAAAGGATTGGATAGAGAACAAGACTGATTTGATGAGTTGCAGTCGCTCAGAGTATGCTAGAATTTTTGAAGTCCAAGAAGAGACACGTTGTGTAACTCTGTGAATTAAGGGGATGCAATCATTGAAAGAGAGTTTTGAAAATATCAAGGGTACCCCCAGAAACTTAGTAGGCAGGAGGCCAGGTTGGAATCCTAGAATAGAGAGGATGTGCAAAGAGGTCAGTATTAGCTAGGAAGCAATGGCTTTTTTGGACATTTGGTATCAACCCAGAGAAAAGAGAAAAGGATTTAATACAAGAGGAGATGATTGAGATGGAGGGAATGCTAGCATGAGAGAAAATCAGGATATCATATTCAAAAGGAGGTGAGTTAGTTTAAAATCATGTGCTTTCCAATGGAATTTGAAATTTGGTTCCATAGAGCTCAAAGATAATTAAGGGACAACATTTCCATGATGAGGACAAAAAGATAAGGGGAGAGAGGGTCTCCTTGTCTGAGTCCCCGAGAGCTGGAGAAATAACCAGCTAAAGACCCATTGATTTTGACAGAGAACATGGGAGTGGTAACACAAGCTTTTTATTCAGACCATAAAAAGGGGAGGGAATTTGAGGAGGGTAAGGGTATCAAATAAACAGTACCACCTAACAGTGTCAAAACCTTTCCTTAAGTCGATTTTCAGTGCACATCTTGAAGGACCAAAGGGCCGGTGATAGTTCCTTAGTAAATCTTGAGCAATAAGAATATTATCACTAATACTACGACCTTTAATGAAAGCAGACTGAGCGCCTTGTCAATGAGGGAAGGAAGGACTGCTTTGAGATGATTTGCTAGGATTTTGGTAATGCATTTGTAGATGGTATTGTAGCAGGCAATTGGTCTAAAATCAGTCATGGATGAAGGATTTGAAGATTTAGGGATTAGGGCTAAAGCAGTGGAGTTTATTCCCTTGGGCATCTTACAAGAGGAAAAGAAGAAAAGAACTGCCTTTGTGAATTCCTCGCCTACAATATCCCAGCAAGAGATGAAAAAGTTTACATTAAAACCATCCGGCCCTGGGCTTTTATTTCTTTTCATGGAATGTAGCACATTATGGATTTCAGTTGAAATGATTGGAGCAATTAAGGAGGAAGATTGGAGTTAAGTGACAAAAGAAGTTGGCATAACATCAAAATTCTCTAAACCATAAAATGGAGAACCAGATGCAGAAAAAAGGTCCTTAAAATAGTGCACAACCACTTCTTCCACATTTGCTTGACCAGTCACCAAGATCCCATTTGAGTTTTGGATGGAAAGAATTTTGTTCGAATTCCATCGATTTTTCACTAAATTTGAGAAATAACCCGAGTTTTTATCACCCAAGGAAAGACAAGTAGCATAGGATTTTTGTTGAAGTAGGGATTCCTCTCTGTCCAAAACATGCCAAAGGTGTTGTAAGCAACCCTTTTCCAGCTCAAGAAGAGGGGGGGTTAAGGGGAGAGGATGGCGAGGATTGAGCATGATGCAAACTAGCTTTAGCCTCCTTAACCAAAGTAGAGATGTTACCAACAGAAGAGTTAAGCCTTATTAAAGCTTACTTAGTACGTTTAAGCTTTTCAGTGAAGATAGAGAAGGGGTTGCCCAAGGCATGCTGACCCCAAGCAGAGCGAACACAATCATTAAACCCATCTAACAGCAGAAGGTGGTTAAAGAATTGGAACTGCTTTCTAGGCTGGACAAGATTAATACCAAGATTGAGGAGGACAAAAACATGATCAGAAAGTCCCCGAGGAGCAAAAGTGGCTTGAGAGTGGGGAAATCTAGAAAACCATGAGAGATTTCCAAGGACTCTATCGAGTTTTTTGTGAATAGGTCTGACCGATTGACAATTCCCCCAGGTAATAGGGGTCCGAAACTATGGATATCCTCGACTTCAAGAGATTGAATGCACTCCACAAAATCTTCCATACCAGTGTCCCAAGATGCATTTACTTGATCAGTTTCATTTAAGTACCTAATGACATTGAAGTCACCCAAAATACACCAAGTATCTGCAGATGAGTGATTTGCCAGGTCTCTCCAAAGTTCCCGTCGCTCCATATAGTAGTTCAGACCATAGACAAAAGAAACCAGAAAAGAGTGACTGCTATCAAGGGCATGGGTTGATTTACAATGGATGAGTTGAGAGGAGACAAAAAAGGATGTCCACTTGCCAGGAAGCAGGGTTCCAGCCCACCCAAATTCTTCAATTACAATGCGAATCATAATTAAAAAACCAATTCCAATTGGGACAAATGTGTTTAGAGATATTTTTGGCATTTTGTTCTTTGATCCTAGTTTCCAGAAGCCCCACAAAAGATATGTGATTGTCAGTAATAAGTTGTTTTACATAAGCCTGGTTAGGCTTTTTATTTAGACCTCTAATATTATACGAAGCTAACATAAAATTATTGAGGGGGGTGCCCAGCTTTCCCTTTGCCTTTCCTCTTCTTAGCAACTTGAGGATTCTCATTTTCAATTCTCTATTTTTGTTTAAGGTCTTTCCCTTCTTTCTCATTAATAGCTTTGAGCTTGGAGAAAAGGGGGTTATTTGCAGCTGGGGATGCAGAGTCTTCCAAAACCAGATGGTCAGAGTCAAAATCAATAGGAGAAAAGGAATTAGTGGTAGCCATCGGAGTTTCCAAAGGGGGGGAAGTGGTAGGTTGGACAAGGTCAGGTCTCACACCACGGGACACAGTTACCCAATCATTAGGAGGGGGCCTAGGGATAGAGGGGTCAGGGGGGTTAGCCAAGGGTGGACCAGAGGCATCACGAAGGATAGGAGGAGAGGACTGAGAGGAGAGTCCAGTTGAAGGAGCTTTTGGAATCCATTTGAAGTTTGCCTTTGGACATTTAAAAGGAGAATGACCAAATACTTTACAAGTAGAGCAAGAAGGTGGGCGGCTTTGATACTCCACCTCAACCTCGACTGAGATTTTTTCTGATTTCTCTGTGTTGAAAACAACAACGTTGATAGAGGAAGGAAAGGAAGAGGTTGCTGCAACTTCTATGCAGACATGGGAAAAATTCATATAATCATTCCTGGATGTCATCTCATCAGTGTACAAGGGTTTCCCAATGGAGCTTGTAATGTAACTAATACCTTCATCGGACCAGTAAGACAAAGGAATATGGCTGAGCTTAACCCAAATGGGAAACTTGTCACAGTCAGATTTAGAAAACTCTACTCCTTCCTGCCATTTCTGGAGCACAATGGATTTGGAAGCAAAGTGCCATGGCCCAGAAGCAAGAATATTGTCACGGTCAGCAACAGAGTTGAACTTGAAGATATAGTAACCCTTATTGTGAAGGAAAACATTTGAGAGGCCAAGATTGCTCCAGAGCCTTCTGGCTATAGGTTTAACAACCTTGTAAGGAAGAGTCGAATGCAGAAAATACCCAACTAAGATTGAGGACCAAATCTGGTTTCCACGTAAGAGCATCTCATCAGGAGGTTGAACAAGAACATTTCCATTAGACGAAATAAGGGGGTGGTAGGACAGGGATCCTGAGGTTCTTCCCGGGTTCTGAGAAATGATGTTACTCCAAGATTTAGGGGGCCAGCCAGCGAGGAGGGTAAAATTTCACCTTCTTCTGAAGAGGCTAACAAGTTTACAGGAGGTGCAATACCCAGCCCTGTAAAGGGGCTCTTTGCAAATGCTTTAGGAGAACAACCCCCAACAAGAGTAGAAAGGGGATTTTCAACGAGAACCTTACGGTCATTACCAAAGTTTGACAATTTTCCATCCTTAACGAAATCTTGAACAACACTGAGTGGAACTCTATGAGCAGAGAGGAATTCCATAAGGTGAAGGTTTTTCTTTTGCTAAAATAATGCTTCATTACAATCCTTCTGGGATAAATGTTGAGCAGCAAGGAAGATGCCTTTGGCATTTTCACCCAAGGCGGGACCAACATTGACCTCGAGAGCAATGTCTAAGGCAGTGGATTCGACCGAGTCCTGGCTAAGAGCCAGAGGAATAGGGTTAGCATCTGATTCCATCATGCCATCACTACTGATGGCCAAATGAGAGGCGATCTCAGCCGAGTTTGGATTTGAGACTCCAAACTCAGCGAATAAGTCAGGAGAGGGGCTACTACTAACTGAGTTTCCAACAGAGAGGTGTGAGTGGCTTACCATACTACAAGAAGAAGGATCAAAGGAGAGAGGGAAAAGGGAGGGAGAAAGAGGGGATGAGCAAGCAAGAAGAAAAAACCGAGAAGGGAGAAGATGGGAGATGCCCAGAGAAGTTAGGTGAAGGCCGGAAAATTTAGGTGGACCAGAAGGGGCGGGGAAGTTTTGAAAAGGTAGAGAGAAGGCAGAGAGAAAACTCTAGAGAGAGAAGGCATACTCTGCCCCTTAATCCAATTTGCCCAGAGAGAGGCGGAATGAGGTTGGATAATGCAAACCAAGTGCTGGAGAATAAGTACAGGATTCCATTCCACCAAATTTTTGATGCCCAGACCACCCCTTAATCCAATTTGACCTGGGTATTGATCGTTGGTGACTCAACGGTCTTATGTGCTTCATTGCTGATCTCAACATTTCAGATGCCATTTTTAAACAATGCCACAAACACAAGGGTTAATTGACATGCCACATATTATCCCTATATTTCGACCGACCAATTAAATAACAAATAAACTTAAGTAGGTCATACTAGAGAAGGAATTACCCGTCTCTCCCCTCCTAGTTCTAGTATCACATCTTAGCCATGGATCATATCCCTAAGCTTTGATACCAACTGTGACGCCCCCAAAATAGGTATACATCACCCATCTTGGGTCGCCAAATACATGGTACTAAAGACAAATACAAACTTAATTATACAATATGAACTGAGAGTTTTTACACGAATATTGTCTCATAAACAATATCCAAACTGAAATTCAATCTTCATTACATTTATTATCAAACTAAATAGTGAGGACTGCTAAAACAACCATCTCGGACCATCACTTCGTTCCCCGACTAGTCCCGACTACATTCTCATTTCCTAAAGAGAACAATGAAAGCAAAAGGGTGAGCTCAACTAGCCCAGTAAGAAATATTATGGCTAAGATAATGCAAAACAAATTATCGGTAGCCTTCAACAGTGTTAAACTGATAAAATATAATAAACATCAAGTTTAACTACAACAGAACAAGCAATCCATTAGAAGAGTTAAGTATAGCATGATATCTACTATCTTCTATGATTTAAAAAGTTTATCATCAATTTTATCGCTGAGACTCAGCTTGATAAATAATCCATATCACTGAAGTATCCATGCACTACGGGCCAATGATATTCATTAGTATCACAACCAAAAATTATCCATGCATTACGGGCCAAGGATATTCGTGTTTTCACCAATGGTCATGATCATGCCAACCACTGTCCATCAATGCACTACGGGCCAATGAGGACTTTTACCACATCATTTGTAACATTACGGTCATGATTATACCAAATAATCCCTGGTCATAATCATACCAATCTACAGTCCATCTATGCACGTAAGCTACAAATGCTTTCATCACAATATAAGCATGAGGATGATGACAATGATATAAGAATTCAATTAAAAGAAAGCAAAGGATAAATTTTTAAAGATTTATAATTTAATTTATCCAGAATTCAATAATATCCAAATTATCAACATGATACTGCTTTATGGAGTAAAATTCAAGAATAAAATTGTATCAAAAATAATTTGGACAGAAAAGAAATTAATTTTTGTCATGAATATTACCCCGGGTGAATAGTACCCGAGTGAATAGTATCTCGTGAATAGTACTTCGTGAATAGTATTTTAGGAATAGTACTCTGTGAATAGTATCCCGTGAATAGTACTTTGTGAATAGTACCCTGTGAACAGTACTCCGACATAAAAAGTTTAAATTTAACAAGAATGTTCAAAAAAATATCCTTGCGAAATGATACTAGATGAAGCGCAAATTTCAAGGATATTCTACTAATTTCACGGAGTATAGAAGCAATACTTTAACAGAATGAGTGTAGAATTAGGAATATGAAATGAAATAATATTACTTACATACTACAGAGTATAGAAGAAAATATTATTTCATACGAGTATTGAACAAAAATAATATCCCTTAAAAGAAGACTGGATACTGGAATAGTGAAGTAGCAGACTACTCTTCTTCTTTCTCTCTATAGCTTCTCTCTCTATAACTGCTTTTGTGAGTCTTAGTGAATTGGTGAGAATGAAAGAAGAATGAGCTTCTATATAGGAAAACATAGTTTCGATAATTACACATTTTGGGGCTCGAATTATTACAGTATAGTACCTTCATCTTTTCCTCCATTTTTAATTTAGTCCTATAAGTATTATCAAACTTGCACCACCTCCCCTAATAGTACATCATTTGAATCAATAGTTCCATTCATGTGAACAAATAGTTATATGCATGTGAACTAATAACAATTAATTGTTCATTTATTCGATTAATTACCCGATTGGTCAATTTAACCTCCAGAAATCAATTATTATCAAAATAAATGACGATTTCCACTAACACTAATAATCCCAACACAATGGAAATATTAATTTCATCTTTAAAATTAACACAAACTTTTTTTTTGTTAAATTTAAATTGTATTAAGAGAAAAAGAAAAAGAGATTACAACCTCATGGGAAACCCCAATCAGAATATAGCATAGACATCATAGGACATGCCCTATGATAGACTATAAAAGATTACAGGCCGGAAGCCAACCAATTCTATTACAGAAACAACCAACTATCATTGATACAAAATAAATCTAGAATGAAAACCCATCAGCTTCTTAGGAATGGCACAAAAGAGACAGCAGCTGCTAGGCAAATTGTAGCAGCTAGCCAAAAGAGACAACAGCCAATCAAGTATGAGGCTTCGACAACAAACATCAAAACCCCGGCAGACCTAACATATCAGACCCAAAAGAGAGAAGCCCCAACATAGCAGATCCAACAAAGCAATCCCAAGACCATTCCAGCCAAAAACTAGCCCCGACACAGCAGCAGCCCAAACCAACTACTGAGGCCATTGACCAGCACATTGAGCGACACAGTGACCCACACAGAGACCAACACATTGAGCAGCACCCGTGAGCAATACCCCAGTCCAAAACCATGACAAAACAAAAACAACAACAGCAGCAGCACCGGATTAGTAGCCCAGAGGTAGCAAATTAGCAGCAGCAACAGTCGAGTCAGAAAAGACAACCAAGACAAGGTCCATGCGATCCCCCCAGCAGCAGCACAGCAACCCCAAACCTTTCTAGAGCAAGCAAACCAGCAACCATGAGCATTGTTGTTGAGCCCCAAATGACCAACCAACCCAGTAGAAAAGCTAGCTGGAATCCGACTTACCTTAACCAACATAACAGAAAACACTACCATTAGCATAGATTTAGATGGCTAAACCAAGGTCTAGCCTTAACTTTTTGAAACTGTACAGTAGTATGAAGTTTATACTTTAAAAGCTGCATAATATCTTTAACAATAACCCTAACAGGTGTTGACCTATTAGCAAAAATACGGGTGTTGCGTTCATGCCAAATATGGTAAACAACATATGCAAACCCAAGGTGGAGAATACCATGGTGAATAGTGGAGGAAGAACATATCATTCCTAGGAAAGAGGGGGCTTTTCGATAAGGATTTCTCCTTATTGGCGCGCAATTAGGTAACCAAACCCCTTTCCTCGACAGAACTTTCTAAACATCGTCAATATTGCAAATAATAATATGAATAACTTTGTCGTCTCAATTATTGATTTAAAAATATAAAATATTATGCAGATGATACTGTGACAATAATTGAATCAATAATATGAGTGATATTATACAGCAATTACTATAGAAATAATTGAGTAAAACTGAGTAACTTCTCACTTAAGAATTGATTGGGGGTGAGCCGTAAACCCGGACGTCCTCAGTTCGAACCCCGCTAGCAACAAGTGTTAAGCCAGAAATGGTCATGGTGGCCACGGTACTCCCGATGCAAGTCGAGTAGCAAACAGCTACAGTATGGGAGGCTCGGGGATTAGTCTACTGCGGATCGAAACCCGGTTAACAAAAAAAATAATAATCAATATCGTGTGCTACTATGCAACCACGCGTATTACTGTACTTATACCACTGGGTATTTAAACAATTTAACGGTAAAACTTTTGCCGTTATTTTTATAAAATGACATTTCTGTCGTTTTCTAACTCCGACAATACTTCCATTATGGGGTCCACTAATAATTTTTCCATGGTACAAATATTCCAGGTTAAAACGAATATTCTCTGACCAATCGAATATTTTATAACAACTTGCTTACTTTGCAAAATTTGTAAATATTACCCACAACTATAACATTATATCAAATCTACACCATAATATTCAAAAATATATTTTGAGAAAAAAAATAATCTTTATTCATAAAAGTTGGGGTCTTACAGAAGTCATGTTCATAATCGTAGAGACAACCTGTCTAAGAGCCGATCGAGCATTTGCCAAAGCCAAGTCAAGAATCGCAGACCACACTTAAAGTCATAGAGTCTACTGATCATATCAAAGTCAGAAATTGTAGTCGAGCCAGATCAGACGAGGACAACAAGCTTAATGACAGAAATCATAGAATCTCAAGATCTGATCTCGAAGTCGTAGTATCTGTAGAATCCAAGCTAAATCGTAGAGTGAAGAACTAAGGCTTCAATAGAAGTGATCACAAAGCTAAGGCAAAATCGTAGAGTAAAAACGATTCTCAATAAATGAGCACTCCCAGAATATCAAAAGGATGAAGCCTCTAGTCTGAGCTGCAAAGTTACACTCCACCTAAAGGAAACCAGAGAGCACTCAACGAATGGCATGAAAGTTAACAGAAGATCTAAGCACCAACCCAGTCAGCATCCTGATTGAGTTGTAAAGTTATTCAAGATGAAGTCTTCTACAAGTAGATCAAAAGAAGACCTCAGTAAAAGTGATTGACTAAGGAAAGTCATCAAGTGAAGTAGCTATTAAGTGAACAGAAGACAACGATCTTGGGGTCAACTAGGATCATAGTGTTTGCCAAACAAGTGGCAGAGAACAAAGAAGATCCAGAAAGCCACTCTACGAATCATCATGAACCAAAAGCTGAAACAAAAAAAATACAGAACCATGTCTGTAAACCATTCAAGAAGGGTTCAGGGAATGTTAAGTACCAGACGAAGTCTACCAAAAGCTCAAATACTTAACAAACCTAAATGGTGATGGTGCACAGCTGACATCAGATGAAGATGAGCAGAACAGAATGAAGATCAGATGCACCAGAGAAGATGTGGTCCAGACTCTACACAGAATGCAAAGATAAGAATGCCACTGAAGATGGCAGCTAAGCTCAGAGTCGAGAAGGCCAAGAAGATAGCATTCAGAAAAGTGGCAGAGCACAAAGAAGATCCAGAAAGCCACTCTACGAATCACCATTAACCAAAAGTTGAAATAGAACAAATGCAGAACCATGTCTGCAAACCATTCAAGAAGGGTTCAGGGAATGCTAAGTACCAGACGAAGTCTACCAAAAGCTCAAATACTTAGTAAACCTAAATGGTGATGGTGCACAGCTGACATCAGATGAAGATGAGCAGAATAGAATGAAGATCAGCTGCACCAGAGAAGATGTGGTCCAGACTCTACACAGAATACAAAGAGGACCATGCCAAGCTGCTAAGTACAGAAGATGTTCAAGCTTAAAGACATCTTAGCAGTAAGGCACCAACAACAACTACACCAACAAGTAGCTAAGGCCTGAGGGGTCCTTGTCCGGAGGGACTAAATGAAGTTCCAAGACCACTGGGCTTGAAGAGTTCCTAGGGAACTAGAGGAGTTCCAAGTCTGTTGGGCTTGAAGAGTTCTTAGTGAACTGAAGTTCCAAGGCTGCTGGCCTTGAAAGAATCTTAGTGATTCAGGGTGCTGCCCTTCCTTAGTGGAATTCCTGCTCGTTAAAGCAGAACAGTTGATTAGGAGCTTGAGTGTAAGACCCCAACTTTTATGAATAAAGATTAATTTTTCTCGAAATATATTTTAGAATATTATGGTGTGGATTTGATATAATGTTATAGTTGTGAGTAATGTTTACAAATTTTGCAAAGTAAGCAAGTTTTTATAAAATATTCGATTGGTTGGGGAATATTTGTTTTAACAGGAAATATTCGTTTGATGACACAATCATTGGTGGACCCCACAATAGAAGTATTGTCGTAGTTAGAAAATGACAGAAATAACTTTTTATAAAAATAATGGCAAAAGTTTTACCGTTAAACTATTGAAATACTCGGTGGTAAAAATACAGTAATATGCGTGGTTGCATAGTAGCACACGATATTGATTATTGATGCTTACGTAAGAAGCCACTCAGTTTACTCAATTATTGCTACAATAATTGCTGCATAGTATCTCACGTTATTTGATTCAATTATTGTCACAGTATCATTTGAATAATATTTTATATTATTAAATCAATAATTGAGACGACAATGTTATTCATATTATTATTTGCATATGACAATGTCTAGAAAGTTCAGTCGAGGAAAGGGATTTGGTCACCTAATTGCGCGCCAATAGGGAGAAATCCTTATCGAAAAGCCCCCTCTTTCCTGGGAATGATCTGGTTGTTAAATATTGTGAGTTATAATATTAATAATGAATATTGTTAATAGATTAAAAATGTGTTTATTAAAGATAAATGATTTATGGAAAATATTTATTCAATTTTTTGATATAAATATAGGGATTTGTTATGAGGCCTTTGTTGTAAGTTTGAGTTAGTATGCTATGGGAAGATTTACTAATTTTATGGACCGTCGGTGGTGGTTTTAAAAGTAAATCAATCTGGATCGTCGGTGGTGGTTTTAATAATAAATCAATCTGGACCGTTGGTGGTGGTTTTAAAAGTAAATCAATATGGACCGTCGGTGGTGGTTTTAAAAGTAAATCAATCTGGACCGTCGGTGGTGATTTTAAAAGTAAATCAATCTGGACCGTCGGTTGTGGTTTTAATAGTAATCAATATGGACCGTTCGTTCTAATAGTAATCAATCTGGACCGTTCATGAATCAGTTACTATTTAGTCCATTCTCCTATAAATAGAAGCTTAATTCTTCTTTCATTCTCACCAATTCACTGATGAGATTCACAAGAGAAACTATAGAGAGCAAGAAGAAGAGTATTCTACTACTTCACTATTTCAGTATTCAGTCTTCTACTAAGGTAATGGGTATTATTTCTTTCGTATTCATAAGGAATACTATTTTTCGTATTCATCCTTTAATATATCAGAATATCCTGTCTACGCGGATTATGTACTGCATGACAGATGAAAATTCATTTACAGTTTCGTTTGTTATTTCTTTTCATATATATTTTTTTTGTTAGCAGGTAGGTTTCGATCCGCAGCCGACTAATCCCGAGCCCGATACAGGCGGTTTGCTACCCGACTTGCACCGGAGTACCGTGGCCACCATGACCATTTCGGCTTAACACTTGTTGCTAGTGGGGTTGAATCGAGGGACGTCCGGTTTCTGGCTCACCCCAATCAATCCTTAACATTGCGTAAATCTTTGGTGGTTTATTTCTTTTCATATTCTTAAATGTAAGCTTACTATGGTAAGTATTGCTTCTATAAACCCTGAAATTAGTGGAATATCCTTGAGTTTTGCACTTCATCCAGTATCATTTCATTGAAATATTGATCTGAACTTTTTATTTATTTATTAAATATCAATATTTTCACCCAAGTTACTATTCACGGGTTAGTATTCACTCAGTTACTATTTACTCAAATATTATTCACTCGGGGATTCGGGGTACTTTTCATACCAGGATACTATTCATGAGTTACTATTCACTTAGGTACTATTCATTCGGGTATTATTCACTCGGGTACGGGTTGTGACAAACGAGATTTGAGTAATTTAATTTGAATATTTATTAAATTAAATAAATATTTTTCGATGATTTAATTATTGGGTTAAATAATTAATTGATGAGTTTGTGGTAGATTAATTTATTATATGTGTTACATTGATTAAATTAATGTGGAGAATTTTATATTGAAAGTATGTATTTAATTAAGCTAATTTGATTAAATGAATTAATTAATAAGCATAATGTTATTCTAATTAATTTAGTAATTAATTAGAGATTTAATGATTTGACATAATTAATAAATGAGAATTTAATTATGTGACTATGTGAATTAATGAGAAATTATTATATTTTATTTTATTTAAATTAAATAAGATATTTGATTAATTTCTTAATTGGGTGTGACATTATTAAACTATATTATAAGAGATTAATTAAAATAACTAGAAAGAGTACTTATGATGCTAGCCAAACAAGGCCTTATGAGGAGTTGGGAGCAGTTAAACAACGTAAGGATTAACTGACCACAACTGTGCGCATTAGTCAGTCTTATTTTTACGTATTTCATTTTGAGTCTTAAATTAGAGAATTTCAGAGAGAGTTTAGAGAGAAAAGAGAGAGCTTTGAGAGAATTGATCAGAGAGAATTGGAGAATTCAAGTTGGTATCATCTTCAAACAGAGAAAACAAGGGTAAACCCTAATCTAATTTTAATATTTCATGTATTATATTTTTCTCCCAACTGAGTTCTCTATGAATGAGAAATTTATAATTTCTGATTATATGTCTATATATGTATTACAAATTGTTCATAACATGTTATATATCATGTATACATGAATCACAATGATTAAATTCATGTAATTATTGGTTAATTGGAGTTTTATAGTTTACAGAGAAAAATATATGAATATGGCTTGTAAGTAGAAAAAATTATGTTTAAATTTCATATTAATCGGTAAATTGATGAATGATTTTGTTTATACATGTAAAAACGAAAAGAACAAAACTTAAACGGACTGATTTGGTCGAAAAATGAGTTCGCAGTAGTTGATTTCGTTAATAATGTTAAAGATAGAGTTTTTCATAAGAACAGTGAAATTATGTGATTTGATTACAATAATTGCATGAATTAAGTTGTTAAAATTATGTTAGAAAGGTTGGGTAATGATCATATATGAATTATAATATTTGAGTATGCTTAAATTAATGTATGGACAAGGAAATTGGAAGTTATGGTCATATTCTGTGTTCTTCACAGAACGTATAGTTGAACTTGTGAGAGACTTTTTAGCCTAATTTGGCCTTGTTATGTTCGCGAACTACAAAAGCTATGAACCGAAGTGCAGGTAACCCCGCTTAGTGGCGTTACTAAACTAAATTATCCATACAAGTGAAAAAAAAAATAAAAATAAATAAATAAATAAATGAATAATAATAACTAATTAAAATATTTATCAAATAAAATTAATATTTTAATTGAGATATTTATAGAATAAAATAAATATTCGATAAAAATTATTAATTAAAATATTTATCAAATAAAATAAATATGTTAATTAAGATATTTATGAGAATAAAATAAATATTCGATGGAAATTATTATTAAAATATTTATCGAATAAAATAAATCTTTTAGTTGAAATATTTATGGAATAAAATAAATATTTGATGGAAATTATTATGAAATAATCTATTCGAGTGTAATAATAGTAAGGGAATGAAAATATTAAGGGTAATGATTTGTTAAATAAAGTGAAGTTTATATTAAATAATTAAGTGAAAATGTAACTAATGAATGTCGTGAATATATATGGTATGTGTGTAGGATTTGTGGTGAACGGAAGTAGTAATCGTTTAGCCTATGCACGAGGCAAGTTCCTAAAACAAGTTCCTTTACATAAAATAAGTTCCTTATTCTATCTTGTTTATTATTGTTCAAGTCAAGATTTCATATTAGATGTTATCATTCTTTAAAAGCATAATTCCTGTTATACAATACTTATTCGATTGTATACATCTTGAACTTTATTATTCAAATTGAATATCAATTACTGTTGAACCTTGTAAGACAAGCGAACCCTTATTGATTCGATTAGTTCATAGTTGATGAACGTTCTAAATTTCAGAACCATTGTTGAGCTGATCCAAACCAAACTTCCTTTGGTGCGGACTCTAATGTCAAACTGAGATGAACAACCCTGTTATAGGGGGTTAATTACGCTTTAGCGTTAAGATATTGTGCACAGTATGGTACTAAGGGTTGATCCCCCTAAGTACGAGAAGAAGAGTCCATAGTCTTATGACTGTTAAACATTTCAAGTATAAACACTTGACAACCTAGGACATAGTTCAAGGTCTTATGACCCTCAGAAATTCTTTTGAATGTTGTTATTCATTCTTGATTTAAAAGCCGAGTTTTTCTTGTTATAAAAGTTTTTGATTCACTCGCATGTTATTATTTTATTGTTATATTATTATACTTGTGGGCAATCATGCTCACTCTTGTATAATAATAACATTGAAGTTAAGAACGAAAGGTCCGACGAACCTTCTACTAGCAAAGGCAAGGGCAAAGCTAATAAGTGATGAAAACTTGTTATTTAATTTTAAGAATATTTATTGTCAAGACTTGATGTTGTTTAAGACTTATTATTTGTTTATGTTTCCGCATAGATGTTTAAGGTTAGTTTGACCTGGGATTGTATTTATTATTCAGATGTTGTAACCCCATAAAGGGAGGATCTATTTCTATCTATTGCATGGGTTGCATTTATTGTGGGTAGATAGATATATGATATTTGTACAGTGAACACCAAATCCCATGGAACTGAAGTACTGATAAGTGGGTTTTATACCTACTTATTGGATATCAATTTACGCGAATTATGCCCATCTCAAGTACATTTCAGTCTGTTTTAGTTTCATTTCATTTATTTTGCATTGCGGTTACTTAAAACTCCTTTTGGTGAATAAGTGCAGGAATCGGCCTAATTTAGTGGTATTAGAGGGCACGAAGCTAATGGACTCATGAAGCGAGGCACAAGATGGGATAGGCATGGCGTGATAAAATGAGTGGAGTATATATAAAAGCATGGATGGACAAAAGATATTTCAGTAGCAGCAGCAACAATGCAGAACCAAACTCAGGAGTAGAACCAGAATTCACCAATCGTGAAGTCGCATGGCAGCGAGATGAGCTTGGAGACGCGCAGCGTGCGTGAGCCCAACCAGAACAATGTTACCTCATCGCAAGATTCTTGTGCCGCGACCATGACAAGCTTAGAGGATCTTGCGCTTGCATAGAAGAGAGGCCTTGACGGATGTAGAACCATCTGCAAGTCGCGTAGCGGCATGCATTAATACATGGGAGTATGTGCATGGCCATGATATATTGGAGTTATTGAGTTGTTTTATTTTAATTTTTAATTAAAATGATTGTAATTTATTTTAAACGATATTTGACTGGTGTCAGACAGACTTGAATAACTTTTGACGTATTTTCATATTGTAACTAGGGTTTTTACATTAGGAGAGATTCCAACGAAGAATGTAGCCAAAACTCCATCTTCTCTAATTCTTCTTGGGATTCTCCATCATTGTGGATTTATAATATTGTTTTTTTGGATTTATATGAGGATTTGAACGTTGATATTGGTTTACAATCTACAATTGGATTTGATCGTTCTATCCTTCATCTTTCAATTGTTTACTTGATAATCATGCTTAGCGTTGATCCCATAATGGCTTTTGGTTCAGTCATGAAATAAACTCCATTATGGGATTCTAACAGATTTTAATATGTAGTTTGGTTGCATGCTTGATTGCTAGGGCTGTTTTACATATCATATGGGAATTCTATTATGGTTGTTTTACACGTATGAATGCTTGATCACCATTCGTTTCAGTATTTGCATGGAATTGACAATAAACATGCGAGTATGGATTGTAGTCATAATAGCATACGTATATGGGGCTGTTTTATATGGTTTGCGTATTTCATGAATGAGATAGACATATACTTATTCACCGTATGAGTTAAAATAAGGGCTTGTGCTTCAATTCAGTATGATTGCAATTTCACATAGACATATAGTGATTTTGGTTATATTGTTGATTACATAGAATCTATCATCTGTGGATGCTGTGTAAGTAGGTCGTAGTGCATTGAAAAATGGCTATGACTCTATTAGTGCTCTTGACTATTTTCCTGTGATATGTGAACAATTCTTGTATGATAGTGATAATTGGATGAAGTATTAAATGAGGTTACGATCCCATTATTTCCAGATTTGATTTATTCCATTCTTATTCTCATTTTAGTTCTTATTTGCATATAGATTAATTCAAACTTATGATCTTTAGTTTAAGCATATAGAAATAGTGATTTGATTGATGAATAGTAGTTTAAATTGAATAACTTTCTCTGTGGGATCGATACTTTACTTACTCTGTATTACTTGGTGACGCATGTATGCTTGCATGAGTTAGAGCTCTTTTGTCATAACTGAAAAAGAGGCAACAAGTTTTTGGCGCCGTTGCCGGGGAAAGGCATTTAGTTTAAATAATTATCATCAATTTTAAGCTATTTTGTATGACTTAGACATATCTATTCTTATCTCATTTCTATTTTTGTTTTATTTGTGATTTCAGGTACTTGTAGATTTTTATGCACACAAGATCTTCCAATTCTGAATTAACACCAGCGCAGGATAACATTAACGGGAGAGGTTGGAAAGCTAGTGTGCGAAGAAATTTACAAGCTCAGTTAGAGAGTACTACAGTTAGTATGGCAGAACAGAGAATTGAGCAAAGAGAAGAGCACCGGGCTCTACGAGATTATTCCATGCCGAATATAAATGGGCTACAGTCGAGCATAGTCAGACCGACGATAGCAGCCAACACTTTTGAGATTAAACCGAGCACTATTCAGATGGTGCAGAACTCGGTTCAGTTTGGGGGTGCTGCTACGGATGATCCGAATGAACACTTATTGAGCTTCATAGAGATTTGTGATACATTCTGATATAACGATGTGACGGAGGATGCTATCAGACTGCGGTTGTTCCCATTCTCATTGAGGGATAAGGCGAGGAGTTGGCTTCATTCTTTTCCGTCAGGGTCAATCACTACATTAGAGGACTTAGCGAAGAAATTCTTAGCCAAGTTCTTCCCAATGGCTAAAACTGCAAAGATGAGGACAACTATATGTCAATTTGAGCAACAACAGGGAGAGTTCTTATATGAAGCATGGGAGAAATACAAAGAGATGCTAAGGAAGTGTCCGCATCATGGTATGCCAGATTGGATGGTAATCAATACTTTCTACAATGGATTAGGATGGCAATCGAGACCGATTGTAGATGCAGCTGCTGGAGGGGCATTATGGGCAAAAAGCTATGACGAGGCCTATACCCTTATTGAGACTATGGCAGCTAACGATTTTCAGAATCCTACATCTTGGATGCCACAGCCCAAGGTAGCAGGTGTGTTGGAGGTAGATGCTATTACGCAGTTATCGGCATAGATGGCAGCTATGGCAAAGAAGATAGACACTTTGGCAGAAAGCAGGACGAAAACAGTTGCCTTCGTTTATGAAATTTGTGCGGGGCACACTCCACGGAGCAGTGTGTTATTAGCTCAGAGTTGGTGCAGTATGTGAGCAACTACAGGAAAGACCAAGGTCAATTTCAAAACACATACCACCCCAACAACCGAAATCATCCAAACTTTAGCTGGTCGAATAACCAAGGAAATCAACAAAGTCGCTTTCAAGTAGAATCATCAATTTGATCCACACCCATTTCGACCATAGTATGCAAAACCACCATTTCCACCGGGATTATCTCAGCAACAACATCACGCTCCGGTTGCACCACAACCAGAAAAGAAATTAGAAGTGGAGGAGATGATGTTGAAATATATGGCAAACACGAAAGTTATGATTAAAAGCCAAGCAGTGGCTATTAAGAATTTGGAAACTCAGATGGGGCAGATGACGAGAATGCTTAACAACAGGCCCCAAGGTTCCTTTCCAAGTAACACAGAGACAAATCCTATAAGAGACAGGAAGGAACAATGCCAAGCAATATCATTAAGATCTGGGAAAAATCTGGAGAACCTTTGTAAGTCGTGCTATGCTACTGAAAACACTAAGGAGGCGTTGCGTATGAGGCGTAGAAAGCATGTGATTGTTGATGAAGAAAATCTGGAAAAATCTGATTCGCAGCCGGTCGAGAAGGATACAACAGGTTCAGAGGAAAAGCCTAAGAGTTCAGTGCCACTAATTCACCCTCGTGTCCCATATCCGCAAAGATTAACTAAGTAGAGGGAGGATAAACAGTTTAGCAAGTTCTTGGAGGTATTTAAAAGTCGAGATCAACATACTGTTCGGCGAGAGGCATTGGAACAAATGCCAAGCTACACGCAAAGTTTATGAAGGGTATATTGTCAAGAAGAGAAGACTAGGTGAGTTTGAGGCAGTAGCCTTGTGAGGAGGAATGCGTTATAGTGCTTGACAAAATTACCTCCAAAGTGAAGGATCAAAGGCGACTTCACAATTCTATGCACAATTGGAAAGATGAACTTCAGTAAGTGTTTATGTGATCTTGGGGCAAGCATAAATTTGATGCCCTTGTCGTTGTTTAACAGGTTGGGATTATGGCCCCAAATCAAACAAACATATCATTCTGACTAGTGATAGATCCATCACGTATCCACGGGGAATTGTTGAAGATGTGTTGGTTAAGGTGGATAAGTTTATTTTTCCGGTTGACTTCATCATTTTAGACTACGAGGAGGACAAAAGCATACTAATAATACTAGGGAGACCATTCTTAGCCACAGGCAGGACTTCGATAGATGTGCAAAAAGGTGAACTCACTATGCGTGTTCAGCATCAGGAGATCACCTTCAATGTCTTTAAAGGAATAAAGTTACCAACGGATGAAGAAGAATGCTTTCTGGTTGACTAGGTGGATTGGGGCCTAAAGGATGAGGTACAGAAATCGGGGAATTATGGACCGTTGAGGTGTGTAATGGGTGAAAATTCGAAGTTAAAGGTAGAGCCATTGACGAAAGCTAAAGTTATCAAATTTCGGGGTGCGGTGGACAATAAGGAAGGCACCTCAATTCTTGATGTGACGTGAGATTCAGAGACAGTCAGGCTAATTGACTATAACTTAGCGCTGGATGGGAGGCAACCCATTATTTATACCTCATTTGACTTTTTAGTTATTCATTTTAGATTATTTTAGTTAGTTATATCTAATTCATTTTTAATAGGATAACAGATTTTCATGCTTGAGTGTGTCGCAAGAGCGAAAATCGCCCTCGTGAGTAGCAATAAAGCAATTAAGCCCATTGTTGAACTTTAGTTTGTTTGGGTATGTTGAAACAGTTGCGTTGTATAAGCCCATTGTTGAACTTTAGTTTGTTTGGGTATGTTGAAACAGTTGCGTTGTATAAGTATACATGATTCTCAATTTAGGCTATACTTTTTTGTTTCGAGCATATTAGCATATATATTCTTTGCTTGAATCAAGTTTTGGTGAACATTACACACACCGCATCTCTATAGCATCGATGAATTATCTGAGTGTATGATGTTATGACCATCGTTTAGTTTAAACTTGTATTCCTGAATCTGGATAATTCACTGAGGCATTTTGGGCTTAAATTCTGTTTAAGTTGGAATGATGTGAGACTAGTTTGCATAGTAGTTTAGCTGCATAGTAGTGCTTTTGCATTTTTCTTTGTTATTTAGGTGCTTTTGTTCTATTGCTTGCCCTCAAGCAAAATGATAAATAACAAAGAAAATGCAAAGCACTACTATGCAAACTAGTCTCACATCATTCCAACTTAAAATGTAATTTAAGCCCAAATGCCTCAAAATAATTATCGTATTCAGAATACAAGTTTAAACTAAACGATGGTCATAACATCATACACTCAGATAATTCATTCATGCTATAGAGATGTGTGTGTGTGTGTAATGTTCACCAAAACTTGATTCAAGCAAAGAATATATATGCTAACATGCTCGAAACAGAAAAGTATAGCCTAAATTGAGAATCATGTATACTTATACAACGCAACTATTTCAACATACCCAAATAAACTAAAGTTCAACAATGGGCTTAATTGCTTTATTGCTACTCACGAGGGCAATTTTTGCTCTTTCCCGTGGTGTTTATTGCTATTTTTCTTTTCTTTTTCTCTCTCTTTTTTTTATACATGACTGTGCAATGCCTTATTCCATTAGGAAACACTGCTACCCCTTAGAGAGCTTTCAACCAACGACTCCCAGACCATGAAAGACCTTAGGGCTAGGTGTGTAGAGACAATCCTCATGCATTTTACTCAAGTAGCTGTGGGCCCCGAAATAAGACTAGCCACGTTATTGCTATTCATTTTTATTATTATTTTTTTTATACATAGCATACCCATGTTTTCCTAAAGTTTGAAAGTCAATGTTTGTCAAGTCTACATGCATGTTCCACATTTTTCTCTTTTAAAACTACATTTTCTAACAAGCAATGCAACACATAACTCTTATGCCTACAAGTGATTGTGAACATAACCGTACAAACAAATAGCATTTAAACAGCAACATGAATTCCATCGTGTAAAACATTATAACTACGTTCATGTTATCCCGTATATTCAAGAATCCTTCACAATTCACCATCATCATTGGTTAGGCAAGAAATTCCATAAACAAGAACTTTGTGAGACATGCAAATTCACTAAAACAAAAAAATTTCTATCAATAAAACAATAACACCAAAAACAACTAAATTATTAAACTAACCATGCAACATTTTAACTAAACATGCAAAAACTAACTACATGCTACTATACTACTCCCCAATACCCCCAAACTTATAATATTCAATGCCCCATTGAATGAAGGTAAAGGGTACAAGAAAACTCCCCTAATGATCGGCTGTATCACCCTCCTCGGGTGGTGAATGCAGTGGTGGATAAAGGCCTTCTTGTTGCATCTAGGCCGAGGCCACTCGAGCATTGTTCCTTGTTGTGAAAACGCCTCGGCCAAGGCCCTCGTGAGTCCCGTAGAAAACGTTCCAAAATTATCATACATGGCATTGACTTATCGCTCCAACCTGCGGAGCTTTCGATCGCTAGGAACAGTGTGTGCTTGGGTCGACGGGCCTGCCTCATCTGTTGGAGGGGGCTGCTGGGATGGCTCTGGAAATGTGGGCCGGAGAATGAATCCTCGTCCGCGCGAGTGTGGCTCACCACCTGCCCAGTCCTCAAATTTTGCAATGGTGGCATGAGTTATATCTTGGCTCGGGTATTGCATTTGTTCATTGCCCCGTTTGCACCCATTCGACGCGCACATAACATGGCTACCACGATGCGTGTGGAATGCTCCCGTGGTATTTCCCTTCAAATACTTCACAATATTTTGATGAATCAAATGTCCCACGTCAATATACTTGCCCGTGATTATACCCACAAAATTATGGCCCTTTCCATGGTGATCTCATCTTGATGAGATGAGGGCAATAGCAAGCACATATGAACAAATTCCATGCCTTGGCATATCGATTCGAAGGCATTCTTTGGGAATATGCGAGGTTGGGTCGTGCCGACTTTGTAAGTCCACTTCGTGCCTGGCACGCACAACTCTGCAATAACAAGCTCCAAGTCTGTTTCCAGATGTGCCCCTATGATCCAATTGGCATCCCCCGTTGGTGGTCTCTCGGTGAGTCTGAAAATGTTTCTAATGGCGGCGGGTCTGTAATCTACCTCGACACCTCGAACCATACCGATATCGTCCATGGTGACTTTGGCATTGACGTAAAACTCTCGGACTATGCTCATCGGAATGGGCATGGGAGTGGCAGTAAATCCAACCCATCCCTTTTCGCGAATCATGGCACATAATTGGCCATCTTGCTACTCCAGTTTGAAACCGCGCTCCTTGATGAACGTCTTCACCACAATTCTGTAATACTCCTGCTGGGCTGCTAAATCCAAGAACTTAGTGTGATCAACCACATCCTCTCCTTGACTGCCAGAGGAGGATGAAGAAGAAGATGAAGCGGCGCGAGCTCTTTTTGGACCCATAGAGAGATGGTGCAGATGAGTTCGACTGGAAATGAAGAAAAGCTTACGAATTGATAGCCCCCAAACTTGATTCTGCAAACCCAAATCAGGAACCCTAGCTTTATATAATGGATGAGAACATGGGTTGAGATTTGAACGTGGAGAGAATCGTGAAGATGTGATTGAGAGATGTACGACTTCAATTTGTAACTGATAGAGAGATAGAGACACGAGTTATGGAGAGTGAGAGGATTTTATGTCTATTATTTCAAATGAGAGTCCAAATGGTCCACAACTCATTTTTTAAAATCTTCAGATCTGTCTTAATCTGGTGTCGTTTTAATGGGTTGGGCGCACGGGCGCGAGACTTGCAGAATGTTACATTATCTGATTGACTTGATCTTGTGGTAGCATGAGTTTTTATCTTGCATAGTCATATGCCTGCAGCTTGATCGACATGACCTCGATATCTGCAATGCTAAAGTTCAATTCTACTACGCGCTTTATCGGTGATGCTTTCCAATGATGGTTCCTGCATAGACATTAATGCACATTGTTAAGGCATGAATTAGTGGCCACATAATGCTAACATCTTGCAAATATTCGCAAAGTAATTCTTGCGACACACTCAAGCATGAAAATATGTTATCCTATTAAAAATGAATTAGATATAACTAACTAAAATAATCTAAACTGAATAACTAAAAAGTCAAATGAGGTAGAAATAATGGGTTTGCCTCCCATCGGTAGCTAAGTTATAGTCAATTAGCTTGACTGTCTCTGAATCTCACGTCACATCAAGAATTGAGGTGCCTTCCTTATTGTCCACCGCACCCCAAAATTTGATGACTTCAGCTTTCGTCAATGGCTCTACCTTCAACTCTGAATTTTCCCCGGCAACGGCGCCAAAAACTTGTTGCCTCTTTTTCAGTTATGACAAAAGAGCTCTAACTCATGCAAGCATACATGCGTCAACAAGTAATACATAGTAAGTAAAGTATCGATGCCACAAAGAAAGTTGTTCAATTTAAACTACTATTCATCAATCAAATCACTATTTCTATATGCTTAAACTAAAGATCAAAAGTGTGAATTAACCTAGTACCCAGATTTGGGGGTGTCACAGGTTGGTATCAAAGATGTAGGTTATGAACCTTAGGTGGGGGAACAACCTTAGGTAGTAGCCTTATTGGAGATCGAGAACATAGTGGTGGTAAACTCTTATCGAGTTCTAAGAAATGAATTCCTTAATTCATTGAAGATAATAAAAGACTTTATGTGCTTATGTGATAAAATTATGTGCTCGCGAGTATCGATTAATAACTAAAACTTAAAAACTGTGTTGTCAGGATGTCAGATGTTGGAGGATCTAGTTGAGTTGGGGAGGAGGAACCCCGAGTACCTAGAGAGGAGGAGCCCCGAGACATTCATGTCGTCCGGGAGCAATTGGTACAGAGAGAGCCATCTCCGTTGATTACTGTTGTTGGTCAAGAGCATGAGCCTGAGTCTGATCTAGAGGAGGACCCTGAGGAAGAAGAGGAGGAAGAGGAGTTCCCACCGAACTCTATCAGTGCCGAGATGTATGACGAGCTTTATGACCGTAACATAGAGTTACGAGATACTGTTAAGGAGCTGAAGGAGCTGACGGTTATTCAACAGCTTACCATCGAGCAGAGGGATAGGGAGGATGTGACTCTTCACACACGTCTGGGAAACGTAGAGTGGGATTTGGTTCATGAGAAGGGCCAAACTGAGCTGAAGTAAGAGGAAATAGAGAAGTTGAAGAATAAACTGAAAGAGAAATCCGCCAAACGAGCCAGAGCGGAAGATGCTTGTGAGAAGGCTTCTCAGCGAGCAGATGCAGCCGAGGAAGAGGTACAAGCAAAGAAGGTTAAGATGGTGAAAATGGATTGCACATTCAACACTGCGGTGAACAAAGCTCAAGATCGAGTTATGTACTATCCAATTCAGTTCAAGGACTTACCTTCGTACATGCTGGATCGAAGGATGATGTTTTGTATCATGGAAGAAGAGCGCAGAGAAGCTATTCGACGTCTTAATAGGCCATGATAGGAATAGTATGAATTATATGAATATCTATGTCAGTTAAAAATATAAATTCTGATGTGCTTATAAACAAAGGAATATTATGATGATTTAATCCTGAAGATTCTTTATCTCGGGATAGATGATGTAAATAGCATTGATGCTATCGTATGATGTTAAAACTTTCAATTTGAATAAAATATCAGAGTTTATTTGAGATAATGTGTTAAGTGATTATGTTTAAATGTTTTAGTTAAGCCGTAAATATTTAAGGGATTGAATAAAGACCTAATAAGCGTATATTCTTAACAAAATATATCGCCAAGAAGACGACCAAATCGTCGTCGACCGGTGAGGAAAGGTCGATGATTAACAACAACAACAACATGCAATCGATTGACCCAGTTCAATGAGTTGGTGAATTACTAAATTGGAGCAATTAACAATCAACCTCAAGCCGCACTCAAATACAATGTTTAAAGATTTCAAGGCGGTGGGACCGCCAGAGTATAAAGGCTCCATGAACCCGATAGAAGCTTAAACCTGGGTTATGGAGATGGAGAAAGTTTTCGACGTCGCCAGAGTCAGAGAGGACCAGAAAACTGCCTACGTGACGTTCATGCTGAAATCTGAAGCTAGTTATTGGTGGCAAGCGAATAAGGTCCGTGGAGGTAAAGGTGTGATTAACTAGGAGGGGTTCAAGGAGATGTTTTTCGAGATGCATTTTTTGACCAGTTCGCAGAACCAAATGGAGGTCCAGTTTCTGGATTTGAAATAGGGGAATATGTCAGTATCAGACTATGCAGCAAGATTCAATGAGTTAGCTAGGTTTGCCACATATCAAGTGCATACTGATGAGAGAAAGGCTAGGCGATTCAAGTAGGGACTGAAGCCCTGGTTGTATAGCAAAGTGTTAATGTTTCAGTTGAACACTTTTCTTGGGGTCTTTGGAGAAGGCTATACTCATAGAAGGTGGAAGCGATCGCATAAACAAGTATAACAAAGATCGAGAAAAGAAGAAGAATGAAAGTGAAGGAAATAAAAAAAGCTAGTGGTAGTAACACGGGGAAGTAACAATCGAGAAGAGGAGGTGGGTGACAACTCATCAATTTGGAAATCGTTGAGGAGGAGGAGGAAGAAGAGAATCAAAGCATGCCCAACCTGCGGGAAAGCTCATCTGGGGGTTTGTATGAAGGGAAAACAGGTGTGCTACAATTGTGGTTAGGAAGGCCACATAACACCTACTTATGCCCTAAGCAAAGAAGGCGCACCGCTTCCTTTATGACTCAAAGGACCATTCGCAAAGGGATCATCCCAAGAAGGGATCTGGAGGGGCAGGATCAGGAGAGAACATGGGAATTAGAAGTGGAAGTGCTTTAACTATCACGGGACCAACCGCAACCAACCGACCGACCGCCAGGACATTTAACATGACAGTGCAGGATGTTGTGTAGTCTCGTGATGTGGTGTCAGGTATCATTCCAATAAATAAAGTTAATGCTTATCCAATGACTTTGCTAAGAACTTAGAATTGCCTAAGGATGAGTTAGAATACCCCATGAACATAGAAATTGTGAATAGGGATAAAACCCTATCAAACTTGGGGAATTTGACTTTATCTTGGGAATGGATTGACTATTCAATTATGGGGCTGTAATTGATTGCCAAAAGAAGCATATTAACCTTATGACTCCGTCAAAGGTTGTGTGACGATGATGTAGGCCAGGAAGCTGTTAAGACAAGGCTGTGTAGGATATTTAGCTTACATAGTCAACAGTCGTAAAGAGAACCCAAAAATAGAGGAGATACCAGTAGTGAGGGACTTCACAGACGTATTTCCAGATGATCTGCCAGGACTTCCGCCAGACAGAGAGGTTGAGTTTGTGATCGATTGGGCGCCAGGAATGGCTCCAATATCGAAGGCACCGTATCGGATGGCTCCGATAGAGATGAAAGAATTGATGGTAAAATTACAAGAGTTACTGGATAAGAAATACATTCAACCAAGTGTATCGTCGTGGGGAGCGTCGGTGTTATTTGTAAAGAAGAAGGACGAGATGGTACAACTCTACATTAACTACACAGAATTGAATAAGGTATTGATTAAGAATAGATATCCATTACCGAGGATCGACGACCTGTTTGATCAATTGAAAAGAGCGAGATACTTTTCAAAGATAGACTTGAGGAGTGGTTATCATCAGTTGAAGGTGAGGCCAGAGGATGTTTCGAAGACAGTGTTTAGGTGATGTCACTACGAATTTTTGGTGATGTCATTCGGTCTAACAAATGCTCCTGCAGCGTTTATGGACCTGATGAACAGGGTATTTAAACCATTTTGGACAAATTTGTAGTGGTCTTTATCGATGACATTTTGGTATATTCAAAGACCAAGGAAGAACACATAGAGCATTTGAAAGTAACGTTAGAGGCATTGAGAAGAGAGAAGTTGTACACCAAATTTTTGAAATGTGAATTCTGGATTGAAAGAGTACAATTTCTTGGACATGTGATCGATAAAGATAGAATTTCGGTAGACCCCTCTAAAGTCGAAGATGTGATGAACTGGGATCAGCCGAAGACGCCGTCAGAAGTAAGAAGTTTTCTTGGATTGGCATGTTATTATAGAAGATTCATTCAGGACTTTTCCAAGATCGCGACTCCATTGTAAAATTTGACTAGGAAATCAGTGAAATTCGTTTGGACGGAGAAGTGTGAGGAAAGTTTTCAAGAGCTTAAGAAGAGGTTGAGTTCAACACTTGTGTTATCTCTTCCGGATGACACAGGAAATTTTGTGGTTTACAATCATGCACCGCATAAAGGACTAGGTTGTGTGCTTATGCAAAATGGTAGGGCCATTGCGTATGTGTCACGACAATTGATGGACTATGAGAAGGGGTATCTGATCCATGACTTAGAATTAGCTGTGGTGGTATTCGCTTCGAAGATCTGGAGACACTATCTCTATAGAGAGAAGTGTGAAATATATACAGACAACAAGAGTCTGAAATATATTGTGCGACCCCAAATTTTATGAATAAATATTTAATTTTCTTGAAATATTTTTTTTATGTTATGGTGTGGATTTGAGATAATGTTATAGTTGTGGGTAATATTTATAAATTTTGAAAAGTAAGCAAGTGGTTATAAAATATTCAATTGGTCAGGGAATATTCTTTTTGTCAGGGAATATCCATACGACGACACAATCATTGGTGGACCCCACAACAGAATTATTGTCAGAATGAGAAAACGACAGAAATATCTTTTTATGAAAATAACGGCAGAAGTTTTACCGTTAACTGTTGAACTACCCGGTAGTAAAAAAATGCGATGTCTGGCGTGGTTTCATAGTAGCACGCGATGTATTGATTATTGGTGCTTACATGAGAAGTCACTCGGTTTTACTCAATAATTATTACGATAATTCTTTGTTCAATATTTTATTTTATTGATTCAATAATTGTTGCGTTGATATTTTATATTATTATTGTTTCAATAATTGTCCTTTGCGATATTTCCCATTATCAAATCAATAATTCATATTATTTGAATAATATTATTAGATAGCATTATTGGCAATATCTAGAAAGTTACATCGAGGAGAGGTTTGGTCACCTAATTAACTTGCCGATAAGGAGAAATCCTTATCGGAAAGTCCCCTCTTTCACAGGAGCAGACTAGTTGTCATTATTGTGATTACGTAATATTATTTGTGAATAATTAATTATTGATTTATATGATAAGGAAATATTTATTTTATGTGGACATAAATGATAGATAGGAAAATATCTATTTTATGTGGTTATAATTAGAGGAATTAATGTTGAGGTGTTTTATCAGTATTTTGTCGGATTAGAGGTATTAAAAAATCAAATCGGTGTTCTTAAAGCTCTATTACGTGAGTGATAATTTTGATCCGACCGTTGGATCGTTGTGATTTTTGGATATGTTATACATATATAAGTTGAGTTTATGTCCACAAATTTTGAACCGTTAAAAATTAGCGTATGATTTGTTATGAATTTTAAGAGGTGTTGAAAATAATCCGTTTGTGGATTTCGGATATTTTCTGGTTGAAATTTGGAAAAACTCAAAGCTACAAAGTTGTAGAGAATTCGATTTCGTGTGGAATGGATATAAAATTTGTATTTTTTTGATAAAAGGGCTATTTATTATGAATTACTGAAGTTTCAGAAATTAAAATATTTTTATTAAAATTGGGTGGGCCCCACTTTTGGTTGTTGGGGAATATGGCTGATTTTTGGTGGGCCCCACTTGTGGTGGCTGAATTTTTATTCAAATCATGCATGCGTAGAAATAATAATAATATTATTTTATTATTTAGTCTCATATGGCGTTCTAGCATTTTCCTATAAATAGGCGCTTAGGTTAGAATTGAAAATCACACCAGAAACAAGTTTTCTTTCTCTCTATATTATCGTACGTATTTTTGTGAGTATTTAGATACTTTGAGAGTTTCTATTTAGTACAAGTTTCCTTCGGCTTTACATCCGATATTCTGATCAAAACTACTGTTATTTTGAGGTAAGGAATGTTATTTTCTTCGTAAATGATATTATTTTCTTCAATATCATTATGCCGAAATATTGATATGAATTTTATTGTGAAATTTTTACCTTTTTATGTCAGGGTTACTATTCATGTATACGACATTATTCACGAATACGACACTATTTTCAAATACGTCACTATTCACCAAAAAATGAAATTTTCTCTTTTTCGACCCATATGTCCATTATGGTTACTATCATTGATTGTATCCATGTTTTGATCTTCATTCTATACTCATTTGGTTCAAGTTTTGGCTTCTATATTCCATGAAATTAGTAGAATATCCTTGATATTTGCGCTTCATCCAGTATCTTTTCATGGAAATATTATTCTGAGCATTCTTGATAAAGTTTAACTTATTCATGCTAGAGTACTATTCACGGGTTATTATTCACAAAGTACTATTCATGGGGTACTATTCACTAGAGTACTATTCACCTGGGGTACTATTCATGATAAAAATTGATTCGTTTTCGGTCCGAATCATTTTTGGTACAATATTATTCTTGAATTTTACTCCACAAAGCAGTATCATATTGACAATTTGAACACTATTGAATTCTGGATAAATTAAATTATAAATCTTTAAAATTTATCCTTGAACTTGTTTTATTGAATTATTATGTCATTATCATCATCCTCATGCTTATATTGTTATGGAAGTCATCTTTGGCCCGTAGTGCATAGATGGACTTGGTATGATTATGACCATGGATTATTCGGTATAATCATGACCATAATGTTACAAATGATGTGATAAAAGTCCTCATTGGCCCGTAGTGCATTGATGGACAGTTTTTGGTATGATTATGGTCATGGATTCTCTTCGGCCAAGGGTGCAAAGATGAATTGTTTTATGACATGATTATGACCGTTGATGAAAACACGATTATCTTTGGGCCATAGTGCAAGGATAATTTGTGGTCGTGATACTAAAAAAATACCCTTGGCCCGTAGTGCAGGGGTGATTCGATGATGTGGATTATTTATTAAGCTGAGTCTCAGCAATAAAATTGATGATAAATCTTTTAAATCATAGAAGATAGTAGATTATACGCTCTACTTGACTCTTCTAATGGATTGCTTATTCCGCTGCAGTTGTTGATCTAAAACTTGTTGTCTATTATATCTTATCAGTTGTTATACTGTTGAAGGCTAAGGATAATTTATTCTGCATTATCTTAGTCATAATATTTCTTACTGGGCTAGTTGAGCTCACCCTTTTGCTTTCATTATTCTCTTCAGGAAATGAGAACGTAGTCGGGACTAATCGGGGAACGGAGTGACGGTCCAGATGATAGCATTAGTAGTCCTCACTATTCTATGAAATAATGTGATAATAAATGTATTGAGGACTCCTTTTGAGTTGAATACTGTCTAGAAGACAATATTCGTTTTAAAACTCTCAGTTTATGTTTTATCGTATGTCACACGATAGTTGTATTATTAAGTTGTATTTGAATTTTGTACAATGTATTTGGTGACTCAAGATGGGTGATGTATACCTATTTTGGGGGCGTCACATATATTTTTACACAGAAGGACTTGAATATGCGTCAGAGAAGGTGGTTAGAGTTAATTAAGGACTATGATTGCAAGATTTTATATCATCCGGGTAAAGCAAATGTGGTTGTCAACGCCTTAAGTAGAAAGGGACGGGAGAAATTGATGATGTTGACCGCTCAGGAGGAGCTAATTTCAGCAATGGAAAAGTGGAATTGGAAGTGAAGTATCCTATGGAGATTGACGAGAAGTGCATTCCGGATGCAACTGCGTACAAACTTCTTGGATAAAATTAAAGAGGTTCAACTTCGGGATGAAGAATGTGAGAAAGTGAAAAGAAGATATCGAAGGGACCGAACCGAGATTCAAAATGAGCGGTGAAGGACTACTAAGATTTGAGAGCGAGAATTTGGAAGTGCCTTGATGCCGGAGATTAAGGAAGACATTTTGAATGAGGCTCATAGCTCACGAAATTGACTCACTACAGTAGTACTAAGATGTACCAAGATCTTTGACAACATTTCTGGTGGCCGAATTTAAAATGAGATGTTGCAGAGTGTGTTGCCAAGTGTCTGACATGTCAGAAAGTGAAAGTAGAACATCAGAGGCCGAGTGGGTTGCTACAACCTTTAGAAATCCCAGAATGGAAATGGGAACATATTACGATGGATTTCATGGTTGGCCTACCGATAACTCAGAAAGGCTATGACGCAGTATGGGTTATTGTTGACCGATTGACGAAATCCGCACACTTCCTTTCAATCAAAATCAGATTCAACTTAGATTAGTTGACAAGGTTATATGTGAAAGAGATTGTTTCGAGACATGGAGTTCTGGTGTCAATTGTCTCAGATAGGGATCCACGCTTTACATCGAACTTTTGGAAACGACTATAGGAGTGCTTGGGGACGCAATTGAGAATGAGTACGTCATATCACCCTCAGACAGATGGGCAGAGCGAAAGAACGATTCAGACATTAGAGGATATATTGAGATTATGCATCATGGATTTTAAGGGAAATTGGGATGATCACTTACCACTTGTAGAATTCGGCTACAACAACAGTTACCACGCTAGTATTGGCATGCCACCTTATAAAGCGTTGTACACCAGAAAGTACAAAACTCTACTTTACTGGGATGAAGTTGGCGAGAGACAGTTACTAGGACCAGAACTGGTACAGCAAACAACAGAGATAGTCAAAGTAATATGAGAAAGACTAGTAGCAGCTCAAGATAGGCAGAAGAAATATGCCAATCCACAGCGTAAGAATGTTGAGTTCGAATCGAGCATCTTGGTATTTTTAAAAGTCTCTCCCCGGAAGGGAAAGATCAAATTTGGTAAGAAGGGGAAATTGAGCCCGAGGTTCATTGGTACCTTTGAAGTTTTGCGAAGAATTGGTGAAGTTGCCTATAAGGTAGCCTTACCTCCGGCCTTAGAACATATCCACAATGTTTTCCATGTTTCTGTTTTACGACCCTACAAACCTGATTACAAACACGTGATTGAATATGAACCCCTGCATTTTGAGAAAGACTTAACCTATGAAGAAGTTCCTATTCAGATTGTTGACAGGAAAGAGCAAGTTCTCAGAAATAAAATAATATCTTCTGTTAAGGTAATTTGGAGAAACCACAAAGCTGAAGAAGCTACGTGGGAACTCGAAGAGCATATGATGAATAATTATCCTCATTTATTTACTTAATTTATGTGTAAGCGATTCTGGGGACAAAATCTTTGTAAGAGAGGGAGAATGTAACGGGACGAATTGATAGAGTCGTGATTCTGGGGATAAAATCCTTTTAAGGGGGGAAAGATGTGACAAACGAGATTTGTGTAATTTAATTTAAATATTTATTAAATTAAATAAATATTTTTCGATGATTTAATTATTGGGTTAAATAATTAATTGATGATTTTGTGGTAGATTAATTTATTATATGTGTTACATTGATTAAATTAATGTGGAAAATTTTTATATTCAAAGTATGTATTTAATTGAGCTTATTTGATTAAATGAATTAATTAATAAGCATAATGTTATTCTAATTAATTTAATATTTAATTAGAGATTTAATGATTTGACATAATTAATAAATGAGAATTTAATTATGTGACTATGTTAATTAGTGAGAAATTATTATATTTTATTTAAATTAAATTAAATAAGATATTTGATTAATTGCTTAATTGGGTGTGACATTATTAAACTATATTATAAGAGATTAATTAAAATAACTAGAAAGGGTACTTATGATGCTAGCCAAACAAGGCCTTGTGAGGAGTTGTGAGTAGTTAAACCACGTAAGGATTAACTGACCACAACTGTTCGCATTAGTCAGTCTTATTTTTACGTATTTCATTTTGAGTCTTAAATTAGAGAATTTCAGAGAGAGTTTAGAGAGAAAAGAGAGAGCTTTGAGACAATTGATCAGAGAGAATTGGAGAATTCAAGTTGGTATCACCTTCAAACAGAGAAAACAAGGGAAACCCTAATCTAATTTTAATATTTCACGTATTATATTTTTCTCCCAACTGAGTTATCTGTGAATGGGAAATTTTACAATTTATGATTATATGTTTTTATATGTATTAAAAATTGTTCATAAAATGTTATATATCATGTATACATGAATCACAATGATTAAATTCATGTAATTATGGTTTAATTGGAGTTTTATAGTTTATAGAGAAAAATATATGAATATGGCTTGTAAGTACAAAAATTTATGTTTAAATTTCATATTAATCGGTAAATTAAAGAATGATTTTGTTTATACATGTAAAAACGAAAAGAACGAAACTTAAACGGACTGATTTAGTCGAAAAATGAGTTCGCAATAGTTAATTTCGTTAATAATGTTAAAGATAGAGTTTTTCATAAGAACAATGAAATTATGTGATTTGGTTACAATAATTGCATGAATTAAGTTGTTAAAATCTTATTAGAAAGGTTGGGTAATGATCATATATGAATTATAATATTTGAGTCTGCTTAAATTAATGTATGGACAAGGAAATTGGAAGTTATGGTCATATTATGTGTTCTTCACTGAACGTATAGTTGAACTTGTGAGAGATTTTTTGGCCTAATTTGGCCTTGTTATGTTCGCGAACTACAAAAACTGCAGAATCGAAGTCAGGTAACCCAACTTTCGTACAAGCGTTATTAAACTAAATTACATACAATAAAAAAAAAAATAAAAATAAATAAATAAATAAATAAATAATCAATTAAAATATTTATCAAATAAAATAAATATTTTAATTGAGATATTTATGGAATAAAATAAAAATTTGATAAAAATTATTAATTAAAATATTTATCAAATAAAATAAATATTTTATTGAGATATTTATGGGAAGAAAATAAATATTCGATAGAAATTATTATTAAAATATTTATCAAATAAAATAAATATTTTAGTTAAAATATTTATGGAATAAAATAAATATTCGATGGAAATTATTATGAAATAATTTATTCGAGTGTAATAATAGTAAGGGAATGAAAATATTCTAATTTAATTAAATAATTAAATTAGAAGGGTAATGATTTGTTAAATAAAGTGAAATTTATATTAAATATTCAAGTGAAAATGTAACTAATGAATGTCGTGAATACATATGTTATGTGTGTAGGATTTGTGGTGAACGGAAGTAGTAATCGTTTAGCCTACGCACGAGGCAAGTTCCTAAAACAAGTTCCTTTACATAAAATAAGTTCCTTATTCTATCTTGTTTATTATTGTTCAAGTCAACATTTCATATTAGATGTTATCATTCTTTAAAAGCATAATTCCTGTTATACAATAATTATTCGATTGTATACATCTTGAACTTTATTATTCAAATTGAATATCAATTATTGTTGAACCTTGTAAGACTAGCGAACCCTTTTTGATTCGACTAGTCCATAGTTGATGAACGTTCTAAATTTCAGAACCATTATTGAGCTGATCCAAACCAAACTTCCTTTGGTGCGTACTCTAATGTCAAACTGAGATAAACAACCCTGTTATAGGGGATTAATTACGCTTTAGCGTTAAGATATTGTGCACAGTATGGTACTAAGGGCTGATCCCCCTAAGTACGAGAAGAAGAGTCCATAGTCTAATGACTGTTAAAGGTTTCAAGTATAAACACTTGACAACCTAGGACATAGTTCAAGGTCTTATGACCCTCAGAAGTTCTTTTTATTCTTGTTATTCATTCTTGATTTAAAAGCCGAGTTTTTTTTGTTACAGAAGTTTTTGATTTACTCGCATGTTATTATTTTATTGTTGTATTATTATACTTGTGGGCAATGGTGCTCACTCTTGCGTAATAATAACATTGTTGTTAAGAACGAAAGGTCCGACGAGCCTTCTACTAGCAAAGGCAAGGGCAAAGCTAATAAGTGATGAAGACTTGTTATTTAATTTTAAGAATTTTTATTGTCAAGACTTGATGTTGTTTAAGACTTATTATTTGTTTGTTTCCACACAGATGTTTAAGGTTTTTGACCTGGGATTGTATTTATTATTAAGATGTTGTAACCCCATAAGGGGAGGATCTATTTCTATCTATTGCATGGGTTGCATTTATTGTGGGTAGATAGATATATGATATTTGTACAGTGAACACCAAATCCCGTGGAACTGAAGTACCCGGATTTGGGGGTGTCACAGGAGTACTATTCATGGGGTACTATTCTTGAAGTACTATTCACGGGGTACTATTCACCCGAAAAATTTATATCTTTTCTGTCTAAATTATTTTTGATACATGGATATTATTCTTTAATTTTACTCCACAAAGTAATATCATGTTGACAATTTGGATATTATTGAATTATAGATAAATTAAATTATAAATCTTTAAAATTTATCCTTTGCTTTTATTTAATTGAATTCTTATATCATTGTCATCATCCTCATGCTTATATTGTGATGAAAGTCATCTTTGGCCCGTAGTGCATAGATGGACTGTTGATTGGTATGATTATGACCAGGGATAATTCGGTATAATTATGACCATTGATGATTACACGAATATCCTTGGCCCGTAGTGCAGGGATAATTTGTGGACGTGATACTAATGAATATCCTTGGCCCGTAGTGCAGGGATGATTCGATGATGTGGTTTATTTATTAAGCTGAGTCCCAGCGATAAAATTGATGATAAACTTTTTAAATCATAGAAGATAGTAGATATCATGCTCACTTGACTCTTCTAATGGATTGCTTGTTCTGCTGCAGTTAAACTTGATGTTTATTGTATTTTATCAGTTTAACATTATTGAAGGCTAACGGTAATTTATTCTGCATTATCTTAGTCATAATATTTCTTACTGGGCTAGTTGAGCTCACCCTTTTGCTTTCATTGTTCTCTTTAGGAAATAAGAACGTAGACAGGACTAGTCGGGGAATGGAGTGATGGTCCGAGATGGTTGTTTTAGTAGTCCTCGTTATTTAGTGTGATAATAAATATAATGAGGATTGAATTTAAGTTTGGATTTTGTCTATGAGACAATATTCGTGTAAAAACTCAGCTATGTTTTGTCGTATTTTACACAACAGTTGTATTAATTAAGTTTGTGAGATCCCGAATTTTATGAAATAAAAGTATTCAAATTTTCTATTTTGGTAAATAGTTAAATTGATAAAAGTTTAAAGTTAAGGGTGATATTTGAAAATTTTGAAAAGTAAGCAAGTTGTTATAAAATATTCGTTTGGTCGGGAAATATTCTTTTTGTCGAGGAATATTCGTACGACAACACAATCATTGGTGGATCCCGCAATAGAATAACTGTCGGATATAGAAAATGACATAATTATCTTTTTATTAAAATAGGCGAAAGTTTTACCGTTAAACTGTTGAACTACTCGGTGGTAAAAATACAGTAAAATGCGTGGTTGCATAGTAGCAAACGATATTGATTATTGATGCTTACGTGAAAACTCACTCAGTTATACTCAATTATTGCTACAGTAATTGCTGCATAATATCTCTCATATTATTGATTTAATTATTGTCACAGTATCATCTGTATAATATTTTATATTATTAAATCAATAATTGAGACGACAAAGTTATTCACTTTCAATATTGATGATGTCTAGAAAGTTCTGTCGAGGAGAGGTTTGGTCACCTAATTGCGCGCCAATAGGGAGAAATCCTTATCGAAAAAGCCCCCTCTTTCTTGGGAACGATCTGGTTGTTAATATTGTGAGTTATAATATTAATGATAAATGTTATTAAAAATTCAAATTTGAGTTCGGAGTTGAATTTGGAGACGCGGACGTGATATTTGAGTCCGGAACGATGAAATTAGTAAAAATAGACTATAAACAGAAAATTTACCGGGGTTAACTTTTTAGTTAATAAGTCAACAGTTGACTTTTTAGGAAAAAGTCATACTTTAAAATTTCAAAAATGAAATTGTTGATAAAAATATTTCCATTGTCTTGAGATTATTAGTGTTAGTGGAAATCAACATTTATTTTGATAATAATTGATATCTGGAGGTTATATTGACTAATCGGGTAATTAATCGGATAAATGAGTAATTAAGTGCTATTAATTCACATGCTTATAACTATTTGTTCACATGTGTGTACTATTGATTCACATGCATGTACTATTAGGGGAGGTGGTGCAAGATTGATAATACTTGCATGACTAAATTAAAAATAGAGGTATAGATGAAGGTACTATACTGTAATTATTTTTTTCACATGTATAGAACTATTGAGTCACATGATTGTACTATTGATTCACATGATGTACTAATATGGGAGGTGGTGCAAGTTTGATAATACTTGCAGGACTAAATTAAAAATGAAGGAAAAGATGAAGGTATTATACTGTAATATTTCGAGCCCTAAAATGTGCAATTATCGAAACTATGTTTTCCTATAAATAGAAGCTCATTCTTCCTTCATTCTCGCCAATTCACTAAGACTCATAAGAGCAATTATAGAGAGAGAAGCTATAGAGAGAAAAAAGAAGAGAAATCTGCTACTTCACTATTCCAGTATCCAGTCTTCTTCTGAGATAAGGGGTATTATTTATTTCATATTCTGAAGAGATATTATTTTTTCGTATTCGTATGAATATTATTTCCTTTCAATATTCGTAAGGAATATCATATTTGTTCAATATTCGTAGGAATATTATTTTCGTTCAACAGTCGTAAGGGATATTATTTTTGTTCAGTATTCGTAGAAATAATATTTTCTTCCATACTCTGTAGTATGTGAGTAATATTATTTCGTTTCGTATCCCTAATTCTACACTCATTCTGTTAAAGTATTGCTTCTATACTCCGTGAAATTAGTAGAATATTCTTGTTATTTGCGCTTCATTCAGTATCTTTTCATGAAAATATTATTCTGAGCTTTCTTGTTAATTATTGATCTTTTCATGCCTGAATACTATTCATGAATTACTATTTACGGGTTACTATTCACCTGATTACTATTCACTCAAATATTATTCACTCAGGTATTCGGGGCACTTTTCATGCTAGAGTACTATTCACAGGTTAGTATTCACTCAAATATTATTCACTCGGGTATTTGAGGCACTTTTCATGCCGAGATACTATTCCTGAAGTACTATTCACATGGTACTATTCATCCAAAAAATATATTTCTTTTCTGTCCAAATTATTTTTGATACATGAATATTATTCTTCAATTTTACTCCCCAAAGCAGTATCATGTTGACAATTTGGATATTTTTAAACTCTGGATAAATTTAAAGTCTTTAATATTTATCCTTGATTTCGTTTGATTAATGCTTATATCATTGTCATCATCCTCATGCTTATATTGTGATGAAAGTCATCTTTGGCTTACGTGGATAGATGGACTGTTGATTGGTATGATTATGACCAGGGATCATTCGGTATAATCATGACCCGTAATGTTATAAATGATATGGTAAAAGTTGTGACGCCCCCAAAATAGGTATACATCACCCATCTTGAGTCGCCAAATACATGGTACAGAATACAAATACAATATTAAATATACAATAAGAGGTGTAAGTTTTAATACAAATATTGTCTTCTAGACAATATCCACTCTCAGAATAAGTCCTCATTACAATTATTATCACACTATTTCATAGAATAATTACTATAAAATAATAAATAGACAATATTTAAACCACAACATTTTTATAAAAAACGTTATAGTATTTTTTTTCATAACGTTTTTTAACAAAACATTGTAAATACATATCAAAAAACGTTATCTATTTAAGGTTATAGTTTTTTTTTTAAAAGAAAACGTTATCTATGAAGAAAAACACGGAGGTATGTGCTGGGAGGGTAAGAAAAAAACAAACACGGAGGTCTTGTTCCCTTCTCCTTTTCGACGTCCTCAAACCCTAACTCCATTATTCTCCTGTGAGTTCGCAAATCTCTCTCTTTTTCCCTTCTTTTTCTGGTTCGCAAATCTCTCTCTTTTTCTCTTATTTTTCTGGCTCGCATGAAAACACACACACATCAATGTCAAGAAACCCTCTTTCTCTCTCGCACACTTAAAACACACACAAATAGTGTTTGTTGATGGACTGCTGCCTTTCATACAACAATCCCTCCATTTTGAAATCGTTACCTTCCTCGGTGAAGATTCGATTCTCTTCTTGGTCTCCACGACCACCATAGCTATAATCATGCTTGGATTACTCATGACTGTTCAACAAATGGGAGGTCACTGATAATTACTATTGTAGCTTGTAGTAGTACCTGTGAGTTTAGTGAGTGCGAACACGCCGAGCTCGAGCTCAAGTCTTGGATCGATAAGTTTTTGTCCTGGGTGCTCTGAGAATGATGGAAAAACTTTCATCAAGCGATTGCTAAAGAGTTGGGCGGTTGGTTTTCGATCGCCGTGAGGCTCGGCTCGTGTCGATTTGAGTTTTGAACTCACGATGCTTCACTTTATAGGTTTTTCCTAAAATTTTTCTTAACTAATTCATTATACTTGAATGTGTTCTATATATATATGTTTTATTCATCTTGTTCTTCTTTATTTATTGTGGTGATATTGGTGTTTAATTTTCTTCCCTTTAATATCTCATTAAGTGATATTGTGAGGTTGCTTGTAATATCAAATATGCATTTGTAATCTTGAGATTATCTTGTATATTCGGCGGTGAAGTGGATTTGGTAGTCAATTAGTTAACATTTTTCATGATATTTCCCTAAATAGCTTCGGATAAACTATATTTGCTATTCGTTTTTTGTTTAATGTATCGGATGCTTCTTGATCCCTACTTGTACTTACCACTAATTGGCAATTTGCCTTGTTACTTGTTTAATATTAGTGATATTAACTCCTCTACTTTTGTTTTTAATTAACTCCTCTACTTGTTTAAATGAGAATTTAGACCTTTTAGTTATATATCATGGCATTAGCATATTGCAGGGGTATTGGTAATATAGGTGAATCACAACCTTTTTTTTTCTTTTTTCTTTTTATCTACAATATTTTAAAAACGTTGTGGAATCATACCTTTTACAATATTTTTAGCCATAAAACATTGTGGAATCATACCTTCTACAACGTTTTTAAGCATCTACTAATTTATAAAAAACAAATCTACAACTTTTTTTTTCTTAAAAAACATTGTAGAATGTGCAACTACAACGTTTTAAAAATGTTGTGTAAGGGTGTCAAATAGATGACACTTTTAACCATGACGTTTTTTTGATTGAAATCACAATATTTTTTTCGCGTTATCTATTTACTGTTTTGTAGTAGTGAATAGTGAGAACTACTAATGCTATCATCTGGACCATCACTCCGTTCCCCGACTAGTCCTTGCTACGTTCTCATTTCCGGAAGAGAACAGTGAAAGAAAGGGTGAGCTCAACTAACCCAGTAAGAAATATTATGACTAAGATAATGCAGGATAAATTATCATTAGCCTTCAACAATGTTAAACTGATAAAATACAATAGACAACAAGTTTAAGCTGCTGATGAATAAGCAATCCATTAAAAGAGTCAAGTAGAGAATAAAATCTACTATCTTTTATAATTTAAAAAGTTTTTCATCACTTTTATCGCTGAGACTCAGCTTAATAAATAATCCACATCATCCCTGCACTACGGGCAAGGATATTCATTAGTATCACGATCACAAATTATCCATGCACTACGGGCCAAGGATATTCGTGTATTCATCAATGGTCATGATCATGCCATAAAACAATTCATCTTTGCTCCCTTGGCCGAAGAGAATCCATAGCCATAATCATACCAAAAACTGTCCATCAATGCACTACGGGCCAATGATGACTTTTTCCACATCATTTGTAATATTACGGTCATGATTATACCGAATAATCTCTGATCATAATCATACCAAGTCCATCTATGCACTACAGGCCACAGATGACTTTCAACAAAATATAAACATGAGGATGACGACAATGATATAAGAATTCAATAAAACAAGTTCAAGAATTAATTTATCCAAGAACTAATAACGTCCAAATTGTCAACATGATACTTCTTTGTAGAGTAAAATTCAAGAATGCTCAGAAGAATATTTTCATGAAAAGATACTGGATGAAGCGCAAATATCAAGGATATTCCACTAATTTCATGGAGTATAGAAGTCAAACTTTAACCAACTGAGTATAATAAAGATTGGAATAACAAAAAAAATTACCAGACATGTGATAGACCGCACAGGCAGGTTATTCCAATAGAATAATAAATAATGGAACCAGTCCATCGTAAACGCATGGATATTCATTCCAAGTAATAATAAAAAGCGGAACCGTCCCAAGTAAAACGCATGAGCAGGATATTCTAACATAATAATAAAGACGGAACCAGGTCCAACCGTAAAATGCATAGACAGGATATTCCAACAGAATAATAAAGACGGAACCAGGTCCGGCGTAAAACACACAGACATGATATTCCAATAGAAAAATAAAGACGGAACTAGGTCCGGCGTAAAACGCACAAACAGGATATTCCAACAGAATAATAAAGAATGGAATAACAGAAGAATTTCACCAAGTATAGGGTAGCCCGTGTATACAGGTTATTACAACAGAATAATAAATAATGGAATAACAGAAGAATTTCACCAAGTATAGGGTAGCAGCGTATACACAAAGTTATTCAACAGAATAATAAAGAATGGAATACCGAAGTTCTCTTCATGTATACAAAAGAAAAATAATACCCCTTACAGTACAACAAATAATATCCCTTACCTTATAAAGAAGAAACCGGATATAGAAGTAGTGAAGTAGCAGAATACTCTTCTTCTTTCTCTCTATAATTTCTCTCTATTGTTTCAAATGAATTAAGTAAGAAATAATGAAGGAATGAGCTTCTATTTATAGGAGAATGGATTGAATAATAACTAATTCATGAAGCGGTCCAGATTGATTTACTTTTAAGCAGACGGTCCATATTAAAACTTAAAGCAACGGTCCATCTTGATTCACTATTAAAACTTTAAACCAGCGATCCATATTGATTTACTATTAAAACTTTAAACCAGCGATCCATATTGATTTACTATTAAAACTTCAACCAACGGTCTAAAAAATTAGCACATCTCCTCATGGAATAATATTGTACCCAAAAATAATTTGGACCGAAAAGAAATATATTGTTCGGGTGAATAGTAACTCATGAATAGTAACTCGTGAATAGTAACTCATGAATAGTACTCCGACACAAAAAGTGTCCCGAATACCCGATTGAACAATATAACCTCCAGACATCAATTATCATCGGAATAGATGTCAATTTCTACTAACACAAATAATCCCAACACAATGGAACTATCAAATTCATCTTTAATCAACACGAACTTATTCATCATTAATATTATAACTCACAATATTTAACAACTGAGTTGTTCCCGGGAAAGAGGGGCTTTCAATAAGGTTTTCTCCTATTGGCGCCCAATTAGGTGACCAAACCTCTCCTTGATGAACTTCTAGACATTGTAAATATTACAATTTAATAATATGAATAACTTTTGTCGTCTCAATTATTGATTTAATAATATAACATATAATGCAAATGATAATCGTGACAATAATTGAATCAATAATATGAGAGATATGATGCAAATAATTCTGTAGCAATAATTGAGTATAATGGGTGATTTCTCACGAAGCATCAATAATCAATACTAGTGTGATACTATGCAACCACGCAGACATCGATACTTTTACTATCGAGTAGTTCAACAAGATTAATCAGTAACACCTCACGCCGTTATTTTCATAAATATATTTTTGTCGTTTTTCTCAATCCGACAATAATTACATTGTAGGGGTCCACCAATGATTGTGCCGTCGTATGAATATTCCCTGTTAAAACGAATAATCCCCGACCAATTGAATATAATACAACAACTTGCATACTTTGTAAAATTTATAAATACTACCCACAACTATAACATTATCTCAAATTCACACCATAATATTCAAAAAAATATTTTGAGAAAATTAAATCTTTATTAAGTAAAATTTGGGATTTTACAATCTCCCTCGTTATGAAATTTTGCCTCAAAATTTACGTCGCATTACTGGTATGCTTAGAAACGAGATAAGTACACTTCATCAGATTCTAACTCTTGAGGTATAACCTTTAAGCGTAGAATATATTCCAGGATTTTAACAGGTACATCTTCATACATTAAATTATCCGCTATCTCGTCCGGTTCTAAATCAATAATGTGGTTCGGGTCATCCACATATTTACGTAACATCGGTACATGATAAACGTTATGAACACGCAACATATTTGGCGATAAAATGAATCTATAAGCTATAGTTCCTACTCGGTCGACGATTTCAAATGGGCCAATTAAATCGAGGATTAAGATTTCCTCTCTTCATCGATTCTTGCTTCTAGAATAACGCCCTCTTGAACCTTCTTTTTCGTGTTCATCAGCTCTGGGTCTGTAGCTTGAGCGGCTTTAACTTTATCGATTAAAGTCGATTCTACTCGTATATTCGTTATCTTCACATAGGTTCGTATATTCGCACTCGTAAACGCATACGATCTTCTACTCAACGCATTAGCTACCACGTTCGCTTTTCCACGATGATATTGAATGGTACGATCGTAATCTTCAACAGCTCAAGCCAACATCTTTGGCGCATGTTACATTTGTTTTGGGTGAAGAAAATATTTGAGGGTTTAAGAAATGAGTTTTGTACTGGGGTCAATACAAAATTTGATTTTACACTCTAGGGTAGGCTAAGAAGTCTTCAAGAATACGTCAGGAAATTTATTAACAATAGAAATATCATTCACAACTGTGACTCTCATCCAAGACTTGGATAACACGTCACATTAATACCTATCAACTTGCCATCGTTATTCACAATGTCCCCTACGAAAAGTCTGGCATCGGTGCATTCCACACAAGGAAGTCAACAACGAAACGATTGAGGCTCTTTACTTATGGCTTGATATGACAATGATTGACTCTAGTGGTTTGGTTGCTTGAATTCGCATAACAGGTTGGTTAGGAATATGAAAGCTAATAACCTTACAAAAAGTATGATGAATAGTTAACCAATGGATTTCTAAAATCACATCAAAGGTAAGTATTTTCAAAGAGATAAGATCGACAGGTAACGTGAAAGAATCAATTTGAATCAAACAAGATTAATAAATAGTGGAGGTAACGAAGGTTTCTGCTAACGAAGTTTCAACCAATAGGTCAAAGTCTAACTTCTCTTGAGTTAAATTTAAACATTGAGCGCAAGCATGAGAGATAAAAGAATGGGTAGAACCGGTATCTAATAAGGTATAGACTTTGCAAGAATTTATAATTAACTAACCCGTGCTATCTTCGTTTGGGTTACTCGCTTTTTGAGAAGTCACGAAAAACGCTCTTCCTGAAACCACTGACTTTATTTTGTTCGTATCCGCCTTTGGTGCCTCCATCCTAGCTGAACTTGTCTTCAGTGAACGATAAAATTGGGCTAGGTGACCTTCTCTTCCACAATTATAACATGCTTTGGACGACATTGCGCAGTTTGGACTGATATGTCCCTCCCCTCCTCATTTGAAACATATGATAGGTGGTCGTTCTCCTTCTTTAACAACGGGTGCTGGTGCTGACATCTTTCCATCATTGTTGAATTTCCTCTTTTTGAAATGTCCATTCTTATTGTTTTGGCCATGATTACCACCGAAGTGGTTACCATTTTTGGCATGCTGATTTCCTCCACGCTTATTGTTACCGCTTCGATGACTGCTATCATTGGTATTATCATTTTGCTGGCTGCTCTCTTTTGGTTGGGTTGACTCATTATCGCACTCCAATAACTGAGCCCTATTAACAACATTTGAATACAAACACAGTTTATGAGAGATAAGATATTGACGTATCTCGGGTTTCAAACCTCTTAGAAATATTCGCGTCATTCTCTCCTCATTATCAACCAAATGGGACGCAAACCGGGACAACTCGGTGAACTTGGCTTCGTACTGCGACACGGTCATGTTATTTTGCTCCATTGCTTATCTCAACATTTTTAGATGCCATTTTTAAACACTGTCGCAAAACAAGGGTTAATTGACATATCACATATTATCCCTATACTCTAACCGACCAATTAAATACCAAATAAACTTAGGTAGGTCATACTAGCGAAGGAATTCTTCGTCCCTCCCCTCCTAGTTCTTGTCTCACATCTCAGCCAGGGATCATATCCCTAAGCTTTGATACCAACTGTGACGCCCCCAAAATAGGTATACATCACCCATCTTGAGTCGCCAAATATATGGTACAAAATACAAATACAATCTTAAATATACAACAAGAGCTGTGAGTTTTAATAAAAATATTGTCTTCTAGACAATATCCACTCTCAGAATAAGTCCTCATTACAATTATTATCACACTATTTCATAGAATAGTGAGGACTACTAATGCTATCATCTGGACCATCACCCGCTCCCCGACTAGTCCCTCGCCACGTTCTCATTTAGGAAGAGAACGGTGAAAGAAAGGGTGAGCTCAACTATCCCAAAGAAGAAATATTATGACTAAGATAATGCAGGATAAATTATCATTAGCCTTCAACAATGTTAAAGCGATAAAATACAATAGACAACAAGTTTAAGCTATGCAGAGAATAAACAATCCATTAAAAAAAGTCAAGTAGAGAATAAAATCTACTATCTTTTATAATTTAAAAAGTTTTTCATAACTTTTATCGCTGAGACTCGGCTTAATAAATAATCCACATCATCCCTGCACTACGGGAAAGGATATTCATTAGTATCATGACCACAAATTATCCATGCACTACGGGCCAATGATATTCGTGTATTCATCAATGGTCATGATCATGCCATAAAACAATTCATCTTTGCTCCCTTGGCTGAAGAGAATCCATAGCCATAATCATACCAAAAAATCATCCATCAATGCACAGACGCCAATGATGACTTTTTCCACATCATTTGTAACATTACGGTCATGATTATACCGAATAATCCCTGATCATTATCATACCAAGTCCATCTATGCACTACAGGCCACAGATGACTTTCAACAAAATATAAACATGAGGATGATGACAACGATATAAGAATTCAATAAAACAAGTTCAAGAATTAATTTATCCAAGAACTAATAACGTCCAAATTGTCAACATGATACTTCTTTGTAGAGTAAAATTCAAGAATGCTCAGAAAAATATTTTCATGAAAAGATACTGGATGAAGCGCAAATATCAAGGATATTCCACTAATTTCATGGAGTATAGAAGTCAAAACTTTAACCAACTGAGTATAATAAAGAATAGAATAACAAAAGAAATCACCAGGCATGTGATAGTAATTACAAAAGCGAGTTATTCCAATAGAATAATAAATAACGAAACCAGTCCGGTGCGTAAAAGCATGCAGACGAGGATATTCCAATGAGAATAATAAAGAGCGGAACCCAGTCCAAACAGAAAAAAATGCATGCATGGATATTCTAACGAGAATAATAATAAAGACGGAACCAGTCCAAGCGTAAAATGCATGCATACAGGATATTCAGCGAATAATAATAAAGATTGAACTAGGGTCCGTCGTAAAACGCATGCATATGGTATTCCAACAGAATAATAAAAAAGACGGAACTAAGGAATCCTACAGTAAAGCGATGCGAACAGGATATTCCAATGAGAATAATAAAGAGCGAAACCGGTCCGGCGTAAAAACGCAGAACGAGTGATATTCCAACAGTAATAATAAAGAATGGAATAAAGAAGAATTTCACCAAGTATAGGGTAGTGGCATATATAGGTTATTCAACAGAATAAAAATAATGGAATAATGGAAGAATTTTACCAAGTATAGGGTAGCTTGGCGTGTACTGAGTTATTCAACAGAATAATAAAGAATGGAATAACGAAGTTCTCTTCATGAATACAAAAGAAATAATACCCCTTTACGAGTACAACAAATAATATCCCTTACCTTATAAAGAAGAAACTGGATATAGAAGTAGTGAAGTAGCAAGAATACTTTTTTTTTTTCTCTATAATTTCTCTCTCTAGAGTTTCAGTGAATTCGTAAGAAATAATGAAGGAATGAGCTTCTATTTATAGGAGAATGGATTGAATAGTAACTAATTCATGAACGGTCCAAATTGATTTACTTTTAAATGGACGGTCCATATTAAAACTTAAAGCAACGGTCCATACTGATTCACTATTAAAACTTTAAACTAGCGATCCATATTGATTTACTATTAAAACTTTAAACCATCGATCCATATTGATTTATTATTAAAACTTCAACCAACGGTCTGAAAAATTAGCACATCTCCTCATGGAATAATATTGTACCCAAAAATAATTTGGACCGAAAAGAAATATATTGTTCGGGTGAATAGTAACTCGTGAATAGTAACTCGTGAATAGTAACTTGTAACTAGTAACCCGTGAATAGTAACTCGTGATTAGTACTACAACACAAAAAGTATCCCGAATACTAGATTAAACAATATAACCTCCAGACATCAATTATCATTAGAATAGATGTCGATTTCTACTAACACAAATAATCCCAACAAAATGGAACTATCAAATTAATCTTTAATCAACACGAATTTATTCATCATTAATATTATAACTCACAATATTTAACAACCAGGTTGTTCCCAGGAAAGAGGGGGCTTTTCAATAAAGATTTCTCCCTATTGGCGCGTAATTAGGTGGCCAAACCTCTACTTGACAGAACTTCTAGACATTGTAAATATTGCAATTTAATAATATGAATAACTTTGTCGTCTCAATTATTGATTTAATAATATAACATATAATGCAGATGATACTGACAATAATCGAATCAATAATATGAGAGATATGATGCAATAATTACTGTAGCAATAATTGAGTATAACTGAGTGATTTCTCACGCAAGCATCAATAATCAATACCGTGTGATACTATGTAACCACGCGTATTACTGTACTTTTACTATCGAGTAGTTCAACAGTATTAACGGTAACACCTCCGCCGTTATTTTCATAAATATATTTTTGTCGTTTTCTTAATCCGACAATAATTCTGTTGTGGGGTCACCCAATGATTGTGCCGTCGTACGAATATTCCCTGTTAAAATGAATATTCCCCAACCAATCGAATATAATACAACAACTTGCATACTTTGCAAAATTTATAAATACTACCCACAACTATAACATTATCTCAAATTCACACCATGATAAGTGGATTTTATATACACTTATCCGGTATCTTTTACATGAATTAGTTGCTTATATTTATGTGTCTTAGTTACTTTTCATGCATTTTGTGTTTATTTTGTAGGTTATACGTTTGGGAGCGGAGTGAGCGACGATTGGTAAGGAAAAGCAAAGAAAAGCAAACCGGACATCATTTGGGCTTTCATGTTTACTTCATGTTCTTGGTTTTGAACTTAGCTTACATTGTAGAGCATCGTCTTAGCTTTCCGGAACATTTTGAATCATTCCAATCAGAGTTCGGATGCAAGAGTTATGATCGTTGTACCAACGGACGTCGAACGTCATGGTTTTGGGTGGTTATTTGCATAACAGTCACTTCCATCCCAATTTCAATCTTCATCCGGTAAGAATTTCTCAATCCTCAAAGAATGAAAGTTGTAGATCTCATCGATATCTTCGATTTGATAGGTGGCAGACCCCGTAACTCCTCCCGATCAAAAGTTATGACCGTTTTACCAGATGATAATTGTGACAGAAAAGCAGACTTCGTCCATGTGGCTTTCCTTAACAAATTGCCACGGGAAAGTGAGTATAGCTTATTCTTCAAACAAGATGGGACCCACAATAAGGCCGGAGACCTGTCTTAGCTTTAAAAACCCCGTGGGTAAATGCAAGTCAAAGTGGTTTTGGCCAAATTTGAGTTCGGGAAGGATTGTTTTCGATCCAATTGACTCAAGGACTTCCAAGAGGACTTAAAGACATCTAAAAAGGCTTATAAAAGGAGGGGAATAACAAGGATTAGAGGCATATTGAGAGATTTGAGTAGATTAGAGGAGAGAGAGCATTCCATTAGATTAGATTAGAGTAAATTAGATTGCAATACTAGTTCTAAATAGTTTTGGAGATTGAAGCAACTTGGAGACCATTGAAGATCAAGAGCAGGAGCTTGATGAAGATGGAGATTTGCTGACAACAGATTTACTCTTTACTTTACTCTTATTCTTATCTTTTAATGTGTTTTCAATTAGGGATTCTTAGTTTTAATTCAATGAACTAATTCTTTGTTTGAGATTACAATGGATCTTATTGTGTAGGTTATTTTAATATGCTTCGCTATTAATTATTATGTTCTATTGTGAGGATTGTCTATATTGATTTGAGCTTTAATCTATGAATTGCCTGATCAACAATTCTTTATGGAGTTGGATGGAATCGAGAGAGGATATTCTAATCTAGACCTAGTTGATATAGCATGTGTTCGAGGATTTTGTTAGTAAACTTAAACTTGATTAGGTGTTAAGGTAGAGATATGTTTGATGCCGCATGTAATCGGATAGAGAACTTATTCTTCAACCTTCTTCAATTGGAATTCACATAGAGATATAGTGGGTTAGTTGATTAAGGTGTTTAACGGATTTCTATCTTGATTGTGGATTAACATTAATACGGTATTAGTGCATCGAGAGGTGGTTAATACTACGTTCGTGTTCTTGATTAATAATTCGGGATAAAGAATAATTGATGAGAAGTGTGTTAACTTAAATGAAGCAATAAGTGAAGTTGTGATCTTAAATCTCCATAGTCTTAATTTAAGTAAGCCCGAGGGGATTGTCTTTACACCTAGCGCCCTAAGGTCTTAATGGTCTGGGAGTCGTTGGTCGAAAGCTCATTAAGGTAGCATTGAAAAGCCTAAGGGAATAAGACATTGCATAGCTATGTGTATATAAACAAAAAAAAAGAATAAAACGGGAAATAAAAGCAAAAAGCCCCCGTAGATGAAAATAAAGCATAAGTATCCCATGTTGACCCTCGATATTGGTAATTGTTTGATTTTAGTTGGATCTAGCTTATTTTTGGATTTCTTGAGTTTACATTGTATGATGCCTTTGAAGAGACTTGTTATGTGTTAAATTTGATTTTATATCGATTAACATTGTTGTGAAACACACGCACTATATTAGTGATAACGATCCCAAGATTTGATGATTGATTGGGAAGTTACTGATGAGTTTTGATATAATGTATTATCATGTTTACTTGATTTCTCTAAGGCCGAGTGAATAGATTTGATTCTATCAATACTGCTAGATTCGTAGGCATATAGATTAGTTGCATTTCATTGCATTGCATTGCATTATGTTATGTTGCTTGGGGAATGACAACATTTTAAGTTAAGGGTGTGTTTGATAAGTGGATTTTATATACACTTATCCGGTATCTTTACTTGAATTAGTTGCTTATGTTTATGTGTCTTAGTTACTTTTCATGCATTTTGTGTTTATTTTGTAGGTTATCGTTTGGGAGAGGTGTGATGCTGACGATTGGTAAGGAAAAGTAAAAAAACGCAAAGAAAAGCAAAGCTGGACATCATTTGGGCTTTCATGTTTACTTCATGTTCTTGGTTTGGAACTTAGCTTACATTGTAGAGCATCGTCTTAGCTTTCTGAAACATTTTGAATCATTCCAATCGGAGTTCGGATGCAAGAGTTATGATCGTTGTACCAACGGACGTCGAACGTCATGGTTTTGGGTGGTCATTTGCATAGTAGTCACTTCCATCCCAATTTCAACCTTCATCCGGCAAGAATTTCTCAATCCTCAAAGAATGAAAGTTGTAGATCTCGTCGATATCTTCGATTTGATAGGTAGCAGGCCCCGTAACTCCTCCCGGATCAAAAGTTATGGCTGTTTTACCAGAGGACACTGACGGAAGAACAGACCCCAGCAAGAAGGGCTTTCCCTTAACAAATTGCTTCGCGGAAGGAGCATAGCAATTTGCTAGACAAGAAGGACCCTGTTGGGGTGGGCCCTGTGCAAGCCTAAACCCCCGCCGGGACGGGGGTACGTGTAAAGAAGTGGTTTTTGGCCAAATTTGAGTTCGGGAAGGATTGTTTTCGATCCAATTGACTCAAGGACTTCCAAGATGACTTAAAGACATGTAAAAAGGCTTATAAAAGGAGGGGAATAACAAGGATTAGAGGCATATTGAGAGATTTGAGTAGATTAGAAGAGAGAGAGCATTCTATTAGATTATATTAGAGTAAATTAGATTAAAATACTAGTTCTAAATAGTTTTGGAGATTGAAGCAACTTGGAGACCATTGAAGATCAAGAGCAGGAGCTTGATGAAGATGGAGATTCTTGACAAATGATTTACTCTTTACTTTACTCTTATTCTTATCTTTTAATGTGTTTTCAATTGTGGATTCTTAGTTTTAATTCAATGAACTAATTCTTTGTTTGAGATTACAATGGATCTTATTGTATAGTTTATTTTAATATGCTTCACTATCAATTATTATGTTCTATTGTGAGGATTGTCTATATTGATTTGAGCTTTAATCTATGAATTGCCTGATCAACAATTCTTTGTGGAGTTGGATGGAATCGAGAGAGGATATTCAAATCTAGACCTAGTTGATATAGCATGTGTTCGTGGATTTTGTTAGTAGCTTAAACTTGATTAGGTGTTAAGGTAGAGATATGTTTGACGCCGCATGTAATCGGATAGAGAACTTATTCTTCAACCTTCTTCAATTGTAATTCACATAGAGATATAGTGGGTTAGTTGATTAAGGTGTTTATGATTTCTATCTTGATTGTGGATTAGCGTTAATCTGGTATTAGTGCATGAGAGAGGTGGTTAATACTACGTTCGTGTTCTTGATTAACAATTCGGGATAGAGAATAATTGATGAGAAGTGTGTTAACTTAAATGAAGCAATAAGTGAAGTTGTGATCTTAAATCTCCATAGTCTTAATTTAATTAGTGGAATTTAATAGTAGTTTAATTTGTATAATTTGAAATTCATTTGTTTAACTAAGATTGAGTTGGTTACGGGTTAGTACTTGGTGATTTTTATTAACTAATTCTCTGTGGGAACGATATTCTACTCATCACTTTATTACTTGTTGACCACGTATACTTGCGTGTTGTGCGTATATAGATCATACCCAACACACCATAATATTCAAAAAAATATTTCGAGAAAATTAAATCTTTATTCGTAAAATTTGGGATTTTACAAAGTCCTCATTGGCCTGTATTGCATTGATGGATAGTTGTTGGTATGATTATGACCAGGGATTATTCGGTATAATCATGACCATTGATGATAACATGAATATCCTTGGCCCGTAGTGCAGGGATGATTCGATGTTGTGGTTTATTTATTAAGCTGAGTCTCAGCAATAAAGTTGATGAATTTTTTTTAAATTATAGAAGATAGTAGATATCATACTCTACTTGACTCTTCTAATGGATTGATTGTTCCGCTGCAGTTAAACTTGATGTTTATTATATTTTATCAGTTTAACACTATTGAAGGCTAATGATAATTTATTTTGCATTATCTTAGTCATAATATTTCTTACTGGGCTATTTGAGCTCACCCTTTTCTTTCAGTGTTCTCTTCAGGAAATGAGAATATAGCTGGGACGAGTCGGGGAATCGAGTGATGGTCCGAGATGGTGGCTATAGTAGTCCTCACTATTTTTATAAAATAGTGTGATAATAATTATAATGAGGACTCCATTGAGTGTGGATATTGTTTAGAAGGCAATATTCGTGTTTAAACTCAAACTATGTTTTGTAAGTATTTTTTACGTGACGGTTGTATAATTAAGTCTATAGTTGAGTTATGTACCATGTATCTGGCGACCCAAGATGGGTGATGTATACCTGTTTTGGGGGCGTCACAAAGTTTGTATTTGAATTCTGTAGCATGTATTTGGTGACCCAAGATGGGTGATGTGTACCTATTTTGGGGGCGTCACATTAAGTCTCTAAACCACTTAAAATCCCTTGTGTCTTTTACTTTCTGTCATTTACATTATGTACCTAACTGTTATAAATGTTATGTATTAACTAACTGCTTACGATTAAACTAACTCGACGAACAATGTATGTATGAACGTTTATGAATATATCAATGAAGGGGATCTTTTACTTATTCCGCTGTTCTTGAAAAGATTCTTATGTTTGTCATATGCTAAGTTATTAGATTCTTGTGTACATCACCCATCTTGAGTGCGCCAAATACATGGTACAAAATTCAAATACAAACTTAATTATACAACGATCGAGTGTAAAAACGACAAAACATAATCTAGAGAGTTTAATAAGAATATTGTCATCTAGACAATATCACACTCAAATGGAGTCCTCATTACATTTATTATCACACTATTTTATAGAATAGTGAGGACTACTAAAACAACATATCTGGACCATCACTCCGTTTCCCGACTAGTCCCGGCTATATTCTCATTTCTGAAGAGAACAATGAAAGAAAAGGGTGAGCTCAACTAGCCCGAAGAAATATTATGACTAAGATAATGCGAGAATAAATTATCCTTAGCCTTGACGATATAACAAGCGATAGAATATAATAGACAACAAGTTTTAGATCAACAAGCTGCTGCGTGGAATAAGCAATCCATTAGAAGAGTCAAGTAGAGCATAAAATCTACTATCTTCTATGATTTAAAAAGTTTTCATCAACTTTATCATTTGAGACTCGACAATAAATAAATAAAATCGAATCATCCCATCACACGACGAGGATATTCATGTAATCATCAATGGTCATGATTATCTTAGAATAATCACTGGTCATAATCATACCAACAATTTGTCCATCGATGAACTACGAGGCCGATGAGGACTTTTACCACATCATTACGTTACATTACGGGTCATGATTATCTAGAATAATCACTGGTCATAATCATACCAAGTCCATCTATGCACGTAAGCCAAAGATGACTTTCATCACAATATAAGCATGAGGATGATGACAATGACATAATAATTCAATAAAACAAGTTCAAGGATAAATTTTAAAGATTTATAATTTAATTTATCCGAGAATCAATAACGTTCAAATTGTCGACATGATCTTTGCTTTGTGGAGTAAAATTCAAGAAATGCTCGGAAGAATATTTCCATGAAAAGATCTTTGGATGAAGCGCAAATATCAAGGATATTCTACTAATTTCATGGAGTATAGAAGCCGAAACTTTAACCAAATGAGTATAATAGAATATATGAAGCGCAAATGGATTTTCACCCGCCGTGCGGTAATCGCGTGAAGCGAGATCATTTCCACAATTTAATAAGGAATGAATCTGAAGGATCATTCACCATGCATGCGGTAATCCACGTAGCGAGTTATTCAACGAGAATAATAAAGAATGGAATAACGAAGAAGAATTCACATGCATGCATGATAATCGCGCGTGACGAGGTTATTCAGCGAGAATTAAAGAATTCAATGGAATAAGGTTAAAAATGGAATAACAGGTTATTCAACGAGAATAATAAAGAATGGAATGGAATTCACCGGGCATGCGGATGTCATAGAGCGAGTTATTCAACGCGTACGACTTAGCGTGAGCAGAGTTATTCAACGAGAATAATAAAGAATGGAATGAATGGAATCACCATGTATGCGGTACCTTGCAGGAGTTATTCAGTAGAATAATAAAGAATGGAATAACAACCCCTACGAGTATTGAAAGAAAATAACTCTCTTGAATGAAAGAAAGAAATAATACCCCTTACCTTAGAAGAAAAGCTGGATCTTTGGAATAGTGAGGTAGTGAGACTTCTCTTCTTCTTTCTCTCTATAATTTCTCTCTATAATAATTGCTCTTGTGAGACTTAGTGAATTGGTGAAATGAAGGAAGAATGAGCTTATTTATAGGAAAATATAGTTCGATAATTGCACATTTTGGGGCTCGAAATATTACAGTATAATACCTTCCTTCTTTTTCTTCATTTTTAATTTAGTCCTGCAAGTATTATCAAACTTGCACCACCTCCCTAATAGTAAATCATGTGAATCAATAGTAAATCATGTGACTCAATAGTTCTAAACATGTGAAAAAATTAATTATAGTATAGTACCTTCATCTATACCTCCATTTTTAATTTAGTCATGCAAGTATTATCAATCTTGCACCAACTCCCCTAATAGTAAATCATGTGAATCAATAGTACACACATGTGAACACATAGTTATAAGCATGTGAATTAATAGCAATTAATTGCTCATTTATCAGGTTAATTACCCGATTGGTCGATATAACCTCAGGACATCAATTATTATCGAAATAAATGTCGATTTCCACTAACACTAATAATTCCCACACGATGGAACTATCAATTTCATCTTTAATCAACACGAACTTATTCATCATTAATATTATAACTCACAATATTTAACAACCAGGTCGTTCCCAGGAAAGAGGGGCTTTCCGATAAGGATTTCTCCCTATTGGCGCATGATTAGATTATCTAACCTCTCCTTGACAGAACTTCTAGACATTGTCAATATTGCAAATAATAATATGAATAACTTTGTAAATCTCAATTATTGATTTAATAATATAACATATTATCGAGATGATCTTGTGACAATAATTGAATCAATAATATGAGAGAGATATGATGCGACAATTCTTGTAGCAATAATTGAGTATAAATGAGTGACTTCTTACGTAAGCATCAATAATCAATACTGGTGTGCTTCTTATGCACCACCAGCGTATTCTTTGTACTTTTACTCTAGGGTAGTTCAACGGTTTTAACGGTAACACTTTCGTAGTTATTTTTATAAAAAGATAATTACATCGTTTTCTAACTACGACAATACTTCCGTTGTGGGGTCCACCAATGATTGTGCCGTAAAATACGGATATTCCCGACAAAAAGAATATTCCCAGACCAAGCGAATATTTTATAACAACTTGCTTACTTTGCAAAATTTTTCACATATCACCCTTAACTTTAACCTTTTATCAATTTAACCATTTACGAAATAAAATAATAATTATAAGAAAATTGAATACTTTCATTTCATAAAATTTGGGGTCTTACAATCTCCCCTCTTATGAAATTTTGCCCTCAAAATTTAAATACATTACTGGTATCTTAGAAGAGGTGAGGATACCTTGACTTCATTTGATTCTAACTCTTGAGGTATAACCTTTGAGTGTAGAATATGATCCTTCTTATCAAGATTTTAACACGTATCTCCTCATCGTTAAATCTTACGCTATCTAAATCTAGTTCTAATTCAATAATGTGGTTCGGGTCGTCCACATATTTACGTAACATCGATCGTAAAAAAGCGTTATGAACCACGCGACATACTTGGCGGTAAAAGCGAGTCTATAGGCCACAGTTCTACTCGATCGAGGATTTCAAATGGGCCGATTAAATGAGGGTTGAGATTTCCTCTCTTCATCGACTCTTGCTTCTAGAATAGCGCCCTCTTGAACCTTCTTCTTCACATTCATCGACTCGAGTGTGTAGCTTGGCGACTTTAACTTTATCGATTAAAAAGTCGATTCTACTCGTATATTTGTTATCTTCACGTGGGTCCCTAGAGTCTTTAACTCTATCTTCATCATTTGTAAGTTATCTGAAATGGGTTTTGTGTTAACAACATCGCTTTTTAAATAAGCGCATACGATCTTCTACTCAATAGCGTCGGCTACCACGTTCGCTCTTCCACGATGATATTGAATGGTATAGTCGTAATCTTCAAACAGCTCGAGCCAGCGTCTTTGGCGCATTATCGTTCGTTTTGGGTGAAGAAATATTTGAGGGTTTTAGAAATGGGTTTTGTCTTTGGGGTCGATACAAAATTTGATTTCACGCTCTAGGGTAGGCTAAGAAGTCTTGAGAATCGTCGGAAATTTATTAACAATAGAAATATCATTCAAAGCTGTGACTCTCATCCCAAGACTTGGATAATACGTCACATTGATACCTATCAACTTGCCACCCGTCATTCACGGCGTCCCTACGGAAAAGATTCGGCGGCCGGTGCATTCCACACTGAGGAAGTCACAATGAAAGGCTCGGGGCTCTTTACTTATGGCTTGATATGACAATGATTGACTTTAGTGGTTTGGTTGCTTGAATTCGTATAATAGGTTGGTTAGGAATATGAAAGCTAACAACCTTACGAAAAGCATGATGAGTAGTTAACCAATCGATTCCTAAAATCACATCAAAGGCAAGTATTTTCAAAGAGATAAGATCGACAGGTAACGTGAAAGTGTCGATTTGAATCAAACAAGATTTATAAGCGAGTGGAGGTAATGAAGGTTTCTCTAATGAAGTTTCAACCGATAAGTCAAAGTCTAATTTCTCAGGAGTCAAATTTAAGCGTTGAGCGCAAGCAAGAGAGATAAAAGAATGGGTAGAAGCCGGTATCTAATAAGGTATAGACTTTGCAAGAATTTATAATTAACTAACCGTGCTAACCGTTTGGGTTACTCGCTTTTTGAGAAGTCACGAAAAATGCTCTTCTGAAACCACAGACTTTGTTTTGTAAAGTATCGCCTTTGGTGCCACCATAGTCATTTGGACTTGACTTTGGTGCTGCGACAAAATCGGGCTAGGTGACCTTCTTTTCCATAATTGTAACATGCTTTGGGTTTGCATCATGCTTGAGTTTGGGTGATATGTCCCTCCCCTCGCATTTGAAGCATACAATTGGTGGTCGTTCTCCTTCCTTGAAAATGGGTGTTGGTCTTCTTTGTCTTTCCATCGTTGTTGAACCTTCTCTTCTTGAAATTTCCACTCTATTATCTTGGCCATGATTACCGCAGAAGTGGTTACCATTCTTGGCATGATAATTTCCCCACGATGGTTATCATTGTTAGATGGCCGTTTGCCACTTGTATGATGCGATTATTATCGTGTTGTTGGTCGTTGCCTTTTGGTTGTCTTTGACTCATTATCGGCGCTCAATAAGCTGAGCCCTATTCACAACATCGAATATAAACAAAGTTTGTGAGAAATGAGGTATTGGCGTATTCGGGTTTCAAACCTCTTAGAAACATTAGCGTCATTCGCTCCTCATTATCGACCAAATGGGATGCTGGCCGGGATAACTCGCAAATTTAGCCTCGTATTGCGACACGGTCATATTGTTTTGCTCAACTTGATAAACTCCACCTCCTTCATGTGATGAATACTTTCGGGAAAGTACTTGTCGTTGAGCGACTCTTGGAACTTCTCCCAAGACATCTTGAGTCGTCGGAAATTTGAGTACGTTTCTGATTCCCACCGATGTCTGCCTCTTCCACCATAACATAAAAGGTGGCAAAGGAACCTTTTGCTCCTCGGAGCATCCCAAGACATCAAATATCTTGGTGATCTGCTTTAACCACGTCTCGCCTTAAGTGGTTACGGCTTTCCCAAAAACTCCGGTGGTCCCGGCTCCTTGAAGCTGCTTAGCGGTGACCGGTAGTGGGTTGCCATTGTTTTCCACTGCATTTTGAGCGAGAGTCTCTGCTTTGATGTTGCATGAATTGCATAAAGCCTCTGAACATCCCATCGTTCATCATTCGATCGGTGTTGTTGTTTACACGAGGATTATTGTCTTCTGTTGCACATTATCTGGGTATTGATCGTTGGTGACTCAGCGGTCTCATGTGCTTCATTGCTTATCTCAACATTTTGGATGCCATTTCAAAATCTTGTCACAAAACAAGGGTTAATTGACATATCACATATTATCCTATACTACGTGAGACCAATTAAATACCAAATAAACTTAGGTAGGTCATACTAGCGAAAGAATTCCCGTCTCTCCCCTCTAGTTCTTGTCTCACATCTCGGCCGGGGATCATATCCTAAGCTTTGATACCAAGCTGTGGCGCCCCCAAAATAGGTATACATCACCCATCTTGAGTCGCCAAATACATGGTACAAAATTCAAATACAACTTAATTATACAACATGTCGTGTAAAATACGACAAAACATAATCTGAGAGTTTTAATAAGAATATTGTCATCTAGACAATATCCACACTCAAATGGAGTCCTCATTACATTTATTATCACACTATTTTATAGAATAGTGAGGGACTACTAAAACAACCATCTGGACCATCACTCCGGTTCCCAGGCTAGTCGGCTATATTCTCATTTCTGAAGAGAACAATGAAAGAAAAAGGGTGAGCTCAACTAGCCCGATGAAATATTATGACTAAGATAATGCGAGAATAAATTATCCTTAGCCTTCAACGATATAACAAGCGATAGAATATAATAGACAACAAGTTTTAGATCAACAAGCTGCGGTGGAATAAGCAATCCATTAGAAGAGTCGAGTAGAGCATAAAATCTACTATCTACTATGATTTAAAAAGTTTTCATCAATTTTTTATCATTTGAGACTTCGGCTTAATAAATAAAATCGAATCATCCACTGCACCACGGCCGAGGATATTCATGTAATCATCAATGGTCATGATTATCTTACAAGAATAATCCCTGGTCATAATCATACCAACAATTGTCCATCGATGAACTACAGGCCGATGAGGACTTTTACCACATCATTCGTCACATTACGGTCATGATTATCTTGAATAATCACTGGTCGTAATCATACCAAGTCCATATCATGCACGTAAGCAAAGATGACTTTCATCACAATATAAGCATGAGGATGATGACAATGACATAATAATTCAATAAAACAAGTTCAAGGATAAATTTTAAAGATTTATAATTTAATTTATCCGAGAAATCAATAACGTCAAATTGTCGACATGATCTTTGCTTTGTGGAGTAAAATTCAAGAATGCTCGGAAGAATATTTCCATGAAAAGAATCTTTGGATGAAGCGCAAATATCGAGGATATTCTACTAATTTCATGGAGTATAGAAGCCAAAACTTTAACCAATTTGAGTATAATAGAATATATGAAGCGCAAATGGATTTTTCCCGCCATGCGGTAATCCACGTAAACGGATCATTTCCACAATTTAATAAGGAATGAATCTGAAGGATCATTCACCATGCATGCGGTAATCCACATAGAGCGAGTTATTCAGCGAATAATAAAGAATGGAATAACGGAAGAATTCACCATGCATGCGATAGTCGCGTGAACGAGTTATTCAACGAGAATAATAAAGAATGGAATGAAGAAGGAAGCGAGAGTTATTCAGCGAGAATAATAAAGAATGGAATAACAAAGAATTCACCATGCGTGCATCGATAATCGCGCGGAGCGAGACGAGGTTATTCAACGAGAATAATAAAGAATGGAATAACAAGAAGAATTCACCGGGCATGCGATGAGTAGAATTATGAGCGAGGTTATTCAGCGAATAATAAGAATGAATGGAATAACGAGAAGAATTCACCATGTATGCGGTGCCTTGCAGAGCGAGTTATTCAACGAGAATAATAAAGAATGGAATAACAACCCTTACAGTATTGAAAAGAAAATAACTCTCTTCATGAATCTGAAAGAAATAATACCCCTTACCTTAGAAGAAAAGCTGGATCTTTGGAATAGTGAGGTAGCGAGACTTCTCTTCTTCTTTCTCTCTATAATTTTCTCTATAATAATTGCTCTTGTGAGACTTAGTGAATTGGTGAGAAATGAAGGAAGAATGAGCTTATTTATAGGAAAATATAGTTTCGATAATTGCACATTTTGGGGCTCAAAATATTACAGTATAATACCTTCCTCTTTTTCTTCATTTTTAATTTAGTCCTGCAAGTATTATCAAACTTGCACCACCTCCCCTAATAGTAAATCATGTGAAATAATAGTTAAATCATGTGACTCGATAGTTCTAAACATGTGAAAAAAAATTAATTATAGTATAGTACCTTCATACTATACCTCCATTTTTAATTTAGTCATGCAAGTATTATCAATCTTGCACCAACTCCCCTAATAATAGTAAATCATGTGAATCAATAGTACACACATGTGAACACATAGTTATAAGCATGTGAATTAATAGCAATTAATTGCTCATTTATCCAGGTTAATTACCCGATTGGTCGATATAACCTCCAGGACATCAATTATTATCGAAATAAATGTCGATTTCCACTAACACTAATAATTCCACACTGATGGAACTATCAATTTCATCTTTAATCAACACGAACTTATTCATCATTAATATTATAACTCTGATATTTAACAACCGGTCGTTCCCAGGGAAGAGGGGCTTTCAGATAAGGATTTCTCCTTATTGGTAGCGCATGATTAGATTATCTAACCTCTCCTTGTGAGAACTTCTAGACATTGTCAATATTGCAAATAATAATATGAATAACTTTGTCGTCTCAATTATTGATTTAATAATATAACATATTATACGAGATGATCTTGTGACAATAATTGAATCGATAATATGAGAGAGATATGATCGACAATTCTTTGTAGCAATAATTGAGTATAAGCTGGTGACTTCTTACGTAAGCATCAATAATCAATCTGGTGTGTGCTACTATGCAACCACAGCGTATTCTTTGTACTTTTACTCTAGGGTAGTTCAAGCGGTTTTAACGGTAACACTTTTCGTAGTTATTTTTTATAAAAGATAATTATGTCAGTTTTTCTAACTACGACAATACTACTTAGTATTGTAGGGTCCACCAATGATTGTGCCGTAAATACGGATATTCCCGATAAAAAGAATATTCCCGACCAAAGCGAATATTTTATAACAACTTGCTTACTTTGCAAAATTTTTCACATATCACCCTTAACTTTAACCTTTTATCAATTTAACCATTTCTGAAATAAAATAATAATTATAAGAAAATTGAATACTTTCATTTCATAAAATTTAAAATATGTCATAAGCATATCTAGATTTAATCAATCTTCAGTGGAGTAATCCTTGCTGACGGGTTAGTACGAACGTACAAACCTAGGTTCTATGTTTTTGATAACACATAGAGTATGATCAGTTCTACAAGAGTATCTTGAAGATTCGTAGAAACTGATCACCTCCATGAATCAACCAGATGAAAATAAGTGATAGAGTTGATTCTCACTCTGTGAACATTTAAAAACTGTGAACATAACCAAGTAAATGATGAAACCATCAAAGCAAAAGAGTGTTTTATTAAAGCGTTAATCTTACACACACTCATCATCATGCATCTTAAAATGTCATATCTAAATTGGATACATACATGAATATGATTGTTAGTGATCAATATGATAAAAATTCAAATATACGAGGAATAGGGATTTTTGGAAACTAACCTAGCAGGACCCATTTAACCATGGGTACCAAAAATAAAAATTTATCTAACCCACAGGTAATGAGTCTATCTGACCACACTAAGGAATGCTGAAACAGATGACTTTAGTCAAGAAGAGTCAAATAGCTAGAGGCTTAAGACATTTCAGAAATGTTTTTGATAAATTCATTCTGTGTCAAAGCCTATTATTGAAGACTTGCTGAGCTGACATGAATGAAGCTCAACATGGTTGTTGATCTCTATATGGAAGCAGACCATTCAGCTTAAGATAAAAAGGGTCTTATATGCTCAATCATCCAAAGCATATCATCTAAGAAGAACCCTCGAGAAACTCATTATAGAAGCAGAACTCCACAAGTACAAACTGTCAAAGAAGACTACGTTCATAGTTCTATCAAATTATCGTAGAATGATCAGTCCTGAAGAAATCTATAATCCAAGAAGGTTTAAATGATTGTGATGACTTCAGTCAGAAGGAGATGTGCAAGGCTGCCTTCTGATGCACATGAAGAAGAAGATCTCACACTCCTCTGAGAAGATAGTATCAACTATGGGGGAACAGTGATTTGTTAAGAAAAAGCAGGACTGAAAGTATCAAAAATACACTATGAAGCAATATACCAGTTACAAAGTCCAAAAACTTTATGGTTGATGAACCAAATGAAGATCCATAGTCAGTAGGAACATCTCAAAACATACTAGTGATAACCTTGTCAACCACCCAACTCAAAATCGTGGAGCGCCTACGATCAAACATCTGATCGTAGTGTAAGAGCAGGAGGACCCCACGATTATAGCTAATAAAAATGTCTAAACTTGTTAGATGAACTTCCCAGTAGAAAAGGTCAAATGAGATATCATCAGGGCTAATCACTTCTAAAGTTTTTCATCTGGAAAGCGCCTCAGGGACAAACTTGACCCTTAGCTTACTCTAAGAGGTTGGCCTTTCCCGAGCTACCTTTACCCAGAAGGAATGCTTAGTCAAGTTCATCTAAAGGACCAGGATAGACAACGATCGTAGAGTAGATTTTGAAGTGAACTCGACGATCGTAGTTCAACCTCAACGATCGTAGAGTAGGCTCAATGATTGCAGTCTTTCCAAAGAATACACTAGATCAAGAGAAGCTCAGCAGAACTTGGGACACATCAAACTATTCAGATCGTGTAGAGCGAAGCTACGAATATAATTTAGAAAAGATGTCTTGCAAATTCACTTCAGGATTTCAGTGCCCTAACTTAATTGGGACGCATCAGTGGTTAAGCCATGATCAATGTCGAAACGCTCACTAAAGCATTTCTCAGGAGATAATCGTTGAGTTGTCAAAGAAAATCGTAGAGTATATAGCAATCTCATCAAGCTACTCCACGTACTAGAATAGTCAACAGAAGAAAAGTCAAATCAGGGGAACAAACATGATGAAGGAGTTATAGATTTTGACCTATCAGCGACTTACAAATGTCCCACTAAGAAATGTGGTAGGAATAGTTACAAGAGGGAAATTCAAATAATTGGCAATTTCATTTTAACGGGTTCCTCAAAGTCTACAAGCCTGTCAAATCCATATCTAAGGCAAAACCTAACCAACTCCAAAACAGCCAAACCCTCTCAAATAATTATCAAACCAAGAATCACTTTCTGACATCTCACAAGATCCACACAAAATCATAAACCCAGAAAATTTGAACTCTTCAAATGGCAGATTGGCGAGTAATCACTGGCATTTAGTTCGGAACAAAGACGTTTGAGAAATCTGAGAAGAAGTTCAAAGATATTCTTGAACTTGTGAAGAAGGCTGGGTTCTAAGAATGTCTAGAGGCAAACACTCGGATATATGTTGACCTGGTTAAAAAGTTTCACTCAAACGCAACTATAAATTCTGGAATTCTTTCCACCAAGGTTAAGGGTCAGATCCTGAAACTGAATTTTTCCGACATCAATGAATGTTTTGGTCTTCCTGACCTAGATCTAAAAAGCCTGAATGAGATTGACACTGAAAAAGCTAAGAAGATTATGTAGTATAAAAGAAACCCTAGTCTGAAGGACATAAAGAAAAAGGAGTTTCCTGAAGAATTCGAGTTCTTTGCAAAAATAGTGGGCAAATTTATCCTATGCAAGGACACTACACATGACACTGTGATTGATCAACAACTAAAGATCATATACGTAATAGTTACGAAGGGCATTATCAACTTTGGAGATATCACCTTGACCAAATGTCCAAATGGTTTGGATAAGGAAGAGAAGAAAAGGTTAACTGGAAAACCCCTCACAAAGGTTTTCCATGGAAGGTTTTTAAGTATCATTTTGAAAAAAAAGCTAAAGATTAAAATTAAGGATGATGAAGGTGAAATCCTTAATGTTCATAAAGTGATGTCCCCACAGTTGTTTGAAAACTGGAAGAAATATTCCAGGGAAAACAAGAGGCTAATAACATTTGGGAACAGCAGCAAGCTCTCTGTAAAGAAGAGGAAGGTAAAAGAAATAGAAGACAAGATGTCTCAATCTGACAAACCTGTACCTGCAGCAACCACTTCAGCAAAGAAAAAAATCTTAGAATGTGAAGAATACAGAGGCTCCACCAAGCAGTCTCTCCATTGACAAAAAGAGACATGGAGCAAGAGAAGAACAAGCATCAACTATAGAATCCCCAAAAAGAAGAAGGAGTAACAGATTACTCCAAGGGTCATCCAAGAAGAAAGCAAAGGTGTTGAAGAAGTCAGTTCCGATTCCTCAAAGAAGCCTATCTACTCAAGAAGAAAGAGAAAACATAGAGTCAAAAAATGAGAAGGGATCTAAAAGCTTCAAGGATAAATCCTCAAAAAGCAAATGCAGCAATGAAGAAGAAGATGGATCTATGAAAGAAATAGACAAATTTGATGGTGAAGAAGAATGTACAAGTCCTGTGGCTAACACTCAGAGTTGCCACTTTGCTGATGAAGAACGGTTGAAAGTTGAAACGATTGCATCTCCTACTGTAAATGCTCTAACAAGTTCATATGATGGTTCAAAAGATGTTGAGTCCGAGGAAGAGGGACATGTTCCTACTATTGTTGAACATCAAGGAAGCTTATGTGGGGATACAGAGGCTTCAGATTCTAAAAAAAAAGAAAAGTCTAAAACTCCTATAGCTGACCCTCTAATGAGAAGAAAGAGCAACAAACTGCTTGTTAAATCTGTCCCAAAGAAAAAAGGAGAACCCTCTACTACAATCATTATAGTGAGTGATGATAAGTCTGAATCTAAGGGAGAAGATGCTGAAGAAGGTACTAGTGATGAAAATCAGCATGAAGGATTCATTGATGAATCAGATAAAAGAAGTCAGCATGATTCAAGCTCCGAAGGTGAAGAAATGGAAAAAGATTCTAGTTCTGTAAATCAGGAGTCAGAGGGAACTAGTAGACTATCCTATTCTCTCTCCAGCTAGAATTAGCAGAAGAATAGTGGTGAAAGTTTTTAATAAACCACCAGATGTATCAGCAGAAAGATGGATAAGCTATGGAAATGAACAACTCAAGGTTGTAAGGATGACTGCATATGATGTGTTGAACAACTGGAACAACATAGAGTTAGACTGCACTATTATCCTCTACAATCTTGATGATCTTCTGATGAGATGGTTCTTCCCATGGATCCCCTGGCTAAAGGCATAAACTGAAAAGGATGGAAGTTACTTCAGCTGGTGTAACTCATAGTTTCCTAACCTGGAGCTGGTGTCACAGAACTTTCCAAGGGTAAAGAAGTTTGCAACCAAGATGATCAAAGACCAGTCTCACTTCAAAGTCTACCGACATGCTGGTAACCACTACATTCCCTGCGATTGTAGAGTGGGTTCTGATGGCAGAAGGATTATGCCCAAGTGGATGATCGTAGAGTCCCTTCACTCTACTATTGAAGATGATAATGTTCAGTTTGAGAAGCTTCCCTCCACCCAAGCACAATTGTCTGATATTCCTTCATCCTCCAACAGTGATTGGCATTCAACGATTTATCAGATTCTCACTGGTTTCGAAAATTTGTCCAAAAATAAAAATCGTGGAGTCCAATCTAGTGCTCAACAAGAGTCTTCCTAACCAAATGACCAAACTCCTATAGAACAGGAGTTATTGAAGAATTCTGATGAGTTGGTTGAGAAGATATCTATCATCGCTGAAGAGGCAAATATGTTGACAGAAGCAGGAGATAATGCGGTTCAAGATAGACTCCAAGCCACTATGTCTGATATATCTCTCAAAATCAAAGAGAGAGAGAGAGATCAAATCTATCTGAAGGCCATGAATGATCAGAAGAAAGAAACTCTACGAGCACAGAAATCAACTAAAGATCAAATTCTATCTCTCTCTGACAAGATTGACAATCTGAATCAGTCTCTCTCCCTACAACTTGAGCTGAGCCAACAAGAACTCAAGATTGATGTTGGTAACTCATCTTATCTCATGGAGCAACTTATGTCAAACATGGAGTAGCTTTCTCAAGTGATTAATGACAAAAAAAGGGGAGAAAAAGAGACAGAGAAAGAAGCACTTAAGGAAGAGCAAGGAGAACAGAAGAAAAGAAGACAAGAAGGCCAAAAGAAAGGCAAAGGAACTGAAGAAGAAGAACCAAAAAATAGAAGATGAAAGTTTCCACCATATTTCTCTCTCTAGGTTTTTTGCTCTGCCTTTTCTCTAACCTTTTCAAATTCAGCCCCCTTTTTGCTCCTACCTAATTTTCCCGACCCTTCCTACTTTTTTTGTTTCCTCTCTTCCGATCGGTTCCCTCTTCGCTCCCTTTTCTCTCTTTTAGCTTTGTTCCCCTTGTTCCAACCGTCTTTAGCTCCTTTCCTTTTTCTCTCTCTCCCTTCTTCCTCGATTCTCTTTTCGTTTGTTCCTTTCAGTCCCTTGCCATGGTTAACCACTTTCACCTCTCTGCTGGTAACTCGGTTAGTAGTGTTTCTAGAGACGTGTTTGAGGAGTTTGGGGTTTCCAAACCTAACTCTCCCTTTATTGATGTATCAGCTATGGCTGAATCAGCCCTCTTTCTAGTTGAGGTTCTGATCGGTGCTGATGCATCCTCTGATTTCGAGGCTAACAGTGTGGCGATGACAGTATTGGGGCTCATCTCGGGTCATCAATGTCTGATATTTTCAAGGCGGCTCAACTCCTCTCTCATCAAGGATGGATAGATGCTGTTAATGAACGGAAGAAGAGTAACATACTCATGGATTTCATTTTAGCACAAGGATTCTATGTTCAACACATTAATGATTTTGCTAGTAAAGGTAAATCTATTAGACAAGTCAATGAGCTTGATCTGTTTGTTAAAAGTCCCCTTCGAGCCCCTGGCTCCGAGTATACTGGTTTAGCCCCTAGCTCTGTTGCTTCTAAACCTTTTGTGGCCACTGGTTTAGAAGAAGGTTCTGGCTCCCCTAGGGCGCTAGGGGTTGAGGGAGGTGTGCTTGGTTCTAGCCACAGCCCTTTTGCCCCCTGCTTGCATCATTTAACAGGACTCATATTGTTAGCCCAGTTGGTTTGGTCACTAAACCCACCTGGAGTTCTATTGTGGCTAAGCCCCCCCCCCCCCCCCCGAAGTCCTGTTTAAACCTTCAGTACTTTCCCCCTTCTCCTCCTTCTAGTGAAAATGGATCTATTACTATCAAACCTCCTTCTGATATCCTTTAGCTTGGAAATAGTCTTTGGAAGTCATGTTTGGTTGGTAGCTTCATTCACTCCCGACTTCCGTTTAAACTTGTTGAAGAGAGTGTGCATAAACTCTGGGATAAGTATGGCCTGCAGAAGATCTTCCTTCAGGATAAAGGTTTTTTGTGTCTTTAAGTTCTCTTCCCCTGCTGAATGTGATAATATCCTTGCTCTTGGCCCTTGGTACATCTCTAATAAGCTTCTTTGTATCAAACACTGGAAGGAGGGAATGGACTTCCAGTCTAAATCCTGCACTAAGACCCCTGTTTGGGTAAAATTTCATAACATTCCCATGTCTTATTTATCAGCCCCTAGTTTGAGCTACCTTACTAGTGGAATAGGGAAGCCAGTATTTGTGGACAAGGTTACTGAAAAATTAGAACCGATGAGTTTTGCAAGGATGTGCATTGAAGTCTCTTCGTCCTCTGCTTTTCCTTCTAGTCTGGATGTTGTGGTTCTTGATGAGGAATCTAAGACATAAAAATTTGTTGTTGTTAGAGTTGAGTACTAGAATAGGCCTCAACGTTGTTCTCATTGTAATTCTTTTGGGCACTCTCTTATTCGTTGCCCCTCCGCTAACTTCAAATGGGTTCCTAAACCTCCTCCTTTGGTTCTTGATCAGTCAGTTACCTCTACCTCCGGATAGCTGGACTTTGGTGGCTAAAGGTCCCAAGCTTGTTGGTACTCTAGCTTCTAAAGGCCCTTCCCCCTCTCCTGTTGTGCCTAGTCTAAATCCTTTTATCCTTTATTCTCCCTTGGATGGTTTTTCGGATACTGATACCACTCCTTCGCCCAACCCCCTCGTGATCAAACTAAGACAAATTGATGAGAAGGATGTCCGTGACCTCAAGCATAAGGCCAAAAGTTCTGTTGACACATGCCAAGTTTCAAAGAAAAAGATGAAAGGAGGGGGGAACCACAAGTCCCCTACTTAAATTTTTTCCCTTTTATGTTATCTTTTTGCTCTATGAATATTAGAGGTGTTAATAAGTCTCCCAAGCAGGCTAGTGTCCATGCTCTCATTGGTAAACATAGTCTCTCTTTTGTTGGTCTTATAGAGACTAGGGTCAAGAGCACTAAAGCCATTGCTATTTCTAAAGCTATTTGTAAACACTGGGAATGTCACTTTAATTATGACTTTCATATTAATGGTAGAATTTGGGTTGGTTGGGACCCAAACATTTGGAAGGTCAATATACTATCTAAGTCTTCTCAATTTATTCACTGTTTTGTTTCCTCTATTAGTCTTGATATCCAATTTTTTGTCACTATTGTCTATGGTCTTAACACTCCTACTGAGAGGAAGATTTTGTGGAAAGATCTAGGGATCTTGCTCCAAATATTGATAAACCTTGGTCTCTGCTGGGTGACTTCAATGTTGTTCAATCTCTGTCTGAAATTGAAGGTGGGTTTATCATTTGGGACTATGGTATGCAAGACTTCAAAGACCTTCTTTCTGATTTATTTTTGGTGGACCTCAGAGCCTCTGGTCCCCTCCTCACTTGGTGGGACTCTTAGTTAGCTAATTCGACCTAAAAAAAGCTGGACAGAGCTTTGGTTAATAACCTATGGCTGGATTGTTTCCCTACCTCTCAGGCCCTTTTTACTCCTCGTGAGCTTTCTGACCATTGCCCCGTGGTGGTTAAGTTAGGATTGGCTATTCCTCACATTCTGAAACCCTTCCAGTTCTTCAACTTCATGGATGGGCTAGAAAATTTCATGGATGTTGTGCAATCTTCTTGGAATACCCCTGCCTATGGGGACCCGCTGCAGATCCTTTCGGGTAAGCTTAGGGCTGTTAAGAAGGCCTTAATTATTCTGAATTGTGTTAATGGTAACCTCTCCTCTAATGTTGAGAAATCTAGAGCTCTCCTTGCTACGCAACAAGCTATCACCTTGAACCCTACCGATCCTCTCCTCCTTTCTCTTCAGCAATCTCAAACGGCTTCTCTTTGGGCTGATCTTGTATGTGAAGAAAATCTTCTAAAGCAGAAGTCTAGGATCCAATGGCTTAAGGAAGGGGACAAGAATTTTGGCTTCTTTCGTAACCAAATTAAGAACAGATGGAACTAAAATAAAATTCTTTATATTAAAAATGTTGTGGGGGATTTGTGTTTTGGACACTCGGCTGTCCAAAGTATTGCAGTTGACCATTTTTATTCTTTGTTGGGCAGTCCTCCTCTTGCTGAGGGTCAAGCTTCTCAGAACCTGGAGTTTTTAGTTTCCTCCAAGTTATCATCTCAGCAAGCTCAGTTGCTAGAACGGGACATTACTGGTGAGAAGATTCTTCATACATTGAAGCACATGAAAAAGAATAAGAGTCCTGGCCTGAACAGTTTTAATGTCAATTTCTTCCTCCTTACTTGGGATATTATGGGCAGGACTTCTTCTTTGCCATTCGGTCTTTTTTACATCAAGGATGTCTTCTTAGAGGTACCAATGCTACTACGACCATTGCTCTTGTTCCAAAAGCGCAAACCCTACTACATGAATGACTCTGGACCAATCTCTTGTTACAATACCACCTATAAATGTATATCTAAGATCATTGCCTCGCGTCTCATGGGTATTCTTCCTTCTATCATTTCGCCGAGTTAAGCTGCTTTTATTAAAGGTAGAAAGATATGGGACAACATTATCCTTGCTCAAGAGTTATTCAGGAATTATCACAGACCCTTCGAGCCACCTAGATGTGCTCTAAAAATTGATTTAAGTAAAGCCTTTGACTCCATTTCTTGGGATTTCCTTTTAGCTGCTCTTCGGTTCTTTAACTTTCCTCCAAAATTCTTATTCTGGGTCAAAGCTTGCATTACTTCTTCTACCTTCTCTGTCAAGGTCAATTGTGCTCTTTGTGGCTATTTCAAAGGACGTAAGGGGCTTAGGCAAGGTGACCCCCTTTCACCTTATCTTTTTGTCATTATCATGGAAGTTCTTTCTCTTATGCTTTCTAAAGCATCCAAGCTTCCCTCTTTCCATTTTCATTTGAAGACGACTGCGATCTCCCTCACTCATCTTTGTTTTGCTGATGATCTTATCATTTTTTTCCGGGGTGAATTTGGCTCTGTTAGTACCCTCAAACTCTGTCTTGATCAGTTCTGCTTTCGGTCGCTGCCAACAACAATGCCTCAAGAGTATGTGCTTTCTTTCCCATGTTCCTCCGACGACTTAGATGATGATATCTTGTCTTACACGGGATTCCAGTTGGGTTTATTCCTGCAAAGTTTCTTGGTGTTCCTTTGATCACTACCAAACTTAGTCTTTGCGATCGCCAACCTCTCTTGAAAAGATTAAATCTAGAATTTCTTCGTGGACTAATGATTCCTCTCTTATGTTGGTAGACCGTGATTGAACAAATTGGTTATCCACTCTCATCCAAGCCTATTGGTACGCTCATTTTATTCTCCCACTTTCTGCTTATAAATGACATGAAATCTTCCATGTCCGATTCCTCTCTGAAAGGGCCTTCTATGGGTAAATTTGGCGCTAAAGTTGCTTGGAGCAAAATCTCTCTTCCCTTTGCTGAAGGGGGGTTGGCTATTAAAAATCTTGAAGATTGGAACAAAGCTCAGATCCTGATGCATCTCTGGTAGATCATTACTCCCTCCTCCTCTTCTTACTGGGCTAAGTGGGTTCATGTTGTCCATCTAAAAAACAAATTTTTCTGGATTCTTCCTATTCCCTTGGATTGTTCTTGGATTTGGAGGAAAGTTCTCAATCTTCGAACTATTGCATGCCGGCACATTTCATTTTCTATTAGTAATGGTGATTGTACTAGTCTTTGGTTTGACCCATGGCTAGGTCATTCTCCTCTCGCTACTTCTACTCACTCTCCCTTGATTATTAACTCTGGCCTTGGTCCTGCTGCCTCAGTCAGCCGAATCATCCTTAACTCTTGCTGGGTCCTCCCCTCATCCAACCATAATGATCTTATTGAATTCCGGAATTTGTTTGATATGTCAAGGTTATGTAACTCTAATACTCAGGATGATATTCTTTGGGATGGCACCAGGGCTAAGGATATTAAAACCTCTACTTTTTGGTGTTCTATTCGCAAAGTGGGTTTAACAGTGGGGTGGCATAATATGGTGTGGCATAGCATGGTGCCCTCGGTACTCTTTCCTTCTTTGGCTTGCTTTCCACAAGGGGCTTCGGACTATTGATAGGCTTCTCATGTTTGGTATGGAAATGAACCCCCTTTGTGTCCTTTGTTCTACTGAGAGGGAAACCTTCCATCACCTCTTCTTCAAATGCGTGAGTTTTCTGCTTTTCAATTTCTTTGGTCACTACCTCAAAGCGTTGTGGTTGGAGAGGATGAGTCAAAGTTGGTCTTCGATAACTGATTTCCTTTGTTGTAACTCTGGCCCTAATTTTAAGCATGGTTTATTACTTTTTGGCTTTGCTACTGTTGTGTATCAGATTTTGCAAGAGCGTAATTCTAGGATTTTCTCTAATAAGGCTACTCCTGTTCGGGTCATTCTTCGTGATATTATCCATATTATCAAATGTCGCCTACACACTTATGCTCGATTTCAAAAACTTAAATCCAAGGCTTGCTTCCATCATTTTGTATTGTAATCTCAATCCGTCTTACTGTCTCATATACTGCTTATGGGCTCTACTATCTTCTACATCTGCAATTGGGAGTTTGGCTTACTTCACTGATACGTGTTTATATGTTTGCATGGTCTCCATGGCCTTCTATGTATCTTTGGCTTCTTTATTACGTAGAAATTTGGGATGTTGTTTTATTTTGATCTGCAGTAGTTATAGCAGTTTAGGAGTTGTGGGGTTAACATAGTTACGGAAATGCAGAAATTTCTTGTTGTTGTGGTTGAGTTCTAATTCTTGTTTTTCTTTGCGGTATGGGTTGCTTGGATCTCTTTGGTTTCTTTTCGCTTTTTCTGATGATGAGGTGTTCTTGAGTTGATTGGATCTGTTGGTTTCTTTCTGCTTTTTGCTTTTGACTGGAATGCTTGCAATGGTGTGGCTGGTTTTCTGGGCGATCTTGGGCATGGAGTGCAGGCAAGCAAGTACAGGGAAATTTATTTTGGGTTGTTATCTTTCTTGTGCGCGATTGGTGAAATTTGTTGTTTGGTCGTCATTCTTCTTGACCTTCAATTGATGATGTGGTTATGGTTGGTTGGAGCCTTTGATGCGGATATGATTCTTTGTTTCTTTGCACTAGTCCTGCTACTTGACTCGGTATTTGCCACACTTAGCTACTCTTTCTTCTTGAAGTTTCATTCTGATGCGGATCATTGCTTTGTTTTGGTTGGGCATTACACGCTCGCTCTTGGTTTTAATGCCGGAATGTTCTTTGCTGAGTGGCTTCTTTGTGGACGCCGCCTATCGGTGATGATGTGACTTCTGATTTGTGATTTGGTCTTTTTTCAGTTTCTTGATGTCACTTGTATCTAAGATAATGGGTTGCTTTTGTTATTGCTTTGTTGGGCGCTAAGCCTCAAATCTTTTATAGTCATGACATCATAGGGCTTGTCCTATGATTTCTATATTATATTCTGATTGGGGTTCCCCATGAGGTGTTGTAATTTCCTTTATTTTTTAATACAGCTTAAATTTAGCAAAAAAAAGGAATAAAAGAAGAAGATACCGGTGAAAGGTAAGTAGAATCATCATCGAGGGAGCAAAGGATGATAATCCCATGAACTGAGTGCGAGTAGAAGCAGAGAAAAGAAATGAAGTCACCATCCCAGGGGGAGCAGGAGCAAAAAGATGAGTAGATGAGTAGCTGGTCAACAGACATCCTAGAAGACACACATGGAGCCAAAAAGGTACCTGTTTTAAAAATACAGTTGCTCACTGTATATAAGATTCATTCATCTCATGCATATGCACGAATTGTTTTTGTTATAATCAAATAGGGGGAGATTGTTAGGAATAAGCATGTGAATGATATTCCTATTTATATATGATTTGATTATGATATAAATGAATGAATATGCAAGTATGCTTGCATTAAGAAAAGCTCTAAAGTCCTTTGATAGATAATACGAACATATGTACAAGGACTTAGAATGAATTGATCAAATGTGTTAGGTTGATCCTACATAAGCAAAACAACTTTGTAAAGTCCTTAAAAAGAAATGATGTACAAGGACTATAAATATAGAAAGATCAAGCTTGTTAGGTTGATCTTATAATGTAATAGATAGGCATGTCTGATCGTCGAGAACTGCACCGAAAATCATAGTATGCCAGGAAAGTCAAGAAAAGCTCGAGAACTATCAAGGCAGAATCGCAATCTGCAAGATAGTAGATCTCGGAGTTCGTAGACTGCCAGGAGAGACGAGGAAGGATTGTACTGTGTCTAGAAGAACATCCTCAAAGTCGTAGTCTGTTGAGGAAGTCATGTTCAGAATCATAGAGACAGCCTGTCTAAGAGCTAATCGAGCATCTGCCAAAGCCAAGTCAAGAATCGTAGACCACACTTGAAGTCGTAGAGTCTACTGATCATATCAAAGGCAGAAATCGTAGTCGAGCCGGATCAGACGAGGACATCAAGCTTAATGACAAAAATCGTAGAATATCAAGATCTGATCTCGTAGTCATAGTATCTACAGAATCCAAGCTAAATCGTAGAGTGCAGAACTAAGGCTTCAACAGAAGTGCTCACAACACCAAGGCAAAATTGTAGAGTAAAAATATTTTTCAATAAATGAGCACTCCCAGAATATCCAAAGGATGAAGCCTCTGGTCTGAGCTGCAAAGTTACACTCCACCTAAAGGAAACCAGAGAGCACTCAACGAATGGCATGCAATCTAACACCCAACCAGCATCCAGATTGAGTTGTAAAGCCATTCAAGATGAAGTCTTCTACAAGTAGATCAAAAGAAGACCTTAGTAGCAAGTGCAGTAGCTATCAAGTGAACAGAAAACAACGATCTTGGGGTCAACCAGGATCATAGTGTTTGCCAAACAAAGCAGGAACTGATGTAGTCTACACAGAGATATTGGTCAGCTTCTGAAGAATAAGGCTAAAGTGATTAAGCATGGGTCAGTCCATTGATGGTAAGTGAATGGGAGATCACAAGGAGAAAGCGAGCTGGGCATGCCAAAAATCTGAGGTGTCTTGCTATTCAGAAGAGACCAGAACAAGAAGTCAAGCTGTCAGTTCTTAAGATCAGTCAAAGGCAAACAGAAGTGTTGAAGCACTACACAAATGAAGGAAGAGGTGTTCTACCTTGAAGATCCAATGAACACTCTTCAGGATTGTAGTGTTGTCTCAATTAGTTAATGAGCAACATTCAACAAGACACACTACGATCATGTCCAAGAACATATGCATCAGAATCATAGAGTTCGGTCATCTGAAGATTGAAGCATTGGCAACGGTTCAATCTGAAGACTGATATCTGAACATTACTAGTTGAGAGCATCGATGCAAAAGGACAGTCTCTGATGTTCAAATCGAGAAGTCAGAAAGAAGAAATAAAGATGACTACCTGCCTGAAAAGGAAAAGGGACAACTGAAAGGCGATTGGTAAGGTAGCAGACTGATGTGTCAGTAAAGTCATAAAGGAGCTGTCATGTCACATCAAACAGTCTGCACCAAATAACTTGAGATCTACGAAGCAATTCAAATAACTTTCAATGGCTATATTCCAATGGGAAGATTGGGAAGGAGTATATATATCAGCTAGAGCTTCAAAGATCAAGTGTTGCTGAGTTGAAGGATCGTAGAGTTACTGGAATGCTATAGTGTTCCACCAGAGCTAAACAGAATAAGTCTCTACGATAATGAGACTACAAAGGTGGAAGTGAAGCAGCTTTGAAGAAGGACCTGAACAGACTAAAGGTTCACTCAACAAAGATAAGAATGCCACTGAAGATGGCAGCTAAGCTCAGAGCCGAGAAGGCCAAGAAGATAGCATTTAGAAAAGTGGAAGAGCACAAAGAAGATCCAAAAAGCCACTCTACGAATCACCATGAACCAAAAGCTGAAATAAAACAAATGCAGAACCATGTCTGCAAACCATTGAAGAAGGGTTCAGGGAATGCTAAGTACCAGACGAAGTCTACCAAAAGCTCAAATACTTAGCAAACCTAAATGGTGATGGTGCACAGCTAACATCAGATGAAGATGAGCAAAACATAATGAAGATCAGCTGCACCAGAGAAGATGTGGTCTAGACTTGAAGCAGGATACAAAGAGGACAAGCTGCTAAGTACAGAAGATGTTCAAGCTTAAAGACATCTTAGCAGCAAGGCACCAACAACAACTACACCAACAAGTAGCCAGGGCCTGAGGGGTCCTTGTCCAGAGGGACTAAATGAAGTTTCAAGCCTACTGGGCTTAAAGAGTTCCTAGGGAACTAGAGGAGTTCCAAGCCTGCTGGGCTTGAAGAGTTCTTAGTGAACTGAAGTTCCAAGGCTGCTAGCCTTGAAGGAATTTTTAGTTATTCATGGTGCTTCCCTTCCTTAGTGGAATTCATGTTCGTTAAATAAAGCAGAAGAGTGGATTAGGAGCTTGAGTCTCTGAACCACTTAAAATTTCTTGTGTCTTTTACTTTCTGTCATTGACATTATGTACCTAACTTTTATAAATGATATGTATGAACTAACTGCTTACGACTAAACTAACTTGACGAACAATGTATGTATGTTCATGAATATATCAATGAAGGGGATCTTTTACTTATTCTGTTGTGCTTGAAAAGATTCTTATGTTTGTCATATGCTAAGTTATTATCAATCCAAAATAAATAGGAAAAGTATTTGAAAATAAAAAGGATCTATTCAACCCCCCCTTCTAGATCAATTGTGTGCCTACTAGGAACTAAAAATATCCCTTACCTTAAAAAGGAGAGTATTCCAACTGGTATAGTGGGGATATTCTTGAAGAAAACTTGCACTATTTTCTATACTCAAAACTTCCTTAAACTCTAAAGAAATACGCTCAATATTATAGAAGAAGAATTCTCTGATTTTGGTGTGATTTTTAATTTTAAACTAAGCATCCTATTTATAGGATAATGACAGGATACTATTTGGATGCACAGTAAGGAAAAAAATCACGGACGCACAGTAATAGTTGGCTAAAAATTTTGATTTTACTATGCAAACACTATTCATAATAAAATATAATATATTCTATTTTTTATAAAAAAAAACAAAGCTAATATATATATATATATATATATTAAATAATAAAAGTGGGGGGATAAGGTGTCACGAGGGGTGTAACCCGTGAGTTAATTTGCAAGTGATATTTATATATATCACTCGTGATACCCCTCGTGACACCTTATGCCCCCACTTTTTATTATTTAATATATATATATATATATATAACAAAACTGAGATAACTTTCTTTTGATAGTTTTGAAAAATAGGTAAGTGGGGGTCCATATAATAAGCTAAATTTATAACAAATACTTCATAAAAATCTCCTCTATTTATCTCAATTCACTTGGCTTCACAAAACACATTTTTGAAATACAACTATTCATCATTTATAACTTTCAATATTAACAACCAGATCATTCTCAAGAAAGATGGGGCTTTCTGATAAGGATTTTCGTACGAATATTCCCTGTTAAAACGATTATTTTCCGACCAATCGAATATTTTATAACAACTTGCTTACTTTGAAAAATTTATAAATATTACCCACAACTATAACATTATATCAATTCCACACCATAATATTCAAAAATATATTTCAAGAAAAATTAATCTTTATTCATGAAAGTTGGGGTCTTACATTTTATTCATGAAACTTGGGGTCTTACATTTTTTTAATGTAAAATAGAATATATTATATTTTACTCCCTCCGTTCCTTAATATAAGTCGTTTTAGAGAAATGTTTTTGTTCCTTAATATAAGTCGTTTGAGAATTTCAAGCATTAATTGCTTAGTTTTCAATATTACCCCAAGTATTAAATGTAACTTTGGTTCTCTAACTATTTTTTGTCCAATAAATAACAAACTCTTCTTCCAATACAAGGGCAATATAGACAATTGATATTATAGTTAATGCTATACAATCATTACCTTAATAATTGTGCACAACCCTAAAACGGCCTATATTAAGGAACGGATGGAGTATTGCATAGTACTGCATAGTAAAATTAATTTTTTTTTTCAGAATTCTCGCCCATGAAATTGTCTAAAATTTACTGTGCAATCCGTGATTTCTTTTCCTAAATAGTATCCTTCCATTCTCCAATAAATAGGATGCTTAGTTTAGAAATAAAAATCACACAAGAATCAGAGAATTCTTCTTCTATAATATTGAGCGTATTTCTTTTGAGTTTAAGGAAGTTTTGAGTGTAGAAAATAGTGAAATTTTTCTTCAAAAATATCTCTGCCATACCAGTCAGAAATACTCTCCTTTTAAGGTAACGGGTATTATTTATTTTATATTCACTTACGATATTATTTTTCGTATTCGTAAGAAATTTTATTTCTTTCAATATTCATAATAAATATTATTTTCATTCAATATTCGTAAGAAATATTATATTCGTTCAATATTCGTAAGGAATATTATTTTCGTTCAACATTCGTAAGGGATATTATTTTTATTCAATATTCGTAAGAAATAATATTTTCTTCCATACTCTATAGTATGTAAGTAATATTATTACGTTTCAAATTCTGAATTCTACACTCATTTTGTTAAGTATTGCTTTTATACTGCTTGAAATTAGTAGAATATCCTTGAAATTTACTCTTCATCTAGTATTATTTCACAAGGATATTTTTCTGAACATTCTTGTTAAATTTTAAGCTTTTCATGCCGGAGTACTATTTATGGGTACTATTCATACATACGACATTATTCATACGTACGGTACTATTCATACATACGGTACTATTCATGGGGTACTATTCACTCGAGTGCTATTCATCGGGGTATTATTCATGACAAAGATTAATTTCTTTTTTGTCCAAATTATTTTTGATACAATATTATTCTTGAATTTTACTCCACAAAGCAGTTATCATGTTGACAATTTGGACATTCTTGAACTCTGGATAAGTTGATTTATAAATCTTTAAAATTTATCCTTGTTCTTACTTAATTGATTTTTTATATCACTATCATCATCCTCATGCTTATATTGTGATGAACGTCATCTTTAGCCCGTAGTGCATAGATGGACTGTTGATTGGTATGATTATGACTATGTATCGGTATAATCATGACCTGTAATGTTACAAATGATGTGGTAAAAGTCATCATTGGCCCGTAGTGCATTGATGGACAGTTGTTGGCATGATCATGACCACTGATGATACTAACGAATATCCTTGGCTCGTAATGCATGGATAATTCGTGGATATGATAATAATGAATATCATTGGCCCGTAGTGCATAGATAATTCGTGGATGTTATACTAACGAATATCCTTGGCCCGTAGTGCATGGATAATTCGATGATGTGGATTATTTATTGAGATGTGTTACAGAGATAAAATATTGATGATGAACTTTTAAAACATAGAATATAGTAGATATTATGCTCTACTTGACTCTTCTAATGGATTGCTTGTTCTGCTACAGTTAGACTTATTGTCTATTATATTCTATCAGTTTTATACTATTGAAGGCTAACGATAATTTATTCGGCATTATTTTAGTCATAATATTCTTTATTGGGCTAGTTGAGCTCACCATTTGCTTTCATTGTTCTCTTTAAGAAATGAGAATATAGCTGGGACTAGTTAGGGAATGGAGTGACAGTCTAAGATGGTTGCTATAGTAGTCCTCACTATTCTATGAAATAGTGTGATAATAAATGTAATGAGGACTTCGTTTGAGTTTGGATATTGTCTACGAGATAATACACGTGTTAAAACTCTCAGCTTATATTTTTTTTTTGTATTTTACACGATAGTTGTATAATTAAATTTGTATTTGAATTCTGTACTATGTATTTGGCGACTAAAAATGGGTTGTGTATAACAATTTTAAAATTAGAATGAATCTGAACCGTCCTTATGTTTTCCCGCCCAAATCAATTAGAATGAATCTAAACCGTTCTTGTGCTCTCCCGCCCAAATTCAAATTGGGTTCTATCTTATTATTATAGATTAGTTATTACAATACACATACTCGGAGAGAATCAAGTGCATATCTCTTTATTTAACATACCTTGCTCACCACATTTATCGACGGTTCGGTTCGTCACGTATATCAGAGAACTGCCATCTTAACTTTTACCGACGCATCGAACCGGCGCCAATAGGAAGAAATTCTTATCGGAAAGCCCCCTCTTTCCTGAGAACGATCTGGTTGTTAATATTGCAAGTTATAATAATGATGAATAAATGTTGTTAAAAATATTGAGGAGATTTTTATGAAGTATTTGTTGTAAATTTTGTCTTATTATTTGGACCCCCCATTGACCCATTTTTCAAAATAATTGGTAGAAAGTTATTCATTATATATATAATAATAGGTGGGGGCCACTTGTGGGGCCCATGTGAAGAAAACTAAATTTGGGGGAAGAAAAATTTTGATGTCATGGGGGGGTGGTGGTGGTGACTTTTGTTTATATATATATATGTATATATATATATATATATATATATATATATATATATATATATTATGTTTTGTTTTATTAGATTATAAATAGAATATATTATATTTTATTATGCATAGTGTTTGGATAGTAAATTCAGAAAATAATTTCAGCCGATTCAGTCGTTGCCCGTGATTGTGCACTGTGCATCCGTGATTTTTATTTTCAAATAGTATCATTCCATTCTACAATAAATAGGATGCTTAGTTTAGAATTGAAAATTATACCAGAATTAGAAAATTCTTTTTCTATAATATTGAGTGTATTTCTTTAGAGTTTTAAGAAGCTTTGAGCATAGAAAATAGTGAAAATTTTCTTCAAGAATGTCCTCGCTATACCAGTCAGAATTGCTCTCTTTTTGAGGTAAGGGGTATTATTTATTTCATATTCGCTTACGATATTATTTTTCGTATTCGTAAGAAATTTTATTTCGTTTAATATTCGCAAGAAATATTATCTTCGTTTAATATTCGTAAGGAATATTATCTTCGTTCAATATTCGTAAGGAATATTATTTTCGTTCAACAGTTGTAAGGGATATTATTTTTATTCAGTATTCGTAAGAAATAATATTTTCTTCCATACTCTGTAGTATATAAGTAATATTATTTCATTTTAGATTTCAAATTCTACACTCGTTTTGTTAAAGTTTTGGCTTCTATACTCCATGAAATTAGTAGAATATCCTTAAAATTTGCGTTTTATCTAGTATCTTTTCATGGAAATATTATTCTGAACATTCTTGATAAGTTTTAACTTTTTCATGTCGGAGTACTATTGTGACGCCCCCAACATAGGTATACATCACCCATCTAAATTTGCCAAATACATGGTACAAAATACAAATACAAACTTAATTATACAAACGTTGTGTAATATACGACAAAACATAGCTGAGAGTTTAAATAGAAATATTGCCTTCTAGATAATATTCACTCTCAAATAGAGTCCTCATTACATTTATTGTCACACTATTTTATAGAATAGTGAGGACTACTATAACACCATCTAGGACCATCACTGCCGTTCCCCGACTAGTTAAGCCACGTTCTCATTTCACAGAGAGAACAATGAAAGCAAAAGGTGAGCTCAACTAGCCTAGTAAGAAATATTATGACTAAGATAATCCAGGATAAATTATCATTAGCCTTCAACAATGTTAAACCGATAAAATACAATAGACATCAAGTTTAAACTGCAGCAGAATAAGCAATCCATTAGAAGAGTCAAGTAGAACATGATATCTACTATCTTCTATGATTTAAAATGTTTTCATCAATTTTTATCATTTGAGACTCGACAATAAATAAACCACATCATCGAAGTTATCCATGCACTACGGGCCAAGGATATTCATTAAATCATCAATGGTCATGACTATATCGAATAATCCACGGTCATAATCATACCAAAAGCATCCATCAATGCACTACAGTCGGCGAGGACTTTACGACATCATTTATAACATTTACAGTCATGATTATACCGAATGATCCTCGGTCATAATCATACCAAGTCCATCTATACACGTAAGCCAAAGTTGACTTTCATCACAATATAAGCATGATGATGATGATGAATGATGATAATAATTAATTCAAAACAAGTTCAAGAATAAATTTTAAAGATTTATAAGTTAATTTATCCCGAAATCAATTACATCCAAATTGTCAACATGATACTGCTTTGTGGAGTTAAATTCAAGAATGCTCAGGAGAATATTTCCATGAAAAGATATTGAATGAAGCGCAAATATCCAGGATTTCTACTAATTTCATGGAGTATAGAAGCCAAAACTTTAACCAATGAGTATAATAGAATATATGAAGCTATGAATGGATTTTCATTTTGCCATGCGGTAATCCACGTAGACAGATCATTTCTACAATTTAATAAGGAATGAATACAAAGGATCATTCACCATGCATCAGTAATCACATAGGCAAAGTTATTCAGCAGAATAATAAAGAATGGAATAACGAGAAGAATTCACCGGGCTTGCGATAGACCCTTGCAGACATGAGTTATTCCCAACATAATAATAAAGAATGGGCAAGGGTCATCGTATACGTAATTTGCACAGACAGGATATTCCAACAGAATAATAAAGAATGGAACAAGGTCATGCGTAATCTGCACAGATCGGATTTTCCAATAGAATAATAAAGAATGGAACGGTCATGCGTAATCCGCATGCAGATGAGGATGTTCCAACAGAATAATAAAGAATGGAATAACAATAGAATTCACCAGGCATACGATAGACCACACAGACAGGTTATTCCAACAGAATAATAAAAAATGGAATAACAGAAGAATTTCACCATGTATGCGGTACTTCGCATAGACAGGTTATTCCAACATAATAATAAAGAATAGAATAACAACTCTTACAAGTATTGAAAGAAATAACTCTCTTCATGAATACGAAAGAATAATACCCCTTACCTCAAAAGAAACTGGATACTGGAATAGTGAGGTAGCAGACTTCTCTTCTTCTTTCTCTCTATAATTTCTCTCTATAATAATTTCTCTCTATAGCTTTAGTGAATTGGTGAGAAATGAAGGAAGAATGAGCTTCTATTTATAGGAAAATATAGTTTCGATAATTGCACGTTTTGGGGCTCAAAATATTATAATATAATACCTTCCTCTTTTTCTTCATTTTTAATTTAGTCCTGCAAGTATTATCAAACTTGCACCACCTCCCCTAATAGTAAATAATGTGAATCAATAGTTCAATCATGTGAACCAATAGTTATAATCATGTGAAAATACGAATTACAATATAGTACCTCCATCTATACCTCCATTTTTAACTTAGTCATGCAAGTATTATCAATCTTGCACCAACTCCTATAATAGTACAAGAATATAAATCAATAGTACACACATGTGAACAAATAGTTAGAATCATGTGAATTAATAGCAATTAATTGCTCATTTATCCGATTAATTACCCGACTAGTCAGTAAAACTTCCAGAAATCAATTAATATCGAAATAAATATTGATTTCCACTAACACTAATAATTCCAACACGATGGAACTATCAATTTCATCTTTAATCAACACGAACTTATTCATCATTAATATTATAACTCACAATATTTAACAACCATGTCGTTCCCAGGAAAGAGGGGTCTTTCTGATAAGGATTTCTCCTTATTGGCCAAGCAATTAGATGACCAAACCTCTCCTCGATGTAACTTACAGACATTATAAATATTGCAATTTAATAATATGAATAACTTTGTCATCTCAATTATTGATTTAATAATATATCATATTATGCAGATAATACTGTGACAATAATTGAATCAATAATATGAAAGATATGATGCAGCAATTACTGTAGCAATAATTGAATATAACTGAGTGACTTCTCATGTAAGCATCAATAATCAATACCGTGTATACCGTGTGCTACTATGCAACCACGATTATTACTGTACTTTTACTACCGGGTAGTTCAACAGTTTAACGATAAAACTTCCGCCGTTATTTTTATAAAAAGATAATTCTGTAATTTTCTAACTATGACAATACTTCCGTTGTGGGGTCCACTAATGATTGTGCCATCGTACGAATATTTCCTGTTAAAACGAATATTCCCCGACCAATCGAATATTATATAACCACTTGTTTACTTTGCAAAATTTATAAATATTACCCACAACTATAACATTATATTATATCCACACCATAATATTCAAAAATATATTTCGAGAGAAATTAATCTTTATTCATAAAAGTTGGGGTCTTACAACTATTCACGGGGTACTATTCACTAGGTTACTATTCACCCGGGGTACTATTCATGACAAAAATTAATTTTTTTTCGGTCCAAATCATTTTTGATGCATTATTATTCTTGAATTTTATTCCACAAAGCAATATCATGTTGACAATTTAGATATTCTTGAATTCTAGATAAATTAAATTATAAAATCTTTAATATTTATCCTTGATCTGGTTTGATTGAATTTTTATATTATTGTCATCATCTTCATGCTTATATTGTGATGAAAGTCATCTTCTTTTTTTTTGCTAAATTTAAACTGTATTAAAATAAAAGAAATTATAAACCTCATGGAAAAACCCGATCAGAATATAGTATAGACATCATAGAACATGCCCTATGATGTCAGGACTATAAAAGATTACATGCATAATGCCCAAACAAAGCTATTACATAAACAATCAACCTATCATTTTTTACATAAGAGAGCAAATTTTCCATTGGTCTAAGGACACGAAATTCCCAGAAATCATGACAGTCAACCCAAAGCAACAGCTGAGAAGCCAACAGTGGAATTTCCTAGCCACCTGCAGTGTACATGTTCTAGCTAAGAAACAACACTAGATAAAAGTAGTCAAGCAAATTTTTAGACCCTGGACTGAAAAAAATGTTCACCCATATACTTAAACCAGGCCAGCAGCTATAAGAAACAAGCAGCATCGTCAGTTTCCAAAAAGGATAAATCTGGCTGCAGCAGCCAACCAATATGCACAGCAGCAATGAGTAGCAGAACTCCTTGCAAATAACTGGAGGCAAGCATAGCACTGCAGACATAGCTCATCTGCAGGCACAGCAGGCATAACCCACTCTGCACCTCTGCAGGTATAGCACAACAGTCACAACACCATTAACAAACTGTTGTACAACATTAACAAAGATTCACAGCAACCACACTGCAGGCATAACGCAACAGCCAGGATAGCTATGAGACCAGCAACAATAGGCAAATATAGAGAACCCAGCAACTCCCGAGGCAAATAAGTAGAGCAATAGCAGAAACTGCTCCACTAGCCCACCTTTGTTCAGACCATCAGCCACCACAAGCAATAGAAGCCCATAGGAAGCTTCCAAACAGTCATAGTGCCTCAACAAACTTGAGAGAGCAGCAGCTCATAGTAAGTGCCCCTTTCCACGGCCCAAACCCCAGCACCACTGACTGCAGCTGCTCAATCACACAGCAAACTGCAGTGATAACTCAGCCTACATCCTGTTGCAGAAGCAAAAACCCAGAGCAACTACCCTCACTAGTCCAAACAGAATATAGCACCTGCACAAAATAGATCCCTCACCACAGCAGAACATAGCCAACACCCTAAGAACCTCATAACATCAGTTGGGCCCCATAACTCAAGCCCAAAACTGACCCCAGCAATTTGCAGAAGAGAAAGCATTCTAGCCCAAACAGTAAAATGCAGTCAAAACCAAGCTGCATAAACTGCATACACGCCACTACAATAACCTGTAAGTAGACAACCAGCAGACTGCAGCAACACCAGCAGACAACCAGCAGACCAGAAATCCAGCAACACTGTGAAACCAAGCAGTAGCACCTGCAGCATCAACCCAAATAGGCCCAAGGAAATGCAGACCCTCCCCAAGCATAGCAGCTCGCACAGAGCAGTAGCAGATAACGTGCATCAACATGCACAACTCCAGCAACATTAGAGTACCGGAGTATCAGAAACCCAGAAGCCCAGCAGCAAAGGCAGTAGTAGATGGCACAACCCCAAGGACCAGGCCATGATCACAAGACAAGATGGCGAAATCTAAGTTTCTCCTTGACACGCTGAAATCTGAGATTACTATGCAGCTTGCACTTGATGAGGTTCAGGATATCCTCAACCATATTCGTCACAAGTATGGCTTTTTTGGAGAAAATTCTAGCGTTACGCTCCCTCCAAATTCCATAAACAACAGCAGCAAAGGCAAGATGAATAAGGCTATGAAGAAAATTTGCCCTAGGGTAACCAATAAGGAAATCAGTGATTGAGACCTAGATCCTAAAAGTACCTCTCCAATCACAATATCTGAGGACAAAGACAAGCACACGGTAGGAATAGTTGCAATGAAAGAATAAGTGGTCAAAAGTTTCTATGTCATTGCGACAAAGAACACATAAGGGATTAACTTGTATACCAAAGCCAGCCAGTATATCCAAAGTGCGTAACCCTTTGTGGAAAGAAAGCCACAAATTAAAAGAATACTGGGGGGTGAGTAGCTTGTGTCATACTAATTTAGCCCAGGGGACATCCATGCCGACCCTCCTAATAGACCGCTAAATAGAGGAGGCCTTAACCTCAATAGCTTTAGTGTCTTCCCAGAAGATCTGATCCGAGGAACTGGAGTCACAAAGCCTAGTATAATTAAAACCTTCCCTGAACTCAATAATATGATTTGAAGAAGGGAGGGACCAAGTCGAGTTACTGATAATATGGGTCTATAATTAGACATGGAAGAAGGATGTGGGACCTTTGGAACAAGGACAATGGCAGTGGAGTTTGTGCCACGGAGAAGACATCCAGACTTAAAGAATGACTGAATAGCAAGAGTGAAATCCCTTCAAACAATATTCCAACAGTGCAAAAAGAAGTTCACATTAAAGCCATCAGGGCTTGGGCTCTTATTTTTCTTCATAGACTTTAGGGTGGCAAATATTTCTTCATCTGAAATATCTCTTTCAATAGTGGCAGCTTGCTGCGTTGACAAGGAACTAACCAAAGGAAGGGAAAGGTTTTGCAGGTTAAGACAAAATCCCCGCTGGCCTGCTCCCAACACGGAGCTGAAGTGGTTAACTGAAATGTTTTGAATATCCTTTTGGTTGGTATGGAGCTGACCTTCAGAATTGACGATTTCCAGGACTTTGTTTTGGTTCCATCCGTTCTTTATTTGGTTATGGAAATAGCCTGAATTTCTATCCCCCTCCTTGAGCCATTGAATTCTAGACTTTTGCCGAAGCAACTTCTCCTCAGCACATAAAGCAGCCCAAAGGCTTTGAGAGAGCTCCCGCTGGGTAATGAGGAGGTTTAGGTCTGAGGGATTAGTGGAAATAGTAGTCTGAATCACATGAAGTAAGTTTCTAGCCTTTTCCATATTAGAGGACAGATTTTCGTTTGCTTTATTTAGACTACAGAGAGCTTGCTTAGTAGCTCTCAACTTCCCAGCCAAAATTTGCAAAGGATCTCCAAAAGCTACCCCACTCCAAGCCACAACAACCACATCATTAAAATTTGGAAGGTCAATCATGAAGTTAAAAAACTGAAAAGGTTTAGGAGTATAGGGCATTACCAAGCCCGTATGAACCACTGCAGGACAATGGTCCGAGAGATCTCTCCATGAGAAATGGGCATGAGCAGAAGGGAAACGATTCAAGCAAAGGCCATTCACCAAAACATGATCCAATTTTTTATATATCGGCTTAGTGTCACTAGAATTCCACCAGGTGAGCATAGTCCCAGAAGCACGGAGATCAGTCACATGCACGTCTGTAGAACAGTCCAAAAAATCCTGCATCCCGTAGTCCCAAGAAGAAACACCACTAAGAACCTCAGAAACAGAAAGAACCTCGTTGAAATCCCTAAGCAAACACCAAGGGGTAGAGATAGAGGGGGCCAGGGATCTCAAGTCCGACCAGAGGGATTTCCTTTCAGAAGGGGTGTTGAATAGACAATCGTAATATTTATTTCCAAATTAAGAGCTATAGCTATAACAGAGCAATGAATAAGCTGAGAGGATTTTGATAGAATATCCACTTTCCATATATTCGGGTCCCATCCAACCTAAACTCTCCCATTCGAATGATGCTCATAATTAAAATGCCAAATCCAATTAGATCGAATTACCTTTGAAGCAGAAATGGCTTTAGAAGCTTTGACCCTAGTTTCAACTAGGCCAACAAAAGAAATGTTATGCTTACACAAAAGAGCAAGGACACTATCCTACTTAGATTTCATATTTACACCTCTAAAATTCATAGAGAAAAAATTAACATAAAAAAGATAGGTTAAACTGGAGGTTTCCCCCGCCCCCCTCCTTTTATCTTCTTCTTTGAGGATTGTCCAAGATCCAGCCCACCTCTAATCTTGGATTTGAGTTCACGGCCAGCCTTTTCATCTATGAGCTTTAGCTTTCCTACGAGAGGATTGGGAGATGGAGTGCAATCAGTGTCTGAGAAATCAGGATTCCCCCCAGGAAGGCCAAGAGTATGGAAAGAGTTCGGATCAACACCAATTATAGGAGAGGATAGATTGTGTTGCTTCGAACCTTTGGAGACCAAAGTCCAATCTTGTGAAGGAATTTGAGAAGGGCCCGGGATAGGAGGGGGTTCAGAGTGTTGCCCAAGCTCAGGAGATGGCCCCGGGACTAGAGCAGCAGGAGCTACCACAGCCTGGGTTTTTGGGATCCATTTGTAGTTAGTTCTAGGGCATCTAACTAGGGAATGGCCAAAAGTCCTGCAATGGGAACATAGTTGAGGCTTGTTCTGATATTCGACTCTAACCGAGATTATCTTTTCTGTGTTGGATTCCTCATCAATAAAAACCAAGTCAATACTGCTCGGCAAGGCAGAGGAAGGAGAGATCTCAATGCATACTCTTGTGAAATTCATCGGTTCTAATTTTTCTGTGAGTTTGTCTGCAAAGAGGGGCTTACCCACAGCACTAGTAATATAACTAAGTCCATCTACCGAAAGATAAGACATGGGAATGTTATAAAACTTCACCCAGACTGGGGCTTTAGAACAGGTGTCAAAATGGAAGTCCATGCCTTCCTTCCATTGCTTTAGGCATAGGAGTTTGTTTGAAAAATACCATGGACCCATGGCCAACACATTATCCCTCTCCTTACATGATGCGAATTTGAAGATAAAGAATCCCTTATCCTGTAAGAAAATATTTTGAAGAGCAAACTTGTCCCAAAGATTGTGAGCAGTTTCATCAACTAGCTTGAAAGGTAACCAAGAGTGGAGGAAACCCCCCCTCCCCACAAGACTAGAACTACAAAGACCAATTCCTTTTAATAACACCTCAGAAGGAGGACGAACCATAATAACACCATTTTCAGATGAAGGAGAGGGGGCACATAGTCCAGCTTAAAGAGAGAGGAGGGCTCACCTTTAGCCACTACAGAAGACCAAGTCGGCTTTATCGGCTGAACAAGTCCCGGACTTCCTACCATTTGAGGGTTACCCAAAACAGAGGACTCCAGCCCCTCTGCAGCCACAATGGGATGCGAAATCCCACCAACAACCAAACCAACCCTAAAGGAAACTCCAGCTGAGCCTGCAGCCCCAGGAGTGTCCAAAGCAAAAGGGCTCGTGCAAGTCACCAAAGGGGTAACCTGTACCAAAGCAACCTTCAAGCCAGAAATACACAAAGGACTTTTGACAAACACATCCAGGTCATTTACAACGCGAGATGAGAGGGTCCCCCTTTTAGCAAAATCATTTAGTTGTTGAGTAGAGAACCCCTACGCATGAATGAACTCCATAAGAGTATTACATTTCTCCCTTTCGGTAATAGCATCAATACGTCCTTGTTGAGAGAGTTGTTGGGCCGCAATAAAAATCTCCTTCATGTCAGAACCCAGACTCAGTCCAAGACGGTCTATATTTTCACCATTAGAATCAGAACTCTCCGAGTCAGAAGTCACCACCAAAGCCATTTTAAGAGGGAAAGGGGTCGATTCAGCCATACTCAAGTCAGCCTCAAAGGGTGAATTTGGGTTTGACACCCCAACCTCAGCAACCAGAACCCTAGAAGGGACACTAGAGGAGTTAAAGCAGAAAGGTGATTAAGGTTAACCATGGCGATAGGGGAAAAGATGGGGACACAGAAGAAAAATTAGCCGGACGGGAGGAGGATGGCGGGGGAAGAGGATGGCGGGCGGAGGGTGGGGGAGAGGGGCTCTGATGAGAACGAAGGAGAGGGAGGAGTGAGATGGGGGAGCATGGAGGAAGGAGGGGAGGGAGCTAAAAAAGGAAAATAGAGAAGATTGGTAAAGAAAGGGAAATTAGGTGAGGTTGGGCGGGAGACGAGAAAGGAAATAAGGAATTGACAGAACTAGATGGAGGGGTAAACGGATGAAAGAGGTTTAGAGAGAAGGGAGAGAAGCATCCTAGAGAGAGAGTAACCCATCATCAATAACTTCCAATTTCCTTGTCCATCGCCAACTTTTCTTTTTCTTAGAGTTGATCTCCAAGGTTGATTTGATGTTCGACCTGAAAGTCATCTTCAGCCAAGGGTGCAAAGATAAACTGTTGATTGGTATGATTATGACCAGGGATTATTCGATGTAATCATGACCTGTAATGTTACAAGTGATGTGGATTATTAAGCCGAGTCTCAGTGATAGTTGTTGGTATGATCATGACCATGCGTTTTCTTCGGCCAAGGGTGCAAAGATGAATTGTTGTTTGGCATGTTCATGACCATTGGTGAAAACACGAATATCATTGGCCCGTAGTGCATGGATAATTTGTTGTCGTGATACTAATGAATATCTTATTGGGCTAGTTGACCTCACCCTTTCTTTCACTGTTCTCTTTAGGAAATGAGAATATAGTTGGGACGAGTCGGAGAATGGAGGATAAATCACTTTTTGGTCATTGTACTAGGGTCCGGTTTTCATTGTGGTTACCGAAACTTTTTTTATTACAATCAAATAACTGTACTGTGAAATATTACAAAATTGTCATTAATTTTAATTTCCCTCCAAAAATCAGACGGAAATGCTTAGTAGACTAACAGAATCCAAGTGGCATTGAGGTAGCACGTAGGGTCTACTCCCACGTGGATCTGTAGTTAAATGTAATATACTTTTAAGTTCTTGTCTTAGGGTCCAGATTTTCATTGTAGGTTCTTAGATTTTTTTTATTACAATCGAATAAATGTCTTTCTCAAAAATTACAAAATGGTCATTACTTAAAAATTATTATTATTTAAAAATGTTGAAAGTCGATGTTGAAATTATTATTATTTAAAATTATTATTATTATTATTATTATTTGAAATTATTATTATTAATATTTTATTATTATTTTCAAAATTATTATTATTACTATTATTATTATTTTGAAATTATTATTATTAAAGATAATAAATTTTACTACTCCACTTTGTTTAAAGGGGATAATACACTTTTGGTTACTATACTTGAGGGTCCAAATATAATTAATTTTATAAAATTAAAATTTTTATAAAATTAATTATTATTATTATTAATTAAAAATTATTATTATTATTATTTTGAAATTATTATTAATACTATTATTATTATTAAAAATTGTTATTATTATTTTAAAATTATTGTTATACAATACTATTAATTTTACTCTGAAGTTCTACATATTATTAAAATTATTATTATTAATAGTATTTGATTATTATTATTATTATTATTTTAAAATTATTATTATTAATAGTATTTTATTATTTAAAAAGAAAAAGCCCCCTTTCTTTTATTGATTATGATGAATCTGATAAACTCTTTTTTTTAATCAGAGTTGCCGGAGAATCCAACAACCACTGCCTGCCACCAAGAGCGCAAGTGGCTAATAATAATAATAATTTCAAAATAATAATAATAATAATAATATCAAAATAATAATAAATAATAATAATTTTTAAGTAAGGACCATTTTGTAATTTTTGAGAGTACAATTATTCGATTGTAACAAAAAAAGTTTCGATAACCACAATAAAAATCGAACCCTAGTATAGTAACCAAAAAGTGTATTACATTTGACTACGTGATCCACGTGAGTGGACCCCAACACCCTGAACTTGGATTCTCAGTAGTCTACTAAGCATTTCATTAAAATTAAAATTAATGACTATTTTGTAATATTTTGAGTACGATTATTAGATGTAATAAAAAAGTTTCAGAACTACAATGAAAACCGAAAAGACAATGACCAAAAATGATTTATCCCTCAAAAGAATAGTACTTTTAGCTGGAATATCAGATATAACGTTGAAAGAAACTTGCACCGTATAGCAACACTCAAAGTATCAAAATAGTCACAAAAATACGCTAGATATTATAGAGAGAGAAAACTTCAGTTTCTGGTGTGATTTTCAATTCTAAAGCATCCTATTTATAGGAAAATGCTTAGAACACCAAAGCAGAAAATTTAATAAAATATTATTATTTTTAATAAAAATTCCTACGCACACCTTTGAAATCTGATTTCAGAATTTTGCAACATCAAGTGGGTCCCACCAATACACAAAACATGTTTTAAATAATTTTTGTAACAAAATCAATTTAGACTCAATAATTCAGAACTTCAATAATTCATAATAAATAGCCCTTTTATCAGAAAAATTCAATTATGTCCATTTCATAGAAAATTCACTTCTCTACAACTTTGCAGAAGAAAGTTTTTCCAAATTCCAAACAGAAATTGACCGAAATCCACATACAGACGATTTTGTAGACTATAATCAAATTTCAGTCAAAATGGGGTCCATTAACACACAAAACATGTGTTAAACATTTTTTATAACAAAAATACTCTTCCTCCTCATTTATTCATATATCACACATTCATTATAAAAATATCACCATTATTATATTATTGTAATATAATAATATATTTAAATAAATTATTAGAAAAGATAAAATATCAATTTTCAACAATTGTCACTTTAAAAATTTTCTCCATCTATATCCACATAAAATGAATATTTTCTTATCATATAAATCAATAATTAATTATTCACAAATAATATTACAAAATCACAATCTTGATGACGGTAGTTCCAGGAAGAGGGGCTTTCAATAAGGATTTCTCCCCATTGGTAGCATGATTAGGTGACCAAACCTCTCCTTAGGCGAACTTTCTAGATATTGCCAATAATGCTATCTAATAATATTATTCAAATAATATGAATTATTGATCTGATAATGGAAAATACTGTGTAGTGACAATTATTGAAACAACAATAATATAAAATATCACCGTAGCAATTATTGAATCAATAAAATAAAATATTGAAAAGTAATTATTGTAACAATTATTGAGTAGTGCCTTCTTACGTAAGAATCAATAATTGGTGCAATAATCTGGTATTCTCTTGTGGCAACAACGCAGACATCGTGTTTTAACCACCGGGTATTCCAACAAAGATAATCTGTATTAACGGTAACCATTACGTCGTTATTTATAAAAACTCAAACTTATCGTTTTCTTCATCCAATCTCTTTCCGTTATGGGGCCCACAAAAGGTTGCTCCGTCGTACGAATATTCCCCGACAGGAAGAATATTCCACAACCAAACGAATATTCCTCGACAAGAATGAATATTTTATAACCACTTGCTTATTTAAAATATTTGCGCATTTTACCCATAACTAACCACATTAATCAAACCAACCCCTTTACTATTTTCAAAATAATAATTAGAGAAATTCAATTTCATTTATAATAAGTTGGGGTCTTACAATACAAATGAATATCTTTGGCCCGTAGTGTAAAGATGAATATTTGATTCAAGATGTATATTGATTGATGTTACAGGGATAAAATATTGATGATGGACTTTTAAATTCATAGATGATAGTAGATTTCATTCTCTACTTAACTCTTCTAATGAATTGTTGTTTCCGCTGCAGTTGTTGATCTAAAACTTGTTGTTTATTATATTCTATCAGATTTTTCTCTATTGAAGACTAAGGATAATTTGTTGTATATTATCTTAGTCATAATATTCTTTACTAGGCAAGTTGAGCTCACCCTTTTCCATTTTGTTCCATTTTTCTTATCAGGAAGCGAGAATATAAAGGAACCGATTCGGGTATAGAGTGATGGTCTGAGCAGTTGTTTTAGCGATCCTCACTATTTTTGTAAAATAGTGCATCAATAATTGTAATGAGGACTTTATTTGAGTGTGGATATTATCAGAAGACAATATTTGTATTTAAACTCACAGTATGTGTTGTCGTATTTTGCACGACAATTGTAATAATAAAGTTGTAGTTGTTTTCTATACCATGTATTTGGCGACTCGGAATGGGTTGGGTGGATTGGACCTATTTTGGGGGCGTCACATTTATTATCAATCTTATATATGTCATGTATAATGTTTTACACAAAACTCCATTGATGAATGTTTTAAAAGTTTGAAAACATAATCAAACTACCTACTTTGATCAGCCATAACATTTTATATGATTATCCGTTTCCCGTGATATTGATATCTATGCGTAGTACGCGTTTGTAAGCTTTCTAACGATATATTATACGTTTAAATCGGACTTATATAGAATGGGATATAGCTTCTCAAAGTTTAGATCGCGAAAGGGTAAATTTGAAAATTATGGATTCTAAAGGTTGAAGGAGAAGTGCAAGTCGCAGTCTCGGACATAAATATGTGCACTACACCTCCTTCATGAAATCTCCTAAAATAAAGTTTTAGCATACCATTGGACTTAGAAAAAAAGGAAAAGATCAGAATGAAAAAAGTTGTGTTGCGACGTAGCGGTAGAAAGCGGCTCGTGAGGCTCCTTGTGTGGGAATAAACTGCGATACCCATGAGTGTTGTGATACCCACGCTTTGCGGTTGCCTTGTTGTAACGTGGCGTGTAGCCTTATCTTTAAAGGCAACTGGCTCGTGCCTTTGATCGCTTTGACTCGATTCATACGACCGCTCTGGTTAACCTACGTTCTCGACCCTGTTCGCCAAAAAATTATTATTATTTATTTTATTTTCAGAAAATGATTTTATAATTATTTTTTGCATAGAAATTAATTAAAAATAGTTATATTGATTATTAAATTCTGTAAATTTTAAAGAAATTAATTATTAGCATATAATTAATGTTTCTATTAAAATTTTAAAATATTCATATATTTTGATAATTTTTGGTTAATTTCTAATATATTAAATAATGGTTTATTAATTGTGAAAATTAGCAAACTTATTAGAAAAATTCCAAGAAAATTATAGTACACTTTTTATGAAGTTAAGATATTGTTGTAAAGTTTTTGACAAAAATTAATATGTTTGGGTATTTTTGGTTAATTTCCAATTATTAATGCGATAGTTAATTAATTATGATAATTAACAAATTTGTCAAGAAAATTCCAAAAAAACTACAGTAAACTTTTTACAATGTTAAGTTACTGTTGTAAATTTTTTGGGAAGAAATTGAAATATATGGGTATTTTGGTTAATTTCTAACTAATTATGCAATGATTAATTAATTGTAATAATTAACATAATTATTAGAAAAATTTCAAAAAAATACAGTAACATTTTATGATGATAAGATACTGTTGAATTTTTTTTGGAAGCATGTTAATGTGTTTATATCATACTTGGTATATTAATTGAGTAATATTTCCTTTTGTTTAATTCCCTTTGTTTATATTTTGATATATTAATCACTGGTTGTTGGAATTAAGTTACAATGCTATAATTACATATACACCCTTATTCCTAGTGAGAGTAATTTAGGTGGTAGTAATTTAATTAAGTTATTTCCTAAATTACATGTCTTATGCGTTAAAAAATTAAATTTAAATAAGTAGGCATTCATACGAATTGTGATTCCAAAGCCTGATGAAGTCTCCCTCTTGTATTTATGTCCCATTATTTTTATGTTAATTTAGTTCATGCGGCAAAGATGATTTATATATTGTGGTGAACTAATCGAATATCTCTAATAAGATTCTCTCCCTTTTTTCTTTTCCCAAAAGAAAAATGGACACGGCTAGGTTGCATCTCTTAACTACCAAATTCGATAGTTATACAAAGAAAGTTGAGCACACCTTTAAAGAACATCTTCAAGTCATGTCAGATATGATTGAAACGTTATGAGTTGCTAATAACCGTTTGTTAGATGAACAACACATTCGGGTAGTGATACGCTCATTTTTTGATAATTGGAACAATCTCAAGGTTAACATAGCTCAAAATGAAAACATTAAATCTTTGGAGGATATTTTTCATCACCTTGAGCGCTTAGAAGCTGAGCAACTGGAGGTTGAGCGTTTAAGGACTAAATGACTAGAAGATGAATGCTTAAAAGCTTAACAAATAGAGATTGATAATGTTAATGCACCTCAGAAGGTTGTAACTGCTAGTGAGAAGGACAATGCCAAGTTGATTTGTTACAACTGTGACACAACAGGACAGTTCTCTCGTGATTGCACTGAGCTGAAGAAGATACTCACTTGTCTTGATCAAGCTATGTGTTTAGTATCTTCCACTATTTTTGTCGCTCATTCTCTCCATGCGTGGATTGTAGATTTTGGAGCAATGGACTACATAGCACGTGATCAGACTAGGTTCGTGGAGTATCGTTGAGTTTCAGCTGGCAGAAAAGTACTAATGGGGAATGACTCCAGTGTTGATGTGCTAAGAATTAACACTTAAAAATTGGAGATGCGAGGATGCTCTGCATTGATTCTTCACGATGTACTTTATGCACCAGATGTTAGACAAAATTTATTTTCTGTTCTTGCAGTACTTAGTTTAGGCTACTCTATTCTTTTTGAGAATAATGGTGTTGTAATTTCTCGTGGGAGTGAAATTTATGGATATAATTTTATTTCTAATGGTTTTATGGTTTTAAATACTATTAGTTCTAGCGTTAATAGTAATCATTCTTATTCCTTGCTTGTTGAAAATGATCATGATAGTTCAATTAAATGGCATGCTAGATTAGGTCATATTGGACATGATAAAATGACTAGGTTAGCTCGAGCAGGTCATTTAGGCCCACTTGCTAAGGTTAATCTACCCACTTGTGAACATTGTTTAGCAAGGAAATCAATTATAAAACCATTCAGTAAAGCCACTAGGGCAAAAACACCCTTGTAACTCATTCACTTAAACATCTGTGACCCTATGAATGTGAAAGCAAGTCATGGACGTTCCCACTTTTTCATAATAATAGATGACTATATGTGCTTCAGGTACACTTTCTTGATATCTCATAAGTCTGAAGCATTAGATTGCTTTAGACGTTATTTGATTGAGGTCAAGAAACTGTTAGATAAAAGGTTTAAATCACTTTAAAATGACCAAGGCCGGGAGTATCTGTCCGATCAGTTTAAAGAACTATAAGGAAAATGGGATAACCATGCAACTGAAAATCCCTAGAACTCTATTACAAAATGGTGTAGTGGAGAGGGGGAACCGATCATTATTAGACATGGTTAGGTCTATGATGGCACATGCAAATTTGCCTATCTCCTATTGGGGTAATGCATTATTGACTGCGATGTATATACTTAATCGTGTGCCTTCAAAATTGGTTCAGTCCACCCCATATAAAATGTGGACTGGTAGAAAGCCTGAATTTAGAGATATGCGGTCTTGGGGATCGACAGCTTACGTGCACAACACTTCTCATAAATATGGGAAGTTTGGGCCTAAGGGGTAAGAAGTGCATCTTTATAAGACATTTTGAACACTCCAAAGGCTATGTGTTCGTTGGAGAGTAGCCTGATGGGATTGTATCCGAGATAGAGTCACAAGATACGAATTTCCTTGAGATGGATTTCCCTAATAAAGGTGATGTGAGCAAGGAGATGAAACTTTATGAGATGAAGGAAGATTAGGACACCCCAAATCGTATAGTAGAGACCGAAGAAACTACTCTCCAGGCTCCTGTAGATAGTGGGAGTGACATGCCTTCGAGTAGTTCTCTTCTATCAAATAAGGAGTCTTTTGTTCCTCAAATGTGTAGAAGTCAAAAAGGTAACATTCCACGTCGTCTTTTTGAGATTGAGGGGAATGCCTTTATGGCTGATGCGTAGGATGATGTGGAACCTCGATCTTATCAAGTTGCTCTATCATCTACTACAAATGATAAGTGGATGATTGCAATAGAAGAAGAGATGGAGTCCATGAGGACTAATCAAGTATGGGACTTGGTTGACCTTCCACCAGGGCAAAAGGCTATTGTGAACAAATGGATTATTAAAGTCAAACGGAAGGCGGATGGTTCCATTGAAAGGTATAAAGCTCATCTGTCATGTAGCCAAGGGCTACTGTAAGACCCCAACTTTTTATGAATAAAGATTAAATTTCTCTAAATATTATTTTTGAATAATAAGGTGTTGATTTGATATAATGTTGTAGTTATGGGTAAAATATACAAAATTTGCAAAGTAAGCAAGTGGTCATAAAATATTCGTTTTGTCGGGGAATATTCGTTTTAGTCAGGAGATATTCTTTTTGTCGGGAATACTCGTACGACGGCGCAATCATTGGTGGATCATATAACGGAATAACTGTAGGATATAGAAAGCGACAGAAATAACCTTTTTATAAAAATAACGACAGAACTTTTACCGTTAAAACTGTTGAAATACCCGGTGATAAAAGTACAGTAATACGCATGGTTACACAGTGGCACACGGTATTGCACAGTATCCCTGATTATTGATTCTTACGTAAGAAGTCATTCAATAATTGTGTTAGTCCCGGAGGCACAATAGTTATCTAGAAGGGGGGGTTGAATAAATATTAAAAAAATTTTCGTTTTACTTTGTCAATTTTGATAATGATTTAAACACAGCGGAATTAAGGTTTGTTTGATCTCCCTTTTAGATATAGTGAGTTAATGAGAGTGAGACAGTTATAACAGTTATAGCAGTTATAGCAAGAATAAAATAGACACAACAATTTTAAGTGGTATAGAGCACTTAAAGCTCCTAGTCCACTCTTCTACTCCTCGAGTAGGAAATCCACTAAGGATGTCTTTTACACTTTACGAATCTCTGATTCCTTCTGACCCGATGGTCTAGGAACTTTTAGTTCACTCTTGAACTCTTCAAGTCCAAACAGACTTGGCTCTTCATAGTTCACTTAGAACTCTTCAAGTCCTTGACTTGGAACTCTTACTTTAGTTGATTGGTAGTTGTTGAGTTCTTGGTGGTCTTTACTCGATTCTTGAATTAGGCTCTTGTTGAAAAAATGAGTAAGCTATGTAAGCTTTCTTTTTCTTAGATCGTAGAGTTGAGCGTTGAGTATTCTTTTTTTTTGTTCAATTGCTTGCTTGCTTCTATCATCTGCAGATGTCTTACATATATGTGATCTTTGAAATCTACCTGTCGAATCCATCCGTTGAAGCATTTAATGCATTTGACATTTCTGAACTTTGATGGAGACTTTACGCATATCTTAAAATGCATTACATTATGACATAGCGTGATCGCTTTCTCACTAACTTTGAAAAAGGTGTTTTCTCTCATCCCGTGGTCTTCTCCTTAGCTTCTTCAATCGTCTTTTTGTTGCATACTAAGGATATTTTCATTCCATTGGGACTGGTGATTACTTCAACATTTGTAACCCATTCCACATTTATTAAGATTTTATCTTTGAACAAATGACCAGGGTCCACAACTTCTGACACAGCCAGATGATACTCTACGATTCTTATCGTGGTGTCTTGCCACCTTGGTGCATAATGCAACCAAATAAGAACACTACGATTTCTCTTAAGGGCTGGCACACTACGATAATCACTTGCTTGCATTGCGGGCTCTACGTCTCGAGAAACTGCTGTGATCTACGAGTTGAAAACCGACAAACGTCTGAACCACCACCACGATTTCTAAGTTGGCTTAGGCAAATGTCTGGACCATACTATGATCTCTTAGTTGACTTCGGTAAACGTTTGGACCACACTACGATCTCTGAGGAATCCCTTCAAGGCAGACATACTACGATCCTTGATGCTCTACGATTCTGCCTTGGCTTCTGCAAGTTCTTGATCAGCTCAATAGATTGCAATTTTATTGAAGCCTATCTATTACATTTTATAGATCATCCTAACATCTTTGATCTCTTTATCTATACATTCATTTACATAATGATAAACATTAAAAGCTTAGATCAACCTAATAATTTGATCTATCACTAAGTCCTTGTACATACATTCATAGAAGGACTTTACATATAATCATGAGCATTTACTTTAAACATCAAATCACAACATGCACTCTTCCAACAATCTCCCCCATTTGATGTTGACATAACCAAGGAGATTTGTTGTCATGATTATCAAATTCTATATGTAGTTACAACAAAGTAAATACCACTTAATATTTTAGTGAGCAGCTGAAATTTCTAGAGAATAAGCATGAATTTATTGATGTTTGAAGATAGATATTACATTTAAGCTTGACTACATCAATAAGAATTAAAATTCAACTTATCTCTATTTCTTTAGCCTTTTTCCTCGTGGAGGATTTGCATACTCCTCAGCTCTCCTTTTCTTGCTTGCTTCGTCTCTCCTGGCTAGATCTTCTAGCTCACTTGGACTTAGTCTTGGATTGTGATCATGCCTATTCATGAATGCAGGATCTCCAATTGGCATTCTTAGGCCTGTGGTGGTCACTTCTTATGAGCTGGGAGTTGTCCCTCGACTCCTTAATGGTTGAGCCATGATGATTAGATCATGATCGGATCGTTGAGTATGATGGCCAGATCATGGAGTCTGTTGGTGATACTGCCTTGGAGGAAAATTCCTGGAAGATTGAGCAGAAAAGGTGTCTCTGCCTCTGCCTTTGCCTTGATCCCCTTTCCCTTTATTCTCCCCCTTTATGTCAGCATCAAGGGTTCGAATGTCTTTTGAGAGGCGAGTCATTCCTTGGACAAGCTCGTTGAGTTGACTTTGAGTTTGAGCAATGTCCTCTCGATTTTCTTTGATCAGAGCATCAGATCGAGCTTCCCTTTGTTGAAGGACGGCTAGAATATTGTCAGTTTGCTGTCCTTGGCTGACGTAAAATTGTTGGAATTCTTTTACGGAAGTTTGCAGATTGAAGAAGCTCTCCATCATAAGTTTATTCTGAGCTTCTTGAGTGGACTGTAAGACAAGAACAACATCCCTATGTCTTTTGGCTGCGAGAAAGTGGATGTCATCCCTGTCCTTTATGCTCTTAATCATTTCCTTGGTGATCTCCTTAAGCTTTTTTGTGAGCTCAGAGCTTAGGGTGATTGGGAAACTATTTGCAGCATTGATCATTGTTGTTAATCTCATTTGAATGAGTTCAGTGTATTCTTCAAGACTATAATCGATTTCCTTGATCACTTTCTTGGACATTTCTGACAAATCGATTTTGGTGGACAGTTCTGAAAGAAGTTCATTGAGTTGGGGAATTTGTGAAGGATGGGGTGTTCTCTTGTATTGATCTTGTAATGAGTAGAGGACAAGATCAAGGTTGAAGTATTCATTTGTGGATGAGGAGGGAATATCGGATGGAGGGGCCTGTGTATGGGTGTCTGGAGTAGGTGGCTCTACAATTTGAGCGAGGGACTCTACGTTGGGGCTAGAGTCAGTAATCATAGAGATGAGAGGAGTTGGGATCAGTACAAAGTTGGACATATTTGGTTCATCATTTATAGAATTTTGAGATTCTGTAACTGGGAATTGAGTTAGTGGATTAAGAACTACTTCCAGCCAGCTTGGAAATTCATAAAATTGGCTGAAGAAGGATAGTGGATAGTGATTAACTCTTAACAAGATTGGGATAGATAATACCTCATGTACCATTCTTGAAGAGGGACCATTTGTGATCAGCTGTTTGACAAAGTTGAAGTTGCTTGGAAATCCATGAGCTAGCACAGAGATGGCTGGATATTCTTTGAAGCTCCAAAACATGTAATTCCAGGAGTATAGAATTTGACCTTGATGAAAAGGCATCATGGGTAGATAGGAGAATAGTTGCTCGTAGTTAGCTTTTCGATACCCATTAATGCCCACAGCTATGATCTCAACCTCATCATCTTCGTCATATTCCCTGTCTTCATTCAAGGATTCCACTATTTCAATGGCTTCATTTTGTTCTTGCTCTGGTTCTCCCTTATTTTCTGCGAGGAGCGATGCCTTACATCATCATGGGGATATCATGAGGCTCCCCCTCAACATGATCATCCTTCTGCAAGACTAGTAGTTCCCCTTCAGCTGGAATATTTTCTAGGGTGATAACTTTAGGTATCTCCCCCTCAGCTTGAGCTTTGTCCTTTTGGCTTTCTCTGGATAGTTCCTTTTCAGCAGCCATCTTTTTATCTTCCTCTTTGAGTACCCTTTCATTGATAAGGATGTACTTCTTAACCAATTTTTGTCTTGGTTTTCTAGGCTGAGCCACAGCCTCAGGACTTCCTTGAGCTTCAGCTCTGTCCTGTTGGTCAGCCAGATTCTCTGGTGCAGCAACTTCCTTAGGAGAAGCATCTAATCTGGTTTCTTCGATCGGTAGAGACTCTACGATCGAGGAGACATATGGTTTCTTTGATTTTTGACTGTTTTTGTTCTTCTTCAGCAACTATGAGATGGTGGCTCTGTCTTCATCTGCCTCAACCTACTGTTCTTTTCTTCTTAGGATTCTCAGAGCCTCAATGTCAGAGGACTCGACAGGTTTATAAGTGGTAGATCCTTGGGGTTCTTCTGCCATTTGAGCCTTTAGCTTCCTCTTGCCCTTGCTTTTTCTGACCAGGGCAGAGGATTCTTCCTTATTAGTTTCTTCTTCATCTTCTTCAGTCTCCCTAACAACAGACATATTCCCTGGAATCCCTGACTCCTTTGCATCAGCTGTCCTTCCACTAGATTCAGACATCATTCAATACATTTTAGTGGATTTCTTTTCCGGTTCTCGAGCGATTCTTTGGGTCATTAAATGCATTTGGATTGATTGATTCTCCTTCATCATCCTCTATCTTATCTCCCAAAGCAGACTGTAGGATGATACTGATGAATCGCCCGTAGAGCATATTCCTAGAGCTCTTTGACTTCTTCGAACTGAGAATCCACTTCCCAATCCATTCAAGCAACAGTGCTCCATAGTTAAGCTGTATCCCACAACTGATGGCTGTCATGAGCTTGAGTACATGCTTCGTTCTGTAATCGTGGCTTTGAGCTCTTGCAGCATATGCATTTTCCAACAATGTCAACCAAAAATTCGTACCTCTGAGGAAACTCCTTTTTCTTGTATCCTTTGACAATGGGGAATTTCTTGTGATGCATCCTTTTAAGTTCCTCATGTAAATCTATGCCATCTATGAGCGAAAAACCCTTGATTTGAAACCTAGGGCTGGGTTGATATCCTCGACCTTGACTTTGATTTCCCGTCCTTGACTTTCGTAGTGATGACGTCGTTTTTGAACACACCATTTCTGTAGAATTCTTTTACTAGCTTAGGGTAGATCAATGTGGCCGTACCTAGAGCCTCTTCAAGACCAGCCTTCTTTATTAATGATAGAGTTTTATGAAATTTGGATTCAATTTGTTTTTAGAACTCGTCAAGCAGAGTCTCAGAAATGAGAGATGATATTAGAGGCATGCCATTGATTTCTTTGCAAGGAGTATGGTTATCTCGAACTTTTTCTTATGATTTAGGGTTTCTGTTTATAGAGCGAAAGAGAGAGATGAGCTTTTTGAACTTCTGATTTTAAAAAAATGCGTTTTTCAATTTGTACTTGTAACTTCCCTCTCTCCATTTTGCTTAGTGGGGCAGGTGTCGAATTCTGCTTGGCTCTACGGATCTGAATGAGGAGGATTGTAATAATTTTCCCTTAGCTCCTTCTGAGCTAATGTGTCCTTAGGAAAGACTACGATCATTGAGGTAGTCCTTGTAATCGTCGAGTCTGCTCAGCAATCGTCGAGTCTGACTGGGTCCTTGCGATGTACTTTTGACTTGGCATTCTTCTCGGTTTAAGGTAGCTCAGGAAGGGCTAACCTCATGGAATGAATCAAGGTTTAGGTTTGTCCCTGAGGCGCTTATCAGAGAGATTGCTTTGTTTTGTTGGAATTTTGTCATCACAGGAGGCTCCTTTGTTATTCCACTATTGAGTCTGTGTTGCGATCGTTGAGTCTGCACTGCGATCATTGTCTTTCATGTCACTGCAGCTCTACGATCGTGGACTTCCTTTTATCATGTCTACGATTTCAAACATAGCCTTTTATATCTGCATGGTTAGCACAAACTAGAGCATAGATTTCATGGTTGTAAATTAAGCATTCCTAGCTCACTTATTAATTTGTTGAACCTGGATTCATCTAAAGGTTTCGTAAAGACATCACCAAGTTGATTTTCAGTAGGGATATATTGTAAGGATATGGTTCCATTTTGCACATGATCCCTAATGAAATGATACCTTATTTCTATATGCTTAGCCCTAGAATGCATGACAGGATTATGAGTTATTGCTATGGCACTTGTGTTATCACAGTGAACAGGTATGGATCTGAATTCAAACCCATAGTCTACTAGCTGATTTTTCATCCATAGGATTTGAGCACAGTAGCTGCCAGTAGCAATGTATTCAACTTTTACAGTTGAGGTAGATACTGAGTTTTGTTTCTTGCTGAACCAGGACACAAGTCTATTTTCTACTAACTGATAGGTGCCACTGGTACTCTTGGGGACCCAAATCTGCTTGATTTTGGGTCTCATATGCATGGAATTAAAATGGCACTTTGCAGCCTTGTGGCCAACTCCATAGCACACAAAACATCTAATATGATGCATGTTTGTGTATATGTGAGAATTCTTCCTCCATTTGGACTTTTGTGGATCTTTAGTCATTTTTCTGTTAAGCTAATTTTCCTTCTTCCATGTGTCCTTGTGTTTTATGATTTGTGAGGACTGTACCTTACCTCTACTGTACTTTCCCAGTTGGTTCGTAGATTTGGTCTTACTTGACTCTACGATCCTTCGAGGTTGGTGATTAGTGGTTGGGTTACCCTTCTCTTTTCTGAAACCCAGGCCAACATGGGATCCCTAACTTCTTGGAATATGGATTAAATCAGTAGAGCAGAGTTTGACTGGCTCATTCTTCTGTGAGGATTTCACAAATATAATGCCTCTACTAAAATTTGAAGCATTACTAGTGCTAGTTTCCTTTACTTTTTCCACACATGGCTCTGAGGCTGATTCCCCAAAGCCTAAATCTGTTATGTCAGAGATACTTCTCTGGTTAGAGATTAGGGAGTCCATGGATGAAGAGGATTTATTCCATGTAGAGATTGTCTTTTCTAGTTCCTCAATTTTAGAGGTTAGACTTGACTCTCTTTTTACATTGAGCTCATTGGTCTGTTTTAAGAGCTTATTCTCAGCTTCAAACTTGGAGAGAGAATCAGAACTTAGAAAGGTTGTTTTCAGTTCTTCTTGAACTTTTTTTTTCTCCTTTTGAAGAAGTGAATAATCCTTAGTCAGAACTCTAAACCATTTCATGTATTGATGCAGATCAGATGTTATGCCATGCAGTGCAGTTCTTAAGTCATCAATGTCTACATCAGGAGAGTTGAAGTCAAATACCTCATCTATACTTACTTCGTGTATGTTGGAGTTCTGTTTGTCCTTTGCATTCTTGGCCATCAGGCAAGGATTTGCCATTTAAGGATCTTCATCATCTCTAGATTTCGGAGTTGAGTCATTGTCTGAGTCACTCCACGATCCTCCAGCTACAAGGCCTTTATCTTTTTTCTGAGGCCTTTTGTTGCCTTTGTATTCTTTCTTTGAATGTGATTTCTTCTTCAGTTCTTCTCTGAGAGGTTTGTTGCAGTTGGCAATGAAGTAGCCAGGTTTCTTACAATTGTAGCATAGATCATTCATTTGTTCACAGCTCTCGTAGTTCTTGACTTTCTTTAAGCTTCTTGGGTTTTCCTTGACGCATGAACCTTCTGAGTCTCTTCACCAACATTGCAAAGTCCTCATCATCATCTTCATAATAGTCAGAGTCAACTTCAGTGTTGACTTTGGAGGTGTTTTCAGTTGCTTTGAGAGCAACACCTTTATCCTTCTTTCTTTTTGAGATAAGTTTACGCTTTCATTGAGTGACAGCTTCATTAAGTATAAGAAGGTTGCCATATAAGTGTTGAACAGTCATTTCATGTAGATTCTTCGACTCTCTAATAGCATTGGTTTTGGCATCCCACTTGCTTAGTAAGGCTCTCATGAACTTTATGATTAGATCTTTGTTTGGATAGATCTTTCCATAAGCTCGTAGAGAGTTGAGCAGAACATTAAATCTCTCGTAGGGTAGCGATGGCGTTTTCTCCTTGAACGTGGGCAAACATCTCATATTGTTGAGTCAAGAGAGGATTGTTTTGTTTTCTCGACTTCTTACTCGTTCCTTCATGCATGATGAGCAATGCTTCCCAAACCTCCTTTGCTGTTTTGCTGTTGACCACGTTTTCCAACAGATCATCTTCTAAGGATTGGAATAAGATGTTCTTAGCCTTTTTATCAAGTTGAACAGCTCTCTTCTCGTTTTCTGTCCATTCTCCTTTGACCTTGATTTGTATTCTGTTTGGATCGTCTATAATTGGTGCAAGCTTTGTAGGAACGTAGGGCCCATTCTGAATAGTTTCAAATAGATCTTCATCTATTGAGTCCATGTAGGCTTGTATCCGAACTTTCCAGTTGGAGAACTTGTCTTTGTTGCACATAGGTGGCTTGCTGTCTCCTCCAGTCTTTGATTCGCTTGTAAGTGTGCCATTGGATCTACTCAAGCTTTGTAAGCTATATAATAGAACCTGCTTTGATACCAATTATTAGTTCCCGGAGGCACAATAGTTATCTAGAAGGGGGGGTTGAATAGATATTAAAAATATTTTTATTTTACTTTGTTAATTTTGATAATGATTTAAACACAGCGGAATTAAGGTTTGTTTGATCTCCCTTTTAGATATAGTGAGTTAATGAGAGTGAGATAGTTATAACAGTTATAGCAGTTATAACAGTTATAGCAGTTATAGCAAGAATGAAATAGACACAGCAGTTTTAAGTGGTTCAGAGCACTTAAAGCTCCTAATCTACTCTTCTACTCCTCGAGTAGGAAATCCACTAAGGATGTCTTTTACACTTCTCGAATCTCACTGATTCCTTCTAGACCGAATGATCTAGGAACTTCTAGTTCACTCTTGAACTCTTCAAGTCCAATGAGACTTGGCTCTTCATGCGATTCACTTAGAACTCTTCAAGTCCTTCTAACTTGGAACTCTTTATTTGATTGATTGGTAGTTGTTGAGTTCTTGGTCGGTCTACTTCGATTCTTAGTTAAGCTCTTGTTCAAAAGAACTGAGTAACTATGCAAGCTTTCTCTTTTTCTTAGATCGTAGAGTTGAGTGTTGAGTATTCTTTTTTTTGTTCAATTGCTTGCTTGCTTCTATCATATGCAGATGTCTTGCATATATGTGATCTTTGAAATCTGCCTGTTGAATCAATCCGTTGAAGCATTTAATGCATTTGACGTTTATGAACTTTGATGGAGACTTTTCTACATATCTTCTGAAATGCATTACGCCCACCGACATAGCGATCGCTTTCACCTAACACACTGAAAAGGTGTTTTCCTTTGTCCCATGGTCCTTTCCTTAGCTTCTTCAATACGTCTTTTTGTTGCATACTAAGGATATTTTCATGCCATTGGAACTGGTGATTACTTCAACGTTTGTAACCCATTCCACATTTGTTAAGATTTTATCTTTGAACAAATGACCAGGGTCCACAATTTCTGACACAAGTAGATGATACTCTACGATTCTTATCGTGGTGTCTTGCCACCTTGGTGCTTAATGCAACCAAATGAGAACACTATGATTTCTCTTAAGGGCTGGCACACTACGATCTTCATTTGCTTGCATTGCAGGCTCTACGTCTCCGAGAGCACACTGCGATCTCTGAGTGGGCATCGGCAAACGTCTGGACCACACTACGATCTCTGAGTTGGCTTAGGCAAATGTCTGGACCACACTACGACACTACGATCTCTGAATTGGCTTCGGTAAACGTTTGGACCACACTACGATCTCTGAGGAGGCCCTTCAAGGCAGACATACTACGATCCTCGATACTCTACGATTTCATTGCTTCCTCGCAAGTTCTTGATCATCTCGATAGATCGCGATTTTATGAAGTTTATCTATTACATTTTATAGATCATCCTAACATCTTTGATCTCTTTATCTATACATTCATTTACAGAATGATAAACATTAAAAGCTTAGATCAACCTAAGAATTTGATCTATCACTAAGTCCTTGTACATACATTCCTAGAAGGACTTTACATATAATTATGAGCATTTACTTTAAACATCAAATCACAACATGCACTCTTCCAACAAATTGATACAGTAAAAATTGCACAGTTTTTTATATTATTGGTGTAATAATTGCTACAGTGATAATTGAATAGTATTTTGCATTATTGATTCAATAATTGTCACGACACAGTAACACATAATATTGAAATGATATTATTAGATAGCATTATTGAAAATGTCTAGAAATTTCTATCGTGGAAAGGGGTTAGGTCATATAATTGCTCGCCAGTAAGGAGAAATCCTTATCGGAAAGCCCCTTCTTTCCTAGGAATGGCTATCAGTATTGTGAATCTATATAATATTAATTAGAAATAATTATTAAAAATTGTAAATAATTGATGAATATGGTAAGTAAATATTTCTTTAAATTTTGATATAAATGGAGAAATTTTAGAATAAGACAATTGTCGAAAGTTGTTATTTTTTTATAAACCGTAATTATCTTCTGTAATAATATATTTTTATATTATTATTGTAACGCCCCCAAAATAGGTCCAATCCACCCAACCCATTTTGGGTCGCCACGAAATACATTAGCACAATTTCCAAATACAAATCTTCAAATTCTAACTTTTAAACTGTCGTACAGAATACGACCACAGTTAAACTATGAGTTTTAATACAAATATATGTAACTCTCATGGTGCCTCGACCACAACACCTTACAATGACGCTTTACATAAAAGTACAGTCAATAACTGTTTTAGAAATTAAAATCTTTGGAAAATGCTCAAGAAAAGCTTCGTACATGGGAGGCCATGCATCTAAGTTATGATAGATATCATATGACTCGAGAATTATCCTTGGTTGACCCAATAGACCCCAAAGAAAAATGAGAAGATTACTATCATGTTCTTTCCAATGGTAGTCTTCTCTTGACATATATTTATCTCCATTATCTCTAATTGAGAATTATATTTCAACCAAACTCCGAGATTATATAGGTAGTGCTCATAGATATAATCATCAAGTTCATGTGCACAACCCTGTCTTATGATAAAACGCAGTAGACATCATTAGACATCTTGTATGATAGTGGCAAAACACCCTTCCAAAGTTGGGTTCACCTCACCCTATTTGGTTCACCAAAATCAACGGTTAAAATGCCATATAAAATACAACACATTTATCTAAAATTCTCAATAAAATTATTTTTATACTATTTTAGGGGAAACCTCAACCGCTATAGACCATCGTTATATTCCCCTGTTACCCCCGCTCGACCTAGCTACACTCTTATTACCTGAAAGGAATTGTGAAGCAAAAAGGTGAGCACAACTAGCCTAGTAAAGAATATCATGACTAAAGATAATTAAATTATCAATAGCCTTCGTCAGTAATAAATCAGAGATTTAGAACATATGGTAGATGATAAAACTTTTCAACCATAGTGGTAGTGGAATGAGCAATCCATTAGAAGAGTTAAATAGACCATAAAGTTTATTATCTTCTCCACGTTAAAAGTCCACCAACAATGTTTTATCCCTATAACATCAATGATCAACAATTCTTGTCCACAATCATGTGAATAACTCATAATCATAATTGTGATTCTAAATTCCTCTTCGCACCCAGGACGAAGATAATTTTCATCACCTGTCTTTACCTGAAACATCACAGATTATACTTAAATTCACAATTTGTATTTATAATCAGGTAAATCAACAGTCCATCTTTGCAATACGAGCCTAAGACATACAATTGTAAAACCAATAACGCTGAGACTCAGCTCAATAGTATCACAACCACAAATTATCCATACACTACAGGCCAAGGATATTAGTGTTTTCACCAATGGTCATGATTACACCGAATAATCCCTGGTCATAATCATACCAATCAACTGTCCATCTTTGTACGTAGGCTAAAGAGGACTTTCATCACAATATAAGCATGACAATGATATATATAATGAATGAACATAAATAATCAGAACAATAAGATAAAATAAATCTTAGTGATTTTCAACTTAATTATCCAGAGTCCAAATTTCTAACATAATATTAGATGAAGCACAAACTATTAAGGATATTCTAATCCTTTCAAGAATTTTCACCACTTAATGATAAACTGAATAAATGAATAATAATTTCTTACCATAATATGGAGTATGAAAGAAAATGATATTCCTTTTACTATAAAAATGATACCCTCTTACCACAATAATGATATCCCTTACCTTAGCATGATATTTGATTCAGCTTTCTGTGAAATTGATCAACTTAAACAATGCTTGCATTCCTTATCTACACTTGGAGTAACATTACACTTAATAGAAATACTCACAAAATTATACTCATAATATTGTAGTAAAATAATTCTATACTTTTAGTGTAGTGATGGTGTGTGTTTAGTTAGTCAACCGAACAACCTATTTATACTGAAAATTTAGTAAACAACTAGCACACCCCCTTTGACAAAATAACCAAATGAGGTATATAATAATGGTAGTGGAATTTATGGTCCCATCGAGAAAATTAAACCAACTTGTTCAATAATAGAGTTGTGGTACATACTACTTTAGAAAAAGTAGACTGTCGGCAAGTCCTGCCAAACTTACTTTTGTAAAAAGAAAATAATTGAACAAACACATGTATATCATACTTATCTTTAATCAACACCTTTTATTCATAAATTATTTACACATTTTCAATCTTTCAATAATTATTCACAATTATTAACATAGACTCATAATACTTCCAACTGGTATAATTATATCAAATATTATGAGTTACTGTGCAATAATTATTGTGGCAATTATTGAATAAAAGACTGAGTGACTTCTTACGTAATTAAAAATCAATAATATGAATCACTGTGCAATAACTACTGTGACAATTATTGAATAAAATATGTAATGACTTCTTACGTAAGAATAAAATCAATACCTTACTAATTCTATTAAAAGTCGGGGTCAATACCAAAATATATTTACCACGAATAACATATAAACCAACTAATAACTCATTATTCCTTCAAGTTAACTTTATTTATCGCATAAAATCATTATTCATATTCCAAAACTTTAGAAGTGAATAATAAAACTTGAGAATTTAAAACCTCATATATGACAATCCACTATTATGGTATTATCACCATTTTTGCTTTAACAAAAATATTATTTTTGTTTTTATCAAAACTCATTCGTTACATGTACGTTTACATCCCGACACCTCATGAGCTTACTAACACTTCTAAAATATTTAAAATAGTATTCTGAACTTTTTAAACAATTTTCATATTTTTCAAATTATCCAATAATTTTCAATAATTATTTCTATTTATAAAAACTATCATTTAATAGCTTCAAAATAGCAATACTAACTCCAAACACTTTTATATCTTTAAAACATCATCAATATTAATCTTATATTATTATAATATTTTTTATTTGAATTTATAATTTTCCACCATTCATAGAATTTCCTATGAATTTTCTCTATTTTTAAACTAACTATAAATAGCTTAAAAATATAATAAATATTTTTGTTATTCAATAATTTTTCAAAATTTCCCAGAAATTATAAAATAATATTATACCATTTTTCACCAAGTTTCATAATTTTTCATCATTCATATAATTTTCTATGAATTTCTTCTATTTTCAAACTAACTATAAATATCTTAAAAATACAATAAGTACTTCTATTTTTCAATAATTCATCAAAAATTTACAGAACTTCTAAGATGACATTATAAGCATTCTGTAAAAATATTTCAACCCAAATAATTTTTCTGATAATTTAATTATAAATTCCAATATGCAGAACTTCAATAATTCATAATAATTAAACCTTTTATTAGAAAATTATGGATCTTATATCCTTTCCATGTAAAATTTAATTCTCTACAACTTTGTATAAGAAAGTTTTTCCAAATTCCGACTCTAGCATAGAGAGAAAGGCTTATCGAAATTTCTGCTACAACAATTTCAGAATCAGTCACCTCTTAAAATTCATAACAAATCATACATTAATCTTTAACGGTTTAAAATTTGTGGACATATACTCAAATTATATATGTATAACATATCAAAAAATCACAACGATCCAACGGTCGGATTAAAAATTATAACTCACGCAATAGAGATTAAGAACACTTATTTTTTGGATTATAAGTCCTTCGGACCAGTTTCACTCAAACAGTCACCACAAAAAATTCACAAAGAATCTTTGGGTGATTCAAATTTTTACGTTTAGCTTACTTCCAGGGCTTTCTTTTGATATATGGCTCATCTCCTAACTCATTATACACAAAGAGTTATGGATTTTACAAAATCAAGTAGTAAACTAATTTTTCTGAAAATCTCCATATTTTGTTCTTGTTTTGTTTTCTAGATTTCTCTCATTTGATTCATGCTTATGCAAGTTTAAATCATCCAATACATACATAAGTATGTGCTCTTTACTATGGTAAGTATTGCTTCTATAATTCCTTAAATGATTAGAAATTGCTCTTTATCTAATATCATTTCACTGTAATATTGGTCTGAACTTTCTTATTAAATTTAAAACTTTTCATGTAAAGGTCATCATTCATAGGTAATCGCTCATTCATACATACCATGCACTATTGATGGGTCTTTGTTCACGAGTACTATTCACAATTTTTTTTCTTCTTCATCGTCCAAGTTATCTGTTGTGACCCTTATTCTTGAAATTGAATCCATGTTATGGTCTCATTTGATTCATTCTTATTATCATTATCATAATTCTCAGACTTAAATTATGTTGAAAACTATCTTTGGCCCGTGATGAACTGTTGATTGATGAATATCTTTGTCCCATAGTGCAAAGATGAGCTGTTGCTTGATATCTTTGTCCCATAGTGCAAAGATGGACAGGTGTTTGGCATGATCATGACCACTGTTGATATAAACGATTATCTTTGGCCCGTAGTGCATAGATAATTCGTTGATTGGAAATAAATATTAATTGATGTTACATGAATAAAAATTGATGATGGACTTTTAAATCATGGAAGATAGTAAACATCATGCTCTACTTGACTCTTCTAATGGATTGTTGTTTCCGCTACAGTTGTTGATCTAAAACTTGTTGTCTATTGTATTCTATCAGATTTTTTCCTGTTTGAGGACTAAGGATAATTTATTATGCATTATCTTAGTCATAGTATTCTTTATTGGGCTAGTTGAGCTCATCCGTTTCCTTTTTGTTCTATTTTTCTTTTCAGGAGGCGAGAATATAGCCGGGACTAGTCGGGGTGTAAAGTGATGGTTCAAGATAGTTGTTATAGTAGTCCTCACTATTTTGTAAAATAGTATATTAATAATTGTAATGAGGACTTATTTGAGTTTGGATATTGTCTAGAAGACAATATTTATATTAAAACACATAGTATATGTGTTGTCGTATTTTGCACGAAAATTGTAATAATGAAGTTTGTAGTTGTTTTCTGTACCATGTATTTGGTGACTCAGAATGGGTTGTGTGTACCTATTTTGGGGGCGTCATAGTTGGTATCATATCTTAGGGATATGATCTCTGGTGGAGATCTGAGATTAGAACTAGGAGCGGAGAGACGAGTAAATCTTTCGCTAGTGTGTCATAACTAAGCTTATTTGTTTGGTCGATCAGAATATATGGATATTATGTATCATGACAATTTCTTTAATTAACCCTTGTTTTGTAGCAGTATTTGAGAATGACATCTAAAAATTTTGAGATGAGCAATGGAGCACATGAGACCGTTGAGACACCAACAATCAACAACCAGGATAATGTGCATCAGGAAGGCAATAATCCTCATGTGAACAACAATACCAACCAAATGATGAATGATGGGATGTTTAGGAGCTTTCTGCTATTCATGCAAAACCAGACAAGAGAGACTCTTGTTCAAAATGCAGGTGAAAATAATGGTAACTCACGGCTTGTCACTGCCAAACAATTCAAAGAGTTGGGACCGCCGGAGTTTTGGGGAAAGGCTGAGCCACTTAAGGCAGAGGCATGGATTAAGCATATTACCAAGATATTTGATGTCTTGGGATTCACTGAAGAGCAGAAGGTTCCCTTCGCCACCTTCATGTTGCGCGGATAGGCAAATTACTGGTGGGAATCTGTAAAATGTACCCATCCGTCCGCACTTAAGAAGGTGCAATAATTACTACAATGATAATTGAATAGTATTTTGCATTATTGATTCAATAATTGTCACAACACAGTAACTCATATTATTGAAATGATATTATTAGATAGCATTATTGATAATGTCTAGAAAGTTCTATCGAGGAAAAGGGTTAGGTCATATAATAGCGCGCCAATAAGGAGAAATCCTTATCGGAAAGCTCCCTCTTTCCTAGGAACGATCTGGTTATCAGTATTTTGAATCTATAATGAATTGTAAATAATTGATGAATATGGTAAGTAATTATTTCTTTAAATTTTGACATAAATAGAGGAATTTTAGAATGAGACAATTGTCGAAAGTTGTTATTTTTTTATGAAACCATAATTATCTTCTCGATAATATATTTTTTATATTATTATAATATTACATTATAATAGTATAATGTGATAATATAATAATATATTTTTGTAAGACCCCAACTTTTTAAATAAAGATGATTTTTCTATAAATATTATTTTTAAATATTATGGAATGAATTTGATATAATGTTATAGCCGTGGTAATATTTATAAATTTTGCAAAGTAAGCAAGTTGTTATACAATATTCGTTTAATTGGGGAATATTCTTTTTTTGGAAATATTAAATGCGACGACACAATCATTAAGTGGACCCCTACAACGGAATTATTATTCCGGAGTTAGAAAATGACAAAAATATTTTTATGAAAATAATGGCGGAAGTGTTCTAATTAACCATTGGAATACACAGTAGTTAAAATACGATGAATATGAGCGTTGTTCTTGCGAAGAGCACTGCGGTATTATGCAGTATTTTTTGAATTATTGATTCTTACGTGAAGAAGGCACTACTCAATAATTGTTATAGTAATTCTTGTTTAATATTTTATTGATTCAATAATTGCTTCGTTGATATTTTTGATTCAATAATTGTCATTACACAGTATTTCAAATTATCAAATCAATAATTCATTTAAATATATTATTATAATATTATATTATAGTAGTATGGTGTGATTATATGATAGTATGTTTGTTTTATATAATTTGAATGGTAACATTATTATAGTAAATTCATGGTATATAAGTAAAATGAGGTGGAAGAGAACAATTTGAATTTAAATTCTGATGATGTAAGTGACGATGTCATTGGAACGATGAGGTAAGCAATGATGTCATCGAAAGGATGATGTAAGCAATGATGTCATATGATCGATGATGTAAGCATCGATGTCATAATTTATGGCAAAAGACTATTTTACCCTTACTCTACCAAGCTTATAAATAAGCTCATTCCTTCATTATTTTTCACTTAATTCACTAAAGCTATAGAGCGAGAAAGAATAGAGAGAGAATAAGAGAAAGAAGAAGAATCTTACATTACTACAATATTACAGTATCCAATTTCCTACTAAGGTAAGGTGTATTATTTCTTTCTTATTCATGAAGAGAACTTACATTATTCCATTATTTATTATTCTGTTGGAATAACTTTTGATGTCATGAGTTACCCTATACTTGGTGAAATTCTTACATTATTCCATTCTTTATCATTATGTTGGAATAACTTTCGTCTATCACAATCTGCGCATACATGGTGAAATTCTTACATTATTCCATTTTATTATTCTCATTGGAACATCTTGTCGGCGTTGCATGCATGATTAATTGGTTCCGTTATTTCTTATTCTGTTGGAACATCCTGTTTGTACATTACGCATGACCTGGTTCCGTTATTTATTATTCTGTTAGAACATCCTGTCTGTGCGTTTACGCATGACCTGGTTCCGTTATTTATTATTCTGTTGGAATAACCTGTCTGTGCAGTCTATCGCAGGCCTAGTGATTTCTTTTGTTATCCCATTCTTTGTTATACTCAGTTGGTTAAAGTTTTGACTTCTATACTCCATGAAATTAGTGGAATATCCTTGATATTTGCGCTTCATCTAGTATCTTTTCATGGAAATATTCTTCTGAGCATTCTTGAGTTTTACTCTACAAAGAAGTATCATGTTGACAATTTGGACGTTATTAGTTCCTCGGATAAATTAATTCTTGAACTTGTTTTATTGAATTCAGTATATCATTGTTATCATCCTCATGTTTATATTATGTTGAAAGTCATTTGTGGCTCAGTGGTGCATAGATGGACTTGGTATGATTATGACCGAGGATTATTAGGTGTAATCATGACCGTAATGTTACAAATGATGTGGAAAAAGTCCATTGGCAGTAGTGCATTGATGGACGGTTGTTGGCATGATCATGATTATTGATGAATACACGAATATCCTTGGCCCGTAGTGCATGGATAATTTGTGGTTGTGATACTAATGAATATCCTTGGTCGTAAAAGGGGAAGATGTGGATTATTTATTGTCGAAGTCTCAGCCGATAAAAGTGATGAAAACCTTTTAAATCATAAAAGATAATAGATTTTATTCTCTCATCCCACTCTTTTAATGGATTATTCTGTTCCAATCGCAGCTTAAACTTGATGTTTGTTATATTTTATCGGTTTAACATTGTTGAAGGCTAATGATAATTTATTACGCATTATCTTAGTCATAATTTTCTTATTGGGCTAGTTGAGCTCACCCTTTCTTTCACTTTCTTCTTCTGTGAAATGAGAGCGCAAATGGACTAGTCGGGAAGCGGAGTGATGGTCCGGATGATAGTTTTAGTAGTCCTCACTATTCTGTTAAATAGTGTGAAAATAAATATAAAGGGGACTCTTTTGAGTGTGGATATTATCTAGATGACAATATTCTTATTAAACTCTCAGTTTACGTTTTGTCGTATTTTACACGATTAAATCAGATTGTTAAGTTGTATTTGAATTTTATACCATGTATTTGGCGACTTAAGATGGGTGATGTATACCTATTTTGGGGCGTCACAATTGGTATTAAAGCTTAGGATATGATCCTCGCTAAGATGTGAGACAAGAACTGGGAGAGGAGAGAGGGGAATTCTTCGCTAGTATGACCTACCTAAGTTTATTTGGTATTTAATTGGTCTCACGAGTATAAGGATAATATGTGATATGTTAATTAACCCTTGTTTTGTGGCAGGATTTGAAAATGACATCCGAGAATGTTGAGAACATCAATGGTGCACATGAGACCGTTGAGTCTCCACAGATCAATAATCAGGATAATGTGCATCAGGAAGGCGATAATCCTCAGGCAAACAACAACACAGACCAGATGATGAACGATGGAATGGTAAGAGGCTTTATGCAATTCATATAACATCAGGCAAGAGAGGCTCCTGTCCAAAATGCAGGTAGAAACACTAGCAACTCTCGGATGGTCACCGCTAAGCAGTTCAAGGAACTGGGACCACCGGAGTTTTTTGGAGAGCCAAAACCACTTAAGGCAGAGACATGGATAAAGCAGATCAACAAGATATTTGATGTCTTGGGATGCTCCGAGGAGCAAAAGGTTCCCTTTGCCACCTTCATGTTCATGCGTAGCAGATTATCGGTGGGAATCAGAAAGCGACTCAACCCGCCGCTTGAAGATGTCTTGGGAGAAGTTCAAGAATCGTTCAACGACAAGTACTTTCTCGAAAGTATTTGTCACATAATGATGTAGGTAGAGTTCATCAAGTTTGGAGCAAAACAACATGACCGTGTCGCAAAGACGAAGCTAAGTTTATCGAGTTGTCCCGGCACAGTGTCTCATTTGGTTGATAATGAGGAGAGAATGTATGAAATGTTTCTAAGAGGTTTGAAACCTGAGATACGTCAATATCTTATCTCTCATAAACTGTGTTTGTATTCAGATGTTGTTAATAGGGCTCAGTTATTGGAGCGCAATAATGAGTCAACCCAACCAAAAGAGAGCAACCGGCAAAATGATAATACTAGTGATAGCAGTCATCGAAGCGGTGACAATAAGCATGGAGGGAATCAACATGCCAGAAATGGTAACCACTTCGGTGGTAATCAAGGCCAAAATAATAAGAATGGACATTTCAAGAAGAGGAGATTCAACAATGATGGAAAGACATCAAGATCAAGACTTTTGTTGTTAAGGAAGGAGAATCCACCACCCATCATATGCTTCAAATATGGAGGAGAGGACACATCACCAAACTATGCTATGCCATCCAAAGCATGTTACAATTGTGGAAGAGAAGGTCACCTGGCCCGATTTTGTCGTGCATCGAAGACAAGTCCGGTGGGATGGAGGCATCAAAGGTAGTCGCAGACAAGACAAACCGGTAGAGTTCAAGGAGAGCGTTTGTCGTGACCTCCTGAGAAGCAAGGAACCCGAACGAGGTCATCACGGGTAAGTTTATCATAAACTCTAGCAAAGTATATACCTTATTTGATATCGGTTCTACCAATTCTTTTATTTCTCCTACCGCGCCAACGCGTTTAAATTTGACTCGAGAAATTGGACCTCGACTTTATCTCGTTGAAACTCCATTGGGAGAAACCTTCATTACATCCACTGTTTATAAGTCTTGTTTGGTTCAAATCAGTACCCACACATTATCTGTCGATCTTATTTCATTAAAAATACTTGTATTTGACTTAATTCTAGGGATTGATTGGTTAACTACTCATCATGCAAAAATTGATTATTTTCGTAAGGTTGTTAGCTTTCATATTCCTAACCAACCTATTATGCGAATTCAAGCAACCAAACCATTAAAATTAATCACTTGCCATCTCAAGCCATAAAGCTATTCGCTTATTAAAAATGGATGTCAAGCTTTCTTAGCTCATGTCACGGATCTAAACAAAAATATGTCGTTTTGAATGATATTTCTATTGTTAATAAATTTCTGACGATTTCCTAAAGAACTTCGCCTGGCCTACCCCAGAGAGCATGAAATTGAATTTTTATCGACCTTGACCCCAGACAAAACCCATTTCCAAAGCTCCATATCGAATGGCTCCTATTAAACTTCGAGAGTTAAAGACCCAACTCGCAGAATTGTTTAGACATTGGCTTTATTCGCCCTAGTACTTCTTGTGAGACCCTAGATTTTATGAATAAAGATTTAAATTTCTCAAAATATTTTTTTGAATATTATGGAATGAATTTGATATAATGTTATAGTTGTGGGTAATATTTATAAATTTTGCAAAAGTATGCAAGTTGTTATATAATATTCGATTGGTGGGAATAATCATTTTAACAGGGGAATATTCTGACGACGCACACAATCATTAGTGGACCCCATGCGAAATTATTGTTTGATTGAGAAAACGATAAAAATATTTTTATGAAAATAACGGCAGAAGTTTTTACCGTTAAAACCTGTTGAACTCTTTCGGGTAGTAAAAGCAAAGAATAATGCTGCGTGGTTGCATTGTAGTTACACTATTGATTGATTATTGATGCTTACGTGAGAAAGTCTCGGTTTTGTTCAATTATTGCTTGATGAATTGTTACATAGTATCTCGCGTTAATTATTCAATTATTATCGATATTTTATATATTATTAAATCAATAATTGAGACGACGGTTATTAATATTATTATTTGCAATATTAACGATGTTCAGAAGTTACGCCAAGGAGAGGTTTGGTCACCTAATTACGTGCCAATAGGAGAAATCCTTATTGAAAACCCCTCCTTCCCACAGGAACGAATTCGGGTCGATTAATATTGTGAATTATAATAATGATGATAAATGTTGTTAGATATATTGAGGTGTCTTTTTATGAAATCACGTAAGTTTATATATATATATATTATATATAAATTTTGTTTTATTAGTATTATTAATGTAATAAAATAAAAAGCTTTTTTATATAAAATGTAATACTTTTATAAAGTTATTTATTTTATTAGATAATAATTAGAATATAATAGATTTTATTATGCATAGTATTTTGCATAGTAAATTTTTTATATATAAAATGTAATACTTTTATAAAGTTATTCGCTTTATTAGATTATAAATAGAATATATTATATTTTATTTAAAAGATTTTGTTTTATTAGAATATTTTATAAGTAAACCAACTGGACCGGTCCATTTAAAAGTAAATCAATCTGGACCGCTCGTGAAATTAGTTACTATTCAGGTCCATTCTCCTATAAATGAAGCTCATTCCATCATTATTTCTTACTTAATTCACCTTTGAAACTCTAGAGAGAGAAACTATAGAGAGAAAGAAGAAAAGTATTCTGCTACTTCACTACTCCTATATCCAGTTGTTCTAAGGTAAGGGGTATTATTTCTTTCTTTCGTCTTCATGAATAGAACTTCTGTTATTCCATTATTTGTTATTATGTTGGAATAACCTGTCTATGCGAAGTACCGCATACTTGGTGAAATTCTTCTGTTATTCCATTCTTTATTATTATGTTGGAATAACCTGTCCATACGAAGTACCGCATACATGGTCAAATTCTTTTGTTATTCCATTCTTTATTATTCTGTTGGAACATCCTGTCTGTGCCTTACACATGACCTGCTTCCGTTATTTATTATTCTGTTGGAACATCCTATCTGTGCGTTTACGCATGACCTGATTCCGTTGTTTATTATTCATTGGAATATCACCATGGCGTTCACGACGACCGGTTCCGTTATTTATTATTCTGTTGGAATAACTTGTATGTGCGGTCTATCGCATGCTTGGTGATTTCTTTTGTTGTTCTATTCTTTATTATACTCAGTTGGTTAAAGTTTTAACTTCTATACTCCATGAAATAAGTGGAATATCCTTAATATTTGCGCTTCATCTAGTATCTTTTTATGGAAATATTCTTCTGAGCATTCTTAACTTTTACTCTATAAAGAAGTATCATGTTGACAATTTGGACGTTATTAGTTCCTGGATAAATTAATTCTTGAACTTGTTTTATTGAATTCTTATATCATTGTCATTATCCTCATGTTTATATTATGTTGAAAGTCATCTGTGGCCTGTAGTGCATAGATGGACTTGGTATGATTATGATGAGGGATTAATCGATATAATCATGACCGTAATGTTACATGATGTGGTAAAAGTCCTCATTGGCCCATAGTTCATTGATGGACAGTTGTTGGCATGATCATGACCATTGATGAATACATTTAATATCCTTGGCCCGTAGTGTATGGATAATTTGTGGTTGTGATACTAATGAATATCCTGGTCGTAGTGCGAGGGATGATGTGGATTATTTATTGTCGAGTCCCAATGATAAAAGTGATGAAAAACCTTTTAAATCATAAAAGATAGTAGATTTTATTCTCTACTTGACTCTTTTAATGGATTGCTTATTCCGCTGCAGTTAAACTTGATGTCTATTGTATTTTATCAGTTTAACATTGTTGAAAGATAATGATAATTTATTCTGTATTATCTTAGTCATAATATTTCTTACTGGGCTAGTTAAGCTCACCCTTTTACTTTCATTGTTCTCTTTAGGAAATGAGAACGTAGCAGGGACTAGTCAGGGAACGGAGTGATGGTCTAGACGATAGCATTAGTAGTCCTCACTATTCTATGAAATAGTGTGTTAAGAAATGTATTGAGGACTTATTTTGAGTTTTAATACTATCTTGAAGACAATATTTGTATTAAAACTCACAGCTCATGTTGTATATTTAAGATTGTATTTGTATTCTGTACCATGTATTTGGCGACTCAGAATAGGTGATGTATACCTATTTTGGGGGCGTCACACTTCTCCTTGGGGTGCTCCTGTTTTATTCGTGAAAAAGAAAGATGGGAGTATGCGACTTTGTATTGATTATCGGGAGTTGAATCATGTCACCATCAAAAATAGGTACCCATTGCCATGTATTGATGACCTGTTTGACCAGTTATAAAGAGCCAAATTCTTTTCAAAGATTGATCTTCGTTCTGGATATCACCAATTGAAGATTAGAACCGATGACATTCCAAAGACGGCTTTGAACTCCTGCAGACGGGCATTATGAATTCCTAGTCATGTCTTTTGGATTGACTAATGCTCCCGCCGCTTTCATGGATATGATGAACCGAGTATTCAAGGAATATTTGGATCACTTTGTGGTCGTCTTTATTGATGACATCCTTATTTATTCCAAAAGCCGTGAAGATCATGAGCAACACTTGAGGTCGATACTCCAAAAGCTTCGTGAATATAAGCTTTATGCCAAGTTGAAGAAATGCGAAGTTCGGCTTGAGGAAGTAGCATTCTTGGGCACGTAGTATCAAGCCATGGAATATTTGTTGACCCAACAAAGATTGAAGCTATTCAAAGTCGAGCAATCTAAATCAATGACTAAAGTACATAGTTTTCGCACTAGTTGGTTATTATCTGAGATTCAGTAGAAGGTTTTTCTAATTGCTACTCCATTAACTCAGCTAACTCAGAAAGATATAAAATTTGGTTGGAACGAGGAATGTGAGAAGAGTTTTCAAGAACTCAAGAGGAGACTCATTTCAAGACTGCTCGACAATACCATCCGGCTTGGAGGGATTTGTCATCTACAATCGATGCTTGAGCAAAGGGTTAGGATGTGTTCTCATGCAACATGGGAAAGTCATAGCCTATGCCTCTCGACAACTCAAAGAATATGAGAGAAATTATCTAGAGTTGGCTGCTGTTGTTTTCGCACTTAAATTTTGGAGGCATTACTTGTATGGGGAGAAAGTGGAGATCTTTACGGATCATAAAAGCCTCAAATATTTCTTCAGTCAAAAGGAACTCCATACGCGACAACGAAGTTGGCTTGAACTGTTGAAAGATTATGATCATACCATCCTGGAAAAGCGAACGTGGTAGTTGACGCATTGAGTAGAAGATCATATGTGAGTACAAGTGCGATATTGACAACGCAAAGGCCCATTTTGTGTGACTTGCAAAGGATGTAGATAGAGTTAAAAACTCCAGTGACCTATGTGATGATGGCAAATATACGAGTAGAACTGACTTTAATTGATAAAGTTAAATTTCGCCAATTTACGATCCGGAAATGATGCTTATGAGGAAGAAAGTGCGAGGGAGCTATCAAGGAAGCAAGAATCGATGAAGAAGGAATACTTGAGTCAACTCCGCACTTTGTGTTCCTAATGACCCCGATTTAATGTATAAAATCATGATATAGGCGACAACACACCGCTTGCAATCCATCTCTAGAGTACCAAAATGTATCGTGATCTTCGGCCATACATTTTGGTGGAGCAATATGAAGAGAGAGATAATAACTGTTTATCTCAAGGTGTCTAACTTGTCAACGAGTCAGGCGAGATCAAGTACCAAAAGGTCCATTTGCAACCACTTGAAATTCCGAATGGAAGGGAGCACATTACCATGGATTTTGTTACCGGGTCTTCCCAAGGTTTCTCAAGGCATAGATGCAACTTGGGTCATTATTGATAGATTGACCAAGTTCCGCTTCATTTCTTACCAATCGAGAAACTTATACACTTGAACGTCTTGCTCGTATGTACATAAACTAGATTGTAAGACCGCATGGTACGCCAAGATCCATAGTTTCGATCGAGACCCAAAGATCCATACCTTCGGTGGTAGTATCGAGCTACTGCTAAACGATTAATTCGAGATAACGTGTTTAATTATTTTTTATATATATGATATGTGATGATACAAATTTACCGATCTGAAATTGATTATATTGTTTTCGATATATATGATATAAGATGATACAATTTTACCGAACTGAAATTGAGTATATGAAATTCTGTAATTGACATATATTCGTTATTATGAATATCAAGAATAGATATGCATGTATATGATGTTTCTGTTAATTGAGTATATGATATTTCAGTAATCGATATATTCGGTATTATGAATATCATAGAATAGATATGCATGTATATGATGTTCTGTTAATTGTATCTTATATGGTGTAATAATAGTATACAACTTATGTTCTAATTGGATAAGAAGTATGCAGATTCAGTTTAATATGATTAATTGAAACTGGACATATATGATATGTACCGGGTATATTGTTATTATGACTGCTTTGGTGGATTAAATATATGATTCTAAAACTGTTTCAGAGATTTATATGAAAAAATTCTGCAATACAGATTGCAGTTCAAAAATTTTTTCCAGAGGCATCGCTTCACCCGCCGCTAATCGGTCCAAGAAGACTACTCGGCCGGTCGATCGATCACCGACCACCGCCAAGTGGGAGACCCCCCCTTGGACCCCCCCATCGTAGTGCACGATGGTCGTCTCCCCTATATGTTATATATAGTTTTCTTTAATTATATATAAATTGTTATGTGTTTATTGTGATATGCATGGTGCACAATTATGGCCTTTTGACCCATAGGTTAGTGGTTTTTGGTTTTGAAATACGGCTTGCATGTCGTGCCTTTCTATAAATTCTAATGTAATATTCTCTTCTCATCTAAATCCCCTCAAATGTAAATTGAGGTTTCTTTATGTCATGTAATAATCTGTAATCGATGAAGATGTCAAGATGGAGAACACGATGGAAAGATGATGATGGAGAGGAGGCACATGTTTGAGGAAGATCTAAGGAAGCTATTTATTTTAAGATCTTTTACCACCTTAGATTAACCTTCAATCTTTCATTAGCTTGAAAAGATTGACAGTGGATTGGGCCATAACTGTGACACATTTAATTTCGCATTTTATTTATGCTTGTATGTGATATGATATGATAAATAATGTGCATGCTTAATAAGATTAAGAATTGCTGAGATCTAAATTTATTTATAAAATCCCTCATTAAATTATTAAGTCTAAATTAGATGCCTTCCAATGAATAACACTCATCAAGACCTTGATCAACAGATGTAGGTTTGCCAAAGTAAAGTACCCTATTTATCTAGGTAAGGTGCGATAGGATAATTGTGATATCCAAATTGTTAAAATCATTAGGCCTGACTTAACTAAGTTATCTCAATAGGATTGTGGACTTAGAGGCATAGAGTTTGGTAGGTACCATTAGATGGACTAGAAACAATTGTTGTTTACCAAACTATCCAAGAGTTATATATGATGTAATTGATAAAAGGGTTGTCTACCTAAATAATTATGTTTTAAGAGATTAGCCAAAGCTAACTTAAGTCATAATGAAATATGGATCTTGGCTCACTAGAAAGATTTAATAAAAATGCTTTCCGAATTAATGGTGAGGTCTATTAATTTGAATAAAATAGTGGGAGGTATATTTTGAATGTATTATTATCAATTACATAATATCAAATCTGCAATTTGACTTATTATTTTGGCACTTATAAATTGTAGATATCAATGGCAAACAATAACAACACAAGTAGTCTTTCACTACGATTAGTCCTCGAGAAGGATGTTCGAGTGGAATTAATTTCCTCGATCGGCACAGAACTTGAGGATTGTCCTCAAACAAGAGCGCAAGATATATGTCCTTGATGGGCCCATTCCGCAAAGATCGGGTCTGTCATCGCATTCACGTATGAGCATAATGCTTACAAGAAGCATCAAGATGATGCTCTCGACATGAGTTGTCTCATGCTAGCAACCATGAACGCCGGGCTTCGTAAGCAACATGAGTTAATGGATGCTTATGAGATGATCGAGCATCTCAAGAAATTGTTCAAGGGCATGATCGACAGAGAGTTATGATACAAGCAAGGCGTTGTATCACCGCAAGATGGGTGAACGTGATTGGTTGGTCCACATGCTTGAAAATGATTGGGTATATTGAGTACCTTGATAGGTTGGGTTTTCCAATCACCCTAAGTTCAAACCGATCTTGTTTTGCAATCATTGAACAATGACTACTCTCAATTTGTTATGAATTATCTAATGAATGAAATTGAGAAACCCCTCTTTGAGTTGTTGAGCATGTTAAGAATCGCCGAGAACAACATGAAAAGGCAGGACCCACGCCATAATGATGGTGCAAAAGGGGAATGCTAAGGGAAAATGGAAAGGCAAGAAAAAGATAGGATCTAATTCTGATGCCAAACCTAATTCCAAAACCAAACAGGCTTTAAAACCTAAAGGTGGGGTGGCAAAAGAAGGTGATTGTCACTTCTGTGGAAAAACTGAACACTGGAAGAGGAATTGTCATGCTTATTTGGAAGAAGTGAAGAAAAAGAAAGGAGGTGTGACTTCTGATTCAGGTATATATGTTATAGAAGTCAACCTGTCTACTTCTACATCATGGGTATTGGATACTGGATGTGGTTCTCACATTTGTGTTAATGTGCAGGAACTTCAAAGGAGTAGGACTTTGGCAAAAGGAGAGGTTGACCCACGAGTTGGGAATGGAGCAAAAGTTGATGCACTGGTCGTAGGAACTTATCATTTATCTTTGCCCACTGGGCTAGTATTAGAATTAGAGGATTGTTATTATGTTCCTGCTATAAGCAAAAACATTATTTCTATTTCTTTTCTGGATAAGAAAGGTTTTTCATTTATAATCAAGAACAATCGTTGTTCGTTTTACTTAAATGATATTTGCTATGGTGTTGCACAATTGTTTAACGGTCTTTATATTCTAGATTTGGAAATGCCTATCTATAACATAAATACAAAACGATTTAAATCAAATAATTCAAATCCGACATATCTCTGGCACTGTCGTTTGGGCCATATAAATGAGAAACGCATATCAAAACTCCATAAAGATGGATTTTTGGATTCATTTGATTTTGAATCATATGAAAAATTCGAATCTTGTTTATTAGGCAAGATGACTAAAGCCCCTTTCACTGGACATAGTGAACGGGCTAGCGATATATTGGGACTTATACATAGTGATGTATGTGGACCCATGAGTTCGTTAGCAAGAGGTCGGTTTAATTACTTCATTACATTTACTGACAACTTCAGTAGATATGGATATGTGTATCTTAGGAGACACAAATCCGAATCCTTTGAAAAGTTCAAGGAATTCAAGAATGAAGTTCAAAACCAATTTGGCAAAAGCATAAAAGCCCTTCGATCCGATCGAGGAGGTGAATACTTAAGCCAAGACTTTGATGACCTTCTAAAGGAGTGTGGTATTATATCACAGCTCACTCCACCTGGAACACCACAATGGAATGGTGTGTCTGAGAGGAGGAATCAAACCTTGTTGGACATGGTACGATCAATGATGAGTCATATAGATCTTTCAATAAGCTTCTGGGGTCATGCTCTAGAGACAGATGCATTCACACTTAACCGTGTTCCTAAAAAAATTGTTCAGAAGACACCAAATGAGATGTGGACTGGGAAACGTCCTATTATGTCGTTCATGAAGATTTGGGATTGCGAGACGTTTGTAAAACGTCTGGATTCTGACAAGCTCGGACCCAAATCTTACAAATGTAATTTTGTGGGATACCCAAAGGAAACAAAAGGGTATTATTTCTACAAACCTTCTAAGAACAAAGTGTTTGTTGCTCGAATCGGGTATTTTCTAGTAAAGAGAATTTGTCTCTAAAGGAAACAATTGGGAGGAGTAGAACTCAAGAAATTCGAGAACCATAGAATATCATTGAAACTCGAGTTGAACGTGAGCGGGAACCACAAGATGTTGTGGAAAGTGAACCCGCTTCAAATTACACAAGGAATTCAGAGATCTGGTAGGACACGCCAAGAGCCCGAGAGATATTATGGATATCTTGTGACTCAAAACGCTATGATGTGATGCTCATAGATCAGATGAGCTCGCTTCCTACCAAGAAGCTATGAAGGGACCAGATTCGAGAGATGGCTTGAAGCCATGAGATCCTAAATGGACTCCATGTATACTAACCAAGTATGGACTTTTGTTGATCCACCCAAAGGGTAAAACCAATAGGGTGCAAGTGGGTTTTTAAGAAGAAAAACCCGATATGGATGGTAATGTACAAACCTATAAAGGTCGATTGGTAGCAAAAAGGTTTCAAACAAGTTCAAGGTGTTGACTATGATGAAACCTCTCTCTAGTGGCAATAGTTAAATCCATCAGATCTTACTTGCTATCGCTAACTTTTTATGATTACAAAATCTGGCGCGTGATGGATGTCAAAACCGCTTTCCTTAATGGAAATCTCCTCGAGGATGTGTACATGACACAACCTCGAGGGTTTTGTCGCCCAAAGGATGCTTTGGAAAGGTATGTAAGTCGCAAGAACGATCCATTTATGGATTGAAGCAAGCCTCTCAGAGTTGGAATCTTCGATTTGATGAAGCAGTCAAAGAGTTTGGCTTTATTAAAAATGAAGATGAACCTTGTGTATATAAGAAGGTTGTGGGAGTCACATTGTATTCCTGATATTATATGTTGATGACATATTAATTATTGGGAATGACATTCCTTCATTATAGGCTGTAAAAACATGGTTAGGATAATGTTTCTCCATGAAAGATTTAGGCGATGCAGCCTACATTTTAGGTATCAAGATCTATCGAGATAGATCGAGAAAAATGATCGGCCTAAGTCAGAGTACATATATTGATAAAGTGCTAAAACGGTTCAGCATGCAAGAGGCAAAAAGAGGACACTTACCCATGACTCATGGTATAAAGATCTCTAAGGCCCAATGTCCTAAATCACAAGATGATGAGGAGTGTATGAGAAAGATCCCTTATTATTCGGCAATTGGATCTATCATGTATGCAATGATATGTACTCGTCTGGATGTCTTTTATACTTTGAGCATGACGAACAGATACCAGTCGAATCCAGGTGAAGGTCACTGGACAGCAGTCAAGAATATCCTCAAGTACCTAAAAAGGACTAAGGATTCATTCTTGGTATATGGAGGTGAAGACGAACTAGCAGTAAAGGGTTACACAGATGCTAGTTTCTAGACTGATAATGATGATTATAAGTCTCAGTCAGGTTTTGTATTTTGCCTTAATGGTGGTGCTGTTAGTTGGAAGAGTTCGAAGTAAAAGACAGTAGCCGATTCTATAATAGAGGCTGAGTATATTGCTGCTTCTAGTGCGGCCAAGGAGGCGTATGGATTAAAAAGTTCATCATTAAACTAGGTGTTGTTCCAACCATTATTGATCCAGTTAAGCTATACTGTGATAATAATGGAGCCATTAGACAAAGCTAAGGAACCCGAGATCTCACCAACGATCCAAGCATATACTTAAAGCGATACCATCTCATCCGTGAAATCATTGATAGAGGAGATGTACATATAGGAAGAGTGCCAACAGATGATAATGTCATAGATCCACTAACCAAGGTTTTGTCGCAGCAGAAGAAACATGATTACCACACTAGTTCCATGGGAATTAGATACATGAGTGATCGGGCTCTAGTGCAAGTGGAGCATGTTAGTGTTTATGCCCTAGAGGCCAATTATTTGATATAATTGCTTAACATTTTGATATTATATTTGATTGAATAAATAAATAATTTTATTATGGTTTTATTTATCGCGTAATATAATTGTTAACATAATAAAATTCCTTAGAATAGTGATACAAATTATATAGTTTCAAGTATGTGACTTCAACATGAGATTATATAATTACAATTTGTATCATTGTTTTAAATGTCCCTAGTCAATAGTATCATTGTTGATGGGACAACATTGATGCATTGAGACTAATGATGGATCGATCATGATGACCAAATCTCATTGGTCATAAATATATGAGATATTAAGTCAATGCATAGGTACATGTTAGAGAACGATGTACTGGACAGACCCACCATGAGAATTCTATGTGGAGCATTATGCGAAGTGTCATTAGAAATTCTCATAGTGACAATGATGTAATGGTCCTCCGACCTGAAATCACTATATTACTACACGAGAATTTATGTACTTTGATATCATCAAATGTCACCTTTAATAGGGTGGACTATAAAGGTGATTATTGGGTACATCATGAGTCGTGTGAAGAATATGAGTGATCTAGATGGAATTTAACCCACCTATATATTAGGGATGATATCCATAGGCCTCTTGATTGAGTAGGACTATGAAATGCATGGCCATGCTCAAATAGTGATTTGTTTCATATAGTCTACTCATTGATCAAGAAAACTCAGATTAAATTATGAAAAGTATGACACATTCCATGACTCGAGTTTAATCTAGGATATTAAGGTTAAAAGGATTAAATTACATTGAAACATTGGTCATGAAAAGGTTACATCGAATCATCGATCTTATTATTACTTGGGCAAGCGTTGATGCATTACTAGATGCCGCTTCACTATTTATATTTTATATGATTTTAAAATTATTGCCAACGTAATAATAACCTATAGGTCACACACATAAAATGTAATTAAAGGGAATTAATTTAAATTATAAAGATTTAAATATGTCAATATGATTGATAGTATTTAAATTAAGAATTTAAATTAATAGGATAATTTATATATAGGTATATTGATTAAGTAAGACTTAATTATGATATATATATATATATATAAATTCAGATTTTATTAAATTAGGTTTTGAATAATTCCTTTTAATCGCTATATATATATATGATATGTAGCGTACCATTTTAGGTATTATTCATTAACCAAAACCCTAGCCGCTTCTTAGAGAGAGATTAGAGAGAAAACAGTTTTTAGAAAATCCTCATCCTTGGTGGCTAGTACTGCTGCTTTCCTTCTTCTCAGATCAGATAATAAACGATTCATGAGCATTCGTGTGGATACCGTAGACGCACACCATTCAAATCAAGGCTGGAGATTCGATCACATCATTTTGAGCTTTCTTAATCGGTATAATTTCTAACCACTAAATTAATTGTTTTTCGCATAGATCCTGTTTTAGGGTTTCGAAATTGGTTTAAATTGTTCTATTTTCACGGTATGCTTCGTAGAAACCCTTCAAGGCTTACAATCTCGTGCAAACAACAACACCGATTCGGATGTAGAACGATGGAATGTTCAGAGGCTTTTACGAATTCATGCAACATCGTGGAAAGAGCAGCTCTCATCCAAAATGCGGTGGAAACACTAGGAACTCTCTGACTGGTCACTGCTAAGCGCTTCAAGGAACCGGGACCACCGGAGTTTTTTGGAGAGCCAAAACCACTTAAGGCGGAGACGTGGATAAAGCGGATCTGCAAGATATTTGATATCTTGGGATGCTCCGAGGATCAAAAGGTACTCTTTGCCACCTTCATGTTGCGAGCAGAGGCAAATTATTGGTGGGAATCTATAAAGCCTACTCAACTGGCCAGACTGAAGATGACTTGGGAAAAATTCCAAGAATTGTTCAACGACAAGTACTTTCCGAAAGTATTCGTCAACATGAAAGAGGTAGAGTTTATCAAAGTCGGAGCAAAATAATATGATTGTGGTCAAAGACGAGGCTAAGTTTAAAGTTATCCCGATTCGCATCCCACTTGGTTGATAATGAGGAGAGAATGACGCTAATGTTTCTAAGAGGTTTGAAACCCGAGATACGCCAATATCTTATCTCTCATAAACCGTGTTTGTATTCGGATGTTGTTAATAGGGCTCGCTTATTGGAGCGCCGATAATGAGTCAACCCAACCAAAAGAGAGCAACCGCAAAATGATAATACTAGTGATAGCAGTCATCGAAGCGGTGACAATAAGCATGGAGGGAATCAACATGCCAGAAATGGTAACCACTTCGGTGGTAATCATGGCCAAAATAATAAGAATGGACATTTCAAGAAGAGGAGATTCAACAATGATGGAAAGACATCAGCATCAGCACCTGTTGTTAAGGAAGGAGAACGACCACCTATCACATGCTTCAAATATGGAGGAGAGGGACACATCAGTCCAAACTATGCTATGCCATCCAAAGCATGTTACAATTGTGGAAGAGAAGGTCACCTAGCTCGATTTTATCGTTCAGGGAAGTCAAGTCTAGCTAGGACGGTGGCACCAAAGGCGGATACAGACAAAATAAAGTCGGTGGTTTTAAGGAGAGTGTTTTTCGTGACTTCTCAAAAAGCGAGTAACCCGAACGAAGTTAGCACGGGTTAGTTAATTATAAATTCTTGTGAAGTCTATACCTTATTAGATACCGGTTCTACCCATTCTTTTATCTCTCTTGCTTGCGCTCAACGTTTAAATTTGACCCCAGAGAAGTTCGACTTTGACTTATTGGTTAAAACTTCATTAGTAGAAACCTTCATTACCTCCACTGTTTATAAATCTTGTTGATTCAAATCGACACTTTCACGTTACCTGTCGATCTTATCTCTTTGAAAATACTTGCCTTTGATGTGATTTGAGGAATCAATTGGTTAACTACTCATCATGCTAAAATTGATTATTTTTTGTATGGTTGTTAGCTTTTATATTCCTAACCAACCTGTTATACGAATTCAAGCAACCAAACCACTAAAATCAATCATTGTCATATCAAGCCATAAGTAAAGAGCCCCAAACCTTTTGCTGGTGACTTCCAAGTCTTGGAATACACTGAAGCCAGAATATCCGTAGGGGACGTCGTGAATAACAGTGGCAAGTTGATAGGTATCAACGTGACGTGCTATCCAAGTCTTGGATGAGAGTCACAGTTTTGAATGACATTTCTATTATTAATAAATTTCCTGACGTATTCTCTGAAGACTTCCTAGCCTACCCCTAGAGCGTGAAATCGAATTTTATATTGACCTCAGTCCAAAACCCATTTCTTAAACCCTCAAATATTTCATCAACCAAAATGAACGTAACATGCGCCAAAGACGTTGGCTCGAAATTTGAAGATTACGATCATACCATTCAATATCATCGTGGAAGAGCGAACGTGGTAGCTGATGTGTTGGGTAGAAGATCGTATGCGTTTATGAGTGTGATGTTGTTAACACAAAAACCCATTTCGTATAACTTACAAATGATGAAGATAGAGTTAAAGACTCTAGGGACCCACGTGAAGATAACGAATATACGAGTAGAATTGACTTTAGTCGATAAAGTTAAAGTCGCTCAAGCTACATACTCAGAGCTGATGAATGTGAAGAAGAAGGTTCAAGAGGGCATTATTCTAGAAGCAAGAATCGATGAAGAGAGAAAATCTCAACCCTCGATTTTATTGGCCCATTTGAAATCCTTGATCAGGAACTGTGGTCTATAGACTCGTTTTACTGCCAAGTATGTTGCGTGTTCATAATGTTTTTCACGTATCGATGTTACATAAATATGTGGATGACCCGAACCACATTATTGATTTAGAACCGAACGAGATAGCGGAAGATTTAACGTATGAGGAAATACGTGTTAAAATCTTGAATAAGAAGGATCGTATTCAACACTCAAAGGTTTATACCTCAAGAGTTAGAATCGAAATGAAGTCAAGGTATCCTCATCTCATTAAGCATAAGATATCGTGGAGGTAAATTTCGAGGACAAAATTTCATAAGGAGGGAGATTGTGAGACCCAGATTTTATGAATAAAGATTTAAATTTCTCGAAATATTTTTTTGAATATTATGGAATGAATTTGATATAATGTTATAGTTGTGGGTAATATTTATAAATTTTGAAAAGTATGCAAGTTGTTATATAATATTCGATTGGTCGGGGAATAATCATTTTAACAGGGAATATTCGTACGATGACACAATCATTGGTGGACCCCACAACGAAATTATTGTCGGATGGAGAAAATGACAAAAATATTTTTATGAAAATAACTGGCGGAAGTTTTACCGTTAAAACCGTTGAACTACTCAGTAGTAAAGTACGATGTACTGGCATTGGTTGCATAGTAGCACCACGGTATTGATTATGATGCTTACGTGAGAAGTCACTCGCTTTTGTTCAATTATTGCTTCGAAGAATTGTTACATAAGTATCTCGTTAATTATTCAATTATTGTCGATATTTTATATATTATTAAATCAATAATTGAGACGACGAAGTTATTAATATTATTATTTGCAATATTAACGATGTTCAGAAGTTACGCGAGGAGAGGTTTGGTCACCTAATTACGTGCCAATAGGGGAAATCCTTATTGAAAAACCCCTCCTTCTCCGGAGCGACACTTGGTCGATTAATATTGTGAATTATAATAATGATGATAAATGTTGTTAGATATATTGAGGTGTCTTTTTATGAAATCACGTAAGTTTTATATATATATATTATATATAAATTTTGTTTTATTAGTATTATTAATGTAATAAAATAAAAAAAGCTTTTTATATAAAAATGAATACTTTTATAAAGTTATTTATTTTATTAGACAATAATTAGAATATAATAGATTTTATTATGCATAGTATTTTGCATAGTAAATCTTTTATATAAAACAGAATACTTTTATAAAGTTATTCGTTTTATTAGATTATAAATAGAATATATTATATTTTATTTAAAAGATTTTGTTTTATTAGAATATTTTATAGTAAACCAAACTGGACCGTCCATTTAAAAGTAAATCAATACGGATAGATTCGTAAATTAGTTACTATTGGTCCATTCTCCTATAAAATAAGCTCATTCCATCATTATTTCTTACGAATTCCTTGAAAACTCAGAGAGAGAAACTATAGTAAAGAAGAAAAGTATTCTCGCTACTTCACTACTCCTATATCCAGGTTGTTCTAAGGTAAGGGTATTATTTCTTTCTTTCGTCTTCATGAATAGAACTTACGTTATTCCATTATTTGTTATTATGTTGGAATAACTTTGTCTGTCAATCGCATACTTGGTGAAATTCTTCGTTATTCCATTCTTTATTATTATGTTGAATAACTTTGTCCATCACAATACCGCATACATGGTCAAATTCTTTTTGTTATTCCATTCTTTATTATTACATTGGAACATCCTCGCCCCTTGCCTTTACGCATGACCTAGTTCCGTTATTTATTATTTCATTGGAACATCCCGTACGTGCGTTTACGCATGATTTTTCCGCTGTTTATTATTCTCGCTGGAATATCATGCATGTATGCGTTACGCATGACCGAATTCCGATTATTTATTATTCTGTTGGAATAACTTGTATGTGCGGTCAATCGCATGCCTGGTGATTTCTTTTGTTGTTCTATTCTTTATTATACTCAGTTGGTTAAAGTTTTAACTTCTATACTCCATGAAGTAAGTGTAATATCCTTAATATTTGCGCTTCATCCAGTATCTTTTCATGGAAATATTCTTCTGAGCATTCTTGACTTTTACTCTACAAAGAAGTATCATGTTGACAATTTGGACGTTATTAGTTCCTGGATAAATTAATTCTTGAACTTGTTTTATTGAATTCTTATATCATTGTCATCATCCTCATGTTTATATTATGTTGAAATTCATCTACGTGGCTTTCAGAAGTGCATAGATGGACTTGGTATGATTATGACCAAGGATTAATCGATATAATCATGACCGTAATGTTACAAATGATGTGGTAAAAGTTCTCATTGGCCCATAGTGCATTGATGGACAGTTGTTGGCATGATCATGACCATTGATGAATACACGAATATCCTTGGCGTGAGTGCATGGATAATTTGTGGTTGTGATACTAATTAATATCCTTGGTAGTAGTCTGGTGGATGATGTGGATTATTTATTAAGCTGAGTCCCAATGATAAAAGTGATGAAAAACCTTTTAAATCATAAAATATAGTAGATTTTATTCTCTACTTGACTCTTTTAATGGATTGCTTATTCCACTGCAGTTAAACTTGATGTCTATTGTATTTTATCAGTTTAACATTGTTGAAGGCTAATGATAATTTATTCTATATTATCTTTGTCATAATATTTCTTACTGGGCTAGTTGAGCTCACCCTTTTACTTTCATTGTTCTCTTCAGGAAATGAGAACGTAGCAGGGACTAGCCGGGGAACGGAGTGATGGTCCAAAACGATAGCATTAGTAGTCCTCACTATTCTATGAAATAGTGTGTTAATAAATGTATTGAGGACTTATTTTGAGTTTTAATACTGTCTTGAAGACAATATTTGTATTAAAACTTACAGCTCATGTTGTATATTTAAGATTGTATTTGTATTCTGTACCATGTATTTGGTGACTCAGAATAGGTGATGTATACCTATTTTGGGGGCGTCACATTTCTCCTTGGGGTGCTCCTGTTTTATTCGTGAAAAAGAAAGATGGAAGTATGCGACTTTGTATTGATTATCGGGAGTTGAATCATGTCACCATCAAAAATAGGTGCCCATTGCCACGTATTGATGACCTGTTTGACCGGCCATAAGGAGCCAAATTCTTTTCAAAGATTGATCTTCGATTCGGATATCACCAATTGAAGATTAGAATTAGATGACATTCCAAAGACGGCTTTTAACTCCCGATGACGGCATTATGAATTCCTAGTCATGTCTTTTGGATTGACTAATGCTCCTGCTGCTTTCATGGATTTGATGAACCGAGTATTCAAGGAATATTTGGATCACTTTGTGGTTGTCTTTATTGATGACATCCTTATTTATTCCAAAAGCCGTGAAGATCATGAGCAACACTTGAGGCTGATACTACAAAAGCTTCGTGAATATAATATTTATGCCAAGTTGAAGAAATGCGAGTTCTGGCTTGAGGAAGTAGCATTCCTTGGGCACGTATATCAAGCCATGGAATATATGTTGACCCAACAAAGATTGAAGCTATTCAAAGATGGGAGCAACCTAAATCAGTGACCAAAGTACGTTGTTTTCTCGGCTTAGCTTGTTATTATTGGAGATTCGTAGAAGGTTTTTCTCGAATCGCTACTCCATTAACTCAGCTGACTCGGAAAGATATAAAATTTGGTTGGAACGAGGAATGTAAGAAGAGTTTTCAAGAACTCAAGAGGAGACTCATTTCAAAGACTGCTACGATAATACCATCCGGTTCGGAGGGATTTGTCATCTACAATGATGCTTCGGGCAAAGGGTTAGGATGTGTTCTCATGCAATATGGGAAAGTCATAGCCTATGCCTCTCGACAACTCAAAGAATATGAGAGGAATTATCCTACTCATGATCTAGAGTTTGCAGCTGTTGTTTTCGCACTTAAAATTTGGAGGCATTACTTGTATGGGGAGAAAGTGGAGATCTTTACGGATCATAAAAGCCTCAAATATTTCTTCCCTCAAAAGGAACTCAACATGCAACAACGACGTTGGCTTGAACTGTTGAAAGATTATGATCATACCATCCAATACCATCCTGGAAAAGCGAACGTGGTAGCTGACGCATTGAGTAAAAGATCATATGTGAGTACGAGTGCGATATTGACAACGCAAAGGCCCATTTTGTGTGACTTGCAAAGAATGGACCCATGTGATGATGGTGAATATATGAGTAGAACCAACTTTAATTGATAAAGTTAAAGCTGCTCAAGTTACAAATCCAGAGCTGATGCGTATGAGGAAGAAAGTGCAAGAAGGTGCTATGTTGGAAGCAAGAATCGATGAAGAAGGAATACTTCGAGTCAACTCCAGAATTTGTGTTCCTAACGACCCTGATTTAAAGTATAAAATCAAGATGGAGGCGCACAACACACCGTTTGTAATCCATCCTGGGAGTACCAAAATGTATCGTGATCTTTGTCATATATTTTAATGGAGCAATATGAAGAGAGAGATAGCGTTGTTTATCTTAAGGTGTCTAACTTGTCAACGAGTCAATGTGGAGCATCAGTACCAAAAGGTCCATTGCAACCACTTGAAATTCTAGAATGGAAGTGAGAGCACATTACCATGGATTTCGTTATTGGTCTTCCCAAGGTTTCTCAAGGCAAAGATGCAATTTGGGTCATTGTTGATAGATTGACCAAATCTGCTCATTTCTTACCAATACGAGAAACTTATACACTTGAACGTCTTGCTCGTATGTACATAAACGAGATTATAAGAATGCATGGTATGCCAGTATCCATAGTTTCTGATCGAGACCCAAGATTCACTTCACGATTTTGGGTTAGTTTGCAAAAAGCTATGGGCACAGACTTACGATTTAGTTTGGCATATCATCCTCAGACGGACGGATAATCAGAGAGGACTATTCAAACTCTTGAAAATTTATTAAGACTTTGTGTCCTTGACTTCAAGGGAAGTTGGGACAAGTTCTTACCGTTGGTGGAGTTTTCATACAACAACATTTATCAAGCAAGTATTGGCATGGCTCCATTCGAAGCGTTGTATGGAAGAAAGTGTCGTTCTCCAGTATGCTGGGATGAGGTAGGTGAAGCAACGTTGTTGGGACCAGAGTTGGTACGTATGACTACGGAAAAGATTCAAACGATCCGACAACGTATAAAAACCTCACAAGATCGACAAAAGAGTTATGCTGATCTTCATCGAAAGGACGTGGAATTTGATATTGGAGATCATGTGTTGTTACGTGTTGCTCCATGGTAAGGAGTTATGAGATTTGGAAAGAGAGGAAAGCTCAATCCTCGATTCATTGGCCTATTTTAAATCCTCGATCGAGTAGGAACTGTGTCGTATAGACTCGCTTTACTGCCAAGTATGTCTCATGTTCATAACGTTTTTCACATATCCATGTTAAGTAAATATGTGGAAGACCCGAACCACATTATTGAGTTAGAACCGGATGAAATAGCGGAAGATTTGATGTATGAAGAGGTTCTTGTTCAAATCATGCATAAGAAGGAACATATTATACACTCCAAGGTTATACCTCAAGTCAACGTTTTGTGGAGAAACCACGATGTTGAGGAAATGACCTGGGAGTTAGAATCTGAAATGAAATCAAGATATCCTTACCTTTTCGACATACCAGGTACGTACCCTAATTTTGAGGGTGAAATTTCATAAGAAGGGGAGGTTGTAAGACCCCAACTTTTTTAAATAAAGATGATTTTTCTATAAATATTATTTTTAAATATTATGGGATGAATTTGATATAATGTTATAGTTGTGGGTAATATTTATAAATTTTGCAAAGTACGCAAGTTGTTATAAAATATTTGTTTGGTCGGGGAATATTATTTTTGTGGGGAATATTAAATGCGAGGACACAATCATTGGTGGACTCCACAACTAATTATTATTTGGAGTTAGAAAATGACAAAAAATTATGAAAATAACTATTTTAAGTGTTACCGCTAATAATCGTTGAATACACAGTGGTTAAAATACAAAGAACACGCGTTGTTGCAAAGAAGACAGCTGCGGTATTGCACAAGATTTTTTGAATTATTGATTCTTATGTAAGAAGGCACTACTCAATAATTGTTACGTTAATTATTGTTTAATATTTTATTGATTCAATAATTTTATGCGTTGATATTTTTGATTCAATAATTGTCATTACACAAGATTTCAAATTATCAAATCAATAATTCATTTAAATATATTATTATAATATTATATTATAGTAGTATGATGTGATTATATGATAGTATGTTTTTTTTATATAATTTGAATGGTAACATTATTATAGTAAATTCATGGTATAAAAGTAAAATGAGGTGGAAGAGAACAATTTGAATTTGAATTCTGATGATGTAAGCGATGATGTCATCGGAACAAAGAGGTAAGCAATGATGTCATCGGAAGGATGATGTAAGCAATGATGTCATTTGATCGATGATGTAAGCAATGATGTCATATGATCAATGATGCAAGCGATGATGTCATAAATTATGGTGAAAAGACTATTTTACCCTTAATCTACCAAGCTTATAAATAGAAGCTCATTCCTTCATTATTTTTCATGAATTCACTATAGCTATAGAGCGAGAAAGAATAGAGAGAATAAGAGAGAAAGAAGAAGAATCTTACATTCTTACAATATTACGGTATCCAATTTCCTACTAAGGTAAAGGGTATTATTTCTTTCTTATTCATGAAGAGAACTTCATTATTCCATTATTTATTCTTTCATTGGAATAACTCAGATACGCGGGCTACCCTATACTTGGTGAAATTCTTCTGTTATTCCATTCTTTATCATTATGTTGGAATAATCTGTCTATGCGAAGTACCGCATACATGGTGAAATTCTTATGTTATTCCATTTTATTATTTTGTTGGAACATCCTGTCGGTGTGTTATGCATGACCTGGTTTCATTATTTCTTATTCTGTTAGAACATCCTGTCTGTGCGTTACGCATGACCTGGTTCCGTTATTTATTATTCTGTTGGAATATCCTGTTTGTGCATTTACGCATGACCTGGTTCCGTTATGTATTATTCTGTTAGAATAACATGTCTGTGCGGTCTATCGCATGCCTGGTGATTTTTTTTGTTATCCCATTCTTTGTTATACTCAGTTGATTAAAGTTTTGACTTCTATACTCCATGAAATTAGTGGAATATCCTTGATATTTGCGCTTCATCCAGTATCTTTTCATGGAAATATTCTTCTGAGCATTCTTGAGTTTTACTCTACAAAGAAGTATCATGTTGACAATTTGGACGTTATTAGTTCTTGGATAAATTAACTCTTGAACTTTTTTATTGAATTAAGTATATCATTGTCATCATCCTCATGTTTATATTATGTTGAAAGTCATCTGGCATTCGTGGTGCATAGATGGACTTGGTATGATTATGACCGAGGATTATTGATTGTAATCATGACCAAGTAATGTTACAAATGATATGGAAAAAGACCTCATTGGCCCGTAGTGCATTGATGGACAGTTATTGGCATGATCATGACCATTGATGAATACACGAATATCCTTGGCCCGTAGTGCATTTATAATTTGTGGTTGTGATACTAATGAATATCCTTGGCCGTAGTGCAGGGAAGATGTGGATTATTTATTAAGCTGAGTCTCAGCGATAAAAATGATGAAAAGCCTTATAAATCATAAAAGATAGTAGATTTTATTCTCTACCTGACTCTTTTAATGGATTGCTTGTTCCGCTGCAGTTAAACTTGATGTTTGTTATATTTTATCAGTTTAACATTGTTGAAGGCTAATGATAATTTATTCTGCATTATCTTAGTCATAATATTTCTTACTAGGCTAGTTGAGCTCACCCTTTCTTTCACGGTTCTCTTAAGGAAATGAGACGTAGCCGGGACTAGTCTAGTCGGGGAGTGGGTGGACGGTCCAGATGATAGTTTTAGTAGTCCTCACTATTCTGTTAAATAGTGTGAAAATAAATGTAAAGAGGACTCTTTTGAGTGTGGATATTGTCTTGATGACAATATTCTTATTAAACTCCCAGTTTATGTTTTGTCGTATTTTAGACGACAACTGTATTATTAAGTTGTATTTGAATTTTGTACCATGTATTTGGTGACTCAAGATGGGTGATGTATACCTATTTTGGGGGCGTCACATTTTTTATAATTTAAATGGTAATATTATTGTATTTTTGGGCATGTGAATTAAATGAGGTGGAAGAGAGCAAATTGAATTTGAATTCTTTTTAATAATTATAAAATGTTTCATGTGAAATAAATGAGGGAGTTGTCATTTTGAAGATGAACTCTCATTTTCCAAATAAGTATGTTGCGCATGTTTTCAAAACTTAGGTGCGTATGTAATTTTGTCAGAAGTGGTGTGCTACCATTTACCTATAAATATGTTGCTTAGTTAAACAATAAAACTCACACCAGAATCAGAAAATTCTCTCTTTATAATTTTGAGTGTATTTCTTGTGAGTATAAGGATACTTCGAGTGTAGTTTTTTATGCAAGATTTTCTCAGAATAATATCTGATATTCCAGTAAAATCTAGTTTCTACGAAGGTAAAGGATATTATTTTTTTCGTAAAGTAGGTTATTTTCTTTCAATACTCGTAAATGATATTATTTCCTTCCATATTTGTAAGGGATATCATTTTATTTCATACTCCATATTATGTAAGCGATATTATTTCATCTCGTATTCCTAAATTTAAACTTACTATGGTAAGTATTGCTTCTATAATTCCTGAAATGATTAGAAATTGCTCTTCATCTAATATAATTTCACTAGAATATTGGTCTGAACTTTCTTATTAAATTTGAAACTTTTCATGTCCAAGTCGCGTTCATGGGCCTTTGTTCATACATACAGTAGACTATTCATGTGTCTTCATTCACTTAGTACATTCATATTTTTTTTCTTCTTTTTGGTCCAAGTTATTTGTTGTGACCCTTATTCTTGAAATTGAATCCAAGTTATGGTCTCACTTGATTCATTCTTATTATCATTATCATAATTCTTAGACTTAAATTATGTTGAAAGATATTTTTGGCCCGTAGTGCAAAGATGAACTTAAATTATGTTGAAAGTTATCTTTGGCCCGTAGTGCAAAGATGAACTATTGATTGATGAATATCTTTGTCCCGTAGTGCAAAGATGAGCTGTTGATTGATATCTTTGGCCCGTACTACAAAGATGGACAGGTGTTTGGCATGATCATGACCACTGGTGATATAAACAATTATCTTTGGCCCGTAGTGCATAGATAATTCGTTGATTGGAAATAAATATTAATTGATGTTACAGGGATAAAATATTGATGATGGACTTTTAAATCATGGAAGATAGTAGACATCATGCTCTACTTGACTCTTCTAATGGATTGTTTTTCTGCTGCAGTTGTTGATCTAAAACTTGTTGTCTATTGTATTCTATCAGATTTTTCCCTATTGAGGACTAAGGATAATTTATTCTGCATTATCTTAGTCATAGTATTCTTTATTGGGCTAGTTAAGCTCGTCCTTTTCCTTTTTGTTCTATTTTTCTTCTCAAGAGGCGATAATATAGCCGGGACTAGTCAAGGTGTAGAGTGATGGTTCAAGACAGTTGTTATAGTAGTCCTCATTATTTTGTAAAATTGTGTATCAATAATTATAATGAGGACTTATTTGAGTTTGGATATTGTCTAGAAGACAATATTTGTATTAAAACTCACAGTATATGTGTTGTCGTAATTTGTACGACAATTGTAATAATGAAGTTTGTAGTTGTTTTTTGTACCATGTATTCGGTGACTCAGAATGGGTTATGTGGACCTATTTTGGGGGCGTCACAGCTACACCCAGTAAGAGGGAATTGATTACGAGGAAACCTTATCACCAATGTGAGGTTTGCCTCAATTCGCCTCATCCTAGCAACTGTCACACATTTGGATATGGATTTATATCAAATGGATGTTAAGACAACTTTTCTTAATGGAGATTTAGCTGAGGAAATATACATGGATCAACTAGAGGGTTTCATCATAGAAGGACAAGAGCACAAAGTATGAAAGCTCAAACATTTTATCTATGGTTTGAAACAGGTGTCCAGGCAATGGTATTTGAGATTCCATCGAGTCGTCATTAGTGATGAGTTTACGATGATCGACGAAGACCATTACGATGATCTACTTGATATAACATATATAGTCGGTTATCTTGGTCGTTATCATTCAAACCCTGGGATTGCTCATTGGAGGGCAATTAAGAGGATCTTGCGATATTTAAATGGTACTTTGGACTACATGTTGTGTTATGGAGGACCAGACTTGCGTTTGATTGGTTACTCCGATTCCAGTTGGGGAGGTATGCGCAAGTTGACCTTAGGATACAGATTCTTGTTACATGGCGGTGCCATCACTTGGCGTAGCAAGAAAAAAACTTATGCTGCTCTTTCAACAATGGAGTCGGAGTTTGTAGCATGTACGTCAGCTGTTCAGGAAGCTATGTGGTTGAGGAGATTCTTCGAGGATCTTGGAGTTGTCTCTCATGCTTTGAATCCTGTGACTATTTTCTGTGATAGCACGGCGGCCCTAGATTACATCAAGGACCCAAGTATTATTGCAAGACGAAGTACATTAACTTGAGGATGAATTTCATTAGAGAAAATATTGCAAATAACAACGTGATATTGAAGTACATGTCCATTGGACTTGTTGATATAAATCTAATTACACTCACATGCAAGTATACGTGGTCAACAAATAATATAATAGAAATAAGGTATCGATTCCATGGAGAATTATAAACTTTATTTAAATCAAGCGAGCACCAATTTTATAACTATTTTAGTCTCTTTAAATAGATGGAAGAGTTGTGCCTTAACTAAAATGAATTATGAAACAAATTAACCTAACTAACAAGTGCTTAAATCAAATAATGGAGATATGGAATTATAATTTCACTTATTACACTTAGATCCATGTACTTCGTAACAAACCCTAATTAATTACTTTAGATTGTTAGTCGAGAACATAAAAGTAAAATATAGTCATCTCTCAATGTACTATACCCATATCACACTAAGTTCACAATTGATAGAATGAATGTGAACAACCTTATTAAATAACACACTATATATCTCTATGTGCATTATAACTAAGAAGGGTTTAAGAACTAGTTCTCGAAAGAATACATATGATGCTTCGGTATATCTTTATCTTAGGCACGAATCATGAATTTCATCACTATGAAAAATCATAAACACATGCTAATATGACCAGATCTGAACCTAATATTCGTTTCTCAATTTTAATTAGGTTATCTCAGTAATTGGTGATCAAGCAATTAAGCATTAAACATAAATCATATTAGACAATCCAATCATAATTAATTAATACTCAACACTGAAGCACATAAATTTCAGTTAAGTAATAAGATCCATTATAATCCCATAATAACGTTTAGTTCATATCATAAGTAGAATCCATCATCAATAATTGAAAATACATTAAAAAATAGAACGAAGGAAGAGAGAGAATTTAGAAATAGGAAAGCAAATCTGTATTTCTCTGCAATTCCAGCCTTAGTCTCCAATAATCTTCAGTTGCGTTGATTCTCCAAAGAAAACTGACCTAATCTCTACTATACTAGTAATAGAATATCATAACCTACTCTCTTTCTGAAAAGTGAGAATAGAATGTACGTATCTCTCTTTCTGACTCCTAACAGTTAAAACCCACGTTCTATTATGTCCTGCACCTCACGTGACCCCCTTCCTTTTAATTACACTTTATTTGGACCAATAAATAAAAAGTCAGAATTTTCACTAAAGTTGGACTGGCGCGATCGCACTCTATAGTAGTTCAAAAAAGTAGCAAGGTATTGTTGTATAAAATTTCTTAGAAGATATGTGCGCGTGGCGCATATACGGTTAGTATATTATCAAGACAGCGGCTTATTATCGTCAGAATGGTTTTCTACTTCTTCTACTGTTGCATCATCACTTGTCCCCAAAACACCACTTGATCACTTTAAGCTCTTATCACACCTCTTTTAGTCCCAAAAGCCATCAGACGAGTTCCCGAGCATGAATCCTACAAAATGGAAAGAAAATGCATGAAAATCAATTATGTAAAGTAGGATTAGGCAACATTTGGAGCTTAGTTGATACCGGATAAGTAGGTATAAAACCTACTTATCAAATACCCCCAAACTTACAACGTTGCTTGTCCTCAAGCAACCAAACAGAAAGAAAATAGAAAAATAAATAAATCAACTAACATCATGCAATACACCTACATGCTTACGAATCCAACATCAGTATGAATGAATTCCAATTGAAATACATCAGAAAAACTACAATAATCATCAAACATAGTATCCTACCAAGACAAAGTCAATGACCCATACCATTCTGCAAACTACAACCTGTCATCACTGATGTAGTGTGTGTGCTTAGCAGCCATTATATTTACTACAGAATAAATATTTCGCAAAATATGCTCCTTAGAAGGATAAAAGCAATCCTAACCCAAGAATTTTAGCAAACAATCACAACTACAACGAAGACTACGCACCAACTAAGCTAAAGGTCAACAAGGGTATTTTATTATGCTAGAAAATATGTTTACCACTATGCTTACTGAAATTAATTCATGAAATGGCCGATTAAGATTCCAAGTTTTTCTTGTAATAGAGATATCATATAGTCTCACTGAAGGTTCTTTTTCTATTTGGATTTATAGCAAATGATATTGTGATTGACTATTTGTCTTTTTCTACTTATGAGCAGTACGATGTACACTAGTACCACGTAGCAATTCTATTGTCTTTGTGTATTGATTTTGGCACTAAGTGCATTTGGTGACCTATTTGATTCATTTTTTTGACTTGCTATTATTTTTAAATATGTGCAGGAAGTCTGCTTCTACGACGTGCCTTACAATACTGGGTATCAAATTTTCGTGCTACGTTTACGGAAGACAAGGGACAAAATTATGAAGTGTACTCTCTCTATATATGTAGATATATACTTTGATTGGAGAATTGTGGTAGCTTTAGATGGTTAATTGTAAAGATAATGAATGATTATGTAGTGGATGATTTTATTAAGTTAATAATATTTTAGTTTTTGTATTTTTGCCATTATTTCCTATGGAGACATTGAGCTAGTTAGGTACACAAAAAGAATATCAAATTTTGATTTAGCAACAATATAATTCGTTACCAAAGCATTGAACAGGTTTTAATATAGCAACAATTTTTTATACATTTAGCAACAAATTTTTGTTGCTAATGGCATTAAAAATATAATATTTGGCAACGAAAAATTAACCTAATAACAACAGAGAGGATATTGTTGCTAATACTAACATAAAAGGCAACATTTTTTATCGTTGCAAATTATATCAACTTTTGTTGCACATATAAAGAAACGACAACATATAATGTCATTGCTAATTGATGACTTTCGTTGCTATTGAAAAATAACCAGTAACAAACATTTTCGTTGCTGATTCAGCATAATGTCGTTGCCAAATAATATAATCAGCAACGAAAATTGTTGCTAAAAAGTTTACATTCCGCAACGAAAGCAAGCTTAGGCAACAATTTTCATTATTTACTGCAACGAAAAATGTCGTTGCAAAATGGTGTCAATTGCAACGAAAATGCATGGTCGTTGCAAAAAAAAGAGTTCATTTCGTTGCCAATTAGCAGGCTTTTGCAACGAAATGAGGTTTTTAGCAACAAAATTTTAATTATTCTGCAACAATACATTTTGTTGCTAAAGGATCGATGTCTCTATACGAAAGCCAAATTTCATTGCAAAATATATTACTTTTGGCAACGAAAAAAAAACGTTCGTTGCGGAATAATTAGCAACGCTCATTGCGCAACGAAAGATGCAACGACAGTAAAGTCGTTGCCAAAACCCTTTTGCAACGAAATTTGGCATCTTTAGCAACGAAAATCAGTTGTTGCTGAAGCACCATTTTTTTGTAGTGGCACGACGTAATTCCCTTACCTAAGCTTCCTCTACTATGGTCAGCCTTGCTGAGCTCTCTTTCAGTTCATTCTTTAACTTCTCTATTTCCTCAGACTTCTCCTCAGTTTGACCCTTCTCGTGAACCAAATCCCACTCTACATTTCCCAGACGTGTGTGAAGAATCACGATCTCCCTATCCCTCTGCTCGATGGTAAGCTGTTGAATAAATGTCCGCTCCTTCAGCTCCTGAACCGTGTCTCATAACTCTATGTTACGATCATAAAGCGCATCGTACATCTCGGCACTAATAGAGTTCGGTGGGAACTCATCTTCTTCATCTTCTTCCTCTGGATCAGACTCAGGCTCATGCTCCTGACCAACAACAGTAATCAACGGAGATGGCTCTCTCTATACCAACTGCTCCCTGACGACATGAACGTCTCGGGGCTCCTCCTCCGTAGGTACTCGGGGTTCCTCCTCCCCAGCTCGACTAGATCCTCCAACATCCGACATCCTGATAACACAGTTTTAAGTTTTACTTACTAATTGATACTCGCGAGCACATAAGTTTATCACATTAGCACATAAAGTCTTTTATTATCTTCAATGAATTAAGGAATTCATTTCTTAGAACTCGATAAGAGTTTACCACCACTATGTTCTCAATCTCCTATAAGGCTACTACCTAAGGTTGTTTCCCCACCTAAGGTTCATAACCTACAGCTCTGATACCAACCTGTGACACCTCCAAATCTGGTACTTCAATTCCACGGAATTTGGTGTTCACTGTACAAATATCATCTATCTATCTACCCATAATAAATGCAAACCATGCAATAGATAGAAATAAATCATCCCCTTATGGGGTTACATCATCTGAATAATAAATACAATCCCAGGTCACACTAACCTTAAATCTCATATGAGAAAATATAAACAAATAATAGTCTTACACAACATTAACATAAGTCTAAAACATAAATATATAATCACATAAACAACAAGTCTTCATCACTTGTTAATCTTGCCCTTGCCTTTGCTAGTAGAAGGCTCGTCGGACCTTTCGTTCTTAACTGCAATGTTATTATTACACAAGAGTGAGCACGAATGCCCACAAGTATAAAAATGAAACAACAATATAATAACATGCGAGTGAATCAAAGACTTCTGGAATAAGAACTCAACTTTTGAATCAAGAATGAATAACAAGAATCAAAAGAACTTCTGAGGGTCATAAGACCTTAAACTATGTCCTAGGTTATCAAGGGTTATACTTGAAACCTTTAATAGTCATAAGACTATGGACTCTTCTACTCATACTTAGGGGGATCAGCCCTTAATATCATACTGTGCACAATATCTTAACGCTAAAGCGTAATTAATCCCCTATAACAGGGTTGTTCATCTCAGTTTGATATTAGAGTCCGCACCAAAGGAAATTTGGTTTGGATAATTCAACAAGGGTTCTGAAATTTAGAACGTTTTTCAACTATGGACTAGTTGAATCAATAAGGGTTTACTAGTCTTACAATGTTCAACAATAACTGATATTTAAATTGAATAACAAACTCAAGAGGAATACAATAGAATAAGTATTGTATAACAGAATCATACTTTGAAAGATTAATAACCTTTAATATAATAATTTGAACTTGATTAATAATAACGAGAATTTGCTCAATGTAAAGAGGTAAATTTATAAACTTATATAATGATAACGAGTAGGGTTAGGAAACTTGCCTCGTACGTAGATTACACGTTAATTATACATGTTCCTTGATTTAATCCTACATACCATTTACATTCACAATACCAGTCAATTATAACGTAACTAGTCATCACAAATTCATTCTTTTTGTCTAACCTCGGATTATGACTATACTTAGTCAAATTACCACACTTGTTTTCACATAATATTACACTACACGAACAATAATCTAACTACGCTTTCAACAATTCAATCAACATGTAAATGCCTTATTAACATGTTAAGAACCTATTTTAACATCTCATTATATGACTAACACATTTTTTTATGTTCATTAGATTAGGTTACTATTACAGTCCTTAAAATAAAACCACTGAAATGCTCATTCTTGGGACGAATGCGCAGAGTGGTCTTCATGACGCCACCATCAAGCTCGTTTCTCACATGACACCAATGCTGAGCTGAATAATGGTGATACGACGTGGTGGCACAAGGTATTAGGGTCTTAAGTCTGCTGACCAACACTGTGACATGGCATACCAGTACCAAAATTGCAATTCGCGAAAAATTGCAGAACATGGCCAAAACACCCAATTAATTTATTCACAAGCATACCCAAACACTATAATACACATATAACTACTACCCAACCCTTCTAACATGATTTTAACAAGTTAAAACATACACTTACTTGAATTAATTCATGTAATTTCAGTGTTCTCGGTGATTTTGAAAATATTAAACATGAAATAGAAAATTGGCATTACGGGTTTGTTATAACACCGAATTTGTCCATTCAAAGTTTATTTTCTTCGCTTTGACATGTGAAAATATAATCTACCGTTAAATTTCAAGTTAAACAACAATTCGAAGAATACCAATTCCCATAAGAGCCATACATATGAAACTTATACTCAGTAACTTCACAAATCAATTTATAACATGTTTGTATGCAATTAATGTTACGAAAACATACATATATGATATTAAAACATATTGTGATTATATATATCATATATAAACACATAAGTCATTACTTTTTCAATTACAGAGACTTACAGTAATTTTTCATAGAAAGTATAAACAACGTAAATTTGAGGTTGGGTTGAAGAGATTACCCAGCAGTGTAGATTAATAGGAGGTGAAATCCTTCTCAGATACTTTTTCAATCACACAACTCACAATTTTTCTCAATGTTTCTCTCTAAACTCTCTTTGAAATTCTCCAAATTAAAACTAACAATGAAATACGTAAAAGAAAAACTGATGAAGGCATACATATAACCGGTAACGTTGAGGTCAGTTAAATCCATACGTGGTTAACTGCTCTCAACTCCTCTTAAGTCCCTGTTTGGTTAGCCAATAAGAGGTTCTTTTCCATTTAATTTAATTAACCTCTTATAATATAGTTTAATCAAGTCACGTCCAATTACACAATAAATCAAATATCTTATTTCATTTAATTTAAATAAGATATAATAATTTCTCATTAATTCACATAGCCACATAATTAAATTTCTCATTTATTAATTATGTCAATTCAATAAATCTCTAATTAATTAAAATAATATTATGCTTATTAAATAATTAGTTTAATCAAATAAGCTTGATTAAATACATACTTTAAATAATAAAATTCCCCAGATTAATTTAATCAATATAACATATATAATTAAATTAATCTACCACAAATTGATCAATTAATTATTTAATCCAATAATTAAATCAAAAAATATTTATTTAATTCAATAAATATTAAAATTAAATTACAAAATCTCGTTTTGTCACATCTTTCCCCCTTAAAAGGATTACGTCCTCGAATCACAACTCAATTAATTAATCCCGTTACATTCTCCTTACAAAGATTATGTCCCGTAATCACTTACACATAATTTAAGTAAATAATTGAGGGTAATTCTTTATCATTTGCTCTTCGAGTTCCCACGTAGCTTCTTCAACATTGTGGTTTCTCCAAATTACCTTAACAGAAGGTATTACTTTATTTCTGAGAACTTGTTCTTTTCTGTCGACAATCTGAATAGGAATTTCTTCGTAAGATAAATCTTTTTCAAAATGTAGGGGTTCGTATTCAATTACATGTTTGTAATCGGGTTTGTATGGTCATAAAACTGAAACATGGAAGACATTGTGGACATTCTCGAGTGCTGGAGGTAAGGCTACCTCATACGCAACTTCTCCGATTCTTCGCAGTACCTCAAAGGGTCCAATGAATCTTGGGCTTAATTTCCCTTTCTTTTCGAATCTGATCTTTCCCTTCCAAGGAGAGACCTTCAAGAACACATAACTACCTGATTCAAACTCAACATTTTTACGGTGTGGATCAGTGTATTTCTTCTGCCTATCTTGAGCTGCTACCAGTCTTGTTCGGATCACTTTGACTATTTTTGCTGTATGCTGTACAAATTCTGGGCCTAGTAATTGTCTTTCACCAACTTCATCCCAGTATAGCGGAGTTCTGCACTTTCTTCCATATAACGCTTTATAAGGCGGCATGCCAATACTAGCGTGGTAACTGTTATTGTAGCCGAACTCTACGAGCGGTAGATGATCATCCCAATTTCCTTTAAAATCCATTATACAAGCTCTTAACATATCTTCTAATGTCTGAATCGTTCTTCCACTCCGCCCATCTGTCTGAGGGTGATATGTTGTACTCATTCGCAACTGTGTACCCATGCATTCCTGTAGACGTTTCCAGAAGTTCGATGTAAAATGCGGATCCCTATCGGAAACAATTGACACCGGAACTCCGTGTCTCAAAATTTTACCAACTGGTCTAAGTTAAATTTGATTCTGATCGGAAGGAAGTGTGCGGATTTTGTCAGTCGGTTAACGATAACCCATACTGCATCATAGCCTTTCTGAGTTGTCGGTAGGCCAATTACGAAATCCATCGTAATATGTTCCTATTTCCATTCTAGGATCTCTAAAGGTTGTAACAACCCACTCGGCCTCTGATGTGCTGCTTTCACTTTTGGACATGTCAGACACTTGGTAACACACTCTGCAACATCTCGTTTCAAATTTGGCCATCAGAAATGTTGTCGAAGATCTTGGTACATCTTGGTACTACCAGAGTGAATCGAATATCATGAGCTATGAGCCTCGCTCAAAATGTCTTCCTTAATCTCTGGCAATGGCGGTACCCAAATTCTACTCTCAAATCTTAGTATTCCCTCACTGTCTATTTTGAATAACGGTTCGGTCCCTTCAAATATCATCTTTTTCACTTTCCCACATTCTTCGTCCTGAAGTTGATCCTTCTTAATTTTATCCAGTAAAGTTGTTCTAGCTTGCATCTGGAACAACTTCTCGTCAATCTCCATAGGATATTTCACTTCCAATTCCAGCTTTTCCATTGCTGAAATTAGCTCCCCCTAAGCGGTCAACATCATTAATTTCTCCCGACCCTTTCTACTTAAGGCATCGGCAACCACATTTGCTTTGCCTGGATGGTATAAAATCTCGCAATCATAGTCTTTAATTAACTCTAGCCACCTTCTCTGGCACATATTCAAGTCCTTCTATGTAAAAATATATTTCAGACTCTTGTGGTCTATATATATTTCACACTTCTCCCCATAGAGATAGTGTCTCCATATCTTCAAAGCAAATACCACCGCAGCTAATTCCAAGTCATGAGTCGGATACCCTTTCTCATAGTCCTTCAATTGTCATGACGCATACGCAATGACCCTGTCGTTTTGCATAAGCACACAACCTAGTCCTTTATGCGATGCATCACTGTAAACCACAAAATTTCCTGTGTCATCCGGAAGAGATAACACAGGTGCCAAACTCAACCTCTTCTTAAGCTCTTGGAAACTTTCCTCACACTTCTCCATCCAAACAAATTTCACCGATTTCCTAGTCAAATTCGTCAATGGAGTCGCGATCTTGGAAAAGTCCTGAATGAATCTTCTATAATAACCTGCCAATCCAAGAAAACTTCTTACTTTCGACGGCGTCTTCGGCTGATCCCAGTTAATCACAGCTTCGACTTTAGAGGGATCTACCGAAATTCCGTCCTTATCAATCACATGTCCGAGAAATTGTACTATTTCAATCCAGAATTCACATTTTGAAAATTTGGCATACAACTTCTCTCTTCTCAATGCCTCTAACGTTACTTTCAAATGCTCTACGTGCTCTTCCTTGGTTTTCGAGTATATCAACATGTCATCGATGAACACCACCACGAATTTATCCAAAAATGATTTAAACACCCTGTTCATCAGGTCTAAAAACGCTGCGGGAGCATTTGTTAGACCGAATAACATCACCAGAAATTTGTAGTGACCATATCGAGTCCTAAATGCTGTCTTCGGAACATCCTCTGGCCTCACCTTCAACTGATGATAACCACTCCTCAAGTCTATCCTCGGTAATGGATACCTATTCTTAATCGTGACCTTATTTAGTTCTCTATAGTCGATGCAGATCTGCATCGTCCCGTCCTTCTTCTTTATGAAAAACATCGGCACTCCCCACGGTGATATGCTCGGTTGAATGTATTTCTTGTCTAGTAACTCTTGTAATTGTACCATCAATTCTTTCATCTCTACCGGAGCCATCCGATACGGTGCCTTCGATATTGGAGCCATTCTTGGTGCTAAATCGATCACAAACTCAACCTCTCTATCTGGCGGAAGTCCTGGTAGATCATCTGGAAATACGTCTACGAAGTCCCTCACCACTGGTATCTCCTCTATTTTTGGGTTCTCTTTCCGACAATCGACTATGTAAGCTAAATATCCTACACAACCTTGTCTTAACAGCTTCATGGCCTGCATCATCGTCAGACAACTCACTTGTCTAAGCGACTTGCTGCCATAAAACACAACCTTTGATGGAGTCATTAGGTTAATACGCTTCTTTTGGCAATCAATTACAGCCCCATAATTGAATAGCCAATCCATTCCTAAGATAACGTCAAATTCCCCAAGTTTGATAGGGATAAGGTCTACGTTCATAATGTTACCCCTAATATCCACCCTACAGTTCTTGTGTACATATTTAACAGGGATCGTTTCTATATTCACAATTTCTATGTTCATGGGGTATTCTAACTCATCCTTAGGCAATTCTAAGTTCTTAGCAAAGTCATCGGATATAAATGAACAAGTAGCACCTGAATCAAATAATACATAAGCATTAACTTTATTGATCGGAATGATACCTGACACCACATCACGAGACTGCACTGCATCCTGCACTGTCATGTTGAATGTTCTGGCGGTCGGTCGATTGGTTGCGGTTGGTTCTGTGATAGTCAAAGTGCTTCCACCGCTGTTTCCTCTATCCCTCCTGATCCTGCCCCTCCAGATCCTTTCTTAGGATAGTTTCTTGCCAGATGATCCTTTGAGCCACAAGTGAAGCAGGCACCCTTCTTTGGGTTAGGACAGTTAGGTGCTATGTGGCCTTCCTGACCACAATTGTAGCATACTCATTTTCCCTTCATGCAAACTCCCAGATGAGCTTTCCCGTAGATCGGGCACGCTTCGATTCTCCTTTTCTGACCTCCTTGCTGATTTCCAGTCGATGAGTTGTCAGTCCACCTCCTCTTCTGATTGCTACTTCCCCCCGTGTTACTTCCACTAGCTTTATTATTTCCTTCACTTTCACTCTTCTTCTTTTTCTAATCTTGGTTATACTTGGTTACCGCATCGCTTCCACCTTCGGCGAGTATAGCCTTCTCTAGCACCCCAGCAAAAGTGTTCAATTGAAACATTGGCACTTTGCTATAAAACCAGGGCTTCAGTCCCTGCACAAATCGCCTTGCCTTTCTCTCGTCGGTATGCACTTGATATATGGCAAACCTAGCTAACTCATTGAATCTTGCTGCAAAGTCTGATACAGACATGTTCCCCTGTTTCAACTCTAGAAACTGGACCTCCATTTGGTTCTGCGAGCTGGTCAGAAAATACATTTCGAAAAACATCTCCTTGAACCTCTCCCAAGTAATCACACCTTCTCCTCCCCGGACCTTATTTGCCTGCCACCAATAACTGGCTTCGGATTTCAGAATAAATGTTGCGTAGGCAGTTTTCTGGTCCTTTCTGACTTTGGCGACGTCAAAAACTTTCTCCATCTCCATAACCCAGGTTTGAGCTTCTCTCGGGTTCATGGAGCCTTTAAACTCTGGCGGTCCCATCACCTTAAAATCCTTGAACGTTGTATTTGGTGGAGCTTGGGGTTGATTGTTAATTGCTCCAGCTAATAGGTTAACCAATTGCTGAACGGGGTTAGCACTGGCGTTGTTGTTGTTGTTATTTGTTGACCCTTCCCGGGCTGGTCAACGATTTGGTCGTCTTCTTGGAGGCATATTTCTGTTAAGAATATACGCTTATTAGGTCTTTATTCAATCCCTTAAATATTTAAGGCTTAACTAAAACATTTAAACATAATCACTTAACACATTATCTCGAATAAACTCTGATATTTTATTCAATTCAAAAGTTTTAACATCATATGATAGCATCACTGCTATTTACACCAACTATCCCGAGATAGAAACATTAAAATATTCCTTTATTTATAAACACATCAGAATTTACATCTTTAACTACCAGATAGGTTTCACATAATTAAACTAATCCTATCACTGCCTGTTAAGGCGATGAATAACCTTGCCACGTTCCTCCTTCCATGATGCAGGACATCGTCCTGCGATCTAGCATATACGATGGTAGTCCTTCAAACTGGATTGGGTATCTCATAACTCGATCCTGGGCCTCATCCATTGCATTTTGAAGTGTAGAGTATGTCTCCCCAAGCTTAGCCTTCTTCGCACAACAATCCTCTTCTACAAGATCAGCACACTACAAAAAAATGGGCCTTTAGCAACGATTTTTCGGGCAACGACTTTATAAGTCGTTGCTAAAAGTATATGTTTAGCAACGACATGTGTCCTTCGTTGCAGATTATGTCAGGCTTTCACTTTTTGCAACGAAATTCATAAGTCGTTGAAAAATTTTGTTGCTAATTCATTGGCGAAAAAAAATTTCGTTGAAAAATTTTTGGCCACTTGATTTCCCGTCATTGTGGGCAACGAAAATTTTTTTGTTGCTAAAAATGTGGCTTTAGCAATGATTTTTAAGGTAACGACTTTATAAGTCGTTGCTAAAAGTGTATGTGTAGCAACAAAACTTGTCCTTCGTTGCAGATTGTGTCAGACTTTCACTTTTTGCAACAAAATTCATAAGTTGTTGCAAAATTTGGAAACAAAATTCGTTAGAAATTCGTTGCAAAATTTCTAACCACTTGATTTCTCCTCATAGTGGGCAACGAAAGTTTTTTTGTTGCTATATTTCGTTGCCTAATATGGACCACATTCATTAGCAACAATTTTTATTTTCATTGCATATTTTATACAACTTTTGCAGCGACTATTAAAATGTTGCCTTAAATTAAGATAATAATAATAATAATAATAATAATAATAATAAAAAATAATAATAATAATAATAATAATAATAATAATAATAATAATAATAATAATAATAATAATAATAATAATAATAATAATAATAATAATAATAATAATAATAATAGTACTAATAATAATAATAATAATAATAATAATAATAAAAATAACAATAATAATAATAATAATAATAATAATAATAATAATAATAATAATAATAATAATAATAATAATAATAATAATAATAATAGTCATAATAATAATAGTACTAATAATAATAATAAAAATAACAGTAATAATAATAATAATAGTACTACTACTACTAATAATAATAACAACATTAATAATAATAACAGTCATAATATTAATAATAATAATAGTCATAATAATAATAATAATAACAGTGGTGGTGGTGGTGGTGGTGGTGGTCGTAGTAGTAGTAATAGTAATTCCTATTAACAGGCAAGTAAAACTCCATTAAGTATTCATTAGTAGTAGTAGTAGTAGTAGTAGTAGTCATTCCTATTGACAGGCAAGTAAAACTCCATTAAGTATTCCTTAGCGAGCCCAATTAAATTGAACTTATTCTAATAAGCACCCACATACTTGTTTTAGTGTCTCCACACAAATGATCATGAGATCAATCATCCTCATCCAATAAGCAGGCAACGTATGTACAAATCTATCCGGATTCACTAATCCCCAATTTAGTAATTCAACGATTGGGAACTATTTTAGTTTTAAGCTTTCTAAGAATTTAGATCTCATTAGAATAATCATCATCATTATTCTAAAAACATTGCTTAAAACTATGGGTTTATCATATATTATAAAACAGCATCATGTAGATAATTAAAAACCTTTAATAAATTAATACTTTTTATTAATAAATGAATAAGATTGTTACAAAGTATATGCGTTATCATCAAACATGATTGGCTTGTGTGCATACTACTTTCAGGTGGAACCATTCATCTTACATCAGATATTATAGAAAAGCGAACGGTGTTTCATAATAACGAAGGCAATTATGCGGGCTTTATTATTATTATTATTATTATTATTATTATTATTATTATTATTATTATTATTATTATTATTATTATTATTATTATTATTATTATTATTATCACGCAATTAGTGATGTACATTTATGTATGTACATAACAGATCTAAGGAAAGGGGATCTGTTTTAATTTGGGAGAAATGATTTGATCTGTTTTAATTTATGATTTTTCTTTAATAAATTAGTAACCAATTTAATGAAAGTTGTTATAATCTTTTGTTTTAATTTTATGGACCGATAAAATGTTATTAATATTTTTTAGTTTTTTTTCCTAAAATTATATTACTAATAACATACTTCATTAAAAATTGTTCAAAAGTTTATATGTTTGTTTGAGTCATAATTGAATTCTACTTGTTTGTTTTATTATTTATTTAAGTATATGCATATGTGTGCTCATTACAAGAAATTGGGGCTCTTGCGAATGAAATTTTGTGAGTGAATTGTTTCCTTCTCAGATAAGACTTTTTTCTGAGGGACTAATGAAGAAATTTTTTATTTATGAAATAAATTTTATTCATAATATGTAATTAGTGACAATTATTTTGTTAGGAAAAAATTCTTCATTACTTTGCTTGAAGTAAATCTTAGAGAATCAATGATATATTTTTACAAAAATATTTCTAATTTTAAAGATAGATATTAAATTAATATAAAATAATTTTTAAAATTTTAAGTATATATTATGTTAAAGATACATGTTTAATTACATTAACTAAAGTTTAAAATTATAAACTATATTTCTAATTGAGCATTTTTTTGGGACAAAGTTACACAAATTAATTATTAACACTAAAAGTAACCGTCTAAAAAGTGGTCGACTTTATAATATAGATATATACATACCTTCTACGAATGATGAATAATAAATGATTTTGACCCTTCACTTTAAATGACTTTATTACCTTGATTATCCTTATCTACTTCTGAACAATGCTGAAAAAAATTTAAAAAATAAATAAATTACTGAACAAATAATATAAATCTAATACTAAGATATTTAGACACATTAAATTTATACAATATCATATACTTAATTAAGGAATATAGATATAATCCAGAGCATTTGATCATATCGTGGTCGTTCATTCAAATGTTGGTTTAGTCAAAAGTCAATATCACTTCAAGGTCGTCGATTAAAAGATCAAACCAATAACACCCTTTGATCATCTAATAAGGAGTAGGACTGAGTAAAAAATGGGTATAACCGAATTACTGAACCGAACCGAAATAATTTAACCGAAATTTTCTAAAATTTCAGTTATTTTTAATATTTCAGTTATATCTGAAATATTATACAGTTTTCGGTTAGCTAACACGGGTTTCACTTTTGGGCTATTCGGTTTAACCGAATAACCGAACAAAACATGTACTGCTGATTTGCTGTATTGTACAGTGCACATATCACTTAAAATAATAATATAACTAACGCTCTGTTTTTGAGTTTTAAAATGGACAAAAAAGAAAAGAAATAGACGAAAAATTTAAGTTTTCTTTCTAATTCTTATGTTTCTGAGTTTTTTAATAAACGGAAAAGAAAAGAAATGGATAGAAAACTTGGCCACTTTTACTGCCAAAGTTTTTCGTCCAAAATTAGCCTGATTTGGACGGAAAAGAAATTGGTATGAGTAATATTTTTATAATTCTCATGTTATCCTCAACTTTTAATATAATAAATTTTAAATAACAATTCATGTCCTCAATTTTAAATTTTTTATTCTTTTATATTAAAAACTCAAAAACAATATAAAGGAAAACTTTAATTTAGTCACTACTCAACAGTAGCATTACTAGCCCTAGCCCCAGATTGGACTCAAGTGAACACTCAAACTCTCAAGTTTCAATTTGAATCACTCAAGTCTCGACTCTCATCCCAACCCAAACCCGTAAGTCTAGAATCCGGATCGGAATCGAGAAGTCGCCGATGTAGAACCCGTTTCTTTTGATCTTCTCCGAATCTCTTTTCAATTTTTTTTATCCCACCAATGGATTAAAACTTAATTCTCAACCAAAGGGCTTGATTGCATTTAACGCAACACAAGAACCGAACACCACTTCTCTCTATTTCTTTTTGTTTTTTCTCTCCAACCACAAGTATGACAAGACACTTACATTTGTTCAAGTGTTCAAGGCATCTATGGTATTATTCAATTAATTGGTCAATATTGTTTGTGTTGGTTGCTGGCGGTGCGATTTGGTGTTAGTATGTACAATTCGAGCTTAAAGCATGAAGTAGGCAAAACATAGTAAAATTTTGAATGCCCACAAAGTGTTCGTTAAAATTCTTGAGTGAATTTATCTTTATTAACACTATATGCGAGATCATTTGGCCTTTGGAGGTTCAATTTAAGTGTTAAGTATGACTTTACACATGCTTTTATTCTTATCAATTAAAGTCAAATGGTGAATTTGAGGAAGAATGTCAAGTGATTACCTAATGCATGCCATGATAGACTAATTTGGGTTTGATTATAACATCTATGTGGAGTTTTTCTTTAGTAAAGTAGGTAGCTTTGATTGAATTTCATTAGTTCCTGTTGGGTGTTTGGTTAAATGCGTGTGAGCAATTTACTTGAAAATTTGAATTGTAGTCTGGACACCAATTTTAATGAATTGTAGTCTGGACATCCCAATTCTTGTATAACTTATAAGAATATTTATATTAATAAGAAAAAATATTAATCTCATGGTGGTTTCAGATTTTAGTAGGAGAAAAGTTCTACTAGTTTTTATTTTCTAGACTTTGTTTTCTTATCAATGTTTATTTTAGCTGTAAGGTTACCTCTCTCTCTCTCTCTCTCTCTGATGTTCTTGATGAAAACATGATCAATTTTTCTTGTTTCAAAAAGTGCGCAATCTAATAGATTGATATGGATTTGTTTGATCAGTTTTAATATAATTATGTAATAGTATAATTCAAGATCTTATTTCAGTTAGAAGACTTCAAAAAAATAGATATAATTACTTAAAATGTTTTTACTAATTCCATATGTTACGTGCAAGAGTTTTAATGACAATGCTTAATTAGCTAGAAAAATAAAAAATAAAAAGTAAAGTGAAACTATTATTATTGTAGAAGTTTGGACATAGGTAATATGGTTTTGTGTATCTTCATTTGGTAGGCTTTGGCTGGGTGTTCATCAACTGCAGCAATGGAGGAAGAAACACTAGCAAGTTCAGAGGTACCAGTAGCAAAGGTTGTTGAGGAGATGGCCAACAATGTTGATCCTAATAAGGTAAATATGTATGTGATTTACCTTTTAGTTTTTCTACCAAACTATATTTAACTTTGGAAGGGGAAATAAAACTTTGGTGAAAGAACTTGAGCTTCAATTATTAGCAAGATCTCGGAGCTTTAAAGCATTCGAATCGAGAATATCATGCTAAACAATAAAGTTTTTCTTACAAAGGAGAAAGAAGAAAGAAGCGGGAAGAAATTAAGTGGGAATGCGATGAACGATGAGCTTGAGCTACACACATATATATCAATATTTTTGTTTAGAAATAAATTATCATTTTTTATAAGAAAAGATCCATATAGCTCTATACGAGAGTTTGGATACACATGGAGGTTTAAAGGGATTCACGACCAAAGAACGCTTTTGAAGCGTTAAGAACACTTTGTTTAGCTTATAAGAATATGGGAAATGGTAATAATGTGGAAAATATTTTTGATAATAGTTGCACACTTATAGCGATTGTTGGAATTAATAGGATTTGGTACGCCTTGAGGTGAAAGAAGCTGTAAAAACTTGTTTGGATGCTAAAATTATGGTTCAGATAGTTACTGGTGACAATGTTCATATTGCTAAGGTAATTACTAGAGAATATGGTATTTTAACAAATGATATTGTTTTAATAGAAGAGCCTGATTTTCGTGATAAAAGTGTTCAGGAATATCTGAACATTATACCTAAACTTCAGGTTCAGAACATTATACTCTTGTTATTCTTTTCAAATCAATGTTACTTTTTGTAAATGCTTTGGCATATTGAGGGTTTAGTGTGCTTGAACTTGAAAATATCGTTCATTTACAAACAACTTATTATAAATGCAACATTCAGAACTCAAAAATAGAATGCACTAGTTGTGGTGTGGTGGCAAACACATTAAATGCTATCTTTGTTGACACTATAAACCCTACATCTTATTATCTTCGTCACCTTCTATAAAAAATGCGCAATTATGTATTTGAAACATTGTTTCACTACCCCAGAATTGACGATTATATATATGCAGTATATATTGAATTCTTGAATTATATAATTTCCTATTTATTTCTGTGAACTTGCCTTAAATATGTTGTTGATATCATGTAGTCGATTTAAAACTATTATAGACTCAAATAATGAATAATAGTTGGTTAGTTTACATGTAACATGGAGAAAACATACCGCTCTGCCTTGAGTGCACAATGTTGGTATTGCTACTAGTTTGAATTTTAGAATCCAAAATCATAACTTGCATCTTGTAGAGGCGAAGGTCATACACGTCTGCAGCAGAACTATGCAAACATGGATATTCATGTTGGCGATGATATTCTTTCGGGTCATAATGGATCAAAATTCTACCGTTGATTCCTCTGCTGGGACCATGATTTAAAGGCGTAGCCATCTTGCACTACTCCAATTCTCAAGGGTTCGCTTCAGGTCCTCTTCCAATTCCCTAATGTAAATGATGATTTTTCTCAATGAATCAAGCAAGATCCATAAGGTTGTAGTGAAAGAATTATCTTTCTATATTATATTAGAAATCTTCTTGAGGCCTCTCTTTAGATTGGTGTAACACGACATATTATCTCCATAAAAAACTTCTAAACTTTTTAAGTATTACAAAGATGTCCAGATTCATGGAATTGAAGTTTATAAATGAATAATGGGATATATATATCTCTTTCAACTTCTTTGTAAGTTACCAATTTCATTAGGAGGGAGGCAAATGATGTTGCATCTTAGCTTCGTAATTAGAAAGAAGGTTTGACCATGTTTGTTTCCTTTGCGGTTCATTATCTTGAAAATTGATTTTACATTTATGGGGTAAATTTTGGATGCTTTCATAATTTTGGTCCGACTATTGTTTACATAATTGTGTTTGGTATTACGCAAATGGAATGTTTCTCTCACTGGTGTTGCTCGTCCAAATCCTCAAGGATCTTTCGAGATATAGTCGATTACTATAATGAGATGTCATGTGATTCTCAATAGGTTCATTGAGCTTATAGATGGAAAATGGTGTGCTACTCTCAGCGGTATTTCACACTTGGCACCTTCAACACCACTGAAGCTTGCTCAAAGAATTTAACATTCGAGGGGTTTACAAGCTTGATTTCCCCTATAGACTGATGAACAGACCTGTTTGCTGATTAACGTAATTTTATATGTATCCAGCGACAGAGACATTCCTTCTTTAAATATTGACTTGCACTATGCTCACTACTCCTAGAATCTGGAAAAATGTAAAGTGTACGGGGAGATGGTTCCCAAAAAATATGTTGAGGAACACTTCTTAAGCACTCATGCACTGGTATGTGGTTTTGTCTTATAAACTATTTTTCCCTACTTCTACATAATTATTTTTTCCCATTTATATATTTATATATATATATATATATTATGTGTGTAATATGCATAACACACACCCAGCACTAGGAGGCTCGTGTATTTTATAATTAACCTTATGTTTCTTCCCTAGCCTTTCTTCCTAGCCTATCCTAGAGATAATTAATTAAGAATCAAAGTTAACTCCATAAACCGGAAAAAGATCATTTTTTTCTCCCAACTAGGCCTACCTAAACAGCCCAGATTGCAAAAAGACATTGTCAACCCCGCCTCTCCCCCCAACAAAAACAAAACAAAATAACCAAGAGAAAGCGTAGCAATATTGAAGCAATTGCATACTCCAACTAAGAAGATGTCAAGGATTAGGTTTTGAATATTGCATCAGAATAAACTCGCAAACTTCCTTTTTTAAAATCTGTTTCACCGATTCAATATTTTTAACAAAGACAGATTCGATGTCCAGGACCTTCATGGTTGATAGTTTAGTTAACATGTTAAAAAAATTCAAATGATAGCAATTTAAACTTTAAAATATTTGCAGCAGTTTGAGAGCATAGTTTTATTGTTGATTTACTTTTGTGGGAAAAAGCTGGAAACAAAACATGAAAATTTTATTCTTTTGATTTCCTCTTTATGCAAGATAGTTGTTAAAATACTATAAGATTGGTTAATAGAAATAAATTTCCAGACTAATTTTTGGCATCGAAATAGATGTCTTATCTTTGTGAAGTCAGTTTCATTTCCATTTTACAATAGTTAAAGTTCCTCATATATTTGCTAATATTTTGCTTAAAATATCACAGCTGGATGTTGCAAGCAATATACTATAATTTTGGTGGTTTTAATTTTTTACGTGATTTAACATATGAAGTATATGCAAAATAGCATATAATAATCTATTTATGTGTTTCATCTGTTTTTCAATATAGTTGAGGTGAAGAGCAGTTCTGATGGTTTCATGATCAAAATGAGAGATGGTCGACATTTAAGATGTGAAACCAACCCTCAAGGACTATTCTTGTAGGACCCAATTATGAAGGGGAGGAACTTATCTCGCTGACATGGGTATGTTCTGCCCTTACCACTTAAAAATTCCCAAGTTATCAATAAATGTGTCTTTCCAATGTCTGTTGCAACATGTTGAATTCTTGGTAAATAAATCTAAGATGTCAGTGATTATAGCTAGCATCTTTCGGCTCAAGAAAAGTTTTTCCACATTGACTATTAGCCTCAACTTTTTCATAATTGTTGTCCTTTCTATATAAAAATCTAAACATTGTTATTTAAGATTGTGAGATAGTATTTAAGATTGTGTGATGCTTGTGGTTGTTGAATGCGACTGAATTCTGACTTGAGGTTAACATATAATAATAATTTACAAGTCTTGTAACAGAAAATATGTTTACCACTATGCTTACTGAAATTAATTCATGAAATGGCCGATTAAGATTCCAAGTTTTTCTTGTAATAGAGAAATCATATAGTCTCACTGAAGGTTCTTTTTCTATTTGGATTTGTAGCAAATGATATTGTGATTGACTATTTGTCTTTTTCTACTTATGAGTAGTACGATGTACACTAGTACCACGTAGCAACTCTATTGTCTTTGTGTATTGATTTTGGCACTAAGTGCATCTGGTGACCTATTTGCTTCATTTTTTTGACTTGCTATTATTTTTAAATATGCGGGAAGAGGCGCTTCTACTGACGTGCCTTACAATCTTGGGTATCAAATTTTCGTACTACGTTTACGGAAAGACAAGGGACGAAATTATGAAGTGTACTCTCTCTATATATGTAGATATATACTTTGATTGGAGAATTGTGGTAGCTTTAGATGGTTAATTGTAAAGATAATGAATGATTATGTAGTGGATGATTTTATTAAGTTAATAATATTTTAGTTTTTGTATTTTTGCCATTATTTCCTATGGAGACATTGAGCCAGTTAGGTACACAAAAAGAATATCAAATTTTGATTTAGCAACAATATAATTCGTTACCAAAGCATTGAACATGTTTTAATATAGAAACAATTTTTTATACATTTAGCAACAAATTTTTGTTGCTAATGGCATTAAAAATATAATATTTGGCAACGAAAAACTAACCTAATAACAACAGAGAGGATATTGTTGCTAATACTAACATAAAAGGCAACATTTTTATCGTTGCAAATTATATCAACTTTTGTTGCACATATAAAGAAACGACAACATATAATGTCATTGCTAATCGATGACTTTCGTTGCTATTGAAAAATATCCAATAACAAACATTTTCGTTGCTGATTCAGCATAATGTCGTTGCCAAATAATATAATCAGCAACGAAAATTGTTGCTAAAAAGTTTACATTCCTCAACGAAAGCAAGCTTAGGCAACAATTTTCATTATTTACTGCAACGAAAAATGTCGTTGCAAAATGGTGTCAATTGCAACGAAAATGCATGGTCGTTGCAAAAAAAAAGAGTTCATTTCGTTGCCAATTAGCAGGCTTTTGCAACGAAATGAGGTTTTTAGCAACAAAAATTTTAATTATTCTGCAACAATACATTTTGTTGCTAAAGGATCGATGTCTCTATACGAAAGCCAAATTTCATTGCAAAATATATTACTTTTGGCAACGAAAAAAAAACGTTCGTTGCGGAATAATTAGCAATGCTCATTGCGCAATGAAAGATGCAACGACAGTAAAGTCGTTGCCAAAACCCTTTTGCAACAAAATTTGGCATCTTTAGCAATGAAAATCAGTTGTTACTGAAGCACCATTTTTTTGTAGTGGCATGACGTAATTCCCTTACCTAAGCTTCTCTCTACTATGGTCACCTTCTTTGAAAGCTCTCTTTCAGTTCATTCTTCAACTTCTCTATTTCCTCAGACTTCTCCTCAGTTTGACCCTTCTCGTGAACCAAATCCCACTCTACATTTCCCAGACGTGTGTGAAGAATCACGATCTCCCTATCCCTACGCTTTCGATGGTAAAATTTGTTGAATAAGACTCGTCCGCTCCTTGACTCACGAACCATCATAACTCTATGTTACGATCATAAAGCGCATCGTACATCTCGGCACTAATAGAGTTCGGTGGGAACTCATCTTCTTCCTCATGATCCTCCTCTGGATCAGACTCAGGCTCATGCTCCTGACCAACAACAGTAATCAACGGAGATGGCTCTCTCTATACCAACTGCTCCCTGACGACATGAACGTCTCGGGGCTCCTCCTCCGTAGGTACTCGGGGTTCCTCCTCCCCAGCTTGACTAGATCCTCCAACATCCGACATCCTGATAACACAGTTTTAAGTTTTACTTACTAATCGATACTTGCGAGCACATAAGTTTATCACATAAGCACATAAAGTCTTTTATTATCTTCAATGAATTAAGGAATTCATTTCTTAGAACTCGATAAGAGTTTACCACCACTATATTCTCAATCTCCTATAAGGCTACTACCTAAGGTTGTTTCCCCACCTAAGGTTCATAACCTACAGCTCTGATACCAACCTGTGACACTCCAAATCTGGGTACTTTAATTCCATGAAATTTGGTGTTCATTGTACAAATATCATCTATCTATCTACCCATAATAAATGCAAACCATGCAATAGATATAAATAAATCATCCCCTTATGGGGTTACATCATCTGAATAATAAATACAATCCCAGGTCATACTAACCTTAAATCTCAAATGCAGAAATATAAACAAATAATAGTCTTACACAACATTAACATAAGTCTGAAACATAAATACATAATCACATAAACAACAAGTCTTCATCACTTGTTAATCTTGCCCTTGCCTTTGCTAGTAGAAGGCTCGTCAGACCTTTCGTTCTTAACAACAATGTTATTATTATGCAAGAGTGAGCACGAATGCCCACAAGTATAATAATGAAACAACAATATAATAACATGCGAGTGAATCAAAGACTTCTGGATTAAGAACTCAACTTTTGAATCAAGAATGAATAACAAGAATCAAAAGAACTTCTGACGGTCATAAGACCTTGAACTATATCCTAGGTTATCAAGGGTTATACTTGAAACCTTTAACAGTCATAAGACTATGGACTCTTCTACTCGTACTTAGGGGGATCAGCCCTTAGTACTATATCGTGCACAATATCTTAACGCTAAAGCGTAATTAATCCCCTATAACAGGGTTGTTCATCTCAGTTTGATATTAGTGTCTGCACCAAAGGAAGTTTGGTTTGGATAATTCAATAAGGGTTCTAAAATTTAGAGTGTTTATCAACTATGGACTAGTTAAATCAATAAGGGTTCACTAGTCTTACAATGTTCAACAATAACTGATATTTAAATTGAATAACAAACTCAAGAGGTATACAATAGAATAAGTATTGTATAATAGAATCATACTTTGAAAGATTAATAACCTTTAATATAACAATTTGAACTTGATTAATAATAACGAGAATTTGCTCGATGTAAAGAGGTAAATTTATAAACTTATATAATGATAACGAGTAGGGTTAGGAAACTTTCCTCGTGCGTAGATTACACATTAATTATACACGTTCCTTGATTTAATCCTATATACCATTTACATTCACAATACCAGTCAATTATAACGTAACTAGTCATCACAAATTCATTCTTTTTGTCTAAACTCGGATTATGACTATACTTAGTCAACTTACCACACTTGTTTTCACATAATATTACACTACACGAACAACAATCTAACTACACTTTCAACAATTCAATCAACATGTAAATGCCTTATTAACATGTTAAGAACCTATTTTAAAATCTCATTTTATGACTAACAAATTTTTTTTATGTTCATTAGATTAGTTTACTATTACAGTCCCTAAAATAAAACCACTGAAATGTTCATTCTTGGATGATTTGAGAGTGGCGTTTAAGACCACCATCAAGCTTCGTTTCTACAGCATCCAGTAGCTGCACTGAACAATGGCGATGCGACGTTGGGCATTGCTATGGCTGGGTCTTAAATCTGCTGACCCGGTACGTGTGTACAGCATACCGATGCGAGCGCAATTCGCAAAAAATTGCAGAACATGGCCAAAACACCTAATTAATTTGTTCACAAGCATACCCAGACACTATAATACACATATAACTACTACCCAACCCTTCTAACATGATTTTAACAAGTTAAAACATACACTTACTTGAATTAATTCATGTAAATTTAGTGTTCTTGGTGATTTTGAAAATATTGAACATGAAACAGAAAATTGGCATTACGGGTTTGTTATAACACCGAATCTGTCCATTCAAAGTTTATTTTCTTCGCTTTGACATGTGAAAATATAATCTACAGTTAAATTTCAAGTTAAACAACAATTCGAAGAATATCAATTCCCATAAGGGCCATACATATGAAACTTATACTCAGTAACTTCACAAATCAATTTATAACATGTTTGTATGCAATTAATGTTATGAAAACATACATATATGATAATAAAACATATTATGATTATATATATCATATATAAACACATAAGTTATTACTTTTTCAATTACAGAGACTTACAGTATTTTTCATAGAAAGTTATAAACAACGTAAATTTGAGGTTGTGTTGAAGAGATTTTCCCAGCAGTGTAGATTAATAGGAGGTGAAATCCTTCTTAGATACTTTTTCAATCACACAACTCATAATTTTTCTCAATGTTTCTCTCTAAACTCTCTTTGAAATTCTCCAAGTTAAAATTAACAATGAAATACGTAAAAGAAAAACTGATGAAGGCGTACATATAACCGGTAACGTTGAGGTCAGTTAAATCCATACGTGGTTAACTGCTCTCAACTCCTCTTAAGTCCCTGTTTGGTTAGCCAATAAGAGGTTCTTTTCCATTTAATTTAATTAACCTCTTATAATATAGTTTAATCATGTCACATCCAATTACACAATAAATCAAATATCTTATTTCATTTAATTTAAATAAGATATAATAATTTCTCATTAATTCACACGACCACATAATTAAATTTCTCATTTATTAATTATGTCAATTCAATAGATCTCTAATTAATTAAAAATAATATTACGCTTATTAAATAATTAGTTTAATCAAATAAACTTGATTAAATACATACTTTAAATAATAAAATTCTGCATTAATTCAATCAATATAACACATATAATTAAATTAATCTACCACAAATTCATCAATTAATTATTTAATCCAATAATTAAATCATAAAAAGAATATTTATTTAATTCAATAAATATTAAAATTAAATTACAAAATCTCGTTTATCACATCTTTCTCCCCTTAAAAGGATTCTATCATCAGAATCACTACTCAATCAATTCATCCCGTTACATTTAATTCGTCCCATTACATCCATCCACCACCTCAAGCAACGAATCTCACGATCCTGAGCAATCTGATGAGGAGGAGGCATAGCAACAGGAGCCTCAGCTTCTTCTTCGTCATCCGTTTTGTGACGCCCCCAAAATAGGTCCACACAACTCATTTTGGGTCGCCAAATACACACTACTAAATCCAAATACAAACTTCATTTATACCACTGTTAAACTATTGTGCAAAATACGATAACACATAAACTGTATGTTTCAATACAAATAACAGTACTTACACTCCAAACCAATGATACTTTACATAAAGGTACAGTCGATAACTGTTTTAGGAATTAAAATATTTAGAAAATGCTCAAGGAAGCCTTCATACATGGGAGGCCATGCATCTAAGATATAATAGATATCATAGGACTTGAGAATTAACCACCCAATAGACCCCAAAGAAGAACGAGAAGATTACTATCCTGTTCATTCCAATGGTGTGTATCTTTTTGCCATATAATTATCTGTATTGTCTTAATCTGAGGATTATATTCCAACCATACTCCAAGATTATATAGGTAATGCTCATAGATATAGTCAGCAAGTGGATGCGCACAACCATATCTTATGATAACACGAATTTGTATGTGATTAGACATTGTGTAAAATGGTGGAAACACACCCTTTAAGCTCTCAGTACAATTCAATCCTCCTCATTCTAATGAGGTACATTTTTGACGCTTTCAAAGTCGGGTTCTCATCACCCTATTATTGTTCACCAAAATTAACTATTAGATGACGTATAAAATACGACACACACATTTTAAGTCATCAATATAATTATATATTGTCATGTTGTTTTATAATGTATTGAGAAACTTCAACAGTCACAGACCATCACTTTATTCCCATGTTATCTCTGCTCGACCCAGCTACACTCTTATTACCTGAAAGGAATTGTGAAGCAAAAGGGTGAGCACAAATAGCCCAATAAAGAATATTATGACTAAAGATAATTAAATTATCAATACCCTTCATCAGTAATAAATCAGATATGTAGAACATATGATAGGTGATAAAAGCTTTCAACTATAATTGCAGCAAAATCAACAATCCATTAGAAGAGTCAAGTAGAACATCATGTCTACTATCTCCTCCAAATTAAAAGTCTTTCATTAATATTTCATTCCTGTAATACTCATCAATAGTTCTTTGTTGTACCCAAGACAAAGAGAATTTTCATCACCTGTCTTCACCTGAAGTTCCACTAAAGATTATTATTAAATTCACAATTCATGTTTATAATCATATAAATTAACAGTTTCTCCTTGCCACAAATGCTTAATATAACTTTCACACAATGTCTTTGTCACAAAGGCTAAAGACACTCAATAATCATATCGTCTTTACACCCTACACCAAAGACATTCAAATGTAACAACAATGGTCATGATCATACCAATCAATTGTCTATCTTTGCACTACGGGCCAAAGATATTCAACTGTAATATCAATGGTCATGATCATACCAATCAATTGTCTATCTTTTCACTACGGCCAAAGATGTTCAACTGCAAAACCAATAATCAACAGTCCATCTTTGCACTACGGGCCAAAGACATACAACTGTAAAATTAATAATTAACTGTCCATCTTTGCATTACGGTCCAAAGACATACAACTGTAACACCAATGGTCATGATTATACCAATACACAATTTCGGTCATGATTATACCAATACACAATTCCTGGTCATAATCATATCAATCAACAGTTCATCTTTGCACTACGAGCTAAAGATAACTTTCCAACACAAATTTAAGTCTGAGGATTATAACAATGATATAAAGAATGAATCAAGTGAGATCATGGATAAATATTAGAGATTTATAATACAATTTATCCAGACTTTAAGAATGTCCAAATTGTCAACATGAAGATCAAAACATGGATCCAATTTTAAGAATAAGATTTATAAAAGATAAATTGGTTAAAGAAAATAAAATAAAATTCCATTGTGAATAGTACTCATGATTAATACCGTCTGAACATTACCCAAGAATAGTACCCTGAATGAATAGTATCCCAACATAAGAAGATTAAAATTTCAATAAGAGAGTTCAGACCAATATTCCAGTGAAATAATATTAGATGAAGCACAAATCTCAAGGAATTTCTAATCATTTCAGGAATTATAGAAGCAATAGTAAGTTTAGATTTAGGAATATGAAATGTAATAATACAAGAAACTGCAAATAGATTTTGTAACAATCCGAAATTTCAAATTATAGTTTTAAATATTTATGGGATTATATAAATATTTATTTGAGGTGTTTATTATTGAATATAATATTTATTGATGTGCTGGTGGTTAATAAATATTTATGAATTTAAATTTATTAGATAGTGTTCTAAATTAAATTAATTTATAATTTAGAGAGTTGTAACATAACGTGAGATGTTATATTGTTGTGTTGATTTAATAATTTAAATGGTATATTAAATTATTAAATAAAATTATAATGAAATTATAATTTGGTGTTATTTGTTTAGATGGTAAATTTATTTAAAATATAGTATGTGATTGATTTATTTGATTAATGTTGGATATAGAAATCCAAATAAATAGGATGTAATTATATATTATAAATTAAATGGTTGTTAAAATAAATTAATAGAGTTTAATTTAGTTTTGCCAAACAAGGCTTAATATATTAAGTCTTTAAATTTTTAAAGGGTTTTGCCAAACAAAGCCTTATGGCTTTTGGATTTTTGATTTTTGGAATTATAATAATATAAATAAAATAAATAATATACATAAATATTTATAACTGATGATTTAATAGGGTTATTTAGTAGACGTCAGTTTTTTTAGACGTTTGAAAACGTGCGTTGGCTGGAGTTATATGTTGTTTTACGCATAGTCTAGTTGTTAAGGCTGAGAAGAACACTGAGAGATTGACAGAGAGAGTTGGGAGAATTGAGAGATAACTTAAGCAATTTCCACCAATTCCAGTGTGTTTAGCAAGGATTTCTTTTAAGCAACAAAAGGTATGTTCTATAACCTTATTATGCATGTATGGGTTTCATGGCACAACTTTATATACTCTGTGAATTCAAATTATTGAATTGTTGATATAAATAACTGGTAATTGTGAGTATATGTGTTTATGATGCTAGAGTTTATGTTTAAACAAGGAAATTCCATGCTAATTTCGAATAACAGTAGAAATTTTTTACAGTGTATGTTTTCTCATATGGCTTATGAAATACCAATTTTTAGTGGTCAAGTTGTATGTTAATATACAAATTGAGTATTGTTTATGCTAGTTCATTAAGAAACGAAGATAATGTAATTTGAACGAAGCAATTTGGACAGGAATTGGTTTTACAGTGATGAATTTCGTGAAGGATGTCAAAAATAAAGTTTTTATATGAAAACATAAAATTTAAGGATTTAAATTAGCTAAAGTTGTTGTTAAATTGCTCTAAGTGGTTGTATATGTGTGAAAACAGGTTTATGATAGTTTTATACCAATTGTGTATGTTAATTTCACTGTTTGGTGGGTTAAATTCGTGTTAGTTGGCTTATGAATCTTTTAGGTATTCAGGTTACGTAAGCAGGAGGGCGGTGTGTATGGCCTTGGTGCGAAAGGCTATGGCAAGTGCCGCACTTAGCATGACATATGTATTGTGATAATTCGATATATCTTTGGTGGTAGCGCGCAGAGTCGATCATGAGACAGTGAGGTCTGCTACTTCTGCAGATTTTGGGCATCCAATGTAACCTAGCTTAATGTCATGATCCATGTAACAACAAGGTTAAAACAGAGTCATGCTATGTGTGGTTTGTAAGTTCAAAGTTATAAAAATGATTAGTAAGTTACGAACGCGTTATGTGATAACTTAGTATACACAATGAATGTTAGACAAGTGTTGTGAAGTCAACACTTGGAATTTCTGAAATGTGAATGGTAATGTAAGACTTGTACTAAAATAACAAGTTTAGCTAGAAATGCGTGTTATGTTAAAAAGTGAATATTAGTATGTCTAATAGATGTTGTGGTTTTAATACTATGTATAGGTGAATGTGAGTTTTAATATTATAGCTTACGCTCGAGGCAAGTTTTCTAACTCTACATTTACGTTGAGCAAATTTCTTACTTTAAAGTTTCATTAAAGCGAGCTCTTGTAGTCCTAATCATTATTTGAACAAGCTAGCTATGATCTTATCTTTATTCGAATAAGTTTTGAATTCCAATATTTATTGATGTATTCTAACTTGTTTATTGTTAGACAAGTTTCTTTATTGTCCTTTAAGTACTATGAATGCAATTTTCTTGAATTTTAATTTCTAATGTTGAACTATCTTAGTTCATTTACTTGACACACAAGCTATTCTCATAATGAACAAGCTTTATTTTCAGCTTGCTATTTCTTAATATATATTCAATAATTCATAGTCCTAGCTTAACATTATTCAAGCAAGGTTTGTTGTCATTCAATACTTATGCTTTGTAATTGTTTCTAAGCATGAGTTCAAAATATAGTTAGTTCGCTTACACTTATTCATTGTTCCATATTATGTTATTATCGATCAACTGTTTTGTTATAAAACACTATTGATTCAACTAGTCCTCTAGTTGATGATCGTTAAACTTCAAATTATCCTTGAAAGCTTATCCAAACCAAACTTTCTTTGGTGCGCACTTGTACTCTAAATACTGAGATGAACAACCCTATTATTAGGGGAAATTTACGCTTAGTGTTGAAATGTTTGTGCACAATACATTGTACAAAGGGCTGATCCCCCTAAGTACGAGGAGTCCTTATAGTCTTATGACTGTTAAAGTTGGAGTTGAAAGATTACTCGCAACTGTGGACATAGTTCATGGTCTTATGACCCGCAGATATATATTCCATATTTTGATTCCAGTCTTTGGCTATCATTGATAGAGTACTAATCAGTTTTGATGAGCCTATTCATTGGCAATTATTACATTCTTGTTGATTCATTGATATATCTAGTAAGCAATTGTTTTGCTCACTCTTGCTTAAATATTATTATTGTAGCTAAAGTTGAGAAGGTAGATGAACCTACAACTAGCAAAGGAAAGGGAAAAGTGTACAAGAGACGAAGACTTGTAATTTTGATTATCGTTATGATGTTAGACTTTTAATTTGATGATAGACATATATTTAATGATGTGATGTAATAATTTTATTTCTGCACTTATATGATATTAAGGTTAGACAACCTGGGATGTTTTTGGATTAAATGATGTAACCCTATTTAAAGGGAGGATTTATGATTTAATTTTATTATATTTGGGTAGATAGATATGAATGATTGAAAAGTGAACACCAAGTATTGTGGGAATGAAGTACCTATATTTGGGGGTGTCACAGGTTGGTATCAAAGCTTTAGGTTATGAACCTTAGGTGGGGGAAAATTCTTAGGAAGTAGCCTTCGAAAAGATAGTGGTGATAAACTCTTATCGAGTTTTAAGGAAAAAGTAATAAAATACTTATGTGCTTATGTGTTTATAACTTTTGTGCTTGTGAGTGTCGAGTAGTAATGGTTAGTAATTAAAACTTAAAATTTGGTTGACAGGATGGCTAATGTAGGAGAATCCAGTCAGACTAGGGAGGAAGGATCCCAGATGCCTAGAGAGGAGGAGCCTCTAGATATTCAGGTGGTGTGGGAACAAGTACTACTGCCATGGGAAGTAACTCTGTTGGTCATAGTAGTTGAGCAGGAGAGAATACCTGATGAGGATGATGGGATAAAGACGGACGAGGAGGACCCTGTTGAGCTGCCACAGTCGAAAGAGGAGAACGAGGAGGAAGAAAAGATTCCACTTAACTCGATAGCTACCCGTATGTACGACGAAGTATACGATCGCAATGTGGAACTTCAAGATACCATTGAGGAGTTGCAAGAGATAGTAGCTGAACAACAGACCTCGATGGCACAGAAGGACGACGAGATCCAGGATCGAGAGGAACGTCTGAATAACGTTGAAGAGAAGCTGGTTCGCACTGAAGAAGAGAACGAGCGTATGATAGCAGAGATTGAAGAGTTGAAGAACAAGTTGAAAGAGGAATCTACTAAGAGGGCAAGAGCTGAAGATGCGTACAATGAAGTTTATCAACGAGCCGGAGTAGCAGAGAGAGACGTACAAGCAAAGAGGAGAGGAAGATGGAAGAAATGAATAACGTATTCAACAACGTGAACAATCGAGCTCAGGATCGGGTCATGGGTTATCTAATTCAGTTCGAGACACTGCCATCATACATATTAGATTGCTGAACAATGTTCCAAATTATGGAAGAGGAGCGTCGTAAGGCTATGCAACATTTTAATAGAACTTCATAAATGTAATTATTATGTGATTAGTGAGTAAATAAGATGTAAATCCCGGGTATGATATAACCAAAGGGATGTGATGATGATAAAGTAATCCTGCAACTTTTGTAGTTCAGGGAAGTAATGTAAATAGCAGTGATGCTATTGTTTTGTTATTTTTTTTAAAAGATTATGAATGAATAAAAGTTATTATTTTATTCAAAGTGTTATGTGTTACATGATAATTTTTATTTTTTTTGGTGTGTAAATTAAGTAGAAATACTTAAAGAAATGGAGTAATAGTCTAATAATAGTCTAATGAGTGTATTTTTAATAGAAAATGCCTCCAAGACGTCAACCATCTCTACAGAGAACCACTGAAGGGACCAATAACAATAATGCTAAAGATAATCCAGTTCAGCAATTCGTAACGTTACTAACAGGAGCGTTGCAGAATCAACCTCAGAATCAAGGAACAACTTTTAAGGATTTCAAGGCGGTTGGACCACCAGAATTCCGTGGGTCCATGAATCCAGTTGAGGCTCAGACTTGGGTCATGGAGATAGAGAAAGTGTTCGATGTTGCGAGAGTAGGGGAGGATCAGAAGACTGCTTTTGCCACATTTATGTTGAAAGTAGAGGCTAGTTATTGGTGGCAGGCCAATAAAACCCGAGGAGGTTAAGGGATTATGACTTGGGGAAGGTTTAAGGAGATATTCTTTGAGACCTATTTCCCAAAAAGTTCGAAGAGTTAGCCAGAAGTGCAGTTTTTGGAACTGAAGCAAGGAACGATGTCGATGTCTGAGTATACCACAAGATTCAATGAGTTAGCGAGGTTTGCGCTATATCAAGTCCGCACAGAAGAACGCAAGGCGAAGAGGTTTGAACAGTTGAATCAACAGTTTGTGCGATAGAAGTCTCTCCTGCTCCAACTAAAGACTTTTTGCAAAGATGATGGAGAAGGAAATTCTCGCTGAGAGTGGAGGCGAGGCTATAACAAAACACAACTAAGAACAGAGAAAGAAGAAGAATGAAGGTGAAGTTAAGAATGGTGGAGGTGGTAACGGTGGAAATGACAACAACAATTTGAAGAGAAAGTGGAATGCAAATGTGGGTTCAGGAAACCGGCAGGGTAATCGGCAAAATAAGAAGTTCGAAGCATGTGCTACGTGTGGGAAGTTTCACAAAGGTGTGTACTGTGACGCCCCCAAAATAGGTATACATCACCCATCTTGAGTCGCCAAATACATGGTATAAAATTCAAATACAACTTAATTATACAACAGTCGTGTAAAATACGACAAAACATATGCTGTGAGTTTTAATAAAAATATTGTCATCTAGACAATATCCACACTCAATTGAGTCCTCATTACATTTATTATCACATTATTTAACAGAATAGTGAGGACTACTAATGCTATTATCTGGACCGTCACTCCGTTCCCTGACTAGTCCCTGCTACGTTCTCATTTCCTGAAGAGAACAATGAAAGTAAAAGGGTGAGCTCAACTAGCCCAGTAAGAAATATTATGACAAAGATAATATAGAATAAATTATCATTAGCCTTCAACAGTGTTAAACTGATACAATATAACAATCATCAAGTTTAAGCTCATAATGAACAAGCAATCCATTAAAAGAGTCAAGTAGAGAATAAAATCTACTCTCTTTTATGATTTAAAAGGTTTTTCATCACTTTTATTGCTGGGACTCAGCTTAATAAATAATCCACATCATCCCTGCACTACGGCCAATGATATTCATTAGTATCACAACCACAAATTATCCATGCACTACGGGCCAAGGATATTCGTGTATTTATCAATGGTCATGATCATGCCAACAACTGTCCATCAATGCACTACGGGCCAATGAGGACTTTTACCACATCATTTGTAACATTACGGTCATGATTATACCGATTAATCCCTGGTCATAATCATATAAAGTCCATCTATGCACTACAGGCCACATATGACTTTCAACATAATATAAACATAAGGATGATGACAATGATATAAGAATTCAATAAAACAAGTTCAAGAATTAATTTATCCAGGAACTAATAACGTCCAAATTGTCAACATGATACTTCTTTGTAGAGTAAAATTCAAGAATGCTCAAAAGAATATTTCCATGAAAAGATACTGGATGAAGCGCAAATATCAAGGATATTCCACTAATTTCATGGAGTATAGAAGTCAAAACTTTAACCAACCTGAGTATTATAAAGAATGGAATAACAAAAGAAATCACCATGCATGCGATAGGCCATTGCAGACGAGGTTATTCAGCGAGAATAATAAATAACGGAACGGTCGTGCGTAAGCGCATGCATGACGGGATATTCAGCGAATAATAAATAATCGGAACGTGTCAAAGTAAATTACGCGATGCACGGGATGTTCTAACGAGAATAATAAATAACGGAACGGTCGTGCGTAAACGCACATTCATGATGTTCAACGGGATAATAAAGAATGGAATAATGAAGAATTTCAAAGCATGTATGCGGTATCGCATAGACATGAGTTATTCAACATAATGATAAAGAATGGAATAATGAAGAATTTCACAAAGTATAGGGTTGATCATGGCGTATCTGAGTTATTCCAATGAGAATAAAAAATGGAATAACGGAAGTTCTCTTCATGAATCTGAAAGAAATAATACCCCTTACCTTAGAACAATTTGGATATAGGAGTAGTGAAGTAGCATAATACTTTTCTTCTTTCTCTCTATAGTTTTCTCTCTAGAGTTTCAATTGAATTCGTGAAGAAATAATGAAAGAATGAGCTTCTATTTATGGGAGAATGGAATGAATAGTAACTAATTTCAAACGGTCAGATTGATTTACTTTTAAAGCAGATGGTCTAGATTGGTTTACTATAAAATATTCTAATAAAACAAAATCTTTTAAATAAAATAAAATATATTCTATTTATAATCTAACAAAGCGAATAACTTTATAAAAGTATTGTTTTTATATAAAAGATTTTACTATGCAAACACTATCAAAGGCACTATATACATAATAAAATATAATATATTCTATTTATAGTCTAATAAAGCGAATAACTTTATAAAAGTATTACATTTTATATAAAAAGATTTTACTATGCAAAATACTATGCATAATAGAATATAATATATTCTATTTATAGTCTAATAAAACGAATAACTTTATAAAAGTATTCTGTTTTATATAAAAAGCTTTTCTGTTTTATTACATTAATAATACTAATAAAATAAAACTTCATCATCATTCTTATAATTCACATTATTAATCGACCTGTGTCGTTCCGGAAAGAGGGCTTTTCAATAAGGATTTCTCCCTTATGGCAGCCGCAATTAGGTGACCAAACATCTCCTTGTGAACTTCTAGACATCGTTAATATTGCAAATAATAATATTAATAACTTTGTCATCTCAATTATTGATTTAGTAATATATAAAATATTGACAATAATTGAATCAATTAACGTGAGATACTATGCAACAATTACTGAAGCAATAATTGAACAAAATTGAGTGACTTCTCACGTAAGCATCAATAATCAACACCGTGTGCTACTATGCAACCACAGCGTATTTCGCATACTTTTAACACCGGGTGTTTCAACGATTAACGATAAAACTTTGCCGTTATTTTCATAAAATATTTTTATCGTTTTCTCAATCAAAACAATAATTCCATTGCAGAGGTCCACCAATGATTGTCTTTGTCAAATACGAATATTCCCTGTTAAAACGAATATTCCCCGACCAATCGAATATTATATAACAACTTGCGTACTTTGTAAAATTTATAACTATTACCCACAACTATAACATTATATCAAATTCATTCCATAATATTCAAAAATGATAATTATAGAAAATTCATCTTTATTCATAAAAGTTGGGGTCTTACATGTGCTTAATGGGAAAATGAGTATGCTTCAATTGTGGCCAGGAGGGTCACATCGCCCCAAATTGTAATCAACCTAAGAAGAACGTTTGCTTCACGTGCGGGTCCAATGATCGCTTTGCTCGTGAATGCCCTAAGAAGAGATCTGGTGAGACAAATGGAAGCAAGGGAAATGCAAGTGGAAGTACACTGACTATTGCTCGACCAACGTCAACAAATAAGCCCATAACGAGAACCTTCAATATGATGGTGCAGGACGCAGTGCAATCAAAAGATGTCGTGTCAGGTATTATCCCATTCAATGATATAAATGCATATGTATTATTTGATTTGGGTGCTACTTGCTCGTTTATATCTGATGAATTTGCTAAGAGGTTAGAATACCTAGTGAAGAGTTGAATTTCCCTTTAAACATAGAAATTGCGAATAGGGAAGTGATTCCTGTTAGGTTTGTATACAAGAATTGTAGGGTGAACATTAAGGGGAATGTCATGAAAGTATATTTAATCATGATAAAACTCGGAGAGTTAGATGTTATTTTGGGAATGGATTGGTTACTCAATTATGGAGCGATAATTGATTGCCAAAAGAAGTGTGTAAACCTTATGACTCCGTCAAAGGTAACTTTTTATGGTAGCAAATCGCCTAGACAAATGAGATGTCTGACGATGATGCAGGCCAAGAAGTTGTTGAGACGGGGTTGTGTAGGGTATTTAGCTTACATAGTCGATACTCAAAAGAAGGAGAGTGTGAAATTAGAAGAAATACCAGTGGTTAGGGAAATCGTGGATGTGTTTTCGGAAGATTTTCCAGGACTTCCGCCTGACCGAGAGATTGAATTTGTGATCGACTTAACGCCAGGAACCGCTCCAATATCGAAGGCCCCGTACAGAATGGCTTCGGTCGAAATGAAAGAACTGATGGTACAACTGCAAGAATTATTAGATAAGAAGTACATTCAGTCGAGCGTATCACCGTGGGGAGCATCGGTGTTGTTCGTGAAGAAGAAGGATGGGTCAATGCGTCTTTGCATTGATTATAGAGAATTAAATAAAGTCACTATTAAGAACAAATATCCATTGCCAAGAATAGATGACTTGTTTGATCAATTGAAGGGTGCTAGATATTTCTCGAAAATAGATTTGAGGGTATCACCAACTGAAAGTGAGAAAGGAGGATGTACCAAAGATGGCATTCTGAACTCGTTATGGACATTATGAATTTTTAGTGATGTCTTTTGGTTTGACAAACGCCCCTGCAGTGTTCATGGATTTGATGAATAGGGTGTTTAAACCATTCTTAGACGAGTTTGTGGTGGTATTCATTGATGATATTCTGGTGTACTCACGTCCCCAGAAGAACACGCAGAACACTTACGTCTAACGCTGGAGACGCTAAGAAAAGAAAAGTTGTACGCGAAATTCTATAAATGTTTATTCAGGATTTTTCCAAGATTGCCTCTCCGTTGACAAATTTGACGAAAAAATATGTAAAATTTATTTGGACAGAGAAGTGTGATTAAAGTTTTGCAGAATTGAAGAAGAGGCTTAGTGGGGGCACCTGTGTTGTCATTACCAGATAATACAGGAAACTTTGTGGTGTATAGTGATGCTTCACACAAGGGATTGGGTTGTGTCCTTATGTAGAACGACAAAGTCATCGCGTATGCATCAAGGCAATTGAAAGATTACGAGAAAGGATATCCGACTCATGATTTAGAGTTGGCGGCAGTAGTATTTGCTCTAAAGATATGGAGGCACTATCTCTACAGAGAGAAATGTGAAATCAACACAGGCCATAAGAGTCTGAAGTATATCTTCACACAGAAGGACCTGAATATGCGGCAAAGAAGATGGATGGAATTGATAAAAGATTATGATTGTGAGATCTTTTATCATCCAGTCAAAGAAAACGTGGTTGCAGATGCCTTGAGTAGGAAAGGCAGAGAAAAATTGATGTTGTTAACTGATAAGAAGGAGCTCATTTCAGCAATGGCAAGGCTAGAGTTGGAAATTAAATTTCCAGAAGAATCCGATGAAAAATTATACCAGATGGAAGCTAGTCCAACTTTGGTGAACAAGGTGAAGAACGCTCAACTGCAGGATGAGGAATGTAGAAAAATAATGGAAAGCGTGGTCGAGGGTAAAGAAGTGAAGTACAAAGTTGATACGGAAGGAGTGCTAAGATTCGAGGGAAGAATTTGGGTTCTAGTAGTACAGGTTGTTAAAGAAGAAATTTTGGCAGAAGCTCATAGCTCAAGATATTCGATTCATCCGGGAAGTACGGAGATGTATCAAGATTTGCAGCGACATTTTTGGTGGCCAAATATGAAAAGAGACGTTGCAGAATGCGTTGCAAAGTGCTTGACATGTCAGAGAGTGAAGGCAGAACATCAAAGGCCAAGCGGATTACTTCAACCATTGGAAATACCGGAATGAAAGTGGGAGCACATCACAATGGATTTTGTGGCAGGTCTTTCAATGACTCACAAAGGATACGATGCGATAAGGGTGATAGTGGACAGATTGACAAAATCTGCACACTTTTTGCTAGTAAAGATTAGATTTAATCTTGATCAGCTGGCGAATGTATACGTTAAGGAGATCATCTCAAGACATGGAGTTCCAGTGTCAATTGTATCAGATAGAGACCCGAGGTTCACCTCAAATTTTTGGAAGAGACTACAAGAATGCATGGGAACGCAATTGAAGATGAGCACAGCATATCATCCGCAAACTGATGGGCAAAGAGAACGAATAATTCAGACGCTAAAAGATATGCTTAGAGCGTACATCATGGATATCAAAGGAAACTAGGATGATCATCTACCGTTGGTGGAATTTGCATACAACAATAGTTACCACGCAAGCATTGATATGCCTCCATATGAGGCGCGTTATTTGCGGGAAGAAGCGAGAACTCCACTATCTTTGGGATGAAGTTCATGAACGTCAAGCTGTTAGGACTGAATCCCGAATGCAAAGAAACTGAAATTATCAAACTCATCAGAGCAAGATTGGTAGCTACTCAAGATCGACAGAAAAAGTATACTGATCAACACAGGCAGAGTTGTGAATTTGATGCAGGAAATTTTGTGTTCCTGAAAGTTTCTCCTTGGAAGGGGAAAATTCATTTCAGCAAGAAAGAAAAGCTAAGTCCAAGGTTTATTGGACCTTTCGACATTCTATGCAGAGTGGGAGAAGTAGCTTATGAGGTAGCTTTACCTCCCGAATTAGAACATGTGCATAACATTTTTCATGTGTCGGTATTGCGACCATATAAACCCGATTACAAGCATGTGATCGAATATGAACCATTGCAGTTCAGTAAAGATTTATCTAATGAGGAGATTCCTATCCAGATAGTCGACAGGAAAGAACAAGTGCTCAGAAATAAAGTGATACCTTCTGTGAAGGTGATATGGAGGAACCGCAATGTCGAAGAGGCTACGTGGGAACTCGAAGCAAAAATGATGAAGAATTACCCTGAGTTATTTGTTTTAGTCTGTGTCTTCGATTCTGAGGACAGAATCTTTGTAAGGAGGGAAGAATGTGACGATTTGATTGTTTAAATTGTGATTCTGGGGACAGAATCCTTGTAAGGAGGGAAGGATGTAACAATCCAAAATTTTAAATTATAATTTTAAATATTTATGGGATTATATAAATATTTATTTGAGGTGTTTATTGTTGAATATAATATTTATTGATGTGATGGTGGTTAATAAATATTTATGAATTTAAATTTATTAGATAGTGTTCTAAATTAAATTAATTTATAATTTAGAGAGGTGTAACATAACGTGAGATGTTATATTGTTGTGTTGATTTAATAATTTAAATGGTATATTAAATTATTAAATAAAATTATAATGAAATTATAATTTGGTGTTATTTATTTAGATGGTAAATTTATTTAAAATATAGTATGTGATTGATTTATTTGATTAATGTTGGATATAGAAATCCAAATAAATAGGATGTAATTATATATTATAAATTAAATGGTTGTTAAAATAAATTAATGGAGTTTAATTTAGTTTTGCCAAACAAGGCTTAATATATTAAGTCTTTAAATTTTTAAAGGGTTTTGCCAAACAAAGCCTTATGGCTTTTGGATTTTTGATTTTTGGAATTATAATAATATAAATAAAATAAATAATATACATAAATATTTATAACTGATGATTTAAAAGGGTTATTTAGTAGACGTCAGTTTTTTTAGACGTTTGAAAACGTGCGTTGGCTGGAGTTATATGTTGTTTTACGCATAGTCTAGTTGCTAAGGCTGAGAAGAACACTGAGAGATTGACAGAGAGAGTTGGGAGAATTGAGAGATAACTTAAGCAATTTCCAGCAATTCCAGTGTGTTTAGCAAGGATTTCTTTTAAGCAACAAAAGGTATGTTCTATAACCTTATTATGCATGTATGGGTTTCACGACACAACTTTATATACTCTGTGAATTCAAATTGTTGAATTGTTGATATAAATAACTGGTAATTGTGAGTATATGTGTCTATGATGCTAGAGTTTATGTTTAAATAAGGAAATTGCATGCTAATTTCGGATAACAGTAGAAATATTTTATAGTGTAGGTTTTCTCATATGGCTTATGAAATACCAATTTTTAGTGGCCAAGTTGTATGTTAATATGCAAATTGAGTATTGTTTATGCTATTTCATTAAGAAACGAAGATAATGTAATTTGAACGAAGCAATTTGGACAAGAATTGGTTTTACAGTGATGAATTTCGTGAAGGATGTCAAAAATGAAGTTATTGTATAAAAACATGAAATTTAAGGATTTAAATTAGCTAAAGTTGTTGTTAAATTGCTCTAAGTGGTTGTATATGTGCGAAAACCGGTTTATGATAGTTTTATACCAATTGTGTATGTTAATTTCACTGTTTGGTGGGTTAAATTCATGTTAGCTGGCTTATGAATATTGCCGTATTCGAGTTCTCAAAAGCGGATGCGGTGCATAGCAGTAGCGTTGTAATTGATATAATCTTTGGTGCGGTAGGGCCCGATAATCGATCACAGACAATGAGGTCTGCTACTTCTGCAGACTTTGAGCATCCAATGTAACCTAGCTTAATGTCATGATCCATGTAACAACAAGGTTAAAACAGAGTCATGCTATGTGTGGTTAGTAAATTCAAAGTAATAAAAATGATTAGTAAGTTACGAACGCGTTATGTGATAACTTAGTATACACAATGAATGTTAAACAAGTGTTGTGAAGTCAACACTTGGAATTTCTAAAATGTGAATGGTAATGTAAGACTTGTACTAAAATAACAAGTTTAGCTAGAAATGCGTGTTATGTTAAAAAGTGAATATTAGTATGTCTAATAGATGTTGTGGTTTTAATACTATGTATAGGTGAACATGAGTTTTAATATTATAGCTTACGCTCGAGGCAAGTTTTCTAACTCTACATTTACGTTGAGCAAGTTTCTTACTTTAAAGTTTCATTAAAGCGAGCTCTTATAGTCCTAATCATTATTTAAACAAGCTAGCTATGATCTTATCTTTATTCGAACAAGTTTTGAATTCCAATATTTATTGATGTATTCTAACTTGTTTATTGTTAGACAAGTTTCTTTATTGTCCTTCAGGTACTATGAATGCAATTTTCTTGAATTTTAATTTCTAATGTTGAACTATCTTAGTTCATTTACTTGACACAAGTTATTCTCATAATGAACAAGCTTTATTTTCAGCTTGCTATTTCTTAATATATATTCAATAATTCATAGTCATAGCTTAACATTAGTCAAGCAAGGTTTGTTGTCATTCAATACTTATGCTTTGTGGTTGTTTCTAAGCATGAGTTCAAAATATAGTTAGTTCGCTTACACTTATTCATTGTTCCATATTATGTTATTATCGATCAACTGTTTTGTTATAAAACACTATTGATTCAACTAGTCCTCTAGTTGATGATCGTTAAACTTCAAATTATCCTTGAAAGCTTATCCAAACCAAACTTTCTTTGGTGCGCACTTGTACTCTAAATACTGAGATGAACAACCCTATTATTAGGGGAAATTTACACTTAGCGTTGAAATGTTTGTGCACAATACATTGTACGAAGGGCTAATCCCCCTAAGTAGGAGGAGTCCTTATAGTCTTATGACTGTTAAAGTTGGAGTTGAAAGATTACTCGCAACTGTGGACATAGTTCGTGGTCTTACAACCCTTAGATATATATTCCATATTTTGATTCCAGTCTTTGGCTATCATTGATAGAGTAATAATCAGTTTTAATGAGCTTATTCATTGGCAATTATTACATTCTTGTTGATTCATTGCTATATCTAGTGAGCAATTATTTTGCTCACTCTTGCTTAAATATTATTATTGCAGCTAAAATTGAGTAGGTAGATGAACCTACAACTAGCAAAGGAAATGGAAAAATGTACAAGTGACGAAGACTTATAATTTTGATTATCGTTATGATGTTAGACTTTTAATTTGATGATAGACATATATTTAATGATGTGATGTAATAATTTTATTTCCGCACTTATATGATGTTAAGGTTTTACAACCTGGGATGTTTTTGGATTAAATGATGTAACCCTATTTAAAAGGAGGATTTATGATTTAATCTTATTATATTTGGGTAGATAGATATTAATGATTGAAAAGTGAACACCAAGTCTTGTGGGAATGAAGTACTTAGATTTGGGGGTGTCACAGATTTTCACCCATCATGCAGTAATCCGCGAACACATATCATTTCCACAACTTAATAAAGAATGAATACGAAAGGTTATTCACCAGGCATGCGGTATTTTGCGTAGATATGTAATTCCTAGAGATTAATAAGGAATAAATACGAAGGGTTATTCATCAGGCATGTAAGACCCCAAATTTAATGAATAAAGATTTAATTTCTCGAAATATTTTTTTAATATTAAGGTGTGGATTTGATATAATGTTATAGTTGTGAGTAGTATTTATAAATTTTGCAAAGTAAGCAAGTGGTTATAAAATATTCGATTGGTCAGGGAATATTCGTTTTATTAGGGAATATCCGTACGATGGCACAATCATTGGTGGGACCCCACAACAGAATTACTTTCGGAGTTAGAAAACGACAGAAATATCTTTTTATGAAAATAACGGCAGAAATTTTACCGTTAACTCTTGGAATAATCGGTGATAAAAGTACAATAATACGCGTGGTTGCATAGTAGCACACGGTATTGATTATTGATGCTTACATGAGAAGTCACTCAATTTTATTCAATTATTGCCACAGTAATTGTTGCATAGTATCTCACGTTATTGATTCAATTATTATCACAGTATTTTATATTATTAAATCAATAATTGAGATGACAAAGTTATTCATATTATTATTTGTATTATTGACAATCTCTAGAAAGTTCTGTTGAGGAAAGGGTTTTGGTCACCTAATTGTGCGCCAATAGGGAGAAATCCTTATCGGAAAGCCCCCTCTTTCCTGAGAATGATCTGATTGTTAATATTGCAAGTTATTTTCTTGATGATCCCATTTTTCAAAATAGTCGGGAGAAAGTTATCTGCAGTTTTTTATTTTATATATATATATATATATATATATATATATATATATATATATATATATATATATATTTATATATATTATAATAAGTTTTGTTTTTAATGAAAAATAGAATATATTATATTTTATTATGCATAGTGTTTGCATAGTAAAAACATATGAAATCAGCCGGTACGCTCGTGAATTCGTCAAATTTTTACTGTGCGTTTGTGATTTTCTAATTCAAATAGTATACTTCCCTTCTCCTATAAATAGGATGCTCAGTTTAGAAAAGAAAATCACACCAGAATCAGATAATTCTTCTTCTATAATATTGAGCGTATTTCTTTAGAGTTTAAGGAAGTTTTGAGTGTAAAAAATAGTGAATGTTTTCTTCAAGAATATATCCGCTATACCAGTCAGAATTGCTCTCTTTTTGAGGTAAGGGGTATTATTTATTTCATATTCGCTTACGATATTATTTTTCGTATTCGTAAGAAATTTTATTTCGTTTCGCAAGAAATATTATCTTCGTTTGATATTCGTGAGGAATATTATCTTCGTTTAATATTCGTAAGGAATATTGTGACGCTCCCAAAATAGGTATACAACACCCATTCTGAGTCGCCAAATACATAGTACAGAAAGAAAACTACAACTTCATTATTACAATTATCGTACAAAATACGACAACACATACTGTGAGTTTAAATACAAATATTGTCTTCTAGACAATATCCATACTCAAATAAGTCCTCATTACAATTATTGATGCACTATTTTACAAAAATAGTGAGGACTGCTAAAACAACTATCTAGGACCATCACTCTATATCCCGACTGGTTCCTGCTATGTTCTCGCTTCTAGAGAAGAAAAATGGAACAAGAAGGAAAAGGGTGAGCTCAACTAGCCCAGTAAAGAATATTATGACTAAGATAATATACAACAAATTATCCTTAGTCTTCAACAGGGAAAAATCGATAGAATATAATAGACAACAAGTTTTAGATCAACAACTCACGAAATGAAACAACAATTCATTAGAAGAGTTAAGTAGAGAATAAAATCTACTATCATCTATGAATTTAAAAGTTCATCATCAATATTTTATCCTTGTAATATCAATCAATAAACATCTTGAATCAAATATTCATCTTTGCACTACGGGCCAAAGATATTCATCAGGTAATCATACATCTTTGCACTACAGGCCAAAGATATTCATCAAGTACCACCATTAAGGACTGAGGATGATGAAAAGCATTTTAGAGAACGAATCCAGTGAGATAAAAGTATAAAGTTTAGAGATTCGTATTTTAGATAACTCAAGTTTAAAAATACTCCATAATAAACCATAATGGAGTAAAATTCAAGAATAAAGATAAAAAAACATGGATACAATCAAAGATAGTAACCATAATAGACATCTGGGACAAAGAAGAGAAAATTTAATTTTTTATTGAATAGTCAGATAGATATCTTGTGAATAATCTTAGATATCGTGAATAGTAACCCCAACACAAAAAAGGTAAAAATTCCACAATCAAACTCATATCAATATTTCGGCATAATGATATTGAAGAAAATAATATCATTTAAGAAGACAATAACATCACTTACCTCAAAATAATAGTATTTCTGATCGGAATATCGGATGTATTGCCGAAGGAAACTTGCACTGAATAGCAACTCTTAAAGTATCTAAATACTCACAAAAATACGCTCGATAATATAGAGAGAAAGAAAACTTGTTTCTGATGTGATTTTCAATTCTAACCTAAGCGCTTATTTATAGGAAAATGCTAGAACGCCAAAGCAGACTTGACCTGTAACCTGATGGCTTTACCTGCTACTATTCCCACCCACCACTTTTAAAATAAAATTTTAGAACATTTCTTCACCAACCATAGGTGGGGCCCACTCATTCTAGAATTTTCCACCAAAATGAAAAATTGAAACTTCAACAAATTCTCAACCGATCACCTCTTAAAATTCATAACAAATCATCGTTCATTTTAACGGTTTCAAAATTTGTGGACATATACTCAACTTATATATGTATAACATATCCAAAAATCACAATGATTCAACGGTTGGATTAAAAATTATAACTCACGCATAATATATCTCAAGAACAACGATTTTCGGATTATGAGTCCTTGGACGATTTCCTTCATTTACTGACCACATAAAATAAATATTTTCTTATCATATAAATCAATAAATAATTATTCACAAATAATATTCTGAGAATCACAATAATGACAACCGTGTCGCTCCTCGAGAAAGGGGGCTTTCGATAAGGATTTCTCCTTCTTGCGCCTTGTAATTAGGTGACCAAACCTCTACTTGGCAAGAACTTTCTAGACATTGCCAATAATGCTATCTAATAATATTATTCAAATAATATGAATTATTGATCCGATAATGGGAAATATTATGTGTTGATAATTATTGAAACAACAATAATATAAAATATCAATGCAGTAATTATTGAGTCGATAAAATAAAATATTGAGCAAGAATTCTTTGTAATAATTATTGAGTAGTGCCTTCTTACGTAAGAATCAATAATTCAAAATATTGTGTAATACCGTAGTGCTATCGCGTGCAACCACGCCAGACATCGTATTTTAACCACCGAGTATTCCAACAAATGTTAATTGTGAATAACTACGCCGTTATTTATAAAAACTCAAACTTGTCATTTTTTTCATCCGACAGTTATTCTGTTATGGGGCCCACAAATGGTTGCGCCGTCATATGAATATTCCACGACCAAACGAATATTCCCCGACAAAAATGAATATTTTATAACCACTTGCTTATTTTGCAAAATTTGAACATTTCACCCATAACCAAAGTATTATATCAAATTATCACCTTACTATTTCAAGATAATAAATAGAGAAAATTCAATTTTATTTATAATAAGTTGGGGTCTTACAACCTTATGAAATTTTGTCCTCGAAATTGACGTATGTACCTGGTGTTTCGAAATGATGAGGGTACCTCGCTTTCATTTTCGATTCCAACTCCCAGGTCATTTCTTCAATAGCATGGTTCCTCCACAAAACCTTAACTTATGGTATAACCTTGGTGCGTAGGACATGCTCTTTTCTATCCAATATCTTGACAGGTACCTCCTCATACGTTATATCTTTGGCTATCTCGTCTGGTTCTAACGCAATAATGTTGTTCGGGTCTTTCACATATTTACGAAGCATAGATATATGAAAAACATTATAAACACGAGACATGCTTGGAGGTAATGCGAGTTATTGGGTAAAATCTAATTACGCACAACACGCAAGTATACGTGGTCAACAAGTAATAAAGTGATAAGATGAGTATCGTTCCCACAGAGAATTATTTAATAAAAATCACCAAGTACTAACCCGTAACCAACTTAATCTTATTTAAACGAATGAATTTCAAATTATATAAATTAAACTACTATTAAATTCCACTAGTTAAATTAAGATTACGGAGATTTAAGATAACAACTTCACTTATTGCTTCATTTAAGTTAACACATTTCTCATCAATTATTCTCTATCCCGAATTGTTAATCAAGCACACTAAAGTAGATAAAATCATCTCTCGATGCATAATACTCATACTCACTTAAATCCACAGATGATAGAATTAAGCAAGACACCCTAATTAACTAATCCACTATATCTCTATGTGAATTACAATTAAAAAGGATTTAAAGCACAAGTTCTCATTAGACTACATATGGCGTAAAGGCATATCTCTATACTAAACACGAATCATGAATTCCATCTATGCAGAAATCACAAACATATGCTATCATGATCAGATCTAAATCTATACTTCATCTCTCGAGTTCATATAGATTATCACGGTAATTGTTAGATAGGAAATTAAGCAATTAAGTCCAAATCATAATAGACAATCCTCACAATAGAACATAATAATTGATAGCGAAGCATATTAAAATAAACTACACAATAAGATCCATTGTAATCTCAAACAAAGAATTAGTTCATGATTATTGAATTAAAACTAAGAATCCACAATTAAATAAACAATAAAAAACAAAGATAGAAGAAGATGAGAAGATATAATCTATTGTCTGTAGATTTGAAGCTCCCTCCTTGCTCCTACTTTGAATCTTCAATGGTCTCCAAGTCGCTTCAATCTCCAAATCTAATTAGAACTAGTGTTTTGATCTAATATACTCTAATCTAATCTAATGGAATCATATTTGTCCTCTAATCTCCCCTCTAATCCTTGTTATTCTTCTCCTTTTATAAACCTTTTTTACATGTCTTTAAGTCCTCTTGAAAGTCCTTGAGTCAATTGGATCGAAATAATCCTTCCCGAACTCAAATTTGGACAAAAACCGAGTTTTCTGCGTATACCCCCGCCCCGGCGGGAGTTTTATGAAGGAAAAGCCGCCCCGGCGGGGGTCCAATTTCTGCCACAGTGTCCTCTGGTAAAATGATCATAACTTTTGATCCGGGAGGAGTTACGGGGCCCGCGACCTATCAAATCGAAGATATCGACGAGTTCTACAACCTTTATTCTTTGAAATTTGAGAAATTCTGGCCGGAACAAAATAGAAATAGAGCTTGAAGTAGATGCTGTGTAAATTACAAACATGAGAACTCTTAGCTTTGATCTTCGTTGATAAAAAGGCCATAACTCTCGCATTCGAACTCCGATTGGGATGATTCAAGATGTTCTGGAAATCTAAGAAGAAGCTCTACAGTATAATCCAAGTTCCAAGCCAAGAACATGCATCCAAATTGGTGTTAAAAGTCATTCAATCTTCCCTTCTTGCATTTACTTGCATATTTTGGTCCAAAAGATGTCCGAATTGTTTTTCTTTGCGTTTTCCTTGCTTTTTCCTTACCAATAGTCGCTCACACTAATCCCAAACATATAACCTACAAAATGAACACAAAATGCATGAAAAGTAACTAAGAAACATGAATATAAGCAACTAATTCAAGTAAAAGATACCGGATAAGTAGGTATAAAATCTACTTATCACGAGTCTATAGGCCACATTTTCTATTCGGTCAAGAATCTCAAATGGACCAATAAATCATGGATTAAGCTTTCCTCTCTTCCCAAATCTTGTAACTCCCTTCTATGGAGCAATACGTAACAGTACATGATCTCCAATATTAAACTCCACGTCCTTTAGATGAAGATCAGCATAATCAATCTTGTGAGGTCTTTATACGTTGCCGGATCATTTGAATCTTTCTGTAGTCATGCGTACTAATTCTGGTCCCAACAACGTTGCTTCTCCTACCTCGTCCCAGCATACTGGAGAACGATACTTTCGTCCATACAATGCCTCTAATGGAGCCACGCCTATACTTGTTTGATAACTGTTGTTGTAGGAGAATTCCACCAATGGCAAGTACTTATCCCAACTTCCTTTGAAATCTAGGACATAGAGTCTTAATATATCTTCAAGGGTTTGAATAGTCCTTTCTGATTGCCTGTCCGTTTGAGGATGGTATGCCGAACTGAATCATAAATCTGTGCCCATAGCTTTTTGCAAGCTAACCCAAAATTGTGAAGTGAATCTTGGGTCACAATCTGAAACTATGGATACTGGCATGCCATGCAATCTCACAATCTCATTCACGTATATCTGAAAGCAAGACGCTCTAGGAATAAGTCTCACGATAGGCAAGAAATGAGCGGAGACTTGGTTAATCTATCAACAATAACCCAAATCGCATATATGCCTTGAGAAACTTTGGGAAGACCTGTAACGAAATACATGGTAATGTGTTCCCACTTCTATTTTAGAATCTCAAGTGGTTGAAATGGACCCTTTGGTACTTGATGCTCCACCTTTACACGTTGACAGGTTAAACACCTCGAGATAAACTCCGCGATCTCTCTCTTCATATTGCTCCACCAAAATATATGTCGAATATCATGATACATTTTGGTACTACCAGGATGGATTGCAAACGGTGTGTTGTGTGCCTCCATCATGATTTTATGCTTCAAGTCAGAGTCGTTAGGAACACAAAGTCTGGAGTTGACTCTAAGTATTCCTTCTTCATCGATTCTTGCTTCCGGAATAGCACCTTCTTGCACTTTCTTCTTCATACGCATCAGCCCTAGGTCCGTAGCTTGAGCAGCTTTAACTTTATCGATTAAAGTCGGTTCTACTAGTATGTTTGATATCATCACATGGTTACTTGGAGCCTTTAACTCTATCTCCATCCTTTGTAAGTCGTACAAAATGGGTCTTTGTGATAACAACATCGCACTCGTACCCGCATACGATCTTCTACTCAATGCATCATCTACAAGATTTGCTTTTCCAGGATGATATTGAATACTATGGTCGTAATCCTTCAACAGCTCAAGCCAACGTCGTTGCCGCATGTTGAGTTCTTTTTGGGTAAAGAAATATTTGAGGCATTTATGATCCGTATAAATCTCCACTTTCTCCCCATACATAGTGTCTCCAGATTTTCAATGCAAAAACGACTGCTGCCAACTCCGAATCATGAGTAGGATAATTCCTCTCATATTCTTTGAGTTATCGCGAGGCATAGGCTATGACTTTCTCATGTTGCATAAGAACACATCCTAACCCTTTGCCTGAAGCATCGTTGTAGATAAGAAATCCATCCAAACCAGATGGTATTGTTAGAACAGGTGTCGAAATGAGTCTCCTCTTGAGCTCTTGGAAACTCTTATCGCATTCCTCGCTCCATACGAATTTTGTATCTTTCCGAGTCAGCTGAGTTAATGGAGTAGCGATTCGAGAAAATCCTTCCACGGATCTCCGATAATAACCATTTAAGCCCAAAAGCTAACGCGACTTCTGGCCACCAACTTCGGTTGCTCCAACTTTGTATTGCTTCAATCTTCGCCGTCAACAGATACTCCATGTTTTGACACCACGTGCCCAAGGAATACTACTTCCTTGCCGTAACTCGATTTTTCAAACTTGGCATATAGCTTGTTGTCACTTAAGTATTTGAAGTACCACTTCAAATGGTGCTCATGATCCTCACGACTTTTGGAATAGATGAGGATGTCATCAATAAAGACAACAACGAGCTGATCTAAATATTCTTTGAATACACGGTTCATCATATCCATGAAAGCAACAGGAGCATTAGTCAATCCAAAAGACATGACTAAGAATTCATAATGCCCATACCGAGTTCTGAAGGCAGTCTTCAGAATATCCTCAGTTTTAATCTTCAGCTGATGATATCTAGAATAAAGATCAATCTTTGAAAAGAATTGTGCTCCTTGTAACTGGTCAAACAGGTCATCATACGAGGTAGGGGATACCTATTCTTGATGGTGACATGGTTCAATTCCTGGTAGTCAATACAAAGTCGTATACTCGCATCTTTCTTCTTTACAAATAAAATAGGAGCACCCCAAGGAGATGTACTAGGACGAATGAAACCGATGTCTAACAATTCCTGTAGTTGGACTTTTAACTCCTGAAGTTCAATAGGAGCCATTTGATATGGGGTTTTAGAAATGGGATTTATATCCGGTTCAAGATCAATAAAGTAGTGGAGTTTGTCCCCCTCAGAAGACAGCCACGTTGAAAAAAAGACATGCTAGCATTTGTGAAATCTCTTCCAATAATATCCCAAGTGGAAAGAAAAAATCTCTGGACCCGGGCTTTTGTTTTGCTTCATAGATTTTAAGGAAGAAAAAATCTCTGCCGCAGTTACCTCTGAATCCAAGGCCATTGCTTCCAAGGGGTTAACCGTATTCACAAAAGATGAAGCCAGATGGTGGAGCCCTCTATAATATGCAAGAGAAGGAGTTCTCAGTAGTACACTAAAGTGATCCACTGCAATCCGCTTTACTTCATTATGCCCAAAAGCAAGAATCCCCCCTAGGATCTTCAATGGATAAGATCTTATTTTGATTCCATCCGTGCTTAACTTTGTTATGGAAGAAACCAGTGTTCCTGTCTCCCTCCTTTAGCCATTGGATCCTAGATTTTTTCTTTAGAAGCTTTTCCTCAAACAATAAAGCTTCCCAAAGATTCCTAGTATGGGTTTTCTAAAGTTTAAGAAGACAAAGATCAGAAGGCCTAGTCGAGATAGCATGCTGAGTAGAGTGGAGAAGAGCCCGGGCTTGATCCACATTAGAGGAGAGGTTACTGATTGATCTATTGAGACTAATAAGAGCCCTCCTCACAGACTTTAATTTTCCAGAAAGAACTTGCCACCTGTGACAGGTTGATTCCAGGCAGAAAGAACCACCCGATGAAAGTTTTCCAGATCCACCATGTAATTGAAGAATTGAAAAGGCTTTGGAATGTGAGGCAATTTTAGACTCGTATGAACAATGGTCGGGCAATGGTCCGAAAGGTCCCTGGGAGAGAAGATAGCCTGAGAACATGGAAATAATTGCATCCAAAAGGAGTTAATCAAAACTCTATCAAAATTCCGATAGATAGGGCTTGAGATATTTGAGTTCTACAAAGTATGCTAAGTCCCAAAAGCTCTAAGATCCACCAAGGACAACCCTCCAATACAGTCTTTAAAATCTTGCATACCGCAATCCCAAGCCTCACAGCCACCTTGAATATCAGAAAGAGACATCACTTCATTGAAGTCCCCAAGCATGCACCATGGTTTATCAATAGAAGGAAATAAAGACCCCAAGTCCCTCCAAAGAACCTTTCTTTCAGAAGAAGAATTCAAACCATAGATAATGGTCATAAAAAATTAAACATTCAGCTCAATAGATAAAACCAAACAATGGATAAATTGAGAGAAGGAGGCAATAACAGATAAGTCCCAAATATTTGGGTCCCAACAAATCCAAATTCTCCCATTATCATAGTGCTCATAATTGAAGAGCCATTTCCATTTCTTGCAGATAATAGTTGATATAAAATTGGATTTGGGAGCTTTGACCCGAGTCTCAACAAGGCCAACAATAGATAGAGAAAATTTACTAATAAGATCTTTTACATTGGCCTGTTTGGCCCTACTATTTACACTTCTAATATTCATATAGCAAAAATTTACCATAAAATTATTTTTGGTTAAGTTGGGGATTTAGAGCTCCCCCCTCTTTTACTCTTTTTCTTTGAAGATTGGCCCAGATCAAGACTGTTCCTAGCTTTTTGTTTTAGATCTTTGACATCCTTTTCATCAATTTGCTTCAACTTCCCCACAGGAGGATTAGGAGAGGGGGTGATATCAGTATCAGAAAATTCATCAGCCAGAACTCCTACTGCAGGAGAGAGTAAACCGAAAGAATTCTTAACCTCACCAAAGGAATTAGGAATAGCATCCTTGGGACAGAGGGGGAAAATCGAAACCTTTGGCCTTTTTGCCAACACTGTCCAAACATCAGCAGGCTCGGCTTGACTAGAGGGGCACAAACTAGAATCAAACTTTGCATCTAGGGATGCAAGAGCAAGAGCCTGACCTTTTGGTACCCATTTATAGTTTGCACTCGGGCATTTAACATGAGAATGCCCAAAAGCCTTACAATGCTCACATGATTGAGGTCGATTTTGATATTCCACTTTAACCTTTAAGTCATAGGTTCTAGCTTTTCAGTAATCTTGTCCACAAATAGAGGAATACCAATCCCACTAGCTAGATAGCTTAACCCCGCAGAAGATAAGTAAGACATAGGAACATTATGGAATTTTACCCAAACCAGAGCTTTAGTACATGATTCAAATTTGAAATCCATGCCTTCCTTCCATTGCTTAAGACAAAGGAGCTTATTTGAGATATACCAAGGACCAAGAGCAGGAACATTATCACGCTCTGGTGTGCTAGCAAATTTGAAAATAAAAAATCCCTTATCTTGCAGGAATACCTTTTACAGACCATACTTGTCCCATAGCGAATGAGCAGAATCTGCAACCAGCTTAAAAGGTAACCGGGCATTGAGAAAACTTCCCACAAGACATGAATTTTACAAATTTATCCCCTAAACTAGAACCTCAGGGGGAGGCCTAATCTGAATTACCCCATTTACAGAAGGAGGAGAAGGAGGAAAATAAACAAGCTTTAAACTGGCATTAGATTTAACTTGCCCAACAACTACACTCCATGTTTGCTTTGCAGGCGACACATGTACAAGAACCTCAGGCAAATCAGCCTTGCAAGATGTCATATTCGCCTTAAGCTTTGCAATCCCTGCATTCCCTAAACATTCCTCATATAATAAGGTGCTAATTTCGCCCTCTTCTAAAACAACATTTCCCCCATTCAAACCAGAGACAGGGGCCAAAACAGAACAGGGAGTTCAATTAGGACTTTTATCAAATAGGTCATGATCATCAACCCATCTAACTAATTTACCTTTGCACGCAAAATTGTTAACATTTTGGAGGGTAAACCCCTTTTCTTTAATAAAATCAATCAAGGTATTTCATTTCTTACCCTTATCAACTGCATCAATACTCCCCTGTTGCGATAAAAGCTGCACAACTTTGAAAATCTCACTCATAGAGGATCCAGGCTGAAGCCCTAAAGCTTCATCAACATTGCTATTGGCTTCAGAAGAGACATCGGAGTCTATAAAAACCTCGACTGAGACAGGAAGAGATTCTTCCATGGCAACCGAATCTAAGACTGGAGAATTTGGCAAGGAGACCCCAAACTCAACAAACAAGTCCCCCGAAGCTTCACTAAGGGAATTACCAGCAGACAGGTGAGAGAAATCAACCATGAAATCAGAGAGAAAGAGTAGAAGAAAGGCGAGCAAGAGAAGAAACTAGGCGTAAAAAAAATGAGAGCCAAAAATCTAGGGTGGAGTACTATTCATGGGTACTTTTCATGCCGGAGTACTATTTATGGGTACTATTCATTTATATGACACTATTCATACGTACAGTACTATTTATACGTATGGGTACTATTCACAAAGTACTATTCATTGGATACTATTCACTCGGGTACTATTCACCCGGGGTACTATTCATGACAAAAATTGATTTCTTTTCTGTAACGACCTCAAAATTCATACAATATAATTCTCAACTTTGGTCGTTAATAACACTGTAACGACCCCAAAATTCATACAATATATTTCTGAACTTCGGTCGTTAAGAACACATCTACCTTCTGATTTTATATCATTATTCGATGTTAAACTTTATAAAATGCGGAATAATTTAAACTTTTATGTCTTTTTACTTTAATTCCCTGAATCAAAACCTTTATCATCTACATGTCTTTGAATTAATCTTATTTTATGATTCAATTTTATCACTGTTATTATATAAAATTTTACATTTCAATCTGATAACCTTTACATATCAGATAACTCTGACTTTAGCTTTACAACTCAACATAAAACTATACATCATAAAACATTTAGTACATCTCATGAATCTTAATCATGGTATAAAGAAATAAAAACTTTAGCTAAAATATTAATCTTCATGTATTATTTCTGATCTACGTCATTCAAGTAGCACATAATGTTACCTTCAATCCTTAACTAACAAAAATGGTTATTTGCAAGGTTGAGCTCGACAGCCCAGCAAAATCTAACATTTTTCATGCATCACGTAGCACATAATAACATGCTCAACATATATCTCATAAACATTGGACTAACATAACATACATGTTACAGTTCATATAACAAGTATAAGGATTGAGTTCCTTACTCAATCAACATGCTTTACTTAATCAACGTAATCATAAGTTGACTTTAACATTTCATACATTCAACATATATATAACACATCATGCTCTTCGCAATAAAGATTTAAAAAAGTTAATCACCAAGTTCACATAGCAAATAGGAACTGAAAGACTTGCCTTGATCATTGTTTACCAATAATAGTTTAACAGCTTACAGCTATCTGCACCTCACGTGCCCTACACAATTATATAATCATTCACATAGAAATGCATAGTAGTTGTAATGTAAACTTTACTCTACATCTCATAACCCTTCCTATTATCAATACACAATGTTCAATTTATTGTTTTAACTTTCGACTTATAGCTCTCTATATTTCATATTCGAAGTTCATTCAAGTGTTTAAGTATTGCTAGGACTACTTATTGGTTTTATATTAACACTATTCAATACCTTATAATATTCATTTCATTTGATTTAAAACACTTTTGTTTACATTCATTATCACTTATCACGGCGTTTCGAGGTTTATTCGTCACACGCCCAATTTGTCTCTCTTGTGTGTGCTTAGTATGCATATACAACTTATCTAAAACATCATTTATTAATGTTAAGCATCATTATATTTACTAACATTCATGTTCTATAACTTATAACAACATCTTTTATCGTCAAGAGCACTACACTTGCATACGTGCATGCCCGACGCCTTCCGATTGCCTCCAAAAACACAATAGTCCAAAAGATGACCATTTTGACCCCTGTTCCATACCTCAAATTGAAAAACTTAAAGAATAAAAGTTGTAGGTCTATTCTTCCTCGTTCCGGATCATCTTAAATCACCCCAATCGGAGTTTGTATGAAAACGTTATGGTCGTTTTACCAAGACAGGTCAAAGCAGTCACACCTGGCACAATATAGGCGTGATGACCGCCCATTTCCTTTTCTAACCCCACGCCCGCGCCTTTCTATGATTTGTTGGCAGCTACCAAGACTTCTAGGCAAAGGCTTGCGTGCTAGGCTTCTACCAGACATGATGTTTTTTGATTTTTGACCCTTTTCTCCTACTAATCTTCATAACTTGAGTTATACACATCCAAATTAGTCTGTTTTCAATTCTATGGATTCATAATTCATATAAATACAACATACTTAAATTCTAACAATTTATAAAAATATTAACCAACCTAAAATTTGACCCGAAACACATGTTCATACTCTATTTTCATGTTTTAAACACATTTAGCGAATTCGATCGCCACGGCTTCGTTTCTTAACCAATTGACTTGATTCAAACTACGCCATTTTCGTTTCTTCACATATTAACATAATCCAACCTCAATTTACAGATTATAACACATATAGGGCATAAAAGTTTGTACTTTCTAAAGCCAATTTTCATGTATAAACATTGTTATATACTTTTCTTCCTACAAACCAATTTACATGGATTTTTATCATCAAACAACACTCACATGTGATGATTAACAGAGTATAAACCCTACTTGCAATTATATATATCAATCCAACACAAATATCAATTTAGAATGGATAATCACTAAGAAATCAAAATATGCAACTTAGAAGCAATTTACCTTAATTTAGCAAAGTGTTAGAAACCCTTCTTGTTCTCTTAGCAATCTCTGCAATTCTCTCCTCACCAAGCTCTCCCTCTTTCTAAACCCTCTGTGTTTCTTCTTCTCTCCCAACTCTCTGCTCTTAGGCCTTAAGAGAGAAATAAGACGCGAAAGAAAAAAATAACCTGATATGGCTTATTTCCCACGTACTCTATAAGTTAAAAAAAAATAAAAAGACGTCAGTTACAAAAACCAAAGGCCACAAGGCCTTGTTTGGCTACCACCTATTCCCCCAAACTAGATTATTTTTATATTATTTTTATTATATAGTTTCATCTGTCACACCTTTAGTTAATTTAAATAACACATAATAATAGTAAGTAATAATTATTATAATCTCATTATAATTATACTTATAATTAATAAATAATTACATATATCTAATTTAATTAATAAATTAGATTTAAACATTACTTTATTTAATTTATTTATTCCCTTTAATATTAAATAATTCATTTAATTTAATTAATTCATTAAATTAAATCTTCAAAGAATAAAATTTACCTTTGCTTTAATTTAATTATCATACACATATAACTAAATTATTATACCACAATTTCATAAATTATTATTTTTTTCAATAAATAAATTATTTAAAATATTTATTTAATTCAATAAATATTTAAAATAATTACCAAATTCATTTAATTTCTTCAATAGTTAACTTAACTATTAAACCTCACTTTCCCAATATATGAATATATATTTCTCTTCACACCAGATCACATATTTAAAAATATATAGCATGTATATCTACATACCCAAACTCAAAACATCTCATAATAAGAATTTTAATTATTAAATTCCTATTTTAATAACTTATAAAGATTCGGGTTGTCACATCCTTCCCTCCTTATAAGGATTCCGTCCTCGAAATCACCGAAACCCTACCTTACTAAGGCTTTCACAAAATCTCTTTCGCAATTATCATTGAATATCTTCAACACGTTAACTTAGCAAAAAGTTTTACATACAAATATACTTCATTCATTTCTTCAACAACTTTTAGGTTTTATTACATAACCTTAAATTAAACAAAGTCATATATCAAATATTATATATTCTTTAACCCATTCATTTCCTTTTCTAAGGATCGTTATCATAAATACTCGGAATATTACATTCACCCTTTCTTCTAAGAATTTCGTCCTCAAAATTTTATTTTTAATCTTTATTCATTCAATCTATCAAAATAGATTTTACGTTAATATCTATTTATTCATTAGGTTCTGCAACCAAATTCTTTCTTTAAGGATCTTTCTAAGATCATTATATTCCTCACCTCTTCCTCTTCTAAGAGTTCCACATTTCTCTTCTTTCTAGAGTTTCATTTCTTTCTTGAAATTATTATCTTTTGCTTAATTTTCTCATCCTTTCCACTTTCACCTTTCAGAATAACAAGAATCTTCCACAATTGCTCAATAATTGGGAAGCGATATGAATAACAGGAGTTTAAAAGATTCCAAATCATCTTTGAGGGGTCACAAGACCTTGAACTACGCCCACACAGTTATAAGTACTCTTTCAACTTAAACCTTAACAGTCATTAGACTATAGGGACTCCCATACTTAGGGTGTTAAGCCCTTCGTACGATGTATTGTGCACAAACATCTAAACATATCGCGTAAAAATAATTCTCCCATAATAGGGTTGTTACTCGCCGCTTTTTAGAGATGTAAGCGAGGGTCATAAGACCACGAACTATGTCCACTAAGTTACAAGTAATCTTTCAAATTTAACCTCAATAAAGTATCTTTGTAGGGACTCCCGTGCTTGGGTGATCAGCCCTTCGTACCATGTATTGTGCACAAACATCTAAACGCCTCCGCGTAATCCCCTATAAAAGGGTTGTTCATCTTAGCTTTTCAACATCTGAATCCGCACCAAAACAATTTGGTTTGGCATAACTTCTCAAAAAAACGCTTGAATTTCATGAACATCTTTTAATATTCGTCTAGCTGAATCAAATAGCATAGACTTCTACAACAATCCGGACATCAATTGAAATATATATATATATATATTCTCATACCTTAAAGAAATCTCAAAAATCTTTTTATGGCGTCATGATTATGACGTTGTCATACTACATCTCACCATAGTGGGCTGACGATCATATGATCACATCCAACACCAGGTTCCATTGCATTGATGACTTCATCGTTTATCATATCACCTGATACATATAATTAAAATATATTTTGAAAATTTAAAAATCATTTTTTTTATATAGCCGAAACAAAAAACATTGATACGCGAATAATAGCACTATTTTAAAAAAAATTCTCTGGTTCACTAGTGTGACCCAATATTTTTTAAAAAAAATCAAAAGTATAACCATCGTCACGAAGTCAATAAATTTCAAAAATCTAGCAAAGCTAGAAGATTTGGAATATCTAATTTTCTCCATCAATTTCAATCTTTACACTAAATATTCTTGTATTTCAACCTACAGTCCTCCTATATCCCCAGTATAGTTCATCAAACTTACCGCACATTGGAAGTTCAGGAACTTGCCACAATAGTATGAGTTTAAGAACTTATCCTAGTCAGATAGGCGTCCATTCGCTGAGGGGTTCAAAACATACCATATTATTATGAGTCACAAACTTACCATATGCATTAGTTTTAAGAACCACACCTAATCCTAATAATATCTGACTAATCTTAATAGTTTCTAACTATCAAATATACACATGAGAAAAGAATCACCTTTTCACCACATATACATTGATAGTGCGACACCAACATTCCAATGATTATCAATGGGATAAACTGAATGCAAGCACAAAACCCTCGCCCATACAAAGGTTAGTACAACTCAACCATCACAATGAGTCCTCAATTGAAATCCCCACCTAAATCTATCTTGCTTATAACTTGCTCTTTGCTCAAAACGAGTTTTTCGTACCTCATCATTTATAACTCCTCGCGAGTTTACCACGTACTATTTCATAGTACATTATCTTCATAGCATCAAGCTATAATTATTCAAACATTACAAACCATCTTTCTTTTATAACTTAAATAGATCACGTCGTGATCTTATTCTATAATTATCTCCCTTAAAATTCTTTTCTTAACTCATGATCGTTTTGTTTTACGATCATCTTTCTTCCCTTTTTCATCATTTACGACATTATTCGTTATCTTGGCTATTGGAGTTAGGGTAACTCCCATTTCTTATCTTTATATCTCTTCAAGATTCTTCTTTGAATTTTCTTGTTCTAACTTCATTCACATTGCTCAACATTTCATTCGAGTTCCAAATTTTCATCTTACGTATCCATTTTCTACACTTGGTACACATCGAGTCTCTAATAGTTTCAATATAGTACATTGAGTGGTTTCCCACAAACAACCAACAAACTAGGTTTTGAGTTGCTAGTTCATATATACCTCCGCTCTATGAAGGAATCGTTTAGCCCAGATACCATACATCAACTACTAAAGAGTACAATTGTACCATACTTAAATATAACTTTTTATTCTTAACTTCTTTATCATCTTCTCCTTTATTCTCTAAGGTTATAGCCTAGGGTATTCTTACCTAAGGTTTATAACCTACAACTTTGATACCAACTATAACTGTGACACCCCCAAACCCATGTACTTCATTCCCATAGGATTTGGTGCTCACTAAATCAAACATTCATATCTAACAACCCATCACAATAAAATTGGATAAATAAAACCTTTCTCATTAAAGGGTTACATAATAAAAATCTCCCAGGTTATCTAACCTTTAAATACAATCATTCAAATGCGGAAAATTAATTAACTTCTTTACAACCATTCAATTTAAAATCTGATAATCAAATATCAACACATACAAGTCTTCAACACGTGTTCATCTTTCCTTTTCCCTTACTGGTGCTAGGTACATCAACCTTCTCATCTTTAATTGTAATAGTTATATAAGCAAGAGTGAGCAAACAAAGCTCACTTGAAACAAGAATGAATGAAAAATCTTTACAACAACTGTCAAATAAGAGGCTCGATAGAATTAAACAATGTGATTTATCAACATTCTGAATTATATAACTGAGGGTCCTAAGACCACGAACTATGTCCATAGTTATAAGTAATTTTTCAACTTAAACTTTAACAGTCATAAGACTATAGGGACTCCTCGTACTTAGGGGGATCAGCCCTTCATACAATGTATTATGCATAAACATTTCAACGCTAAGCGTAAGTTACCCCTAATAATAGGTTTGTTCATCTCAGTATTTAGAGTACAAGTCCGCACCAAAGTGAGTTTGGTTTGGATACATTTCAGGGTAATTTGGAATTCAACGAACATCAACTAAGGACTAGTTGAATGAAACCAATAACATCATACTATAGAATAATCGTAATTGAATCAACATGGTAAATTAAAGTCATGCTTTAGGAATAATCTAATAGCATACAACTTGAAAAACTATAACACACCTTGCTTGAACAATGTTAAGCCAAGTTATTTAAAATCGAATACTAAGCATGCGTAGCAATTTAAACGATAAAACTGTTCAACATTAGTATGTATAATTGTTCATGCTAAACAACAAGTTAAATACAAGAATAACTTATTCAATATAAAAATCAAAGTTTAGAAAGCTTGCATCATTTATAAGGTAATCGAATTGGAAACCATAATTGCTTCAACAAGAAAATAGATTAGAGAACTTGCCTTGCTCGTAGATTAAACCGATCAATTCGAATCACAATATCTTATATACATATGTCATCATGACATAGTTAGTCACTACCACGTTACAAACATAACTAAGTACATTTATCATGTAGGTTTGATTATTTAATCACATAATCAAATTATAAAACAAGTTAATTGTTAATAACATGTTCATTCTAGATATAGAAATATTAAAATCATAACTTAATAGTCCTATTATTAACACATAACCATTCCTTTAGACTTTGAGTACAAAATTAATCTTTATGAGACCATTCTCGCTAACTTCATATTTGTGGCGCCACGGTTTATATTTGTGGTTTTACATCATGCCACATGCAGTGATGGCGTTATGGCTGCCACATTTATACTACTCAGTCAGTATATCACTGTGGTAGTCGTAAGGTATTTTATGACACTAAGCTAGATCTTCATCGACAAAACTTGACAGCAAAGATGAACAAAAAGCCAATTTTGGCCTACAAGCTACTTTCTAACAGTCTAATTAACATGTAATTCATATAGAGACTTCATATAAACATAATTCAAAGACTCTTAACATGTTTCTACCCATAAAACAATATAAACAACGAATTTACAACATACAATTCCACTATTTTTGATAAAAACTCACTTTTTGATGTTTTTAATGAAAATAAACACTGTGATTTTGTTTTTCAACCAAAATAATTAATTCAAAGCATTTTATCAATGATTATACATACTCTATCAAATTCAATAGTCAATTTATCAACTAAGCAAGTAATTAACCCTTAATTTCTACCTTAAACTAAACAATAAATATTCACAAAAACTCTCTGTAAAAATAGCTTTTCTTCACAACCCATACATAATATAAATTCTTTGACTATTCTCAATTATAGCTTAAGAAAATAGTTAACAACACTAGATTATCATATAGAATCACATACATAACAAAAAAAATCAACTTCTACAAAACTTTTATGGAGAAAATTGGGAGAGAGAATACAACTATAACTTTGAAAAGAAAAACAATAATAGAGTTTAGATGATACATTGTTTAAAGAAGATGATGGCCAACCCTTTTGATTCTCAAGCTTCTTCTTCTCTCTCAATTCCCACTAGCCTTTCTTCCTCTCTTCTTTCTCTCTCTCTAAACTCTCTTCTCCTCTCTATTCTAATTCTAACGTCTTAGAATATAACGTATAAAATATAATATATATTAATTATATAATATAAATATAAATATAACTGATATCAGTTATCCAAGTTTTGAAAACTAAAAGCCATAAGGCTTGTTTGGCTAACCACTAAAAAAAATAATCAATTAATCCTTATGCCTTATTTGGTAAAACTCAATTAGAATAAAGACTCAATAGGCATTAGGCCTTGTTTGGCAAAACTGAATTAAACTCCTTTAAGTTATTATAATAACTCCTTTATAAAAGGTTATTTGTCACACTTTTATTTAATTAAATTAATTCTAATAATAATTTATTAAATTACTTTAACACGTAAATCAATACCACAAAATTATAATTTTCTATATAATTATAACTTTATTTAATCAACTAACACATCCTTTTAATTACAAATTCAAATAAAAGAATAATAATTCAATTAATCAAAACTCTCTAACTTAATAATTAAATTAAATTAGCATATAATAATTAATTTTCTTAATTATTTATTTAACAAATAATTAACAATTACTCAACAATGAACACATCCATTAAATACTTAAATAATTTAATAAATATTTAATATAACAGTTAAAAATTATGGAATGTTACATCATTCCCTCCTTACAAGGATTCTGTCCTCAGAATCACAACTCAAACAACTCATTTGTCACATTCTCCCCTACTTACAAAGATTCTATCCCCAGAATCGAAGACATAGATTAAACAAATAGCTCAGGATAATTCTTCATCATTTCAGCTTCGAGTTCCCACGTAGCCTCTTCGACATTGTGGTTCCTCCATATCACATTCACAGAAGGTATCACTTTATTTCTGAGCACTTGTTCTTTCCTGTCGACTATCTGGATAGGAACCTCTTTATAGGACAAGTCTTTCTCAAACTGCAATGGTTTATACTCGATTACGTGCTTGTAATCGGTCTTATATGGTCGTAACACCGAAACATGAAAAACATTATGAATGTTTTGCAATTCTGGAGGTAGAGCTACCTCATAAGCCACCTCTCCAACTTTTCGCAGCACTTCGAAGGGTCCAATAAACCTCGGGCTTAGTTTTCCCTTCTTACCAAATCGAATTTTTCCCTTCCAAGGTGAAACTTTTAGGAAAACGTAATTTCCTACGTCTAATGCACGATCTTGTTTGTGTTGATCAGCATATTTCTTTTGTCTGTCTTGAGCAGCTATCAATCTTGTTCTGATGAGTTTGACAACCTTAGCATTTTGTTGTACCAGTTCTGGTCCTAACAGTTGACGTTGATCGACTTCATCCCAGCACAGTGGAGTTCTGCACTTTCTGTCGTATAATGCTTTGTAAGGCGACATGCCAATGCTTGCATGGTAACTGTTATTGTAGGCAAATTCTACCAACGGTAATTGTTCATCCCAGCTTCCTTTGAAATCCATGACGCACGCTCTCAGCATATCTTCCAATGTCTGAATCGTTCATTCACTTTGGCCATCATTTTGCGTGATGATATGCCAAATACTCATTCGCATAATTGTGTTCCCATACATTCTTGTAGTCTCTTCCAGAAGTTTGATGTGAACCTCGGATCTCTATCTGACACAATTGACACTAGAACTCCATGTCTTGACACGATCTCTTTAACATATAACTTTTCCAGCTGATCAAGATTGAATCTAACCTTTATTGGCAAAAAGTGTGTAGATTTTGTCAATCTGTCCACTATTACCCAAATCGCATCGTATCCTTTCTGAGTCAGTAGGAGACCTACCACAAAATCCATTGTGATATGTTCCCATTTCTATTCTGATATTTCTAATGGTTGAAGTAATACGCTTAGCCTTTGATGTTTCGGCTGACGTGACACGCTGATGACTTTTCCGTTTCGCATAAGGACACATCTTAATCCTTTATGTGAAGCATCAGACAAAGACAAAATTTCTGTATTATCCGGTAATGACAAACACGTGTGCCATACTTAGTTTCTTTTTCAATTCCTGAAAACTTCCTTCACATTTATCCGTCCAAACAAATTTTACAAATTTCCTCGTCAAATTTGTCAGCGGAGTGGCAATCTTGGAGAATTCTGGATAAACCGTCTGTAATACCCTGCCAATCCCAAGAAACTTCTAACTTCTGATGGAGTTCTTGGTTGCTCCCAATTTATCACAGCTTCGACCTTTGATGGATCCACTGAAATTCCATCCTTGTCAATTACGTGCCCAAGAAATTGTACACGTTCTAACCAGAATTCCGACCTTTGCTAAGTGTAAGTTACCCCTAATAATAGGGTTGTTCATCGCAGTATTTAGAGTACAAGTCCGCACCAAAGTGAGTTTGGTTTGGATACATTTCAGGGTAATTTGGAATTCAACGAACATCAACTAAGGACTAGTTGAATGAAATCAATAACATCATACTATAGAATAATCGTAATTGAATCAACATGGTAAATTAAAGTCATGCTTTAGGAATAATCTAATAGCATATAACTTGAAAAACTATAACATACCTTGCTTGAACAATGTTAAGCCAAGGTTATTTAAAATCGAATACTAAGCGTACGTAGAAAATTTGAACGATAAAGCTGCTCAACATTAGTATGTATAATTATGCATGCTAAACAACAAGTTAAATACAAGAATAACTTGTTCAATATAAAAATCAAAGTTTAGAAAGCTTGCATCATTTATAAGGTAATCGAATTGGAAACCATAATTGCTTCAACAAGAAATGGATTAGAGAACTTGCCTTGCTCGTAGATTAAACCGAACAATTCGAATCACAATATCCTATATACATATGTCATCATGACATAGTTAGTCACTACCACTTTACAAGCATAACTAAGTACATTCATCATGTAGGTTTGATTATTTAATCACATAATCAAATTATAAAACAAGTTAATTGTTAATAACATGTTCAATCTAGATATAGAAATATTAAAATCATAACTTAATAGTTCTATTATTAACACATAACCATTCCTTTAGACTTTGAGTACAAAATGAACACTGTCAGACCATTCTGCTAACTCGCGTTGTGGCGCCATAGTTTATACTTTGGTTCGGTTGTATATACGCCACATTTATACTACCGGTGGCGCTTGCTAGTGTGCAGTGGGTATTCTTGGCGCTGAATGTTGATCTTCATGTTGCCATTTCTCAAGATTAAAGCTATGATCTTCGATGTTGACTTGACAGAATAAAGATGAACAAAAGCCAATTTTGGCCTACAAGCTACTTTCTAACAGTCTAATTAACATGTAATTCATATAGAGACTTCATATAAACATAATTCAAAGACTCTTAACATGTTTCTACCCATAAAACAACATAAACAATGAATTTACAACATACAATTCCACCGTTTTTGATAAAAACTCACTTTTTGATGTTTTTAATGAAAATAAACACTGTGATTTTGTTTTTCAACCAAAACAGTTAATTCAAAGCATTTTATCAATGTTGTTTATACATACTCTATCAAATTCAATAGTCAATTTATCAACTAAGCAACTAATTAACCCTTAATTTCTACCTTAAACTAAACAATATATATTCACAAAAACTCTCTGTAAAAATAGCTTTTCTTCACAACCCATACATAATATAAATTCTTTGACTATTCTCAATTATAGCTTAAGAAAATAGTTAACAACACTAGATTATCATATAAAATCACATACATAAAAAAAAAAAATCAACTTCTACAAAACTTTTATGGAGAAAATTGGGAGAGAGAATACAACTATAACTTTGAAAAGAAAAACAATAATAGAGTTTAGATGATACCTTGTTTCAAGAAGATGATGGTCAACCCTTTTGATTCTCAAAGCTTCTTCTCTCTCCAATTCCCTAGCCTTTCTCCTCTCTCTTCTTTTCTCTCTCAGAACTCTCTTCTCCTCTCTATTCTAATTCTACGTCTTAGAATATAAAGCATAAGATATAATATATATTAATTATATAATATAAATATAAATATAACTGATATCAGTTATCCAAGTTTTGAAAACCAATAGTCATAAGGCTTGTTTAGCTAACCACTAAAAAAATAATCAATTAATCCTTATGCCTTGTTTAGTAAAACTCAATTTGAATAAAGACTCAATAGGCATTAGGCCTTGTTTGGCAAAACTGAATTAAACTCCTTTAAGTTATTTTAATAACTCCTTTATAAAAGGTTATTTGTCACACTTTTATTTAATTAAATTAATTCTAATAACAATTTATTAAATTACTTTAACACGTAAATCAATACCATAAAATTATAATTTTCTATATAATTATAACTTTATGTAATCAACTAACACATTCTTTTAATTACAAATTCAAATAAAAGAATAATAATTCAATTAATCAAAACTCTCTAACTTAATAATTAAATTAAATTAGCATATAATAATTAATTTCCTTAATTGTTTATTTAACAAATAATTACCAATTATTCAACAATGAACACATCCATTAAATACTTAAATAATTTAATAAATATTTAATATAACAGTTAAAAATTATGGAATGTTACAGTAACGACCCCAAAATTCAAACAATATAATTCTCAACTTCGGTCGTTAATAACACTATAACGACCCCAAAATTCATACAATATAATTCTCAACTTCAGTCGTTAATAACACATCTATCTTCTGATTTTACATCATTATTCCATGTTAAACTTTATAAAATACGGAATAATTTAAACTTTTATGTCTTTTTACTTTAAACATCTGAATCAAAACCTTTATCATCTACATGTCTTTGAATCAATCTTATTTTATGATTCACTTTATCACTGTTATTATATAAAATTTTATATTTCAATCTGATAACCTTTACATATCAGATAACTCTAACTTTAACTTTACAACTCAACATAAAATTATACATCATAAAACATTTAGTACATCCCATGAATCTTAATCATGGTATAAAAAAATAACAACTTTAGCTAAAATATTAATCTTCGTGTATTACTTCTGATCCACGTCATTCAAGTAGCACATAGTGTTACCTTCAATCTTTAACCAGTAAAAAGGTTATTTGCAAGGTTGAGCTCGACAGCCCAACAAAATCTAATAGTTTTCATGCATCATGTAGCACATAATAACATGCTCAACATATATCTCATAAACATTGGACTAACATAACATACATGTTATAGTTCATATAACAAGTATAAAGATTGAGTTTCTTACTCGATTAGCATGCTTTACTCAATCAACGTAGTCATAAGTTGACTTTAACATTTCATACATTCAACATATATATAACACATCATGCTCTTCCTAATAAAGATTTAAAACAGTTAATCACCAAGTTCACATAGCAAATAGGAACTGAAAGACTTGCCTTGATCGTTGTTTACCAATAATAGTTTAACAGCTTACAGCTATCTGCACCTCACGTGCCCTACACAATTATATAATCATTCACATTAACTATTAGTCACATAAAAATGCGTAGTAGTTGTAATGTAAACTTTACTCTACATCTCATAACCCTTCCTATTATCAATACACAATGTTCAATTTTATTGTTTTAACTTTCGACTTATAGCTCTCTATATTTCATATTCAAAGTTCATTCAAGTGTTTAAGTCTTGCTAGGACTACTTAATGATTTTATATTAACACTATTCAATACCTTATAATATTCATTTCATTTGATTTAAAATACTTTTTTATACGTTCATTATCACTTATCACGGCGTTTCGACGTTTATTCGTCACACACCCAATTTGTCTCTCTTGTGTGTGCTTAGTATGCGTATACAACTTATCTGAAACATCATTTATTAATGTTATGCATTATTATATTTATTAACATTCATGTTCTATAACTTAGAACAACATCATTTATCGTCAAGAGCACTACACTTGCATACGTGCATGCCCGACGCCTTTCGATTGCCTCCGAAAACATAACAGTCCTAATGATGACCATTTTGACCCCTGTTCCAGACCTCAAATTGAAACACTTAAAGAATAAAAGTTGTAGGTCTATTCATTCTCGTTCCGGATCATCTTGAATTACCTCAATCGGAGTTCGTATGAAAACGTTATGGCCGTTTTACCAAGACAGGTCAAAGCAGTCACACCTGGCACACTATGGGCACGGCCGCGCCCATTTCCTTTATTAACTCCAGCGCCCAGCGCCATCTAACAAGATGTTAGGCGGCGCTCACGCTTCCTAGATTTGGTGCGCGCTGGCAAACCTTCAGACACGATTGTTTTACGATTTTTGACCCTTTTCTCCTACTAATCTTCATAACTTGAGTTATACACATCCAAATTAGTCTGTTTTCGATTCTATAGATTCGTAATTCATATAAATACAACATACTTGAATTCTAACAATTTATAAAAACATTAACCAACCTAAAATTTGACCCAAAACACATGTTCATACTCTATTTTCATGTTTTAAACACATTTAGCGAATTCGATCGTCACGGCTTCGCTTCTTAACCAATTGACATGATTCAAACTACGCCATTTTTGTTTCTTCACATATTAACATAATCCAACCTCAATTTAAAGATTATAACATATATAGGGCATAAGATTTTGTACTTTCTAAAGCCAATTTTCATGTATAAACATTGTTATATACTTTTCTTCCTACAAACCAATTTACATGGATTTTTATCATCAAAAACCACTCACATGTGATGATTAACAGAGTATAAACCCTACTTTCAAGTATATATATCAATCCAACACAACTATCAATTTAGAATGGATAATCACTAAGAAATCAAAATATACAACTTAGAAGCAATTTACCTTGATTTAGCAAAGTGTTAGAAACCCTTCTTGTTCTCTTAGCAATCTCTGCAACTCTCTCTTCTCACCAAGCTCTCCCTCTTTCTAAACCCTCTGTGTTTCTTCTTCTCTCCCAACTCTCTGCTCTTAGGCCTTAAGAGAGAAATAAGACGCGAAAGAAAAAAATAAGCTGATATGGCTTATTTCCCACGTACTCTATCAGTTAAAAAAAAATAAAAAAGACATCAGTTACATAAATCAAAGGCCACAAGGCCTTGTTTGGCTACCACCTATTCCCCCAAACTAGATTATTTTTATATTATTTTTATTATATAGTTTCATGTGTCACACCTTTAGTTAATTTAAATAACACATAATAATAGTAATTAATAATAATTATAATCTCATTATAATTATACTTATAATTAATAAATAATTACATATATTTAATTTAATTGATAAATTAGATTTAAACATTACTTACTTTTAATTTATTTATTCCTTTAATATTAAATAATTCATTTAATTTAATTAATTTATTAAATTAAATCTTCAAAGAATAAAATTTACTTTTGCTTTAATTTAATTATCATACACACTTAACTAAATTATTATACCACAATTTCATAAATTATTTATTTTTCATTAATAAATAAATTATTTAAAATATTTATTTAATTTTATAAATATTTAAAATAATTACCAAATTCATTTAATTTCTTCAATAGTTAACTTAACTATTGAACCTCACTTTCCCAATATATGAATATATATTTCTCTTCACGCTAGATCACATATTTAAAAATATATAGCATGTATATATACATACTCAAACTCAAAACATCTCATAATAAGAATTTTAATTATTAAATTCCTATTTTAATAACTTATAAAAATTCAGGTTGTCACATTTTCTATCCAAATTATTTTTGATACGTGAATATTATTCTTGAGTTTTACTCCACAAAGCAGTATCATGTTGACCATTTGAACGTTTTTATACTCTGGATAAATTTAAAGTCTTTAATATTTATCCTTGATTTCATTTAATTAAATTCTTATATCATTGTCATCATCCTTTTGCTTATATTATGATGAAAGTCATCTTTGGCCAAGGGTGCAAAGATGAACTATTGTTGGTATGATCATGATCATGCGTTCTCTTCGGCCAAGGGTGCAAAGATGAATTATTGTTTGGCCTGATTATGATCATTGATGAAAACACGAATATCCTTGGCCCATTGTACATGGATAATTCGTGGTTGTGATACTAATGAATATCCTTGGCCCGTAGTGCATGAATAATTCAGTGATGTGGATTATTAAGCTGAGTCTCAGCGATAAAATTGATGATAAACCTTTTAAATCATAGAAGATAGTAGATTTCATGCTCTACTTGACTCTTCTAATGGATTGCTTGTTCCGCTGTAGTTGTTGATCTAAAACTTGTTGTCTATTGTATTCTATCAGTTGTTATACTGTTGAAGGCTAACGATAATTTATTCTATATTATCTTAGTCATAATATTTCTTACTTGGCTAGTTGAGTTCACCCTCTTCTTTCACTCTTCTCTTCAGGAAATGAGAATATAGCTGGGACTAGTCAGGGAATGGAGTGATGGTCCAAGATGGTTGCTATAGTAGTCCTCGTTATTCTAAAAAATAGTGTGATAATAATTATACTGAGGACTTATTTTGAGTTTGGATATTTTCTAGGAGACAATATTTGTATTAAAACTCACAGCTTATGTTTTGTCGTATTCTGCACGACACTTAACAGTTGTATAAATTAAGTTTGTATTTGTATTTTGTACGATGTATTTGGGGACTCAGAATGGGTGATGTATACCTATTTTGGGGGTGTCACGGATGGTATCAAAGCTTAGGGATATGTTCCCTGGCTGAGATTTGAGGCTAGAACTAGGATGGGTGAGACGAGTAGATCCTTCGCTAGTATGACCTACCTAAGATTATTTGTTATTTAATTGGTAGGTCAGAATATATGAATAATTTGTGGCATGTCAATTAACCCTTGTTTTGTGACAGTAAAATGACATCTAAAAATGTTAAGATAAGCAATGGAGCACATGCGACCATTGAGTCACCGCTAATCAATAACCAGGATAATGTGCAACAAGAAGGCAATAATCCTTCTGTAAACAACAACACTAACCAAATAACGAACGATGGTACGTTTAGGAGCTTTCTAGAATTTATGCAAAACAAAATGAGAGAGACTCCTGTTCATAATTCAAGTGGAAATACTAGCAACTCACGGCTGGTCACTGCTAAGCAGTTCAAGGAGCTGGGACCACCGGAGTTTTTGGGAAAGCCAGAACCACTTAAGACAGAGACGTGGATTAAGCAAATCACCAAGATATTTGATGTCTTGGAATGCTCAGAGGAGAAAAAGGTTTCCTTTGCTACCTTTATATTGCGAGAAGAGGAAAATTACTGGTGGGAATCTGTAAAACGTACTCAACTATCCGCACTGAAGATGTGTTGGGAGAAGTTCCAAGAATTGTTCAATGACAAGTACTTTCCCGAAAGTATTCGTCACATGAAGGAGGTAGAATTTATCAAGCTGAAGCAAAACAATATGACTGTGTTGCAATACGAGGCTAAGTTTACCGAGTTGTCCCGGTTTGCATCCCATTTGGTAGATAATAAGAAGCGTATGATGCGAATGTTTCTAAGAGGTTTGAAACCCGAAATACGTCAATACCTCATTTCTCACAAACTTTGTTTATATTCAGATGTTATGAATAGGGCTCAATTAGTGGAGCGCGATAATGAGTCAGCTCAACCAAAAGGTAACGACCAACAACACAATAATAACCATACCTGTGGCAACGACCATCGAAACAATGATAACCATCGTGGAGGAAATTATAATGCCAGAAATGGTAACCACTTCGGTGGTAATCATGGCCAAGATAATAGGAAATGTGAACTAAGTGGGAACAATTTTAAGAAGAGAAGATTCAATAATGATGGAAAGACAGCAACACCACCACCCATTTCCAAGGAAGGAGAAAGACCACCGGTCGTATGTTTCAAATGCGGACAGGAGGGACACATCTGTCCAAACTGTATGCAGCAACCCAAAGCATGTTTCAATTACGGAAGAGAAGGTCACCTAACTCAATTTTATCATGTAGTGAAGTCAAGTCTAGCTGGGATGGTGACACCAAAGGATGTTCCAGCTAAGTCAAAGATGGTAGTTTAAGTGAGAGAGTTTATCGAGAAACCCGAACGAAATTATCACGGGTAAGTTAATCATAAACTCTTGCGACGTCTATACCTTATTCGATACCCATTTTACCCACTCTTTTATTTCTCCTACTTGCGTTAAACGTTTAAACTTGACCCCTGAGAAATTAGACTTTAACTTATCTGTTGAAACTCCGTTAGCAGATACTTTGTTACATCCACCATTTATAAATTTTGTTTGATTCAAATCAGCACCCTTACGTTACCTGTCGATCTCATCTCTTTGAAAATACTTGCATTTGATGTGATTTTAGGAATCGACTGGTTAACTACTCATCGTGCTAAAATTGATTGTTTTCATAAGGTTGTTAGTTTTCATATTCCTAGCCAACCTGTTATGCGAATTCAAGCAACCAAACCACTAAAGTCAATCACTGTCATATCAAGCCATAAGTAAAGAGCCCCAAGCCTTTCGCTGGTGACTTCTAAGTCTTGGAATGCACCAAAGCCAGACTTTTCGTAGGGGACGCCGTGAATAATGGTGGCCATTTGATAGGTATCAATGTGAGGTGTTATCCAAGTCTTGGATAAGAGTCACAGTTTTGAAGAATATTTCTATCGTTAATAAATTTACTGATGTATTCCCCGAAGAACTTCCTAGCCTACCCCCAGAGCGTGAAATCGAATTTTGTATCGACCTTGAACCCGATACAAAACCCTCAAATATTTTTTTTCACCCAAAACAAACGTAACATGCGCCGAAGACGTTGGCTCGAGCTATTGAAAGATTGCGATAATACCATTCAATACCATCCTAGAAAAGCAAACGTAGTAGCTAGCGCGTTAAGTAGAAGATCTTATGCGGTTACGAGTGTGACTCTGTTAACACAAAGACCCATTTCGTACGACTTACAAAAGATGGAGATAGAGTTAAAGACTCCAAGAACCTACGTGAAGATAGAGAACATACGATTAGAATCGACTTTAATTGATAAATTCAAAGCTGCTGATACATACCTAGAGTTGATGAATATGAAGAAGAAGGTGCAAGAAGTCATTATTACAAAAGCGAGAATTGACGAAGAGAGGAAATCTCAACCCTCGATTTTATTGGTCTATTTGAAATCCTCGATCGAGTAGGAACTATGACTTATAGACTCACCTTACCGCTAAGTATGTAGCGTGTTCATAACATTTTTCACGTATCGATGTTACATAAATATGTGGACGGCTCGAACCACATTATTGAATTAGAACTAGACGAGATAGCAAAAGATTTAACATATGAGGAGATACCTGTTAAAATCTTGGATAAGAAGATACATATTCTACGCTCAAAAGTTATACCTCAAGAGTTAGAATCTGATGACTTATCCTCACCTCTTCGGCATACCAGGTATATACGTCAATTTCGTGGACGAAATTTAATAAGAAGGGGAGGTTGTAAGACCCCAAATTTTATGAATAAAGATTTAATTTCTCAAAATATTTTTTAAATATTAAGGCGTTGATTTGATATAATGTTATAGTTGTGTGTAGTATTTATAAATTTTGCAAAGTAAGTAAGTGGTTATAAAATATTCGATTGGTCGGGGAATATTCGTTTTATCAGAGAATATCCGTACGACGACACAATTATTGGTGGACCCCACAACGGAATTACTGTTGGAGTTAGAAAATGACAGAAATATCTTTTTATGAAAATAACGACAGAAGTTTTATCGTTAACTATTGGAATACCTGGTGATAAAAGTACAGTAATACGCGTGGTTGCATAGTAGCATACGATATTGATTATTGATGCTTACGTAAGAAGTCACTCAGTTTTATTCAATTATTGTCATAGAAATTACTGCATAGTATCTCACGTTATTGATTCAATTATTATCACAGCATTTATATTATTAAATCAATAATTGAGATGACAAAGTTATTCATATTATTATTTGCATGTCTAGAAAGTTCTGTCGAGGAAAGGGGTTTGGTCACCTAATTGCGCGCCAATAGGGAGAAATCCTTATCAGAAAGCCTCCTCTTTTCTGGGAATGATCTGGTTGTTAATATTGCAAGTTATATTATTGATGAATAAATATTGTTAAAAATATTGAGGGAATTTTATGAAGTATTTGTTGTAAATTTGACATATTATATGGACCCCCACTTACCTATTTTTCAGAATAGTCGGGAGAAAGTTATCTCAATTTTTGTTTTATATATATATATAAAGTTGACAAATGGGGGAAAAAAGGATTGTCGCGGGGGGAGTATTGTTACCATTCTTATATATATATATATATATATATATATATATGTATATATCTGATCAGGATCTTAAGCTCACCCCTTATCTAGCTCACCTTGCTCATCCCCATTTAGCGACGGACCGGGAAACAATTCGTTCCGTCGCTAAATATAAAATCGTCATCTTAGCTTTTAGCGACGGACAACATATAGACGACGGTTCTATATATGTGACAGGCCAGAATTATGCCTCATGGGTCGTAAAAAAAGGGGGTGAGCAAGGTGAACTAGATAAGGGGTGAGCTTAAGATTCGAGATCGTATATATATATATATATATATATATATATATATATATATATATATATATATATATTATAATAAGTTTTGTTTTTTATATAAAATAAAATATATTATATTTTATTATGCATAGTGTTTGCATAGTAAAAACATATGAAATCAGCCGGTACGCCCGTGAATTCGCCGAATTTTTATTGTGCATCCGTGATTTTCTAATTCAAATTGTATCCTTTTCTTCTCCTATAAATAGGATGCGCAGTTTATAAAAAAAAAAATCACACCAGAATTAGAAAATTCTTCTTCTATAATATAGAGCATATTTCTTTAGAGTTTAAGGAAGCTTTGAGTGTACAAAATAGTGAGAGTTTTCTTCAAGAATATATTCGCTATCCCAGTCAGAATTGCTCTCTTTTTGAGGTAAGGGGTATTATTTATTTCATATTCACTTACGATATTATTTTCGTATTCATAAGAAATTTTATTTCGTTAAATATTCACAAGAAATATTATCTTCGTTTAATATTCGTAAGGAATATTATTTTCGTTCAACAGTTGTAAGGGATATTATTTTTGTTCAATATTCGTAAGAAATAATATTTTCTTCCATACTCTATAGTATGTAAGTAATATTATTTCGTTTTAGATTCCGGATTCTAAACTCATTTTGTTAAAGTATTGCTTCTATACTCCTTGAAATTAATAGAATATCCTTAAAATTTGCGTTTCATCTAGTATCGTTTCACAAAGATATTTTTCTGAACATTCTTATTCATTTTTAAGCTTTTCATGCCGGAGTACTATTCATTTATACAGCATTATTCATACGTACGGCACTATTTATACGTACAATACTATTCATACGTACGGGTACTATTCATGAAGTACTATTCACGGGGTACTATTCACTCGAGTACTATTCACCCGGTACTATATTCATGACAAAAATTGATTTCTTTTCTATCCAAATTATTTTTGATACGTGAATATTATTCTTGAATTTTACTCCACAAAGCAATATCATGTTGACCATTTGAACGTTTTTAAACTCTGGATAAATTTAAAGTCTTTAATATTTATCCTTGATTTCATTTAATTGAATTCTTATATCATTGTCATCATCCTCATGCTTATATTGTGATGAAAGTCATCTTCGGCCAAGGGTGCAAAGATGAACTGTTGTTAGTATGATCATGACCATGCGTTCTCTTCGGCCAAGGGTGCAAAGATGAATTGTTGTTTGGCATGATCATGTCCACTGGTGAAAACACGAATATCATTGGCCCGTAGTGCATGGATAATTCGTGGTTGTGATACTAATGAATATCTTTGGCCCGTAGTGCATGAATAATTCAGTGATGTGGATTATTTATTAAGCTGAGTCTCAACGATAAAATTAATAATAAACTTTTTAAATCATATAAGATAGTAGATATCATGCTCTACTTGACTCTTCTAATGGATTGCTTGTTCCGCTGCAGTTGTTGATCTAAAACTTGTTGTCCATTGTATTCTATCAGTTGTTATATTGCTGAAGGCTAACGATAATTTATTCTGCATTATCTTAGTCATAATATTTCTTACTAGGCTAGTTGAGCTCACCCTTTTCTTTCACAACTCTTTAGGAAATGAGAATATAGTTGGGATTAGTAAGGGAATGAAGTGATGGTCCAAGATGGTTGCTATAGTAGTCCTCACCATTCTATAATAATAGTGTGATAATAATTGTAATGAGAACTTATTTTGAGTTTGGATATTGTCTAGGAGACAATATTTGTATTAAAACTCACAGCTTAGGTTTTGTTGTATTCTTCACAACACTTAATAGTTGTATAAATTAAGTTTGTATTTGTATTATGTACCATGTATTTGGCGACTCAGAATGGGTGATGTATACCTATTTTGGGGGCTTCACAAGGCATGCGGTAGTCCGCGTAGATATGTTATTCCCACAGATTAATAAGGAATAGAATGATAACCCTTAGAATTATTGAAAGAAAATAACATCTACGAATACAAAAGAAACAATACCCCTTACCTTAGTAAGAGATTGGATACTGCAATTGTGTAGTAGCAGAATACTCTTCTACTTTCTCTCTTTATTCTCTCTCTATAGATTCTCTCTCTATAGCTTTAGTGAATTGGTGAGAATGAAGGAAGAAATGAGCTTCTATTTATAGAAGAATTCTCGCTTGGCCATTGCAATGTGAAGAGGCAAGTGACTTTGACGCCTGGTTATGTGAAAAGGCAAGTGGTTTGACGCTTATAATGTGAAAAGGCAAGTGGTTTGACGCTTGTAATGTGAAAAGGAAAGTGCTTTGACGCCTGTAATGTGAAAAGGCAAGTGTTTGATGTCAGGTAAATGCAAGTACTATCAGCGAAAGTGACTCTTAGATGATGACCTATGGGTCCCATAGAATAAGCCAAACTTACAATAAATGCTTCATGACAAACCCCTCTATTTATAACAAAAATATAATAAATATCTACCAAAAATCACTTATCTTCAATCAACATATTTTTAATCTTTAAACAATTCTTCATCAATAATATTATAACTCACAATATTGACAACCAGATCGTTCACAGGAAAGAGGGGACTTTCCGATAAAGATTTCTCTTTATTAGCGCACAATTAAATAACCTAATCCCTTTCCTCGACAGGAATTTCTAGACATTGTCAATAATGCAAATAATAATATGAATAACTATGTCATCCCAATTATTGATTTAATAATATATAATTTTGTGTAGATGATACTCTGACAATAATTGAATCAATAATATGAGATACTATGCAACAACTACTATGACAATTATTGAATATTGAGTGACTTCTTACATAAGAATCAATAATCAGAGATCTTTGTACTGTCTGGTGTACTCTTTATGCAACAATGCGATAATCGTATTCTTTGTACTTTTATCATCGGATATTTCAACAGTTGAACGGTAAAAGTTTTTGTAAGACCCCGAATTTTATGAAATAAAAGTATTCATTTTTTCTTATAATTACTATTCTATTCAGTAAATGGTTAAATTAATAAAAGGTTAAAGTTAAGGGTGATATGTGAAAATTTTACAAAGTAAGCAAGTTGTTATAAAATATTCGTTGTGTCGGGGAATATTCGTTTGGTCAGAGAATATTCTTTTTGTCATGGAATATTCGTACGACGGTGCAATCATTGGTGGACCCCACAACGGAATAACTGTCGGATATAGAAAGCGATAGAAATAACCTTTTTAAAGAAATAACAATAAAGCTTTTATAGTTAAACTGTTGAAATACCCAGTGATAAAAGTACAGTAATACGTGTTGTAGCACAGTAGCACACGATATTACACATTATCTCTGATTATTGATTCTTACGTAAGAAATCACTTAGTATTCAATTTTTGATATAAATAGAGTTGTTTGTCATGAGACGTTTGTTGTAAGTTTGGTTTATTCTATAGGACCCATAGGTCATTATCTAAGAGTCACTTTTCGCCAATAGTACTTGCCTTTACCAGACGTCAAACTACTTGCCTTTTCACATTACAGACATTAAACCACTTGCCTTTTCACATTATAGGCGTCAAACCACTTGCCTCTTCACATTACAGGTGTCAAGCCACTCGCCTCTTCACATTGCAAGGGCCAAACTAGAATTCTTCTATAAATAGAAGCTTATTTTTTCTTTTATTCTCATCAATTCACTAAGACTCATAAGAGAAAACTATAGAGAGAGAATAAGAGAGAAAGAAGAAGAGTATTCTACTACTACACTATTGCAGTATCCAATCTCTTGCTAAGGTAAGGGGTATTATTTCTTTCGTATTCGTAAATGATGTTATTTTCTTTCAATACTCGTACGGGTTGTCATTCCATTCCTTATTAATATGTGGGAATAACCTGTCTACGTGTATTACCGCATACCTGGTAAATAACCCTTCGTATTCATTCTTTATTAAGTTATAGAAATGATCTATCTACGCGGAGTACCGCATGACGGGTAAAAATCCATTTGCAGTTTCGTATATTCTTTTATACTCCATATTATGTAAGTGATCTTATTTCATTTCATATTCCTCAATCTAAACTGACTATGGTAAGTATTGCTTTTATAATTCCTGAAATGAGTAAGAATTCATTGAGATTTGCACTTCATCTAATATCATTTCATTGGAATATTGACCTGACCTTTCTTATGAAATTTTAATATTTTCATTCGGGGTACTATTCATTTGGAATACTATTCACGAAAAAATTGGTTTCTTTTCTGTCCAAATTATTTTTGGTACATGAATATCATTCTTAAATTTTACTCCATAATTAGTTACCATGTTGACAATTTCGACATTCTTGAATTCTGGATAAATTTAATTATAAATCACTATTTTTTATCCTTGATCTCACTTGATTGATTCTTTATATCATTGTCATCATCCTCATGCTTATATTGTGCTGAAAGTCATCTTTGGCATGTAGTGCAAAGTTGGACTGTTGATTGGTATGATTATGACCAGGAATTGTGTATTGGTATAATCATGACCTTTAATGTTACAAATAAATGTTTGTGGTGAAAGTCCTCTTTGGCTCGTAGTGCATAGATGGACATGTGTTTTGTAATACCCGAAAAATATATATATATATATTAAATAATAAAAAAATTATTTATTTCCTTTTAAAATATATTAATTGGACTTTGTTTTTATTTGGGTCAAATTGTATTTAATTATTGTGGACCATAATAAGTAAGTGATTATATTAATTTGGGCCTTTATATTAATTGGGTATAACCTATATTTGTGTAATTTTAAACCTATTAAAATTAGGAGAACTAGTAATATATATTAATAAATAAATAAAACAAAAATCATATATAGTGAACCCTACCTTTATTCGTCAAATAAAAAGAAGAAGGGGAGATTGCCGCTTAACTAAGACGAAGAGTGAGTTGCGAGATGGAATTAGCCTACTGAAGAATCAAAAGCAGGTGATTTTCTTTCTTTTATTTTTGTACAGGGTTATGGAGTCTTATCATTCTAGTTCATAATTTAAAATCTGGAATACATATGCATATGTATGTCTTATCGTTGCAGATAATTGGCTAAGATTGACCTTGATGATAATAGCATATGACATGGTAATGGGCAATTTAGATGAGGCAGTACCATAATTAGGCTATTATCAAAACTTGGCAATACATGTAATTGAGAATATGCTTCATATGGTCTAGCAGGTTAAAAAAATGTAACTTGATTTTTTAAGCCTACTGTTATAAAACCGTGTTCGTAGCCTTTATATAAAATAGAATAAGATTGTGATGGAAAAAAAAGAAGAAGAAGATGGAATCATTAACTAATGGCGGTAATTCAATTCAACTTCTTCGATTTCAATGGCTATGGCATTAATCTTCTGAATCTCAATTATTTCGTGTTCCTTCAAATTTATATGGGTTGCGGAACATATGGGTTGCCTAGTATTATTTTTGTAAAATTAATGTAATTGGGAATTAATTTTATATTACGATAAATATAGTTATTAGGTAATTTATAAACTTATATTTATTATTATGTTGTTTAATTAGTTCGAACGGAAGGAATTTAATTTTGTCATTGTTTGGAATATAAATTTTGGAGTATTAATAATTGATAAAAGGCGATGATTAAAGGCATATTAAAAGATTATGAATTATTTTGGAATTATTAGTTTGGATTGTTTTTAATTTGAGGTGAATATGTTTAGGTTGCGAATAACGTTTCGTATTTGATATCGTTGTCATTTGAGGGTAAGATTTTGTGGAGTGTGCTATAAATGGTTTGGAAGTATCGTGCAGTTACGTACTCTTTCAAATGACATTCTTGTTAAATTTGATTTATTCGTTTTGTCCCTTATTTCGAATTTCGTTATTATTTCACATAATTGATTCTTGTGAAATTCATATAATAGTTTCATTTTGGAGTTGATATATATGACTTGTGTTTGTACTCTTTGAATTAGGTTATCATGCTTAGTATTTATTTTTGATAATTGTAGAACGGTACATGTTGCTACCTTCTTTTTGAGACATTGTGACTATAATTTGATTTGGTTCAACATGTATATATAGAACCCTTTTGTTGGTATTATGTCGCGTGTGTTGTGACATGATATTTTTGTTAGAATATAACGTAGGGTATACGAGTTATAACCACTTGTGGGGTACCGCGAGCATATAAATCTGACACGAGAGACGTGACACTTTTCGTGGCGATTGTGATTAGTTCACGGCGTCTCCGTTTAAACTCCCGGAGTAAGTGGGCCATTTGGTGTTTTGTTGTGGGGGCGTATGGGTTAACCTAGTTTTTACATTCTGCGAATTGGTGATGTTGTGCCAAACACACCTATCCGATTTGCATACATTTGGATTCGCGATCCAATGTGTGATTTCCTGTGTGGCATTATTTTGATTTGCCTGTGTGGCGTTACTTTGACTTGCTTATGTGGCATTGTTTTGATGTGCCTGTGTGGAATAATTTTGGTTGCCTGTGTGGCATCATTTGATTTGTCTGAGTGGCATCATTTGATTTGCCTGTGTGGCATTAGTTTAACTTGCCTATGTGGCAAGCTATATTTTTGAGCTCACTCGGTATGAAATAACCCCAGCCATTTGTTTCAGCCTATAATTTTATTGTATTAGTTTTATTTGTTTCTTTTTAGTTCAATTCATTGAGTTAGTTACTTCAGTTCGTTATTTCTTTATTCTTCTATTGGTTTCGTCAATTCTGTTGATTCGGATATATTCCATTTAAATCTTTGGAGATTATATTTTCGTCAGTATTTACACTTGAGGCTTTGTTCAGTATTTTGTCTCAATTGTTTTCGTATATCAGTTATATATCTTTTGTATATTAATATCCGTACTGGGAAATTGGCTCATGCTGTGTTTTTCTTCCGGCAGGTTTGCAAGGGTGATTCAGGGCTAGTGTGATGAGAGTATTGCCTTTGACCATCTAGGTTGATTCAATTTTTTTTAGTTTTGATTATTTTGACTCTAGTTGGAGAATTGTATTTAGTACTTTATTAATGAATCACCACTATTAATATTTTGAGGTTGTTAGTGCTCTGTTTATTTATTTTGAGGTTCGTTGTGCTTTGCACGTGACCTCCCTTTCCTTTTCGGGAAGGGGGTGTTACAGAGATGGTATCAGAGCTTAGGTTCTTTCTTGTAGAAAACCTATTTAGGTTTGACCTATGAGTTGTGGGTAAATCATTGGGAAGACGTAGGAGTTTGATTAGATTTTGTTCTCTGTTTGGTTGGTTTTTATTTTGACCAAGTGTTTTTTAGCTCTTTAAATTGTAGTTGATTTGAGAAAGGCGGGTTAACTTGTTAAGATTATTAATTTATATACGTTGGAGCAATAATATTAGTTAAGGATTGTGATTTGATCATTAAGGAGAATAATGTCATATTTTGTTCAGTTAAGAAATGATTATACGATTATGATATGAGCATTTGTATCAGTGAGTTTTGATATTGGAGAATTATTTGTTAGAATTATTTCAGGTAATTACAAATTATTATGATTTTAGAATTGAGGATTTTATTTGGGTTAGATTTTGATTTTTGTTAAGTTGTGAATAATTTGAGGTATGTGAATCGGTGGGAAAATATGATAAAGTGAAAATTTTTAAGTATATATGATTTCTTGTAATTTGAGTTGTTGATATTCGAGGTAATTAGATTAATCATTTGGAGTTAATGATCAATTTTGTGTATTTCTAGTAAGATATTGAAATTATTTTATATGAATTTTTTTTGTGATAGTAAGATGAGATTTTGAAATTTGTTGAGTTAAGGTTTGCACTAAGCGAATGATTGATTTATTGAATGATTAGATATATAATAAGTGATGAATTCAATATGTTTTAAGAGATTTTGGAAACTATAGTTTGCTTATTCAGATAATAGGATATATGATTTGGAGTTTGGTATGGTGATGGAGAGATCTTAGTAGTAGTATATTTTTGGTGTAATAATATTTGAGAACTAATTTGATTAGAGGTTATGATATTTTGAAACTCTTAAGGACTTAAGAGAGTTGGTGATATAGAGATATTAGTAGTATATTCTTTGGTGTAATATTATTTGGTGAATAGTTCAAATTGAGGATGAGATATTTTGAAGCTCTTGAGGACTTGGGGAGAGTTGGTAATATAGTTTGCATAGTTGTTTTATTTATCTGATGTCTTTAGAGTTTTGTATAAATTTATGTAAAATTTAATAAAAATAATTTGTTAAATTATTGTCATTATGTGGAGTGGAAAATGTAATAACCCATTTTTAATAATTAAATATTAATTAATTTTATTTTATATAATTGTATTTAAAATGGAAATTGAGGAAGATAATTCATTTTGTTAAAGTCTTGTGGTAAAATCATTTGGAGCGAGAAGCTACATGGGAGATGGAGGAGTCTATTCGAGCGGAGTATCCGCATCTCTTTGAAAATTAGGTGCGTTCATTCTTTTGATTAGGGGACGGAATCCTTTTAAAGGGTAGGTGATGTAATATCCAAAAAAAAATATATATATATTACATAATAAAAAATTTATTGATTTCGTTTTAAAATATATTAATTGGACTTTGTTTTTATTTGGGTCAAATTGTATTTAATTATTGTGGACCATAATAAGTAAGTGATTACATTAATTTGGGCCTTTATATTAATTGGGTATAACCTATATTTGTGTAACTTTAAACCTATTAAAATTAGGAGAACTAGTAATATATATTAATAAATAAATAAAACAAAAATCATATATAGTGAACCCTACCTTTATTCATCAAATAAAAAAAGAAGAGGAGGTTGTCGCTTAACTAAGAGAAGAAGCGAGTTGCGAGATGGAATTAGCCCTCTTGAAGAATCAAAAGCGGTGATTTTTCTTTCTTTTATTTTTGTACAGTGGTTATGGAGTCTTATCATTCTAGTTCATAATTTAAAATCTGGAATACATATGCATATACGTATGTCTTGGCTGAATTGAAGATAATTGGCTAAGATTAACCTTGATGATAATAGCATATGACATGGTAATGGGCAATTTAGATGAGGCGGTACCATAATTAGGCTATTATCAAAACTTGGCAGTACATGTAATTGAGAATATGCTTCATATGGTCTAGCAGGTTAAAAAAAATGTAACTTGATTTTTTAAGCCTACTGTTATAAAACCGTGTTCGTAGCCTTTATATAAAATAGAATAAGATTGTGATGGAAAAAAAGAAGAAGAAGATGGAATCATTAACTAATGGCGGTAATTCAATTCAACTTCTTCGATTTCAATGGCTATGGCATTAATCTTCTGAATCTCAATTATTTCGTGTTCCTTCAAATTTATATGGGTTGCGGAACATATGGGTTGCCTACTATTATTTTTGTAAAATTAATGTAATTGGGAATTAATTTTATATTACGATAAATATAGTTATTAGGTAATTTATAAACTTATATTTATTATTATGTTGTTTAATTAGTTCGAACGGAAGGAATTTAACGGGTCATTGTTTGGAATATAAATTTTGGAGTATTAATATTTAATAAAAGGCGATGATTAAAGGCATATTAAATAGTTTATGAATTATTTTGGAATTATTAGTTTGGATTGTTTTTAATTTGAGGTGAATATGTTTAGGTTGTGAATAACGTTTCAGTATTTGATATCATTGGCATTTGAGGTAAGATTTTTTGTGGAGTATGCTATAAATGGTTTGAAAGTATCGTCACGGATTCGTACTCTTCAAATGATATTCTTGTTAAATTTGATTTATTCGTTTTGTCCCTTATTTGAATTTCGTTATTATTTCACATAATTGATTCTTGTGAAATTCATATAATAGTTTCATTTTGGAGTTGATATATATGACTTGTGTTTGTACTTTTGAATTAGGTTATCATGCTTAGTATTTATTTTTGATAATTATAGAAGGTACATATTCTTTACCTTCTTTTTGAGACATTGTGACTATAATTTGATTTGGTTCAACATGTATATATAGAACCCTTTTGTTGGTATTATGTCGTATGTGTTGTGACATGATATTTTGTTAGAATATAACGTATGGTATACGAGTTATAACCACTGTGGGGTACCCGCGTGTATGTCGTCTTAACGCACGAGAGACATGACACTTTCCGTGGCGGTGTGATTAGTCCACGACATCTCTCGTTTGGGCTCCCGAAGTAAATGGGCCATTTGGTGTTTTTTTTTTGGGGGGCGTATGGGTTAACCCTAGTTTTTTGTTCTGCGGATTGGTGATGTTGTGCCAAACATACCTATCCGATTTGCATACATTTGGATTCGCGGTCCAATGTGTGATTTGCCTGTGTGTCATTATTTTGATTTGCCTGTGTGGCATTACTTTGACTTGCCTATGTGGTATTATTTTGGTTGCCTGTGTGACATCATTTGATTTGTCTGAGTGGCATCATTTGATTTGTCTGTGTGGCATTAGTTTGACTTGTCTATGTGGCAAGCTATATTTTTGAGCTCACTCGGTATGAAATAACCCCAGCCATTTGTTTCAGCCTATTATTTTATTGTATTAGTTTATTTGTTTCTTTTCAGTTCAATTCATTGAGTTAGTTACTTCAGTTCGTTATTTCTTTATTCTTATTGGTTTCATTAATTCATTGATTCAGATATATTCCATTCAGATCTTTAAAGATTATATTTTCTTCAGATTTACACTTGAGGCTTTGTTCAGTATTTTGTCTCAATTGTTTTCGTATATCAGTTATATATCTTTTGTATATCTGTATCCGTCTTTGGACAATTGGCTCATCTTTGTATTTTCTTCCGCGAAGTTCAGAGGGGGTGATTGGAGGTAGTGTGATGAGAGTATTTCCTTTGACCATCTAGGTTGATTCAATTTTTTTAGTTTTGATGATCCCAAATAATTAATAAATGAAATTTAATTTTTTCTAATTATTATTTTGAAATAGTAAGGGTTGATGTGATTAATGTGGATAGTTATGGGTAAAATACTTAAATATTTCAAAATAAGCAAGTGGTTATAAAATATTCATTGTTGTTTGGGAATATTCGTTTGGTCGTGGAATATTCAGACTGCATCGTCAGAATATTCGCATTTATTTGCCAAGCATGCATGTGTGGGCCCCATAACTAAAAAGCGATTGGAGGAAGAAAATGACAAATATAAGTTGTTTAAAAATAACCAAAGTAGTTGTTACTGCTATTAATCGTTGAATACTCCTGTGGTTAAAACACAAGAATACGCGTTGTTGAAGACCAGAAGACACCAGATTGCACCAATTATTGACTCTTACGTAAGAAGGCACTACTCAATAATGGTTACAAAGAATTATCGCTCAAAGTTGTTTTATTTTATTGATTCAATAATTGTCGCGTTGATATTTTATATTGTCGTTGTTTTAATAATTGTCATTACACAAGATTTTTCATTATTAAACAATAATTCATATTATCCTAATAATATTATTAGATAACATTATTGGCAATGTCTAGAAAGTTCTCATTCTAAGGAGAGGTTTGGTCACCTAATCATGCCGCCAAGAAGGAGAAATTTTTATCGAAAGCCCCCTCTTCCCTGAACCGCGTGGTGTCAATATTGTGATTCGTAATATTATTTGTGAATAATTAATTATTGATTCATATGATGAGGAAAATATTGATTTTATGTGGATATAGATGGAGAAAATTTTAATGTGACAATTGTTGAAAATTGAAATTTTATCTTTTTCCGATATAAAATAATTCATTTAATATATATTATTATATTTTAATAATATAATAATGGTGATATTTTTACAACTAATGTGGGATATATGAGTATACGAGAGGAAGAGTATTTTGTTGCAATAAATGTTTAAAACATGTTAAACATGTTTCATGGACCCCATTTATCGATCGAATTTGATTATAGCCTCTAAAATCACCCGCTTGTGGATTTTGGCCAATTTCTGTTTGGAATTTGGAAAACTTTCTTCTTCAAAGTTGTAGAGAATTGAATTTCCTATAAAACTCGCGAGATTCGAATTTTCCGATAAAAGGGCTATTTATTATGAATTATTGAAGTTCAAGTTCAAATAATTGATTTTTGAAGTTTAAATTATTTTAAATTAGAAAAACGTTTTTTTTTTTTTTTTCTAGAAGGTTGGTACATGTGAATTCTGAGATTAAGATTTCAAGGAATACGTGATAATATTTTTATATATATTAATATTATATTAAATTTTTTCGCTTTGGTGTTCTAAGCAATTTCCTATAAATAAAAGTGCTTTAGGTTAGAATTGAAAATCACACCGTAAATCAAGTTTTCTCTCTATATTATCGAGCGTATTCTTGTGAGTATTTTGAGTATACTTTGAGTATTGCTATACTATGAAAGTTCAAGATATAGTCTATATCCAAAGATTCCATTAGAAGTAATCGATCTTCGAGGTAAGTGGATATTATTTTTTTCGTAATGATATTATTTCTTCAATATCATTATGTCAAATATTGATCAAGAAGTTTTTATCAAATTTGGAACTTTTGGTGTCTGAGTTACTATTCACGATACTAAGACTATTCACGATACTGTAGTACTATTCACTTATCATTTAAGACTATTCATCGAAAAAATAAAAATTTTTCTTTTCGTCCAAAATATCTATTGTGGATACTAGCTTTGATCAGATCCATGTTTTGATCATTCTTGAATTTTACACCACTATGATTATTTTTGAGGTATTTTTGGACGTGGATAAAACAAAGTACTTAACTTAATCCTTAATCCTTGTCATTTTGTTTCACCGATTCGCTTTCTTTAAAAAAAAAATATTTTTCATCATCCTCGCCTTAAATGATGATATTATGAATATCTTTGCCTGTAGTAGCAAAAAGATGAATGATTTTGATGAATATCTTTGGCCAAGAAAGGCAAAGATGAATGATTTTTCGATGAATATCTTTGGCCCGTAGCAAAAGATGAATGATTTTCGATGAATATCTTTGGCCCGTAGCAAAAAAAGATGAACAGTGTTTAGATGAATATGACTAATCGGGTGAATGTCCTGGCCCAGTAGTGCAAGGATGAATATTTGATCCCGTATATATATTGATTGATGTTACAGGATAAAAAATAGACGATGAACTTTAAAATTCATACATGTAAGATAGTAGTTTGCATTCTCTACTTAACTCTTCTAATGAATTATTATTTTCATGTAATATTGATTTAAAACTTGTTGTCTATTGTATTCTATTATATTTTTCCTCGTCAAGACTAACGATAATTTTGTTGTATATTATCTTAGTCATAATATTCTTTATCGGGCTAGTGAGCTCACCCTTTTCCTTTTTGTTCCATTTTTCTTCTCGTGAGGCTAGAATATAACAAGTACGTAGCCTGGGGTAATGGAATGAAAGTTCTAGGAGAGTTGTTTAGTAGTCCTCACCATTGTTGTAAAATAATGTATCAATAATTATGATGAGGATTTATTTGTATGTGGATATTGTCTAGATGGCAATATCTCGTATTTAAACTCACGCTTTACTATTGTAATAATAAAGTTGTAGTTGTTTCGCACCATGTATTGACAACTCGTAATGGGGGATGTAGACCTATTTTGGGGGTGTCACAGCTTGGTATCGTAGCTTAGGATATGATCTCCAATGAGATCGGGAATAGAACCAGAGGGAGAGACGAGTAAATCTTCGCTAAAGGTGTCCTACCTAAGCTTATTTGATAGTTGGTCAAGATATAGGATATTATGTGATATATTGATTTCTTAATTAACCCTTGTTTTATGACAAGATTTGAGAATGTCGATCGAGAATATTAACAATGGAAATGAGACCGTGGAGACGCTCAGACTCACCAACGAGGAGAACGGCAACAGTCGGGCAATGTTCCTCCCGTGAACAACACCAATCGAAAGCAGATGATGAACGAGGGATATTTAGAAGCTTTTTGCAGCTCATGCAAAATCGCACGAGGAGACTCGTGTTCAAAACATAGGAGGAAATGATAGCAATTACACGTTGTCACAAATGCAAGCAGCTTCAAAGAGTGGGACCACCGTAATTTAAGGGAAAGCCGATCCGATCGGCGTAAACATGGGTCAAGCAAATTACCAAGATATTCGATGTCTTGGGATGCACAGAGAACAGAAGGTTCCATTCGCCACCTTTATGTTCCGTGGCGAAAGGCATATCATCGGTGGGAGTCTGTGAAGTTGCACTCCATCCACCAAGGCCAAGATGTCTTTGGGAGACGTTTCAGAACTATTTAATGACAAATACTTTCCGAAAGTGTTCATTATATGAAGGAAGTGGAGTTTATTAGACCGGAGCAGAACAACATGACTAATGTCTCAAAGACGAGGTAAGTTTTGCAGAGTTATCTGTGTTTGCACCTCATTTGGTGGAGAATGAGGAACGATGACGCGGATGTTTCGAGAGGTTTGAAACCCAAGATACGCCAAGATCTCATCTCTCATAAATTTTTCTCTATTCGAGATGTTGTTAATGTGGCTCAATTGTTAGAGCGAGATAACGAGTACGGCCAACCGAGGTACCACAATCAGATCATACCGAGATAAAGTACCAACAAAACAACAATAATCAAATGGAGAAAGAAAAGGATGGACAAAATGGTAACCACTCCTGTGGTAATCATGGCCATGAAAATAGAAGAAGCGAGTCGAGGAGATTTTAAAAGAGGAGATTCAACAACCACCATGTGAAGACGACAAAGGCCAAAGAAGAATCGGTTCCAAGTGGAGGAGAAACGACCACCTATTATATGCTATAAATGCGAAAGAGGGACATATCACCAAACCGCCCACAAATAGCCTGTATGCTATAATTGTGGAAAGGAAGGACATATCGCCGAGATTGCACGGTAGAATAAACCTAGTTCAATGGGGACGGTGACTCAAAAGATCGTCTCTGTAAAAGTCAAAGTCAATCTGCCTCGGAAGAGCGTTTGTTGTGATCGGTCAAAATGCGAGGAACCCAAACGAGGTGATCACGGGTAAGTTTATTTATAAATTCTTGTGAAGTTTATACTTTACTAGATACTCTAAAGTATACCCATTCATTTATCTCTCTCCGCCAGCTCAACGCTTAAACTTGATTCCCGAGAAATTAGACTTTGACCTATCTGTGGAAACTCCGCTAGAGAAACTTTCATCACATCCATCGCTTATAAATCTTGTCTAATCCATGTTGGCACCCTTATCTTACCGCTGACCTTATCTCTTTAAAGATACTTGCTTTTGATGTGATTTTAGGGATTGATTGGTTAACTACTCATCATGCCAAAATTGATTGTTTTCGTAAGGTTGTTAGCTTTCATATTCCTAAACAACCCGTTGTTCAATTCAAGCAACTAAACCATTAAAATCAATCACCGTCATATCTAATCATAAAGCTATTCGCTTATTAAAAACGGATGTCAAGCTTTCTTAGCCCATGTTATGGATTTGAATAAAGACACGCCAAAATTGAATAATATTCCCGTTGTTATTAACTTTCCGACGACGATTTCAAGAACTTCCTGGCCTACCCCGTAACGTGAAGTTGAATTTTTATCGACCTTGAAACCGTACAAAGCCCATTTCTAAAACCCCATATCGAATGGCTCCTATTGAACTTCAGAGTTAAAGGTCCAACTATGGAGTTGTTGGACATTGGTTTCATTCGCCCCAAGACATCTCCTCGGGGTGCTCCTGCTTTATTTGTAAAGAAGAAAGACGGAGTATGCGACTTTGTATCGACTATCGGAATTGAACCATGTCACTATCAAGAATAGGTATCCTCACCTCAGATTGATGACTTGTTTGACCAATGCAAGGAGCACAATTCTTTTCAAAAATCGATCTTCTTCGCTCGATATCATCACCAAGATTAGAACCGAGGATATTCCAAAGACCGCTTTTAGAACTCCTAAGACGGCATTATGAATTTTAGTTATGTCTTTTGATTGACTAATGCTCCCGGCTTTCATGGATATGATGAACCGAGTATTCAAAGAGTATTTGGATCAATTTGTTGTTGTCTTTATTGATGACATCCTCATATATTCCAAAAGCCGTGAAGATCATGAGCACCATTTGAAGTCGGTACTCCAAAGGCTTCGTGAAAACAAGCTTTATGCCAAGTTAAAGAAATGCTAGAGTTCGCTTGAGGAAGTAGCATTTCTTGGGCATGTGGTGTCAAAACATGGAGTATCTCGCTGACCCGGCCAAGATTGAAGCAATACAAAGTTGGGAGCAACCAAGCTTCGTGATCAAGACGTAGCTTTTTGGGCTTAGCCGGTTATTATCTGAGATTCGTGGAAGGGTTTTTCGAATCGCTACTCCATTAACTCATCTAACTCCTAAGGATACAAAATTGCTTTGGAGCGAAGAACGCGAGAAGAGTTTCCAAGAGCTTAAAAGAGAGACTTATTTCTAAGACTGTTTCTAACAATACCATCCGGTTCGGATGGATTTGTTATCTACAACGATGCTTCGTGCAAAGGGTTAGGATGTGTTCTCATGCAACGGGAAAGTCATAGCTTTATGCCTCGCGACAACTTAAAGAATATGAGAGGAATTATCCTACCATGATCTAGAGTTAGCAGCAATTCGCCGCTTAAAGATCCTGGAGGCACTATCTATATGGGGAGAAAGTGGAGATATATTCGCACCATAAAAGCCTTAAATATTTCTTCACTCAAAAGAACTTAACATGCTGCAGCAATGACGCTGGCTCGAGCTATTGAAAGACTACGACCACACTATTCAATACCATCCCGAAAAGTTTAACGGTAGCCGACGCTATTGAGTAGAAGATCATATGCAGGAACGAGTGCGATGATGTCAAATATACGACAGAGCCAACTTTAATAGAAAAGTTAAGGTTGCTCAAGCCACCCAATCTTGAGTCGATGCATATGAAGAAGAAAGTACAAGAAGGAGCTATTCCTAAGCGAGAATTGATGAAGAAGGAATACTTGAGTCCACTCTGCACTTTGTGTTCCTAACGACTCGATTTGAAGTACAAGATTATGATGGAGGCATACAATACACCATTTGCAATCCATCCGGAAGTACTAAAATGTATCGTGATCTTCACATACATTTTGGTGGAACAATATGAAGAGAGATTGCAAAGTTTATCTCAACATGTTTAACTTGTCAACGTGTAAAGGCAAGAGCATCAAGTGCCTAAGGGACCATTGCAACCACTTGAGATTCCGAAATGGAAGTGGGAACACATTACCATGGATTTCAATATACGGGCTTCCACACGCTTCAAGGCATAAATGCTATTTGGGTTAATGATAGATTAACCAAGTTTGCTCATTTATTGTTGACACGGGAGACTTAACCAACGCCCTTGCTCAAATGTACGTAAATGCCAATACGAGAGACTTATTCATAGTTTCTGAACGACCCAAGATTCACTTCAAGATTTTGGGTTAGCTTTTAAAAAAGCTATGGGTACGGAATTAAGATTGTGAGATTACCATCCTCATGCCAAGACAATCAGATAGTTATTCAAATCAAGATTTATTAAGACTATGTGTCCAAGATTCACTTAAAGATTTTACCATTGGTGGAATTCTGCAAAAAGCTTATCGCAAGTATAGTGTGGCCCCATTTTGGACGGACTTAAAGTGTCGCTTCCAATATGTTGGGATGAAGGTGGGTGAAGCAACATTGTTGGGACCCGAGTTAAGACGTATGACTACCTAAAAGATCCAAATGATTCGACAACGATATACAAAGCGCACAAGCAAAAAGATATGCGGATCCTCATGTATTGTGCGTGTTGCCCTACGGAACGGACAATCGGAAGAGAGGAAAGCTATTCAAATTGGTCCATTTGAAGATTTATTAATAGACTCGGTCCCAAGTATGTCTAGATAATGTGTTTAATTTGGGACCGAAAGTATTTTACCATTAGCGAGGAATTCCTGTCAAGATCTTGGATAGGAGGAACATCCTTATTGTGGAGAAACCATTATGAGGAAATGACCGGGAAATGAAATAATAAGGGAAGATCCCAAATAATTAATAAATGAAATTTAATTTTCTAATTATTATTTTGAAATAGTAAGGGTTGATGTGATTAATGTGGATAGATACGGGTAAAATACGCAAATATTTCAAAATAAGCAAGTGGTTATAAAATATTCATTATTATTTGGGAATATTCGCTTGGTCGTGGAATATTCAGATTCGTCTTGGAATATTCGCATCGACGACACAATATACCATGTGTGGGGCCCATGGGCCCCATAACGAAAAAGCGATCGAGGAAGAAAATGACAAATATAAGTTGTTTAAAAAATAATCTACAGTAGTTGTTACCGCTATAATCGTTTGAATACCTTAGTGGTTAAAACACAAGAATACGCTATTGTCGAACCAGAAGATACCAGATTGCACCAATTATTGACTTACGTAAGAAGGCACTACTCAATAATGGTTACAAAGAATTATCGCTCAAAGGTTTTATTTTATCGATTCAATAATTGTTGCGTTGATATTTTATATTGTCGTTGTTTTAATAATTGTCATTACACAAGATTTTTCATCGTCAAACAATAATTCATATTATCCTAATAATATTATTAGATAACATTATTGGCAATGTCTAGAAAGTTTCATTCTAAGGAGAGGTTTGGTCACCTAATGCGCCGCCAAGAAAGGAGAAATTTTATCGAAAGCCCCTCTTCCTCGAACCGCCCGTCACAATATCAGGATTCTCGTAATATTATTTGTGAATAATTAATTATTGATTCATATGATGAGGAAAATATTGATTTTATGTGGATATAGATGGAGAAAATTTTAATGTGACAATTGTTGAAAATTGAAATTTTATCTTTTTCTCGATAAAATAATTCATTTAAATATATATTATTATATTTTAATAATATAATAATGGTGATATTTTTACAACGAATGTGGGATATATGAGTATACGAGGAGGAAGAGTATTTTGTTGCAATAAATGTTTAAAACATGTTAAACATGTCTGGTGGACCCCATTTATCGATCGAAATTTGATTATATATTTCTAAAATCACCTGCTTGTGGATTTGGCCAATTTTTGTTGGAAATTTGGAAAACTTTTTCTCGCAAAGTTGTAGAGAATTGAATTTCCTATAAAAACTCGCGAGATTCAATTTTCTGATAAAAGGGCTATTTATTATGAATTATTGAAGTTCAAGTTCAAATAATTGATTTTTGGAAGTTTAAATTATTTTAAATTAGAAAAACGTTTTTTTTTTTTTTTTTCTAGAAGGTTGGTATGTGTGAATTGTTGAGATTAAGATTTCAAGGAATACGATAATATTTTTATATATATTAATATTATATTAAATTTTTTCGCTTTGGTGTTCTAAGCAATTTCCTATAAATAAGTGCTTAGGTTAGAATTGAAAATCACACCGTAAATCAAGTTTTCTCTCTATATTATCGAGTTTATTCTTGTGAGTATTTTGAGTATACTTTGAGTATTGCTATACGTGAAAGTTCAAGATATAGTCTATATCCAAAGATTCCAGCTTAAGACCGATCTTTCGAGGTAAGTGGATATTATTTTTTTCAGAATGATATTATTTCTTCAATATCATTATGTCAAATATTGATCCAAGTTTTTATCAAATTTGGAACTTTTGGTGTCTGGAGTTACTATTCACGATACTACACTATTCACGATACTACGATTATTCATTTAATACTAAGACTATTCATCTAAAAATAAAAATTTTTCTTTTCGTTCAAAATATCTATTGTGGATACTAGCTTTGATTGTATCCATGTTTTGATCATTCTTGAATTTTACACCACTATGATTATTTTTGAGGTATTTTGGACGGATAAAACAAAGTACTAATCCTTAATCCTTAATCCTTGTCATTTTGTTTCAATCGATTCGCTTTTTAAAAAAAAAAATATTTTCATCATCCTCGCCTTAAATGATGATATTATTGAATATCTTTGCCTCAGAAAAGTAAAAAGATGAATGATTTATGATGAATATCTTTGGCCAAGAAAGCAAAAGATGAATGATTTTCGATGAATATCTTGGCCCGTAGAAGCAAAAAGATGAATGATTTTGATGAATATCTTTGGCCCGTAGAAGTAAAAAGATGAATGTGTGTTTAGATGAACATGACTAATCGGGTGAATGTCCTCGCCTCAGAAAGTGCAAGGATGAATATTTGATCCCGTATATATATTGATTGATGATGTTACAGGATAAAATAGACGATGAACTTTAAAATTCATACATGTAAGATATAGTTTGCATTCTCTACTTAACTCTTCTAATGAATTATTATTTCATTCATGTAATATTGATTTAAAACTTGTTGTCTATTGTATTCTATTATATTTTTTCCTCGTTGAAGACTAACGATAATTTTGTTGTATATTATCTTAGTCATAATATTCTTTATCGGGCTAATGAGCTCACCCTTTTCCTTTTTGTTCCATTTTTCTTCTCGTGAGGCTAGAATATAAAGAAAGTACGTAGCTCTAAAAAAATGGAATGAAAGTTCTAGGAGAGTTGTTTAGTAGTCCTCACCATTGTTGTAAAATAATGTATCAATAATTATGATGAGGATTTATTTGTATGTGGATATTGTCTAGATGGCAATATCTCAGATTTAAACTCACGCTTTACTATTGTAATAATAAAGTTGTAGTTGTTTCGCATCGTGTATTGACAACTCGTAATGGGGGATGTAGACCTATTTTGGGGGTGTCACAGCTTGGTATCGAGCTTAGGGATATGATCTCCGGCATGAGATCGGGAATAGAATCAGAGGGGAGAGACGAGTAAATCCTTCGCTAAAGGTGTCCTACCTAAGCTTATTTGATAGTTGGTCAAGATATAGGATATTATGTGATATATTGATTTCTTTAATTAACCCTTGTTTTATGACAAGATTTGAGAATGTCGATCGAGAATATTAACAATGGAAATGAGACCGTGGAGACGCTCAGACTCACCAACGAGGAGAACGGCAACAGTCGGGCAATGTTCCTCCCGTGAACAACACCAACCGAAAGCAGATGATGAACGAGGGATATTTAGAAGCTTTTGCAGCTCATGCAAAATCGCATTTAGGAGACTCGTGTTCAAAAAACATAGGAGGAAATGATAGAATTACACGTTGTCACAACCAAGCAGCTTCAAAGAGTTGGGACCACCAGAATTTAAGGGAAAGCCGATCCGATCATGGCAAGTAAACATGGGTCAAGCAAATTACCAAGATATTCGATGTCTGGGATGCACAGAGAACAACAGAAGGTTCCATTCGCCACCTTTATGTTCCGTATGGCAGTATCATCATCGGTGGGAGTCTCTGTGAAGTTGCACTCCATCCACCAAGGCCAAAGATGTCTTGGGAGACGCTTTCAGAACTATTTAATGACAAATACTTTCCCGAAAGTGTTCGCTATATGAAGGAAGTGGAGTTTATTAGATCGAGCAGTAACAACATGACGGTGTCTCAAAGACGAGGCTAAATTTGCAGAGTTATCTGTGTTTGCAGACCTCATTTGGTGGAGAATGAGGAACGATGACGCGCGGATGTTTCGAGAGGTTTGAAACCCCAGATACGCCAAGATCTCATCTCTCATAAATTTTTCTCTATTCAGATGTTGTTAATGTGGCTCAATTGTTAGAGCGAGATAACGAGTACGGCCAACCGAGGTACCACAATCAGATCATACCTAGAGATAGCAACCAACAAAACAACAATAATCAAGTGGAGAAAGAAAAAGGCGACAAAATGGTAACCACTCCGTGGTAATCATGGCCATGAAAAAGAAGAAGCGAGTCAGAGGAGATTTTAAAAAGAGGAGATTCAACAAACCATGTGAAGACGACGAAAAGGCCAAGAAAGAATCGGTTCCAAGGGAGGAGAACGACCACCTGGCCATATGCTATAAATGCGAAAAGAGGGATATATCACCAAACCGCCCACGTTAGCCTGTATGCTATAATTGTGGAAAGGAAGGACATATCGCCGAGATTGCACAGTAAATAAACCTAGTTCAATGGGGACTATGACTCAAAAGATCGTCTCCGTAAAAGTCAAAGTCAATCTGCCTCGGAAGAGCGCTTTGTTCAGGATCGGTCAAAATGCGAGGAACCCAAACGAGGTGATCACGTAAGCTATTTATAAATTCTTGTGAAGTTTATACTTTACTAGATACCGTGCTACCCATTCATTTATCTCTCCCGCTTGTGCTCAACGCTTAAACTTGACTCCGAGAAATTAGACTTTGACCTATCTCGTGGAAACTCCGCTAGAGAAACTTTCATCACATCCATCGCTTATAAATCTTGTCTAATCCATGTTGGCACCCTTTATCTTACCCGCTGACCTTATCTCTTTAAAGATACTTGCTTTTGATGTGATTTTAGGATTGATTGGTTAACTACTCATCATGCCAAAATTGATTGTTTTCGTAAGGTTGTTAGCTTTCATATTCCTAAACAACCCGTTGTTCAATTCAAGCAACTAAACCATTAAAATCAATCATCGCCATATCTAATCATAAAGCTATTCGCTTATTAAAAAACGGATGTCAAGCTTTCTTAGCCCATGTTATGGATTTGAATAAAGACACGCCAAAATTGAATAATATTCCTCGTTGTTATTAACTTTCCCGACGACGATTTCAAGAACTTCCTGGCCTACCCCGTAACGTGAAGTTGAATTTTATCGACCTTGAACCCGCACAAAGCCCATTTCTAAAACCCCATATCGAATGGCTCCTATTGAACTTCAGAGTTAAAGGTCCAACTACGTGAGTTGTTGGACATTGGTTTCATTCTGGCCCCAAGACATCTCCTCGGGGTGCTCCTGCTTTATTTGTAAAGAAGAAAGACGGAGTATGCGATTTTTGTATCGACTATCGGAATTGAACCATGTCACTATCAAGAATAGGTATCCTCTACCTCGATTGATGACTTGTTTGACCATTGCAAGGAGCACAATTCTTTTCAAAAATCGATCTTCGCTCGGATATCATCACCAAGATTAGAATCGAGGATATTCCAAAGACCGCCTTTTTAACCCTGAGACGGCATTATGAATTTTAGTTATGTCTTTTGATCGACTAATGCTCCCGCGGCTTTCATGGATATGATGAACCGAGTATTCAAAGAGTATTTGGATCTGGTTTCGTTGTTGTCTTTATTGATGACATCCTCATATATTCCAAAAGTCGTGAAGATCATGAGCACCATTTGAAGTCGGTACTCCAAAGGCTTCGTGAAAACAAGCTTTATGCCAAGTTAAAGAAATGCTAGTTCGCTCGAGGAAGTAGCATTTTTGGGCATGTGGTGTCAAAACATGGAGTATCCGCTGACCCGGCCAAGATTGAAGCAATACAAAGTTGGGAGCAACCAAGTCATGGATCAAGTACGTAGCTTTTTGGGCTTAACCGGTTATTATCTGAGATTCGTGGAAGGGTTTTTCTAATCGCCATCTGCTAACTCATCTAACTCTAAGGATACAAAATTCGCTTTGGAGCCAAGAATGCGAGAAGAGTTTCCAAGAGCTTAAAAGGAGACTTATTTCTAAAACCGTTTCTAACAATACCATCCGTTCTGGATGGATTTGTTATCTACAAACGATGCTTTCGCAAAGGGTTAGGATGTGTTCTCATGCAACGGGAAAGTCATAGCCTATGCCTCACGCGATAACTTAAAGAATATGAGAGGAATTATCCTACTCATGATCTAGAGTGGCAGCAAATGCTTTGCCGCTTAAAGATCCGGAGGCACTATCTATATGGAGAGAAAGTGGAGATATATTCGCACCATAAAAGCCTTTAAATATTTCTTCACTCAAAAAAGAACTTAACACGCGGCAAATGACGCTGGCTCGAGCTATTGAAAGACTACGACCACACTATTCAATACCATCCCGAAAAGTTTAACGGTAGAAGCCGACGCGTTGAGTAGAAGATCATATGCGTGAACGAAAAGCGATGATGTCAAATATACGACAGAGCCAACTTTAATAGAAAAAGTTAAGGTTGCTCAAGCCACCCAACCCTTGAAATCGATGCATATGAAGAAGAAAGTACAAGAAGGAGCTATTCCTAAGCGTAGAATTGATGAAGAAGGAATACTTGAGTCCACCTGCATTTTTGTGTTCCTAACGATTCGATTTGAAGTACAAGATTATGATGGAGGCACACAATACACCATTTGCAATCCATCCGGAAGTACTAAAATGTATCGTGATCTTCACATACATTTTGGTGGAACAATATGAAGAGAGAGATTGCAAAGTTTATCTCAACATGTTTAACTTGTCAACGGTAAAGGCAAGAGCATCAAGTGCCTAAGGGACCATTGCAACCACTTGAGATTCCAAATGGAAGTGGGAACACATTACCATGGATTTCAAGTTACGGACTTCCCACGCTTTTCAAGGCATAAATGCTATTTGGGTTATTGTTGATAGATTAACCAAGTCCGCTTCATTTCTTGCCAACACGGAGACTTATTCCTTGAACGCCTTGCTCAAATGTACGTAAATGAGAGATTGTGAGATTGCATGGCATGCCAAGATCCATATTTTCGGATCGTGACCCAAGATTCACTTCAAGATTTTGGGTTAGCTTGCAAAAAGCTATGGGTACGGATTTAAGATTCGGGCCGCATACCATCCTCAAACCGGATTTGGACAATCGAGAGGACTATTCAAACTCTTGAAGATTTATTAAGACTCAGGTCCTAGACTTCAAAGGCGCTTGGGATAAGTATTTACCATGGTGGAATTCTCCTACACAACAACAGCTTATCGTGCAAGTATAGGTGTGGCCCCATTCAAGCATTATATGGACGAAAGTGTCGCTTCCAATATGTTGGGATGAGGTGGGTGAAGCAACATTGTTGGGACCCGAAAGTTAAGACGTATGACTCACCGAAAAGATCCAAATGATTCGACAACGATACAAACCAAGACAAGATCGACAAAAAGAGTTATGCGGATCTTCATCGAAAGGATGTGGAATTTAGTATAGGGATCATGTATTGTCATGTGTTGCCCCATGGAAGGGAGTTACAAGATTCGGAAGAGAGGAAAGCTCAATCCACGCATTTATCGGGTCCATTTCAAATTCTTGACCGAGTAGGAAATGTAGCCTATGAGACTCTGCTATTCTCCAAGTATGTCTCGTGTTCATAATGTGTTTCATATATCCGCATTTCAGAATATGTGAAAGACCAATCACGTTATCGAAGTTAGAACCTGACGAGATAGCCAAGACTTAACGATGAGGAAGTACCACAAGATCTTGGATAGAAGGAGCATGTCCCACGACGAAGGTCATACCACAAGTTAAAGTCTTGTGGAGAAACCATGCTATAGAGGAAATGACCGGGAGTTGGAAACGGAAATGAAAGCGAGGTATCCTCATCTTTTCAAACACCAGTACGTGCACGCCAATTTCGAGGACTAAATTTCATAAGGAGGGAGGTCAGAAGATCCCAAATAATTAATAAATGAAATTTAATTTTCTAATTATTATTTTGAAATAGTAAGGGTTGATGTGATTAATGTGGATAGTTACGGGTAAAATACGCAAATATTTCAAAATAAGCAAGTGGTTATAAAATATTCATTGTTGTTTGTGAATATTCGCTTGGTCGTGGAATATTCAGATCGCTTGGGAATATTCGTACGACACGTTAGTAGCCCATGTGTGGGCCCCATAACGAAAAAAAGTTTATCGAGGAAGAAAATGACAAATATAAGTTGTTTAAAAATAACTACAGAAGTTGTTACTGGCTTATAATCGTTGAATACCCTATGGTTAAAACACAAGAATACGCCATTGTCGAACCAGAGAAGAAGACACTCAGATTGCACCAATTATCGACTTTTACGTAAGAAGGCACTACTCAATAATGGTTAAGAATTATCGCTCAAAGGTTTTATTTTATTGATTCAATAATTGTCATGTTGATATTTTATATTGTCGTTGTTTTAATAATTGTCATTACACAAAGATTTTTCATCATCGTCAAACAATAATTCATATTATCTCAATAATATTATTAGATAACATTATTGGCAATGTCTAGAAAGTTCGTCTCAAGGAGAGGTTTGGTCACCTAATTGCGCCGCCAAGAAGGAGAAATTTTTATCGAAAGCCCCTCTTCTTCTCGAACCGCCTCGTCACAATATCAGGATTCTCGTAATATTATTTGTGAATAATTAATTATTGATTCATATGATGAGGAAAATATTGATTTTATGTGGATATAGATGGAGAAAATTTTAATGTGACAATTGTTGAAAATTGAAATTTTATCTTTTTCTCGATAAAATAATTCATTTAAATATATATTATTATATTTTAATAATATAATAATGGTGATATTTTTACAACTAATGTGGGATATATGAGTATACGAGGAGGAAGAGTATTTTGTTGCAATAAATGTTTAAAACATGTTAAACATGCTCATGGACCCCATTTATCGATCGAATTTGATTATAATTTCTAAAATCACCCGCTTGTGGATTTTTTGGCCAATTTTGTTGGAAATTTGGAAAAACTTTCTTCGCAAAGTTGTAGAGAATTGAATTTCCTATAAAAACTCAAGTAGATTCGAATTTTCTGATAAAAGGGCTATTTATTATGAATTATTGAAGTTCAAGTTCAAATAATTGATTTTTGGAAGTTTAAATTATTTTAAATTAGAAAACGTTTTTTTTTTTTTTTTCTAGAAGGTTGGCATGTGTGAATTGGTTGAGATTAAGATTTCAAGGAATACGATAATATTTTTATATATATTAATATTATATTAAATTTTTCGCTTTGGTGTTCTAAGCAATTTCCTATAAATAGTGCTTAGTTAGAATTGAAAATCACACCGTAAAATCAAGTTTTCTCTCTATATTATCGAGTTTATTCTTGTGAGTATTTTGAGTATACTTTGAGTATTGCTATACGGTGAAAGTTCAAGATATAGTCTATATCCAAAGATTCCAGCTAAGATCGATCTTTCGAGGTAAGTGGATATTATTTTTTTCAGAATGATATTATTTCTTCAATATCATTATGTCAAATATTGATCCAAGTTTTTATCAAATTTGGAACTTTTGGTGTCTGGTTACTATTCACGATACTTCAAGACTATTCACGATAACAAGACTATTCACTAATACTAAGACTATTCATCGAAAAATGAAAATTTTTCTTTTCGTCCAAAATATCTATTGTGGATACTAGCTTTGATCAGATCCATGTTTTGATCATTCTTGAATTTTACACCACTATGATTATTTTTGAGGTATTTTGGACGTGGATAAAACAAAGTATTTAATCCTTAATCCTTAATCCTTGTCATTTTGTTTCACCGGATTCGCTTTTTAAAAAAAAAAATATATTTTCATCATCCTCGCCTTTAAATGATGATATTATTGAATATCTTTGGCCCGTAAAGCAAAAGATGAATGATTTATGATGAATATCTTTGGCCAAGAAGGCAAAGATGAATGATTGATCGATGAATATCTTTGGCCCAGAAAGGCAAAGATGAATGATTTTGATGAATATCTTTCGCCCAGAAGGCAAAGATGATGAATGTGTGTTTAGATGAAACATGACTAATCGGTGAATGTCCTCGGCTCAGAAAGTGCAAGGATGAATATTTGATCCCGATATATATATATTGATTGATGTTACAGGATAAAAATAGACGATGAACTTTAAAATTCATACATGTAAGATAGTAGTTTGCATTCTCTACTTAACTCTTCTAATGAATTATTATTTTCATCATGTAATATTGATTTAAAACTTGTTGTCTATTGTATTCTATTATATTTTTCCTCGTCAAGACTAACGATAATTTTGTTGTATATTATCTTAGTCATAATATTCTTTATCGGGCTAGTCGAGCTCACCCTTTTCCTTTTTGTTCCATTTTTCTTCTCGTGAGGCGTAGAATATAGCAAGTACGTAGCCTCCTGGGTATGGAATGAAAGTTCTAGGAGAGTTGTTTAGTAGTCCTCACCATTGTTGTAAAATAATGTATCAATAATTATGATGAGGATTTATTTGTATGTGGATATTGTCTAGATGGCAATATCTCGATTTAAACTCACAGCTTTACTATTGTAATAATAAAGTTGTAGTTGTTTCGCACTGTATCGACAACTCGTAATGGGGGATGTAGACCTATTTTGGGGCATATACGTCAAGATCTCATCTCTCATAAATTTTCTCTCTATTCGAGATATTGTTAATGTGGCTCAATTGTTAGAAGCGAGATAACGAGTACTTGGCCAACCGAGGGTACCACAATCGAGGATCATACCTAGAGATAGCGATCAACAAAACAACAATAATCGGTGGAGAAAGAAAAGGCGGACAAAATGGTAACCACTCTGTGGTAATCATGGCCATGAAAATAGAAGAAGCGAAAGTCGGGAGGAGATTTTAAAAAGAGGAGATTCAACAACGATCATGTGAAGACAACAATGATGCAAAGAAAGAATCGGTTCCAAGGAGGAAACGACCACCGGTCATATGCTATAAATGCGGAAAAGAGGGACATATCGGTCAAAGCGCCACAATAGATTCGGTATGCTATAATTGTGGAAAGGAAGGACATATCGCTTTCGAGATTGCACGGCAGAGCGAAACCTAGTTCAATGGGACGGTGACTCAAAAGATCATCCCGAAAAGTCAAAGTCAACAGTTCCTCGAAAAGAGCGTTTGTTGTGGATTGGTCAAAATGCGAGGAACCCAAACGAGGTGATCACGGGTAAGCTATTTATAAATTCTTGTGAAGTTTATACTTTACTAGATAACCTGCATACCCATTCATTTATCTCTCTCCGCTTGTGCTCAACGTTTAAACTTGATTAGGAGAAATTAGACTTTGACCTATCTCGTGGAAACTCCGTTAGGAGAAACTTTCATCACATCCACCGTTTATAAATCTTGTCTAATCCATGTTGGCACCCTTATCTTACCGTTGACCTTATCTCTTTAAAGATACTTGCTTTTGATGTGATTTTAGGGATTGATTGGTTAACTACTCATCATGCCAAAATTGATTGTTTTCGTAAGGTTGTTAGCTTTCATATTCCTAAACAACCTGTTGTTCGAATTCAAGCAACTAAACCATTAAAATCAATCACTGTCATATCTATCATAAAGCTATTCGTTTATTAAAAAACGGATGTCAAGCTTTCTTAGCCCATGTTATGGATTTGAATAAAGACACGTCAAAATTGAATAATATTCCCGTTGTTATTAACTTTCACGACGATTTTCAAGAACTTCCCCTGGTCTACCCCGTAACGTGAAGTTGAATTCTTTATTGACCTTGAACCGGTACAAAGCCCATTTCTAAAACCCCATATCGAATGGCTCCTATTGAACTTCAGGAGTTAAAGGTCCAACTACGTGAGTTGTTGGACATTGGTTTCATTCGTCCCTAGTACATCTCCTTGGGGTGCTCTGTTTTATTTGTAAAGAAGAAAGACTTCGGAGTATGCGATTTTGTATTGACTATCGGAATTGAACCATGTCCACTATCAAGAATAGGTATCCTCTACCTCGTATTGATGACTTGTTTGACCGATTTGCAAGGAGCACAATTCTTTTCAAAAATCGATCTTCGCTCGGATATCATCACCGAAGATTAGAATCCCGAGGATATTCCAAAGGCGCCTTTAGAACTAAGGTGCGGGCATTATGAATTTTTAGTTATGTCTTTCGGATTGACTAATGCTCCTGCGGCTTTCATGGATATGATGAACCGAGTATTCAAAGAGTATTTGGATCGATTCGTTGTTGTCTTTATTGATGACATCCTCATATATTCCAAAAGCCGTGAAGATCATGAGCACCATTTGAAATTTCGGTACTCCAAAGGCTTCGTGAAAACAAGCTTTATGCCAAGTTAAAGAAATGCGAGTTCGGCTTGAGGAAGTAGCATTTCTTGGGCATGTGGTGTCAAAACATGGAGTATCTCATTGACCCGTGAAGATTGAAGCAATACAAAGTTGGGGAGCAAACCAAGTCGGTGGATCAAGTCACGTAGCTTTTTGGGCTTAATGGTTATTATCGGAGATTCGTGGAAGGGTTTTCTCGAATCGCTACTCAGATTAACTCATCTAACTCGGAAGGATACAAAATTCGTTTGGAGCCAAGAGTGCGAGAGAAGAGTTTCCAAGAGCTTAAAAGGAGACTTATTTAAGACCTGTTTCTAACAATACCATCTGGTTCGGATGGATTTGTTATCTACAGCGATGCTTCGGGCAAAGGGTTAGGATGTGTTCTCATGCAACGTGGGAAAGTCATAGCCTATGCCTCGCGACAACTTAAAGAATATGAGAGGAATTATCCTACTCATGATCTAGAGTTGGCAGTAGTCGTTTTCGCGCTAAAAATCTGGAGGCACTATCTATATGGAGAGAAAGTGGAGATATATTCAGACCATAAAAGCCTTAAATATTTCTTCACTCAAAAAGAACTTAACATGCGGCAGCGACGTTGGCTCGAGCTATTGAAAGACTACGACCACACTATTCAATACCATCCCGGAAAAGTTTAACGTGGTAGTGTTGACGCGTTGAGTAGAAAGATCATATCGCAGGAACGGTGCGATGATGTCAAATATACGATAGAGCCAACTTTAATAGAAAAAGTTAAGGTTGCTTTCAAGCCACCAGGCAGGAAATGATGCATATGAAGAAGAAAGTACAAGAAGGAGCTATTCCTAAGCGAGAATTGATGAAGAAGGAATACTTGAGTCCACTCCAGACTTTGTGTTCTAACGATTCGATTTGAAGTACAAGATTATGATGGAGGCACACAATACACCATTTGCAATCCATCCAGGGAAGTACTAAAATGTATCGTGTTCTTGACATACATTTTGGTGGAACAATATGAAGAGAGAGATTGCAAAGTTTATCTCAACATGTTTAACTTGTCAACGTGTAAAGGCGGAGCATCAGTGCCTAAGGGACCATTGCAACCACTTGAGATTCCGAAATGGAAGTGGGAACACATTACCATGGATTTCGTTCATGGACTTCCACGGTTTTTCAAGGCATAAATGCTATTTGGGTTATTGTTGATAGATTAACCAAGTTCGCTCATTTCTTGCCAATACGGAGACTTATTCCCTTGAACGCCTTGCTCAAATGTAACGTAAATGAGATTGTGAGATTGCATGGCATGCCGGTATCCATAGTTTTGGATCGTGACCCAAGATTCACTTCAAGATTTTGGGTTAGCTTGCAAAAAGCTATGGGTACGGATTTAAGATTCGATTCGCATACCATCCCTCAAGCGGATGGACAATCGGAGAGGACTATTCAAACTCTTGAAGATTTATTAAGACTCTGTGTCCTAGACTTCAAAGGGTTGGGATAAGTATTTACCATTGGTGGAATTCTCCTACAACAACAATGTTATCGAGCAAGTATAGGTGTGGCCCCATTCAAGCATTATATGGACGAAAGTGTCGCTCTCCAATATGTTGGGATGAGGTGGGTGAAGCAACATTGTTGGGACCCGAAAGTTAAGTCACGTATGACTACCGAAAAGATCCAAATGATTCGACAACGTATACAAAAGCAGCACAAGATCGACAAAAAAGAGTTATGCGGATCTTCATCGAAAGGATGTGGAATTTAGTATAGGGGATCATGTATTGTTGCGTGTTGCCCATGGAAGGGAGTTACAAGATTGGGAAGAGAGAAAGCTCAATCCACGATTTATTGGTCCATTTCAAATTCTTGACCGAGTAGGAAATGTAGCCTATAGACTCGCGTTACCTCCAAGTATGTCTCGTGTTCATAATGTGTTTCACATATCCGTACTTAAGTAAATATGTGAAAGACCGAATCACGTTATTGAGTTAGAACCGGACGAGATAGGCGAAGACTTAACGTATGAGGAAGTACTGTCAAGATCTTGGATAGGAAGGAGCATGTCCCCACTTACGAAGGTCATACCACAAGTTAAAGTCTTGTGGAGAAACCATCTATAGAGGAAATGACACAGGAGTTGGAAACGGAAATGAAAGCGAGGTATCCTCATCTTTTTGAAACACAGAATGCGTCACGCCAATTTCGAGGACGAAATTTCATAAGGAGGGAGGTTGTAAGATCCCAAATAATTAATAAATGAAATTTAATTTCCTCTAATTATTATTTTGAAATAGTAAGGGTTTATGTGATTAATGTGGATAATTACGGGTAAAATATTGTAAATATTTCAAAATAAGCAAGTGGTTATAAAATATTCATTGTTATTCGGGAATATTCGTTTGGTCGTGGAATATTAAATGCTGTCGGGGAATATTTAAATGCGGCAGTATGACCATGTGTAGGCCCTAAAAGCGATTGGAGGAAGAAAATGACAAATATAAGTTGTTTAAAAATAACGGCGTAGTTGTTACCGTTTGTCATAAAATATTCGTTTGATCAGGAAATATTCATTTTATCAGGGAATATTCATACGACGGCACAATCATTGGTGTACCCCACAACAAAATTATTGTCGGAGTTAGAAAATGACAGAAATATCTTTTATAAAAATAACGGCGAAAATTTTACCGTTAACTGTTGAAATACCCGGTGATAAAAGTACAGTAATATGCATGGTTGCATAGTAGCACACGGTATTGTATAGTATCTTTGATTATTGATGCTTACGTGAGAAGTCACTTAGTTTTATTCAGTTATTGTCACAGTAATTGTTGCATAGTATCTAACGTTATTGATTCAATTATTGTCACAATATTTTATATTATTAAATCAATAATTGAGACGACAAAGTTATTCATATTATTATTTACATTATTGACAATGTCTAGAAAGTTCTGTCGAGGAAAGGGGTTTGGTCACCTAATTGCGCGCCAATAGGAAGAAAATTCATATCGGAAAGTCTCATCTTTCCTGTAAATGATCTGGTTCAAAAATATTGTGAATTATAATATTAATAATGAATGTTGTTAACAATGTGTTTTGTGAAGCCAAGTGAATTGAGATAAATATAGAGGATTTTTATAAAGTATTTGTTATAAGTTTGGCGTATTATTTGGACCCCTACTTACTCATTTTTCGAAATAATTGGTAGAAAGTTATAAAGTATGTTAGTATATGTATATATATATATATATATATATATATATATATATATATATATTATAAAGTTTTGTTTTTTATGTAAAATAGAATATATTATATTTTATTGGTTGCATAGTACTGCATAATGTTGCATAGTGCAGCATAGTAAAATAAAAAAAAATCTTCAGATTGCAGCGCCCGTGAATTCATTACTTTTCATCCGTGATTTTATTTTCTAAATAGTATCCTTCCATTCTCCTATAAATAGGATGCTTAGTTTAGAATTGAAAATCACACCGAATATTATTTCTTTAGAGTTTAAGGAAGTTTTGAGCGTAGAAAACAATATAAGTTTTCTTCAAGAATATCTCCGCCCTACCAATCAGAAGTACTCTCCTTTTAAGATAAGAGATATTATTTTTGTTCAATATTTGTATAAAATAATATTTTCTTTCATACTTTGTAGTATGTAAGTAATATTATTTCGTTTCAGATTCCGAATTCTACACTCATTTTTGTTAAGTATTGCTTCTATACTCCTTGAAATTAGTATTCATCTTTGAAATTTACGCTTTATCTAGTATCTTTTCACGGAAATATAATTCTTAACATTCTTATTCATTTTTAATCTTTTTATGTCGGGATACTATTCACGGGGTACTATTCCCGAAGTACTATTCACGGGATACTATTCATTCAGGTACTATTCACCCTGGGTACTATTCATGACAAAAACTGATTTCTTTTCTGTCCAAATTATTTTTGATACAATATTATTCTTGAATTCTACTCTACAAAGCAGTATCATATTGACAATTTGGACAATATTGAATTCTGGATAAATTAAATTATAAATCTTTAAAATTTATTCTTACTTTTATTTAATTGAATTCTTATATCAATGTCATCATCCTCATGCTTATATTGTGATGAAAGTCATCTTTGGCTCGTAGTGCATAGATGGACTATTGATTGGTATGATTATGACCAGAGATTATTCGGTATAATCATGACCTGTAATGTTACAAATGATGTGGTCAAAGTCCTCATTGGCCCGTAGTGCATTGATGAACAGTTGTTGGCATGATCATGACCACTGGTGATAATAACGAATATCATTGGCCTGTATTGCATGGATGATTCGTGGATGTGATAATAATGAATATCCTTGGCCCGTAGTGCATGGATAATTCAGTAATGTGGATTATTTATTAAGCTAAGTTTCAGCGATAAAATTGATGATAAACTTTTAAATCATAGAAGATAGAAGATATCATGCTTTACTTGACTCTTCTAATGAATTGTTTGTTCCGCTACAGTTAAACTTGTTGTCTATTATATTCTATCAGTTTAACATTGTTGAAGGCTAACGATAATTTATTCTGCATTATCTTAGTCATAATATTCTAGAAGACAATATTCGTGTTAAAACTCTCATCTTATGTTACACGACAGTTGTATAATTAAGTTTGTATTTGTATTTTGTACTATGTATTTGGCGACTCAGAATGGGTGATGTATACCTATTTTGGGGGCATCACATTTGAGGTATTTCAAGTCTGCTCCTGGAAAAGGGTTATTGTTCGCATCACATGGTCATATGAGAGTTGAAGCTTTTTCCGACTCAGATTGGGCTGACTCTATAGAGGATCGTCGTTCTACATCAGGTTATTGTTCATTTGTTGGAGGTAATCTTGTTACTTGGCTTAGTAAAAAATAATCCGTGTTGGCAAGATCTAGTGCTGAAGTTGAATATTGAGTTATCGCCTTGGGTATATGTGAACGAACTAATGTGGCTTCGAACCTTGTTAGAAGATTTGAGTGTTACAACTAATAGGCCTATGCAGTTATTTTGTGATAATAAGGCAACCATTAGTATTGCGAACGACCCAGTGCAACACGATAGAAAGAAGCATATTGAGATTGACAGACACTTCATCAAAGAAAAATTAACTAGCGGTCTTATTTGCTTACCTTTTGTCAAAAGAGAAAATCAGCTTGCTGATATTTTGACTAAGGGTCTTAGTAGTAAAATGTTTCATCCACTATGTTTCAAGTTGGGTATGCGAGACATCTATACACCAACTTGAGGGGGAGTGTTAGAAGATATGCCATTATATACCATAATTGTAGCTTCCTTAATCCGTGTGTACACATTACTATAATTTATGAATTACCATAAATGTAATTAGGTTGTTTTATGTGTGTGTGTGTGTGTGTGTATATATATATATATATATATATATATATATATATATATATATATATATCAATCTATGTAATAGAAAGAAATAACTTCAATGAAATAAGCTTCTCAATTTCTACAAATTACATCGAGGGGAATGAGTTTAAAGCCTCTAAATAAGGATCCTCATGATGGAAACCAAACCTAGTTGACTGGAGATTCCAATATCTAGGTTCAAATGGATAACTAAATTGTGAACGATTCAACCAAATCACTATGAATAAATTAATTTCTTCTACTCATTCCTATGATACGTGATAGTGATACCTACATTGGTTTCAGGATAAACTATGCTTTTAATGATTCTTAAATCTTGATAAACAAGTGGGATGTGGCAGGATACTTCTATTTATAAGAATCACCTATGTGAGTGTGAACGGTGCTAATTCTATGAGAAGGATAAGGTTATACTTCTCTAAAGCACTCATAAATCTGGATTGTTCGAGACCGAAATGAACAAAATCATGAGAACCAAATAATGTCTGGAAAAATTTTGTCTGAATTACTATTGTCTCGATTTACACAAACGGTTGAACAGTTCAAGACATCACATTCACTGGACAACCAATAAACCCGAAAGTCTTTCACAAGAGAAGGTTCAAAGCTAAAAGTCACATCTCTATATACAGATGATTTTCAATTCTCTCTCTCTCTCTCTCTCTCTCTCTCTCAGAGTCTGCATAACATTTGCATAATGTCGGCTGACAGTCAATTTCATTCACGTGGGGGATTGTTAGAATTTGAGCCAAATTTAAAGTGGGTTTCATTAATTATTTGAAGTACATATCAATGTGTTCTACTCCATGAGTAGATTAAATTAAGTATTTGGAAGCTCAAATATATAGAGTAATGAATGAGAAATCAACTCCCAAAGATCACCCTTGGAAGTGATAATAAATACTTGTGGGAAGTGTAGTCCCACATCGGTTAAGCACTTGAGTATTAATTGGTTTATTTACAATAAAGTTGTTCTTGGGTTTAGGCTTCAAGGGGCATCTTACTTTTGTGGAAGGGAGAGGACCTAGCAAGGTTTGGTTCGAACCCACACGCGCCGCATCGGGCTCATGGGTCTGGGTCATTGTATATAATTTTTTGAACAAAATTCATTTAATTTTTTATTTAAATTTTGTTTTATTAGTTCTATTATTAAAACTGTGTCGTTTTGAGAAGTGTTATTTATTATCAATAATTCAATACTGTATCATTTAGGGAAGCGCTATTTGCTCGATCGGACACCCAAAAACTACGTCATTTTGCTGAATCGAAGTGCCCTTTCTGATAAGGCCCAAAACTACAAACTACATCGTTTCTGGCCCGAACGGGCGCGTCCATTTTGCAAAGGCTCAAAATTACGCCATTTTGATCAAAGGATGCCATGTCATGCCTTCAGAAGCATCCTATGCCTTTTCAAGTGTTTGTGTCCCATCAGTCACTAAGCTCTCCTATAAATAGACTAGGGGGCAGCCTTTTTGATCATTCAAATCCAAGCATTTCATTGTTCATTTCTAGTTTTGTAGTGCTACTATAGTATACGTTGTTGTTAACGCCAAATTTTGTACGCCTGACGAAATCACCAAAACAGCAGGCCAAAATCGCGCTAACGGTTGATGGATTAGTTGATTATATCAAACTCACAAAATACATTCACACAAACATAAATAAAGAGATAAATATTAACACAGGAATTTACGTGAAAACCCAATTGGGAAAAAACCACGGAGAGAGAGAGTAATCCACTATAATAATATTGGGAGTACAAGTTGTGTATTTGTGTTATATCTGTTGTGTGTGTTGTATCTTGTGTTCTTCCTAAAACCCTAGCTTGTAGCCATATATATAGAAGCCACCTCCACCCGTATCCTACTAGTAGAAGGACTACTTATCCTTCCAAATAAGAAAACACAATCCTATTTTAATAAGGACTCTCCACTGTCACAATAAATACATATGGGCTATCACCAGACCCGGACCATTAAATAGACTGGGTTGCACCATGGCTAAACCCAAATAATCACATCCCAACATTGCCCCCCAGTCTCTTATTTATAAGGAACTTATAAATGAGAGACTATACAAGTTTATCCCTAAAAAAATGACCATATTTGCCGAAGACAAAATATCACACCTGAACTCCATGTGCCGAACTAAAATTGTTGAAGAACCAACCTTATACCAACCGAACCAACCTTATCACTACCGAAGATATAAGAATCAACCTTATACCAACCGAACCAACCTTATCACTACCAAAGATATATAAAGAACCAACCGAACCAACCTTACCACTACCGAAGATATAAAGAATCACCTTTATACCAACCTAACCAACCTTATAACTACCGAAAATATAAAGAACCAACCTTATACCAACCGAACCAACCTTATCACTACCGAGGATATAAAGAACCAACCTTATACCAACCGAACCAACCTTATCACTACCGAAGATATAATCAGACTCCAACAGTTGTTATTGTATTCTGGGAGACAAGTGCTATCAACTCTGAACACTGTAAGGAGTGCATTAAGAATATAATATCAAGTATTAGTCTTGACAAATCTTCTTCTACAGTTTGATTTACTCGAGATAAGTTTATATAATATAGTCTGTCTATTCAATTTTACATGCAAATTTGTGTGTGATTTGAGTTTTTTTTTTTTTTTGGGGGAAGGTGCCATTCACGAATCCAGTTCGTTCAACTTTTCTAAGGGGCTACTTGATGACCCCAAGTGCGTAAATACGAAATAAATATAGACTTGTATGCTACAATATTGGTCTTGAATTTTAAAATTTAAAATCATTCATAGCAATTTAGTTACCCTTGTGCTCATGTTATATCCATAATTTAAATTCTTGAAGAGTGTGCAGACGATCGATTTTCCGAGGCAGCCATCGGTATCATCTGAAAACCTGGTCGAGCTAACATCACGTCTTGACTTCTTCAAAGAATGGCGTTCTCAGCTGATGGAACAGCTCCACAACCTAGATTTAAACTATGGGACATCTTCTCAAGATTTCATGTATAAACCATCACCACCAACCTGGAACTGACACAAGCTGATGCTCACCAAGTTAAGTTCCGTGTGTGTCGGCATTTGTAAATTCTTTTGCCCTACAGCACATATTTTTTGTCCCCTATAATCTGCGGTTCTCTTCTCGACTGTTCTCCTTTCATTTTATTTATTTTTTCCCCACTATATTTGCAATTTGTATTAAGAGTTTGGTTGGTTTTAGGTAAGAGTATTGTTCTTTAATAGTTTTTGTAATGTACTTGTAACATAGTAAGCATTTTTACAATTTTACTGTCCGTGTGTATAATAGTAGGTGAGCTTTCAACAACAACAAAATGCTTGGAAGGAAGTTGGAACATTCTTCATTATTCTTCAATATTTTTGAGAGCAGCTTTATTGTAAAAATTGAATTAATCTCTTCAACGTGATTGCTATCAGCCTATTACATTTAATGAAATTAGTGCTAATTATGGCGTCTTTGAAGTAAATTCTAGGAAGACTCAGAGCTGCGTAACATTTACCTATTAATTTTTAACCCTATGGTTAAATACGGAATAAAAATATATTTTGAAGGACTCCGCTCCCATCTATTATACTTTCCGTCCAATTTCTCCAATACATAATATTTTTATATCAAATACATAATATTTTTATAATTTTAGATAGTATAATTAAAACCAACACCATCCAATTAATTTATAATATAAAATAGTATAATTATATCAAAAATAAAAGTAATTCGACATTTTTTTATCGTTGGGTGGACATGTCAATTTTTCATTAAAATTTCATGGTCAATTTTTTATAACTTTTAATGGTTAAAATATTTTTAGTGAATTAATATATCTACAAGTAAAATTTGATATTTTAACAAGGTTTATCTCACACGGGTGTAGAATTCATTTACTACTGATGTGAGAGAGATCTTGTGGAACTATCACTTTTGTTTGTGAAAATATCAATTTTCTATTTTTAATGATTCTAATTTTTGGTATAATTAATTTTAATATTATCAACTATCTATTAATATATTTTAATCATTACTTTCAAAATTATTAAAATTAGATAATTAGTGTATTGGAGAAAGGTTTAATGGAGGGGAGCCGAATTTTATTTTCAATATTTGGAATTTTCTAAATGGGATTCTTTTTTGTAGAACGAAAGAACTACAAGACATTAAAAGGTAAAAACTCAAATGATTTAAAAGTAGCTTTAGAATTTTGGAAAAATAAAATTACTACTACCCCTGTTTTAAAATTAAAAATATAATTTGACTTTTGAGATTAAATTACGGTATATTTAAATTTAAAATTGGTATGACTCATAAAAGTTTAAAATGAAATAAATTTTGTGATTAATAGTTTTGTTATATACTAAACAATTATATAAATTGTAATAATTAAAATTAAATAAATTCACATTAACTTAAAATTTAATATGTCGTCATTTAATTTTAAAAAGTTAAATTGTATCTTTAATTTTATAACGGAAAGAATATATTTTTAAAAACAACTTAAAATTTGGAATGACATTAAAATAATCTCAAAATAAAAAATTGAATGACATCTTTAAAATCAACACTTCTGAAAAGATTCTTTTTAATAGCTCAATCAAACCAAAAGCTGTTAATTTTTAAAGCAGATATTCAAAATCAATCATTTCAAAACACCAATTCTCAAAAGATTTATTTTTCGAAACAAAACACTTATTTTTCAAAATTATATCCTCTACAAATTTTCCTTACATTATAGCCTCTTTTCACATAACTATTAACTAGTATCATCACCATTTCTATGTTTATTAATATTATTTTACTTTATTTATTATTCCCAATATAAAAGGTCAAAACTAACACTTTCAGTAAGAATCTTTATTCTTTTCATAACAAATAAATAAGAAATAAGATATATTAAAAGTGACATCTTTATTTACTTTCTGAGAATAAATTTTTTCTTTATTCATTTCCTTGTAAAATCTTTTCCCAATATAAAGTGTAGACAGTAATGAATGACGCACACATAAAATAACAAAAGCATACACAAATGCACTTACACTGTTTTTTAATCAACCATTTACAGGGAATGCTCTATATTTTTGCGGTAGGTATGGGCACTATTTTAACTAATTCATCTTTTGTCATTCAAGATTTAAAAGATTAAATTAAGCAAGGCTGGGGCCCGACCGATAGTCTCTCTTATGACCAGCTGAAGTACTATTATGCCCCCAAATTGGTCAGTCTTTTTCATCTTGATCGTGAGGAGGACTAGCGAGCAGTCTACCAAAACGACGACATTTTTGTTGCCCGCTAGTCCCTCTTCTGTGTCGATGAGAGAAAAGCTAACTAATTTGGTCAAAATACCATCGTTTTGACTGGCCACTAGTCCTTCCTGCAGCCAATTTGACCAGCTTTTTAGGACATACATCTAATATTTACTCCATTCGCATCCATATGCTAAACAACTGTAGAAATTTAGCTTTGAAGAGAATTTGATTTGCTGAGATTAGAAGAAATCAGTTGTTCATGCAATAAATTTGGGTAAGTCTTCATCAATGGCTTTCATGCCTACTACAAAGATATTTTTATCTAATTCTTCCGAATCTCTTGCAAGTTTAGATTATACAAATATATCGAAGTATCTTAATGATGTTGAAAGTAGTAAAGTGGTAATGGTTCCTTATGTTGGTCAATTGTTTTCTAAGTTGGAAGAATCTAAATTTTTTTATAGATCCTATGAACAAAAAATGGATTTGAGATTAGGATTGCTACGAGTCGTAAACATGCTCACAGTAATGATTTGGTGTCTAGGTTATATGTATGTAAAAAAACTGATAGACCAATTGTTGTAAATTGTTCATTAGATAATAAATGTGATAACAATAAAATAAGAAGACAAAGAGACTCGATAAGAAGAACATTATGCAAAGTTAGAATGTTTGTTGTCCACGGTAAGAAAGAAGATAATTGGAGTATTTCGACTATTGATTTTGATTACAATCATCATTTAGTGACACCTACCAGAGTAGATTTGATTGAGACACATTGGAATATTATGCCAGTAGTAAGACAATTAATTGACACCTTAAATAAGACGGATATTAGACCAAGTAGGATGATGAACATTTTGAGCACAATGGATGGAGGGATGCAAAAAGTAGGTTTTAGTGATAAGGATGCTCGTAATGTAATTAGGGATTTAAGGCGTGACTTGGAGGATGAAAATGATGCACAAGCTGCAGTCACTTATTTGAAAAAAATTGATTCTGTTAGTGCGAGTAAATTCTTTTTTCGTGTCAAACCAGGCGAAGACAATCGCATAACTTGTATTTTGTGGGTAATCGCCTGATCAAGGTTTATATATCAACGTTTCGGAGACGTGGTTACATTTGACACTACATATAGGATCAATAGGTATAATATGTCATTTGTTCCATTTACGGTCAACCACCATTATCACTCTGTTTTATTTGGATTTACACTGTTAAAGGGGTGAGACAGAAGAAACTTTCATTTGGGTCTTAGAGACGTGGCTCGAATCCATGGACTTCAAGACTCCTGTAACCATCATCACTAACCAAGATAAAGCCACGAGCAATACTATTAGTAAGGTACTCTCATCCACTCATCATGTATTGTGTTCTTGGCATGTTAACAATAAATTTTCAGAGAAATTTCATCATGTTTAAGCGAAACACCCATCGTTCAAAGGCGATTTTAACAATTGACGAGTTTAAAGAGAATTGGGAAATCCTGATGAGGGAATATGATTTGTATCAAAATGAATGGCTGATGAGTTTGTATGATGTGAAAGAGAAATCGATAAGTGCATATAAAAAGAGGTATTTTGTTGCGGGATTGACAACCACCGGAAGAAGCGAAGGCATGAATAATTTTTTCAATTAATATGTGAATGTTTCAATAGACATAAAAGATTTTGTAGTCAAGACTCAAAAGTTTATTGAGAAACAATTCATCAAAGAAAGAAAGGTTGACTACGTAAAAAAACATCAAGTACGTAGTTTGGTATATGGATATCATTGAAAGTACATGTGACGCCCCCAAAATAGGTATACATCACCTATTCTGAGTAGCCAAATACATGGTACAGAATACAAATACAAACTTAAATATACAACACGAGCTGTGAGTTTTAATACAAATATTGTCTTCTAGACAATATTCAAACTCAAAATAAGTCCTCAATACATTTATTATCACACTATTTCACAGAATAGTGAGGACTACTAATGCAAACATCTGGACCATCACACCCTTCCCCGACTAGTCCTAGCTATATTCTCATTTCCTGAAGAGAATAATGAAAGAAAAGGGTGAACTCAACTAGCCCAGTAAAAAATATTATGACTAAGATAATACAAAATAAATTATCGTTAGCCTTCAATAGTGTTAAACTGATAAAATACAATAGACATCAAATTTAACTGCAGCGGAACAAGCAATCCATTAGAAGAGTCAAGTAGAACATGAAATCTACTATCTTTTATGATTTAAAAAGTTTATCAACAGTTTTATCGCTAAGACTCAGCTTAATAAATAATTCACATCATCGAATCATCCCTGCACTACGGCCAAGGATATTCATGTTTTCACCAATGGTCATGATCATGCCAACAACTGTCCATCAATGCACTACGGGCCAATAAAGACTTTTATCACACCATTTGTAATATTACGGTCATGATTATACCGAATAATCCATGGTCATAATCATACCAAGTCCATATATGCACTACGACCAAAGATGACTTTCATAATAATTAATATAAGTATGAGGATGATGACAATGATATAAGAATTCAATTAAAAGAAAGCAAAGGATAAATTTTTAAATATTTATAATTTAATTTATCCAGAATTCAATAATGTCCAAATTGTCAACATGATACTGCTTTGTGGAGTAAAATTCAAGAATAATATTGTATCAAAAATGATTTGGATCGAAAAGAAATCAATTTTTGTCATGAATAATACTCCGGGTGAATAGTAACTGAGTGAATAGTACCCCATGAATAGTACTTCAGGAATAGTAACCTCGTGAATAGTACTCCGGCATGAAAAAGTTAAAAATTATCAAGAATGCTCAGAATAATATTTTCATGAAAAGATACTGGATGAAGCACAAATATCAAGGATATTCTACTAATTTCATGGAGTATAGAAGCCAAAATTTTAACAATTAAAATGAGTATAGAATTCGGAATCTGAAACGAAATAATATTACTTACATACTACAAAGTATGGAAGAAAATATTATTTCATATGAATATTGAACAAAATAACATCCCTTACTTTGAAAAGAAGAGTATTCCAACTGGTATAGCGGGGATATTCTTGAAGAAAATTTGAACTATTTTCTACGCTCAAATCTTCCTTAAACTCTAAAGAAATACGCTCAATATTATAGAAGAAAAATTCTCTGATTTTGGAGTGATTTTTAATTCTAACTAAGCATCATATTTATAGGAGAATGGAAAGGATACTATTTGAATTTAGAAAATCACATTTGCACAGTGGGGAATTCACGGATTCAACAATTCGTCTGAATTTTATTTTCTAGTTTACTATGCGAACACTATGCAGACACTATGCAAATACTATGCATAATAAAATATAATATATTCTATTTTTCATATAAAACAAAACTTATTATAATATATATATATATATACATATACAATAATAGTACTCCCCGTGATCCTGCAATTCCTCTCCCCCCCCCCCCAAAATCATTTTTCTTCTGTGGGCCCCAAATGTGGCCCTACTTTTATTATATTAAATAATTTTATACTGATTATTTTGAAAAATGGGTAAATGGGGGTCCATAAAATAAGCAACATTTACATCAAATACTTCATAAAAATTCCCTCAATATTTTTAACAACATTTATTTATTATTATTATAACTCATAATATTAACAACCAGATCGTTCGCAGGAAAGAGGGGGCTTTCCGATAAGGATTTCTCCATATTGGCACGCAATTAGGTGACCAAACCTCTCCTCGACAGAACTTTCTAGACATCATCAATATTGCAAATAATAATATGAATAACTATATCGTCTCAATTATTGATTTAATAATATATAAAATATCGACAATAATTGAATCAAATAACGTGAGATACTATGCAGCAATTACTGTAGCAATAATTGAGTATAACTTAGTGATTTCTCACATAAGCAACAATAATTAATATTGTGTGCTACTATGCAACCACGCGTATTACTGTACTTTTAACACCAAGTATTTCAACAGTTAATGGTAAACTTTCGCCGTTATTTTTGTAAAAAGATATTTCTGTCGTTTTCTCATTTTGACAATAATTTCGTTGTGGGGTCCACCAATGATTGCGCCGTCGTACGAATATTCCCTGTTAAAATGAATATTCCCCGACCAATCGAATATAATATAACAACTTGTGTATTTTGCAAAATTTATAAATATTACTCACAACTATAACATTATATCAAATTCACTCCTTAATATTCAAATGATATTTATAGAAAATTCATCTTTATTCATAAAAGTTGGGGTCTTACAACCTCCCCTTCTTATGAATTTTTGCCCTCGAAATTAGGGTACATACCTAGTATGACGAAGAGGTGAGGATACCTTAATTTCATTTCAGATTCTAACTCCCAGGTCATTTCCTCAACATCGTGGTTTCTCCACAAAACTTTGACTTGAGGTATAACCTTGGAGCGTAAAATATGTTCCTTCTTATCCAAGATTTTAATAGGTACCTCTTCATACGTTAAATCTTCTGCTATTTCGTCCGGTTCTAACTCAATAATGTGGTTCAGGTCTTCCACATATTTACGTAACATGGATATGTGAAAAACATTATGAACACAAGACAGACTTGGCGGTAAAACGAGTCTATAGGCCATAGTTCCTATTCGGTCAAGGATTTCAAATGGGCCAATGAATCGAGGATTGAGCTTTCCTTTCTTTCCAAATCTCGTAACTCCCTTCCATGGAGCAACACGTAACAACATATGTTCTCTAACATTGAATTCCACGTCCTTCCGATGAAGATCAGCATAACTCTTTTGACAATCTTGTAAGGTTTTTATACTTTGTCGGATTATTTGAATCTTTTTCGTAGTCATGCGTACCAATTCTAGTCTCAACAACGTTGCTTCACCCACCTCATCCCAGCATACTAGAGAACGACACTTTCTTCCATACAACGCCTCAAATGGAGCCATGCCGATACTTGCTTGATAACTGTTGTTGTAGGAAAATTCTACCAATGGTAAGAACTTGTCCCAACTTCCTTTGAAGTCAAGGACATAGAGTCTTAATAGATCCTCAAGAGTTTGAATAGTCCTCTCTGACTATCCGTCCGTTTGAGGATGATACGCCGAACTAAATCGTAAATCTGTGCCCATAGCTTTTTGTAAACTAACCCAAAATCGTGAAGTGAATCTTGGGTCTCGATCAAAAACTATGGTTCTTTGGGAATACCATCTTGAGTCTTTACAATCTCATTTATGTATATCTGAGCAAGACGCTCAAGTGTATAAGTTTCTCAGTATAGGTAAGAAATGAGACGACTTTTGTCAATCTATCAACAATGACCCAAATTGCATCTATGCCTTGAGAAACCTTGGGAAGACCGATGCTTGAAATCCATGGTAATGTGCTCCCACTTCCATTCGGAATTTCAAGTGGTTGCAATGGACCTTTTGGTACTTGATGTCGCCTTGACTCGTTGACAAGTTAAACACCTTGAGATAAACTCTGCTATCTCTTTCTTCATATTGTTCCACCAAAATGTATGTCGAAGATCACAATACATTTTGGTACTCCCAGGATGGATTGCAAACGGTGTGTTGTGCGCCTCCATCATGATTTTATACTTTAAATAAGGGTCGTTAGGAACACAAAGTCTAGAGTTGACTCGTAGTATTCCTTCTTCATCGATTCTTGCTTCCGGGATAACACCTTCTTGCACTTTCTTTCTCATAAGCATCAGCTCCAGGTCTTTAACTTGAGCAGCTTTAACTTTATCGATTAAAGTTGGTTCTACTAGTATATTTTCCATCATCATATGGGTCCCTGTAGACTTTAACTCTATCTCCATCCTTTGCAAGTCATACAAAATGGGCCTTTGCGTTAACAATAACGCACTCGTACCTGTATATGGTCTTCTTCTCAATGCGTCAGCTACCACGTTCGCTTTTCCAGGGTGGTATTGAATGGTATGATCATAATCTTTCAAAAGTTCAAGCCAACGTCGTTGCCACATATTTAGTTTCTTTTGGGTGAAGAAATATTTGAGGCTTTTATGATCCGTATAGATCTCCACTTTCTCCCCATACAGGTAATGCCTCTAAATTTTAAGTGTGAAGACAATAGCTGCCAACTCCAGATCATGAGTAGGCTAATTTCTCTCATATTCTTTAAGTTGGCGAGAGGCATAGGCTATGACTTTCCCATGTTTCATGAGAACACATCCTAACCCTTTACCCGGAGCATCACTGTAGATGACAAATCCCTCTGAGCCAAATGGTATTATTGTCAGAACAGGTTCTGAAATGAGTCTCCTCTTGAGTTCTTGAAAACTCTTCTCACATTCCTCGCTCCAACCAAATTTTGTATCTTCCAGGAGTTAATTTGAGTTAATGGAGTAGTGATTCGAGAAAATCCTTCCACGAATCTCCGATAATAACCGGATAAGCCCGAGAAAGCTACGATTTCTTGATCATCGACTTAGGTTGCTCTACTTTGTATTGCTTCAATCTTTGGCGGGTCAATGATATTCCAGACGTTTGAGGAATGCAACTTCCTCAAGCCCGAAGTCGCATTTTTCAACTTGGCATATAGCTTATTTTCACGAAGCTTTTGCGATGATCGACCTTCAAGTGTTGCTCATGATCTTCACGACTTTTGGAATATATGAGAATGTCATCAATAAAGACAACCACAAAATGATCCAAATATTCCTTGAATACTAGGTTCATCATGTCCATGAAGGCAGCAGGAGCATTAGTCAATCCAAAAGACATGACTAGGAATTCATAATGTTCGTACCGAGTTCTAAAAGTAGTCTTTGGAATGTCATCAGTTTTAATCTTCAATTAGTGATATCCAGAATGAAGATCAATCTTTGAAATGAATTTGGCACCTTACAACTGATCAAACAGGTCATCAATGCTAGGTAACGGGTATCTATTTTTGACAGTGACATGGTTGAACTCCCGATAATCAATACAAAGTCGCATACTCCCATCTTTCTTCTTCACGAATAGAACAGGAGCACCCCAATGAGACGTACTAGGACGAATGAAATCAATGTCTAACAATTCCTGCAGTTGGGTCTTTAACTCCTGAAGTTCAATAGGAGCCATTAGATATGGGGCTTTGGAAATGAGTTTTGTACCGAGTTCAAGGTCGATACAAAATTCAATTTCACGCTCTAGGGGTAGGCCAGGAAGTTCTTCAGGGAATACGTCAGGAAATTTATTAACAATAGAAATATCATTCAAAACTGACGTATTTTTGTTTAAATCCGTGACATGAGCTAAGAAAGCTTGACATCCGTTTTTTTAATAAATGAATAGCTTTATGGCTTGAGATGAAAGTGATTGATTTTAATGGTTTGGTTGTTAGGAATATGAAAGCTAACAACCTTACGAAAACAATCAATTTTTGCATGATGAGTAGTTAACCAATTAATCCCTAGAATTACGTCAAATACAAGTATTTTCAATGAAATAAGATCGACAGATAATGTGAGGGTATCGATTTGAACCAAACAAGACTTATAAACAGTGGATGTAATGAAGGTTTCTCACAATGGAGTTTCAACAAATAAGTCAAAGTCTAATTTCTCCGGAGTCAAATTTAAACGTTGAGCGCAAATAGGAGAAATAAAAGAATGGGTAGAACAAATATCAAATAAGGTATAGACTTCGCTAGAGTTTATGATTAGCTTACCTATGATAACCTCATTCGGGTTCCTTGCTTTCTAGGAGGTTACGACAAACGCTCTCCCTTGAACTACTGGTTTTGACTTTTTTGGAACGGCCTTTGGTGCCTCCATCCCAGCTGGACTTGGCTTCCCTGCATGATAAAATCGAGCTAGATGTCCTTCTCTTCCACAATTGTAACACGTTTTGGACTGCTGCACATAGTTTAGACTGATGTGTCCCTCTCATCCGCATTTGAAGCATATGATAGGTGGTCGTGCTCCTTCCTTAACAACGGGTGTTGGTGCTGACGTCTTTCCATCATTGTTGAATCTCCTCTTCTTGAAATGTCCACTTTTATTGTCTTGGCCATGATTACCACCGAAGTGGTTAACATTTCTGGCATGTTGATTCACTCCATGTTTGTCGTCACCGCTTCGATGACTACTAACACTGGTATTATCATTTTACCGGCTGCTCTCCCTTGGTTGGGTTGTTTCATTATCGCGCTCAAATAACTGAGCCCTATTTACAAACACAGTTGTGAGAGATAAGGTATTGACGTATCTAGGGTTTCAAACCTCTTAGAAACATCCGCGTCATTCTCTCCTCATTATCAACTAAGTGGGACGCAAACCTGGACAACTCGAAAAACTTGGCTTCGTACTGCGACACTGTCATATTGTTTTGCTCCAACTTGATAAACTTTACCTCATTCATGTGACGAATACTTTTGGGAAAGTTCTTGTCGTTGAACAGTTCTTGGAACTTCTCCCAAGATATTTTGAGTGCCGTAGGCTGGGTACGCTTTACAGATTCCCACCAGTAATCTGCCTCTCCTCGCAACATGAAGGTGGCAAAGGGAACCTTTTGCTCCTCGGAGGATCCCAAGACATCAAATATCTTGGTGATCTGCTTTATCCACGTCTCCGCCTTAAGTGGTTTTGGCTCTCCCAAAAACTCTGGTGGTCCCAACTCCTTGAACTGCTTAGCGGTGATCGTCCGAAAGTTTCCAGTGTTTTCACCTGCATTTTGGACAGGAGCCGCTCTCGCCTGATGTTGCATGAATTACATAAAGCCTCTAAACATCCCATCGTTCATCATTTGATCGGTGATGTTGTTTACCTAAGGATTATTGTCTTCCTGTTGCACATTATCCAAGGTATTGATCTGTGATGACTCAACGGTCTCCTGTGCTCCATTGCTATTCTCAACATTCTCGGATGTCATTTTCAAATACTTCCACAAAACAAGGGTTAACTCAAGAATGCTCAGAAGAATATTTTCACGAAAAATTCAAATTAATGGAACCAGGTCAGGCGTAATACGCACCGACAGAATATTCTAACAGAATGATAAAGAATGGAACAACAGAAGAATTTCACCAAGTATGCGGTACTTCGAATAGACAGGTTATTCCAACAGAATAATAAGGAATGGAATAACAGAAGTTCTATTCATGAATACGAAAGAATAATACCCCTTACCTTAGAAAGAAGAGTATTCCGACTAGTACGGCGAGGATATACTCGAAGAAAACTTGCACTATGCTCAAAGCTTTCTTAAACTCTAAAGAAATACGTTCAAGATTATAGAAAGAGAATTCTCTGAACTTCGGGTGTGATTTTCAATTCTAACTAAACATCCTATTTATAAGAAAATAGAAAAGATACTATGCAATAAAATATAATATAATATATATATATATATATATTATTTAAAATCTAATAAAATAATTAACTTTATAAAAGTATTATGTTTTATATAAAAAGATTGTACTATGCAAAACTATAAAGAGTACTATGCAAACACTATGCATAATAAAATATATTATATTCTAATTATTGTCTACTAAAACAAATAACTTTATAAAAGTATTCTATTTTATATAAAAAGTTTTTACTATGCAAAACATTATGCATAATAAAATATAATATATTCTAATTATTGTCTAATAAAATAAATAACTTTATAAAAGTATTACATTTTATATAAAAGCTTTTATGTTTTATTACATTAGTAATACTAATAAAACAAAATTTATATATATATATATATATATATATATATATATATATATATACAAAACTCGTGACTTCATAAAAAAAACACCTCAATATACTTAACAACATTTATCATCATTATTATAATTCACAATATTAATCGACTGTGTCGTTCCCGTGGAAAGAGGGGCTTTCCAATAAGGATTTCTCCTATTAGGCGCTTGATTAGGTGACCAAACCTCTCCTTGGTAGAACTTCTAGACATCGTTAATATTGCAAATAATAATATTAATAACTTCGTCGTCTCAATTATTGATTTAATAATATATAAAATATCGACAATAATTGAATCATATAACGTGAGATATTATGCAGCAATTACTTTAGCAATAATTGAACAAAACTGAGTGACTCCTCACATAAGCATCAATAATCAATACCGTGTGCTACTATGAAATCACGCGTATTCATTGTATTTTTTACTACAAAAGTAGTTCAGCGGTTTTAACGGTAAAACTTCCGCCGTTATTTTCATAAAAATATTTTTGTCGTTTTCTCAATCCGACAATAATTCCGTTGTGGGGTCCACCAATGATTGTATCGTCGTACGGATATTCCTTGATAAAAAGAATATTCCCCGACCAATCGAATATTATATAACAAATTGCATACTTTGCAAAATTTATAAATACTACCCACAACTATAACATTATCTCAAATCCACACCATAATATTAAAAAAAATATTTCGAGAAAATTAAATCTTTATTCGTAAAATTTGGGGTTTTACAATCTCCCCTCCTTATGAAATTTTGCCCTCGAAATTTACGTACGTACCTGGTATGCAGAAGAGGTGAGGATACCTTGACTTCATTTCAAATTCTAACTCTTGAGGTATAACCTTTGAGTGTTGAATACGATCCTTCTTATCCAAGATTTTAACACGTATCTCCTCATACGTTAAATCTTATGTTATATCGTCTAGTTCTAATTTAATAATGTGGTTCGGGTCATCCACATATTTACGTAACATCAATACGTTAAAAACATTATGAACACGCGACATACTTGGCGGTAAAACGAGTCTATAAGCCACAGTTCCTACTCGATCGAGGATTTCAAATGGGCCAATTAAATCGAGGGTTGATATTTCCTCTCTTCAGCAACTCTTGCTTTTAAAATAACTTCCTCTTGAACCTTTTTCTTCGTATTCATCAGCTCCGGGTCTGTAGCTTTAGCAGCTTTAACATTATCGACTAAAGTCGGTTCTAATCATATATTCATTATCTTCACATAGGTTCGTATATTTGCACTCGTAAACGCATACGATCTTCTACTCAACACGTTATCTACCACATTCGCTTTCCCACGATGGTATTGAATTGTACGATCGTAATCTTCAACAACTCGAGCCAACGTCTTTGGCGCATTATACTTTCGTTTTGGTTGAAGAAATATTTAAGGGTTTTGTACTGGGGTCAATACAAAATTCGATTTCACGCTCTAGGGGTTGGCTAAGAAGTCTTCAAGAATACGTCAGGAAATTTATTAACAATAGAAATATCATTCAAAACTGTGACTCTCATCCAAGACTTGGATAGCACATAAAATGAAGGTTTCTCCTAATGGAGTTTCAACCGATAAGTCAAAGTCTAATTTCTCCAGAGTTAAATTTAAACGTTGAGCGCAAGCAAGAAAGATAAAATAATGGGTAGAATCGATATCTAATACGGTATAGACTTCAAGAAATTTATAATTAACTAACCCGTGCTAACTTCGTCAAGTTACTCGCTTTTGAGAAGTCTTTAAAAACGCTTTTCTGAAACCACCAGAGCTTTGTTTTGTCCAGTATCCGCCTTTGGTGCCAATTGGCCCCATTGGACTTGACTTTAGTGCACGACAAAATCAGGATAGGTGACATTCTTTTCCACAATTGTAACATATTTTGGACTGCATCATGCAGTTTGGACTTATGTGTCCTTCCCCTCCACATTTGTAACATACGACCGACGGTCGTTCTCCTTCCTTAACAATGGTCTTTGGTCTTTGACGTCCTTCCATCTTTCTTGAACCTTCTTCTTGAACTTTCCACTCCTATTGTCTTGGCCATGATTACCACCGAAGTGGTTATCATTTCTGGCATGTTGATTCCCTCCACGTTTGTTGTCACCACTTCGATGACTGCTACCACTGGTATTATCGACTTGTCGGCTGCTCTTTCTTGGTTGGGTTGACTCATTATCGCGCTCCAATAACTGAGCCCTATTCACAACATCTGAATACAATCAAAGTTTATGAGAGATAAGGTATTGACGTATCTCGGGTTTCAAACCTCTTAGAAACATCCGCGTCATTCTCTCCTCATTATCAACCAAGTGGGACGCAAACTGAGACAACTCGGCAAACATAGCTTCGTACTGCGCCACGGTCATATTGTTTTGCTCAAGCTTGATGAACTCCACCTTCTTCATGTGACGAATACTTTCAGGAAAGTACTTGTCGTTGAACAATTCTTAGAACTTCTCCCAAGACATCTTCAGTGCGGCAGGTTGAGTACGCTTTACAGATTCCCACCAATAATCTGCCTCTGCACGCAACATGAAAGTGGCAAAGGGAACCTTTTGCTCCTCGGAGCATCCCAAGACATCAAATATCTTGTTGATCTGCTTTATCCACGTCTCCGGTGGTCCCAGCTCCTTGAACTGCTTAGCGGTGACCGTCCGAGAGTTGTCAGTGTTTCCACCTGTATTTTGGACAGGAGCCGCTCTCGCCTGATGTTGCATGAATTGCATAAAGCCTCTGAACATCCTATCTTTCATCATTTCATCGGTGTTATTATTTTCATGAGGATTATTGTCTTCTTGTTGTACATTACCCTGGGCATTGATCGTTGGTGACTCAATGGTCTCATGTGCTTCATTGCTTATCTCAACATTTTCGGATGCCATTTTCAAATACTGCCACAAAAACAAGGGTTAATTATCATATCACATATTATCTCTATACTCTGACCAACCAATTAAATACCAAATAAACTTAGGTAGGTCATACTAGCGAAGGAATTCCCCATCTCTCCCCTCCTAGTTCTTGTCTCACATCTCAGTCAGGGATCATATCCCTAAGCTTTGATACCAACTGTGACGCCCCCAAAATAGGTATACATCACCCATCTTGGGTCGCCAGATACAAGGTACTGAATATAAATACAAACTAATTATACAACAGTCGTGTAAAATACGACAAAACATAAATTGAGAGTTTTAATAAGAATATTGTCACCTAGACAATATCCACACTCAAAGGAGTTCTCAATACATTTAGTCACACTATTTAACCGAATAGTGAAGACTACTAATATTATCATCTGGACCGTCACTCCGTTCTCCGACTAGTCCCGGCTACGTTCTCATTTCCTGAAGAGAACAGTGAAAGAAAGGGGTGAGCTCAACTAGCCCAGTAAGAAATATTATGACTAAGATAATCCAGAATAAATTATCATTAGTCTTCAACAATGTTAAACTGATAAAATACAATAGACATCAAGTTTAACTGCAGCGGAACAAGCAATCCATTAGAAGAGTCAAGTAGAGCATAAAATCTACTATCTTCTATGATTTAAAAAGATTTTCATTAACTTTATCGCTGAGACTCAGCTTAATAAATAAACCACATCATCCCTGCACCACGGCCAAGGATATTCATGTAATCATCAATGGTCATGATTATACCGAATAATCCCTGGTCATAATCATACCAACAACTGTCCACCAATGAACTACAGGCCAATGAGGACTTTTATCACATCATTCGTTACATTACGGTCATAATTATACCGAATAATCCCTGGTCATAATCATACCAAGTCCATCTCTACACGCAAGCCAAAGATGACTTTCATCATAATATAAGCATGAGGATGATGACAATAATATAAACATTAATCAAACGAAAATAAGGATAAATATTAAAGACTTTAAATTTATCCAAATATTATCCATCACTTAAATAACTCATAATCTAATATTGTTAATATTATAACAATATTTTAATCACTTTTTAAACTTATAAACAATTTAATTTAATTGTTTACATTTTATCAAATACTGCATTTAATCATTCAAAAATGCCATACTCATAAGATTTCATCACCAATGATCAAATCACTCATCAAAAATCTGCATATACCTTATATAGGATTTTCAAGCCCTAAAATCCTATTTACCAATTCTTCAACTTCACATAACATATTTAACTCATATGTTTGAAACTAAACTATTTTCATGAAAAATTACCAAATTAACTTATTATTTTTCTATCCTTTGTCCAAACATATATACATATATTTCATACACAACAAGTATTTTTTTTTATAATTTTCAATTCTCTTAAGTATTTTTCAAAAATCAACTAATTAATTCCTTAAGAAATTAGCTACCTCAAGTTTAACTCCAGAAATTCCCAAATCTTGGCAGGATCTTACACATGTTAACGTGAGCTTCCGGTTTAAATTTCATGGTCATTTGAGTTATAGAACTCGGTTATAGCATTTTCGCATTTGAAAAACTTAAATATTGAAATAGTCATAACTTGCTCATTTTAAGTCGGAATGAACTCATTTTTGGACATGAGGTACTTTATACCATATATTTCCATGTCCCAAAAGGCCAGAATCTTTCTCACAAATTAAGTGGCCGAAAATGCCCTTTTAAATTTCTAGACAGTTGCCTTTTTGGTACTTTGCAGTTTTTGACTCCTTTGCTAAAATCAGTCCACACAAAAATTTACAACACCTTTTCCAGTGATTCCACTTGGATAAGTTAGAAAAATCATAGATCTAACTCTAGAACTTGACCACACTCAAAAATTCAAAATATAATAGGAGATATGGTCAATTTAATTTCATATTCCATTTTCACCAAAATCTGATTTTCAACCCTTTGTGATTTCTAAGAAACTTTCATGTTTTCACATAATAATCAACATAACTCATCATGGCAATTACATAATAATTCAATAAAACAAGTTCAAGAATAAATTTTAAAGATTTATAAGTTAATTTATCCTGAACTCAATAATGTCCAAATTGTCAACATGATCTTTACTTTGTGGAGAAAATTTCAAGAATGCTCGTAAGAATATTTCCACTAAAAGATCTTTGGATGAAGCGCAAATATCCGGGATATTCCACTAATTTCAAGGAATATAGAAGCCAAAGCTTTAACCAACCTGTGTATAATAGAATATATGAAACTACAAATGAATTTTCGCTTCGCCACGCAAGAATCCACGAGCGAGATCATTTCCATAATTTAATAAGAAATGAATACAAAGGATCATTCACCATGCATGTGGTAATCCACACGCATAAAAGTTATTCCAAATGTAATAATAAAGAATGGAATAATGAAGGATTCACCATGCATGTGATGAATCGCATGCATGTGTTATTCAACAAATATAATAATTAATGGAACTGTGTCGGGCGTAATACGCATTGCAATGGATATTCCAACAGTAATGATAAAGAATGGAATAATGAAAGAATTTCACCAAGTATGCGGTACTCAGATAGGCAAAGTTATTCCAATGTAATAATAAGGAATGGAATAACAGAAGTTCTCTTCATTAATACGAAAGAATAATAATACCCCTTACCTTAGAAAGAAGAGTATTCCGACTGGTAGGGCGAGGATATACTCGAAGAAAACTTGCACTATGCTCAAAGATTTCTTAAACTCTAAAGAAATACGCTCAAGATTATAGAAGGAGAATTCTCTGAACTTTTGGTGTAATTTTCAATTCTAACTATGCATCCTATTTATAGGAAAATAAAAAGGATATTATGCAATAAAAAATAATATATATATATATATATATATATATATTATTTAAAATCTAATAAAATAATTAACTTTATAAAAGTATTCTCATTTTATATAAAAGATTTTACTATGCATAATAAAATATATTATATTCTAATTATTGTCTAATAAAACAAATAACTTTATAAAAGTATTTTGTTTTATATAAAAAATTTTACTATGCAAAAACACTATGCATAATAAAATATAATATATTCTAATTATTGTCTAATAAAACAAATAACTCTATAAAAGTATTCTTTTTATATAAAAAACTTTTTACATTTTATTACATTAATAATACTAATAAAACAAAATTTATATATATATATATATATATATATATATATAAACTTCCATGACTTCATAAAAAAAATACCTCAATATACTTAACAACATTTATCATCATTATTATAATTCACAATATTAATCGACCCGTGTCGTTCCCGGAAAGAGGGGCTTTCAATAAGGATTTCTCCCTATTGGCGCGCAATTAGGTGACCAAACCTCTCCTTGGCAAGTAACTTTCAGACATCGTTAATATTTTAAATAATAATATTAATAACTTCGTCATCTCAATTATTGATTTAATAATATATAAAATATCAACAATAATTGAATCAAATAACGTGAGATATTATGCAAAGAATTTCTTGTAGCAATAATTGAACAAAACCGAGTGACTCTCACGTAAAGCATCAATAATCAATACCGTGTGCTACTATGCAACCACGTAGACATCGTACTTTTACTACTGAGAGTAGTTTAACAGCTTTTAACGGTAAAACTTCGCCGTTATTTTCATAAAAAATATTTTTTTGTCGTTTTCTCAATCCAAATAATAATTCCGCCAGGGGTCCACCAATGATTGTACCATCGTACGGATATTCCCCGACAAAAAGAATATTCTCCGACCAATCGAATATTTTATAACAACTTGCATACTTTGTAAAATTTATAAATACTACCCACAACTATAACATTATCTCAAATCCACACCATAATATTCAAAAAAATATTTTGAGAAAATTAAATCTTTATTCGTAAAATTTGGGGTTTTACACAAAGGATAAATTTTTAAAGATTTATAATTTAATTTATCCAGAATTTAATAATGTCCCAATTGTCAACATGATACTGATTTGTGGAGTAAAATTCAAGAATAATATTGTATCAAAAATAATTTGGATAAAAAAGAAATCAATTTTTATCATGAATAATACTTCGGGTGAATAGTAACTGAGTGAATAGTACCCCGTGAATAGTACTTTAGGAATAGTAACCCCGTGAATAGTACTCCGACATGAAAAAATTAAAACTTATCAAGAATACTCAGAATAATATTTTCATAAAAAGATACTGGATGAAGCGCAAATATCAAGGATATTCTACTAATTTCATGGAGTATAGAAGCCAAAACTTTAACAATTAAAATGAGTATAGCATTCAGAATCTGAAACGAAATAATATTACTTACATACTACAGAGTATGGAAGAAAATATTATTTCATATGAATATTGAACAAAATAACATTCCTTACTTTGAAAAGAAGAGTATTCCAACTTGTATAGCGGGGATATTCTTGAAGAAAACTTGAACTATTTTCTACGCTCAAAGCTTCCTTAAACTCTAAAGAAATACGCTCAATATTATAGAAGAAGAATTCTCTGATTCTGGTGTGATTTTCAATTCTAACTAAGCATCCTATTTATAAGAGAACGGAAAGAATACTATTTGAATTTAGAAAATCACGTGTGCAAAGTGGGGAATTCACGGATTCAACAATTCGTCTGAAAATATTTTATAGTTGACTATACAAACACTATGCAGGCACTATACAAACACTATACATAATAAAATATAATATATTCTATTTTTCATATAAAATAAAACTTATTATATATATATATATATATATATATAATATATATATATATATATATATATATAATAATAGTACTCCCCGTGATCCTGCAATTCCTCTCCCCCCCCCAAAAAAAAAATCATTTTTCTTCTGTGGGCCCCACATATGGCCCACTTTTATTATATTAAATAATTTTATACCGATAATTTTGAAAAATGGGTAAATGGGGGTCCATAAAATAAACAACATTTACACCAAATACTTCATAAAAATTCCCTCAATATTTTTAACAACATTTATTTATTATTATTATAACTCGTAATATTAACAACCAGATCGTTCCCAGGAAAGAGGGGGCTTTCCGATAAGGATTTATCCCTATTGGCGCGTAATTAGGTGACCAAACCTCTCATCGACAAAACTTTCTAGACATCGTCAATATTGCAAATAATAATATGAATAATTGTATCATCTCAATTATTTATTTAATAATATATAAAATATCGACAATAATTGAATCAAATAACGTGAGATACTATGCAGCAATTACTGTAGTAATAATTGAGTATAACTGAGTGACTTCTCACGTAAGCATCAATAATCAATACCGTGTGCTACTATGCAACCACAGCGTAGACATCGTACTTTTAACACTGTGTATTTCAACAGCTTAACTGTGAACTTTCGCCGTTATTTTTGTAAAAAGATATTTCTGTCGTTTTTCATTCCGATAATAATTCTGTTGTGGGGTCCACCAATGATTGTGCCGTCGTACTAATATTCCTTGCTAAACGAATATTCCCCGACCAATCAAATATATTATAACAACTTATGTATTTTGTAAAATTTATAAATATTACCCACAACTATAACATTATATCAAATTCACTCCTCAATATTCAAAAATGATATTTATAGAAAATTCATCTTTATTCATAAAAGTTGGGGTCTTACAGTACATGCTGCGGAATGTTATACAAAAAAGATGTTTAGACGTTTTCAAAAAGAGCTTGTGGATTCTCTAAAGTACAACATCAACAAAGTCAGTGAGTTATTCATTATTGATACAAAGGTTTATGCAGTGTATAGGAAAAATGTAATTTAAAATAGTCGGAGATATTGGCAAGTTGTCAGGAATCGTTAACATGGGTCAATAACATGTACTTGCCAAATGTTCTCATATTCTGGTCAGATTTGCAAGCACAATATGAGATTCTTCAAATTTAAGAGTATTTCAAAAATACCTGATGACATGATCATTCCTTGATGGACAAGCGATGCTAATAGGAGTAATGGTGAAGAAGTAATGGTTTCTCCCATGGGTGATGACTTTGAAAAAAAATCAAACAATGCGGGAGAATCATTTGATGAGTGATTATCAAGAGTTAGCTAGTAAAGTTGCTTGCTCAGTCCAAGGTTGCAAAACTAAATGCACGAGGAAAAGCCCTTGTTGATTAATATAGCCCGGATGAGAATATTATAAACATACCAGATGATGATATTGACTGCGCAGAAGGATATGTACCTCAGGAGATGGGATTGAAGGATGATGATGAAGATGAAGAGGTTGAAGAGGAAGAACAATAGTTTTTTCCCCCAATTGCTTCTCAAACAAAGGGCCAGAAAAAAATAATCCAGATTTAAAAGTGCTCTTAAAAAAATAGTGGGTAGTAAGCATCACCGAAAATGTGTCATATGTGGATTTGAAACCAATCAAGGCAAGCGCAATCATTATAGAGTGTTAGGTATTCCTGAACCTAAAAATAATTAGGATCGACTACATTAATGGATGTAATACTTATGCATGTATTTTTTTTTAAATGTCTATGGAGATGTAATTTAATATTGCTTAAAAATGTTTGTGATTTTTTGGAATGCTTATGGAGATGTAATTTAATAATATTTTGAAATGCTATGGAAATGTGTCTGAAATGTAAATGGATGGATGGGTTTGAGTTGTTTTTTTTTTGGGAAATGTTATACAAAAGAGATGGTGTATTGGAGATACAGCTCCTGGCTGCTAGTCTTACCTGTGGCCAGGCCAATGCGCAGAATAACTTGGTGTGGGGATGGTGTAGGCATGGAAGCACTTAAGCTGGCCGCTCATCCTACATGCGGCTAAGCCAATATGGGTATGACACAAGAATGGTTGGGTGTGGCACAAGTTCTGATCGGATGGGGCACGAGTCCTGTCCACAGGTCCTACCTACGGCCAATATAGAAGCACTTTAGCTGGCCGCAGGTCCTACCTGCGACCAGAGTACATGGAATTGGCACCAACCCACACCTATTGACACCAACCTAAACCTATTCAATACCAAAATCACCAACAAACATGTTCAATACCAAAATCACCATCAAACACACATGTTCAATACCAAAATCACCAACAACAATACTAGATGATTTGTGCCAAGCTCATAATAGAAATTAAACTTGCATCCATTAAAAATAAAATAACATACATTGAATCCAAATAACTTGATTTAATTGAAATTAAAATAGTAATAATGCAATTTAAAAGTAATTAGTGTACATTGAAAATTCATATCAACATCTAAATAATTTGTGCCCTCGGTATATCTCTAGCCTTACATTTGAACAATTCATACATTGTCCTATACCTAAAGACCGATACGTCATCACCTGACCATCTTTCATTGCTAAGATCAAGGTTGCCCCGCACGAGGTAGTTGACGTACTTGCAAATGAAGATGCTGCAATCACAATGGTTCTCTTGCATGGGTTAACCCTTTGTTGTATGTACCTTTGGGGGCGTCCAACGCCAATCACCCAACGGTTTACCCATTTGAAAAATCAACGGTGTCAATTGTACCTACAATAACAAGAACCTCATAAGTACGTACATATATAACGGGGAAACTAAATGACTGTAAATTTAGCAAAAAAAAAATACAACTAAATAACTGTATTTGTGACTCCCCCAAAACAGGTATACATCACCCATCTTGAGTCTCTAGATATCATACTATAAAAATCAAATAAAAACTTCATTTATACAATCGTTAAACCTGTAAATGCGAATACTTACCATAGTTAAACCGTGAGTTTTAATACAAATGTATGTAACTCTCATGGTGCCTTAACCACAACCTTACAATGGTACCTTACATAAAAGTACAGTCAATAAATATTTTAGAAATTAAAATCTTTGGGAAGTGCTCAAGGAAACCTTCGTACATGGGAGGCCATGCGTCTAGGTTATGATAGATATCATATGTCCACAGAATTATCCTTGGTTGACCCAATAGTCCCCAAAGAAAAACAAGAAGATTGCTATCATCTTCTTTCCAATGGTTAGTCTTCTCTTGACATATAATTATCTCTGTTGTCTCCAAGTGAGAATTATATTTCACATAAACTCCAAGATTATATAGGTAGTGCTCGTAGATATACTCAGCAAGTGGATGTGCACAACCCTGTCTTATGATAACACGAGATTGTATGTCATTAGACATCTTGTATGATAGTGGCAAAACACACTTCCAAAGTTGGGTTCACCTCACCCTATTTGGTTCACCAAAATTAAATATCAAATGACATATACAATACGACACACTTATCTAAAGTTCTCAATAAAATTATTTTCATACTATTTAGGGAGAACCTCAACAGCTATAGACCACCATTCTATTCTCCTGTTACCCCCTCTTGACCCAGCTACACTCTTATTACCTGAAAGGAATTATAAAGCAAAAAGGGTGAGCAAAACTAGCCCAGTAAAGAATATTATTTACATCATCAATAGCCTTTATTAGTAATAAATCAGAGATTTAGAACATATGGTAGATGATAAAACTTTTCAACCATAGCTGCAGCGGAACGAACAATCCATTAAAAGAGTCAAATAGACCATCGGGTCTATTATCTTCTCCATGTTAAAAGTCCACCAATAATGTTTTATCCCTGTAACATCAATCAACAATTCCTGTCTACAATCATACGACTAACTCATAATCATAATTGTGATTCTAAATTTCTCTTCGCACCCAAGACGAAGATAATTTTCATCGCCTATCTTCACCTGAAACATCAAAAATCATGGTTATACTAAATCACAATTCTTGTTCATAATCATACTAATAAATTTATCTTTGTACTACGGGCTAAATATATTCATCAACAATTCATCTTTGTTCTACAAGCCAAAGACATACAACTGTATATAGAAGAGTCAAGTAGAGCATGATATCTACTATCTTCTACGAATTTAAAGTGTATTATCAATATGTTATCGCTGAGACTCAGCTTAATAATTAATCCACATCATCGAATCATCCCTGCACTACGGCCAAGGATATTCATTAGTATTACAACCATGAATTATCCATGCACTACGGGTCAAGGATTCGTGTTTTCAACAATGGTCATAATTATACCGAATAATCCCTAGTTATAATCATACCAACAACTGCCCATCAATCCACGTAAGCCAAAGATATACAACCAATAATCAACGGTCCATCTTTGCACGTAAGCTAAAGATATACAACTATAAAACCAATAATCAACAGTCCATCTTTCCACGTAAGCCAAAGATATACAACTATAAAACTAATAATTAACAGTCCATCTTTGCACGTAAGCCAAAGATGACTTTCATCACAATATAAGCATGAAGATGATGACCATGATATAAGCGAAAACAAGGATAAATATTAAAGACTTTAATTTATCCAAATATTATCAATCACTTAATAAACTCATAATCTAATATTATTAATATTATAATAATATTTTAATCACTTCTTAAACTTATAAACAATTTATTTCAATTGTTTACACTTTACCAAATAATGCATTTTAATCATTCAAAAATGCCATACTCATAAGATTTCATCACCAATGATCAAATTCCTCATCAAAAATCTGCATATACCCTATATAGGATTCCTAAGCCATAAAATCCTATTTTTCAATTTTGTTACTTCACATAACATATTTAATTCATTTACTCATAACTAGTTCATTTTCATGAAAAATACCAAATCAGTCCCAAAAATATTTTTTTTCTTGGATTTAGCAGAATGTAGTCCCATATTGAACATATATTTTTTTCAGAATTTTTAAAATCCATTTACTATTTTTCATATGGCCAAAACTGCCGAATATTTAGACATTTATCATAAATTGTACTTTTGTCCAAAAATTCTGAAATTTACAGGGTATACTCCTGTTATATACATGTACTCCCAATAAAAATTTCACCAATTTTGGAGTTAACCACAAGGAGTTATAAGGGCTTACTTTTAAAATAGTCTTTTCCCATAAAATCCATAACTCTTAATCTATAGATCCAAAATTTGCCATCTTTGGACACAATATAGAAAACTCATCAAATTAGCATTTCAAATTTTTCTAAAATTTTTGAGGGTCAGAAAAATTACGAAACTGCAAATGGATTTTTCACCCGCCATGCAGTAATCCACGTAGACAGATCATTTCTACAATTTAATAAGGAATGAATACAAAGGATCATTCACCATGCATGCGGTAATCCATACGTATATGATATTCCAACATAATAATAAAGAATGGAATAACAATGTAATTCACCGAGCATCCGATATACCGCATGCATAAAAGTTATTTCAACGAGAATAATAAAGAATGGAACCAGGTCATGCGAATCCATATGCATGTGATATTTCAGAATAATAAAGAATCGGAACCAGTCATGCGTAATCCGCATGCATGTGATATTCAACAAAATAATAAAGAATGGAATAATAGAAGAATTTCACCATGATGCACGATTGCATAGATAAAAGTTATTCCAACATAATAATAAGGAATGGAATAACAATAGCTCTCTTCATGAATACGAAAGAAATAATACCCATTACCTTAGAAGAAAACTAGATACTGGAATTGTGAGGTAGCAGACTTCTCTTCTTCTTTCTCTCTATAATTTCTCTCTATAATAATTTCTCTATAGCTTTAGTAAATTGGTGAGAAATGAAGGAAGAATGAGCTTCTATTTATAGGAAAATATAGTTTCGATAAGTACACGTTTTGGGGCTCAAAATATTACAATTCAATACCTTCAACTTTTCTTTCATTTTTAATTTAGTACTGCAAGTATTATCAAACATGCACCACCTCCCCTAATAGTAAATCATGTTAATTAATAGTTCATTCATATGACTTAATAGTTATAATCATGTGAAAATATGAATTACAGTATAGTACCTCCATCTATACCTCCATTTTTAACTTAGTCATGCAAGTATTATCAATCTTGCACCACCTCCCCTAATAGTACATAAATATGAATCAATAGTACACACATGTGAACAAATAGTTATAATTATGTGAATTAATAGCAATTAATTGCTCATTTATCCGGTTAATTACCCGATTGGTCAATATAACCTCCAGACATCAATTTTTATCGAAATAAATGTCGATTTCCACTAACATTAATAATTCCAACACAATGGAAATATTTTCTCAAAGATTTCATTTTTGAAATTTCGAAGTTTGACTTTTTCCAAAAATGTGAACTGTTGACTTTTTTAACCAAAAAGTCAACCCCATCAAATTTTGTGTTTATAGTCTATTTCTTCTAATTTCATCGTTCCGGACTCAAATATCACGTCCGCATCTCCAAATTGAACTCCGAACTCAACTTCGATTTTTAATAACATTCATCATTAATATTATAACTCACAATATTTAACAACCAGGTCGTTCCCAGGAAAGAGGGGGCTTTCCGATAAGGATTTCTCCTTATTGGCGGCCAATTAGGTGACCAAACCTCTCCTTGACAGAACTTCTAGACATTGTCAATATTGCAAATAATAATATGAATAACTTTGTCTTCTCAATTATTGATTTAATAATATATATTATGCAGATGATACTGTGACAATAATTGAATCAATAATATGAGAGATATGATGCAGCAATTATTGTAGTAATAATTGAGTACAACTGAGTGACTTCTCACATAAGCATCAATAATCAATACCGTGTGCTACTATGCAACCACACGTATTACTGTTCTTTTACTACCGGTTATTTTATGACAACTTGCTTACTTTGAAAAATTTTCAAATATGACCTTTAACTTTAAACTTTTATCAATTTAACTATTTACCAAAATAGAAAAATTGAATACTTTTATTTCATAAAATTCGGGATCTCACAGTATTCACAAACAAAATATTACACGTATTGCGACATCGACATACTCTTTGTATATATCAGTCAGCTTTATGTAAGGTGTGTCATCATATAGCGGTTCGAGGATAGAACTCTCCCAATTTTTAATCGCAAAGGTTAACATTATGAAATGACTGTTGGTTGAGATATATATATGCAAAAAGATATACTCGCACTCATGTAATGGCGGTCCCATTTGAGGTGTAACATATGATTGGAAGAATTGAGCTTCACGATTTTGGTCCCTTTAAGACAAGGCAACTTTCCCCAAATGCATGAAATAGGAGGGCATGAAGCCAAAATTGATCCATCTATATATCCCTTCGCATCGATATTTGTCTTCACGATCTCACAAAGACACATATACGCGTCCATCACATCTTCATATAGCCAAATTCTGGGGCGTAAAGAATTTATATATTCGTGAGTCAACGTGTACCACCACTGGGGGTGCTCGATGGGAAACAGAAGAGGATTGGCAGGATTTGGGGAGAAGAAGTTCTCACTGATCATTTGGATCTTTTGCCCACAAATTCTCTTTGGTATAGACCCTTTAGGTCCATATTCTTCTACTGGCCAATGAACGAAGATGCACCTGATGAGTGGAATTTATACCCGCGAATCGGATACTTTATGACTTAAATACTTGCCTGAATTCATAGTTTTTATGTAGTTTTATATGATAATTGTGTTATTGTGCTTAACTGATGAATTCCAGGTTCTATAGTACTTTTCCAGCTCTAAAAGGGCAAAATGGTCATTATTTGTACACTCGCGTCGTGGCGCCAATGCCAAGCTTATTGGCTGCTTATTAGCCAGAATAGCCACCCCATGGGCCTTCACGACATCACCTTCACGTCAAGGGCGCCCACTAAAGCTTATTAAGCTTTCATGCTGCAACATGAAGCTCGGTAATCAGATTCTAATATGTAAAGTATACCATCTAAAGCTTGGTGACCAGCCATGGGCTGGCCACCTGGTTCCCCGGACAATCAAGGCCATTTCACCCAAAGAAAAGAAGGGAAAGGATTTAAGGCAAGAGGGAGGCTACATAACACATATCAGACATCATATATCATATAGAGAGAGAAGAAGTCTAGAGAGTAGTTTAGCTTGGGATTTTATTTTCTTCTGTAATTTCTCTTCCTTTCTTAGATAAATGTTTGTAAATATATATTAGCTAGATTTGGGAGAAGTTTGGGTTTCTTTGGAGCATCAAGAGCAGTGATCTACACAGACTGCAGAGCTTGATTCGAGCAGAATGCTTAGAGATTGAAGGGCCTTGACAGAGTTTCTTCTTATCTATTTATTTTCTCTGATTTTGTAATCCATAAATGTTGTCTTTATTGCTACTTGTATTTTATTCAATAGCTATGAACTGAATATTTGCCCTAAGGTTATAATGGAACCACTTGTTATTTAAATTGACTGTCTTATCTCTTTGGTTGGCACCATATGATTTGGTTTGATATATTTATGCTTAATGATTCTCGCTAAGACATTAGCGATGATTTTGGTAATTTACATGATATCGACAGAAGATTTGTAGATTTACACCTGAATATATTGGCATGTGATTGTGGGTTTCGACTGCATAAGTTGTGCGTAGAATAGACATATATCTGTGCACCACGTGCGACCTAATTGAGAGCTTTTGCTTAAATCCTTGTTCTGATCAATTCGCATAGACATATGTAGGATTGTATCTAGCTTGTGCGTTCTTTTCTGTTTTATTTCCTATCGGGTGGATCTGGAAAGGATATATTCATACATACCTCGACAGAGGTGTATGAGCACTTATGTGTTCTCGATCGATAAATTGTCGTGACCATTCAGACCATAGAGAGAAGGGTAGCTAGTTTGATGAAACATAGCACACTAGGTGTTCGACAGAATGCCTGAGTGGGGTGAAGTTGTAACTTTAGCTTGTTATTCCTTAGATTACCATTCGTTATCCATTTACTTGATTTGATAATTAGTTATGCTTGGATTAATCACTCTTCTATTTATTGCTGTTCGAATAAGACTTTAGCGATATAAAGTTGGTATTTGGTAAATATTAGTGATAGTTCCTCGTGGGTACGACATTCCACTTATCACTGTATTACTTGTTAGACCGCGTATACTTGTGCGTGTTTAGTGATCAGTTTTCCGACCAACAAGTTGTTGGCACCGTTGTCGGGGAATCTGTTATTCTAATATTGTCCGATATTGATTTGAACGTATATATATTTATTTCTTACTTTGAACGTATATATATTTATTTCTTTTATTTGTTTGATCTTCCTTTCTTTCGTTTTTAAGTTTACAGATTATGGACGATCAATGTTATCAATGGCCTTATGAGTGGACGAAGCCACCAAGCTCGGAAGAAGGACTCGAGAAATTGCAAGTTCAAATTGCCAATGCCTTGAGGTTTTTTGACAATCTAAAGTGTCAGTCCACTCAGAATGCCTAATGTCAGGAACGAGCTGACTTCGAACCGATCTCATATCATCCAAACTGCCAGGGTTATCCAAACTCTTGGGACTACAGTCAAGAGCAATATCATGATCTGAGTCATGCCTCTCAGTTTGACTATCAATCTCCGCCGCACTATGAGTTGACATCTCAGCCGAATGAGAACTTTTCTGAGTCCTCAACACATGAAGAAGAGAACCGACTTGAAGAGCTTCTCACCATCTTTATCGAAAGAAATGAGATTTGGATGGCAAGCCAAGAAACCGCATTGCACAGCCTTGAGAATCAATTGGGGCAACTCATCAATGCCATCACAAATCCACCGCGAGTCAATGCACCAATCTTAATTGATCTCGACAATGAAGCAATAGAGTTTTGCACGGTGGATACGCAAGGAAAATGCGATGAGTCTCACACAGATGTTGAGGGAGATATCATAGTGCAAACTAACCAATCAGCGGAGTCTGAATTTGAAGACAAACGGAGAAACATAGGTTATATAGTCATTACGGATCTACAATTAGACACCACGCTCCCGACTGTGAAAACCCTAGAGGGCCCGATTGAGCATGAAGAACGCTTTCAAATTAATGAAATAGGCGAATTAGTGGATGATTCCAGTGGCGAGCGATTCTTTGTGACAAAGGATGATTGGATGGATGAAGGACAGAAAAATGGCCAAGCATCCACGTCGGCCATTACTTTTAAGGAATTGACGAATAGGTGGCATGAAAAGGTCATTTTTGCTTATGAGCTGGATTGAACTGCATCAATATAGTCAAGCTGACGACTTTAAAACAAGCACTTGGTGGGGAGGCACCCCCATCTCGGTATAAATTTTATCTATTTTTCTTTACTTTATGTCTTGTTTACCTTGTGTTTGTTCACTTTAGTTGTTAACATGGCTGCCAGATTGAGCTTTAATGTCTTGTGTCTATCATCAGCATGCAGCATGTTTAGTATGATGTAGTGTATATTACAATAGTGTTTATGAGGTTTTTATTAAGGTATGATAACCTTTGTAGTATAGTTTTCATTCTTGTCTTGGCATGTGCGCGGATAATGTAAGAAAAGCTCTAGGAAAATGGCACTGCATGGCCATGACGCCACCAATTATACTGCATCTCGCGCCACGGCGCCAGGTGAAGAGGGTGCACACTGCTAAACGGCGCCACAGCGCCAAGGAAGGCATCTAAGTCACGCCGTAGCGCCACACAGAATCAGACCCTACTGTTAACTCGCGTCGCGGTGCCAATTAACAAAGGTCGTCTCGCGCCGTGGCCCCAAAAGCGAAGTTCAGTTTTTAAATTGCTTAATTTGGGCAGCACTCAGGCCAGTTCTCCCCCAATTTCTCTCGGCACCCCTCGACATCTCTCGGCATCCTAAACACAAACAAGCAATCAGTTGGCTCATTCCCACAGCCCTTGATCAAATCTACCTACAGGAACATAATTCTTGCATCTTTCCCAAAAGCCCCAAGCCAGTGCACGCAAGGAGCAAAGGGCAGATTCAAACTAGGGTTTTCAGTATAGGTATTCTTGTTGGATTTCTTTCAAGCAGATATTTGTGTTGGTTTTATTGGGGTATTTGCTGTCATCTATTTGTGTGATTTCCACTGACGGAAATCGGGGATAGAGCAATCACAAACAGAGGTTGTCCAAGAGTAGTTTGAGGAACGCACACTAGGTGTTCGATAAATTGTCTGAACCAAAAGGTTAACTGATTGGGTTGTTTTGGCATTAGAATTTCTTTGGGATAGTCTGCAGAAGGTTTAGGGGAGTTTAAATTGGATCTTCAGTTTGTGTGCAATCAAATTACTAAGATTTCTATCATGGCACCCAAAAGGCAACGACTTAGCGTCGTCGGTTCTTCATCTTCCGCTGCACCACCACCCACGGATTGGGACAGAGCCAAATTTATCAATGAGGAGGCCTGAAAGAGGTACAAAAGTTCTTTCGGCTTGCGAAATCTGATTCCGGAGCGGGGGTTCAGGACGGATAGGAAAGATGGTGAGCTAAACACCATGATATTGGAGCGGCATTGGATCAACTTCACAAAACCACCCATCTCAGCTGTTGTATCTGTGGTTCGGGAGTTCTATGCAAATGCCAATCCCGAAGGCCCGACTATTGTTCAAGTTCGGGGGAAGCAAGTGGCGTACAATCGTCAGGCCATCAATGCTTTGTTCGGAATGCCCAACTATGCGGGAAATGATTACATGCAGTCGGGACTCCGCAGTTATGATCTTGATGATATCATTAGGCGGCTTTGCGAACCCGGGACTGAGTGGAAGAAAAATGATTACACGGGGGAAAAGACCAGTTTCCCATCGTCGGCACTCAGTCGCTACGGGAAGGCGTGGTTTGGCTTCATTTGTGCCAACATGATCCCAACCCATCATTTGAGCGACGTGACTAAGGATAGGGCGATCCTGCTTTTCGCCATTGTCTCAGGCCTACATGTGGATATTGGTGTGCTCATTCATGACTCCATTCGGAAGGCAATCAAAAGTGTAAGACCCTAACTTATTATAAATGAAATTAAATTTCCTCTATTTAATATTTTGAAATAGTAAGGGTTGATTTGATTAATGTGGTTAGTTATGGGTAAAATGCACAAATATTCCAAATAAGCAAGTGGTTATAAAATATTCATTTTTATTGGAGAATATTCGTTTGGTCGTGGAATATTCTTACTGTCGGGGAATATTCGTACGACGGCGCAGCCTTGTGTGGGCCCCATAACGGAAAGTGATTGGATGAAGAAAACGACAAGTATAAGTTGTTATAAATAACGGCGTAGTTGTTACCGTTAATACTGTTAAAGTACCCGGTGGTTAAAACACAGTAGCACACGGTATTGCACCAATTATTGATTCTTACATAAGAAGGCACTACTCAATAATTGTTACAGTAATTACTGTTCCATATTTTATTTTATTGATACAATAATTGCTGCGTTGATATTTTATATTATTGTTGTTTCAATAATTGTCACTACACAGTATTCATTATCAGATCAATAATTCATATTATTTGAATAATATTATTAGATAACAGTATTGGCAATGTCTAGAAAGTTCTATCTAAGGAGAGGTTTGGTCACCTAATTGCGCGCCAAGAAGGGAGAAATCCTTATCGAAAGCCCCATCTTTCCTGAGAACTACCGTTGCCAAAGATTGTGATTCTATAATATTATTTGGGAATAATTAATTATTAATTTATATGATAAGGAAAATATTCATTTTATGTGGATATAGATGGAGAAAATTTTAAAGTGACAATTGTTAAAAAATTGATATTTATCTTTTCTGATAAAATAATTCATTTAAATATATTATTATATTTTAATAATATAATAATGGTGATATTTTTACAATGAATGTAGGATATATGAATATATAAGGAGGAAGATAATTTTTGTTGCAAAAGTTGTGTAAAACATGTTAAACATGTCTATAGGCCCATTTCTTGACTGAAATTTGATTATAGCCTATAAAATCGCCCGTTTGTGGATTTCGGTCAACTTCTGTTTGGAATTTGGAAAAACTTTCTTTTGTAAAGTTGTAGAGAATGGAATTTCCTATGAAAAGGACATAAGGTTCAAATTTTTCTGATAAAAGGGCTATTTATTATGAATTATTGAAGTTCTGAAGTTCCAAAATAATTAATTTTTGGAGTTTAAAATAATTATTTTAAGAAAAACATTTTTTTACACTTGGGTGGGCCCCACGTGAATGTTAAGCATGCTGAATTCAATCTTCTTGGTGTGCATAGGAAAATTTTTAGAAAATATTATTATTTTATTAAATTTTCTACTTTGGTGTTCTAAGTATTTTCCTATAAATAGGGTGCTTAGGTTAGAATTGAAAATCACACCAGAAACTGAAGTTATCTCTCTCTATATTATTGAGTGTATTCTTGTGAGTATTTTGATACTTTGAGTGTTTCTATACGGTGCAAGTTCCTTCAGCGTTATATCTGATATTCCAGCCAGAAGTACTATTCTTTTCAAGGTAAGGGATGTTATTTTCTTCTTAAATGATATTATTTTCTTCAATATCATTATGCCGAAATATTGGTGAACTTTTTAATCAAATTTGGAACTTTTTGTGTCGGAGTTGCTATTCATGTATATGGAACTATTCACGAATACGGCACTATTCACAGAAAAATTAAATTTTCATTTTTTGTCCAAAATATCTATTATGGATACTAGCTTTGATTGTATCCATGTTTTGATCATTCTTGAATTTTACTTCACTACAGTTATTTATGAAGTATTTTTGAACTTGGATTGTTTGAAATACGAATCCTTAATATTTGATCTTTTGTTTCACTGGATTCGTTTTCTTTAAAATATTTTTCATCATTCTCAGTCCTAAATGATGATATTGCTGAATATCTTTGGCCTGTAGTGCAAAGATGAATGAATTTTTGATGAATATTTTGGCCTGTAGTGCAAAGATGAATATGTGTTGAGATGAACATGACCGACTGATGAATATCTTTGGCCTGTAGTGCAAAGATGAATATTTGATTCAAGATGAATATTTGATTCAAGATGAATATTGATTGATGTTACAGGGATAAAATATTGATGATGGACTTTTAAATTCATAGATTATAGTAGATTTCATTCTCTACTTAATTCATCTATGAATTATTATTTCCGCTGCGAATATTGATCTAAAACTTGTTGTCTATTGTATTTTATCGATTTTTTCTCATTTGAAGACTAACGATAATTTGTTCTATATTATCTTAGTCATTATATTCTTTATCGGGCTAGTTGAGCTCACCCTTTTTCTTTTTTGTTCCATTTTTCTTCTCAGGAGGCTAGAATGTAGCAGTACTAGCCTGGAGGTATGGAATGAAGGTCTTAGAAAGTTGTTTTAGTAGTCCTCACCATTTTTGTAAAATAATATATCAATAATTGTAATGAGGACTTATTTGAGTGTTGATATTGTCTAGAAGAAAATATTTGTATTTAAACTCATAGTTTTCATGTTGTATTAATAAAGTTGTAGTTGTTTCTGTACCATGTTATTGACAACTCAGAATGGGTGTTGTATACCTATTTTGGGGGCGTCACAGTTAGTATCAGAGCTTAGGGATATGATCTCTGGCGGAGATCGGGGAATAGAATTAGGAGGGGAGAGACGAGTAAACCTTCGTTAGTGTGTCTTACCTAAGCTTATTTGTTAGTTGGTCAGTATATAGGGATATTATGTGATATGTTGATTTCTTTAATTAACCCTTGTTTTATGGCAGTATTTGAGAATGTCGATTGAGAATATTAACAGTGGAGTAAATGAGACCGTGGAGACACCTTTACTCACCAACGAGGAGAACGTGCAACAGGCTGGCAATGTTCCTCTTGTGAACAACACCACTGAGCAGATAATGAACGACGGGATGTTTAGAAGCTTTTTGCAGTTCATGCAAAATTAAACGAGGGAGACTCGTGCACAAAATACAGGTGGAAATGATAACAACGCACGGTTTGTCACAGCCAAGCAGTTCAAAGAGTTGGGACCACCCGAATTCTGGGGAAAGCCGGATCCGATTAAGGCTGAAACGTGGGTCAAACAAATTACCAAGATATTTGACGTCTTGGGATGCACGGAGGAATGAAGGTTCCATTCGCCACCTTTATGTTCCAGTAATGAGGCGAGACATCGGGTGGAAATCATGAAGCGCACTCCATCCAAACCCGCACTTAGCATGTATTGGGAGACGTTTCAGAAACTATTCAATGACAAGTACTTTCCTGAAAGTATTCGTCATATGAAGGAAGTGGAGTTTATTAGATCGAACAAAAAACAATATGGCGGTGTCCCAAAGACGAGGCGAAGTTTGCAGAGTTATCCGGTTTGCACCTCATTTGGTGGAGAATGAGGAACGATGACGTGGATGTTTCGAGAGGTTTGAAACCCAAGATACGTCAATATCTCATTTCTCATAAATTTTCTCTCTATTCGGAGATGTTGTCATGTGGCTCAATTATTAGAGCGAGATAACGAGTACGTTCAACCGAGGGACCACAACCAGGATCATACCGGAGATAGCAGTCATCAAAACAACGATAACCAGCGGAGAAAGAAAAATACGGACAAAAATGGTAACCACTCTGGTGGTAATCATGGCCATAAAAATAGAAGAAGCGAGTCGGGGGGAGATTATAAAAAGAGGTGATTCAACAATGACAATGTGAAGACGTCGGCACCAGCAGCAACTAGTTCTAAGGGAGGAGAACGACCACCGGTCTTATGCTATAAATGCGGAAAAGAGGGACATATCAGTCCAAACTGCCCACAACAGTTCAAGGTATGTTATAATTGTGGAAAGGAAGGACATATCGCTCGAGATTGTACAGTAGCGAAACCAAGTCCAGCGGGGATGGTGACTCAAAAGGCTGTCCCAAATAGTCAAAGTCAACGGTTCCTGGAATAGCGTTTATCGTGACTGGTCAAAATGCGAGGAACCCAAACGAGGTGATCACGGGTAAGCTAATCATAAATTTTTGTGAAGTTTATACCTTACTAGATACCGATGCTACCCATTCATTTATCTCTCCTGCTTGTGCTCAACGTTTAAACTTAACTCCGGAGAAATTAGACTTTGATTTATCTGTGGAGACTCCGTTAGGAGAAACTTTCATCACATCCACTGTTTATAAATCTTGTTTGATCCAAGTTGGCACCATCACATTACTTGTTGATCTTATCTCTTTAAAGATACTTGCTTTTGATGTGATTTTAGGGATTGATTGGTTAACTACTCATCATACCAAAATTGATTGTTTTCGTAAGGTTGTTAGTTTTCATATTCCTAACCAACCTGTTGTACGAATTCAAGCAACTAAACCACTAAAATCAATCACTGTTATATCAAGTCATAAAGCTATTCATTTATTGAAAAACGGATGTCAAGCTTTCTTTGCCCATGTTATGGATTTGAATAAAGACACGTCGGATTTGAATAATATTCCTGTTGTTAGTAAATTTCCTGACGTATTTCTAAGAACTTCCAAGTCTACCGCTAGAACGTGAAGTTGAATTCTTTATTGATCTTGAACCTGGTACAAAGCCCATTTCTAAAACCCCATATCGAATGGCTCCTATTGAACTTAAGGAGTTAAAAGTCCAACTACATGAATTATTGGACATCGGTTTCATTCGTCCTAGTACATCTCCTTGGGGTGCTCCTATTTTATTTGTAAAGAAGAAAGACGGGAGTATGCGACTTTGTATTGACTATCGAGAATTGAACCATGTCACCATCAAGAATAGGTATCCACTACCTCGTATTGATGACCTGTTTGACCAGTTACAAGGAGCACAATTCTTTTCAAAGATCGATCTTCGTTCTGGATATAATCAGCTGAAGATTAGAACTGAGGATATTTCAAAGACTGCCTTCAGAACTCGGTATAGGCATTATAAATTCTTAGTCATGTCTTTTGGATTGACTAATGCTCCTACGACTTTCATGGATATTATGAACCGAGTATTCAAGGATTATTTGGATTAGTTCGTTGTTGTCTTTATTGATGACATCCTAATATATTCCAAAAGTCGTGAAGATCATGAGCACCATTTAAAGCTGGTACTCCAAAGGTTTCGTGAAAACAAGCTTTATGCTAAGTTGAAGAAATGTGAGTTCGTGCTAGAAGAAGTAGCATTCCTTGGGCACGTGGTGTCAAAACATGGAGTATCTGTTGATCCAGCGAAGATTGAAGCAATACAAAGCTGGGAGCAACCGAAGTCGGTGACTGAAGTACATAGCTTTCTGGGCTTAGCTGGTTATTATCGGAGATTCGTGGAAGGATTTTCCCGAATCGCTACTCCTTTAACTCAGCTAACTCAGAAGGATACAAAATTCGTATGGAGCGAGGAATGCGAGAAGAGTTTCCAAGAGCTTAAGAGAGACTTATTTCGCAGACTGCTTCGACAATACCATCTGGTTCGGATGGATTTGTTATCTATAGCGATGCTTCAGGCAAAGGGTTAGGATGTGTTCTCATGCAACGTGAGAAAGTTATAGCCTATGAGAGGAATTATCATACTCATGATCTAGAGTTGGCAGCAGTTGTTTTCGCGCTAAAGATCTGGAGGCACTATCTATATGGAGAGAAAGTGGAGATATATTCAGACCATAAAAGACTTAAATATTTCTTCCCCCAAAAGGAACTCAACATGCGGCAACGACGTTGGCTTGAGCTATTGAAAGATTACGACCACACTATTCAATACCATCCTGGAAAAGCAAATGTAGTAGCTGACGCATTGAGTAGAAGATCATATGCAGGAACGAGTGTGATGATGTCAAGTATACGCATAAAACCAACTTTAATCGATAAAGTTAAAGTTGCTCAAGCCACAGACCCGAAGCTAATGTGTATGAAGAAGAAAGTACAACAAGGTGCTATTCCAGAAGCAAGAATCGATGAAGAAGGAATACTTCGAGTACACTCCAGACTCTGTGTTCCTAACGACTCTGATTTGAACAACAAGATCATGATGGAGGCACACAATACACCATTTGCAATCCATCCTGGAAGTACCAAAATGTATAGTGATCTTCGACATACATTTTGGTGGAACAATATGAAGAGAGAGAGAGATTGCAAAGATTATCTCGAGGTGTTTAACTTGTCAACGTGTAAAGGCGGAGCATCAAGTGCCTAAGGGTCCATTGCAACCACTTGAGATTCCGAAATGGAAGTGGGAACACATTACCATGGATTTCGTTACGGGTCTTCCCACAATTTCTCAAGGCATAAATGCTATTTGGGTTATTGTTGATAGATTAACTAAGTCTGCTCATTTCTTACCGATACGGGAGACTTATTCCCTTGAACGTCTTGTTCATATGTACGTAAATGAGATTGTGAGATTGCATGGCATGCAAGTATCCATAGTTTTGGATCGTGACCCAAGATTCACTTCACGATTTTGGGTTAGCTTGCAAAAAGCTATGGGCACGGATTTACGATTCAGTTCGGCATACCATCATCAAACGGATGGACAATCAAAAAGGACTATTCAAACTCTTGAAGATCTATTAAGACTCTGTGTCCTAGATTTCAAAGGGAGTTGGGATAAGTATTTACCATTGGTAGAATTCTCCTACAACAACAGCTATCAGGCAAGTATAGGTGTGGCTCCATTCGAAGCATTGTATGGACGAAAATGTCGCTCTCCAATATGTTGGGATGAGGTGGGTGAAGCAACATTGTTGGGACCCGAGTTGGTACGTATGACTACGAAAAAGATCCAAATGATTCGACAACGTATACAAATGGCACAGGATCGACAAAAGAGTTATGCGGATCTTCATCGAAAGGACGTGGAATTTAGTATTGGGGATCATGTATTGTTGCGTTTTGCTCCATGGAAGGGAGTTACAAGATTTGGAAAAAGAGGAAAGCTCAATCCATGATTTATTGGTCCATTTCAGATTCTTGACCGAGTAGGAAATGTGGCCTATAGACTCGCGTTACCTCCAAGTATGTCTCGTGTTCATAATGTTTTTCATATATCTGTGCTTCGTAAATATGTGAAAGACCCGAACCACGTTATTGAGTTAGAACCGGATGAGATAGCCGAAGACTTAACATATGAAGAGGTACCTATCAAGATCTTGGATAGGAAGGAGCATGTCCTACGTACAAAGGTCATACCATAAGTCAAAGTTTTGTGGAGGAACCATGCTATTGAGGAAATGAAAGCGAGGTATCCTCACCTTTTCGAAACACCAGGTACGTACGTCAATTTTGATGACAAAATTTCATAAGGAGGGGAAGTTGTAAGACCCTAACTTATTATAAATGAAATTAAATTTCCTCTATTTAATATTTTGAAATAGTAAGGGTTGATTTGATTAATATGGTTAGTTATGGGTAAAATGCGCAAATATTCCAAATAAGCAAGTGGTTATAAAATATTTATTTTTATCGGAGAATATTCGTTTGGTCGTGGAATATTCTTACTATCGGGGAATATTCGTATGACGGCGCAGCCTTGTGTGGGCCCCATAACGGAAAGCGATTGGATGAAGAAAACGACAAGTATAAGTTGTTATAAATAACGGCGTAGTTGTTGCCGTTAATACTGCTAAAGTACCTGGTGGTTAAAACATAGTAACATTACCAGTATTGCATTCAATTATTGATTCTTACGTAAGAAGGCACTACTCAATAATTGTTACAAAGAATTATTATTCAATATTTTATTTTATTGATTCAATAATTATTGCGTTGATATTTTATATTATTGTTGTGTCAATAATTGTCACTACACAGTATTTTCATTATCAGATCAATAATTTATATTATTTGAATAATATTATTAGATAACATTATTGGCAATGTCTATAAAGTTCTGTCTAAGGAGAGGTTTGGTCACCTAATTGCGCGTCAGTAAGGAGAAATCCTTATTGGAAAGCCTCCTCTTTCCTAGGAACGGCCTGGTTGCCAATATTGTGATTCTATAATATTATTTGGGAATAATTAATTATTGATTTATATGATAAGGAAAATATTCATTTTATGTGGATATAGATGGAGAAAATTTTAAAGTGACAATTGTTAAAAAATTGATATTTTATCTTTTCTGATAAAATAATTTATTGAAATATATTATTATATTTTAATAATATAATAATGGCGATATTTTTACAATGAATGTGGGATATATGAATATATAAGGAGGAAGAGTATTTTTGTTGCAAAAGTTGTGTAAAACATGTTAAACATGTCTATAGGCCCATTTCTTGACTGAAATTTGATTATAGCCTATAAAATCGCTCGTTTGTGGATTTCGGTCAACTTCTGTTTGGAATTTGGAAAAACTTTCTTCTGCAAAGTTGTAGAGAATGGAATTTCCTATGAAAAGGACATAAGGTTTGAATTTTTCTGATAAAAGGACTATTTATTATGAATTATTGAAGTTCCGAAGTTCTAGAATAATTAATTTTTGGAGTTTAAAATAATTATTTTAAGAAAAACATTTTTTTACACTTGGGTGGGCCCCACATGAATGTTAAGCATGCTGAATTCAATCTTCTTGGTGTGCGTAGAATTTTTTTTAGAAAATATTATTATTTTATTAAATTTTCTGCTTTGGTGTTCTAAGCATTTTCCTATAAATAGGGTGCTTAGATTAGAATTAAAAATCACACAAGAAACTGAAGTTTTCTCTCTCTATATTATCGAGCGTATTCATGTGAGTATTTTGATACTTTGAGTGTTCTTTATATACGGCAAGTTCCTTCAAATGTGATATCGATATTCCAAATGTAAGTACTATTCTTTTTAAGGTAAGGGATGTTATTTTCTTCTTAAATGATATTATTTTCTTCAATATCATTATGCCAAAATATTGGTGAACTTTTTAATCAAATTTGGAACTTTTTGTGTCAGGATTACTATTCACGTAGGCACTATTCACGAATACGGCATTATTCACAGAAAAATTAAATTTTCATTTTTTGTCCAAAATATCTATTATGGATACTAGCTTTGATTGTATCCATATTTTGATCATTCTTGAATTTTACTTCACTACGGTTATTTATAAAGTATTTTTGAACTTGGATTGTTTGAAATACGAATCCTTAATATTTGTTCTTTTGTTTTACTGGATTCGTTTTCTTTAAAATATTTTTCATCATTCTCAGTCCTAAATGATGATATTACTGAATATCTTCGGCCTGTAGTGCAAAGAAGAATGAATTTTTGATGAATATCTTTGGCTTTGTGTAGCAAAAAGATGTACGGTGTTGAGATGAACATGATTTAATCGATGAATATCTTTGGCTTTGTAGTGAAAAGATGAATATTTGATTCAAGATGAATATTGGTTGATGTTACAGGGATAAAATATTGATGATGGACTTTTAAATTCATAGATTATAGTAGATTTCATTCTGTATGTAATTCATCTATGATTATTATTTCCGCTGCGAATATTGATCTGAAACTTGTTGTCTATTGTATTTTATCAGATTTTTCCTTGTTGAAGACTAACGATAATTTGTTCTATATTATCTTAGTCATAATATTCTTTACTGGGCTAGTTGAGCTCACCCTTTTCCTTTTTGTTCCATTTTTCTTCTTAGGAGGCGAGAATGTAGCGAGTACTAGTCGGGATATGAAATGAAGGTCTTAGAAAGTTGTTTTAGTAGTCCTCACTATTTTTGTAAAATAATATATCAATAATTATAATGAGGACTTATTTGAGTGTTGATATTGTCTAGAAGACAATATTTGTATTTAAACTCATAGTTTTCATGTTGTATTAATAAAGTTGTAGTTGTTTCTGTACCATGTTATTGACGACTCAGAATGGGTGTTGTATACCTATTTTGGGGGCATCACAAAAAGTACTGTTGCTGCTGGACTTCCTCATCTATCATTGATCACTACATTGTTCAAGAAGGAAGGTATCCAGTCGGGGCCCGAGGAGATAGCCTCGCCACCGATGACAGTCATTGACCACCTGACTATCAAACGCTACTATGAGTGGGATGGGGCAGAGTCTCATACCAGAGGCAAGGGATACGGGCCACCTAGAGTGCCACCTCCTACATCAGAGGTCGAGCCTTCAAACGTCGCTCTAGACGCCGGCCCAGCTGCACAAGGCCTTTTGGCAGATATCATGGCATCCCTCACCCTTCTGCATCAGAAACAGGACGCCGAGGCACATCGCAGCTGTGGCTCAGAGGCAGGAGATAGCGATGCAGTACCAGGCTAAGCTTGTGAACACTATGCAGAGCATCTACACTGACTATTGTGGCAAGAGCACTGAGTTCATGCCATACCAATTTCCAAAGCCACCTGTCTTCCCACCTCCACCATCACCGCCCGCCGAAGCTGATCAGGACGCAGCTGAGTAGGATGAAGCCGATGCCGCTGCTGAGTGAGCGATCTCCAGGGAAGCCCTCTTGTGTAAAATTTCTTTATATTTAGCAATGAGGGCATTGCTCACCTCAAGTTTGGGGGTGTTTTTGGCTTTTATCTATTTATTTCTGTACTGCCATGTTAGGATTGCCAAACTTTAGTACTTTATTATGTTTTTATTTATCAGTATTGTGGTGCAGTCTTTTGAATTGCGGGATTATGCTTGAATTTTTATCATTATGGATGCCATGAGCTATTTTTGGTTTTATTTATTTATGCTTTGATTATTTTTAGCATGATTGTGGTTTATAGCCATCTTTTTGGGGCTTATACAGATTAGATGCTTGTGCCATATGAATGACATTTTTCACCCTATTTTGAGCTACTATTTAGCAAGGGTGTTATAGTTATTATTATTTTTTGATTATGGCTGATGACAAGCACCAAGTTTTATGGTCTATCTCTTAGAGTCGTGACATGCATGTATGAGTTTGGGGTTTTTCAATTGATAAGTTTAGACTGTTATTGATCTGTCCTTCTAGCAAGCACCAACCAACTGTGTTAACTAGTAATTTTTTTCAAAATTTAGTTTGTGTGTAATGCTTTGAGCATTTGTTCACACTTATAAATTTTCATTTTTCCAAGGTAATAAAAGGTGTAGACGTTTTTACAGTTTTGGATCTTGGATTCGTGCATATTTTGATTAAAAAAAAGAAAAAAAAGAGAAGAATAATTTGTTATTGAAGAGTGATTATCGAAAGTCTTGCAGTGGGTCGAGATGGAGCATAAAACGCACTCGCCCATAAACGCAGGATCGATATTTAGATGGAGCATAAAATGCACTCGCTTTATAATCTTCGGTGCGTAAAGTCTAATTTGGCTTATGTTGATTACGTGGCCTTTTCTGCTCGAGTTACTAGATTCTTAGGGGTGTTCTACACCTAGTGTCCTAAAGTCATCTGGCTTGGGAGTCACTGATCAAAAGCTCATTAATGAGTAGTTCTAATTAGCCTAAGGTAATTAAGGACTGTCCAAGTCAGATTTTACTATCTTCGTACTAGAGTCTTTTGATCCGTTACTGCACTTGTGTCTTATTCTTAATGCCTGTTGAATGTTTAAGTTGCAGAGTGTGCATATTTATATTAACAATCAACTGTGCGAACTTATTTTGAAGCTATGTTTAGTTAAGACGGTTGGTCTCCACACACACACATAGAATGGATCGAATACAGTCTTATGCTTGAAATTGAATGAACCCTTATTCATATCTGTGTTTGCCCTGTTCTCTGGGAGTAGCTTTATGCTTTGAGGCCATGATACTATATTAAAGTTTTATTTGTCTTTCGCGTGTGTTTTACTTTTGTTAATGTGTATTAGATAGTTTACTCGAGGACAAGCAAAGACTTAAGTTTGGGGGTATTTGATGAGTGGAATTTATACCCGCGAATCGGATACTTTATGACTTAAATACTTTTTTGAATCGTAGTTTTTATGTAGTTTTATATGATAATTGTGTTATTGTGTGGCTCGATGAATTCGGAGGCTCTACAAGTACTTTTCCGGCTCTAAAAGGGAAAAATGGTCATTATTTGTACACTCATCATGCCATTGGCCAATGCCAAGCTTATTGGCATGCATGCAATGTGCACACCCCATGGGCCTTGGCGACATCACCTTCACGTCGTGGCGCCCACTAAAGCTTATTAAGCTCATGGCTGCTGTGAGTCTCGTGTATCAGATTCTAATATGAAATGGCAGTAGCCATCTAAAGCTTCAGTGACCTTGACTGCTGGGCCACCTCGGTTCCCAGACAATCAAGGCCGTTCGACCCAAAGAAAAAGAAGGGAAAGGATTTAAGGCAAGAGGGAGGCTACATAACACATATCAGACATCATATATCATATAGAGAGAGAAGAAGTCTAGAGAGTAGTTTAGCTTGGGATTTTATTTTCTTCTGTAATTTCTCTTCCTTTCTTAGATAAATGTTTGTAAATATATATTAGCTAGATTTGGGAGAAGTTTGGGTTTCTTTGGAGCATCAAGGACAGTGATCTACTGCAATTGCAGAGCTTGATTGAGTGAGAATGCTTAGAGATTGAAGGGCCTTGTGGAGTTTCTTCTTATCTATTTATTTTCTACGATTTTGTAATCCATAAATGTTGTCTTTATTGCTACTTGTATTTTATTCAATAGCTATGAACTGAATATTTGCCCTAAGGTTATAATGGAACCACTTGTTATTTAAATTGACTGTCTTATCTCTTTGGTTGGCACCATATGATTTGGTTCGATATATTTATGCTTAATGATTCTCGCTAAGACATTAGCGATGATTTTGGTAATTTACATGATATCGACAGAAGAATTGTAGATTTATACCTGAATATATTGGCATGTGATTGTGGGTTTCGACTGCATAAGTTGTGCGTAGAATAGACATATATCTGTGCACCACGTGCGACCTAATTGAGAGCTTTTGCTTAAATCCTTGTTCTGATCAATTCGCATAGACATATGTAGGATTGTATCTAGCTTGGGGGTTCTTTTCTGTTCTATTCCCTATCGGGTGGATCTGGAAAGGATATGTTCGTACATACCTCGACAGAGGTGTATGAGCACTTATGTGTTCTCGGTCGACAAATTGTCGTGACCATTTATAGACCATAGAGAGAAGGGTAGCTAGTTTGATGAAATATAGCACACCGTGTGTTAACGGAGAATGCTGAGTGGGGTGAAGTTATAACCTTAGCTTGTTATTCCTTAGATTACCATTCGTTATCCATTTACTTGCTTTGATAATTAGTTATGCTTAGATTAATCACTCTTCAATTTATTCTTTGTTCAAATAAGACTTTAGCGATATAAAGTCGATTATTTAGTAAATATTAGTGATAGTTCCTCGTAGATACGACATTCCACTTATCATTTGTATTACTTGTTAGGACCGCTGTGATATGCTGGCGTGTTCGATGATCGGTTTTCCGACCAACAAAGACTCGTAAAGTAAAGTCGATTATGGTGGGACATATCGGCCTAGGTTTTAGGGATGTACACATCATGTATGGTCGAAGAGGTGGGCATCTTTGTCTGGTCACCCCCGATATACTCCTCCCCCCACCCCTGACATCCACATTATACAATTCATAGAGGTGGTCCCAACCCTCTTTCATGAGTTTGTATTCGGGTGGAAAATCTTGGTTGAGCTTGAAGAATTTGTCCAAGAGGGATTTCACGCCCTCAATCTATGCAAAAAAAATATAAAAATAAGAAGACAAACAAAATATATTAGCATCAAAGAATACAATATATTATATTAATTAAACAAATAATAGATTATATCAACTGAATAATTTATAAAAAACTTTAACTTGCTTACCATGCTAACCATATATTGTTGATTATATACAAACTGAGGCTCGTAGGAAGTATTTGGATCTCCTTCGCGTCGAGGGCAGTGCAATTGTCGTCGGGTAATCTTATTATACCATTTGAAATACGTATCCATGGGGATAGTTTCTGCAGCCTCCATTTTTGTCCCTCAAAATGGTCCATATATATCTCCCATTACACAATGTATTCCCTTCTCATTTCCATGTAATCCTCCAGCTCAAATTTCTATTTCGTGGGTTCTCTTAATAAATCATATGTCTTTCAGCCAGGGACAAAATGCCTTGTACATGCCTATATTGCCTCATTACTCAGTCGAGCATTTGATACTCGACAATATCAAAATAAATCAATGGGACCCAACCGGATCCTTTCATTTTAGCCTCATAGTTATACCCCATCCAATATTTACCCCATTGCTGGTATGGCCGCCATGCTACCTCCCACTTAGGCTGCTTCTTAAATTAGCCCCGATAGAAAGATAGATTATGATGGGGATCTTGCCGCCTATCAAAATATTGATGTTTGACAAAGTATGCTCAGGTCGTTGCTCTAGGGACCCAAGATAAAGAATTTTCTAGGGTTAGGCCTTCCAACTGACCAAATTTGTAATAAGGTGACACAAGCTTTGACATATTTACTCTTTCTCCTAATAGCTGTGTACAGACCCCTGTATAAATATGCCAAACATACGTGGAAATCTTATTTGAATTATTAACAAAATATATATAAATTATTTCTTGACCTAGTGGGAAATAAAATCGCCCTGCATGTCCAAAGGAGGTATGCCTTTGTATAACGCCCAACCACATTCCTACTTGCATATTTTGGGCACTTAGAAAAATTTTTGTGCAACCTTACTAGGGAAATACCACGTCTTTTTTTACACTATTCCATTCCCCATCCATTTCATTAACAAAAAATTTCCTAAAATAACTCAATGGGGCATCAAATAGCAGACAAGTTAAGGAATTTCCCAATAACGACAAGCGAAAAATAAAATGGACATCCTTCAATGTTATTGTTATTTTACCACACTTCATATGAAATATATTTGTCTCCAGTCGCCATCTCTCAATTAGGGAAGATACAAGACTGGCATCCATTTTAGTGATTACTATTGGATAACTAAACACCCCAAACCCCTACCCTTTTAATAGTTTTTTTTATAGGTTGGTCAGTTCCCATTTATCATATATAATTGTAGTCATTTGGGTTGACATTATTGTACCCCTATCAACCCCATTTCATACATCCTCCGAAACATGACTTTCTTAATAAAAAAGGACACTACAATCAATGGGTCAGGTGAAAGTAGTATGCATACAAATCAATCATGTTTGATGAGAAAGAATATACTTTATAACAATCTTATTCATTTATTAATAAAAGTATTCATTTATTAAAGGCTTTAATTTATCTACATGGTGCTGTTATATTTAATATGTGATAAACCCATAGTTTTGAGCAATGTTTTTAGAATCATGATGATGATCATGCTAGTGAGATCTAAATTCTTAGATAGCTTAAAACTAAAATTGTTCCCAATCATTGGATTACTAAAAAGAGGATTAGTGAATCCGAATAGATTGGTACATACGTTGCTTGCTCATTGGATGAGGATGATTGATCTCATGATCATTTGTGTGGAGACACCAAAGCAAGTATGTAGGTGCTTATTGGAGAATAAGTTCACTGAACGTGACTCGCTAATGAAATTTTACTTGTCTGTCAATAGGAATTCATATAGTAATAGTAGTACAAGTGATCCTTATGCTTGAGATCATCATAGTATCTTGTGTATGATAAGTTATACTTTGACATGTCCCTTAAGACCCGTAGTGTATATCAAAGGGTATGATTGGGTATAATAAGTTGTGCATTAAGATAATGAATGATCAATAAAGAATCTACCGCTTCTAGTAAAAGGAGAGAATGTCCTATGTGATTCGATAAATGACAACCCAGGAATCCTTGGCCAATGTGGAATGAAATTAGAAAGGAGTTTTTAATTTACATTATTTGGAGTTGTACATTTGTGAATCGAAATACATGTAATTAAATAAAATAAGACTTGACAGTAATTTTATGTCTTATATTTAATTTAAACATTGTATAGTACGGTAACTATTTATTTAAAGGTTCTTTTATGATTAATGTTGAAATGTATATTATCTGAAAAGTCATTGATCACTAAGGATGCTTATTCTTAATGTAGAATAAATATTATTTATTTAAATAAATTAATAGTTTAATTTATTTATTTAAATAAGATTAGAATTATTTTAATTGATTTATTCACAACCAGGTTTAATATGGAGAACCTAAAGGGTCACAACATAAAAGGAAAAAAAAATATTTATTTAAGAAGTAAATGATATAATCATAATAAGAAGTTAAGTATATTTAATTTAATCTATGGTGATAGGATAAATTAAATAAATTAATATTTATTATTTAATATTTTAAAAATATTAAATATAAATTAATAAGATGAGTCTTATTATTATTAGTTTAATTCCTAAAGGAGTTTAGGAATTAATTAATAAAAGTACTCTCATTTATTCCTAATGGGATTAGGAGCCTAATTAATTAAAGGAGTTTAATTAATTAAATCAAAACTCTAATTTTAAATTGTTTAGGAGGGTTGCCTACATCTATAAATAAGAAACTCTTATTATGGATTATGGTTACACTAGCAATTCTAAGAGTTGAGAGAGTACACATATTCTATAGAGATAGAATTAGGGTTTAGCCAAACACCCATCTTCTTGAATATTTGTTCTTCCTTGGTGGGTCACCTCTAGAGGCTAAACGCTTGGGTGGCTAACGTTGATCAAAGGAAGGAACAAAACCCAATTGATTCAAGTTGAACGTGAAAAAGAATTAAAGGTGACCTCGTACCTGAGTAAGCTAGTTTCTACAAGAATATGAATCCGATCTTCATTTCTTTTCTATTAGATTGATAATTTAGCACAAAGCATGATCATGGTGATGGTTTGTATGAAAAATTTTATAAACTCCCTTTTATCGTGCTTCTGTTACGTTTATATGATTTGATTGCATGATCACGCTATATACAACCCTAACAGTGGTATCAAAGCCTAACTTTGTGATAATTATTGATTTATGATTCCATGTATGAATTGAAATGAGATTAGCTCAAATTTTTGGGCAAACAAAAAAAAAAATTTGGTTACTAACTACAGACACGCAATGACCGCATCCTCCCTCGTTAGATTCTTGGCAGCTGCGCCCATCCTCGGTAAATTTGGTTCTGGCCTTACAGAGCGGCCTCGCCGCGTCCCAGTTGTAACGATCGAGAATTTTTATATGTAATTTAAAATATTTATTGAATTAAATAAATATTTTAGTTAATGTGATTATTGGTTAAATAAATATTTGATTGATTTATTTATTTAAATAATTCATGAAATGTTGAATAATTATAATGGTGTTCTAATTTAATTAGAGGTTTACTAATTTATTAAATAAAATTATAATTTATAATGAAAATTATAATTATGTAGCAATTTGATTTATGTGGCAATTTGATTTAATAGGTTGATGATTACTTTAATTAAATTGAATTTGAATATTAGAATTTAATTAAATAAAGTGTGACAATTAAACTATAGAGTAAATGAGTTATTAAAATAAATTAAAAGTGGTTTTAATTTAGTTTTACCAAACAAAGCCTTATGACTTTTGAATTCTTATTTTAATTTAGTTTTTGCTAAACAAACCTTAGTGACTTTTGAATTTAAAAAAAAATTAACTGACATCCATTATATTTGTAATAATCCAAAATTTTTATATGTAATTTCAAATATTTATTGAATTAAATAAATATTTTTGTTGTTGTATAGTTATTATTAAATAAATATTTGTTTAATTTTATTATTTGTTAGTTAAATAAATAATTCATGAGTTGTAGGGAATTAACTTGATTAAGTATAATATGTTAATTGAGTTGATGTTAGGTAATTTTGTATGTTGAAGTTAATTAAATTAAAATAGTGATGAATTAATTATTATGTGATAATATTCTAATTTAATTGATGAATTAATTATTATGTGACAATATTCTAATTTAATTTAATAATTAAATTAGAGAGTTAATAAGGATTAAATGAATTATTATAATGTTGTTTTAATTTAATTTAGTGATTAAAGAAAGTGATGTACTAATTTATTAAATAAAATTATAATGAAATTATAATTTTGTGGCAATTTGATAATGTGGCATTATGATTTAATAAGTTATTGTTAGCTTTAATTTAATTAAATTTGATATGAGAATTTAATTAAATAATGTGTGACAATAAACTATATATTAAGTAAGTTATTAAAATAAGCTAAAAGGAGTTTTAATTTAATTTTACCAAACAAGGCTTAAGGCTTTTAAATCTTTATTTTAAATTAGTTTTGCCAAACAAGCCTTTGTGGCTTTAGAATTTTAAAAAATATATAACTGATATGTATTAAGTATAGTTATTATTATATTGTCAGTTTTTTATATGTAATAATATGTATTAGTTATAATATATCAATTGTATTGCGTATAGTTAGATAAGAGAGAAAGAAACAGAGAAGAGAAAGAAGAAAAACACAGAGAGAAAAGAGAGAAAAGAGAAAAGAGAGAAGGAAGAAGAGAAGTTATGTGATTTTTAGTGCCAAGGAAGGAGGAGAGTCTAATTCTTATCTTCTAGCTAACCTAAGCAAGCAACCAAAGGTGTAATCTTACCTTCTAAAGTTAGTTTTCTTTTTGTTTGAGAAGTTCTTTGTAGAATTTATATTGATGATTAATTGTTGGTTATATGGTTTGTGTAAGTTAATTTGTATATATAAACTACTTTATATGATTTATATATGATTTGGAGTAATTTAATCCATGCAGTATGTTTAATATGAAGAAAATCATATTACTGTAAGTTATAGTGATATATGTATGATATGGCTTATTTTAGAATCAAAATTGATGCTCCATTTATAATATAAAGTGAAAATTAATTTTTGATTGTGTAAATATATGAAGAAATGAAAACAATGGGTTTTAAACAAACTGTTTTGGTTGAAAAATGAATTTACAATGATTAATTTCACTAAGAATGTGAAAAAGTGAAGAAATAGCAAAAATAATATAATTTGGAGGTGTTAATTTGTTGTTTATGTTATTTATATGGTTAGAAACATGTTAAAAATATTAGTTGTTGTTTATGTAAAGTTTATACTACTTGGGTAAGTTAAAATAGTTGTTAGAAAGTAGCTTTTAGGCCTATTTGGCTTTGTTCTGTGTTATTCATGATTGGAACGACATGGAATCTATCGCGGCACTCTGGTGACCGACTCAGAAGATTCAGTGACTGTGGCCTTACCAAAGGTGCAACACACCGATCTAAGGCCTAAGTTGGTAGCGGATAGTATGAGACCAATAACAAATGCACTTGGGTCTTCATCTAAACCGGGAGCTGCGCAACACTAGTTAGTAGTTTGCCCAAAAATTTGATTTTTAATATACAACTCTGTAAATGTTAATGTAGCCTAATCTTATGACTATAAATGTGAGTAATCATGTTATATGATGAAAGAGCAGATTGTGGTGTTGTTATAATATCAAATATGTAGATTATCATTAGTAATTAATGAGTTATGTGGTAATTGAAATTAGTGTTAATAAAATTAGAAGTGTGGTTTAACCATATGGTTAAACCTAAGACTAGGAGTTGTAAATGAAATAGATATTCTGTTATGTAACGTGATCATATAGTAACTAATTATGTCATGATGATATGTGTATAGGATATTGAGAATTAAGTGGTATTGTTTAGCTTACACGTAAGGCAAGTTCTCTAACCCTTACTTTATTTGAGAAAGTTTCCGAACCTTACTCTTATTTAAACAAGTTCTATAACCCTAATCTCTATTTGAGCTTATCCTACCTTATTTATAATTATGCAAGTTTGTTATCCTGTTTTGATATAAATAACGCAAGTTCTTAGTACTGTTTCCTTATTGAAGAATGTAACATTAGCTTACCATTTTTGTTCAAGCAAGATTTATTATATCTTTTTAATGCTTTGAGCTTTATTCTTAAAGCATGACTTAGATATTTTACAATATTCATTTATGGTTCATAACTACTCTATAACATGTCGTTGTTGAACCCTCGCATTGTCATTAAAATTTTGATTCAACTAATCCTTAGTTGATGTACGTTGAACTCTAAATTACTCTTGAAACTTATCCAAACCAAACTTCCTTTGGTGCGGACTCGTATATTAAAACTGAGATGAACAACCCTATTATAGGGGATTATTTACGTGGAAGCGTTTAGATGTTTGTGCACAATACATGGTACGAAGGGCTGATCACCCTAAGTAGTGGAGTCCCAATAGTCTAATGATTGTTAAGGTTGAAGTTGAAAAATACTTATAACCTAAGACATAGTTCTTGGTCTTGTGACCCTCAGATGATTTTCAGTATCAGTTCTTGATGATCGATAATAGGAAATGTTATCCAATTTAATTGAGTTTATTCATTTCCAGATATTATGTTCTTTTAAGTAAGCATTTGTTTTGCTCACTCTTGCATATATATAACCATTGCGGCTAAAGTTGAAAAGGTGGACGAGCCAACCACTAGCAAAGGAAAAGGCAAGATGAACAAGTGTTGAAGACTTGTTAATTTGTTGAAAATTATGTTTTCAAACTTAATTTTAATTATGAGATGAAATTAATTATTTTTTCGCATTTGATGAATGTTTTAATGTTAGATGACCTGGGATTTATTGGATTTAATTATGTAACCCTTTAATGGGAAGATTTATTGCTTACATTTTTATTAAGTTTGGGTAGTTAGAAATGAATGTTTGGACAGTGAACACCAAATCCTATGGGAATAGAGTACCTAGATTTGGGGGTGTCACAATATTACTTATTAAATATATGATATACATTTATATATATATATATATATATATATATTATATGTATATCAATTTATATGTTTTTACGTTAAGTTTAGAAGAAGAGAAAAACAAAGAAGAGAGAGAGAGAGAGAACTCTAGAGAGAATTTGAGAGGAAATTGGAAGAAGAGGGGGATTATCAAAGCAATTTGTTATCATCTAACAAAGCTAAACAAGGAATCAAATGTATAATTTTAGTTTTTATAAGTTTTAGTTCTTGTTTTGATTAAAAGTTCTTTGTAAAATTTATATTGATGATTAAGTGTTGAATAAATGGTTTTTATATGTTAATTTGTGTATATAAACTGTTTTTATGTGATTTGTATATGATTTAGAGTTGATTAATCCATGAAAACATTGATAGAGTACTATTCATTGATAGAGTACTATTCATTTTTGAAGAGCCTATTCATTGGTAGTTATTATTACTATTCTCCTGTTGATTCATTGTTATATCTAGTGAGCATTTGTTTTGCTCACTCTTGCTTAAATATAATTGTTGCAGCTAAAGTTGAGAAGGTAGATGAGCCTTCAACTAGCAAAGGAAAAGGAAAAAATGTACAAGTGATGAAGACTTGTAATTTTCATTTATTGTTATGATGATAGACTTTTAATTATTGATGTGACGTAATAATTTTATTCCCGCACTTATATGATGATTAAGGTTAGACAACCTGGGAAGATTCTTATTTAATGATGTAACCCTATTTAAAGGGAGGATTTATGATTTAATTTTATTATACTTGGGTAGATAGATATGAATGATTGGATAGTGAACACCAAATCTTATGAGAATGAAGTACTTAGATATGGGGGTGTCACAATATCTGTTTTATTTCAGTATATTTTTGCTATGCAGACTATTTATATGATATCATGTGAGCCTAGGAGCCACGTGATCTATGATCCAGTTGGCGGATCTAGATCTGGTTCCCATGATGGACCTTTTTCAGTTGTATAGCTAGCTTGCAAATTTTGTAATTGTAAATATAGGACCTTAAAACGGTTATCCGGATTTAAGGTCCCAAATATTGAGCAACAAACCTAGGGTCCAACAGGTAAAGAGGTTATTATACAGGCTGGTCTGCAGTCCACCTAACCCCTACTTGACGACACAGACCACAGATCAGAGACGGATGTGGCGGCCCTCCTGAAATCGTTCCTCGCAAATAACGCCGGATAGAGAAACTAATGACTTCCCTAATATTGATGTCTAAATCCTTGATAATTGCATATAATAGTAACACCTTTTCTTTTGTCACTTCACTGGTGTGCTGAGATGGCAGGAGTTTCGCACACAAGAAAGCATACCATATCTTTCCATAGTGGCTCAAATCCTTGCTTATAAACAAAGTGCCTCCATTTTTACCCTTCACCCAAGTAGTGTCAGGCTTGCAAATCTCCTTCAATATCTGGTCATAGTTAGGATTACTATCTCGGAATGCTGCATACTAACAAACTACTGGGGCCTTCACATCGTAATACTGATTGATTGCCTCAGCATTAAATGACACCATCTTTCCTCTTACAAATGCTACGAATGGGGATTTGTCCTCGGCGTTTGCATAAAATTCTTTGAAAATGTCACCACTGCTGGTTCCAGCTGATCTGTGAAAGTATCCCGGCCTTGTTCATGAATCTGTCTCCTTATATGCCCATCAAAAGACTCAGGCCTCAATCCTCGCTCCGGTGTGAGTTCTTTCGTGGCCAAATAGTCAAACTTATCCGCTGCCGCGACACTCACAAACTTTCTCTTATCAAAATTCCTAACTTATGGTGACGAGCCCTCGCCCCTTTGTCTCTTTGGATTTTTCAGAGCCACTGTGTTGCATATCAATCAATTCCCCTAAACTTATTCGTTGAGTCGTTTGATCAAACAGTTGGTATGAGTTTGAAGAATGATTACCAATAACTACCCCCAAACTCAGTGTTCACCCCAATTGATAATAGTAAATGCCAAATTTGAATGCTTACCCAAGTTTAGATTATGTGTTGTTGCTAGTTGGGGATGATTTCCAAGTTTAGCACAAACCCTCTTCTAGTCCCTTGTTGCTTGAGTGCTTGACAGAGATGTTGAAACCCTAGTTTGTGAAGAGATGTTCAAATTAGAGATGATTGTTGAAACCCGAAGTGGGTAATATTCAGGAAGGGAGATTGTGGGTCAAAAATGGTGGAGAGTGGGAGTTGAGGAGAGAAATCGTGGGTTAGGACTCGTTTGTTGTGTTTGGAATGGGAGAAGTTTAACTGGGAAAGCATTTTTAAAAAATCTAATTTTCGTGATACTCATGGGGTAGGCCTTGAAGAGGGCGACCCCATTCAAAGCAGTGATTTGTAGCTTAAGGATGCTTGGCAAAAGGAGCCTCAATAGAGCACCCACCGCCATGGAGGGTGTTTCTAGGCTATAATTGCCAACCGGGGCGGGCTTAAAGTTTCTGCAAAAAAAAATTCTTTGTTTTTGACTTTGCTCTGCAAACTTATTAGTTGATTTTCTATTCACACCCATTCTATCTTGCCCTTAGACGCAGCGGCTCTATTAACATTGTTTTCGCCGCTCGATCTAAGTAACGTATCAATCAACATTTAACATGCTTTCCTGTTGTTACACACATCCTTGATACATATAATAATAACAATAAACTATGATCAGAGTAAGCATTATGGTGATCAAGTGACATACTTTTATCAATAACTTCTAACTAACTAACTAGAATCTAACTACTATACGACTTATTACAAAACTTGAATTTAATTACTGAAAACAAAAGTAATAATTGGGTTGCCTCCCATAAAGCGCTTGATTTAGAGTCTTTTAGCATGACTATTTCCTGTTTCATAGCGAATCGACAAAAGTAATTGAGGTTGCCTGGTGATCGAGGTCATCACCCCAATAATGCTTTAAGCGTTATCCATTTACTTTGAAGGTTTCTGTCAGATTCTGGCTACATAATTCAACGGCGCTATGTGGAAATACTGTTTTGATTGTGAATAGTCTCGACCATCTGGATTTAAGTTTCCCGGGGAATAGTCTCAGTCGAGAGTTGGATAATAGCATTGTTTGGCCCGGTTCGAACTTCATGTTCATAATTTCCTGGTCGTGCCACTTCTTGACCTTTTCTTTATACAATTTTGAGTTCTCATATTCTTGCAGGAGGAATTCAACTAACTCATTAAGTTGTAAAAGTCTTTTCTCCCCCGCTGCTGTGAAATCAAAATTTAGCTTCTGTATGGCCCAATATGCTTTATGCTCAAGTTCGACTGGGAGGTGACATGTTTTTACATAGACGAGCTGATACAGAGACATACCAATCGGTGTCTTGTATGTTGTGCAATAGGCCCATAAAGCGTCATCCAATTTTAGAGACCAATCATTTCAGTCCGGGTTCACTATTTTTTCCAAAATCCTCTTCACCTCTTTATTCGATACTTCTGTTTGGCCACTAGTTTGGGGGTGATAAGCAGTAGTAATTCTATGGTTTATAATTGCTCTTCGGGTGCTAAATCTTGTGAAGATATTCTTTTACAGAAATTTTAAGACAACTTTGGTATCATTCGTCGGGAGTGCTACAGCTTCAACCCACTCAGACGCGTAGTCTACTGCTAACTAAATATGCAAATTGTTGTATGAAGGCGAAAAAGGTCCCATGAAATTGATTCCCTATATATTAAAAACTTCCATTTCTAGAATCATGTTGAGTGACATCTCATTCTGTTTGGAAATGTTGCCCACCCTTTGACATCGATCACAATTTTTCACAAACTGACGTGCGTCTTTGAACAAGGTGGGCCAATAAAATCCTGCTTGTAGTGCTTTGGCGGCCGTTCTTTCACTTCCATTGTGTCCCTCTTATAAGGATACGTGGCATACGTGCAAGATATTGTCCACTTCGCTTTGTGGCACGCACCGTCGAATCATCTTATCTGCACACTATCTAAACAAAAATGGCTCATCCCACATATACCATTTAACATCATGTAAGAATTTCTTCTTTTGCTGACGTGTCAAGTTTGGAGAAAGGAAATACATCACCAAATAGTTGGCAAAATATGCATACCATGGGAATTCGGAACTAATCCCAAACAACTTTTTGTCCGGAAATGATTCATTGATCAACACTTTATATGCCGTGTCTTGGTCTGGATTCTCCAATCTCGAAATGTGGTCAGCCACCTGATTTTCTGTCCCTTTCCTATCTTTGATTTCTAAGTCAAATTCTTGAAGGAGTAGAATCCAGCGAATCAGTCTAGGCTTTACGTCTTTCTTGGAAATTAAGTACCTTATAGCCGAATGGTCAGTATAAACTACAACCTTTGTTCCAATCAAATATGAGCAAAGTTTATCAAAGGCATACACGACCGTAAGTAATTCTTTCTCGGTGGTTGTGTAATTGAGCTGAGCATTTGTCAGAGTTTTACTCACGTAGTAGATGTTGAGTAAATTCTAGATACGCTCAACACACAAGTGTACGTGGTCAACAAGTAATATAATGATTAATAGAGTATCGTTCCCACAGAGACAAGTATGAAATTTAATCTAACAATTACCAGTTTTATATTATTTCAATTTTATTAAACTATTCAAATTAATTATGGCAAATAATGAAATAAACTAATATTAAAAATCAACACAAGTCATCACAACTAATAACCCTAATTTCAATCAGATAATGGAGAATTAGGCTTACAACTTCACTTTAAGTTTCACTCACATTATCACTCTTTTTTCCAATTTAATTTACTATCTTAGTTCATTAATCAAGAACACTCAAGTAGAATTAGCAATCTCTCGACGCACTAACATCGTATTAACTCAAATCCATAATTTGATAGAATTAAGTCAAATACCCTAATTAACTAATTCACTATATCTCTGTGTGAATTAAAATCTATTAGGATTTAAATTCCAAGTTCTTTATTAATTACATGCGATGCTAAGTATATAGAGATCCTAAACATACATCAAGAGTTCCATCAAAACACAGAATTCAAGAACACATGTTATTGTGATTAGGTCTAGATTCATACATCATCTCTCGAGTCCATACAAATCCACATAAAATTGACGATCAAGAAATTCATAAATTAAGTATAAATCACAATAGATGAACTGAATTGATAGTTTTATTAAACTGAAATTAAAGCATAACAATCATCATTTAACATTAAAGATCCATTGAAAGCCTAAATAAGAATCTAGTTCATTATAGATAAATTAAAAACTGAATAAAGTAAAGAATTCATCATCCCAATTACAAAATTCGAATTGAAAGACTAAGAATAGTAATACACTGATAGACATGTAATTAATACATTTTAATATTCTCATATTTATTATTTTATATGCTTATTTTATTTAACTAATACATTTTATTTTGTTTTGTAGGAGATAACATTTGTAGCAAATAAAGGATTTATATCTAACCTTTAAAGATGAACAAGGACTCTTAGAGGATTACCATATAGAGATGGAAGTCAAGAAGGAAAGAAGAGATTGAAGGGAATAAAACTATCCAAGTTCAATGAACCTAAATTAGGACACAAATGTATTCTCCCTATAAATAAGTCTTTTGTTTTAGAGAGAAGGACGACTTGTTATTTTCTTTTCCTTAGTTTTTCACTGGAGTAGAAGGGAGTAAGATAGTTAGAGTTTGTCTTTTCTCTTATTCCAATCACGTGTGGTACTACTGTTAGGGAGTATTTATAACTTTCTTTTATTTATATAATAGAAATTCTCTTTTTAATTATTGTTCTTATTTCATGCGAATAGTAGTACTAATATTATTTGTCTTTGTTTTTAATTCCATGGCTAGCTAAATTTCTAATACCTAAGATTATGATGAAACTAAGTATTTCATAATAATATTTTCTTTTCGTTTCAAAATTAATGCCTAATTATTTTCACCTTCATATTTTCCTCCGCATAAATTGCATATGATTTTTATATTGATTGCAAGGTTTTGAGAAGTTGTAGTTAATCTGTGAATTTTTCGTAACTTATGATTGCCCATATTAATTATATGAATCATTATTTTTAAAGGGAAGTGAAAATAATTTGGGAATTGATTTAGGAAATAAGAAATTATTTATTATGTTAATATTTGGTGGATTCTAATTCTTAGATATCTTTTCTCATTAATAGTTTTCGTCATTAATTAATAGTTTGCATAATTTAGTTAATAAATCTTCTCCACCATTTTTGTTTCTAATTTGCCTAAAATATTAATTAAGGATATATTAAAGAATTGATCTAGTCTCTATAGTTCGACCTGCACTTGCCAAATCTACAATAGATGTTGTGCACTTGCAGTACATATTTTTAACTCATCAAGTTTTTGGCGCCGTTGGCGGGGACTAGAATTAATTTTTTTTATTCCTTAATTTTTATTTATTCGAATTAGTTTTAACTCAAATTTTATTTTATTTTTAAATATTTTTTCATTTTTCAGGATTATTGAAGTGGATCGAAGGAGCAAAAAGATAAAGATTTTGTTTCTGCGCTTTCTTCGATACTTCGTATCTCCAATTTTTTTTAAAAAAAATAATAAAAAATAGTAGTTTAGTTTTTTTGTTTTTTTAATATTTTTTTATTTGCCGCATTCATGCATTCACTCACGTAGAGCACATCCTGTTAGCTTTTTATTTTTTATTTTTTGTCAAATATAAACTGTGGTGATTGCTGGAGGATTGAGGTACGTCAAAATTTCTCCTTCTTTCGTAATTCACATAGGTTTAGGACACTTTATTTGTTTATATTATTTTTTATTTGTGCATTTTCATATTTAATCTAACATTAAGGGCACAACCTGTAACAAGATAAGGTGGGATTTCATCACCCTTCCTTGGCCCACAAACAACCCAATTTACATTTTGCATGACCATGACCTAATAAAATCAAGTAGACGTTGGCCCTTAGGACTCTCGAGCTCAATTAGGACAAGAAACTCCAGGAGGAGTCTGAATTTTAAATTAATTAAACTACTGGTGTCTAGGCAAGTGGTTCAAAAGGTATACGCCTAAAGATTGTGTGGTTATTCAATTAGTCACCGTATCTACGGAGAGACTCCCACATTTCTTACACTTACCTGACAAGTGGTATGATTAATTTCGAATTTGGTGGACCTTGCGGTGTAACTTGGAACACTTAGGAGCTGTTTAGATTTTATTTAGGTTAACCTTAGAAGTAATTTTTTTTTAAAAAAATTTAATTTTTACTTTTTTGTTTTTTTGTGCTTATCTAATTATTTGCTAACTATTGTATGCAAAAAGTGTGGATTAGGGACAAAACATCCCGATTAGTGAGAAAACTTGATTTTTCGGATTTTACTTTAAAAGATCTCACTTTAAGAAAAATGGAGGGCCCCCAAACTGTTTCTTTAAGGGATCGATGTTATCCTTCCCGCTTTGCCCAACCTTCATGTATTAGTCTATCACCGGTAACTGGTAACAATTTTGAACTTAAGCCACATTTTATAAATATGTTACCTAGGTTTACGAGGATAGAAGATGCATATTCATTTATTCAGGAATTTGAGGAAGTTTGTGCCTTAATGAAAATTCAACAATTATTTGATGACTCAATTAGGCTAAGATTTATAACATTTGCTTTAAAAGATAATGCTAAAAAGTGGTTATATAGCCTACCAAATAATTCCATATCAACTTGGGAGGGATTTGTCGTTACATTTCTAAAAAAATATTTTTCAAATCATAAAACTACTAAAATTAGGACTGCAATTCATCAATTTTGCCAACTTAAAAAAGAGTCCTTTTGGAAATATTTTGATAGATTTAAAAATTTGTTATCCCAGTTCCCACACCACAGAATTGAGAAATGGAGATTGCGTCAAATTGCTTACAAAGGTTTTGACTATCCCACTAAAACAATGTTAGAGTCAATGTGTCAAGGGGATTTTTTGAATAATGATGAGAAAAAGGCTTGGGGGTTTTTAGAAGACTTAGCAGAAAAAATCATGCAATGGGAAACCACCCGAGAGATAGATAAACCTAGTTCATCTAGGGGTGAACAATTCACAATTCAATTGCTACCGAAGTTAAGTTGGCTAGTGTACTTAAAAGACTTGAAGATTTAGAAACTAGGGGACAATCACACGAGAACCAAGGCTCAACACCAACACCTTTGTGTCTAAGGTGTAATTCACCAAGCCATGTGATTGAGGAATGTTCTAGAGTCGTGCCCCAATTTGAAGAATATGAACAAGTCAATGCAATGTTTCAACGACCTAGGAATGACCCATTTGCACCCACTTATAATCCTGGTTGGAGAAATCATCCTAATTTTGCATGGAACCAAGGACCCTACCCTAATAACTATTCAAATCAGGTCAATTAGTCTCTAAATCAATATTTTCAACCTTACCAAAAGACAAATTCTGGTCCGTACCAAAATTCAAATCCAGCACCTCAATATCCACCAGGTTTTTCTAATGAAACTGAGAGGAGACTTAGCACCTTAGAGAAGAGTGTGGAAACTTTAATAAAATCTCAGCAAAGCATTAACCAAGCCTTATCTCGCCTAGAAATCCAAATGAGTCAATTGGCCACTAAAGTTAGTGAAAGAGAGAAGGGTAAGCTTCCCAGTCAACCTGAGACCAATCCCAAATTTCCAGTCCCTACTCAAAAACCTTATCATGTTAATTCACTTGAAAACAACCAAGTCAATCATGTGAATTCTTTAATCTCTTTAAGGTCTGGAAATTATTTTAATGATCATGCTGGCATTGATAATGAAGAAGAGAAAAAAATTAAATGTTGAATCTAATGATCCATCTTCAAAGTCAACCCAGCCTGAAAATCCCACAAACTCTGAGTCAGTAGGCCCATCCACTAAGCATGTTTCAAAACATGATTCAACCACACCTTATGAGTCGACTGAAAAAGTCTTCAAACCAAAAGCCTCATTCCCTCAAAGACTTATTTCAAACAAGTAGTCAGCCCAGTTGGACAAAATTCTAGAAGTGTTCAAACAAGTGAAAATTAACATTTCTCTTCTTGATACCATTCAACAAGTTCCCTCACATATTAAATGTCTAAAAGATTTTTTCACACATAAAAGAACCACTCATGTTCCTAAGAAAGCTTTTCTAACAACCCATGTTAGTTCTATCTTGTCATGTTAAGTCCCTGTGAAGTATAAGGACCCCGGTTGTCCTACTATTTCATGCATCATAGGTGACACATTAATTGAAAAAGCTTTGCCTTATTTAGGAGCTAGTGTGAACTTGTTACCATTTTCTGTGTACAAAACCTTAGGCTTGGGAGAGTTGAAAAAGACAAGTGTCACACTCCAACTAGTTAACCATTCCGTTAAAGTGCCAAAAGGAATAGTTGAAGATGTACTCATTAAGGTTGGTGATTTTGTCTTCCCTGTTGATTTTGTTATCCTTGAAACCCAGCCTGTTGTTAATCCCAAGGGTCAAATTCCTGTCATTTTAGGTAAACCATTTCTAGCAACTTCTAATGCGTTAATCAATTGTAGAAATGGACTAATGAAATTGACATTTGGAAACATGACAATTGATTTAAATATGTTTAATGTGGGAAAGCAACCTAATGATTTTTCTGACCAACCCGTTGAATTGAACATGATTTAGGAAATGTCTGACAATGAACTTACGGGAGAAGACGAAATTTTTATTTTTTGTCTAAATTATTTTGGTCAAAATTGGGATGAAACAGAATATGTAAATGAGTTTAATGAAATGTTAGAGTCATCAACATCAATGTCTTACTCTAAATGGGAACCCGTGACTGAGCCATTCTTTCAATCTTCAGAATCTCTTAAAAAGAGTCCACCAGAGTTAGAACTCAAACCTCTGCCTGATAATCTTAAATATGCCTATTTAGGTCCCTCCAAAACTCTTCCTGTGATAATTACTTCCGATTTAACAAACACACAGGAGGAAGAGTTATTGACCATCTTGAGAGAAAATAAGGAAGCCATAGGATGGAGTATAACTGATATTAAGGGGATCAGTCCAACCATTGTCCAACATAGGATCCACTTAATAGAAGATGCTAACTTGTGAGAGACCCACAAAGGCGGTTAAACTCGGTTCTAAAAGAGGTTGTTAAGAAAGAAATTCTTAAGTGTCTAGATAATGGGATCATTTATCCCATTTCTGATAGCTCGTGGGTAAGTCCTATTCAGGTCGTACCTAAAAAGTCTGGCTTAACTGTGGTTCAAAATGAAGCTAATGAGTTAGTTCCTACTCGTGTCTAATCTGGTTGGAGGGTTTGCATAGGCTATAGAAAACTCAATGCTGCCACAAGAAAGGATCATTTTCCTTTATCCTTCATAGACCAAATTCTAGAAAGATTAGCTGGTCATGCTTACTATTGTTTCCTTGATGGTTACTCAGGCTACTTTCAATTTCCTATAGCCCTAGAAGACCAAAAAAAGACCACATTCATTTGTCCTTATGGAACCTTTGTATATCGTCGTCTACCCTTTGGGCTATGTAGTGCCCCTGCCACCTTTCAAAGATGCATGATGAGCATTTTTTCTGACATGGTAGAGAAATTCCTAGAAATTTTCATAAATAATTTTTCCATATTTGGGTCTACATTTCATGAATGCCTTCACCACCTTGACTTAGTTCTAAAGAGATGTAAAGAAACAAACTTAATCCTAAATTGGGAAAAAATATCATTTCATGGTAAAAAAAAAAAGGAATTGTTGTAAGACCCCAACTTATTATAAATAAAATTGAATTTCTCTATTTATTATCTTGAAATAATAAGATGATAATTTGATATAATACTTTGGTTATGGGTGAAATGTGCAAAATTTACAAAATAAGCAAGCGGTTATAAAATATTCATTTTTGTCGAGGAATATTCGTTTGGTCGTGGAATATTCTTGTTGTCGGGGAATATTCGTACGACGGCACAACTATTTGTGGGCCCCATAACAGAATAACTGTCGGATGAAGAAAATGACAAGTTTGAGTTCTTATAAATAACGGCATAGTTGTTACCATTAACATTTGTTGGAATATTCGGTGGTTAAAAATACGATGTCTGGCGTGGTTGCACAAAGAAGCTTTACACAAGATTACAAGTATTTTGAATTATTGATTCTTACATAAGAAGGCAATTACTCAATAATTGTTATATAATTAATTATCATTTAATATTTTATTTTATTGATTCAATAATTGCTACGTTGATATTTTATATTATTGTTGTTTCAATAATTATCCTTCGCACAAAGATTTCCCATTACCGGATCAATAATTCATATTATTTGAATAATATTATTAGATAGCATTATTGGCAATGTCTAGAAAGTTCATCGAGGAGAGGTTTGGTCACCTAATCATGCGTGCAGAAGAAGAAATCCTTATCGGAAAGCCCCCCTTTCCTGGGAACGGCGTGGTTGTCATTATTGTGATTCTGTAATATTATTTGTGAATAATTATTTATTGATTTATATGATAAGGAAATATTTATTTTATGTGGATATAAATGATGGATATATCTTATGTGGTTGTAAATGAAGGAATTAAAGCTGAGGTATTTTATCAGTATTTTGTCGAAATGAAGAACAAAATATGAGATTTTCTAAATTTATAATTTTGGTGGAAAATTCTAGAATGAGTAGGCCCCACCTGTGGTTGGTGAGAAATGTGCTCAAATTTTATTTCAAATGTGGTGGGTGGCAATAGTAGCAGGTCAAGTCTATTTCGGCGTGCTAGCATTTTCCTATAAATAGGTGCTTAGGTTAGAATTGAAAATCACACCAGAAACATAAGCTTTCTCTCTCTATATTATCGAGTGTATTTTTGTGAGTATTTAGATACTTTGAGAGTTTCTATTCAGTGCAAGTTGCCCTCAACATCATATCTGATATTCCATTCAGAAGTACTGTTCTTTTACGGTAAGGGATGTTATTTTCTTCTTAAATGATATTATTTTCTTCAATATCATTATGCTGAGATATTGTTATGAATTTTATTGTGAAATTTCTACCTTTTTGTGTCGGGGTTACTATTCACGTATATGGCACTATTCAAGTATATAACACTATTCACCGAAAAATAAAAATTTTCCTTTTTGTCCAAGATGTCTTTTATGGTTACTATCTTTGATTGTATCCATGTTTTGATCTTTATTTTTGAATTCTACTTCACACTTGGTTATTATGGAGTATTATTGAATTTGGATAAATCGAAATACGAATCCCTAATATTTGTCCTTCTGTCTTACTAGATTCGTTCTCTAAAATGTTTTTCATCATCCTCAGTCCTTAATGGTGATACTTGATGAATATCTTTGGCCTGTAGTGCAAAGATGAATGATTACCTGATGAATATCTTTGGCCCGTAGTGCAAAGATGAACATGTGTTGAGATGAACATGACCAACTGGTGATACAAATGAATATCTTTGGCCCGTAGTGTAAAGATGTATATTGATTGATGTTACAGGGATAAAATATTGATGATGGACTTTTAAATTCATAGATGATAGTAGATTTCATTCTCTACTTAACTCTTCTAATGAATTATTGTTTCCGCTGCAGTTGTTGATCTAAAACTTGTTGTTTATATTTTATCAGATTTTTCCCTGTTGAAGACTAAGGATAATTTGTTGTATATTATCTTAGTCATAATATTCTTTACTGGGCTAGTTGAGCTCACCCTTTTCCTTTTGTTCCATTTTTCTTCTCAGGAAGCGAGAATATAGCAGGAACCAGTTGGGGTATAGAGTGATGGTCCTAGATAGTTGTTTTAGTAGTCCTCACTATTTTTGTAAAATAGTGCATCAATAATTGTAATGAGGACTTTATCTGGGTGTGGATATTGTCTAGAAGATAATATTTGTATTTAAACTCACAGTTTGTGTTGTCGTATTTTGCACGACAATTGTAATAATGATGTTGTAGTTGTTTCAGTACCATATTTTTGGCGACTCAGAATGGGTGGTGTATACCTATTTTGGGGGCGTCACAATTGTTCTTGGTCACATCATATCTAAAAAGGGAATTGAAGTAGATAAAGCCAAAATCGACCTCATTTCCAATCTTCCACCACCTAAGAAAGTCAAAGAAATTCGTTCTTTCCTAGGGCATGCAGGCTTTTATAGGCGATTCATTAAAGATTTCAGTAAGAAAGCAAGACCCTTAACCAATCTTTTAGGTAAAGATGCAAAATTTGAATTTAATGAAAAATGTCTTCAATCCTTTGAACAACTCAAAAAGGAGTTGACTTCAGCTCCTATCATCAAATCACCCAATTGGAGACAACCATTTGAATTAATGTGTGATACATCTGACTATGCAGTTGGTGCTGTTTTAGGGCAAAGATTCAACAATATTCCCCATGTCATATACTATGCTAGTAGGACTTTGAATGATGCACAATTGAACTATTCAACTACTGAAAAAGAACTTCTAACTGTAGTTTTTTCCCTAGAAAAGTTTTGATCTTATCTTATTGGATCTAAAATAATTGTTTACACTGACCATTCTGCTCTCAAACATCTTCTTTCCAAAAAAGATTCAAAAGCCCGTTTAATTCGTTGGGTCTTATTGCTCCAAGAATTTGACTTAGAGATACGAGACAAAAAAGGGTCTGAAAACGTGGTAGCTGATCATTTGTCACGTTTAGTAGTAGAGTCCAACTCTGACCTACCCTTAAATGAATCTTTCCAAGATGAGCAGTTTTTCTCTATATATATTACACCTTGGTTTGCTGATATCGTGAATTACCTAGTGACTAGTGAGATTCCTTCCCATTGGTCCAAACAAGACCGATCCAAGTTTCTTTCACAAGTCAAACACTTTTATTGGGATGACCCCTATTTGTTCAAATTCCTGATCAAATCATTAGGAGGTGTGTACTCGACCATGAGTTTAGAAGTGTTCTGTCATTTTGTCTTGACCAAGCTTGTGGAGGACATTTTGGAGGCAAAAAGACGGCCGCCAAAGTCCTCCAATGTGGTTTCTATTGGCCTAGTCTATTCAAGGATGCCACATCATTTTGTGCCAATTTTAATAGGTGTCAACAATTAGGGAGGATCACTAGGAGGAATGAGATGCCGATGCAATCTATTCTGGTCATTGAATTGTTTGATGTGTGGGGAATCGATTTCATGGGCCCATTTCTAAATTCTTTTGGAAATCTATACATTTTACTTGTGGTGGATTATGTGTCTAAGTGGGTAGAAGCTATACCAACCAAGGCCAATGACAACAAGGTTGTTGTCAAATTTTTGAAAGAGAACATTTTCTCTCGCTTTGGTACCCCCTAGGGCCATAATCAGTGATCAAAGGCAAATATTTTCGCAATCAGCCTTTTTCATCCTTGCTAAAAAAGTATTCCATCACCCACAAGCTTGCAACATCATATCACCCTCAAACAAGTGGTCAGGTAGAAGTCTCAAATAGGCAAATAAAACAAATTTTGGAAAAAACGGTGACTTCTAATAAAAAAGATTGGTCTCTAAAATTGTCAGATGCATTGTGGGCTTACCGATGCGCTTTTAAGACTAATTTCTGAATGTCACCAGTATAAGCTTGTGTGCAGGAAAGCTTGTCACTTACATTAAACTTGAACATCGTGCTTTATGGGCCATAAAACAGTTGAATTTTGATATGTCCACTAGTGGGAGTTATAGACAATTGTAATTAGCTGAGTTAAATGAGATTAGCAATGATACTTATGAAAATGCTAAAATTTCCAAGGAAAGAACAAAAGTGTTTAATGATAAATCAATTTTGAGAAAATTATTTTCACCTGGTCAAAAAATTCTCTTGTATAATTCTAGGTTACATTTATTTCCTGGTAAATTGCGTTCTAGATGGGATGGACCTTTTGTAGTGAAGGTAGTTTACTCTCATGGGGCAGTCGATATTGAAAGTCCAAATAGTGGAGAAATTTTCAAAGTGAATGGTCAACGACTCAAACCCTTTTTAGAAATGCCGACCGAACCGGAGGAGGTGGTATACCTTGTTGACCCACCTGATTCAGCATGACTGGCACTGCACTTGTATTTGTAAGTTTGTACGTATATTTTTCTTTCGTACAATATTGTCATCTAGTTTCTGCCTCATCGTCCAAGGTATCTCATATCTTTGTTCTATATTTTTCATTTGTACATTGAGGACAATGCATAATTTAGGTATGGGGGGAGTTTGTTTGTATTGTTGTATTTGATTTTTTTTCTTTTTACGAAAATATAGTAAAAAACAAAAAAAAACACAAAAAAATGAAAAATAAAATAAAAAATTGAAAAAAATTAAAATTTGTTTGACTTTTTATGGATTGATTTAATTCTAATAAGTTTTGTGGAGCAAAACTCATGAGTAAGATTGAAAGATTTAGAACTCTGAAATTTTTGATAAGATACAAAATCTTAGTTAGAAACACCATCTAAATTAAAATTTATTTCACAAGCATTTTTGCACTTCACGTTTGCACTAATTCTTAGTTGTGGGGTATAAACCATGATTCGAGTAATTTCAAGAAAAAAAGAAGAAGAAAGAATGAAAAAATTGAGAAAAATAAGTTGAAAAAAAGAATAAATAAATAAATAACTACTTTAATGTCCATTAAATGAAATAACTAGGTATTCAAGCCTCGGGAAGCATCGATATTCACGCTGAAAAGTGTGATGGATAAAAGCAGCTTGACTAGTCTAATTTTGTGTCCTTTGTTACTCGAGTAAGTAAGCCCTTAGGGGTGTCTCTACACCTAGTGCCCTAAAGCCATCTGGTTTGAGAGTTATTGGTCCAATGCTCTACATGGGTAACTATGAAAAGCCTAAGAAAATTAGATATTGCACAAGTCAAGAATCAAAAATTGAAAAAAATGGTAAAAGAAAAAAAAAGGAAAAAAAAAAGAGCTTGCTTAATTTTCATGGTAAAAATCTCTACTAAGAGTTACAGCATATACACAGCATGCATCACATGAAATTGATTTAATGAAGGATGGTGTCTAAAATAAAGATTGAGTATTTTTGATAAAGTGAAAGTGTGATTTTGAATTTAATCTTGCTTATATATAATGTCCATAGATATTTTGAAGTTTTCTTTCAATTTCATAATTTGTTGAACCCAAAAATATTTTTTTGGATTTTGTGGGTATATTCACTGCAAACCCTCACGAGACACAACTCGTCCACTTGGGATAACCTTGGGGTTTAAAGGCTTGTTACATATGCTAAGTGCAATCGTGTTTCCTACGAAAATGAGGTAGTGTAATTTTATTTTTATTTTTATTTATTTTACTCGAGGACGAGCAAAAGCTAGGTATGGGGTATTTGATAGACACGTAATTAATACATTTTAATATTCCCATATTTATTACTTTATATGCTTATTTTATTTAACTAATACATTTTATTTTGTTTTGTCGGAGATAACATTTGGAGCAAATAAAGGATTTATATCTAACCTTTAAAGATGAACAATCTCGTTGGGGTACTCCTGTTTTATTCGTAAAGAAGAAAGACGGGAGTACGCAACTCTGTATTGACTACCGAGAATTGAACCATGTCATCATTAAGAATAGGTATCTGCTACCTCGCATTGATGACCTGTTCGACCAATTGCAAGGAGCACAATTCTTTTCAAAGATCGATCTTCGTTCTGGATATCATCAGCTGAAGATTAAAACTAAGGATATTCCAAAGACTGCCTTTAGAACTCGGTACGGGCATTATAAATTCTTAGTCATGTCTTTTGGATTGACTAATGCTCCTGCTGCTTTCATGGATATGATGAACCATGTATTCAAGGAATATTTGGATCAGTTCGTTGTTGTCTTTATTGATGACATCCTCATCTATTCTAAAAGCTGTGAAGATCATGAGCACCATTTGAAGCCGGTACTTCAAAGGCTTCGTGACAACAAGCTATATGCCAAGCTAAAGAAATACGAGTTTTGACTTGAGAAAGTAGCATTCCTTGGGCACATAGTGTCAAAACATGGAGTATCCATTGACCCGGCGAAGATTGAAGCAATACAAAGTTGGGAGCAACCGAAGTCGGTGACCGAAGTACGTAGCTTTCTGGGCTTAGCTGGTTATTATCGGAGATTCGTGGAAGGATTTTCTTGAATCGCTACTCCGTTAACTCAGCTGACTTGGAAAGATAAAAAATTCGTATGGAGCGAGGAATGCGAGAAGAGTTTCCAAGAGCTTAAGAGGAGACTCATTTCGGCACCTGTTCTGAAAATACCATCTGGTTCAGATGGATTTGTTATCTACAGCGATGCTTCAAGCAAAGGGTTAAGATGTGTGCTCATGCAACATGGGAAAGTCATAGCCTATGCCTCGCGACAACTCAAAAAATATGAGAGGAATTATCCTACTCATGATCTGGAGTTGGCAGCAGTCGTATTTGCGTTGAAAATATGGAGACACTACCTGTATGGGGAGAAAGTGGAGATTTATACAGATCATAAAAGCCTCAAATATTTCTTCACCCAAAAGGAACTCAACATGCGGCAACGACGTTGGCTCGAGCTGTTGAAAGATTATGACCATAGCATTCAATATCATCCTAGAAAAGTAAACGTTGTAGTTGATGCATTGAGTAGAAGATCATATGCGGGTACGAGTGCGATATTGTTAAGACAAAGACCCATTTTGTACGACTTACAAAGGATGGAGATAGAGTTAAAGGCTCCAAGTACCCACGTGATGATATCAAACATATGAGTAGAACCGACTTTAATCGATTAAGTTAAAGATGCTCAAGCCACATACCTAGAGCTGATGCATATGAAGAAGAAAGTACAAGAAAGTGTTATTCTAGAAGTAAGAATCGATGAAGAAGGAATACTTTGAGTCAACTCCAGAATTTTCATTCCTAACGATTCTGACTTGAAGCATAGAATCATGATGGAGGCACACAACACACCATTTGCAATCCATCTTGGGACTACCAAAATGTATCATGATCTTCGACATACATTTTGGTGGAGCAATATGAAGAGAAAGATCGCAGAGTTTATCTCGAGGTGTTTAACTTGTCAACGTGTAAAGGCGGAGCATCAAGTGCTAAAGGGTCCATTGCAACCACTTGAGATTCCGAAATGGAAGTGGGAACACATTACCATGAATTTTGTTACAGGTCTTCCCAAAGTTTCTCAAGGCATAAATGAGATTTGGGTTATTGTTGATAGATTAACCAAGTCTGCTCATTTCTTGCCTATACGTGAGACTTATTGTGGGACCCTAAATTTTATGAAATGAAAGTATTCAATTTTCTTATAATTATTATTTTATTTCATAAATGGTTAAATTGATAAAAGGTTAAAGTTAAGGGTGATATGTAAAATTTTTTGCAAAGTATGCAAGTTGTTATAAAATATTCATTTGGTCGGGGAATATTATTTTTGTCGAGGAGAATATCAAGTGACGATGGCACAATCATTGGTGGACCCCTAAGCGGAAGTATTATGCGTAGTAAGAAAAGCAGCGTGAATTATCTTTTATAAAAATAACTACGAAAGTGTTACGAATTAAAAGCGTTGAACTACCCGGTAGTAAAAAATACGATGTCTGGCGTGGTTTCATAGTAACTGCGGTATTGATTATTGATCTTTACGTAAGAAGTCACTTTCGATTATACTCAATTATTGCTACTGATAATTCTTTGCATTATATCTCTCATATTATTAATTCAATTATTGTCACAAGTATCATCTGCATAATATGTTATATTATTAAATCAATAATTGAGGCGGTAAAGTTATTCATATTATTATTTGCAATATTGACAATGTCTAGAAGTTACATCGAGGAGAGGTTTGGTCACCTAATTCTTGGCGATAAGGAGAAATCCTTATCGGAAAGCCCCCTCTTTCATGGGAACGACCTGGTTGTTAAATATTGTGAATTATAATATTAATGATGAATAAGTTCGAGTTGATTAAAGATGAAATTGATAGTTCCATTGTATGGGAATTATTAGTGTTAGTGGAAATCGGCATTTATTTTGATAATAATTGATGTTTGGAGGTTATATTGACCAATCGGGTAATTAATCGAATAAATGAGCAATTAATTGCTATTAATTCACATGCTTATAACTATGTGTTCACATGTGTGTACTATCGATTCACATGATTTACTATTAGGGGAGTTGGTGCAAGATTATTAATACTTGCATGACTAAATTAAAAATGGAGGTATAGATGAAGGTACTATACTATAATTAATTTTTTCACATATTTAGAACTATTGAGTCACATGATTTACTATTGATTCACATGATTTACTATTAGGGGAGGTGGTGCAAGTTTGATAATACTTGCAGGACTAAATTAAAAATGAAGAAAAGGAGGAAGGTATTATACTGTAATATTTCGAGCCCCAAAATGTGCAATTATTGAAACTATATAAATAGAAGCTCATTCTTTCATTATTTTTCACCAATTCACTAAGTCTCACAAGAGCAATTATAGAGATAGAAGCTATAGAGAGAAAGAAGAAGCGAAGTCTACTACTTCACTACTCCAGTATCCAGTCTTCTTCTGAGGTAAGGGTTATTATTTTTTTATTCTGAAGAGATATTATTTTTCGTATTCGTATGAATATTATTATCGTTCAATGTTCATTATATTCATTTAATATTCGTAAGGAAAATTATTTTCGTTCAATATTCGTAAGGAATATTATTTTCGTTTAACCGTTGTAAGTAAGGGATTTCTGTCAGGGGCAGTTTCATAATTTTTTTGACCCTTAAAAATTCTGGAAAAATTTGAAATGATAATTTGATGAGTTTTTTAGATTGTGTCCAAAAATGGCGATTTTTGGATGTATAGATTAGGAGTTATGAATTTTATGGGAAAAGACTATTTTAAAAGTAAATCCTTATAACTCCTTGTGGTTAACTCCAAAATTGGTGAAATTTTTATTGGAAGTACATCTATATAACTTGACGGTATACCACAGTAAATTTCAGAATTTTTGGACAAAAATACATTTTTGATAAATGTCTAAATATTCGTGCTTTTTAGCCATATGAAAAATAGTAAATGAATTTTAAAATTTTTGAGAAAAATATATGTTCAATATGGGACTATATTCTGCTAAATTCCAGAAAAGAAAATTTGTTTGTACTAATTTGGTTTTTTTCATGAAAATTGGCTAGTTATGAGTAAATGAATTAAATATGTTATGTGAAGTAAGAAAATTGAAAAATAGGATTTTATGGCTTGAGAATCCTATATAAGGTATATGCAGATTTTTGATGAGAGTTTTGGTTATTTGTGATGAAATCTTTTGAGTTTGACATTTTAGGATGATTAAATGCATTAATTAGTAAAGTATAAACAATTAAAATAAATTGTTTATAAGTTTAAGAAATATTAAAATATTGTGGTAATATTAATAATATTAGATTATGATATTATTAAGTGATTTATAACATTTGGATTAAGGTGTTATAAATATTGATATGGATTTTATTGTGAAACTTTATCTTTTTGTGTGGGAGTTCTTATTCACATTATACACATTATTTGTATATTCATATATGGCACTATTTCACAGTATATGACATTATTTATGTGTATACTAAGATTATATGTACGAATCTGAGTACTATTTCTGAGTTACTTATTCATGTGAGTTACTATTCATGAGTTACTATTCACGAGTTACTATTTACGAGATACTATTTACCCGAAAAATATATTTCTTTTCTGTCCATATTATTTTTGGTACGTGAATATTATTCTTGAATTTTACTCCACAAAGAAGTATCATGTTGACAATTTGGATATTTTTAAACTCTGGATTAATTTAAAGTCTTTAATATTTATCCTTGATTTCGTTTGATTAATGTTTATATCATTGTCATCATCCTCATGCTTATATTGTGATGAAAGTCATATTTGGCTTACGTGCATAGATGGACTGTTGATTATTGGTTTTACAGTTGTATATCTTTGGCTTACGTACATAAATGGACTGTTGATTATTGGTTTTATAGTTGTATATCTTTGGCTTACGTGCAGAGATGGACATGTGTATGACATGATCATAACCACTGGTGATAATAACGAATATCCTTGGCCCGTAGTGCATGGATAATTCAATGATGTGATTGGCAGGATCATGACCATTAGTTAACAGTTAAATGTCTTTGGACGTAGTGCACTGACAGACAATTGATTGGTATGATCATGACCATTGATTTTATAGTTGAATATCTTTGGCCCGTAGTGCAAAGGTAGACAACTGATTGGTATGATCATTGTTATTACATTTGAATATCTTTAGCCTTTGGGGTAAGGATATTGAGTAAACGTTCTATTAAGCCTTTGTGGCAAGGAGAAACTGTTGAGTTATATGATTATAAATATGAATTATGGATTTAACTATAATCTTTGGTGGTTTAGGTGAAGACATGTGATGATAGTTCTTTTTGTCTTGGGTATAACAAAGAACTATTGTTGAGTATTACAAGAATGAAATATTAACGATGGACTTTTAATCTAGAAGAGATAGTAGACATTATGTTCTACTTGACTCTTCTAATGAATTGCTTATTCCGCTGCAGTTGTTGATCTAAAAATTGTTCTCTATTATATTCCATCAGTTGTTATATTGTTGAAGGCCAAGGATAATTTATTCTGCATTATCTTAGTCATAATAATTCTTACTGGGCTAGTTGAGCTCACCCTTTCTTTTAATGTTCTCTTCAGGAAATGAGAATATAGCTGGGACTGGTCCGGGAATGGATTGACGGTCTGAGATGGTGACTATAGTATTCCTCACTATTTTTATAAAATAGTGTGATAATAATTGTAATGAGGTTGAATTTGAGTTTGAATAGTGTCTAGAAGACAATATTCGTGTTAAAACTCACAGCTTATGTTTTGTCGTATTTTACACGACAGTTGTATTATTAAGTTGTATTTGTATTCTGTAGTGTGTATCTGGTGACTCAAGATGGGTGATGTATACCTGTTTTGGGGGCGTCACACTTATTCCCTTGAATGTCTTGCTCGTTTGTACGTAAATGAGATTGTGAGATTGCATGGCATGCCAGTATCCATAGTTTCGGATTGTAATCCAAGATTCACTTCACGATTTTGGGTTAGCTTACAGAAAGCTATGGGCACGGATTTACAATTCAGATCGGCATACCATCCTCAAATGGACGGGCAATCGGAAAGGACTATTTAAACCCTTGAAGATCTATTAAGACTCTATGTCCTAGATTTCAAAGGAAGTTGGGATAAGTACTTGCCATTGGTGGAATTCTCCTACAACAACAGTTATCAAGCAAGTATAGGCATGGCTCCATTCGAGGCGTTGTATGGACGAAAGTGTCGTTCTCCAGTATGCTAGGACGAGGTGGGTGAAGCAACGTTGTTGGGACCAAAATTGGTACGCATGACTACAGAAAAGATCCAAACGATTCGACAATGTATACAAACGGCACAAGATCGACAAAAGAGTTATGCGGATATTCATCGAAAGGACGTGGAATTTAATATTGGAGATCATGTACTGTTACGTATTGCTCCATGGAAGGGAGTTACAAGATTAGGGAAGAGAGGAAATCTCAATCCACGATTTGTTGGTCCATTTGAGATTCTTGACCGAATAGGAAATGTGGCCTATAGACTTGCATTACCTCCAATCATGTCTCGTGTTCATAATGTTTTTCACATATCTATGCTTCGTAAATATGTGAAAGACCAAAAACACATTATTGCGTTAGAACCAGATGAGATAGCCGAAGATTTAACGTATGAGGAGGTACCTGTCAAGATCTTGGATAGGAAAGAGCATATCCTACGAACAAAGGTTATACCATAAGTCAAGGTTTTGTGGAGGAACCATGCTATTGAAGAAATGACCTGGGAGTTGGAATCAAAAATGAAAGCAAGGTACCCTCACCTTTTCGAAATGCCATGTACATACGTCAATTTCGAGGACAAAATTTTATAAGGAGGGGAGGTTGTAAGACCCCAACTTTTTATTAATAAAATTGAATTTTCTCTAATTATTATTTTGAATAATAAGGTGTTAATTTGATATAATGCTTTGGTTATGGGTGAAATATGCAAATTTTGCAAAATAAGCAAGTGGTTATAAAATATTCATTGTTGTCGGGAATATTTGTTTGGTCGTGGAATATTTCTTTTGTCGGGGAATATTAAATGCGATGGTATGACCATTTGTGGGCCCCATAACGGAAAATGATCAGATGAAAAAAATGACAAGTTTGAGTTTTTATAAATAACAATGTAATTGTTACCGTTAACACTATTGGAATACCCGGTGATTAAAAAAATACTGATAATATCGTGGTTGCTTGATGACTGCGGTATTGAACGGTATTTTTGAATTATTGATTCTTATGTAAGAAGACACTACTCAATAATTGTTACAGTAATTACTGTTCAATATTTTATTTTATTGATTCAATAATTACTACATTGATATTTTATATTATTGTTGTCTCAATAATTGTCACTGCACAGTATTTCTATTATCAGATTAATAATTCATATTATTTGAAGATTATTATTAGATAACATTATTGGCAATGTCTAAGGAAGTTCTGTCTAAGCAAAGGGGTTTGGTCATCTAATTGCGCGCCAGTAAGGAGAAATTCTTATCGGAAAGCCCCCTCTTTTCTGGGAACGACTTGGTTGTCATAATTGTGATTCTGTAATATTATTTGTGAATAATTAATTATTAATTTATATGATAAGGAAATATTTATTTTATGTGGATATAAATGATGGATAGGGAAATATTTATTTTGTGTGGATATAAATAAAAGAATTAATGTTGAGGTATTTTATCAGTATTTTGTCAGAATGGAGGTAATAAAAATCGTCCGTATGTGAATTTCGAGCATTTTCTGTTTGGAATTTGAAAAAACTTTCTTCTAAAAAGTTTTAGAGAATTCAATTTCTTATGGAATGGACATAAAATTCGTATTTTCCTGATAAAAGGGCTATTTATTATGAATTATTGAAGTTTTAGAAATAAATATTTTTATTAAAAAAACATGGTGGGCCCCACTTTTGGTTGGTGTAGAAAATCTAGTTTTGGTGGGCCCCACTAGAGGTGTGCTGAGTTTTGGGCAAAGATGGTGGGCGTAGAAATTTTTAATAAATTAATATTTTATTAATTTAGTCTCCTTTGGCGTTCTAGCATTTTCCTATAAATATGGTGCTTAGTTAGAATTGAAAATCACACCAGAATCATAAGTTTTCTCTTTCTATATTATCGAGCGTGTTTTGTGAGTATTTAGATACTTTGAGAGTTGTTATTCAGTGCAAGTTTCCTTCAGCATTACATTCGATATTCCAGTTAGAAATATTGTTCTTTTGAGGTAAGGGATGTTATTTTCTTCGTAAATGATATTATTTCTTTCAATATCACTATGTTGAAATATTGGGATGAATTTTATTATGGAATTTCTACCTTTTGTGTCGGGATTACTATTCATATATACGACACTATTTATGTATACAACACTATTCACGAATACGACACTATTCACCGAAAAATAAAATTTTCTCTTCTTTGTCCCAGATGTCTATTATGGTTACTATCTTTGATTGTATCCATGTTTTGATCTTCATTCTTGAATTTTACTCCACTATGGTTTATTATGGAGTATTTTTAAACTTGGATTATCTGAAGTACGAATATCTAATCTTTGTCCTTTTATCTCATTGGATTCGTTCTTTAAAATATTTTTCATCATCCTCAGTCCTTAATGGTGATACTTGATGAATATTTTTGGCCTGTAGTGCAAAGATGAATGATTACCTGATGAATAGCTTTGGCCCGTAGTGCAAAGATGGACAGGTGTTGAGATGAACTTGACCAACTGGTGATACAAATGAATATCTTTGGCCCGTAATGCAAAGATGAATATTTTATTCAAGATGTATATTGATTGATGTTACAAGGATAAAATATTAATGATGGACTTTTAAATTCATAGATGATAGTAGATTTCATTCTCTACTAAACTCTTCTAATGAATTGTTATTTTCGCTGCGAATATTGATCTAAAACTTGTTGTCCATTATATTTTATTTGATTTATTAAAGGCTAACGATAATTTGTTACTCATTATCTTAGTCATAATATTCTTTACTAGGCTAGTTGAGCTTACCCTTTTCCTTTTTGTTCCATTTTTTTTCTTAGGAAGTGAGAATTTAGCAGGAACTAGCCGGGGTATGGAGTGATGGTTCAAGATAATTGTTTTAGTAGTCCTCACTATTATGTAAAATAGTGCATCACTAATTGTAATGAGGACTTTATCTAAGTGTGGATATTGTCTAGAAGACAATATTTGTATTTAAACTCACAGTTTATGTGTTGTCGTATTTTGCATGACAATTGTATTAATGAAGTTGTAGTTGTTTTTGTACCATGTATTTGACGACTCAGAATGGGTGATGTATACCTATTTTTGGGGGGGGGGGGGGTCACATTAATGTTGGGGATCCACCGAACGTAACAATTTGTAGACATGTTAGTGGGGGCACTACAGAATCGAATCCCGAATGCCAATAACCCTCCAGCGGCCCAAGTGATACACTTTAAGGACTTCAAGAGCGCAGGACCCCCTGAATTCAAAGGAACCACCGAGCCCATCGAAGCCCAAACATGGATCAAAGAAATGGAAAAGGCGTTCTCTATCGCCCAAGTTAGAGATGAACAGAAGACAATCTTCGCCACATATATGCTGAAAGGCAAAGCCAACTTCTGGTGGGAGGCAAACCAGACTAGGGCTGGAGAAGGTGTGATACCGTGGGAGGGGTTTAAGAAGATTTTCTTCGAAAACTACTTTCTTGTGAGTATGCAGAGTTTCATGGAGATGTGATTCCTGGAGTTGAAGCAAGACGACATGACAAGAGTACCTCAAGATCAGCAAAGTTCAACGAGCTGGCGAGGTTCGCGCCTAATCAGGTTGACACTGAGGAGAGGAAAACGAGGAGGTTTGAGCAGGGCCTCAAACCATGGTTAATAAGTAGACTTTCGGTGTTGCAAACGAACAACTTCGTGACTCTCCTGGAGAAAGCCATAATCTCTGAGGGCGGAAGTGAAGCCTTGATGAAGTTCAATAAGGAGAAGAAGAAAAAGAGTGAAGGAGGGAATAGAGGGGAAGGTAGCAGCAGTGGTATGAATAAAAGGAAGTCGAATAACAACAACAACCTAGTAAGTTTCGGGGGTAAATCGGGAGATGCAAAAAAGAGAACAGAGGCATGCAAGGAGTGTGGGAAGAATCACTCAGGTGCATGCCTAAAGGGAAAGAACATGTGATTTAATTGCGGGCAGGAGGGGCATATTTCACCCAATTGCCCCACCCCAAAGAGGAATGGATGTTTCAACTATGGAGCACTAGATCATCAGGCATGGAATTGCCCAAAGAAGAACTCAGCAGAAGGGAATGGAGGAAGGGGACCAAGCGGTGGAAATCTCACAATTACTGGACCACCAACTTAGAACCGACCAATAACAAGGACTTTCAACATGACAGTTCAGGATGCGGTCGCATCCAAGGACGTGGTTTCAGTTATCATTCTGATCAATGATATATCTGCTTACGTATAATTTGAATCGGGTGCTATTTGTTACTTCGCATCGCATGAATTCTCCCAACGATTAAACTTACCCCAGGGAGTGAAATGAGAAGTTGTTCGCAATAAAGGTTCATCCGACTCTGTTGGACAGAATTAAGAAACCACAAAGCAGCGATAAAGAATATGAGAATGTGAGGTAAAGAATTTACGAAGGGGAAGAGCTTAAATTCAGCGTGGGTGGTGATGGACTATTAAGATTTGAGAAGAGAATTTGGGTGCCAGTGGTATCTAAAATAAAAGAAGAAATCTTGTAGGAAGCTCATAGTTCAAGCTACTCAATCCACCCGGGAAGCACAAAGATGTACCAGAATCTTTGTTAACATTATTGGTAGCCTAATACGAAGAGAGAAGTCGCAGAGTGCGTCAGCAGATGTTTAACATGCCAGAGAGTTAAGGCTGAACATCAAAAACCGAGCGGGTTACTTCAACCCTTAGAAATTTTAGAATGGAAGTGGGAGCATATCACGATGGACTTCGTGGTAGGACTTCCAACTGCACAGAAGGGTTACGATGCAGTATGGGTGATTGTTGATCGATTGACCAAGTCAGCGCATTTTTTGCCAATCAAGATCAGATATAACTTAGATCAGATGGCAAAGCTTTACATCAAAGAGATCGTTTCCAGGCACGGTGTACCGATATCAATTGTGTCAGATCGCGATCCGCGGTTCACAACAAATTTCTGGAAAAGCTTTCAAGAATGCATGGGAACGCAACTGAGGCTGAGCACCGCGTATCATCCTCAAACAGATGGGCAGAGCGAGAGAACTATTCAAACATTGGAAGACATGCTGAGAGCATGTGTTATGGACTTCAAAGGAAGCTGGGATGACCACCTACCGTTGGTGGAATTTGCATACAACAACAGTTATCATGCGAGCATCGGTATGCCACCTTATGAAGCCTTATATGGAAGGAGATGCAGAACGCCATTGTGCTCGGATGAAGTATGAGAACGTCAGTTACTAGGGCCAGAATTGGTGCAGCAAATTGCGAATGTGATCAAAACGATACGAGCAAGATTAGTGATGGCTCAGGATCGACAGAAGAAATATGCTGATCAACATCGGCAACAACGAGACTTCGACGTCGGCACTTATGTGTTCCTAAAGGTTTCGCCTTGGAAAGGGAAAATAAGGTTTGGGAAGAAGGGAAAACTTAGTCCCAGATTCATAGGACCCTTTGAAGTGTTAAGGCGAGTCGGTGAGGTAACTTATGAAATAGCTTTACCTCTGGAATTAGAGCATGTAAATAATGTGTTCCATATATTGGTTTTACGACCCTATAAGCAAGACTACAAGCATGTCATAGAGTATGAACCCATCCAGTTTGAAAAGGACTTAACCTATGAAGAGGTTCATGTTCAGATAATTGATAGAAAGGAACAAGTGTTACGGAATAAGATAATACCTTCTGTTAAGGTAGTATGGAGGAACTACAATGCCGAGGAGGCTACGTGGGAACTCAAAGAGAAAATGATGAAAAATTATCCTAGTCTTTTTGTTTAACTTGTAATGATTCCGGGGACGGAATCCTTATAAGGAAGGGTGAATGTAATATCTGAGATTATTATGTAATTTACTAATTATCAATAAATGAATTTATGTGAAACTCTTGTGTGAATTTCTATTATTAGATGTATATGTGTTATACATACATGTTTAATTTTAAGTAATGTGATGAGGTATGTGTAAATGGTTGGTTTAGATGAATTTAACTATTTGAGTTAGTTATGTAATTAAATTGATTAATTGCGTGGGAGGGGATTAAAACATGAGATTGATTTTGGAGGGGAATTTAGAGACGTGGACTGCGTATTTGAGTCCGAAACGTCAAAATTAGTCAAGATAGACTGTAACCACAAAATGTGTCGCGGTTAATTTTTTTGGTCAAAGTTAACCGGTTAACTTTTTTGGGTAAAAAGTCAACCACAAATTTCGGAGGCTAATTTGATGATACGAATAGTCCCATGATGTCCGGAACGTCGATTTAGTAGGAATCGATATTAGTATCGAAACGTTTGGTTACGAAGGGAAAAATGGTCAAAATAGTTTATTAAATAATTAAATTGATTATATTAATATTTTAATAAGGGAGTGCAGCAGTTGTGGGGCCCACGAGTCAACCAAATTGGGACAAGAGAGGGAGTATTAGTATTATAATGTAATGAGGGGGGAGAGAGTTACAAACCCTTTACAAATCCAAGAAACCCTTTCTATAACCCCCACCCCATACTAATTGAATTTTTACAATATACTTAATACATATAACTTATATTGGAGATGGAAGGGCTGGGAAAATCATTTGATAACATGTTTTATATATACTCCCAATATAAGTCTCTTCTTCCTCTTTGTAAAAAAATCCTACCGTGAGTGAAGTTGAGAGTGAGAGTGGAAGGAGCTTGAGAGGGTGGCGAATTCTGGAGTTTTGAGAGACTAATCAAGCAAGGAGAATCATTGAGGGAGTTTGAGCAAGTAGAATTTATCAAAGAGGTAAGCCATGAACTCTCTTTTCCATGTTCTTTAGTAAAAATGAGAGAATATGCTTATGTGACTTTTTGCAAACAATTTTTGTGACACCCCCAAAATAGGTCTACATCCCCCATTCTGAGTTGTCAATACACGGTACAGAAACAACTACAACTTTATTATTACAATAGTAAAACTGTGAGTTTAAATACAGATATTGTTGCCATCTAGACAATATCCACATACAAATAAATCTTCATCATAATTATTGATACATTATTTTACAACAATGGTGAGGACTACTAAACAACTCTCCCTAGAACTTTCATTCCATACCCCGACTCGCATTTTGCTATATTCTCGCCTCCCGAGAAGAAAAATGGAACAAAAAAGGAAAAGGGTGAGCTCGACTAGCCCAAATAAAGAATATTATGACTAAGATAATATACAACAAAATTATCGTTAGTCTTCAACAGGAAAAATATAATAGAATACAATAGACAACAAGTTTTAAATCAATATTCACAATGAAAATAATAATTCATTAGAAGAGTTAAGTAGAGAATGCAAACTACTATCTTCTATGTATGAATTTTAAAGTTCATAAATCTATTTTATCCTCGTAACATCAATCAATATATATCGGGATCAAATATCCATCCTTGCACTACATGCCAAGGACATTCACCGATTGGTCATGTTCATCTAAACACTGTTCATCTTTGCACTACGGGCCAAAGATATTCATCGAAATCATTCATCTTTGCACTACGGGCCAAAGATATTCATCGAAATCATTCATCTTTGCACTCTTGGCCAAAGATATTCATCGAAATCATTCATCTTTGCACTATCGGCCAAAGATATTCATCATAAATCATTTAAGATCGAGGATGATGAAAATATAATTTTTTTTTTAAAGAAACGAATCCGGTGAAACAAAATGACAAGGATTAAGGATTAAGGATTAGTATTACTTACGTTTTATCCACGTCCAAAAATACCTCAAAAATAATCATAGTGGTGTAAAATTCAAGAATGATCAAAACATGGATACAATCAAAGCTAGTATCCACAATAGATATTTTAGACTAAAAGAAAATTTTCATTTTTCGATGAATAAGTCAGATTCGTGAATAAGCACCAGAGTATCGTGAATAAGACTGTAGTATCGTGAATAGTAACTCAGACACCAAAAGTTCCAAATTTGATAAAACTTGATCAATATTTGAGCATAGTGATATTGAAGAAATAATATCATTACGAGAAAAAAAAAATATCCCTTACCTCGAAAGATCAGTACTTCTAACTGGAATACTGGATATAGACTATATCTTGAACTTTCACCGTATAGCAATACTCAAAGTATACTCAAAATACTCACAAGAATACGCTCGATAATATAGAGAGAAAACTTCAGTTTCTGGTGTGATTTTCAATTCTAACCTAAGCACCTATTTATAGGAAATTGCTTAGAACACCAAAGCAGAAAATTTAATATAATATTAATATATATAAAAATATTATACGTATTCCTTGAAATCTTAATCTCAAAGCAATTCACACATGCCAACGTTCTAGAAAAAAAATAAAAAACGTTTTTCTAATTTAAAATAATTTAAACTTCCAAAAATCAATTATTTAGACTTGAACTTCAATAATTCATAATAAATAGCCTTTTATCAGAAAAATTGAATCTCGCATGAATTTTATAGGAAATTCAATTCTCTACAACTTTGCAGAAGAAAGTTTTCCAAATTTCCAACATAAATTGACCGAAATCCACAAACGGTGATTTTAGAGGTTATAATCAAATTTCGATAATAAATGGGGTCCAATTTGACATGTTTAACATGTTTTAAACATTTATTGCAACAAAATACTCTTCCTCCTCGTATACTCATATATCCCACATTCGTTGTAAAAATATCACCATTATTATATTATTAAAATATAATAATATATATTTAAATGAATTATTTTATCGAAAAAGATAAAATTTCAATTTTCAACAATTGTCACATTAAAATTTTCTCCATCTATATCCACATAAAATCAATATTTTCCTCATCATATGAATCAATAATTAATTATTTACAAATAATATTACAGAATCACAATATTGACAACCGTGCAGGTTCCAGGAAGGGGCTTTCAATAAGAATTTCTCCTTCTTGGTAGCGCAATTAGGTGACCAAACCTCTCCTTAGACAGTAACTTTCTAGACATTGCCAATAATGTTATCTAATAATATTATTAGGATAATATGAATTATTGTTTGACAACTAAAAAAATCTTGTGTAATGACAATTATTAAAACAACAAAGAATATAAAATATCAACGCAGCAATTATTGAATCAATAAAATAAAAACAATTGAGAATTATTCGTGTAACCATTATTGAGTAGTGCCTTTCACGTAAGAGTCAATAATTGGTGCAATACTGCAGTGCTACCGCTCAAAGAACGCCAGACATCGCGTGTTTTAACCACGGGTATTCAACAAAGGTAAATTCAGTAATAACTACGTAGTTATTTTTAAACAACTTATATTTGTCATTTTCTTCCTCCAATCGCTTTTCTTTATGGGGCCCACACATGGGCGCTTACCGTCGCATACGAATATTCCCACAACAGCATTTAATATTCCACGACCAAAACTAATATTCCCAAACAACAATAAATATTTTATAACCACTTGCTTATTTTGAAATATTTGCGTATTTTACCCGTAATTATCCATATTAATCACATCAACCCTTACTATTTCAAAATAATAATTAGAGGAAATTAAATTTCATTTATTAATTATTTGGGATCTTACAATCTCCCTCCTTATGAAATTTCGTCCTCGAAATTGACGTGACGATACACTGTGTGTTTGAAAAGATGAGGATACCTCGCTTTCATTTCCGTTTCAACTCCCGGTCATTTCCTCTATAGCATGGTTTCTCCACAAGACTTTAACTTGTGGTATGACCTTCGTCGTAGGACATGCTCCTTCCTATCCAAGATCTTTGTGTACTTCCTCATACGTTAAGTCTTCGCTATCTCGTCCTGGTTCTAACTCAATAACGTGATTGGTCTTTCACATATTTATGAAATATGAGATATGTGAAACACATTATGAACACGAGACATACTTGGAGGTAACGCGAGTCTATAGGCTACATTTCCTACTCGGTCAAGAATTTCAAATGGACCAATAAATCGTGGATTGAGCTTTTCTCTCTTCCCAAATCTTGTAACTCCCTTCCATGGGGCAACACGCAACAATACATGATCCCCTATACTAAATTCCACATCCTTTCGATGAAGATCCGCATAACTCTTTTGTCGATCCTGTGCCGCTTTGTATACGTTGTGAATCATTTGGATCTTTTCGGTAGTCATACGTATTTAACTCTCGGGTCCCAACAATGTTGCTTCACCCACCTCATCCCAACATATGGAAGCGACACTTTCGGCCCATATAATGCTTGAATGGGGCCACACCTATACTTGCACGATAAGCTGTTGTTGTAGGAGAATTCCACCAATGGTAAATACTTATCCCAACCGCCTTGAAGTCAGGACACGAGTCTTAATAAATCTTCAAGAGTTTGAATAGTCCTCTCTGATTGTCCATCCGTTTGAGGATGGTATGCCGAACTGAATCTTAAATCCGTACCCATAGCTTTTTGCAAGCTAACCCAAAATCTTGAAGTGAATCTTGGGTCACGATCCGAAACTATGGATACTGGCATGTCATGCAATCTAACAATCTCATTTACGTACATTTGAGCAAGACGTTCAAGGGAATAAGTCTCCCGTAATGGCAAGAAATGAGCAGACTTGGTTAATCTATCAACAATAACCCAAATAGCATTTATGCCTTGAGAAACCGTGGGAAGTCCCGTAACGAAATCCATGGTAATGTGTTCCCACTTCCATTTCGGAATCTCAAGTGGTTGCAATGGTCCCTTAGGCACTTGATGCTCTGCCTTTACACGTTGACAAGTTAAACATGTTGAGATAAACTTTGCAATCTCTCTCTTCATATTGTTCCACCAAAATGTATGTGAAGATCACGATACATTTTAGTACTTCCGGATGGATTGCAAATGGTGTATTGTGTGCCTCCATCATAATCTTGTACTTCAAATCGAATCGTTAGAACACAAAGTCCGGAGTGGACTCAAGTATTCCTTCTTCATCAATTCTAAGCTTAGGAATAGCTCCTTCTTGTACTTTCTTCTTCATATGCATCGTTTCCAAGATTCGGTGGCTTGAGCAACCTTAACTTTTCTATTAAAGTTGGCTCTACGCGTATATTTGACATCATCGCACTCGTCCTCGCATATGATCTTCTACTCAACGCGATACTACCACGTTCGCTTTTCGGGATGGTATTGAATAGTGTGGTCGTAGTCTTTCAATAGCTCGAGCCAACATCGCCAGCATGTTAAGTTCTTTTGAGTGAAGAAATATTTAAGGCTTTTATGGTCCGAATATATCTCCACTTTTCTCCATATAGATAGTGCCTCCGATTTTTTTGAAACGATCGGGCCGCTAACTCTAGATCATGAGTAGGATAATTCCTCTCATATTCTTTAAGTTGTCGCGAGGCATAGGCTATGACTTTCCCACGTTGCATGAGAACACATCCTAACCCTTTGCCAAGCATCATTGTGAGATAACAAATCCATCCAACCGGATGGTATTGTTAGAGCAGTCTTAGAAATAAGTCTCCTTTTAAGCTCTTGGAAACTCTTCTCGCACTCTTCGCTCCAAACGAATTTTGTATCCTTCCGAGTTAGATGAGTTAACGGAGTAGCGATTCGAGAAAACCCTTCCACGAATCTCCGATAATAACCAGCTAAGCCCAAAAAGCTACGTACTTCAGTCACCGACTTCGGTTGCTCCCAACTTTGTATTGCTTCAATCTTCGCCGGGTCAACAGATACTCCATGTTTTGACACCACATGCCCAAGAAATGCTACTTCCTCAAGCCAGAACTCGCATTTCTTTAACTTGGCATAAAGCTTGTTTTCACGAAGCCTTTGGAGTACCAGCTTCAAATGGTGCTCATGATCTTCACAACTTTTGGAATATATGAGGATGTCATCAATAAAGACAACAACGAACTGATCCAAATACTCTTTGAATACTCGGTTCATCATATCCATGAAAGCCGCAGGAGCATTAGTCAATCCGAAAGACATAACTAAGAATTCATAATGCCCGTACCGAGTTCTAAAGGCAGTCTTTGGAATATCCTCGATTCTAATCTTCAATTTGATGATATCCGGAGCTAAGATCGATTTTTGAAAAGAATTGTGCTCCTTGCATTTGGTCAAACAAGTCATCAATACGAGGTAGAGGATACCTATTCTTGATAGTGACATGGTTCAATTCCCGATAGTCAATACAAAGTCGCATACTCCCCGTCTTTCTTCTTTACAAATAAAGCAGAGCACCCCAAGGAGATGTACTAGGGGCGAATGAAACCAATGTCCAACAACTCCCCGTAGTTGGACCTTTAACTCTCAAGTTCAATAGGAGCCATTCGATATGGGGTTTTAGAAATGGGCTTTGTACCAGTTCAAGGTCAATAAAGAATTCAACTTCACGCTCGGGGTAGACCGGGAAGTTCTTGAAATACGTCAGAAAGTTAATAACAACAGAATATTATTCAATTTTGGCGTGTCTTTATTCAAATCCATAACATGGGCTAAGAAAGCTTGACATCCGCTTTTTAATAAACGAATAGCTTTATGATTAGATATAGACGGTGATTGATTTTAATGGTTTAGTTGCTTGAATTGAACAACAAAAGTTGTTTAGGAATATGAAAGCTAACAACCTTACGAAAACAATCAATTTTGGCATGATGAGTAGTTAACCAATCAATCCCTAAAATCACATCAAAAGCAAGTATCTTTAAAGAGATAAGGTCAACAGGTAAAGATAAGGGTGCCAACATGGATTAGACAAGATTTATAAGCGGTGGATGTGATGAAAGTTTCTCTAACGGAGTTTCCACAGATAGGTCAAAGTCTAATTTCTCCGAGTCAAGTTTAAACGTTGAGCACAAGCGAGAGAGATAAATGAATGGGTAGCACTTAGGTATCTAGTAAAGTATAAACTTCACAAGAATTTATAAATAGCTTACCCGTGATCACCTCGTTTGGGTTCCTCGCATTTTGACCGATCACCACAAACGCTCTTCCGAGAACCGTTGACTTTGACTTTTTCAGGACGATCTTTTTGAGTCACCAATCCTCATTGAACTAGGTTTCGCTACTGCAATCTCGAGCGATATGTCCTTCCTTTCCACAATTATAGCATACCGAATCGCCGTAAGGCGGTTTGACCGATATGTCCCTCTTTTCCGCATTTATAGCATATGACCGGTGGTCGTTCTCCTCCCTTGGAACCGATTCTTCTTTGCATGTAATGTTGTCTTCACATGATCGTTGTTGAATCTCCTCTTTTAAAATCTCCTCCCGACTCGCTTCTTCTATTTTCATGGCCATGATTACCACAGTGGAGTGGTTACCATTTTTGTCCGCCTTTTTCTTTCTCCATCGATTATTGTTGTTTTGTTGATCGCTATATCCTAGTATGATCCTCGATTGTGGTACCTCGGTTGGACAGCACTCGTTATCTCGCCTAACAATTGAGCCACATTAACAACATCCGAATAGAGAGAAAATTTATGAGAGATGAGATCTCGACGTATGCAGGGTTTCAAACCTCTCGAAACATCGCCATCATCGTTCCTCATTCTCCACCAAATGAGGTGCAAACCTCGATAACTCGCAAATTTCGCCGCATCGTCTTTGAGACCGCCATGTTGTTTGTCGCTCCGGTCTAATAAACTCCACTTCCTTCATATGAGCGAACACTTTCGGAAAGTATTTGTCATTAAATAGTTCTCAAACGTCTCCCAAGGCATCTTGGCCTTGATTTGGATCGATGGGTACGCCTACGAGACTCCCACCCGATGAGTACTGCTTTCGCCACGGAACATAAAGGTGGCGAATGGAACCTTCATTCCTCTGTGCATCCCAAAACATCGAATATCTTGGTAATTTGCTTGACCCATGTTTCGCCATGATCGGATCGCTTTCCCTTAAATTCGGTGGTCCCAACTCTTTGAACTGGCTTGTTGTGACAACCCGTGAATTGCTATCATTTCCTCCTATGTTTTGAACACGAGTCTCCTAAATGCGATTTTGCATGTAAGCGCAAAAAAGCTTCTAAATATCCCCTCGTTCATCATCCGCTTTCAATTGGTGTTGTTCACGGGAGGAACATTGCCACTGTTGCACGTTCTCCTCGTTGGTGAGTACACAGGCGTCTCCACGGTCTCATTTCCATTGTTAATATTCTCGATTCGACATTCTCAAATCATGTCATAAAACAAGGGTTAATTAAGGAAATCAATATATCACATAATATCCCTATATCTTGACCAACTATCAAATAAGCTTAGGTAGGACACACTAGCGAAAGATTTACTCGTCTCCCCTCCTAGTTCTATTCCCCGATCTCCGCCAGAGATCATATCCTAAGCTCGATACCAACCGTGACACCCCCAAAAATAGGTCTACATCCCCCATTCCGAGTTGTCAATACACAGTGCGATGTAAACAACTACAACTTTATTATTACAATAGTAAAAGCTGTGAGTTTAAATACGAGATATTGCCATCTGACAATATCCACATACAAATAAATCCTCATCATAATTATTGATACATTATTTTACAACAATGGTGAGGACTACTAAACAACTCTCCCTAGAACTTTCATTCCATACCCCACTCGTACTTGCTATATTCTCGCCTCCCGAGAAGAAAATGGAACAAAAGGAAAAGGGTGAGCTCGATTATTGAGAAAGAATAATATACGATCGAGATAATATACAACAAAATTATCGTTAGTCTTCAACAGGGAAAAATATAATAGAATACAATAGACAACAAGTTTTAAATCAATATTCGCAGCGGAAATAATAATTCATTAGAAGAGTTAAGTAGAGAATGCAAACTACTATCTTCTATGTATGAATTTTAAAGTTCATCGTCTATTTTTATCCCTGTAACATCAATCAATATATATCTGGGATCAAATATCCATCCTTGCACTACATGCCAAGGACATTCACCAGTTGGTCATGTTCATCTAAACACCTGTTCATCTTTGCACTACGGGCCAAAGATATTCATCGAAATCATTCATCTTTGCACTACACGCCAAAGATATTCATCGAAATCATTCATCTTTGACCATCGGCCAAAGAAGATATTCATCAGAAATCATTCATCTTTGCACTACTGGCCAAAGATATTCATCATAAATCATTTAAGACTGAGGATGATGAAAAATATATATTTTTTTTTTAAAGAAACGAATCCAGTGAAACAAAATGACAAGGATTAAGGATTAAGGATTCGTACTTCGTTTTATCCACGTCCAAAAATACCTCAAAAATAATCATAGTGGTGTAAAATTCAAGAATGATCAAAACATGGATACAATCAAAGCTAGTATCCACAATAGATATTTTGGACGAAAAGAAAATTTTCATTTTTCGATGAATAGTGCCGTATTCGTGAATAAAGACTAGTATCGTGAATAAGACCAAGTATCGTGAATAGTAACTCCAGACACCAAAAGTTCCAAATTTGATAAAAACTTCAGATCAATATTTCAGCATAATGATATTGAAGAAATAATATCATTAAAAAAAAAAAAATATCCCTTACCTCGAAAGATCAAGATTTAAGCTGGAATATGGATATAGACTATATCTTGAACTTTCACCGTATAGCAATACTCAAAGTATACTCAAAATACTCACAAGAATACGCCGATAATATAGAGAGAAAACTTCAGTTTCGGTGTGATTTTCAATTCTAACCTAAGCACCTATTTATAGGAAATTGCTTAGAACACCAAAGGTAAAAATTTAATATAATATTAATATATATAAAAATATTATCGTATTCCTTGAAATCTTAATCTCAACCAATTCACACATGCCAAACTTCTAGAAAAAAAATAAAAAACGTTTTCTAATTTAAAATAATTTAAACTTCCAAAAATCAATTATTTTGAGACTTTGGAACTTCAATAATTCATAATAAATAACCCTTTTATCAGAAAATTGAATCTCATGAGTTTTTATAGGAAATTCAATTTCTACAACTTTGCAGAAGAAAGTTTTTCCAAATTTCCAACATAAATTGACCGAAATCCACAAACAGGTGATTTTAGAGGCTATAATCAAATTTCAGTCAATAAATGGGGTCCACCGACATGTTTAACATGTTTTAAACATTTATTGCAACAAAATACTCTTCCTCCTCGTATACTCATATATCCCACATTCGTTGTAAAAATATCACCATTATTATATTATTAAAATATAATAATATATATTTAAATGAATTATTTTATCAGAAAAAGATAAAATTTCAATTTTCAACAATTGTCACATTAAAAATTTTCTCCATCTATATCCACATAAAATCAATATTTTCCTCATCATATGAATCAATAATTAATTATTCACAAATAATATTACGTAATCACAATATTGTCAACCAGCAGCTTCCTCAGAGAAAGGGGCTTTCCAATAAGAATTTCTCCTTCATTGGCGCAAGCAATTAGGTGACAAACCTCTCCTTAGATGAACTTTCTAGACATTGCCAATAATGTTATCTAATAATATTATTCAGATAATATGAATTATTGTTTCGACAACGAAAAATAATCGTGTAATGACAATTATTAAAACAACAAAGAATATAAAATATCAACGCAGACAATTATTGAATCAATAAAATAAAACATATCAGTAACCATTATTGAGTAGTGCCTTCTTACGTAAGAGTCAATAATTGGTGCAATACTGCAAGTTGCTACCGATTCAACAACGCCAGACATCGTGTTTTAACCACGAGGGTATTCAACGATGTAAATCCAGAATAACTACGCCAATTATTTTTAAACAACTTATATTTGTCATTTTCTTCCTCCAATCACTTTTTCGTTATGGGGGCCACACACACATTATGGCGCTCGTGATCGCATTTAATATTCCCGACAACATTTAATATTCCACGACCAAACGAATATTCCAAACAACAATGAATATTTTATAACCACTTGCTTATTTTGAAATATTTGCGTATTTTACCCGTAACTATCCACATTAATCACATCAACCCTTATTATTTCAAAATAATAATTAGAGAAAATTAAATTTCATTTATTAATTATTTGGGATCTTACAATTTTTTTTGGACCTTGTGATGCCATGCTACTATTAGTTGATGTTATGTGGTTGTAAGAACGAAAGTTCGGGTTTAATCATGCTAGAGATTCAAGGAATTATGTCATGCATGCCAAATATTTGATAATATGACTCAATGATGCTAATTTGATCATATAATAGAAATTTAGTGAGTTCGATTGTTGTAACATGTGTATTTATAAGAGTATATATGATCTGGACAGTAGGAACTAATTCCTTGCATGCTAGAATCGAAATCATGAATTTTGTCAAAGTTGGTTAAAACTTGAAATCTGTGACTTTTCGGAGCCTTGGATTCATGGTTTCTATGACCCGATTATGGTAGGTAATAATTTTATAAAATACTATGTAGTATGATGTATAACCTGTCCAAATTTCATAAGAAACGGAGTTAAATTGAGCGAGATATGAAATTTGGTAGAAATTTGATGTCCTATTTTCTTGGAACTGTTTTGGATCAGTCTGTCTCGGGGGTATTTTTGTCTACTTTTTATTCTTTAAAAATTTTGAAAAAAATTGGAGTGTTAATATAAGAAGATATGAAGGTCCTGTAAAAATTTGAGAATTTTTGGTCATACGGTTTGAGAGTTATGGATTTTACGGCTAAGGACACTATTTGAAAAGATATCCAAATAACTCTGTGTATAAGTCTAAATATTACGAAATTTTTACTGGAAGTACATGTATATAACAGGAGCTAACTCTAAAAATTTTAGAATTTTTGGAGCTAATCTCAATTTATGAAAAATCTGAGAATATTTGGCTATTATGAACTATTTAAAAATAGTAGATGGATTTTAAAAATTCCGAAAAAAATATATGTTCAATGTGGGACTATATTCTACAAAATTCCAGAAAAGAAATATTTTTGAGACTGATTTGGTACTTTTCATATAAATTATGTTATATGGATAAATGTGTTTAATTAAATATGTGATGTCAAAAATATGGAAAATAAGGTTTTCCGACTTGAGACCCTTAAGCATGTTTTATGCAGATTTTTTGATGGAGGTTTGAGTCGGGCCGGGTCAAAAAAATGTCAAAAATTTATTTTTCTCAGATTCTTTTATTGAACCACTTGGCCTATACGAAGCAACATGTTATGTAATTGAATTGTATTTGAATACGTGCGAGTTTAATCATCTTATTAAAATAAAAGGAAACCATTACACTTCGAAGTGGTGTTCGAGAACCTAATTGCTTAACGTGACACATGTGAATAGGTTACGTGAAGGGCTAGTAGATAGCGGTAAATTGTAGAAGACGTATCAGGAAAGTTTCCTAACCCTAAGTTTCTATTGAGCAATTATTCAATCTTTACTCATTGTTGTTGCAGTGAGAGTAAGTATCAGACTTGTGTTATTTACTTTTCGTACAAGTTCCTTTGTCGTAAAGTTATATAACTGCAATTTTCTTGCAAGCGTTATTGATGATTACTCTGTTAGTATTACAATTGTTATACTTTAAAGTTCTATTTCTTTAACGAACTATTTCCAAGTATGCTTTCTGGCTTTTTGTTTTGGCTAGATATTATTGATGATAAATGATATAATCTTTCAACAATTCAAATCCTTTGAAGCTATTTAATGTTTACCAATCCAAATTGCTTTGGTGCGGTCTCGCATGAATACTAAGATGAACAACCCGAATAATCAGGCAAATAGATGTCGGGCATATAGTCCCATTTATGCTTATGCAGTTAAATTTCATACTTATGCACAATGTTTTGCAAAGACTGTTTACAATCTATTTGATTGTTAAATCGTCTGATGGTTTTTGATTAAATAAAATAATGTTCAGGGTATCTAACACCCCTTAGTATGCTATTGAGAATTGTAAAACTCTTGTCTTGATATTCCTGTTTATCTCTTGATAATTATTTTAACTGTTGAGAAATATTCATACAAATACTTTTACCACTGATGCATGTTTCCAAACTACTTTATATACTTGCTGGGCAATTTATACTCATTCTTGCTTTAAACCTTTTAGTTAAGGCTGAGAATGTTGAGGGCTCGGGCAAAGGTAAGGACAAGGACAAGGGGAAGTCTAAGATGAAATGATGATAGTTATTTATGTAACAAGTTATATTTCTGCATATGATGTAATGTAGTGATAAACGCTAAGTTTAAGTTTCAGTTTGTTTAAGGTTGTAAAGACTTGGGATTTTATCTGAATAGTTATGTAGTAGTTATTATTATTATTATTATTATTATTATTATTATTATTATTATTATTATTATTATTATTATTATTATTATTATTATTATTATTATTATTATTATTATTATTATTATTTTCCGGAGTTTATGAAGTTAAATGTTTATGTATGTTGTATCGTGAGCACCATGTCCTGTAATAGATGTTACACGGATTTGGGGGTGTCACAATTACTGTGGCAATAATTGAGTAAAATTGAGTGAATTCTCACGTAAGTATCAATAATCGAATATATTGTACAATACTGTGTGATACTATGCAACCATGCATATTACTGTACTTCTATCATCGGGTATTTCAATAGTTTAACAGTAAAACTTTTGCCTTTATTTTTATAAAAAACTATTTCTGTGGGGTCCACCAATGATTTCGAAAATAATTTCGCTGTGGGGTCCACCAATGATTTCGAAAATAATTTCGCTGTGGGGTCCACCAATGATTGTGTCATCGTACGAATATTCTCTGATAAAATGAATATTTTCCGACCAAACGAATATTTTATGACAAGTTGCTTACTTTGTAAAATTTGTAAATATTACCCACAATTATAACATTATATCAAATTCACACCTTATTATTTAAAAATAATAATTAGAGAAAATTAAATATTTATTCATAAAAATTGGGGTCTTACAGTTACGGACATATGGGGTTGGTTAAATTTCAAATCGTAGAATACAACATATATTTAATTATAATATATATATATATATAATTATATATATGAACATTTTAAAAACTAAAATCTTAATTAAAATTGCTATAATAAAAATAATTACTATATTAGTTTATTACTACTAGATACATGTTATTATATAAAATATTAAACATAAATTACATGTACTTTTGTATATAAGTCTTTAGTATTTTATTCGTTGTATATAATACATAGTGTGACGCCCCCAAAACAAGTATACATCATCCATTCTGAGTCGTCAAATACATGGTACAGAAACAACTACAAATTCATTAATACAATTATCGTGCAAAATACGACAACACATATACTTTGAGTTTAAATACAAATATTATCTTCTAGACAATATCAACACTCAGATAAAGTCCTTATTACAATTATTGATACACTATTTTACAAAAATAGTGATGACTGCTAAAAAAAAAGCATGCAGGACCATCACTCTATTATACCCATTGGTTCTCTTTATATTATCGCTTCTTGAGAAGAAAAATGGAACAAAAAAGAAAAGGGTGAGCTCAACTATCCCAGTAAATAATATTATGACTAAGATAATGTACAACAAATTATCCTTAGTCCTCAATATGGAAAAATCTAATAGAATATAATAGACAACAAGTTTTAGATCAACAACTGCAGCAGAAACAATAATTCAATAGAAGAGTTAAGTAGAGAATGAAATCTACTATCATCTATGAATTTAAAAGTACATCATTAATATTTTATCCCTGTAACATTAATCAATATACATCTTGCATCAAATATTCATCTTTGCACTACATGCCAAAGATATTCATTTGTATCACCAGTTGGTCATGCTCATCTCAACACTTGTTCATCTTGGCACTACGGGCCAAAGTTATTCATCAGGTAATCATTCATCTTTGCACTACAGGCCAAAGATATTCATCAAGTATCACCATTAAAGACTGAGGATGATGAAAAACATTTTAGAGAACGAATCTAGTGAGATAAAAGGACTAAGATTAGATATTCGTATTTAGATAATTCAAGTTTAAAAATACTCCATAATAAACCATAATGGAGTAAAATTCAGGAATGAAGATCAAAACATGGATACAATCAAAGATATTAACCATAATAGACATCTAGGACAAAGAAGAGAAAATTTCTTTTTTCGGTGAATAGTGTCGTATTTGTGAATTGTGTCGTATACGTGAATAGTGTCGTATACGTGAATAGTAACTCTGACACAAAAAGATAGAAATTTGACAATAAAATTTATATCAATATTTCAGCATAATGATATTGAGAAAAATAATATCATTTACGAAGAAAATAATATCCCTTACCTCAAAAGAACAGTATTTCTGAATGGAATATCGTATATGATGCTGAAAGAAACTTGCACTGAATAGCAACTCTCAAAGTATCTAAATACTCACAAAATACGCTCGATAATATATAGAGAGAGAAAACTTGTTTCTGGTGTGATTTTCAATTCTAACTAAGCATCCTATTTATAGGAAAATGCTAGAACGCCAAAGGAGACTAAATTAATAAAATAATATTATTTATTTTTCCTCTTCTACACCACCCTTTTTGAACAACTGAGCATGCCTTCTTTGAAAAAAATCTCAGCACATGTTTTAAAAAAAACAAAAGTGGGTCCCACCCATAATTTTAATAAAAATATTTAATTTTTGAAACTTCAATAATTTGTAATAAATAGCCCTTTATCAAAAAAAATACGAATTTTATGTCCATTCCATAGGAAATCGAAATCTTTACAACTTTGTAGCTTAAAGTTTTTTCAAATTCCAAACGAAAAATGCCCGAAATCGACATACGGACAATTTTTAATACGGACAATTTCTAATACCTCCATTCCGACAAAATACTGATAAAACACCTCAGCATTAATTCTTTCATTTATATCCACGCAAAATAAATATTTTTCTATCCATCATTTATGTCCACATAAAATAAAAATTTTCTTATCATATAAATCAATAATTAATTATTCACAAATAATATTACAGAATCATAATTATGACAACTAGGTCGTTCCGAGGAAAGAGGGGGCTTTCCGATAAGGATTTCTCCTTACTGACGCGTAATTAGGTGACCAAACTCCTTTCCTAGATAGAACTTCCTCAACATTGCCAAAAATGCTATTTAATGGTATTATTCAAATAATATGAATTATTGATCTAATAATGAGAAATACTGTGCAATGACAATTATTAAAACAACAATAATATAAAATATCAACGCAGCAATTATTGAATCAATAAAATAAAATATTGAACAGTAATTACTGTAACAATTATTGAGTAGTGCCTTCTTACGTAAGAATCAATAATTCAAAAATATTGTGCAATATCGTGTGTTACTGTGCAACCATGCGTATTACTGTATTTTAACCACCAGGTAATCCACAGTGTTAACGGTAACAATTACGTTGTTATTTATAAAAACTCAAACTTATCGTTTTCTTCATCCGACTGTTTTTCGTTATGAGGCCCACAAATGGCTACGCCGTCGTACGAATATTTCCCGACAGCAAGAATATTCCACGACCAAGTGAATATTCCTCGACAAAATGAATATTTTATAACCACTTGCTTATTTTACAAAATTTACACATTTCACCCATAACCAAAGCATTATATCAAATTAACTCCTTATTATTTCAAGATAATGAATAGAAGAAATTCAATTTTATTTATAATAAGTTTGGGTCTTACAACCTCCCCTCCTTATAAAATTTCGTCCTCGAAATTGACGTACGTACTTGGTGTTTCAAAAAGGTAAGGGTACCTCGCTTTCATTTTCGATTCCAACTCCCAGGTCATTTCCTCCATAACATGATTCCTCCATAAAACCTTAACTTGTGGTATAACCTTTGTTCGTAGGACATGCTCTTTCCTATCCAAGATCTTGACAGGTACCTCCTCGTACGTTAAATCTTCGACTATCTCGTATGGTTCTAACGCAATAATGTGGTTTAGGTCTTTCACATATTTACGAAGCATAGATATATGAAAAACATTATGAACACGAGACATGCTTAGAGGTAATGCGAGTCTATAGGCCACATTTCTTATTCGGTCAAGAATCTCAAATGGACCAACAAATCGTGGATTGAGCTTTCCTCTCTTCCTGAATCCTATAACTCCCTTCCATGGAGAAATACATAACAGTACATGATCTCCAATATTAAATTCCATGTCCTTTCGATGAAGATCAACATAACTCTTTTATCGATCTTGTGAGGTCTTTATATGTTGCCGGATCATTTGAATCTTTTCTGTAGTCATGCGTACTAATTCTGGTCCCAATAACGTTGCTTCACCCACCTCGTCCCAACATACTGGAGAACGACACTTTCGTCCATACAATGCCTCGAATGGAGCCATGCCTATACTTGTTTGATAACTGTTGTTGTAGGAGAATTCCACCAATGGTAAGTACTTATCCCAACTCCCTTTGAAATCTTGGACACAGAGTCTTAATAGATCTTCAAGAGTTTGAATAGTCCTTTCTGATTGCCCGTCCATTTGAGGATGGTATCTTAACCCCAATAAATAAATCCGTGTACATAGCTTTCTGCAAACTAACCCAAAATCGTGAAGTGAATCTTGGGTCAGGATCTGAAACTATGGATACTGGCATGCCATGCAATCTCACAATCTCATTTATGTACATACGAGCAAGACGTTCAAGAGAATAAGTCTCACGTATAGGCAAGAAATGAGCAGACTTGGTTAATCTATCAACAATAACCCAAATCGCATCTATACCTTGAGAAACCTTGGCAAGACCCGTAATGAAATCCATAGTAATGTGTTCTCACTTCCATTTTGGAATCTCAAGTGGTTGCAATGGACCCTTTGGCACTTGATGTTCCGCCTTTACATGTTGACAGGTTAAACACCTCAAGATAAACTCCGCGATCTCTCTCTTCATATTGCTCCACCAAAATGTATGTCGAAGATCATGATACATTTTGGTACTCCCAGGATGGATTGCAAATGGTGTGTTGTGTGCCTCCATCATGATTTTATGCTTCAAGTCAGAATCATTAGGAATGCAAAGTCTGGAGTTGACTCGGAGTATTCCTTCTTCATCGATTCTTGCTTCTGGAATAACACCTTATTGTACTTTCTTCTTCATACGTATCATCTCTGGGTCTGTGGCTTGAGCAGCTTTAACTTTATCAATTAAAGTCGGTTCTACTCGTATGTTTGATATCATCACGTGGTTACTTGGAGCCTTAATTAACTCTATCTCCATCCTTTGTAAGTCGTACAAAATGGGTCTTTGTGTTAACAACATCGCACTCGTACCCGCATATGATCTTCTACTCAAGGCATCAACTACAACATTTGTTTTTCCAGTTTGATATTGAATGCTATGGTCGTAATCTTTCAACAACTCGAGCCAACGTCGTTGTCGCATGCTGAGTTCCTTTTGGGTGAAGAAATATTCGAGGCTTTTATGATCCGTATAAATCTCCACTTTCTCCCCATACAGGTAGTGTCTCCAGATTTTCAACGCAAAAACGACTGTTGCCAACTCCAGATCATGAGTTGGATAATTTCTCTCATATTCTTTGAGTTGTCGCGAGGCATAGGCTATGACTTTCCCATGTTGTATGAGAACACATCCTAACCCTTTGCCTGAAGCATCGCTGTAAATAACAAATCCATTAGAACCAGATGTATTGTTAGAACATGTGCCGAAATGAGTCTCCTCTTGAGCTCTTGGAAACTCTTCTCGCATTCCTCGCTGTTGAGTAAAATCTAGTTACGCACAACACGCAAGTATACGTGGTCAACAAGAAATACAATGAAAGTAAAGTATCATTCCCACGAGGAGTTATTAATACAAATTAACAAGTACTAACCCTTAATCAAACTAATTTTATTTAAACAATAAATTTAATGTTATAAAGTAAATTACTTAATTAAACTAATTCTAATTACCACTAGTTACAAATCAGATTATGGAGATTTAAGATCACAACTTCACTTATTGCTTCATTTAAGTTAACACACTTCTCATCAATTATTCTCTATCCCGAATTGTTAATCAAGAACACGAAAATAGTATTAACCACCTCTCGATGCACTAATACCGTATTAACGTCAATCCACAATTAAGATAGAAATCCGTTAAACACCTTAATCAACTAACCCACTATATCTCTATGTGAATTACAATTGAAGAAGGTTGAAGAATAAGTTCTCTATCCGATTACATGCGATGTCAAGCATATCTCTACCTTAACACTCATCAAGTTTAAGCTACTAACAAAATCCTGAACACATGTTATCATGATAAGATCTAAATCAATACTTCATCTCTCGAGTTCATATAGATTATCACGGTAATTGATGGCCAATCAATTAAACAATTAAGTCCAAATCACAATAGACAATCCTCACAATAGAACATAATAATTGATAACGAAGAATATTAAAATAAACTACACAATAAGATCCATTGTAATCTCAAACAAAGAATTAGTTCATTGAATTAAAACTAAGAATCCACAATTGAATAATCATTAAAAGACAAAAATAGAAGAAGATAAGAAGATAGAATCTATTGTCTGTAGATTTGACGCTCCCTCCTTGCTCCTACTTTGAATCTTCAATGGTCTCCAAGTTGCTTCAATCTCCAAAACTCATTAGAACTAGGGTTTTGATCTAATTTACTCTAATCTAATCTAATCTAATGAAATTCTTCCAAAAACTCTTTCTAATCCATGTAAATCTCCTCCTTTTATAAGCCTCCTTATATATCTTTAAGTCCTCTTGGGAGTCCTTGAATCAAACAACTCGAACCAATCCTTTTCGAACTCAAATTCGGACAAAATCTACTCTTTCTGCGCATAGGCAAGCCCCAGCTTGCCTTTTCCCTTTGTAATAGCAAGCCCCGGCTTGCTATGCTACTGATTTCATGCCCAGGACCCCAAGCCCCAGCTTGCTCCCAAGGCACAAAAGAGCAAACCCCGGCTTGCCCCCAATCTGCCAATTACTTTTCTGCTGCAGTGTCTTCTGGTAAAACGGCCATAACTTTTGATCCGGGAGTAATTACGGGGTCTACCACCTATTGAATCGAAGATATCAACGAGATATACAACTTTCATTCTTTGAGTTTTGAGAAATAACGAATGGATGAAGGTCGAAATTGGACTGAAAGTAACTGCTATGCAAATGGCCACCCAAAACAATGAAGTTCAACGACGTCCGTTGGTACAAATGTCATAACTCTTTCATCCAAACTCCGATTGGAATGATTCAAGATGTTCCAGAAAGCTAAGAAGAAGCTCTACAATATAGTCCAAGTTCCAAGCCAAGAACATGAAATGAACATAAAAGCCCAAACGATATCCGGATTGCTTTTCTTTGCGTTTTCCTACTAATTCTTTGCGATTTCCTTGCTTTTCCTTACCAATAGTCGCTCACACCGCTCCCAAACATATAACCTACAACATGAACACAAAATGCATGAAAAGTAACTAAGACACATGAATATAAACAACTAATTCAAGTAAAAGACACCGGATAAGTAGGTATAAAACCTACTTATCACTCGCTCCATACGATCTTTGTATCTTTCTGAGTCAGTTGAGTTAACGGAGTAGCAATTCGAGAAAATCCTTCCACGAATCTCTGATAATAACCAGCTAAGCCCATAAAGCTACGTACTTCGGTCACCGACTTTGGCTGCTCCCAACTTTGGATTGCTTCAATCTTCACCGGGTCAACAGATACTCCATGTTTTGACACCACGTGCCCAAGGAATGCTACTTCCTTAAGCCAGAACTCGCATTTCTTCAGATTGGCATATAGCTTGTTGTCACGAAGCCTTTGAAGTACCAGCTTCAAATGGTGCTCATGATCTTCACGGCTTTTGGAATAGATGAGGATGTCATCAATAAAGATAACAACGAACTGATCCAAATATTCCTTGAATACATGGTTCATCATATCCATGAAAGCAGCACGAGCATTTGTCAACCCAAAAGACATGACTAAGAATTCATAATGCCGTCATCGAGTTACGGCGCGTCTTTGGAATTTCCTCAGTTTTAATCTTCAGCTGATGATATCCAGAATGAAGATCGATCTTTGAAAAGAATTGTGCTCCTTGCAACTGGTTGAATATGTCATCAATGCGAGGTAACGGATACCTATTCTTGATGGTGACATGGTTTAATTCCCGGTAGTCAACAAAGTCGCAAACTCCCGTCTTTCTTCTTTACAAATAAAACAGAAGCACCCCAAGGAGATGTACTAGGACGAATGAAACCAGATGTCTCAACAATTCTCGTAGTTGGACCTTTAACTCCTCGAAGTTCAATAGGAGCCATTCGATATGGGTTTTAGAAATGGGCTTTGTACCCGGTTCAAGGTCAATAAAGAATTTAACTTCACGTTCTGGGGGTAGACCAGGAAGTTCTTCAAGAAATATGTCAGGAAATTCACTAACAACAGAAATATTATTCAAATCTGACGTGTTTTTATTCCAAGTCCATAACATGGGCTAAGAAAGTTTGACATCCGTTTTTTAATAAACGAATGGCTTTATGGCTTGATATGACAGTGATTGACTTTAGTTGTTTGGTTGCTTGAATTCGCATAATAGGTTGGTTAGGAATATGAAAACTAACAACCTTACAAAAATAATTAATTTTAGCATGATGAGTGGTTAACAAATTAATCCCTAAAATCACATCAAATACAAGTATCTTTAAAGAGATAAGATCAACAGGTAATGTGATGGTGCCAACTTGGATCAAGCAAGATTTATAAACAGTGGATGTAATGAAAGTTTCTCTTAACGGAGTCTCCACAAATAAGTCAAAGTCTAATTCCTACGGAGTCAAGTTTAAACGTTGAGCACAAGCAAGAGAGATAAAAGAATGGGTAGAGCCGGTATCTAGTAAGGTATAAACTTCGCAAGAGTTCAAGATTAGCTTACCCGTGATCACGTCGTTCGGGTTTCTCGCATTTTGGCCAGTCACGACAAACGCCCTCCCTTGAACCACCGACTTTGTTTTATCCAGTAATGCGCCTTTGGTGTCATTTGTCCCAAATTGGACTTGACTTCTTCACTAGAATAAAATCGGGCTATATGGTAATCTTTTCCACAATGAAACACACCTTGGAAGGTTGTGAGCAGTTTGGACTTATGTGTCCTCCTCTCTCGTGATCAGAAAGCATCTAAATGGCGATCAGTTCTCCTCCCTAAAATTTGGTGTTGGTCTTTGGTCTTTGCTGCCGATGTCTTCCGGTCATTGTTGAATCTCCTCTTTTTGAAATTTCCACTTGACTCACCTCTCCTATTATCATGGCCACGATTACCACCCGAGTGGTTACCACTTTTGTCCGTATTTTTCCCTCCTCGCTAGTTATCATCACTCAGGATCACACCCAGTATGACCACGGTTGTGGTCCCTCGGTTGAACATACTCGTTATCTTGCTCTAATAATTGAGCCATGTTGACAACATCGAATACAGAGAAAATTTGTGAGAGATAAGGTATTGACGAATCTCGGGTTTTAGACCTCTCAAAAACATCTGCATCATACGTTCCTCATTCTCTACCAAATGAGGTGCAAACCTGGATAACTCCGCGAACTTCCCCTCGTACTGGGACATCGTCATGTTGTTCTCTTCTAGTCTAATAAACTCTACCTCCTTCATATGACGAATACTTTCAGGAAAGTACTTGTCATTGAACAATTTCTGAAATCTTTCCCAAGACATGTTGAGTGCGGCTAGCTGGGTACGCTTCACAGATTCCCACCAGTAATTTGCCTCACCATGGAACATAAAGGTGGCGAATGGAACCTTCTGTTCTTCCGTGCATCCCAAGACATCGAATATCTTAGTAATTTGCTTGACCCACGTTTTCGCCTTAATCGGATCCGGCTTTCCCCAGAAATCTGGTGGTCCCAACTCCTTAAACTGCTTGGCTGTGACAAACCGCGCGTTGCTATCATTTCCACCAGTATTTTGTACACGAGTCTCCCTCGTCTGATTTTGCATGAACTGCAAAAAGCTTCTAAACATCCCATCATTCATCGTTTGCTCGGTAGTGTTGTTTACAGGAGGAATATTGCCTTCCTGTTGCACATTCTCCTGGTTGGTGATTGAAGGTTGTTCTACGATCTCATACACTCCATTGTTAACGTTCTCAGCTGTCATTCTTAAAAACTGCCATAAAACAAAGGTTAATTAAACAAATTAACATATCACATAATATCCCTATATTATGACCGACCAACAAATAAGCTTAGGTAGGACACACTAGCGAAGGATTTACTCGTCTCTCCCCTCCTAGTTTTATTCCCCGATCTCTGCTAGAGACCATATCCCTAAGCTCTGATACCAACTATGACGCCCCCAAAACAGGTATACATCACCCATTCTGAGTCGTTAAATACATGGTACAGAAATAACTACAAATTCATTAATACAATTGTCGTGCAAAATACGACAACACATATACTTTGAGTTTAAATACAAATATTGTCTTCTAGACAATATCCACACTTAGATAAAGTCCTCATTACAATTATTAATACACTATTTTACAAAAATAGTGAGGATCGCTAAAACAAGCTGCTCAGGATCATCACTCTATACCCCATTTGGTTCTCGCTATATTATCATTTGAGAAGAAAAATGGAATAAAAAAGAAAAGGGTGAGCTCAACTAGCCCAGTAAATAATATTATGACTAAGATAATGTACAACAAATTATCCTTAGTCCTCAACAGGGAAAAACCTAATAAAATCTAATAGACAACAAGTTTTAGATCAACAACTGTAGCGAAAACAACAATTCAATAGAAGAGTTAAGTAGAGAATGAAATCTACTATCATCTATGAATTTAAAAGTCCATCATCAATATTTTATCCCTGTAACATCAATCAATATACATCTTGCATCAAATATTCATCTTTGCACTACGAGCCAAATATATTCATTTGTATCACCAGTTGGTCATGCTTATCTCAACACCTGTTCATCTTTGCACTACGGGCCAAAGATATTCATCAGGTAACCATTTATCTTTGCACTACAGACCAAAGATATTCATCAAGTATCACCATTAAAGACTGAGGATGATGAAAAACATTTTAGAGAACGAATCCAGTGAGATAAAAGGACAAAAATTAAAGATTCATACTTTAGATAATTCAAGTTTAAAAATATTTCATAATAAACCATAATGGAGTAAAATTCAAGAATGAAGATCAAAACATGGATACAATCAAAGATAGTAACCATAATAGACATCTGAGACTAAGAAGATAAAATTTCATTTTTTTGTGAATAGTGCTGTATTTGTGAATAGTGCCGTATACGTGAATAGTAACCCCGACACAAAAAGGTAGAAATTCCATAATAAAATTCATATCAATATTTCAGCATAATGATATTGAGAAAAATAATATCATTTACGAAGAAAATAACATCACTTACCTCAAAAGAACAGTATTTCTGAATGGAATATCGGATATGATGCTAAAGGAAACTTGCACTGAATAACAACTCTCAAAGTATCTAAATACTCACAAAATACGCTCGATAATATATAGAGAGAGAAAACTTGTTTCTGGTGTGATTTTCAATTCTAACTAAGCACCCTATTTATAGGAAAATGCTAGAACGTCAAAGGAGACTAAATTAATAAAATAATATTATTTATTTATCTTCTTCTACGCCACCCTTTTTGAACAACTGAGCATGCCTTCTTTGAAAAAAATCTCAGAATATGTTTTCAAAAAAACAAAGTGGGTCCCACCCATAATTTTAATAAAAATATTTAATTTCCAAAACTTCAATAATTCATAATAAATAGCCTTTTTATCAGAAAAATACGAATTTTATGTCCATTCCATAGGAAATCGAATTCTCTACAACTTTGTAGCTTAAAGTTTTTTCAAATTCCAAACGAAAAATGCCCGAAATCCACATACATACAATTTTTAATACCTCCATTCCGACAAAATACTGATAAAAAAACCTCAGCATTAATTCCTTCATTTATATCCACACAAAATAAATATTTTTCTATCCATCATTTATGTCGACATAAAATAAAAATTCTTTATCATATAAATCAATAATTAATTATTCACAAATAATATTACAAAATCACAATTATGACAACTAGGTCGTTCCTAGGAAAGAGGAGGCTTTTCGATAAGGATTTTTTCTTACTGGCGCGCAATTAGGTGACCAAACACCTTTCCTAGACAGAACTTCCTTAGACATTGCCAATAATGCTATCTAATAATATTATTCATATAATATGAATTATTGATATGATAATGGGAAATACTGTGTAATGACAATTATTGAAACAACAATAATATAAAATATCAACGCAGCAATTATAAAATCAATAAAATATTGAACAAATAATTATTGTAACAATTATCGAAAGTAGGCCTTTTTACGTAAGAATCAATAATTCAAAAATCTTTGTGCAATACCGTGGTGCTATCGTGCAACCATGCGACATCGTATTTTTAACCACGGGTAATCCAATGTTGTTAATGGTAATAATTACGGCAAGTTATTTATAAAAACTCAAACTTGTCATTTGTTTCATCCGATGTTTTCAAGTTATGGAGCCCGCGAATGGTCTCAAGCTGGTGGCCGCATTTAATATTCTCCCACAACAAGAATATTCCACGCACAAAACGAATATTTCAAACAAAAAATGAATATTTTATAACCACTTGCTTATTTTGCAAAATTTGCACATTTCACTCATAACCAAAGTATTATATCAAATTAACTCCTTATTATTTCAAGATAATGAATAAAGAAAATTCACTTTTATTTATAATAAGTTGGAGTCTTACACATAGAATATAAAACGTGCTATATATATATATATATAAAAGATAGTTATGAGATTGTAAAATTTATAATATAATATTACTTTTAAAGTACCATTATGCATTATATATTAATATTATATTAAATATAATCCGACACGAGTCACATGGGTCTCCACTATAGTCTACCACAACTATATATATATATATATATATTGTTTTTACTAATTTGACACACAATTTTCTTGATTATTGTCAATGATTGAACTCTTAATCTCATGATTAACATGAGTTGGGACAACCTCATGATTAACATGAATTGAGTTATACCACTCGGGGCCAAATGCCTTCAGTTACTATAATTATATTCAGTCTGACTGAATCACATGGGTCTGCACAGTCCACTATCCAGTCAATACTAGCATGTTCGGTAGCTGTTTATAAGTTGGTCAAAACAACTTATAAACTGTTTTGTATTGTTCAGACGTTTGTTTGCAATTTATTTTTTAATTTATAAGTTAAAATTAATAAGTAATAATTTATAATTTATTTAAAAATGACTTATAAATCATTCATAATAAGTTATTTTTTTTTTGCTAATATTTGATTGAAATTTAAACACACCCTACTTAGTAATTGTCAAAATTTGAAGCTAGGCCTCTATCTTGGTAGGAGGCTTAGGGAGTGTTTGTTTAAAGTTGAATGGGTCTGAATGACCTAAAATCTGAGCGAATCAATCATTAAGAGTGTTTGTTTGTAAGAATATAAATCTAAATGAGACTGAATCTGTCTAACCAAGTAAGCTTAATTTATTTGGTTGATTGGATCAGCTACTTGACAAAATAGTTTTTTTACTTGCATGCCCCGATAATTAACAGAATAAAGCTTCTTCTTTTTCTTCGATCTTCTTCAGCTACCATAGTTAACAGAAGTCGGGGTATTCAATTATCTTCGTTGTTGTTTTCTAGGAACAACTGTAGTGGTGGTGATGGGCAGTGCAGATTCGGAATTCTGAGGGCGGCATTTTGAGATTTGAGGTGTAAAAATCGAACCCCTAAAAAATTGTGAGACCAAAAAGGAGGAGTTGAATCGAGGGTAACAACGACGTTCTGTGGGTGATTATCGTTGGTTTCCTGGTTCGTTTTGGGTGTTTTCGATGAGTTTTTCCATGACAAAGTCTCATGGAATCAGAAACCCAACCGTAGAAGAATAACAAAAAGTGAGCCAAAGATGTTTAGCAGAGTCTGCAAGAAAAAATCAAAGAGGAGAAAAAATGGAAAGAACACATTTATCTTTTCCCAAACAATTGAGCTACTATTTGTTCAAATTTTGGGCTTTGACCAAGTTTTATAGTCTTTCTTCAAATTGTTTTTTTAACTTTTCCTTCGACAGATTTATGAACATACAAGAATCAGTGTGGGAGAGTTTTGTTTTACTATAGTATATATTAGGGGTAAAATAGTAAAAAATCATTATCCAGAAGTTTTGTACCTATTAATTATCAAATAACTTTCTTCATTCCCTATTGAGAATTTTGATTCATTTCGCTCATGCAAATTTTGATTGAGAAGTGTTTTATTCAGTTTTATCTTTGTCCTTTTAACCTGTGTCTGATTTCTTCCCTTCTCTATCGGCTGCGCTGCTGATCTTGCTCGATTGGAATCACTCTCTCTCTCGACTGAATCACTCTCCCTCGTTCGATTGGGTCAGTTCCTCTTTCGGCTTACAATTACTCCCGGATCGTAGTACTATCGGTACGATTTGTGATATGTAAATACACAGATATATTATACAAGTAGAATTTCATTATTTTCTGTTTGGTTTTGCTTTGGCCTTTGATGTCTTGTATTGTTTTTGTTGTAATAGGAGTATTAATTTTAAGGTTTAGAATGGAACTTTATTTTTGGCTGATTCAATTTAGTGGTTTGTTTTCCCTGATGCTAATCAATTGAATATTTAGTGAATGTGATAATGAATTTTCTGGTTATATTGTTCTATCATTTGATCTAACCATGGTGCAAAATGCAAACCGCGCAGGGTACACTGTTTTTAGTAGTATAACACTGTTTTTTGAATCCACTTTTAACTTTCCCCTGTTTGTTACTGGGAAACTGAAGAAGCAAATTGAATATTACCTGTGTAGTTTTGAGTTGCTGCATTTTCCTGACTTCTCTGACATGTAGAGCTATGGTTCCATTTTTAATTAATTGGATTAAGTATTTCAAGTATTAATTTCTCTTTATTATTTATCAATGTATGTGTTATTCTACCATTTGCTTCTGTACATGCTTAAATGTCTGTATTACTTCTTGCCACTTTGGGAGATTTATAGAGTGGTCATTGACTAAGTGGTCCAGTTCTAGAACTAAGGCTTGTGGTCTGCCTCTACCTCATGCTATACATGTAACATTAGTAAACTTCAAAAAAAAGAAGGCAACAGCCTTTATGATTAATACACAAGACATTGGTATTTTATTGCGAAAAGACCAAGTGAATGGTGGTAGAATACTGAAGACATTGGTATTTTATTGCAAAAAGACTATGTGAATGTGGTAGAATAAGTAAATAAATTTTAGAGATAACTGATAACGGGACCCTCAGTAAGCTCCAATAACATGGTGTAGATACTTTTTCTCTGTATTTTCTTAGCTCTTTCAACTAGTGTTAAATTTGAGAAGTCTTGTATCATGTGAATCAATATATTTGGGAAGCAGAAACCTATATCCAGTTAGACTCCTTACTTTTTTGTGAGTGTGTATTATAATGTGTTCATGAATGTCTTGATTAATAACTTATTCAAAAGGTGCTCTTCATTTATTATAAATGGTTTCAAATTAAGTGCCAGTTTTGTTTCAGGTTGTATGATCTTATGCATTGTACAATCTCTCATGTTTCACTTGAATGTTGACTCGTACATTAAGCATTAAATTACTTATATTCTGCATGTGGGTTATCTTTAAATCCTTTGTCTTTCATTTGGTTGGTGTGAGTATCTTGCCTCCATCATTTCTTTCAATAATGTAATGCCTTGTTATAATATTTTAGCCACAACTACCAAGTACCAACGTTGCAACAGTTTGTGCTGTCTACGGTGCAATGAGCATTTCCATCATGTTGTTCTCCTCGAGTTTTATTATCTGCATCTGTTCACATTTTCTGGCAACAGCCGGAGGGAGTTAAAGATCATAACTGTTAGAATTTTCTAGAAAATATTATTAGAAGATTTGTTAATGGTTGTCAATGTTATATTATGCATTTTGGTAGTGTGAGTATTATGTCTCATGTTATAATTATTATTTGGTGTTTATTTAGTGCAATATTGGGACTTGACTGCCAACTCGCAGCTCGCACTTACAGTAATTCGGGGTTTCGGTATTTTATGTTCCTTTTATTAATTTGTGTGTGTTGTGCAAACTGTGCACCCATGCACAATGAGAGATGTCCACTGCACAATCATCAGTAAAAGGGATTATAGCAATTGATGACACAATCGTGGAACCTAATGGATGCATATAAAAATAAAAATTAAAAAAACATAAAGGACTCTAGTTTTAGTGAATTCTATCTAGAAAGAGAGAATATCTTTAATGAATTATCTCATTATATATACATGTGAGTGTAGATTTGTCTTTACTGAATTCACCTTATAAGAATGATGGCTATCTCTAAAGAAATTGAGCATCTTGAGTAACGATTTATTAAACATCTATCCTTCATTGTGATTGTTCAGGTTATCGTTTATAGTCATAGTCTCATAATAGACTACCTTTAATTTACTTTGAACTGAGCTTCCTAATCCTGTTACTGCAGGTTTGGGATGTTTCATTTGGAAAAAATGAGGGTTTAATCGGTGGACATTCATCTTTTTAACATGAAAAAACAACTCAAAATAGGTAAACACAAGCTTAGACGGCTGGGAAAAGAGGCAGATGGGTCTATTCATACTACTCCTGGAAATGTTTCTAGTTAATACTGTCAAGTAATTATATAATTTGTACTCCATTTCCTTCTTTTCAAATGTACTTTTGTTAGATTACATTGACTTGCTCACACATGTTTTAACTTCTTGTAGGTCCCTAAGGAGGAGCGAGGGGCGGTGGAGCGTTTGGAGAAGCTTGTGAATAAGTATGAAAGAGGACAGATTCAATGAGTTGATTGGCTGGACCGCCTTGCATTTAAAGCTATGGAGAAAATAAAGGTACGTTAAAGCAGTAAAAATGGAAGTTATCATCTATATGTGGTTGTTGATTTTTGCAGCTTTGAACATCGAGTTGTTTTTCAGGTAGCCTTAATCAGTCCACAAACATAAGATTATTTTTATCTTTCCTTTCTCTATGTTTTCCTTAAGCTCTACAAATCGAGAAGCTATTCTAATTTTTTGTTTTTAATTTTTTGGTATTTTCTTATTAACTTTAGACATGCCTGGTCTCTCTTGTTTTTTCTCTAAAGTTCTATTCTTCCTATTCTTGTATCTCTCTTGATTCATTTCAATTTTCACCCGATGAACTTACCATTTTCTTTCGTTAAGCAAACAAAAAAGAGAGAGAAAACAAATAAATAAACTTCACACATATAAAACAAAATTAGGTGTGACTAAATTTATAATAATTGCATTGAAGCAAACAAAGATTTAAAGGAGAAACAAGTTATCACTTGATGTATAGCAATTCCAATGCATGAAAAAAACAGCAAGATGGTCCATCACTTGTTTTTGTATACTTTCGATATTGCTTTTACTAGATTGACCTTTCAATGGCCCTTTACTGCAAAGCCAATGCATGGTTGAGTCATCTTTCCAGTAAAATAGGCATGCTTCTTAGAGTTTTTGAGTGAAGTGCCGTAGATTGTAGGAAGAGTTTCATTTCTTCTGTTGTTGAACTGAGAGAAGTTGATAGTGCTGCAAACTCCTAATTGTTTCTACGTCTCCCTTCTTTTTGTGGCTCCTTAACTAGAGGTTTTGGCAATATTTAACATTTTTGAGGTACGGATTCAATGGATGCTTAAAGGGTAAGTCATGGTAGCCTAGATGCTATATAGTAAATTGCTGTTATGATAGGTTACCTATTATTTGCACTAATTTATTTTCATCAAAATGGGGAAAAGGTAACCTAGCATTTCCTTTCCAAGTCATATGATAGTTTGATTTAGTTTTTGTGTTTTTGAGAAATAAAGCATTCTACTGCTACAAAAAGGAAATTTAAAAGACAGTTTTATTTTCAGTATTAAAATCTGTTCTGTTTATTTGTTTTTAGTCTTAAAATCTGTGTAGTTTTTAATCCTTTCGTCATGTTCAGAAGTTAAATTTTTTATGTATGGCTGGCTACAATGCTGCAATTAATTGATTAATTATGCTCGGCCTATTGTTTGATATGTTATGGTTTTGTTTGATGTGTAGGAATCAGGGGCAAATTTCCTAATACCCTCTCCTATAGCTTCAACAAATGAATTGGTTACTGTGTGGGATCCAGAAGTGGGAAAGATCAATCCTTCTGAGCACAAGCAACTAAAGCTCGCAAGGAGTTTTAACAGTTGTCATCATTGATAGGGATCTCAAACCAAGCTCAACTGAAAGAAAGTATGAATGAATCTAACTCACATGTTTCATGGACTTGATTACTAGCATTTACATTTTGTTTGATAAAAAAATACAGTTCATTATGTATGTATCTATATTATAAAGGCAGTGGCTTTTTAGATGGTTACTTTTGGTGTTAATAATTTGTTTAGCTCCGTCACAAAAGAGAATGCCTAATAACTCCATCAATAATATTGATATTACTTATCCAAATACTTAAATTATATTGTTCTTCTGATTGTAAATGTATGATTTGCAGCTCTATATATGCGTGTTAATATGTTAGAATAATGATTTTTTTGAGTTATTTTTGATGAGAATTTTGTATATATGTTTCAATTTGGTTAAATTTGTTGAGGATTGTGATCTTGTGTGAAGCAGCATCAGATTTTCAGCAACTAGGATCTTTTAATTTACTGGCATGGCATTAGAAGACACGCATCCCTATACCTGCATAAAGTGCACAAGTTAAAATAAGAAATTGGAGTACCAATCAATACACAAAGCATTTGTCATAAAATTAACTTAATTTGATAGGATTTTAAAGCCGTCTTAGATGAGGGAGGTTACACATACCAGAATGGTAATGACAATGTATTTATTACTTTGTTTCACAAAAATAGTTCTATTTTTATAATGCTCATTATTAACTATTCTAATTTGATTTTCAGGGAGATGCTCACATCAGAAAAAGCGAACAAACCAGTGGCTACAACCTGAAAATGAATTTGCATACGTAAGTTATACAGACCTTACCTAGTTTTTGATGATAGAGGTAGTCAGACATATGATTAGGCATTAGTCTTGATTTACATTGCAATCTTTTAGCTGAAGTTAAAGAAGCTACTTGATTTAGACATATGATTTATGTCTAGTAATCTTGTTTTTAAGTTGAATAATAAAAGAGCAGTAGCTTTTAACACAGGTTGATCAAGCTTGATTCTTAGATAACTGATGGAGCTTGATTTTATGAAGGTTACATTAAGAGAGATTTATTTAATAGCTATTGTATTTATGAACAACCAATTTAGTGGTTATTTACATCGGACACTACTTAATTATTGGTTCATGCCTGAAGCTTGTTTATTAAATCTTCTATTCATTTTAAGGTGGACTGCATGTACATGTAAATCATTCGGTGCTAGCTTGGTTTTATTGAAATTGCAAGCCTTGTTCAAGTGCTTAGCAACCTTGATCATTCTTATGTGTGCACCTAAAGTAGAACCTGCAGTTTAATTGTGTTTTATATGCGTCAGACCAAATTTGCTGAACATGTGGCTGTGACATATAACTTAGGTTCTGCTTACTGTTTCTATGGCACTGCCACAGTTTCGTGCGAGTTAGGGTAACTAATTAATTTACTCAGGGTAACTAATTAATTTACTCGGTTCCGTATTTGAAGTTGCTTAGAAATATTTCAGGTACTTTCCTGCAATAGCAACGATATAACCTTTGGCCTTATTTGAAGACTGCACATGCTGCATTTGCTTTACTTTATTTTTCAGAATTTCGCTTTTGATTCTAACCTGATGGGTTTTGAGTCTTGTGACTTGGGCCTTTATTATATGTGTTGGTTTGTGTGCGAGTGTATACAAGTGTGTGTGTATATCACAGACCAGTAAAATGCAAATGCGATCCCTGAACCTAAGATGTTTTGTGTATTGAGCCCCTTTCTATTAGTCACGTGAAACAAACTTAATACTATTCAAAAATTTGGATATTGAACCCTTAGGTGCCGCATATACGTTGACTTGCTTACATAGTACCGCTGATGTGGTTATAAACTCAAATTTTACCAAAAACTTTGTTGTACCATGGATTCAATCCCTAAACCTCACATTTGAAGTGTTAGTCATAAGACCACCTGAGCACTTCGAGCTTAAATGTTTAGTTTTCCCAACAAATAACTTTAATACTTAATCAATCAATTCCCCCAACACAGACACAAAATATAATTACTTTTCTTTGGGTAAAGAAACAAAATATAAACTAAACATAACAGAAACTTACGTAATTAACTAAACAAACTAAAAAATTAATATAACAACCCCTTCATCATCTTCCTTCTTGATTTTCACGTCTTCTTTTTTCACCACCTCTGTTTCTTCCTCACCAATGACACTAGCTACCCTTGCACCTCCACCATCAAAAGCTCCTTCATTATCCACAAGAGATGCAAGAAGTTTTATAGATTCTGATTTTGGGCAAGCAATTGAAATAGAAAAAACTTAGTTGGGCAAGCGATTGGGGATAAGAAAACGGTAATGTGGATTGAACGGTTTATAAGGAGGATCTCTAATCCGCAATTTAATATTGGGGATTCCGCAGTTTAATAATGTGGATTGGATGATGTCCAAAATACCCATAGTCAATCCGCAGTTTAATACTTTTGGATCTCATCTCATTTTGTGACGGTAACAATCTAAAACTAGAAGAATTCGATTTAAAGCTATTAAAATTTTCATTTCTTCTTGCATATTATTGTTCTTATTTATTCATGTGATCTGAGCTTATGAGAAACGTGCATAGCTAAGCAATTGTAAGGATATATATCGTAGAATGTTGTCTCCCACAGTGTTCTAAAAATTCCCGCCTAGGTCCGCCTAGGTCCCTCCTAGGTGCTAGGCCCCCCTTGGCGCCCCGCCTAGGTGCTAGGCCCCCCTTGGTGCCTTGCCTAGGCGCTAGGCCTCAGCTAGGTCCAAAGCGACAAAAAAATTCCTCCAGGAAATTTGACGAGGGCCTAGGTGGTGTCTAAGCGAAAGTTTTTTTTTATTTTAATAACTATCCAAACCAGATTTTGATATATTTATTTTTCTAATGATTTACCATATTCATAATACATATTGTAGCATATCAAATCACAACAAGAAGTGAACAATATCAAGTCAAAATGAATAATTTTATTATAGTTGTAATTTTTTGAATTTGTACCAACTTCAAATTATATAAATGATGATACATTTGTAATATTTAGTTTAATTCAATATAATTCTTAAATTAATGTTTAGTTTCTTAAGTTTTAATATTGAATTAAATTCTTGAAATTTTAAATTTTATTATTTAATATCAATCTTGTTTATGAAAAACTAATACATTAAAAATATGTTTGAACTTTGAACAATTGCAAGTTTGTGTTTGAACTTTAACATTAACAATATGGATATGTGTTTGAATTTTAAGCAAAGGCATTTATTATCTTTATTATAGATTGTTTTGCTTTATATTATTATTTTATTTTGATAAATGTAAGATAAAATATTAAAATTGACTTAGAATAAAAAATTCCGCCTAGGCCCCCCTCGGCCGCCCGCCTCCCGCCTAGCGCCTTTTAGAACATTGGTCTCCCATGCTTCATAATAAGAGAAATCATTTCATCCCATTGCTAGATTCTATCTCTTTTTTACACTTTTCACTTTACTCTATAGAAATCATTTCATCCCATTGCTAGATTCCATCTTTCTCTTTCACACTTTTCACTTTACTCTTTACGCTTTCAGTTGCTTTCTCTCATCCTCTCTCTTGCACATACAGAGAAATTGGGTTATATCCTCATTTTGGGGGTTTGTACTGGTGCCATTTGAAGTAATAATTGAAGGATCTGAAAATTTATTTGGAGATGGTGTAAGTGTCCCGAAATTTGTTGTGGGTGGAATTGAACTCAAATTTCGATTCTTTTGAAAAACTCTCCAATAAGCTTTGATCTCGGGGGTTGAAACTATGATAATGTCATTGTTAAAGGCTTGAAGCTCTGTGAAGGGTTTAAATTATTCTACTGTTTTGATGATAACAAAATAAAAATTAAATGTCTTTAGAAAAACTAGGATAGAATCATCTTCACATGATTTTATATTACATGGTACAATATTTATATATTTATTTTACTTTTTTTATTTTCGTACGACTCAAATTCTTTAATTAGTCAAAAATGAACTATAATTCAATTATTTAGTAATTGGACTAAAAATATTTTTTCAAACAAATTAACTCTACGATTTTTGTCGTTCTGACTTTTAATGTAGAAGAGTGAATCTTCAGATCGTAGAATGACTTAACTCTACGGTACTGGACTTTACGTTTTGTAAATGCTCTACAACATAAGAGTGACTTTACTTCTTTACTCTACGATAGTAGAGTGACTTCAGCCTTAACTCTACGAACTGGTATTCCACTTAACGATCTTAGAGTTATCTTTAAGTACTTTATTTCTTTACTCTACAATAGTCGAGTGACATCAGCCTTAACTTTACGAACTAATATTTCACTCAACGATTTTAGCGTTCCCTTTGAGTGCTTCATTCCTTTACGAACTTGATATTTCACTCAAGGATCTTAGAGTTCTCTTTCGAGTACTTCACTCCTTTACAAACTGATATTTTCCCAAAGATCTTAGACTTCTCTTCGAGTACTTCACTCCTTTACGAATTGATATTTCACTCAACGATCTTAGAGTTCTCTTTGAATACTTCACTCCTTTACTCTACGGACTAACATTTCACTCAACGATGATGGGGACGAGGTTTTTGGGACAAAGGGTTAATATCACACAAACAATTTTCACGCAAAACTCAATCAATTAATCATTCAATGTCTCCAAATAATGAAGTACATCACTATTTATAATACTCCTAAACAATTTTCCTAACCTAAATTGGATTCTAATACGATATCTACAAGTCAAAGAAATTAATTAAAATACAACTTCTAATTTATATGGGCTTCCAAAGCCTTTTATATCGTTCTAACCAATTTTCACGGACTTGTCCTACATCATTTCTCCTTCGCTGAAAAAACTCGACTCCGTCGAGTTATCAACACAAGAACAATCACGTTGGATCACCAAGAAAGTCTTTGCAAGCTTCAAATTCAGCATGTCGAGAACACAAGTAAGAGTGAATTTGGTATTGCCTTTGATAATTGAATAGATATTAGCACGAGCATCATGTTGCGCATGACGATCTCATAGCCATTTACACCCTAAGATAATGTGACAAACTTTAAGGGGTAGAACATCACACATAACGGTATCCTTAAGCTTGCCAACGAAAAATGTAACCATACACCTCTGGATAATTCATAATTTTGTATTTGTAATCCATGCAGCATCATACGGCTCCAGGTAAGGCTCAACTTTTAACCCAAATTTCTTAAGTGCTTCTCAGAAATAACATCCGTACAACTCTCAGTATTAATCACAAGAGAGCACACCTGTACTGCACATGATTATCGTCTGAAAAGTTCGCCCATGATGGATTTTAGGATCATCCTTATGTTGCTGGGCAACAAATAAAGGTCGAAGAACACTTAAACATCCTTCTAAATTCATATTCATCATCTATCGGCTTGCAAATCTCTTCGTTTAAGTCAGCTTTCCCGCACGCTTTGTCAACAATATCAAGTTGCCTAGAGGGAGAAGAGTCAACATTCATCTTTGGGGAAGGACACTCAAAAGACATGTGACCAAAATCACGATAGTTATAACATCTAGACGAATTGTTGTTGCTAGCATTAGAAAAACTTGGGGTATACAATTAGGCCTGTTAGTAGTTGAAGGGCTTGTTGAGAATCTTTCTATTGGCCTATTTAAAACAGGCTCCTCAAATGTACGCTCTTTCCAAGTTTGGATTTGTATTGGAGGCCTAACAGAACTGTTTTTCAAATTATCCTCTATTTGGGTGACAACTTGAACAACATCATCCAAGAGCAAGAGTTTACCTGTAGATACACCACCTGCAATCTCTAGATTCAATCTCGACCAGACACGGAGATTAAAACTTCTTCAACCTAAGGAAATTCGCATCACGTAACCAAAGCGTAAAACATTCAAGTGTATTAGAATATTACAAATTTACTTGTACCTTTCGATTAATCGCAAATATGCTCGCCGCTTATAATCGAAGAAGGTACAAAATGTCGACACGCAACTTTCATATCTTCCCATCTTCTCGCAGCTGTATACAAATTTCGCTTATGTTGATCCCACTAAATCCGAGTTGTTTTTTTTCAACTTCGCTTCAGCAAAGAATAGTTTCCTTTCATCAGATAATTCATACCAACGAAAGAAGCTCTCCAAACTATGAATCCAACATTTAATTTTGCTCCATCCATTGCATTCATCATAGGATTTGGAACATTAATTCGTGGAATAGGGTCATGTTGCTATAGTCTTAGATGATTAAGATCCGGGATGCGGTCTTCCAAATTTTTATGAGCATTTTCTTGCCTCCTTATCTACGCGTTCTGTGAGTACATCAACTTTTAATGTAAGTGCTGTAATAGAAGTCTGAACATTTGTAGTAAGTGTTGTGATCTTCAATCCTTTTGAGACGATCGTCTTGTTGTAATATATAAGCATCAAGTTTGGCGTTGATTTCTCCCGCATTTACCATGGTTCCTACAAATAAAATACATACTTTTTTTCTTTTTCTTACTTTTTTTTCACTTGATCCTCAAGTGTAAAAATATAAAGAAACAGGGGCTGAACTGAAACTAATGAAATTTTAGGGGCTGAAATTGAAGAATATAATTCTATGTGGACTTGTATGGATTCGAGAGAGGAAATATGAGTCTAGACTTGTCATTATAGCATGTGTTCTTGAATTCTGTGATTGAATAGAATCTTGATGAATGTTAGGGTAGAGATATATGCCTAGCGTTGCATGTAATCAGATAGAGAACTTGAACTTAAACCTTCTTTGATTGTAATTCACATAGAGATATAGTGAATTGTTAATTAAAGTGTTTATCTTAATTCTATCTAATTTGTGAATTTAAGTTAATATGGTATTAGTGCATCGAGAGGGGCTAGTTCTACTTGAGTGTTCTTGATTAATAAACTGGGATAGTGCATTAAACCGGAATAAGGTGTAATAATCGGAGTGATACTTAGAGTGAAGTTGTAAGCCTAATTCTCCAATATTTACTTGAAATTATAGTTTTTAAGTTTGTTGATTGTTTGGTATTCTTAGTATTTTTAATATTTTCGGTTTTTATAGTTATAATCATTGAATAAGATAGTTTAATAAAATTTAGATTAATATAGGGTTGGTAATTGTGAGGGTTAATTTTATACTAAATCTCTATGGGAACGATACTCGACTTATCATTATATTACTTGTTGACCACGTGCACTTGCGTGTGAGCGTAATTAGATTTTAACTCAACAAGTTTTTGGCGCCGTTGCCAGGGACTAGTATAGATTTTAATATTTTGCAATATCAGTTTAATTAGTCCAGTTTTACTTAAACACTTTTTCTTTTGTTTTGTTCTTTCTATTTGAGGTTCTTGAAGTTGGTTTATGCAAACTCGGTCCAAAAACCCAGACTTGTTTCCTTTTGAGGACGATATTGAGAAACAGTTTCAAAGGCTAAATAAGTGGATTAAAGACACAAGGGAAAACTTTGAGAATTCTGAAAAAGAAGAAATAATGGTTGCTGAAGACCAAAAAGCATTGAGAGATTTTACTACACCTAAGGTGATTGAGGTTCAGTTGAGTATCACCAGGCTGACGATTACTGCAAATACGTTTGAGATTAAGCCTGAGACTATTCAGATGATCCAAAACTCAGTTCAGTTTGGGGGACTTGTATGATCCGAATGAACACTTGGTCAGCTTTTTGGAGATATGTGACACTTTCAGATACAATGTGGTGTCAAACGACGCAGTCAGACTTCGCTTGTTTCCATTTACTCTGCGGGACAAGGCGAAGAGTTGGTTACATTCTCTACCGCCGGGATCGATCACTACTTGGGAAGATCTTACTTAGAAATTTTTGGCTAAATTGTTTCCACCAGCCAAAACTGCAAAGATGAGGAATGAGATCACCATGTTTGAACAACAGCATGAAGAGTCTTTATATGAGGCATGAGAACGGTACAAGGAACTACTCAGAAAGTGCCCTCATCACGGACTACCAAAATGGCTGTAGATGAATACGTTTTATAACGGGTTGAGTGGGAATCTCAGAACAAGCATAGATACAGCCTCGGGTGGAGCGTTCATGACCAAGAGTTATAAGGAAGCATATGAGTTGATAGAAACTATAGCAGCTAATAACTACCAGTGGCCTACCGCAAGATTGACACAACCCAAGGTAGTTGGGGTATTAGAGGTAGATGGAGTAACAGTGCTAATGACACAGATTTCAGCCTTATCGAAGAAAATGAATGCTTTGACTAGTGTACAACCACAACAGGTGGCATATGTTTGCGCCCTATGTGCAGGAGAACATCCTACAGAGCAGTGCGCTATAAATCCAGCATCAGTTGAATTTGTGGGTAGCTACAATAGAATTTCACAAACTGTGTATCAAAATGCCTACAACCCGGGGAATAGAAATCATCCTAACTTTGCATGGAGCAACAATCAAAATCAGCAGGCTCCACGACCTTCTTATTCCCCGGGGTTCCAAAATCAGCGGCAACAAGTAGCTCCGCATCAAGAAAAGAAAACGGATTTAGAAGAGCTCTTGTTGAAATACATATCGGGAAATGAAGCGGCCATGAAATCACAAGCAGTGACCATCAAAAATTTGGAAAATCAGATGGGATAATTGCCCTTAGCATTGAATAATAGACCGCAAGGGACTTTGCCAAGTGACACAGAAAAGAAAAGAATCTGAAGGGAAATCAAGAACAGTGTCAAGCAATCACTTTGAGGAGTGAAAAACATTTAGATGGGAAAATTGCAGAAAATTCAGTTAAGGAGGATGTTAAAGATAACAAAAACAAAGTGGTTGAAGAGAAACAGGGGGAGGAAAAGCAAGTTTAACAGACAAAGTCAAATGACAAGCTAATTGTGTATCCTCCACAACAGTTTCAGCAGAGGGTCCAAAAATAGAAATTAGACAAGCAATTCGCTAAAATTTTGGAAGTTTTCAAGAAACTTCAAATAAATATTCCGTTTGCAGAAGCCCTAGAGCAAATGTCAAGTTACGCCAAATTTATGAAGGGTATTTTGTCTAGGAAGAAAAAGTTAGAAGATTATGAAACTGTGGCGTTGACGGAGGAATGCAGCGCATTTTTACAGTGAAAGTTACCTCCAAAGTTGAAGGATCCTGGGAGTTTTACTATACTTTGTACGATCGGTAACATGGCCTTCAAGAAGTGTTTATGTGATTTGGGGGCAAGTGTAAACCTCATGCCATTATCCATTTATACTGAATTGGGTTTACCAGCGCCAAAGCCCACGAACATATTGTTGCAATTAGCAAATAGATTGGTAACTTATCCGAGAGGCATTTTGGAGGATATTTTGGTCAAGGTGGACAAATTCATATTTCCAGCAGATTTTATAATTTTAGATTATGAGGAAGATAAGAACATCCCAATCATTTTAGGGAGACCATTTTTAGCTACGGGTAGGACTTTCATCGATGTGCAAAAAGGAGAATTAACTATGAGGGTCCAAGACCAGGAAGTCACATTCAACGTATTTAAAGCCATGAAGTTTCCCACGGATGAAGAGGAGTGCTTCCAAGTGGATGTCATTGACCAGATAGTGAATGATGATATGGTCAAAAGTTTGGTCAATGATCCATTGGAAGCTACACTACTGGGGGATAAAGATTTAGATGATCCAGAGTTTGTGGATTATTTACACATGTTGGATGCTTTGCCTAGAGTAAGTAGATTCAAAGTTCCATTCGAGCAACTACACACGGAGGAAAAAGCTTCAGCTCGGATGAAACCTTCACTTGAGGAGCCACCCACTCTTGAGCTCAAACCACTTCCTAAATACCTCAGGTATGCTTATTTGGGTGATTTAAATACTTTACCTGTTATTATTACATTTGCACTTAACGAATTGCAGGAAAGTAAGTTGCTGAGGATCTTAAGAGAATACAAGTCTGCAATAGGCTGGACCATTGTCAATATAAAGGGGATCTGCCCCTCCTTTTTGCATGCACAAGATTCTAATGGAAGAGACGAAGCCAATAGTGGAGCAGCAGAGAAGATTAAATCCAATCATGAAAGAAGTGGTGAAGAAAGAAATACTAAAGTGGTTGGATGCGGGAATTATTTACCCAATTTCAGACAGTGCATGGGTCAGCCCAGTACAGTGTGTGCCGAAAAAGGGTGGAATGACGGTGGTTTAGAATGAAGATAATGAGTTAATTCCGACAAGGACAGTGGCCGGATAGAGGGTGTGCATGGACTACAGAAAGCTAAATAAGGCAACCCGGAAGGATCAGTTTCCTCTATCCTTCATTGATCAGATGTTGGATCGACTGGCTGGACATGAGTACTACTGCTTACTGGATGGATACTCGGGCTACAACCAAATTGCCATAGCTCCCAAGGATCAGGAGAAGACCACTTTTACATGACCATATGACACCTTTGCATTTAGAAGGATGTCATTTGGGCTATGTAATGCACCAGCGACATTCCAAAGATGCATGATGGCTATCTTCTCAGACATGGTGGAAAAAGAGGTAGACGTTTTCATGGATGACTTTTTAGTCTATGAAAACACTTTTTATAAGTGTCTGGAAAATTTAGTCATGGTGTTAAAGCGGTGTGTGGAAACTAATTTGGTACTCAACTGGGAGAAATGCCACTTTATGGTTGAAGAAAGGATAATTCTTGGACATAAAGTTTCTGCTAGAGGTTTAGAGGTTGATAAGGCAAAGTTGGACACGATCGAGAATCTTCCACCGCCGAATTCAGTAAAGGGAATCCGTAGTTTTCTTGGACATGCCGGATTCTATAGAAGATTCATAAAAGATTTCTCTAAAATTTCAAAACCCTTGTGCAGTCTTTTAGAGAAAGATGCGATATTCAGATTTGATGAAGAATGTAAAACAACATTTAAGCAGTTGAAAAAGAAGTTCCACAGCCGCAGTGATCGTTGGCCCGGATTGGACTATGCCCTTTGAATTAATGTGCGATGCTAGCGACTATGCAGTATGGGCTGTTTTGGGTCAACGTCGAGTGAAGATATTCCACGCTATATACTATGCAAGTAAAACTCTTACGGATGCCCAATTAAACTACACAACTACAGAAAAGGAGTTACTTGCAGTAGTATATGCCTTTGACAAATTTCGGGCATATTTGATTGGGACAAAGTTGGTGGTGTACACGCATCACTCGACAATTCGCTATTTGATTTCGAAGAAGGATGCTAAACCTAGACTTATTAGATGGATCCTTCTCCTTGGAAATAAAAGATAGAAAAGGGACAGAAAATCAAGTAGCAGACCATCTATCGAGGCTGGAAAATCCGGGTAAAGATAAAGCGGATAAGTGTGTGATTAATGATTCGTTCCCAGATGAACAACTATTTGGAGTTAATTTAGAATTTCCATGGTATGCGGATTTTGCCAACTATTTGGTGAGCAACATCCTTCCCCCTGATCTAACGAGACATCAGAAAAAGAAATTCCTACATGATGTCAAATGGTACATATAGGATGAGCCATACTTATTCAGACAATGTGCAGACAAGATAATTCGAAGGTGTGTGCCATACAGTCAAGTGAAGAATATCCTACACGAGTGTCATGCATCTGCATATGGGGGACATTATGGTAGTGAGCGGACAACGGCCAAGGTTCTTCAGTCAAGATTCTATTGGCCTACAGTGTTCAAGGATGCCCACCAGTTTGTGAAAACTTGCGACAGATGTCAAAGGGTGGGTAACATATCAAAACGGAATGAGATGCCACTACAAACTATCATGGAAGTGAAATTTTTTGACATATGGGGAATGGATTTTATGGGGCCGTTTCCTCCATCTTTCAATAATCAGTACATCTTGCTTGTGGTTGATTATGTGTCAAAATGGGTTAAAGCTGTAGCACTCCCCACAAATGATGCCAAAGTGGTTCTCAAGTTCTTGCATAAGAATATTTTTACAAGATTTGGCACGCCAAGAGCTATTATAAGTGATGAGGGTAGTCACTTCTGCAACAGATCGTTTACAGCTCTTTTGGCAAAATATGGGGTCAATCATCGAGTGGCTACGCGGCATATCACCCCCAAACAAGTGGTCAAGATGAGGTTTCTAACAGAGAGGTGAAGAAGATTTAAGAGAAAGTAGTGAATCCAAGCAGAAAAGATTGGTCTCTAAAATTGGATGACGCACTATGGGCATATAGAACAACATATAAGACACCAATTGGGATGTCTCCGTACCAATTGGTCTATGGAAAAGCGTGTCACCTCCCGGTGGAATTAAAGCATAAAGCTTATTGGGCCATTCAGAAACTTAATTTTGACCAAGCAGCCGCAAGAGAGAAAAGATTGCTCCAACTAAACGAACTAGATGAATTTCGACTGCAAGCATACAAGAATTCAAAGTTGTACAAGGAAAAGGTTAAGAAGTGGCATGACCAAAAGATCATGCAGAGGAAGTTTGAACCGGGACAATCGGTATTACTGTTTAATTCACGACTGAGGTTGTTCCCAGGAAAGCTTAAATCGAGATGGTCGGGGCCATTTACAATCAAAAGAGTTTTCCCACATGGCGCCGTTGAGTTATACAGTAGGAATTCATTGGAGACGTTTAAAGTCAGCCATTATTGGTATCAAGCATTATTGGGGTGGCGACATCGACAATGAAGGCACCTCAATCACACTTGTCGACGCGCCATAAGCAGGGAGTAGTCAGGCTAAAAGACTTAAAATCAAGCGCTAATTGGGAGGTAACCCAATTTTATCTTATTTTTAGTACATGTTTTTAATTCGTAGTTCAAAGTGTTGGTTTAGTGTGAATTTAGTTTAAAGATAGTTTATTTTGATTTATTAGGTAGTTAGTCGAGTCAATTTTTTTAGTACATTCAACTTTCAATGTTCAATGCTCATATTACTATTTTAAACTTATAATCTTTCGGTGTTTCAGGTATTTGGGAAGTGTATGGATACGTGTTAGATGCAAAGTATGGGAAAAATCAAGTTCAGCTGCAGTGTACCCCTCTGTCGAGGTGGACTATTTGCATAGGAAACCCTCTTCGGGGCGGGGGTCTTGATTCAAAAACAGGAGACCCCTCCGTCGGGGCGGACATTTAACAAAGGATACCGTAGGGGGTAAGTCGTCATGCGAACGAAGAATACCCCATTGGGTGAGCATCTATCGTAATAATACCACGGGAAGGGGTCACGAGAAACTGAAGGATTCAAATTTGGTAGTTACAGAGCATTAACCCATCTTCTCCACTTCCACGTCCTTCAACTGCAACTGAAACCCACAACTTCCTTGCATCTTACCCATTATCTCACATCATCAAACTACATTATCTCTGCACAAACCCCCCCACTTCTCCACTACATTAACCCACTACATACATACACTATCTCTCCCTCTATAAATTAAACCCCTAACTACACATTCATCTCCATTCATACAATTTCAGTCATTTACGAATTAGGGTTCTTAGAGTGCGATTTTTGACAGCAAAAAGGGGAGGGGAGAATCAATCAATTTGTCAATATACTGAGGCTAAGTGGTTAGTTCCTACAATTTCTCATCACATATCACCATACTTGAAGTCCAATTACTAAGTTTGGGGAATTGTGAGTTAAGCACACCAAGTGTTCGACGATTTGTTTGAGTGAAGTTTGGGAGAAATTGGCTTGAAGTTCATCCATTCTAGCACCATGACACTAAAATCAGCAGCGAAGCGACAGCGAGGCGAGAGCTCCGGGTCTACACCACCGACTCGGGCCTTTGACAGAAGAAAGTTCATAAGTGCCGCCGCCGATTGTTATGACTACCACTACGAAGGCACTAACCCCAGAGCGCGGCTTGGCACCCGACAACGTGGATGGCGAGAAAAAAAGACATATTTACGAAAAAGGATGGGATAGATTCACCGACGAGCTGGAGCCTGCAGTTGTCAATGTGGTGAAGGAATTCTATGCCAACGCGGAGGATAAGGCCCCATTCATAGCATTTGTGAGGGGCAAGCAGGTTCCTTTCAGTGCTAAAGCCATAAACACGTATTACCAATTGCGCGTTCCTAGAGAGTGCCAGTTTGCCTGTTTGCGTGACTATGATCCCGACTATGAGGTCATTTTAACTGAAATAACAAAGTCGGGCACCACATGGGTCAAGGGCCGAAAAGGGGGCACTATCTTCCATAGTAATGATCTTAGCCGGTATGGAAAGATATGGTACGCGTTTATGTGCACCAAGCTATTACCATCCACACACATGGCATAGGTGACCAAGGAGAAGATACTCCTCTTATATGTAATCGTGCAAGACTTTCTCATCGACGTGGGTGCCATCATAAGTTTCTCTATCCAAAGATGCCTACGTGGGCCATTTTTCGGCGGCTTGCCACACCCATCTCTCATATGTGGGCTGTGCAGGCAAGCAGGAGTTAGGTGGTTTGGCGATGAGACTACACAGATGTCGCTTCAGACTTTGGACACGAGGATGATTGCACGGTATTCAGTTTGGCCTGGAGGCGAGTCGCACCCAAGAGGAGTCGGGTACATATTTCCACCAGCTTCTGAGGATGAGGCTAATGCTGAGGACACCTCTGATGACGACGAGTTCCAGGTGGATGAGACTCTATGGGAGAGAAAGGAACTGAGGAGATGCAGCAAACCATCAGAGATACATTTAGTCCTCAATTTCAGAGCCTCCAAAGACAAGTGGACGGGTACAACAAAGACGCCAACAGACTGATGAGGAGACTCGCGGCCAGGCATGACCATATGTTTGAGGCCATAAATATGTCCTTTGCCTCATTAAACGCGACGCTCCAAAGTTTTAACCCAAATGCTCAGTTTTCATACCAGCAGCCTGCCCCAATGCCAAGGTTCCCACCCTCTGATTCAGATAATGAAGAGCAACAACCACCACCACCTCAAGCTTAGGCGATTACAGGGAAGTCCTCGTTTATTTAATGTTTTATCTTTTTTTTTTTTGCTAAATTTAAACTGTATTAAAAGAAAAGAAAGATTACAACCTTATGGGAAAAATCCAATCAGAATATAGCATAAACATCATAGGACATGCCCTATGATGTCATGACTATAAAAGATTACAAGGCCCGGAGCCCAACAAGATAAACATAACTGTCACCAGGAAAAAACATAAACTAGCAGCAGCAAAAGCATATGGAATTAAATCCCCGCAGCTTTAGGGATTAGAAAATAGCAGCCCAATGCTAGTAGCCAGACAGACCACCACCCATCAAAACCAGCTCAACAAAGAAACCCCAGAACAATAGCTGTAGAATGAAGCAATAAGCCCCCAACTGATCTCCAGCAACCCAGAAGAGTAGAAGCAAACCCATAGCCAGCCCCAAGAAAGCCAAACTGTTTCATCCACTTCATCAATATGCTGCTCCCCCAATCGACAGAAAAGGAGAACAACATACCAGCCAACAAAAGACCTCAGACCAAATAGACCAGCAGCAGCAGTGCAGAAGCAGAACTGCTCCTTCAGTTAAAAACACCAGTAGCAGCGGTAAGCAGTGGTAGTAGCTCCCATACCAGCACCAAACCCTTACCTGTGACAAACGAGATTTTGTAATCTAATTTGAATATTTATTGAATTAAATAAATATTTTTTGATGATTTAATTATTGGATTAAATAATTAATTGATGAATTTGTGGTAGATTAATTTAATTATATGTGTTATATTGATTAAATTATTGTGGGGAATTTTATTATTCAAAGTATGTAATTATGTGAGCTTATTGAATTAAATGAAATATTTAATAAGCATAATGTTATTTTAATTAATTTAATAATTAATTAGAGATTTAATAATTTGACATAATTAATAAATAAGAAATTTAATTATGTGACTATATGAATTAATGAGAAATTATTATATTTTATTTAAATTAAATTAAATAAGATATTTGATTTATTGTTTAATTGGGTGTGACATTATTAAACTATAGTATAGGAGATTAATTAAAATAATTAGAAGTGTTACTTATGTTTCAAGCCAAGCGAGGCCTTGTGAGGAGTTGAGAGCAGTTAAACCACGTATGGATTAATAAGCCCCAATTGTCTTTATAAATGATCAATCTGGTTCTTTTACATATTTTCAATTAAGAGTTTAACTTGAGAGTTGAGAGAGAATTGAGAGAGAAACATTTAGAAAATTGTGAGTTGTGTGATTTAAAGAAGTATCGAGAAAGATTTCATCTCTATTAATCTACACTTACCAGGTAATCTCTTCAATTGACTTCAAATTCACGTTGTTTATACTTTTCTATGAAAAATTTCTATAAGTCTACATGTAATTGAAAAAGTAATGACTTATGTGTTTATATATAATATATATAATCATAATATGTTTTATTACCATATATGTATGTTCTCATAACATCAATTGCATACAAATATGTTGTAAATAGATTTGTGAAATTCTTTGAAGTATAAGTTTCATATGTATGGCCCTTATGGGAATTGGTATACTCACAATTGTTCTTTAACTTGAAATTTAACGGTAGATTATGTTATCACATTTCAAAACGAAGAAAATAAACTTTGAATGGGCAGATTCGATGTTATAACAAACCCGTAATGCTAATTTTTCTGTTTCATGTTCAATATTTTTAAAATCACCAAGAACACTGAAATTACATGAATTGATTCAAGTAATTGTATGTTTTAACTTGTTAAAATCATGTTAGAAAGGTTGGGTAATGATCTTATATGAATTATAGTATTTGGGTATGCTTCAATTAATGTATGGATAAGGAAATTGGAAGTTATGACCATGTTCTCTGTGTTTTTCACGAGAACATATGGGTTAAATTGTGAGAGATTTTTGGCCTAATTTGGCCTTATTATGTTCATGAACTTTTGCAGGGCAAAAAAAAAAATAAAATAAAATAATAATAATAAATAATTAATTAAAATATTTATCAAATAAAATAAATATTTTAGTTGAAATATTTATGGAATAAAATAAATATTTGATGAAATTATTATTAAAATATTTATCAAATAAAATAAATATTTTAGTTGAAATATTTATGGAATAAAATAAATATTCGATGGAATTATTATTAAAATATTTATAAAATAAAATGAATATTTTAGTTGAAATATTTATGGAATAAAATAAATATTCGATGGAAATTATTATGAAATAATTTATTCGAGTGTAATAATAGTAAGGAATGAAAATATTCTAATTTAATTAAGTAATTAAATTAGAAGGGTAATGATTTGTTAAATAAAGTGGAGTTTATATTAAATAATTAAGTGAAAATGTAACTAATGAATGTCGTGAATACATATGGTATGTGTGAAGGATTTGTGGTGAAACGAAGTAATCGTTTAGCCTACGCATTGCGAGACAAGTTCTAAACCTTGTTTCTTTACATAAAGTAAGTTCCTTATTCTATCTTGTTTATTATTATTTAGTCGATATTTCATATTAGATGTTATCATTCTTTAAAAGCATAATTCTGTTATCTGATACTTATTCGATTGTATACATCTTGAACTTTATTATTCAAATTGAATATCAATTATTGTTGAACCTTGTAAGATTAGCGAACCCTTATTGATTCGATTAGTCCATAGTTGATGAGCGTTCTAAATTTGAGAACCATTGTTTGGTGATCCAAACCAAACTTTCTTTGGTGCGGACTCTAATGTCAAAATGAGATGAACAACCTATTATAGGGAGATTAATTACGCTTTTAGCGTTAAGATATTGTGCATGTATGGTACTAAAGGGTTGATCCCCCTAAATACGAGAAGAAGAAGAGTCCATAGTCTTATTCATTAAAGGTTTCAAGTATAAACACTTGACAACCTAGAATATAGTTCAAGGTCTTATGACCCTCGAAGTTCTTTTGATTCTTGTTATTCATTCTTGATTCAAAAGCGAAGTTTTTCTTATTCTGAAGTTGTTGATTCACTTTCGCATGTTATTATTTTATTGTTGTATTATTATACTTGTGGGCAATTTTGCTCACTCTTGCGTAATAATAACATTGTAGTTAAGAACGAAAGGTCCGACGAGCCTTCTACTAGAAAAGGCAAGGGCAAAGTTAATAAGTGATGAAGACTTGTTATTTAATTTTAAGAATTTTATTGTCAAGACTTGATGTTGTTTAAGACTTATTATTTGTTTATGTTTCCGCACAGATGTTTAAGGTTAGTTTGACCTGGGATTGTATTTATTATTCAGATGTTGTAACCCCGTAAGGGGAGGATTTATTTCTATCTATTGCATGGTTTGCATTTATTATGGGTAGATAGATAGATGATATTTGTACAGTGAACACTAAATCCCGTGAAATTGAAGTACCCGAATTTGGGGGTGTCACATTACCAGCACCCATACCAACCCCCATCTGCATATTAGCTAGCCTGTAGCAACCCCCAACAGCTGATGCCTAGCAGCTACACACATAGAAAATATGACCCATAGCCAGCCTCTCACTGACTTCATATCAACAATTACACCAGTTGACCTAAACCAAAACCAGCAGAAGGAAAAGGAGCACATCAGCAACAATTGAGTTAGTTGCACATCAGCACATCTAATTAGTTTACCAGCAGCACACCTACAGACCCACAGGCAACAGATAAAGACTATTAGCCACCTCCTAGCAGCTTTAACAAACCTGGCAGCAACAGCCAGTCTTTAGGCCTAGAAACAGCCAAATAGGTAACATAAAGAGTGGAATTCACCCAGACTTTAGACTGAACCTTCAGTACAGCCTAAGAGTGCACACATCCAAGACCCGACTACAGTAGCTAGAAGACTCAGCTACCCTCCAGCTTAATCATCTTCAGCAACACAAGTAATAACTACATAAAACCAGCAACTAGGACAAGGCCTCTCTTTTATATATCAATATATTGCAGAAGCAAGCATCAAGTAACAACAAAGAAACCCCAGCAGCTTAGCCCAGAACAGAACCTGTTGAACAAATGGCTAAGCCCAAACCAAAACCAAATTGCTTAACCAAGCAGATCCATAAGAAAAGTAGGAACTTATCAAAATCAAGATCGTCCCTATAATCTAGTAGCATATTACTCCAGCAGTCCAACAACCATAGCTATCTAGCACAGAAACCAAAACAGATTGCAGCAACAGTGGCCACCCAGCCCAAACCTTGCCAGCCCAAAACCATGCCCAGGCAAGCATGAGGCAAGACTAGACCAACATGCCCACCCTAACAACAGTAGAAACCCAACATAAGTCTAGCAACCAGCATTGCGAATCAGCCAAAGAACTACCAGTAGAGCCCTTTGCTGTCTAGACCACACCTGCAGCAGTAAAACCCAAGGAAACAAACCAAAACAAGAATTTATAACAGAAGCCATAACAAACAGAATAGTAAGTGTTATAGAACCAAATGACTGTAGCATGATTTCTCCTTAATTCTTTGAAATCTACTATAAGAATGAAGTTTACATTTCAGCATGTTCATAATATCTTGCACTATAGTCCTAACTGGAGTAGCTTTATGTGAAAAGATCCTCGCATTACGCTCAGTCCAAACGCGATGGACCACAGCCGCAAACCTGAGATGAATAAGACTGATGAAATTGAGGACATGAGTAGTGAAAGATAATTGGTAATAGAAGACCAGTTCCTGCTACAACCTCTCCAACCACAGTGTCTAAGAATAGAAACAAGAACCCAAAATGAATAGTCACAATGAAAGAATAAATGATCAAATGATTCTAAGCCAGTGTTACACAACACACATATAGGGTTAACCTGAAGGCCAAAGGTGATCAATCTATCCATGGTACGCAACCCTTTGTGAAAAGCCATCCAAAGAATGAACGAGAACCTAGGGGTGAGTATCCGATGCCAAACCAGTTTGTCCCAAAGCACATCCAAACCAACCTGCCTAATCGAGCGCCAAATAGTAGATGCTCTAACCTCACTAGCTTTTGTATTACCCCATAAACATTCATCTTTTTTTTTTGCTAAATATAAACATTCATCTTGCAAAGAGGAGTTACACTACCTGTTAAAGTCGAAAGCATCCCTGAAGACTATGAAATCATTATGGTTAGAGGACAGGAGATTCCAAGTAGAGTTTTGGATAATATGGCTAAATGTTGCATTTGGCCCTAGACCAGAGTTGATGACCAAGGAAGAGTGAATAGAGGTAGCCAAAATGCCATTACCCAACCAAGGGTCAAACCATAGGCTAGTGTCCGCACCATTACCAATACGAAAATTTATGTGATTAAGAGCTAAAGGCCTCAGCTGAAGAACTTTTATCCAGATCCAAGAGCAGTCATTGGGTATAGACATACACCAAAAAAACTTAGATTAATATTAGCTCTAACCCAAGAGGCCCATAGGGAATGGTGCCTAGGATTAGCAATCCTCCAAAGGTGTAGTAGAATCAATGATTTGTTCCAATCCTCAAGGTTCTTTATAGCTAGACCACCTTTTGAGTGTGGTAGAGAGATTTTGGCCCAGACCACTTTAGCACCATGTTTGAGCAAAGAAGGACCCTTCCATAAAAATATAGTCATAATAAACTTTATGTCCTTTAGAACGGCAGCAGGAAGAATAAAATGGGCTGACCAATAAGACTGGATGGCATATATTACAGATTTAATTAATTGCAATCGTCCTGCATAGGAAAGGAATTTGCAAGTCCATGATGCTATTCTAGCTTTAACCTTATCTAAAAGAGGTTGACAGTCAGCAAGGCTAAGCTTAGAAGTGATTAAAGGAACCCCCAAAAACTTGGCAGGGAAAGACCCCAATTGAAATCCAAGAGTATTAATAATGGACTCCGCAAGATTATTTGGGACTTGAGAAAGAAAACACATACTCTTCGAAGCATTTATATGCAACCCAGAAAGGCCAGAAAATTTGCCAATACAAAACTTTATAATCTGTACCGAATCAATATCTCCATGGAAAAAGATAAGAAGATCATCTGCAAAGCAAAGGTGGGCAATGGACAACAGTTTAGTTTTCCAGTGAAATTTAAAAGAGGGCTGTAGAGTTTCCTTTGATAAGATAAGAGATAAAATCTCCATAGCTATCACAAGCAGATAGGGGGAAAGAGGGTCCCTTGCCTTAATCCCTTCACACCTTTAAAGTAACCATAGAGAGCCCCATTAACCTTCACAGAGAAGGATGTAGAAGTAATACAAGACTTAATCCAAAATACGAATTTAGGAGGGAATTTGAAGAGCCTAAGAGCTTCCAATATAAAGTCCCAAGAAACTGAGTCAAATGTTTTACTAAGATCTATTTTTCATAGCACAACGAGGAGGACCCGAAGACCTGTGGTAATTACGAAATAATTCTTGGCCAAGAAGAATATTATCCCCTATCTTACGACCAGCAACAAAAGCTGCTTGGCAAGGGGAGATAATGAGAGGAAGAAGAATTTTTAGCCTGGAAGCAGTAATCTTAGAGATGCATTTATAAGTTGTGTTGCAGCAAGATATAGGTCTATAATCATTCATGGAGGAAGGATTTGGAACCTTAGGAACAAGGGCAATGGAAGTTGAGTTAGTTCCTTTAAGCAAACATCCCTGATTGAAAAAGGATTGGACAACAAGGGTAAAATCCTTCCCAACAATATCCCAAGAATGAAAAAAATGCTTTATCTTTACAATGAGGATATTGTAATTTTTATGTTTGGGGGAGTTAGTTAGTTTAAATTTGTTATGTTGCATATTTAATTAATTTATTTATTTAGTTAGTTAGTTTTGCATATGTTAGTTTAGTTTAGGTTCATTTTATGTTTGCATTCATGTAGTGTAATAGTTGCATAGTAGTACAGGTTTGTAAATAGTCTTTATTAGTTGTTAATCATGTTATGTTTACCACACACACACACACACACACACACATATATATATATATATACACACACACACACACACCTATATATATATATATATAAATAGTTTAGTTAAGTATTGTGTTATCTTGCATAAGTCCAGCAGTTTGATATAGTTCAGTTTATTATGGCCAATGATGAGATTGGGATTGAGTAGACGAGGATAATCCGACCATTAGAACTTTAGCGTAATTTTACATTTATGAATTGGATCTTTTTGCCTGTTTTGGCCGGTATAGAAGGTTAGCCTGATAATAACACCTATGTGGATTAAATTAGTTCAAATTGATACATAAGGGACCTCTAAAGGATAATGCTAGTTTAAATGAAAGAATGACAAGGATAGACAGTGAAGACGAAAAATTAGGCAAGAACCTAAGTTTGGGGGAAAAAGTGGGGTATATAAGCTTTATAATTTAAATAATAATAATAATAATAATAAACACCGTGGTATGTTTGTCTAGTTTTGTGGCCTTTGTTACTTGAGTAAGTAAGTCCGAGGGGATTGTCTTTACACCTAGCGCCCTAAGGTCTTAATGGTCTGGGAGTCGTTGGTCGAAAGCTCGTTAAGTAGCACTGAAAAGCCTAAGGGAATAAGACATTGCATAATCATGTGTATAAAAAAATAAAAATAAATGAATAAAATGGGAAATAAGAGTAAAAAGCCCCCGTAATTAAAAAATAAAGCACACGTACCTTATTTAGACCCTTAATATTGGTAATTGTTTGATTTTAGTTGGATTTCGTCTGTTTTTTAAATTCGTGAGTTTACACTGTATGATGCCTTCTAAGAGACATGTTATGTATTAAATTTGAATTTGCATCAGCTAACATGGATGTTGAACACACATACACTATACCAGTAATAACAGTTTAAGATTTGATGAATGATAGGAATTATTGATTGGTTTTGATATGAAGTATTGTTGTGTTTGCTTGATTTCTCTGATGTCGGTTGAATAGTTTTGATTCTATAATTACTGTTGGTTTCGTAAGCATATAGATTAGATGCATTACATTTCAGTGCATTGCATTGTATAGTACTTTTATTTTGTTTTGTGCTTGAGGACTAGCACGGGTTTAAGTTTGGGGGAGTTTGATGAGTGGGTTCTATACCTACGAATCAACTTCTAATTTAAGCTTAAATTATGTTAACTCGTCATTTTTGTGATTCATTTTACTTGTTTAGTGTTGTTTTATGTTTAGGTGTGGTGGCATAACATTTGGAGCTTAAGCTAAAGTGAGCAACAAACTTAGCTATCTCGGAATTTGTTGATTAACTTGGCAAAATGAACATTATAAAGACAAAACCCCGTAAAGCGGGTACTCGACAATGATAGTAGCACCCCTACTTGAGAATAGGCTTTTAATGAAGAAAAACCCCGTAGGGTGAAGTCTGAGAAAAGGCCGAGTCTGTTTGATTGTGTTCAGGCTGCGATGGCGTGAAGGATAGTGGTTGATATGGTGTGGAACTCAATTGGGCGTCGAATTATGGTCAGAATACAGGTCCTAGGCTGGTTATTAACAACAACAACAAGGGAGATAACAACTAACAATCAATTGACAATTTGAAGATTTATTTTGAGCAAAAACATTGGAGGAAGGATTTGAAGGAGAATTCACGATAATTGCAGATTGAAGCTAGAGAGAAGGGTGGTTCTGGATTCATTCTTTTTCTTTAGTTCAAGAATTGTAATTGGGATGATGTTTACTTTGAAGAATTCAGTTTTTATTTCAATTGTGATGAACTAATTTACTTGCTAGGGTTATGACGGATCTTTTGGTTGAACGATGATTATGTAGCTTTGATTTTCAGTTTAATAATCTATCTTTCAGTTTATCTATAGTGATTTGTACTTTAATCTATGAATTGCTTGATCACCAATTCTATGTAGACTTGTATGGATTCGAGAGAGGAAATATGAGTCTAGACTTGGTCATTATAGCATGTGTTCTTGAATTCTATGATTGAATGGAATCTTGATGAATGTTAGGTGTAGAAATATGCCTAGCGTCGAATGTAATCAGATAGAGAACTTGAACTTAAACCTTCTTTGATTGTAATTCACATAGAGATATAGTGAATTAGTTAATTAAGGTGTTTAGCTTAATTCTATCTAATTTGTGGATTTAAGTTAACATGGTATTAGTGCATCGAGAGGTGGCTAGTTCTACTTGAGTGTTCTTGATTAATAAACTGGGATAGTGCATTAAACTGAAATAAGGTGTAATAATCGGAGTGATACTTAGAGTGAAGTTGTAAGCCTAATTCTCCAATATTTGCTTAAAATTATAGTTTTTAAGCTTGTTAATTGTTTGATATTCTTAGTATTTTTAATATTTTTCGGTTTTTATAGTTATAATCATTGAATTGGATAGTTTAATAAAATTTGGATTAATATAGGACTGGTAATTGTGAGGGTTAATTTCATACTAAATCTCTGTGGGAACGATACTCGACTTATCATTATATTACTTGTTGACCACGTGCACTTGCGTATGAGCATAATTAGATTTTAACTTAACAGTAATCCCTACCGGACAATGCCTAGTATGCTTGGTCCCTACCCATCCCAGTACTTTAGTCTTCTTTAGAATAATACATAAGCCACCCTAATCCCTACTTGGCGGTACACAGATCGCTGCTACTTGTCACTGCCTAATCTAGTGCCTAGTGCCAAAACAAGCCAAAGCTCTGCCTGTTAGCGCCTAATGCTCCCAACACGAACAAAACGCAACGACTAGAGCGCTCAGCAGGAATATAGAAAGAAAAAAAAATTTGCAGCCAAAACTCTCCTCTCTTAAGCCTACTTTAGCACAAGTCTCCATCCAAAATCAACAAGGCACACACGTATTGAATTTCAAGCAATAAGTTTTTGATACCCACCATTCTCATCTCTCACCTCTATCTTCCACGTACGGATTAAATCCCAAGTATTAAGCGTAAAAAATTGTTTATCAATTCAACAGGTACACAATCCAATGTTATAAACAAGTAAGTTTAACCAAGATTTTGCTTTGATTACTTGAAATTACGACTGGAGGTTGCATTAGTACATACATTGACAAATACATTGAACATGTTTGTTTGAGCACTCAATTGGTTTTGGGCATTGTTAATAGCTGATTGTATTGTATGGGAATGATATGGTGCTTACGTATTTGACAGATTTGGGAAATAATGTAAGTTTGGGGGAAGGATAAACAAAGAGGTTTTTGATAGTGCACTCCAAGTATTCGATATATTGCCACAAAGAGAGTTTTCACCAATTTAGCTATTGAACACTATTCGTTGGCCAAGAACTTGACACACAAGCATATGGCTTCGAAAAGGCATAGATGGAAAAGTTCAGGAGCTACGAGAATGTTTGACAAGAAATAGTTTACACGTTACCAAGCCTCTAAAAGATATGTTTGCCTGAATGAATCCAGTAGACGCTCCATACCAGTTTCCACCACCTCCATCTTTGTTTGTATACCCACCACCTAACTTAGCCCTTGAAGATGAAGCTAATGAAGAAGTTGATGCTGATGAGGAGTAAAATTTCGATCTTTCAGGGAAGTTCTTAATGCCTAATTTCTTATTTTTTATACAATGAAGACATTGCTTTTGTTAAGTTTGGGGGTGCATTCTTCTAGTTGCATGTTTATTTAAGTATTGTAGAGCATGTTGCATGGTAGAATTGCATTTTAGGTTGTGTTTAACTTTTAGTTGCATGAATCTAGTGATAAATGACATAGTATCTAGTTTTGGGCCAATGAAAAAACTAGTTTGATAAGTTTTAACCTTAACATAATTGAAAACTGATGCGAAGTGAAGACTTTGACTGTGAAATTAATTATACTTGTCTGCAATTCATGCTAGCAAGGAACACACTTCATTGACTATTTGCTCAATCCAAATTCGAATCTTTACATAGTTTACTTCTGGTAAAAAAATTTGGGATAAAATTTAACAAAGTCAGTAAAGCATCTATGAAGGCGAAGTCAAGCAAGAAATTAAATTTTTTTTGGGGGGGGTGGGGGAATCTTGGGATGTCTATATACTATAAAAAATAAAAATAAAGTAAAAATGACTTAGTTTAACTTTGTAGCCATTGTTACTCGGGCACGTATGCGTTAGGGGTGTCTCTACACCCAACGCCCTAAAATCAACTAGTTTGGGAGTCGTTAGTGGAAAGTTTGCTAAAAGGGTAACTTTGAAAAGCTTAAGAGAGTTAAGTATTGCACAAGTCAGATAAAAAAAAATCACTTGACTAGTTTAGTTTTGTGGCCTTTACTACTCAAGTTATTAGATCCGTAGGGGTGTCTCAACTACTTGTGCCCTAAAGCTGACTGGCTTGGGAGTCATTGGTTGAAAACTTGATACATGGGTAGTTTTGAAAAGCTTAAGAAAACTAGACATTGCATACGTCTGTGAAATAATAAAGTATGATGTAATAAACCTTGTTGGTACCCCTTTGCTTAGAATTTGCTTACATTAGACTGATTGGATGCAGTTATTGATAGAGTTGAGTAAAACTGAACGTTCTTTCTAAGAAGTTAATTATGTGGGTGATTTGAGTTGTGATTGATCAAAATAGTTTATTTTCACACACACGGAGCATGGGTGATGACATGTATAATTGATGAAGTGGTTAGAGTTGAAAATTTGGCATTGGTTGGATATTTTATTTGGATATTATATGTTATCTTTGAGGGTATTTGATAAGTGGGTTTTATATCTATGAATCTGGTATTGGTAAGCTTAATTATTGTTATATTTGAGTATTTTTAGTATCTTTTTATTGGTTTTTGTGTTTATTTCTGTAGGATGGAGCTGAAGGGACAAATTGGTCATTTGGGAGAATAAAAAGATTAAAAAATCATTAAAATTAGAGCTAGTGACATTTTTGTAAATACTTGGTCCTTGCCTAGCGCCTAGTGCGCTTGAATTATACTAAACCTAGTCCACGACTTTTGTTGGTTTATTTTGCTACAAGTTGAATTTTGGAGCCAAATAGGAATATTGATGAGGGTTTAGATCAATACAAATAAGAGAAAACTTCAGAAAAGATGTATTACGTGAATGTCAAGGAATTATCAAGACAAATGCAGAGAGAACAACGAGGGAAACACAAAGGATATTTCAGAGGCTAAAGATCAAGTGGAGAATTAGGAGCAACCTGAAAAGTTCTTCTAATCTTTTCTCTAATTCTTAATCTTTATAATTATATGGGATGTTTGAATTATTAATTTGGCTTATGTTTTTCTTTGTCATTATGAACTAAATTTTAATTAAGATTGCAACGGAACTTGGTACGTAATTTAAATTAATTCTTCCCATTGAATGAAAGTTGGTTTTTATTGAATTGTTTATTATATCTTGCACTTATTATTTAATTGTTTGGCCAACAATTACTGTGATAATTTATATAAAATTAGAAAATGGAGTATAGATTAAGATCTGGATATAATAACATCTTTTCATATAATCTGAATAGGGTTAATATGATTAGCATGCAGAATAGGAATATACATATGTCTTTTATATCCATTGAGAGAATTTGTGCGTAAAGCTTTAATTAACTTGATTCACATAGGAATATAGTGAGTTGATTGAGTAGGCTGTTCCTTATAATTATGTGTCTTAAAGATCGGATTTAGAAGGATTTATTCACGTGTCTTTGGAAGAAGTGCGTGAGTACTATAAAGCATTCTTGGATAATGATTCATATTAATTAGCTGAGTTAAATGGGAAGTAAATTGATTTAAATGAAATACCAAGGGATGCTATAATCTTAACCTGTTAAATCTGCAACTACTCCTGTAAAATTCTGATCTTAATTATTAATTTTGTTAATTTTAATTTTCAAATTACAAACAATATTTCGTAGTTTAAAGTACGATTAATTGCATTGAAATTGGTAATTGATAAAAGTTAATCTATTTCTCGTGGGAATGATATCCTTGCTTGCTGAATATTATAAACGAACGCGTATACTTTCGTGTTAAGTGATACTAAGAAATTAGGTAACAGTTGTGTGTGCAGGCGGGAGTTAAATGGGGAAGTGATGAACCGCTATTGCCTCCAATAGACCATTCGTTGATTATCAGATATAAGTTTTGGGATTGTGGTGAAAATGACCCGAGAGGATTGGGGTTCATCTTACCGTAGGCTGAGGAGGAGCCTATGTGTAATACCCCGAATTTTTTTTTTATAAAATAAATAAATGACATTTAAATTTAAATTTTAAATATTTTAATTGGGCTTTCCTTATGTTGGGTCAAATTGTATTTAATTCATGAGGATTATAGTAGATAAGAGATTGCATTAATTGGGCCTTAAAATTAGTTGAATCTAATTTATATTTAGGTAATAATAAATCCTATTTAAATTAGGGGAGTTCATCAAATATTAAATGAATAAATAGGTAAAACGTAACCCTATTGATATAAGTTTTAATACAAACTGAGGAGTGGAAAAAAAAAACAAAGCGGCTGGAAGGAGAACGAAAGAAAGTGATTGGTAAGTCATTCCTTTAATTTAATCTCTTCTACTAAAAATTCTAAAAGAATTCCCAAGTAAAGCATGGTTCCAATATATTTCTACAAACTTTTTTGCTTTTATCTTTATTTTTAATGGACAACATCTGCTACATCTTTATATATTCATCACAAACCATGCAACTTCACTATAGGCATTAGTTAAGCATTAATTGGGCATTCTTCAAGTCTTCATAATTATTGGAATTAGATATTCAATTGAATTGTTAATAGTATAAATAAATAAATTAAACATGTAAGTAATGAAAAGCCTAAAAGTTTAATTTTGATTTTGATAACTATACGGAATAATAGAGTGAGGAAAACTAATTAATTTAATATTATTAAAGGATTAAAGATGGAAATATTATTTTTTTACAAGTGTACTTATATATATTTTTTTATTTTGTGTTATTTGTCGGACGAAAGGAGTTTAACGAATTATATTCAGATTATAATTTTGTATATTACATTGCTTAATTCAGGTACAAATTTCATACTCTTTCAGCGATACTCTTGTTAAATTTGATTTGTTTGTTAATTTGTTTTCTTATTTTGAATTCTATTATGATTTCACATAATTATTTCCTCTGAAATAAATATATTAGTTTCATTTTAGAGTTGATACATATGACTCGTATTTGTACTCTTTGAATTAGGTTATCATGTTTAATACTATTTATTTTTGATAATTGTAGAGATGTACATATTCCTACCTTCTTTTTGAAACCTTGTGACTATAATTTGATTTTGTTCAACATGTACATATAGACCCCTTTTGTTGGTATTATGTCGCATGTGTTGTGACATGATATTTTTGTTAGAATATACCGTAGGGTATACTTGAGCTATAACCACTTGTGGGGGTACCACATGCATGTCGTCTTGGCACAAGAGGCATGACACTTTCTGTGGTGGTGTGATTAGTCCACGACATCTCCATTTTGGGCTCTGAAGGAAGTGGGCCATTTGGTGTTTTGTTGTGGGAGGCGTATGGGTTAACCTTAGTTTTCTGTTCTGCGGATTTGTGATGTTATGCCAAACACACTTATCCGATTTGCATAGATTTCGATTTGTGGTCCAATGTGTGAGTGCCTGTGTGGCATTATTTTGATTGCCTATGTGGCATCATTTGATTTGCCTAGGTGGCATTAGTTTCACTTGCCTATGTGGCAAGATATTTTTCTGAGCTCAATCGGTATGAAATAATCCTAGCCATTTATTTTAGCCTATTATTTTATTGTATTAGTTTTATTGGCTTCTATTCAGTTAAATTAATTGGGTTAGTTATTTCAGTTCATTATTTTCTTTACTCTTCTGTTTGTTTCGTTAATTCTGTTGGTTCAGATATATTTTATTCAAATCTTTAGATATATATATATATATATATATATATATATATATATATATTTTTGTCAGAGGCAATATTTTGTCTCTGTTGATTTCGTATTTCAGTTGAATATCTTTTGTATCTTTAAATCCGTACGGGGCATTTGGCTCATGCTGTGTTTTTCTTCTGGCAGGTTTGCAGGGGTAATTCAGGGCTAGTGTGATGAGAGTGTTGCCTTTGACCATCTAGGTTGATTCGAATTTTAAGTTTTGATTATTTTGCCTCTGTTTGGAGAATTGTATTTAGTACTTTATTAATGGATCACCACTATTAATATTTTGAGGTTGTTAGTGCTCTGTTTATTTATTTTGAGGTTTGTTGTGCTTTTCACGTGATTTCCCTTTCCTTTTCGGGAAGGGGGTGTTACACTATGGCCACACATTCTACAGCTGCAGCACCTTCGACTTCTGAGGGTTTAACATCACACAAATTTAGTAAACAATTTGGGAGGTGGCTGAATAAGATGGATTCACAACATGATGAACTAGTCAGTCAAAACAGCCACATTGCCCAACGCCAAGATGTAATGCATTAACATAATGTTAATTTTAACTCAGTGTTGGTAGAGATGTTTTCCCAGATTCACCTGATTGTCGAGTAGGTTTAATTTCCTGAGCCGCCAACTTTGCCATCGTTTTCGCCTTAGCCAACAAATTGACTAGCCTATTAAATTCATACTCCGCAAGCTCAAAATAATTATCAACAAATAAATAATAAAAAAATAAAAAAATTTATTCGTAAAATCATGTAAAATTCTGGGTCCTTACATATTTCTCCTTCTTGTATGTATTCATAACTAAGCATATAGGATGATCATGGTGATGGCGTGCATTAAAATTTTAAAATTCCCTCTTTCGCGCTTCCGCTTTATTTATGTGATTTGATTATGTAATCGCACTACATGCAAACCTAACAATGAACTTGGATGATAGTGAGGAAGACTCAGACAATGAGGAAGAGGAAGTGGTTGATCGCGACGATTAAGCTATTCAGGGAAGTCCTTAGTTTTGCATGATTTATTTAGTTTATTTTTTCGCATGAGGACATTGCTTAGTCTAAGTTTGGGGGTGGTTGCATATTTTCATTGTAGGTTGCATTTACATATTTTGCATTTCATAGCATGTGTTAGGAGCATTTGTGTCGTTATGTGTTGTTTTGTGGGTCACATAGTGTTTACAGTGCTAGTTAATAATACTTGCATTTAAATGGAGCATGTTTTGTTGTCTAAAACATTGTGTTGGCCAATGATAAGAATTTGATGAATTAAGAGATAACTGGAGTGAAAGGGATAATGAGTGCTAATTTGATTCTTAATTGTTTGTCAGTTTTAGTTTATTTGAAACCTTTGGTTTAAAAGGAACAAAGTTGGTGTGTTGATTTAGTTAAGAATTAAGTTAAACTCATTGTATTCGAAGCTTATGAAGGATATTATAACAACCTCTATAGCTTATGATTACTCATATTAACTAATTATTTATTTTGAAAACACTGAAAAAAAAGAGCTTGACTAGTTATTTTTGTGGCATTTGTTCCTCGAATAAGTATGCCTTTAGGAGTGTCTTTACACTCAGCGCCCTAAAACCAACTAGTTTGGGAGTCGTTGGTGAAAGTTCGCTACATGGGTAACTTTCAAAAGACTAATAAAGATTAACATTGCACAAGTCAAGAGAAAAATAATAATAAAGTATGTATAAATAATCACTTGGCTAGTTTAGTTTTGTGGCCTTTTGTAAGACCCCAAATTTTATGAATAAAGATTTAATTTCTCGAAATATTTTTTTTAATATTATGGTGTGTATTTGGTATAATTTTATAGTTGTGGGTAATATTTACAAATTTTGCAAAGTAAGCAAGTTGTTATAAAATATTCGATTGGTCGGGGAATATTCGCTTTAATAGGGAATATTCGTACGATGGCATATGTGACGCCCCCAAAATAGGTATACATCATCCATTCTGAGTCGCCATATATCACACTATAAAAATCAATTACAAACTTCATTTATACAATTTGTTGAAGCGTAAATACAGAATACGACCACGAGTTAAAGCTGTGAGTTTTAATACAAATGTATGTAACTCTCATGGTGCCTCGACCACAACCTTACAATGGTACTTTACATAAAAGTACAGTCAAAAACTGTTTTAGAAATTAAAATCTTTGGGAAGTGCTCAAGAAAACCTTCGTACATGGGAGACCATCCATCTAGGTTATGATAGATATCATATGTCCACAGAATTATCCTTGGTTGACCCAATAGACCCCAAAGAAAAAGGAGAAGATTACTATCATCTTCTTTCCAATGGTGAGTCTTCTCTTGACATATAACTATCTCCACTGTCTCCAAGTGAAAATTATATTTCAAATAAACTCCAAGATCATATAGGTAGTGCTCGTAGATATACTCAGCAAGTGGATGTGCACAACCCTGTCTTATGATAACACGAGGTTGTATGTCATTAGACATCTTGTATGATAGTGGCAAAACAACTTTTCAAAGTTGGGTTCACCTCACCCTATTTGGTTCACCAAAATTAAATATCAAATGACGTATACAATACGATACACTTATCTAAAGTCAATAAAATTATTTCCATACTATTTAGGGAGAACCTCAACAGCTATAGACCACCGTTCTATTCCCCTGTTATCCCCGCTCGACTCGACAATACTCTTATTACCTGAAAGGAATTATGAAAGAAATGAGTGAGCTCAACTAGCCCAGTAAAGAATATCATAACTAAAGATAATTAAATTATCAATAGCTTTCATCAATAATAAATCAGAGATTTAGAACATATGGTAGATGATAAAACTGTAAAACCAATAATGCTGAGACTCAGCTTAATAGTATCACGACCACGAATTATCCATGCACTACAGGCCAATGATATTCGTGTTTTCAATTACTATGCGTGATTATACCGAACAATCCCCGGTCATAATCATACCAAGTCCATCTATGCACTACGGGCCAAAGATGACTTTTACCACATCATTTGTAACATTACGGTCATGATTATCTTAGAATAATCCACAGTCATAATCATACCAAGTCCATCTACTTACACGTAAGCCATGGATGACTTTTCAACACAATATAAGCATGAGAATGCAACAATGATATAAAGAATCAATCGAATGAGATAAAGGATAAATATTAAATATTTATAATATAATTTATCCAGGTTCAAGAATATCCCAATGTTATCAATCACTTAATAATCTCATAATCTAATATCATTAATATTATAACAATATTTTAATCATCACTTAAACTTATAAACAATTTATTTCAATTGTTTACACTTTACCACATAATGCATTTAATCATTCAAAAATGCCATTCTCATAAGATATCATCACCAATGATCAAATCCTCATCAAAAAATATGCATATACCCTATATAGGATTCCTGAGCCATAAAATCCTATTTTCCAATTTTGTTACTTCACATAACATATTTAACTCATATGTTCGTAACTAAACCATTTTCATGAAAAATACCAAATCGCCCAAAAATATTTCAATTTCGGGATTTAGCGAATATAGTCCCATAATGAACATATATTTTTCTCGAATTTTAAAATTCATTTACTATTTTTCAAAAATTAATTTCTAATTAATTCCTTAAAAATTAGCTACCTCAAGTTTAACTCGAGAAATTTCCAAATCTTGGCAGGATCTTACACATGTTAACGTGAGCTTCGGTTTAAATTTCATGGTCATCTGAGTTATAGAACTCGGTTATAGCATTTTCGTCGAAAAAACCTAAATATTGAAATGGTCATAACTTGCTCATTTTAAGTGGAATGAGCTCATTTTTGGACAGGAGGTACTTTATACCATATACTTTCATGTCCCAAAAGCAGAATTTTCTCACAAATTAAGTGGGCCGTAAACAGCCCTTTTAAATTTATGGGCAGTAGCTTTTTTGTAAATTGCAGCTTTGGACTCCTTTGCTAAAATCAGTCCACACGAAAATCTACAACACATTTTCCAGTGATTCCACTTGGATAAGTTACAAAACTCATAGACCTAACTCTAGAACTTGACTTCACTCAAAAATTCAAAATATAATAGGAGATATGGTCAATTGAATTTCATGTTCCGTTTTCACAAAAATCTGATTTTCAACCCTTTGTGATTTCTAAGAAACTTTCATGTTTTCACATAATAACCAACATAAATCATCATAGCACTTAATAATACTTCATATACCCATGATTTTTATCACTCCAATGCTTTTATTATGACTTTCATCATAATCAACATAACCAGATCATTTCCACAATTTAATAAGGAATGAATACAAAGGATCATTCACCATGCATGTAGTAATCCACATGATGAGTTATTCCAATATAATAATAAAGAATGGAACCGGGGATAGGCGTAAATGCATGACGACAAGATATTAAACGAGAATATTAAAGAATGGAATAACAACAGAAATCACCGTATACTACAGAATCCATGTATCTGAGTTATTCCAACAGAATAATAAAGAATGGAATAACAACAGACATCACCGGTATCTGGTAATCCACGTATCTGAGTTATTCCAATGAATAATAAATGGAACGAAGTCGTGCAAAATTCGCATCGATAGGATATTCGAGAATAATAGAAGAATTTCACCATGTATGCAGATACTTGTATAAAATGATTATTCAACATAATAATATAGAATGGAATAACGAGAGGATTTCACCAAGTATAGGGTATGTCACAGACATGAGTTATTCCAATGTAATAATAAAGAATGGAATAACAAAAGTTCTCTTCATGAATAAGAAAGAATAACACCCCTTACGAGTACAATAAATAATATCCCTTACCTTATAAAGAAACTGGATATAGAAGTAGTGAAGTAGCAGAATACTCTTCTTCTTTCTCTCTATAGATTTTCTCTCTATAGCTTCTCTTTATAATTTCTCTCTATAATTTCTCTCTCTAGAGTTTCAGTGAATTTGTAAGAAATAATGAAGGAATGAACTTCTATTTATATAAAAACTGAGAGTGGCTCTTGGTCTTAACGAAGGGTCAAAATGACTCTTGGTAATATTGAAGAGACAACTACTATTTGCGAAGGGGCAATTAACCCTTGGAACACCGAAGAGGCAAGTAACTCTTGGTAATATTGAAGAGACAACTACTATTTGCGAAGGAGAAATTAACCCTTGGAACACCGAAAGGGAAAGTTACTATTAAAACTTTAAATCAACGATCCATATTGATTTACTATTATAATTTCAACCAACGGTCTGAAAAATTAGCACATCTCCTCATGGAATATTATTGTACCCAAAAATGATTTGGACTGAAAATAAATATATTATTCGGGTGAATAGTACCCCGTGAATAGTACTCATGAATAGTAACTCGTGAATAGTAACTCATGAATAGTAACTCGTGAATAGTATTCTGACACGAAAAGTACCCCGAATACCCGATTGAACAATATAACCTTCAGACATCAATTATTATCGAAATAAATGTCGATTTCGACTAACACAAATAATTTTAACACAATGAAACTATCAAATTCATCTTTAATCAACACGAACTTATCCATCATTAATATCATAATTCACAATATTTAACAACCGTGTCGTTCTCGGAAGCAGGGCTTTCCAATAAGGATTTCTCCTATCAAGCGTATAATTAGGTGACCAAACCTCTCCTGGCGTAACTTCTAGACATTGTAAATATTGCAATTTAATAATATGAATAACTTTGTCGTCTCAATTATTAATTTAATAATATATAAAATATTGACAATAATTGAATAAAACTTAGTCACTTCTCACGTAAGCATCAATAATCAAAGATATTGTACAATACCGTGTGCCACTATGCAACCACGCGTATTACTGTACTTTTATCAATTTAACCGTTTACTAAATAGAATAATAATTATAAAAATTGAATACTTTCATTTCATTAAATTTGGGGTCTCACATCACATGACATATATCCCGCATCTTTTAACACTTAAGTATTTATACTTAACATTTGAGCTCCCAATTTAGGGTTTATAAATTCCCAGTTAGGGTTTTGGATTTTCAAAATTGAAATTAGGGTTTACTAATTATGGTTTACTATTCCAGGTTAGGGTTTACTAATCCTCACATGATTTTCCTGATAAATTTATACTTTTACATCAACATACCTAGTATGATATTCAGTATCACAACTTCTTATTAATAACCCTAATTAGGATTAGGGTTTGGCTTTTAGGGTTTAGGGTTATCCGATAAAAAACTTAGAATTTCCTAAATAATATTAGCGTTTCCTAATTGATCATTAGTGTTTACTAATATTACACCTTATCGGATCAGTACTTACCCTTAGCCAAACATTCCAGTATATAATTATAATAATAACTGTATTATTAAACATAGTCACAATAGGATTTTGATTAGGTATTCTTTATTACCTTATTTACACTACTTAGCCAACAAATTGACTAGCCTATTGAATTCATAGTCCGCAAGCTCAAAATAATTATCAACAAATAAATAATAAAAAAATAAAAAAATTTATTCGTAAAATCATGTAAAATTCTGAGTCCTTACATATTTCTCCTTCTTGTATGTATTCATAACTAAGCATATAGGATGATCATGGTGATGGCGTGTATTAAAATTTTAAAATTCCCTCTTTCGCGCTTCCGCTTTATTTATGTGATTTGATTATGTAATCGCGCTACATGCAAACCTAACAATGAACTTGGATGATAGTGAGGAAGACTCAGATAATGAGGAAGAGGAAGTGGTTGATCGCGACGATTGACCTATTCAGGGAAGTCTTTAGTTTTGCATGATTTATTTAGTTTATTTTTTCGCATGAGGACATTGCCTAGTCTAAGTTTGGGGGTGGTTGCATATTTTCATTGTAGGTTGCATTTACATATTTTGCATTTCATAGAATGTGTTAGGAGCATTTGTGTCGTTATGTGTTGTTTTGTGGGTCACATAGTGTTTACAGTGCTAGTTAATAGTACTTGCATTTAAATGGATCATGTTTTGTTGTCTAAAACATTATGTTGGCCAATGATAAGAATTTGATGAATTAAGAGATAACTGGAGTGAAAGGGATAATGATTGCTAATTTGATTCTTAATTGTTTGTCAGTTTTAGTTTATTTGAAACCTTTGGATTAAAAGGAACAAAGTTGGTGTGTTGATTTGGTTAAGAATTAAGTTAAACTCATTTTATTCGAAGCTTATGAAGGATATTATAACAACCTCTATAGCTTATGATTACTTGTATTATCTAATTATTTTTTTTGAAAACACTAAAAAAAAAGTGTTTGACTAGTTATTTTTGAAGCATTTGTTACTCGAATAAGTGTGCCTTTAGGAGTGTCTCTACACTCAGCGCCCTAAAACCAACTAGTTTGGGAGTCGTCGGTTGAAAGTTCGCTGCATGGGTAACTTTTAAAAGCCTAATAAAGATTAACATTGCACAAGTCAAGAGAAAAAATAAAATAAAGTAGGTATAAATAATCACTTGGCTAGTTTAGTTTTTTGGCCTTTTGTAAGACCAGATTTTATGATTGAAGATTTAATTTCTCAGAATATTTTTTTAATATTATGGTATGGATTTGATATATTGTGGGTAATATTTATAAATTTTGCAAAGTAAGTAAGTTGTTATAAAATATTCGATTAGTCGGGGAATATTTGTTTTAACAGGGAATATTCGTACGATGACATAATCATTGGTGGACTCCACGATGGAAGTTTTGTCGGAGTTAGAAAACGACAAAAATATCTTTTTATAAAAATAGCGATGAAAGTTGTACCGTTAAACTGTTGAAATACCCAGTGGTAAAAGTACAGTAATACAAAGTTAAACTTGTTGATTATTATCAGTTTAACACTATTGAAGGCTAACAATAATTTATTCTGCATTATCTTAGTCATAATATTTCTTACTGGGCTAGTTGAGCTCACCATTATGCTTTCATTGTTCACTTCAGGAAATGAGAACGTAGCCGGGACTAGTCGGGGAACGGAGTGATGGTCCGAGATGGTGGCTATAGTAGTCCTCACTATTCTATGAAATAGTGTGATAATAAATATAATGAGGACTCCATTTGAGTTTCGGATTTTCAGAACTGAAATTAGGGTTTACCAATTAAGTTTTACTATTCCAGGTTAGGGTTTACTAATCCTCACATGATATCCCTAATAAACTTTTACATAATCTTACATCAACATACCTAGTATGATATTCAGTATTGCAACTTCTTATTAATAACCCTAATTAGGGTTAGGGTTTCATTATTAGGGTTTAGGGTTACCAGATAAAAAACTTAGAATTTCCTAAATAATATTAGCGTTTCCTAATTGATCATTAGTGTTTACTAATATTACACCTTATCAGTTCAGTACTTACCCTTAGCCAAACATTCCAGAATACAATTATAATAATAATAACTGTATTATTAACCATAGTCATGATAGGATTTTGATAAGGTATTCTTTATTACCTTATTTACATTGCTTAGCCAACAAATTGACTAGCGTATTGAATTCATACTCCACAAGCTCAAAATAATTATCAACAAATAAATAATAATAAAATAAAAAATTTATTCGTAAAATCATGTAAAATTTTGGGTCCTTACATTTTTCTCCTTCTTGTATGTATTCATAACTAAGCATATAGGATGATCATGGTGATGGTGTGCATTAAAATTTTACAATTTCCATTTTCGCGCTTCCGCTTTATTTATGTGATTTGATTATGTAATCGCGCTACGTGGAAACCTAACAATGAACTTGGATGATAGTGAGGAAGACTCAGACAATGAGGAAGAGGAAGTGGTTGATCGCGACGATTGACCTATTCAGGGAAGTCCTTAGTTTTGCATGCTTTATTTAGTTTATTTTTTCGCATGAGGACATTGCTTAGTCTAAGTGTGGGGGTGGTTGCATATTTTCATTGTAGGTTGCATTTACATATTTTGCATTTCATAGCATGTGTTAGGAGCATTTGTGTCGTTATGTGTTGTTTTGTGGGTCACATAGTGTTTACAGTGCTAGTTAATAGTACTTGCATTCAAATGGATCATGTTTTGTTGTCTAAAACATTGTGTTGGCCAATGATAAAAATTTAATGAATTAAGAGATAACTGGAGTGAAAGGGATAATGAGTGCTAATTTGATTCTTAATTGTTTGTCAGTTTTAGTTTATTTGAAACCTTTGGATTAAAAGGAACAAAGTTGGTGTGTTGATTTAGTTAAGAATTAAGTTAAACTCATTGTATTCGAAGCTTATGAAGGATATTATAACAACCTCTATAGCTTATGATTACTCGTATTATCTAATTATTTTTTTTGAAAACACTGAAAAAAAAAGCTTGACTAGTTATTTTTGAAGCATTTGTTACTCGAATAAGTATGCCTTTAGGAGTGTCTCTACACTCAGCGCCCTAAAACCAACTAGTTTGAGAGTCGTTGGTTGAAAGTTCGCTACATGGGTAACTTTCAAAAGCCTAATAAAGATTAACATTGCACAAGTCAAGAGAAAAAAAAAATAAAGTAGGTATAAATAATCACTTGGCTAGTTTAGTTTTGTGTCCTTTTGTAAGACCCCAAATTTTATGAATAAAGAGTTAATTTCTCAGAATATATTTTTTTAATATTATGGTGTGGATTTGATATAATGTTATAGTTGTGGGTAATATTTACAAATTTTGCAAAGTAAGCAAGTTGTTATAAAATATTCGATTGGTCGAGGAATATTCGTTTTAACAGATAATATTCATACGATGGCATAATCATTGGTGGACTCTACGAAGGAAGAATTGTAAGAGTTAGAAAACGACAGAAATATCTTTTTATAAATATAACGATGAAAGTTTTACCATTAAACTGTTGAAATATCTAGTGGTAAAAGTACAGTAATACACAATTAAACTTGTTGATTATTATCAATTTAACACTGTTGAAGGCTAACAATAATTTATTTTGCATTATCTTAGTCATAATATTTCTTACTAGGCTAGTTGAGCTCACCCTTATGCTTTCATTGTTCACTTCAGGAAATGAGAATGTAGCCGGGACTAGTCGGGGAACGGAGTGATGGTCCGAGATGGTGGCTATAGTAGTCCTCACTATTCCATGAAATAGTGTGATAATAAATATAATGAGGACTCCATTTGAGTTTGGATATTGTTTAGAGGACAATATTCGTGTAAAAACTCTCAGCTACGTTTTTGTCGTATCGTATAAAAGAAGTTTGTATTTGATTTCTGTACCATGTATTTGGCGACTCAGAATGGGTGATGTATAACTATTTTGGGGGTGTCACATCACAAATATCCCGCATCATTTAACACTTAAGTATTTATACTTAACATTTGAGCTCCCAATTTAGGGTTTACAAATTCCTGGTTAGGGTTTTGGATTTTTAGAACAGAAATTAGGGTTTACCAATTAAGGTTTACTATTCCAGGTTAGGGTTTACTAATCCTCACATGATTTCCCTGATAAATTTATACTTAATCTTACATCAACATACCTAGTATGATATTCAGTATCACAACTTCTTATTAATAACCCTAATTAGGGTTAGGTTTTGGTTATTAGGGTTTAAAACTTAGAATTTCCTAAAAAATATTTGCATTTCCTAATTGATCATTAATGTTTACTAATATTACACCTTATCGGATCAGTACTTACCCTTAGCCAAACATTCCAGAATACAATTATAATAATAACTGTATTATTAACCATAGTCACAATAGGATTTTGATCAGGTATTCTTTATTACCTTATTTACACTGCTTAGCCAACAAATTGACAAGCGTATTGAATTCATACTCCGCAAGCTCAAAATAATTATCAACAAATAAATAATAATAAAATAAAAAATTTATTCGTAAAATCATGTAAAATTTTGGGTCCTTACATTTTTCTCCTTTTTGTATGTATTCATAACTAAGCATATAGGATGATCATGGTGATGGTGTGCATTAAAATTTTAAAATTTCCTCTTTCGCGCTTTCGCTTTATTTATGTGATTTGATTATGTAATCGCGCTACGTGGAAACCTAACAATGAACTTGGATGATAGTGAGGAAGACTCAGACAATGAGGAAGAGGAAGTGGTTGATCGTGATGATTGACCTATTCAGGGAAGTCCTTAGTTTTCCATGATTTATTTAGTTTATTTTTTCGCATGAGGACATTGCTAAGTCTAAGTGTGGGGGTGGTTGCATATTTTCATTGTAGGTTGCATTTACATATTTTGCATTTCATAGCATGTGTTAGGAGTATTTGTGTCGTTATGTGTTGTTTTATGGGTCACATAGTGTTTACGGTGCTAGTTAATAGTACTTGCATTTTAATGGAGCATGTTTTGTTGTCTAAAACATTGTGTTGGCCAATGATAAGAATTTGATGAATTAAGAGATAACTGGAGTGAAAGGGATAATGAGTGCTAATTTGATTCTTAATTAATCAGTTTTAGATTATTTGAAACCTTTTGTTTAAAAGGAACAAAGTTGGTGTGTTGATTTAGTTAAGAATTAAGTTAAACTCATTGTATTCGAAGCTTATTAAGGATATTATAACAACCTCTATAGCTTATGATTACTCGTATTAGCTAATTATTTTTTTTTGAAAACACTGAAAAAAAAGAGCTTGATTAGTTATTTTTGTGGCATTTTTTACTTGAATAAGTATGCCTTTAGGAATGTCTCTACACTCAGCGCTCTAAAACCAACTAGTTTGAGAGTTGTTGGTTGAAAGTTCGCTACATGGGTAACTTTCAAAAGCCTAATAAAGATTAACATTGCACAAGTCAAGAGAAAAAATAATAATAAAGTAGGTATAAATAATCACTTGGCTAGTTTAGTTTTGTGGCCTTTTGTAAGACCCCAAATTTTATGAATAAAGATTTAATTTCTCGAAATATTTTTTTTAATATTATGGTGTGGATTTGATATAATGTTATAGTTGTGGAAAATATTTACAAATTTTGCAAAGTAAGCAAGTTGTTATAAAATATTCGATTGGTCGGGGAATATTTGTTTTAATAGGGAATATTCGTACGGTGGCATAATCATTGGTGGACTCCACGAAGGAAGTATTGTCGGAGTTAGAAAACAATAGAAATATCTTTTTATAAAAATAACGATGAAAGTTTTACCGTTAAACTGTTGAAATACCCAGTAGTAAAAGTACAGTAATACACAATTAAACTTGTTGATTATTATCAGTTTAACACTGTTGAAGGCTAACAATAATTTATTCTGCATTATCTTTGTCATAATATTTCTTACTGAGCTAGTTGAGCTCCCCTTATGCTTTCATTGTTCACTTCAGGAAATGAGAACGTAGCCGAGACTAGTTGGGGAATGGAGTGATGGTCCGAGATGGTGGCTATAGTAGTCCTCACTATTTTATGAAATAGTGTGATAATAAATATAATAAGGACTCCATTTGAGTTTGGATATTATCTAGAGGACAATATTCGTGTAAAAACTCTCAACTACGCTTTCGTCGTATTGTATAAAAGAAGTTTGTATTTGATTTCTGTACCATGTATTTGGCGACTCAGAATGGGTGATGTATACCTATTTTGGGGCGTCGCATCACATATATCCCGCATCTTTTAACACTTAAGTATTTATACTTAACATTTGAGCTCCCAATTTATGGTTTACAAATTCCTGGTTAGGGTTTTGGATTTTGGAACTGAAATTAAGGTTTACCAATTAAGGTTTACTATTCCAGGTTAGGGTTTACTAATCCTCACATGATTTCCCAAATAAATTTATACTTAATCTTACATCAACATACCTAGTATTATATTCAGTATCACAACTTCTTATTAATAACCCTAATTAGGGTTAGGGTTTGGTTATTAGGGTTTAGGGTTACCCGATAAAAAACTTAGAATTTCCTAAATAATATTAGCGTTTGCTAATTGATCATTAGTGTTTACTAATATTACACCTTATCGGATCAGTAGTACTTACCCTTAGCCAAACATTCCAGAATACAATTATAATAATAATAGTATTTTTAACCATAGTCACAATAGGATTTTGATCTGGTATTCTTTATTACCTTATTTACACTACTTAGCCAACAAATTGACAAGCGTATTGAATTCATACTCCGCAAGCTCAAAATAATTATCTACAAATAAATAATAATAAAATAAAAAATTTATTCATAAAATCATGTAAAATTTTGGGTCCTTACATTTTTCTCCTTCTTGTATCTATTCATAACTAAGCATATAGGATGATCATAGTGATGGTGTGCATTAAAATTTTAAAATTTCCTCTTTCGCGCTTCCGCTTTATTTATATGATTTGATTATGTAATCGCGCTACGTGCAAACTTAATAATGAACTTGGATGATAGTGAGGAAGACTCAGACAATGAGGATGAGGAAGTGGTTGATCGCGACGATTGACCTATTCAGGGAAGTCCTTAGTTTTGCATGATTTATTTAGTTTATTTTTTCGCATGAGGACATTGCTTAGTCTAAGTTTGGGGGTGGTTGCATATTTTCATTGTAGGTTGCATTTACATATTTTGCATTTCATAGCATGTGTTAGGAGCATTTGTGTCGTTATGTGTTGTTTTGTGGGTCACATAGTGTTTAAAGTGCTAGTTAATAGTACTTGCATTTAAATGGAGCTTGTTTTGTTGTCTAAAACATTGTGTTGGCCAATGATAAGAATTTGATGAATTAAGAGATAACTGGAGTGAAAGGGATAATGAGTGCTAATTTGATTCTTAATTGTTTGTCAGTTTTAGTTTATTTGAAACCTTTGGTTTAAAAGGAACAAAGTTGGTGTGTTGATTTAGTTTAAGAATTAAGTTAAACTCATTGTTTTCGAAGCTTATGAAGGATATTATAACAAGGGAAGAATCCGAACGAGGTGATCACGGGTAAGCTAATCATAAACTCTAGCAAAGATTATACTTTATTTGATACCGGTTCTACCCATTCCTTTATTTCTCCTACTTGCGCTCAACGTTTAAATTTGACTCCAGAGAAATTAGACTTTGACTTATCTGTTGAAACTCCGTTGGGAGAAACCTTCATTACGTCGCTTGATTTATAAGTCTTGTTTGATTCAAATCAGTAAACTTATATCGCGTTACTGTCGATCTTATTTCTTAGAAAATACTTGCATTTGATGTGATTTTAGGGGTTGATTGGTTAACTACTCATCATGCTAAAATAGATTGTTTTCGTCAGGTTGTTAGCTTTCATATTCCTAACCAACTTATTATGCGAATTCAAGCAACCAAACCACTAGAATCAATCATTGTCATATCAAGTCATAAAGCTATTCGTTTATTGAAAAACGGATGTCAAGCTTTCTTAGCCCATCTCATGGATTTAAATAAAGATCGTCGATTTGAATGATATTTCTATTGTTAATAAATTTCTGACGTATTCACGAAGAACTTCTGGCCTACCCCAAAGCGTGAAATTGAATTTTGTATCGACCTTGAATCCCAGGTACAAAACCCATTTCCAAAGCCCCATGTCGAATGGCTCTATTGAACTTCAGGAGTTAAAAACCCAACTCTGAGGAATTGTTAGACATCGATTTCATTCGTCTAAGACGTCTCCTTGGGGTGCTCATTTCTATGCATAAAGAAGAAAGATGGAAGTATCGCGACTTTGTATTGATTATCTGGAGTTGAATCATGTCACCATCAAAAATAGGTACCCGTTGCCTCGCATTGATGACTGTTTGACTAGTTACAAGGAGCCAAATTCTTTTCAAAGATTGATCTTCGTTAGGATATCATCGGTTGAAGATTAAAAGCGATGACATTCAAAGCTGCTTTCGAACTTCGATGACGGGCATTATGAATTCTAGTCATGTCTTTTGGATTGACTAATGCTCTAACGCCTTCATGGATATGATGAACCAAAGTATTCAAGGAATATTTGGATCACTTTGTGGTCGTCTTTATTGATGACATCCTCATATACTCCAAAACCCGTGAAGACCATGAGCAACACTTGAGGCTGATACTCCAAAAGCTTAGTGAAAACAAGCTTTATGCCAAGTTAAAGAAATGCGAGTTCTGGCTTGAGGAAGTAGCATTCCTTGGGCATGTGATATCAAATTAGGGAATATCTGTTGACCCGGCAAAGATTAAAGCAATTCAAAGTTGGGAGCAACCTAAGTCAGTGACCGAAGCATGTAGCTTTCTCAGCTTAGCTGGTTATTATTGGAGATTCGTAGAAGGGTTTTCTCGAATCGCTACTCCATTAACTCAGCTGACTCGAAAAGATACAAAATTTGGTTAGAGCGAGGAATGTGAAAAGATTTTCAAGAACTCAAGAGGAGACTCATTTCAGCACCTGTTTTGACAATACCATCTAGCTCGGAGGGATTTGTCATCTGCTGTGATGCTTCAGGCAAAGGTTTAGGATGTGTTCTCATGCAACATGGAAAAGTCATAGCCTATGCCTCTCGACAACTCAAAGAATATGAGAGGAATTATCTTACTCATGATCTAAAGTTGGCAACAGTAGTTTTTACGCTTAAGATTTGGAGGCATTGACTCAAATATTTCTTCACTCAAAAGGAACTCAACATGCGGCAATGAAGATGGCTTGAATTGTTGAAAGATTATGATCATACCATCCAATACCATCCTTGAAAAGCGAACATAGTAGCTAACACATTGAGTAGAAGATCATATGCGGGTATGAGTGCAATATTGTCAACGCAAAGACCCATTTTGTATGACTTGAAAAGGATAAAAATAGAATTAAAGACTCCAGGGACCCATGTGATGATGGCGAATATACGAGTGGAACCGACTTTAATCGATAAAGTTAAAGCTGCTCAAACTAAAGACCTGGAGCTGATGCGTATGAAGAAGAAAGTGCAAGAAGGTGCTATTCCGGAAGCAAGAATCGATGAAGAAGGAATACTTCGAGTCAACTCCAGACTTTGTGTTCCTAATGATTCTAACTTAAACTATAAAATTATGATGGAGGCGCACAACATACCATTTTCAATCCATCCTGGGAGTACCAAAATGTATCGTGATCTTCGACATACATTTTGGTGGAGCAATATGAAGAGAGAGATAGCGAGGTTTATCTCAAGGTGTCTAACTTGTCAACGAGTCAAGGCGGAGCATCAAGTTCTAAAAGGTCCATTGCAACCACTTGAAATTCCATAATGGAAGTGGGAGCACATTACCATAGATTTCATTACTGGTCTTCCCAAGGTTTCTCAAGGCATATATGCGATTTGGGTCATTGTTGATAGATTGACCAAGTCTGCTCATTTCTTATCGATACGAGAAACTTTTACACTTGAACGTGTTATTAGTATGTACATAAACGAGATCGTAAGATTGCATGGTATGCTAGTATCCATAGTTTCTGATTGAGACCCAAGATTCACTTCAAGATTTTGGGTTAGTTTGCAAAAAGCTATGGGCACGGATTTACGATTTAGTTCGACATATCATCCTCAAACGGATGGGCAATCAGAAAGGACTATTCAAACTCTTGAAGATTTATTAAGACTCTATGTCCTTGACTTCAAGGGAAGTTGGGACAAGTTCTTACCATTGGTGCAGTTTTCCTACAATAATAGTTATTAAGCGAGTATTCGCATGGCTCCATTTGAGGCGTTGCATGGAAGAAAGTGTCGTTCTCCAGTATGCTGGGATAAGGTGGGTGAAACAACGTTGTTGGGACTGGATTTGGTACGTATGACTACAGAAAAGATTCAAACGATCCGACAACGTATAAAACCTCACAAGATTAACAAAAAAGTTATGTTGATCTTCATCGAAAAGACGTGGAATTCAATATTGGAGATCATGTGTTATTACTTGTTGCTCCATGGAAAGGAGTTACAAGATTTGGAAAGAGAGAAAAGCTCAATCCTCGATTCATTGGCCCATTTTTAATCCTCGATCGAGTAGGAACTGTGGCCTATAGACTCGCCTTACCGCCAAGTATGTCTCATGTTCATAACATTTTTCACATATCTATGTTATGTAAATATGTGAAAGACCCGAACCATATTATTGAATTAGAACTAGACGAGATAGAGGAAGATTTAACATATGAAGAGTTACCTGTTAAAATCTTGGATAAGAAGGATCATATCCTACGCTATAAAGTTATACCTCAAGTCAAAGTTTTGTGGAGAAACCACGATGTGGAGGAAATGACCTGGGAGTTAGAATCTAAGATGAAATCAAGGTATCCTCACCTCTTCGACATACCAGGTACGCACCCTAATTTCAAGGATGAAATTTCATAAGAAGGGGAGGTTGTAAGACACCAACTTTTATGAATAAAGAATAATTTTCTCGAAATATATTTTCGAATATTATGGTGTGGATTTGATATAATGTTATAGTTGTGGGTAATATTTACAAATTTTGCAAAGTAAGCAAGTGGTTATATAATATTCGATTGGTCAGGGAATATTTGTTTTAATAGGGAATATTTGTACGACGGCATAATCATTGGTGGACCCCACAATGGAAGTATTGTCGTAGTTAGAAAACGACATAATTATCTTTTATAAAAATAACGGGGGAAGTTTTATCGTTAAAACTGTTGAACTACCCGGTAGTAAAAGAAATGCGATGTATGCGTGGTTGCATAGTAGCACAATCGTATTGATTATTGATGATCGTGCGTGAAGTCACTCGGTTATACTCAATTATTACTTTCGATAATTTTTGCATCATATCTATCATATTATTAATTCAATTATTGTCACAGTATCATCTGCATAATATGATAAATTATTAAATCAATAATTGAGATGACAAAGTTATTCATATTATTAAATTGCAATATTTACAATGTCTAGAAGTTACGTCGAGGAGAGGTTTGGTCATCTAATTGCGGCGCTTGATAAGGAGAAATCCTTATTGGAAAAGCCCCACTTTCTGGGAGCGACACGGTTGTTAAATATTGTGAGTTATAATATTAATGATGAATAAGTTCGTGTTGATTAAAGATGAAATTGATAGTTCCATTGTGTTGGAATTATTAGTGTTAGTGGAAATCGACATTTATTTCGATATTAATTGATGTCTAGAAGTTATACTGACCAGTCGGGTAATTAACCGGATAAATAAGCAATTAATTGCTATTAATTCACATGATTATAACTATTTGTTCACATGTGTGTACTATTGATTTACATTCTTATACTATTAGGGGAGTTGGTGCAAGATTGATAATACTTGCATGACTAAGTTAAAAATAGAGGTATAGATGGAGGTACTATACTATAATTTGTATTTTCACATGATTATAACTATTGATTCACAAGATTGAATTATTGATTCACATTATTTACTATTAGGGGAGGTGGTGTAAGTTTGATAATACTTGTAGGACTAAATTAAAAATGAAAGAAAAGTTGAAGGTATTATACTGTAATATTTTGAGCCCCAAAACGTGCAATTATCGAAACTATATTTTCCTATAAATAGAAGCTCATTCTTCCTTCATTTCTCACCAATTCACTAAAGCTATAGAGCAATTATTATAGAGAGAAAAGAAGAAGAGAAGTTTCTTTACCTCTACTCTCAAAAGTATCCGCTTTCTTTCTAAGGTAAGGAGTATTATTTCTTTCGTATTCATGAAGAGAACTTCTGTTATTCCATTCTTTATTATTATATTGGAATAACCTGTCTATGCGAAGTACCACATATATGGTGAAATTTCCATTCTTTATTATTATGTTGGAATAACTTGTCATGGAAATCACCGCATACATGGTGAAATTCTTACATTATTCCATTCTTTATTATTACATTGGAATAACTTTGCATGCATGCGATTCTATCGCATGCATGGTGAATTCTTTGTTATTTCATTCTTTATTATTATGTTGGAATATCACATGCATGCGGATTACGCATGACACAGTTCCATTATTTATTATTCTATTAGAATAACCTGTCCATGTGGATTATCACATTCATGGTGAATGATCCTTCATATTCATTCCTTATTAAATTATGGAAATGATCATCTCACATGGATTACTGCATGGCGGTGAAAATCCATTTGCGATTTTATATATTCTATGATACTCATTTGGTTAATGTTTTGGCTTTATACTCCATGAAATTAGTAGAATATCACGGATATTTGTGCTTCATCAAGTATCTCTTTATGGAAATATTCTTACGAGCATTCTTGAATTTAACTCCACAAAAGCGATATCATGTTGACAATTTGGGCGTAATTGATTTCAAGATAAATTAACTTATAAATCTTTAAAATTTATTCTTGAACTTGTTTTATTGAATTATTATGTCATTGTCATCATCCTCATGCTTATATTATGATGAAAGTCATCTTTTGATTACGTGCATAGATGGACTTGGTATGATTATGACCAGGGATTATTCGGTATAATCATGACCTGTAATGTTATAAATGATGTGGTAAAAGTCCTTAGTAGCCTGTAGTGCATTGATGGACATTTTTTGGTATGATTATGACCAGGGATGATTCGGTATAGTCATGACCATTGATCATTTAATGAATATCCTTGGCCCGTAGTGCAGGGATGACTCGATGATGTGGTTTATTTATTAAGCTGAGTCTCATCGATAAAAATTGATGAAAACATTTTAAATCATAGAAGATAGTAGATATCATGCTGCTACTTGACTCTTTAATGGATTGCTTATTCACCGCAGAGTTAAACTTGATGTCTATTATATTTTATCAGTTTAACATTGTTGAAGACTAATGATAATTTATTCTGCATTATCTTAGTCATAATATTTCTTACTGGGCTAGTTGAGCTCACCCTTTCTTTCACTGTTCTCTTAAGGAAATGAGAACGTAGCTGAGACTAGTCGGGGAACGGAGTGACTATCTAGATGATAGCATTAGTAGTCCTCACTATTCTATTAAATAGTGTGACAATAAATATAATGAGGACTCCATTGAGTATGGATATTGTCTAGCTGACAATATTCTTATTAAAACTCTTAGATTATGTTTTGTCGTATTTTACACGACTATTGTATAATTAAGTTGTATTTGAATTTTGTACCATGTATTTGGCGACTCAAGATGGGTGATGTATACCTATTTTGGGGGCGTCACATAATGTGTATAAAAGGGTCAGTGGGAGCGTCGTAACATTCTTAGTATTATATGTTGATATACTACGGATAAGGAATGACATACCAATGCTACAATTAGTAAAGATAATGTTGTCTTAATATTCCTCCACGAATGATTTGGGAAGAGTATCGTTATTGGGGATACAAATCTATATAGATAGATTTAATAGGATGCTCAACTTAACCCAATGAACGTATATTCATTTGATGCTAAAGTTGTTTAGCATGACAAACTCCAAGAGATGTCTCATGTTGATGAGCCATAGAGTGTATCTCTCTTAATAGTCCCCATAGACTCCTAAAAAGAGAGATCGCATGAGTGACAATCATGTATACAATGAAATGTATGAGACCTGATGTTGATCAGTCATATTCTGGAGAAGTTCACTATGAGTCAGTGAAAAATATCTTAAAGTACTTAACTGGTACTAAGGATGTGATCATATTCTTGGTGGGTCTAAATTAAAACTAGAGGGCTTAACAGACTCAAGTTTTTTTTCAGACAGTCCAAGACAACAGAAAATCCACCTTAAGGTAAAGCGTTACCTTAAATAGCGGTGCAGTGAATTGGAAAGGTTTCAAACAGCAAAGAGTTGCTAGTTTAGTGATAAAGATAAAGTATATAGCTATAAATGAAGCTGTAAGTTGATTGTTTGGATGAAAATTTCATTACAGAACTAGGAATAGTTCCTAAGTCTCATCTTGGATCTAAACATGTGTTGTGGCACTTTCATTTGATTAGAATCATTGAAAGATGGTAAATCACTATAGAGATAGTGGACTCTCAAGAACAACATTACATATCCATTAACTAAAGCTTATCCAACAACATGATAATCGTCACTTAGAGAAGAAGGGTATGAGATACCATGATGATTGACTTTAGTGCAAGTGGGAGATTGAAAGTAGTATGCACACAAGCCAATCATGTTTGATGATAAATCATATACTTTGTAATAATCTTATTCATTTATTAATAAAAAGTATTAATTTATTAAAGGCTTTTAATTATCTACATGATGCTGTTTTATAATATGTGATAAACTCATAGTTTTAAGAAATGCTTTTAGAATAATGGTGATGATAATTCTAATGAGATCTAAATTCTTAGAAAGCTTAAAACTAAAATAGTTTCCAATCGTTGGATTACTAAATTGGTGATTAGTGAATCCGGATAGATTGATACATACGTTGCTTGCTCATTAGATGAGGATGATTGATCTCATGGTCATTTGTGTGGAGACACTAAGGCAAGTATGTAGGTACTTATTAGAGAATAAGTTCACTGAACGTGGCTCGCTAAGGAATACCTAATGGAGTTTTACTTTCCCGTCAATAGGAATTCCTGTAGTGATAGTAGTACAAGTGATCCTTGGACTTGAGATCATCATAGTATCTTGTGTATGATGAGTTATACTTTGACTTATTCCTTAAGACCCTTAGGGTATATCAAAGGGTATGCTTGGGTATAATAAGTTGTACACAGAGATAATATATGATCAATAAAGAATCTACCGCTTCTAGTAAACGAAGAAAAATAACCTATGTGATACGATAAATGACAACCCAGTAGTCCTTGGCCAAGGCAGAATGAAATTAGAAAGGAGTTTCTAATTTGCATTATTTGGTTTTTTGCATTTAAGAGTCTAAATACATATAATTAAATAAAATAAGACTTGACAATAATTCCATGTCTTATATTGAATTGGGACATTGTATGGTGGAAGGATTGAATTGTACGGTAACTATTTACTCAAAGGTTCTTTTATGATTAATGTTAAAATCTATATTATTTGGAAAGTCGTTAATCGCTAGGGAGGCTTATCCCTATTGTACAATAAATATTATTTATTTAAATAAATTAATATTTTAATTTATTTTTTTAAATAAGATTAGAATTGTTCTAATTGATTTATTCACAACCGGTTTAATATGGAGAACCTAAAGGGTCACACCATAAAAGGAAGAATAATTATTTAAGAAGTTAATGACATAATCGTAATAATAAGTTAAGTATATTTAATTTAATCTATGGTGATAGAATAAATTAAATAGCTTTATATTTATTATTTAATATTTTGAAAATATTAAATATAAATTAATAAGAGGAGTCTTATTATTATTATTACTATTATTATTATTTAATTCTTAAAGGAGTTTAGGAATTAATTAATAAAAGTACTCTCATTTATTCCTAATAAGATTAGGAGGTTAAATTAATTAAAAGAGTTTAATTAATTCTCCCTAATAAGATTAGGGAGCTTAATTAATTAAAATAATTTAATTAATTAAATAATACCCTATTTTCTAATTAGATGAGAAGGGTTAACTGATATCTTTATAAGAGGAGTCTCATATCAGATATCGATATATACGTAATTCCAATAGTTGGGAGAGTACGCACTTTTTCTATAGAGATAGAAAAACTAGGGTTATGCCAAACACCCATCTTCTTGAATCTTTCTTCTTCCTTGGTGGATCACCTCTAGAGGCCAAACACTTGGGTGGCTAACATTGATCAAAGGAAGGAACCAAACCCTGTGGATTCAAGTTGAACGCGAAAGGATTTGGAGGTGAACTTGTACTTGAGGAAGCTCGAATCTTCAAGGGTATGATTCTTGTTCTTTATCTTTTTGTTTAATTAATAATTATGCATAAAGGATGATCCGGGTATATGGTTTGTAAAATTTTAAAACTCTGATTTTTCCATGTTTCCGCTTATTTATACAATTTGATTGCGTTCATGAATATTACAAACCTAACAATACGACTATAGGGACTCCTCGTACTTAGGGGGATCAACCCTTCGTACAATGTATTATGCATAAATATTTATACGCTATGCGTAAATTATCCCCTGTAATAGGGTTATTTATCTTAGTATTTAGAATACAAGTCCGCACCGAAGTAAGTTTGGTTTGGATAAGTTTCAAGGTAATTCAGAGTTTAACGAACATCAACTAAGGATTAGTTGAATAAGAATGTAATAACATTATGCTATGGAATAGATCATAAATGAATCAACATTGTATATTAAGATCATGCTTTAGGAATAATCTTAGAGCATAAGCATTGAATAACATAACATACCTTGCTTGAACAATATTAAGTTAAGATTAGAATTTTGTTTAGAATTGAGTATTGAGCATGCATAATAAATAGTAATTTGAACGATAAAACTTGTTCAACATAAGCGCATCAGAGTTAAGAAACTTGCATACTAAGAAACAACAAGTATGAGTTTTTATAAATAACGACGTAATTGAAATACCTAATGGTTAAAGAAATGCGATGTCTGGCGTGGAATAAAGAGCACATGGTATTGCATAAAGTATTTTTGGATTATTAATTCTTATGTAAGAAGGCCTTTACTAATAATTATTATGATAATTATTGTTCAATATTTTATTTTATTGAGTCAATAATTGCTACGTTGATATTTTATATTATTGTTGTTTCAATAATTGTCACTGCACAGTATTTCCATCATTAGATCAATAATTCATATTATTTGAATAATATTGTTAGATATCATTATTGGCAATGTCTAAGGAAGTTACGTACAGAAAAGGGTTTCGTCATCTAATTCATACCAAGAAGGAGAAATCCTTATCGAAAGCCCCTTCTTTCACAGGAAGCGACACGATTGTCATAATTGTGATTCTGTAATATTATTTGTGAATAATTAATTATTGATTTATATGATAAGGAAATATTTAGTTTAATGGGGATATAAATGGATGAATTTTTAGAAAAGTAACAATTGTTGAAAATTGATATTTTATCCTTTCTGATAAAATAATTTATTCAAATATATTATTATATTACATTATAAATGTACAATGTGGTTATATAATAATATAATAATGGTGATATTTTTGCACTAAATTCACGGTGTATGAATCAAATGAGAGAAATCTAGAAATCAAAAGAAGAACAAAATATGGAGATTTTTTAGAAAAATTAGTTTATTACTTGATTTTATAAAATCCATAACTCTTTGTGTATAATGAGTTAGGAGATGAGCCATATATCAAAAGAAAACCCTAGAAGTAAGCTAAACGCAGAAATTTGAATCACCCAAAAATCCTTTGTAGAATTTTCGTGGTGACTGTTTGAATGAAACTGGTCCAAAGGACTCACAGTCCAAAAAATCAGTGTTATTAAGCTATATTGCGTGAATTATAATTTTTAATCCGACCGTTGGATCGTTGTAATTTTCGGATATGTTATACATATATAAGTTGGGTATATGTCCACAAATTTTGAACCGTTAAAAATTAACGTATGATTTGTTATGAATTTTAAGAGGTGACTGATTCAGAAATTATTTTTTATAAATGATTTTGGTGGAGATTTCTAGAAGGTGGGACCCACTTGTCCTTTTGTCTCTTGAATTTGCTGAATTTTAAAGTTTGATTTCAAGTATGGCGTGCGTGAGAATTGGTAATAAAAAATCAATATTTTATTAATTTAGTCTGCTTTGGCGTTCAAGCATTTTCCTATAAATAGGGTGATTAGTTAGAATTAAAAATCACACCAGAAACATAAGTTTTCACTTTCTCTATATTATCGAGCGTATTTCTGTGAGTATCTAGATACTTTGAGAGTTGTTATTCAGTGCAAGTTTCCTTCAGCATTACATATGATATTTCCGTCAGAAATACTGTTCTTTTGAGGTAAGGGATTGTAAGGGATATTAAGGGATGGTAAGGGATGTTATTTTCTTCGTAAATGATATTATTTCTTTTGATATCATTATACCGAAATATTGATATAAATTTTATTGTGAAATTTTTACCTTTTCGTGTCGGAGTTACTATTCACGTATATAGCACTATTCACGTATATGGCACTATTCATGTATATGGCACTATTTACGTATATGATATACTTTACGTATACGGTACTATGTACGAATACGAAGTACTATTCATGATTTACTATTCATGAGTTACTATTCACGGGGTACTATTCACGACAAAATTGGTTTCTTTTTCTGACCAAATTATCGTTGATTTATAAATATTGCTCTTGAAATTAAATCCATGTTTTGATCATATTATTTTTATTATCATATATAACATTTTTATAACCCTGGTGATAGAATTTCTCTTTCACTTGAGTGTAAAGATGGGTAGATTATTGGTATGATCGTGACTATGGGTTCTCTTTGGCCAGTAGTGCAAAGATGAATTGTTGACTAGTATGATCATGACCATTGAATTTATAAACGATTATCTTTAGCTTAAGTGCAAAGGTGAATTGATCAACATGGTTATAATTATTGTTTATATAAATTTTGAAATGATTATATATTTCTTTGAGATATTAATATCTTTGGCCTGTAGTACAAAGATGACCTGTTGTTGAATATCTTTGGCTCGTAGTTCAAAGATGACTTATTATTGAATATCTTTGGCCTGTAGTGCAAGGATGAACTGTTTTTGAATATCTTTGGCTCGGAGTGCAAAGATGTCCTATTGTTGAATATCTTTGGCCTGTAGTGCAAAGATGAACTGTTGATGAATATCTTTGGCACGTAGGGCAAAGATGAATTTATTAGTATGATTATGAACAGGAGCTGTGATTTGGTATAACCATGATCTTTAATGTTTAAGGTAAGGACAGGTGATGAAAATTATCTTCGTCCTAGATGAGAAGAGGAATTTAGAACTAAAATTATGATTATGAGTTATACACATGATTATGGACAGAAACTGTTTATTGATGTTACAGGGATAAAACATTGTTGGTGGATTTTTAATATGGAGAAGATAATAGACCTTATGGTCTATTTGACTCTTATAATGGATTGCTCGTTTCGCTGCAACTATGTTTGAAAAGTTTTATCATCAACCATATGTTCTAAATCTCTGATTTATTACTGATGAAGGCTATTGATAATTTAATTATCTTTAGTCATGATATTCTTTACTGGGCTAGTTGTGCTCACCCTTTTGTTTCATAATTCCTTTCAGGTAATAAGAGTGTAGCTGGATCGAGCGGGGTTAACAGGGGAATAGAACGGTGGTCTATAGCTATTGAGGTTTTCCCTAAACAGTATGAAAATAATTTTATCGAGAATTTTTAATAAGTCTATCTTATTTTATACGTCATTTTAACCGTTGATTTTGGTGACCCGAATAGGGTGAGGTGAACCCAACTTTGGAAGAGTGTTTTGCCACTATCATACAAGATGTCTAATGACCTATGACTAATTATATCTATGAGCACTACTTATATAATCTTGGAGTTTGGTTGAAATATAATTCTCAATTGGAGACAATGGAGATAATTATATGTCAAGAGAAGGCTCACCATTGGAAAGAACATGATAGCAATCTTCTCGTTTTTCTTTGTTGTCTATTGGGCCAACCAAGGATAATTCTCGAGTCATATGATACCTATTATAACTTAGATGCATGGCCTCCCATGTACGAAGGTTTCCTTGAGCATTATCCAAAGATTTTAATTTCTAAAACAGTTATTGACTGTACCTTTATGTAATGTATCAATGTGAGGTACTATCCAAGTAAAGGGATGAGAGTCACAGTTGGTATTAAAACTCACAGTATATGTGTTGTCTTATTTGTTAGGACAATTATAATAATGGAGTTGTAGTTGTTTTCTGTACCATGTATTTGGCGACTCAGAATGGGTTGGGTGATGTATACCTATTTTGGGGGCGTCACACTATACACATGTCATCATGACATAATTAGTTACTATATATACTATGTATACAAATAAGTATCTATTTCATGTATGGATTGGTTTTAATCATATAGTCAAGTCACATTAGTAACGTAATAACAAAACTCGTTAATTGTTAGTAATATGCTCATTCTTAGTACTATAATACCACAATTAACAAAAAATACATTTTAACAGTCATAATATTGGACCATATCAAAATTACAGAATTTGTGTAATTAAAATACACTTTCTAGCCATTCGCTTAGCATTGTATCATAAGCAATGACAGCTTATTACTGGGGGGATCTTCATGGTGCGGTCTTTAGTCTTCATGAAGTCCTGCCAAGGATTTGGTATTGAAGTCACAGTGAGCGATTTTTGGTGATTTAGGTCTGCGAGCTTGGTGCCTTGATCTTAGAATTATACCGAGAAACGTGAGCACATGCAAAGCCAAATTTGACCAACTATCAACTAATTGAACCCGTATAACTTACATGGATTTCACATAAACATAACTTAAGGTCTCTAGCATGTTTTTACCCACATAAATAAAATAAAAATCAAATTTAAAACCTTTCAATTCCATGTTTTATACAAAACTCCATTTTTGACATTGTTTGACAAAATTAACATTGTGATCACAATTATACACCAATTTAATTCATTCAAACTACGTTATCTTCGTTATTTACTGAATTAATACAATCAAGGCTCAATTTACCTAATAGTTCACAATCAACTATCAATTTCAGTACTCCCACAAGCCATGCTCATACACATATTCACTGTAAAACTATTTCCTTATTTTTTAACATAAAGAAAGTAATTGGTACACTAAATCCTTATCTAGATGTTAGTTCTAACATCAAAAATACATATGAGGAAGCATTTTCCATGATTCTGAGTAAGGAAACTCTTTTAACTAATTTCAAGTTTCATTGGAAAACAGAATTGTGCAACATTACGCATGTATGTTTTGTTGATGATATTATCCTGTTTTGCCATGGAGACCTGCCCTCTGTTTCCATTATCCACTCGTGCATCCAATCATTCTCAATGTTCTCTGGATTAATCCCCAATGCTCTTAAAAGTTTATGTTTCCTAGCAAATGTCCCGATTATTGTAAAGGAGAGTATCAGCCAGTTGCTGGGTATACCGCCTGGAGTTCTACCAATTATATTTCTCGGAGTTCGTCTCATCTCCTCTAAACTATCCCAATCCAATTGTTAGCCTCTGATCCATAGAATTATTGCGAGAGTAACATCCTGGACTTCTTGTTTCCTCTTTTACTCCAGTAGTGTGCAGTTGATAAAATCAGTGCTTTTTGCCATTCAGTCTTACTGGGTGGCCCATTTTATCCTTCCCAAATCGGTATTGAGAGCCATCCAATCTATAATGTGTAGATTTGTTTGGAAAGGTTCCTCATTGCTTCGAAATGGATCTAAAGTCTCTTTGAAGGACCTGTCCCTTCCCCTTTGTGAGGGTGGTCTTGCTATAAAGAATCTTACTAATTGGAATTCGGCCCTCATTATCCTCCATCTACTCAAGGTCATTTCTCCTTCCCCTTCTTCTTTGTGGGCCAAATGGGTCCAATCCTCAGTGCTTACTAAGATAAATTTCTGGCATTTTGCTACTCCTTTAGACTGTTCATGGATTTGGCGTAAGATTCTTAAACTTCGGCCTACAGCTCTAAATTTCCTTACCTATAAAGTTGGGAATGACAACTTTTTTAGTTTTGGCATGACCCGTGGTTGAATGGCCAGGCCTTAAACCCATCTCAGTATTTGCTCTCCAACTCCCCAATCTCAGCTAACGCTCATGTCTCTGATGTCATCTCTTTGGAAGCCTGGGTGTTACCTGCTAGTAATCATCATGAAGTGCAGAAACTCCGAAGCTTAATTACATCTCTCCCTGCTCCGTCTGCTGTCAATGACTTGATCTTAATGGGACACCCACGAGCTGAAATCTATTAAGGCCTCTATTATTTGGGAATCTATTCACTCGCGTGCTCCGAAAGTACCTTGGGCTGCTTTGTTATGGCATCCTCACCATATTCCTCATTTCTCCTTTACTCTATGGCTTGATCTACGGCACAGGTTACCCACAAATGACAGGTTCTCTAATTATTCTAGCTTCCGTCCTTTGAACTTCCCTCTCTGTGAATCCCATGTTGAAACCTTTCCTCACTTGTTCTTTGAATGCCCCTATTCTTCTTTTGTTCTCTCCATTACCCTTGCAGTTGGAGTTTGGACTAATGCTCCAATGAGTTGGGACAACCTTATGGATTATATTATCTAATTTTGAGGGAGTAATCTAAGGTCGGATATTCTGAAGCTAGTTCTCTCCACCACAGTGTACAAAATATGGGCAGTTAGGAACTCCATTGTCCATAATAAGATCAAGATGCCTATGGGGGTTCTGGCTAGGGAGATAATTAATGCCATAAAGTTAAGATTATCTTCCTCTATGGCTTTTCTTAAGGCAGCTCAATCTAGGCCTAACCTCAGTGGATGGCTGTAGGTTTGGTGGTGAGGTGCTCGGATTGGGTGAGGTGATTTGCTCTGCTTGGGCTGTTTAGTCTTTCTGCTGGTTGGGACAAGTTCGGTCTGGCCTGCTTGTTGGGCTAGGAGGGGCTGAGCTCGCCACTTGTGAGAAGTTGCTGCTTGGTTGTGCTTGGTCATTGGGCTAGGTGGCTGCTTCCATTAGGTGTGGTGAAATGAGCTCGCCTCCGCTAGATGTTCTCTTGAGTTCTTTGGTATGGGCTCGCCTCTAGCTAAGTGAAATGATCTTGCACGCCGCTTTCGATTCATTGGGTCCAGTGTCGTTTGGGGTGACCCTTGGCTAAGTGAAATTTTGGTTTGGTTTGGTACAGGGGTGTGCAACCTTAACAGGACAGTTTGGGCGTGGATGGGTCGACCCTATCCTCGCTGATTGAGAGTCTTTGACGCTTATTTGGTTCTAGCATCATTGACGCCATTTGGGCTATTTTCTTTTGGCTTTTTTGGCTATCATTCTTGATCACTTGGATGCTTTGATTCTACTATTAGGTTGTTTAGGCTAGCTTTGCTTCATTTTGATGCTCGATATATGTTTAGTTCCTTGTCCTTTCCTTTCGTTTGGTTGTTGGTCTTTAGGTGATCTTTTTAGGGGGTTATCCCTTGAGGTTCATTCTAAAGCTTCTGGGGTATGCCCCTTTGCGATTGTTTATTCTCTTTTCTCTTATATATAAAAACAAACTTAGAGAAAAAAAAAAGAAACTATGGCAGCTAATAACTACCAGTTGCCTACCGCAAGAATGACACAACCTAAGGTAGCTGGGGTATTAAAGGTAGATGGAATAACAGCGCTGGCAGAACAGATTTTAGCCTTATCGAAGAAAATGGATGCTTTGACTAGTTCACAACCACAGCAGGTGGCATATGTTTGCTAGTTATGTACAGGAGAACATCCTACGGAGCAGTGTGTCATCAACCCAACATCAGTTCAGTTTGTGGGCAGCTACAATAGAATTCCGCAAAACAACAACCCGGGGAATAGGAACCATCCTAACTTTTCGTGGAGCAACAATCAAAATCAGCAGGCTCCACAACCTTCTTATCCCCCGGGGTTCCAAAATTAGCAGCAACAAGTAGCTTTGCATCAAGAAAAGAAAACGGATTTAGAAGAGCTTTTGTTGAAATACATATTGGGAAATGAAGCGGAAATTAAATCACAAGCAGTGGCCATTAAAAATTTGGAAAATCAGATGGGACAGTTGGCCTTAGCATTGAATAATAGACCGCAAGGAACTCTGCTTAGTGACACAGAAAAGAATCAGAAGGGAAATCAAGAACAGTGTCAAGCAATCACTTTGAGGAGCGGAAAACATGTAGACGGGAAAATTGCAGAAAATTCAGTTAAAAAGGATGTCAAAGTTGATGAGAACAAAGTGGTGGAAGAGAAACAAGTTGAGGAGAAGCAAGAGGAACCGACAAAGTCAAATGACAAGCCAGTTATGTATCCTCCACTGCCGTTTTAGTAGAGGGTCCAAAAATAGAAATTAGACAAGCAATTCGCTAAATTTTTAGAAGTTTTCATGAAACTTCAAATAAATATTCCGTTTGTAGAAGCCCTAGAGCAAATGCCAAGTTATGCCAAATTTATGAAAGGTATTTTATCTACGAAGAAAAAGTTAGAAGATTATGAAACTGTGGCGTTGACTGAGGAATGCAACACAGTTTTACAGCGAAAGTTACCTCCAAAGTTGAAGGATCTGGGGAGTTTTACTATACCTTGCATGATCAGTAACATGGCCTTTAAGAAGTGTTTATGTGATTTGGGGGCAAGTGTAAATCTCATGCCATTATCCGTTTATACTGAATTAGGTTTACCAGCGCCAAGGCCCACGACCATATCGCTACAGTTAGCAGATAGATCAGTAACTTATCCGAGAGTCATTGTGGAGGATATTTTAGTCAAGGTTGACAAATTCATATTTCCAGCAGATTTTATAATTTTGGATTATGAGGAAGACAAGAACATCCTAATCATCTTAGGGAGACCATTTTTGGCTACGGGTAGGACTCTCATCGATGTGCAAAAAGGTGAACTAACTATGAGGGTTCAAGATCAGGAAGTCATATTCAACGTTTTTAAAGCCATGAAGTTCCTTACGGATGAAGATGAGTGTTTCCGGGTGGATGTCATCGACCGGATAGTGAATGATGATATGGTCAAAAATTTGGTCAATGATCCATCAGAGACTACACTATTGGGGGATGAAGATTTAGATGATCCATAATTCATGGATTATTTGCACATGTTGGATGCTTTGCCTAGAGTAAGTATATTCAAAGTACCATTCAAGCCACTACACACGGAGGAAACAACTTCAGCTCGGATGAAACCTTCACTTGAGGAGCCACCCACTCTTGAGCTCAAACCACTTCCTAAACACTTCATGTATGCTTATTTGGGTGATTTAAATACTTTACCTGTTATTATTGCATCTGCACTTAACGAATTGCAGGAAAGTAAGTTGCTGAGGATCTTAAGAGAATACAAGTCTGCAATAGTGTAAGACCCCAACTTTTATAAATAAAGATTAATTTTTTCTCGAAAAATATTTTTGAATATTATGGTGTAGATTTGATATAATGTTATAGTTGTGGGTAATATTTACAAATTTTGCAAAGTAAGCAAGTGGTTATATAATATTCGATTGGTCGGGGAATATTCATTTTAACAGGGAATATTCGTACGATGGCACAATCATTGGTGGACCTCACAACAGAAGTATTGTCGTAGTTAGAAAATGACAGAATTATATTTTTATAAAAATAACGGCGAGAAAGTTTTTCATTGTTAAACTACCGGTGGTAAAAGTACGATGTCTGGCGTGGTTGCATAGTAGCACTACGGTATTGATTATTGATGCTTACGTGAGAAGTCTCGCAGGTTATACTCAATTATTACTACTGATAATTTATGCATAATATCTCTCATATTATTGATTCAATTATTGTCACAGTATCAATATTTAATATTATTAAATCAATAATTGAGACGACAAAGTTATTCATATTATTATTTGCAATATTGATGATGTCTAGAAAGTTACATTGAGGAGAGGTTTGGTCACCTAATTGCGCTGATAAAGGAGAAATCCTTATCGGAAAGCCCCCTCTTTCCTGGGAATGATCTGGTTTGTTAAATATTGTGAGTTATAATATTAATGATGAATAGGTTCGTGTTGATTAAAGATGAAATTGATAGTTCCATTGTTTTGGGATTATTAGTGTTAGTGGAAATCGACATTTATTTTAATAATAATTGGTTTCTAGAGGTTATATTGACCAATCGGGTAATTAATCGGATAAATGAACAATTAATTGCTATTAATTCACATGCTTATAACTATTTGTTCACATATGTGTACTATTGATTCACATGCATGTACTATTAGGGGAGGTGGTGCAAGATTGATAATACTTGCATTACTAAATTAAAAATGGAGGTATAGATGAAGGTACTATACTGTAACTATTTTTTTTTCACATGTATTGAACTATTGATTCACATGAATGTAATATTGATTCACATGATTTACTATTAGGGGAGGTGGTGCAAGTTTGATAATACTTGCAGGACTAAATTAAAAATGAAGGAAAAAAATGAAGGTATTATACTTTAATATTTCGAGCCCCAAAACGTGCAATTATCAAAACTATATTTTCCTATAAATAGAAGCTCATTCTTCTTCCATTCTCACCAATTCGCTAATACTCACAAGAGCAATTATAGAGAGAAAGAAGAAGAGAAGTCTGCTACCTCGCTATTCCAGTATCCAGTCTTCTTCTGATGTAAGGGATATTATTTTTGTTCAGTATTCATAAGGAATAATATTTTCTTCCATAATCTGTAGTATGTGAGTAATATTATTTCTTCTCATATTCCTGATTATACCCTCATTCTATTAAAGTATTGCTTCTATACTCCGTGAAATTAGTAGAATATCCTTGAAATTTTTGCTTCATCTAGTATCGTTTCACAAGGATATTTCTCTGCACATTCTTGTTAAATTTTAAGCTTTTCATGCCGGAGTACTGTCCATGAGTACTATTCATTTATACGGTACTATTCATAAAGTACTATTCACAGGTACTATTCGCAAAGTACTATTCATAAATTACTATTCACGGGGTACTATTCTCAAAGTACTATTCACTCAGGTACTATTCACACGGAGTACTATTCATGAGAAAAATTGATTTCTTTTATGTCCAAATAATTTTTGATACAATATCATTCTTGAATTTTACTCCACAAAGCAGTATCATGTTGGCAATTTGATCATTATTAAATTCTGGATAAATTAAATTATAAATCTTTAAAAATTTATCCTTTGCTTTCTTTTAATTAAATTCTTATATCATTGTCATCATCCTTATGCTTATATTGTGATGTGCATAGATGGACTGTTGATTGGTATGATTATAACTAGGGATCATTCGGTATAATCATGACCCATAATGTTATAAATGAAGTGGTAAAAGTTCTCATTGGCCCGTAGTGCATTGATGGACAGTTATTGGTATGATTATGACCAGGAATTATTCGGTATAATCATAACCATTGATGATTACATGAATATCCTTGGGCCGTAGTGTAGGGATGATTCGATAATGTGGTTTATTTATTGTTTGAGTCTCAATGATAAAGTGGATGAAAAACTTTTAAATCATAGAAGATAGTAGATATCATGCTCTACTTGACTCTTCTAATGGATTGCTTGTTCATTTATGATTAAACTTGATGTTTATTGTATTTTATCGGTTTAACACTGTTGAAGGCTAATGATAATTTATTCTGCATTATCTTAGTTATAATATTTCTTACTGGGCTAGTTGAGATCACCTTTTGCTTTTATTGTTCTCTTTAGGAAATGAGAACGTAGACGGGACTAGTCGGAGAATGGAGTGTTGGTCCGAGATGGTTGTTTTAGCAGTCCTCACTACTTAGTGTGATAATAAATGTAATGAGAATTGAATTTGAGTTTGGATATTGTCTAGAAGACAATATTCATGTAACAACTCAGCTATGTTTTGTTAGATTTTTACACGACAATTGTATTAAAGAAATTTGTATTTGATTTCTGTACCATGTATTTGGCGACTCAAAATGGGTGATGTATACCTATTTTGGGGGCGTCACATTTGGTATCAAAGCTTAGGGATATGATCCCTGGCTGAGATGTGAGACAAGAACTAGGAGGGGAGAGACAGGGAATTCCTTCGCTAGTATGATCTACCTAAGTTATTTGGTATTTAATTGGTCGGTCAGAGTATAGGGATAATATGACATGTCAATTAACCCTTATTTTGTGGCAGTGTTTGAAAATGGCATCTGAAAATGTTGATATCAGCAATGAAGCACATGAGACCATTGAGTCACCAACGATCAATACCTAGGATAATGTACAACAGGAAGACAATAATCCTCAAGTAAACAACAACACTGATCAAATGATGAACGATGAGTTGTTTAGAGGCTTTATGCAATTCATGCAACATCAGGCGAGAGCGGCTCCTATTCAAAATACAAGTGGAAAATTGGCAACTCTCTAATGGTTACCGCTAAGCAGCTCAAGGAGCTGGGACCACCGGAGTTTTTGGGAGAGCCAAAAACACTTAAGGCGGAGATGTGGATAAAGCAGATCACCAAGATATTTGATGTCTTGGTATGCTCTGAGGAGCAAAAGGCTCCCTTTGCCACCTTCATGTTGCGAGGAGAGGCAGATTACTGGTGGGAATCTATAAAGCGTACTCAGCCTGCCGCACTAAAGATTTCTTGGGAGAAGGTCCAAGAACTGTTCAACGACAAGTACTTTCCCGAAAGTATTCGTCACATGAAGTAGGTAGAGTTCATCAAACTAGAGCAAAACAATATGACCGTGTAGCAGTACGAAGCTAAGTTTGCCAAGTTGTCTCGGTTTGCGTCACACTTGATTGATAATGAGGAGAGAATGACGTGGATGTTTCTAAGAGGTTTGAAACCTGAGATACGTCAATACCTTATCTCTCACAAACTGTGTTTGTATTTAGATGTTGTAAATAGGGCTCAATTATTGGAGAGCAATAATGAGTCAACCCAACCAAGAGAGAGCAGCTAGCAAGTCGATAATACCACTGGTAGCAGTCATTGAAGCGGTGACAACAAACATGGAGGGAATCAACATACCAGAAATGGTAACCACTTTGGTGGTAATCATGGCCAAGATAATAGAAGTGGAAATTTCAAGAAGAGGAGATTCAATAATGGTGGAAAGATGTCAGCACCAACACCTGTTGTTATGGAAGGAGAATGACCATCGGTCGTATGTTATAAATGCGGAGGGGAGGGACACATCAGTCCAAATTGTACGCATCAGTCCAAAGCATGTTATAATTATGGAAGAGAAGGTCACCTAGCCCGATTTTTTCACGCACCAAAGTTAAGTCCAGCTGGGATGGAGGCATCAAAAGTCATCCCAAACAAAACAAAACCGATAGTTCAAGGGCGAGCGTTTGTCATAACCTCCCAAAAAGTGAGGAATCCGAACAAGGTGATCACGGGTAAGCTAATCATAAACTCTAGCGAAGTCTATACCTTATTTGATACAGGTTCTACCCATTCTTTTATTTCTCCTACTTGCGCTCAACGTTTAAATTTAACTCCGGAGAAATTAGACTTTCATTTATCTGTTGAAACTCCGTTGGGAGAAACCTTCATTACATCCACTATTTATAAGTCTTGTTTGATTTAAATCGGTAACAACACATTACCTATCGATCTTATCTCTTTGAAAATACTTGCATTTGATGTGATTTTAAGGATTGATTGGTTAACTACTCATCATGCTAAAATTGATTATTTTCGTAAGGTTCTTAGCTTTCATATTCTTAACCAACCTATTATGCGAATTCAAGCAACCAAACCACTAAAATCAATCACTATCATATCAAGCCATAAAGCTATTCGTTTATTGAAAAACGGATGTCAAGCTTTCTTAGCCTATGTCACGAATTTTAAATAAAAATATGTTAGATTTGAATGATATTTCTATTGTTAATAAATTTCCTGACGTATTCCCTGAAAAACTTCCTAGCCTACCCCCAGAACGTGAAATTGAATTTTGTATCAACCTTGAATTTGGTACAAAACCCATTTCCAAAGCCCCATATCGAATGGCTCCTATTAAAGTTCATGAGTTAAAAACCCAAATACAGGAATTGTTAGACATAGATTTCATTTGTCCTGATACGTCTCCTTGGGGTGCTCCTGTTCTATTCGTGAAGAAGAAAGATGGAAGTATGCGACTTTGTATTGATTATCAGGAGTTGAATCATGTCACCATCAAAAATAGGTACGCGTTACCTCGTATTGATGATCTGTTTGACCAATTGCAAGGCGCCAAATTCTTTTCAAAGATTGATCTTCGTTCTGGATATCATCAATTAAAGATTAAAACTGATGACATTCCAAAGACTGCTTTCATAAATCGGTACTGGCATTACGAATTCCTAGTCATGTCTTTTGGATTGACTAATGCTCTTGTTGCCTTTATGGATATGATGAACCAAGTATTCAAGGAATACTTGGATCACTTTGTGGTCGTCTTTAATGATGACATCTTCATTTATTCCAAAAGCCTTGAAGATCATGAACAACACTTGAGGCTGATACTTCAAAAGCTTCGTGAAAACAACAAGCTATATGCCAAGTTGAAGAAATGCGAGTTCTGGCTTGAGGAAGTAGCATTCCTTGGGCACGTGATATCAAATCATGGAATATCTATTGACTCGACAAAGATTGAAGCAATTCAAAGCTGGGAGCAACCTAAGTCAGTGACCGAAATACGTAGCTTTTTGGCTTAGCTGGTTATTATAGGAGATTCGTAGAAGGGTTTTCTCGAATCACTACTCCATTAACTCAGCTGACTCGAAAAGATAAAAAATTTGGTTGGAGTAAGGAATGTGAGAAGAGTTTTCAAGAACTCAAGAGGAGACTCATTTCAGCACCTGTTCTGACAATACCATCTGGTTCGGAGGGATTTGTCATACACAACGATGCTTCAAGCAAAGGTTTAGGATATGTTCTAAAGAAACATGGAAAAGTTATAGCCTTATGCCTCACGACAACTCAAAGAATATGAGAAAAATTATCCTACTCATGATCTAGAGTTTGCAGCTGTCGTTTTTGCGCTTAAGATTTGGAGGCATTACCTGTATGGAGAGAAGGTGGAGATCTATACGGATCATAAAAGCCTCAAATATTTCTTCACTCAAAAGGAACTCAACATGCAGCAACGACGATGGCTTGAGCTATTGAAAGATTACGATCATACATTCAATACTATCTTGGAAAAGTGAACGTAGTAGCTGACGCATTGAGTAGAAGATCATATGCGGGTACGAGTGCGATATTGTCAATACAAAAGACCATTTTATATGACTTACAAAGGATGGAGATAGAGTTAAAGACTCCAGGGACCCATGTGATGATGGCGAATATACGAGTAGAACCGACTTTAATCGATAAAGTTAAAGCTGCTCAAGTTACAGACCTGGAGCTGATGCGTATGAGGAAGAAAGTGCAAGAAGGTTCTATTTCGAAAGCAAGAATTGATGAAGAAGGAATACTTCGAGTTAACTCCAGACTTTGTGTTCCTAACGATTCTAACTTGAAGTATAAAATCATGATGGAGGCACACAACACACCGTTTGCATTCCATCATGGGAGTACCAAAATGTATCGTGATCTTTGACATAAATTTTGGTGGAGCAATATGAAGAGAGAGATAGCGGGGTTTATCTCAAGGTGTCTAACTTGTCAACGAGTCAATGCGGAGCATCAAGTGCCAAAAGGTCCATTGCAACCACTTGAAATTCCAGAATGGAAGTGGGAGCACATTACCATGGATTTCGTTACTGGTCTTCGCAAGGTTTCTCAAGGCATAGATGCGATTTGGGTCATTGTTGATAGATTGACCAAGTTTGCTCATTTCTTACCGATACGAGAAACTTATACACTTGAACATCTTGCTCGTATGTACATAAACGAGATTGTAAGATTGCATGGTATGCCAGTATCCATAGTTTCTGATCGAGACCCAAGATTCACTTCAAGATTTTGGGTTAGTTTGCAAAAAGCTATGGGCACAGATTTATGATTTAGTTCGGCATATCATCCTCAAATGGACGGGCAGTCGGAGAGGACTATTCAAACTCTTGAAGATTTATTAAGACTCTGTGTCCTTGACTTTAAAGGAAGTTGGGACAAGTTCTTACCATTAGTGGAGTTTTCCTACAGCAACAGTTATCAAGCAAGTATTGGCATGGCTCTATTTGAGGTGTTGTATGGAAGAAAGTGTCGTTCTCCAGTATGTTGGGATGAGGTGGGTGAAGCAACGTTGTTGGGACCGGAGTTGGTATGTATGACAACAGAAAAAATTCAAATAATCCGACAACGTATAAAAAACTCACAAGATCGACAAAAGAGTTATTCTGATCTTCATCGAAAGGATGTGGAATTCAATATTGGAGACCATGTGTTATTATGTGTTGCTCCATGGAAAGGAGTTACGAGATTTGGAAAGAGAGGAAAGCTCAATCCTCAATTCATTGGCCCATTTGTAATCCTCGGTCGAGTAGGTACTGTGGCCTATAGACTCGTCTTACCGCCAAGTATGTCTCGTGTTCATAATGTTTTTCACATATCTATGTTACGTAAATATTTGAAAGACCTAAACCACATTATTGAATTAGAATTGGACGAGATAGCGAAAGATTTAACGTATGAAGAGGTACCCGTTAAAATCTTGGATAAGAAGGATCATATTCTACGCTCCAAAGTTATACCTCAAGTCAAAGTTTTGTGGAGAAACCACGATGTTGAGGAAATGACCTGGGAGTTAGAATCTGAAATGAAGTAAAGGTATCCTCACCTCTTTGACATACCAGGTACGCACCCTAATTTCGAGGATGAAATTTCATAAGAAGGGGAGGTTGTAAGACCCCAACTTTTATGAATAAAGATTAATTTTTTCTCGAAAAATATTTTTGAATATTATGGTGTGAATTTGATATAATGTTATAGTTGTGGGTAATATTTACAAATTTTGCAAAGTAAGCAATTGGTTATATAATATTCGATTGGTCGGGGAATATTCATTTTAATAGGGTTTTACCGTTATTGGTGGACTCCACAACGGAAGTATTGTCGTAGTTAAAAAATGACAGAATTATCTTTTTATAAAAATAACGGCGAAAGTTTTACCGTTAAACTACTCTGTGGTAAAAGTACAGTAATACGCATGGTTGCATAGTAGCACACAGTATTGATTATTGATGCTTACGTGAGAAGTCACTCAGTTATACTCAATTATTGCTACAGTAATAGCTGCATAATATCTCTCATATTATTGATTCAATTATTGTCACAGTATCAATATTTTATATTATTAAATCAATAATTGAGATGACAAAGGTATTCATATTATTATTTGCAATATTGACGATGTTTAGAAAGTTCCGTCGAGGAGAGGTTTGGTCACATAATTGCGCGCCAATAGGGAGAAATCCTTATCGAAAAGCCTCATCTTTCCTGGGAATGATCTGGTTGTTAAATATTATGAGTTTTAATATTAATGATGAATAGGTTCGTGTTGATTAAAGATGAAATTGATAGTTCCATTGTGTTGGGATTATTAGTGTTAGTGGAAATCGACATTTATTTCGATAATAATTGATTTTTGGAGGTTATATTGACCAATCGGGTAATTAATTGGTTAAACCAGCAATTAATTGGTTTGCCTGAGTTTTATCTAATTTTGGGGATAAAAGGGTCAGATTTGGTTTGCCTGAGTTTTGTCTAATTTCTGTGTTGAGATGGCAGGGTGAGGATGATATTATTGCGTATAAAGGTATGGAGAATATGCTTATTGAATTTTTTTTTGGGCATGAAGCTATTACGCGTAGTAGTATAGGTAGGGTTTATCGGAAGGCAGTTTTTGATGATGATGATGAGGCTATTAAGATGTCATTTATTTTTTTGGTGTTTAATTTCATTTTATCCACATTTTCTGAAAATCATGTGGATGGGGCAATGGTCAATTTTCTATGTTATGGTGATGTTAATAGTTTTCCTTGGGGGAAATTCGCATTCGAGATGACAAAGTACTCTTTGTCAAATGCTTTGAAGGGGAGATTGAAGAAAGGAAGGAATGGTGGGTCAATATATAATTTCTACAATGATCATTATACAAAATTGTACAAGTTGAATGGTCTACCTTATGTATTCCAAGTTTTTATGTTTGAGATCATTCCGTTATTCAAAACTCAGGGCATATGCAATGATGAGCATCCGTCTGATATTCGTTTATTTAGATGGAAGGAGCTAGTGAAGCCCCCTACGAATGACAAGTTGAATGATTTAGTATTTTGTTCCGGACAGGTATGCAGTTTACTACTAAGAGTATAATTGGTTACCTTTAGTTATATATTTAGTTACTGATTATATTTTGTGATGTTTACTGTTAACAAAGTAGTTAGTTACCTTTATATACTCATTTGGTTACTGATTAGTTATGTTTGTGTTAATAATAACAATGTATTTTGTTACCTGAATATACGCATTTGGTTACTAATTAAATTACCCTCGTGTTGCTAATAACAATTTTGTTGGTTACCCGGTTATACAAATTTTGTCTACCTTTCTTAATTGTTTTGGTTACTAATTTATATACATTTGGTTACCTGTATATATGTAGTTGGTTACTAATTATGTTTCATGATTCTTTATTTACTATTTTTTTACTGTATTTTTTCAATGTTTTTCAGATATTATACTAAATGTACTTAATGTTTTTCAGTTGAGGATAAAAAGTCTGATTCCCACGTCCGAGGAGAAGGATCGGCTTGATAAGAAGGTTTCAAAAAAAGTTAAGGGTGATAACATTGGATTTGATATGTCTGAAGTTAAAGATGCAATTGATGTACGGTTTTGGTCGTTGGAGAAGAAAGTATCTGAAATTAAGAAAGACATTGTAAAATTGTGGGCTGATATTAAGGATGATATGCATATTTTTCATGTTCAGTTATGTAGGGACTTTAGGTCCATTATTAGAGATGAGTTACGCGGGATCAAAGGTGTTGGGGACAAACAAGTTGATGGTGATTCTGATGATGATTCTGATTCTGATGATGGCGGTGATGATGATGATTAAGATGATGTAGGTGATGAAGCTGATGATGTAGCTGATGAAGCTGATCATGGTGTTGTTGATGATGATGATGATGTTTTTAAAGGTAATAATAATGATGATGATGAGGTTTCTGATGATGGGTTGAAAGGCGATGAGAAAAATGATGAGTTTGATACTGAAGTCATTAAAGAGTGTGAAGATGTTGTTATGGTTGATGAAGTTGTTAAAGATGATGAAGTTGTTAAAGAGTGTGAAGACCCCCATGTTGATGAGGTTGTTGATGATGGTTCAAAACTAAATAAGAATAATGATGGTGAGAATGTGTTGAATTTTGTTTAGAAGAAGGATGGGAATGAATTTGAGATTGGTAATGAAGTAGAATGTGATGTTGTGGTTGAAGAACATTATGAAATAAAAATTAATGATGATGCAGAAAATGTCAAGGTTAGACATATTTGTTTGTTTTTTTGTGTTATGTCTTTTTTTTAATGATTAATTGGTTGTTTTCTATTTTGCACAGATTGGCAAGAATAATGACATGCCATCGTTTGACATATTAAGCCAATGCACTGAGAAAGAGATTAATGTGTATGTTGCTGCTGAGGTTAGTGTTATAATGACATGCCATCCTTTTTTTTACATGCTATTAGTTCTGGTTACTGTTATATTGTGATTTGGTTACTATATATATATATATATTATGTTTACTATTATAATATTGGTTGGTTACTATTACATTGTGTGTTGGTTACTATTATATTATAACTTGATTAGTAATTTATTTTATTTTGGTTACAATTATGATATGTTCACTTTAATATGTCCATTATTGTTCATTCAGTTTTTTATTGCATATAGATGTTACCTGCATGTGTTTATGTTGAAAATATAATTGTATTTGTTACCCTTTATGTCAATATAAACAAGGGAATAAATGTGAGGCAGAAAGCAAGTCTGCCCTTGATCAGATGGTTTTGACCACACAGGACATAGTTCAATGTGATGAGTTGGAGAAAAGTGTTCATAAAGCCGGTGGTAGACCTGTCCGTGAGCATGCAAAGAGTTCCGTTTTGTGGTCTCCATATACATCAACGTTTGGATCGGCTGGATCATCGTCTACTGTCGTGGGTGCTAGTCAAACACTTGCATGTCTTTCTATATTTTCGAAAGTATGCATGGATATGCCATCAAAGTTTGAAGAGGCATTGTTTGAACAATGGTTTAAAATTGGTCTAAACAACAGGAAAAGGTTTGTTCTTTATTGTTAAGAATGCTATAGTTTTTTTTATTAAAAAAATAAATTTGTTTTCTTTGTAGAAACACATGGTTAATATTAAATAAATGTTATGGTTACTATTATTTTATGTTTTGTTTACTGCTTGATCATGTTATGGTTCTTTGTTATATTATTAGTTGGATACTCTTCGGAGATAACCACGGAAGGCGACTTACATCCATTAGGATACTAGGAAGTTCGGTTCAACCGGAAACCTGCAGAATTTCATCTCAAACGGAACACACCTTTGGAATGTCATTTCAATCTAGGAGATAACCCAGAAGTGCGTGAGATCAAAAAAGGCAAAGCAACAACACGAGAGAGGGCGATTCTGTCTCGGCGATAACACCATGACTTTCGGTTCGATCGAAAGAAACAACCTTTGGGAGTAGCGACTCCATCCTTGGTGATAGCCCCGAGGATGCCATTGCGATTCGGTGATAACTCGGAAATGCTTGTTTCAAATACATGCGATCGACTTCAAGCTGAGACCTCTGTAGAGGCACTCATACCTCGGACCGGAGCTAACAAGCGGGCGAGGCAGGCACACCCACGAGATGATGAGTGAGGCATACAAACAAGCGATAGTCCATCTCGAGATATAACCACGAGCAGCGTCTGCTTTCGGCTCAAAGCCGGCGATAACCCGGTGAAGAAGTGAAAGCGTCATCTTACCGCCTCAACGTTTTCTCTCACAAGATGATATCGCGGCATACAAACAAGTAGTCAATCTCGGATGTAACCACGAGCAACGTCTACTTTCAACTCAAGCCGGTGATAACCCGGCGAAGAGTCAAGCGTCATCTTGCCCCTTGACACTTGCGCGTCGTCTCAACACTTCATACATACATACATACAACGATGTCCCACAAGAAGCAGGAGTAACAATCGGTGAGTGACTATTACGCATGCGATACTTTGGATAGAATTTGAAGCTTGAAGACCATGGGCATGGACCCTCTTCGACGACCGTACAACCTCTAATCCATGTCATTGCGTAACTCTCGACACAAGCGGTCAGAAGAAGGTCGGATATACCTCGTTCGGATGCTCGGATGAAGTTACTGCAAGTTGGCGGACATTACGATTGCATGAGTGCGTGCTTTGAGAACAGCGGGACCCATGAGGCCGGATGCACCACGACCGGCCGCGAGGTACAACATGTTATTTGCATTGGTGTACTGCTGACCATCGATCTATAAATATGAGCCTTGAATTGACCATTTGAGAGAGAAGGAGAGAAAAAAGCGAGGAAGCCACATCCATTTTACTCTGTATACACCCCTATTGAGTGTTTCCTCTTACTATAAACATCTGTTAGCTCACATATAGCTATCTTTTTATCGTCGTGGGAGGTGAGTGTTTATCCATATAAAGTCATAGAAGTCTACTTTGGCGGCCTTGTAAGCCTTCTCACATTTTATAAAGTCTTCTTCTCATATTAGCACACCTTTGTTATACACATTGAGAGTCGTGTTGTGTGCGTTTGCGGACTTGATCAAAAGTGGTTTTCATTCTATACGTATATATATACTTATATATATATATATTTCATATATGGACTAACATTATCGAGTTATGCCTCGATTGAGCCTGAACTTTGATGCGGGCGCTTTTTATATATATATATATATATATATATATATATATATATATATATAATTGTTATCGGACATATCGATGAGCACAGCTGGATTTTACATCAAGGTGCATTTTATATATATATATATATATATATATATATATATATATAATTGTTATCGGGACATATCGATGAGCACAGATTTACATCGGTCGTTTACTGCTTTATATATATATATATATATATATATATATATATATATATATATATATATATATATATATATATATATATATATATATACTTTATATATATATTTACATTTATATATGGAGTTTACTTACGTACCTGAGTTATATGGCGGTTTTTTACAACTTTATTTACATTTCAGTCACTTTGGAGTTTACTTACGTGGCGGTTTGATTGCTTTCTGACTTTATTTACATTTCGTCCCACAGAGTTTACTTACGTGGTGGTTGATTGCTTTTATATATTTATATATATATATATATATTTATATATGGTATATATATATATATATATATATCTAGCTTTTATATATTTACATTTAGAGATCCCCATGGAGTTGCTTTGTGGTGTTGTGGTGGTTGATCATATATATATATATATATATATTCTGACTTTATATATATATAGCGCTTCTTGCTTTCATACAAATTGCGGTATCATGTGAGCCTAGGAATCATGTGATCACTGATTGATCTCTTGAATCTAGATTGGTTCCCATGATGGACATTTTTTAATTTATGAGTGACTTGTACATTATTTCTGATGTGCGAATTTCCTTGGATGGTTTTGTCATGCCCGTGAGGAGTTTACGCTGCTTGTATATTATTTTCTCGAGAATGAATGCGCATCTCGAAAATAAAAGCAAACAATAGAACATTTAATAATAAAATGGAAGTATCAAAGGCCTCAAATTACTATTGAGCACGAGGGTTTGAAAAACCTCTTTTTATAAAACTTCATTGCTATATCTTGTTTAAAAGCTGAATTTTTCTATAAATTCAAACCCTATGTATATAAGTGCGAGCAGTAGTAACACTACTTCAAATAATTGCACATTGATCACACACACACACACACACATTCATATATGAGTTTCTTTAAAAAGTGGCGGTCAGTAGTAGTGGTAACACGGATGTGGGGTGCCTAACACCTTCCTCGCATAATCAAGCCCCGGACCCAAAATGAATCTCGGTTTCACAGACCGTTTAGCGGTGTCAAATCTTTTGGGTCGATGTGCAAACCTTTTGATTGCGTTGGTGCGACGATTAAATACACCAATGGCGACTCTTAAAGTCAAATAAATCGACATTATACATATGGGACCTTTTTCACTTGTTTTTTCAAACAAATCTCACATTAACATGAGAACACCAAAAAAAACAAGTGCGAAAAAGGACACTCAAAAATCCGGCGTCGACGGTGGTGACGACTCTTTGGGGACTCGATAAGAGGGCTTAAGCCGCTATTACAAGCTTTTTAAAAATTGTTATATGCTTGTGTGTGAATGTTGCATTTACATTTATGATGAATGTGTGCGAATGCATTTTTTACTTGCTTGCACTATACTATATCTATCTATGATATTAGTGCTTCGCACATGTCATCATTTTCATAAGCGGTGAGACACGTTGTATGTGAATGTATGTTGTGTGGTTCCTCATCGAGGAGGCTATCTGTCGGTGTTTGATTCTTTGGACTCATGGGAAGAATAATTCAGTGAGGCTCGGGAAAGGCACCACCAGATTCGCTCGGTTGAAAGGCCGGATTAACTTTCCGTCAAGTAAATTGCGATGATCTGGGAACCTTCATGCAAAAAAGCGCGAGAGTAACCCTAAGATAGGTCGACCTACGATAAACAAAGCAGCGGAGGAAAGTCTCTTCATACTTTCCATTTTCAATTACTTGTAAAAGCATTTACTTGTAATTTTATTCCATGTTCATCCATATGTAATGGAAAATATGAAGAATATATGTGCATGCATGACATGTTATCAATTAACACCGGTTTTGCGGGACAAAATTCCTAAAAGCGGACATGTTATGATAACATTTACATTACCCTAAGACTAAACTATCGTAAGTCTTTTGTAGGGAAGCAATTGGGCACATTACGCTCAAAATCCAAAAAGGCCCACGAGCCTCTGACCACTCATGTCTTCTTGACCCGGTCTAATCTTTGTTTTTCGAGAAGAATTTGTGGATTGAGTAAACAAATTCTGAGACTTGGTTATTCTCTTGAAAAAAATTGCACCAGTCCACTCGAGTGCGAAGATACCTACACATCTGAGAATCCTCTACACGAGGAGGAGTTCAAGTGCGGAAAAAACAATTCTAGAACCTCGGTTGGATCGACCAACAAAGACCACGAAAACACCCATCTCGGAGGAGATCCGGACCGGTGATATCGGGAAGAAAGGTCCTTCAAATGGAGGAAACTATCAAGTGTTCTCAAAGGTTGGAACACATGGAAGTGTTTCATATCACGGAGACCTTTGCATATTTCTGGTGTTCATTATCGAGAGAAATTCAAAACCCCTGATTTTGAAAAGTATAGCGGATTAGGGGATCTTATACACATTTAAAAGTGTTCATTGGAGAACTTGGATCTTATGCGGAAAATGAAAAGCTCGAGAATCACATTTGTTTTGAGAAAAATCATTTGGAAGAAGCCCGTTCATGGTATGCAGTTAGACAACTCAAAGATCCATGCATTGGGAAGAAGTGGCTCACGCCTTCCTCACTCAATCTGATTTTCAATCTCGGATGGCTCTGATCGGTACCAAATTACCAAGGTCGAAAAGCAGTCTAATGAGTCTTTCGAGAGATATGCGCAAAGGTGGGGCGCCTTCTTTGCTCAAGTTATTCCTTCCATGGCGGAATCGAGAAATGGTTATGACATTCATAGATGTCTGAGAAGCTCCTTTCTATGAAAGAGTCTTATTTGGTATTGGCAAACCATTCTCTGAAATGATTAAGCATGGAGAAATGCATGTGAAATGGGATTGAAGTCGGTAAAATTCAAGACCTAGCAGCTCTTAAAAGGCATTCTTTGAGCACATCGGTCGGATCTTATGGAAACAACCCGGAATCCATAAAAAGAAAAGGAGGATGTTTCCTTGATCTACAAGGTCAAAAAGGCAATCAAAGCATGCCTATCACGGAGGAGAAACTACTCCCTTTTCAATCACAATCTTCAAATCCTCCATTACCTAAAGGTGGGAAAAGCGTCCTCGAGCGTTCACACCCTTAGGGGACTCGCTCGAGAATATTCTTGCTCTTCTTTGCTCTCGGAAGAAAATTACACATCTTCTTCCACCAATGACCCTAATGGGAGGGTTTTAATCTTTACTCGGAAGTGTGCTTATCATCTTAGGAGCACTGGACATGATACTCAAGATTGTTGGGCCTTGAAACACAAGATCCAAGATTTAATAGACAGCGGTGAGATCGTGGTCACAAAACGAGATCAACCTCACGTGCAAGAAACAACCCTCTTCCTCAACACAAAGAAGAAGAGGTCAACATGATCGGTTGGAGCCTTTGGGCGGGGTTCCAATTCTAATGGCGAGTCATCCCAAACCATCAAAGGCGGTGTTGTGAGATGGGATTATGCAAAGTTCAATTTACAATGGAGCGAAAGATGAAAGCTCTTTGCAAACAAATTGAGCAAATGGCGGCTGGTGACCCACCATCATCAAGTCGCGCCATGATTAATCGGCGAGGAGCATGCCTATCTCCTTCCTTTTGTTATGAATGCTTCCTCACCACCTTGAAAGCGAAGCTATGGAGGATAAGGTTGCGAAGAGAGCAAATGCTAAAGCCCGTCGGGATTTTGCCAATCGGAGGAATTTACCTATTTGGGCCAATCTATGGAGAATCTGCGAGATGTTGATCAGCGAAGGAAGAATTACTTTCCTTCTCCCTCAATCAATCCCCGCTTTCGGGGCGTTTCAATTACGATGAAGTGTGTCGATATCATTCACATTCTCGCGGTCGCATACACGAGAAGAATCTTTGGGCACTCGCCATCTCATTGAGAATCTTATTGATAGCGGTGTCCTGCAAATAGCGAGATGATTACCTTTGTGCAACTCAAGGGTGGGAATGCATGTCTACCAAATGGAAGGATCGATGGCAGATTATATCAAAGTGGATGATGAGGCTGTCAAAGTATTTCCCATACAACCAATTCAACTCAAAAGGTGACAATCCTTTGAAAGTGGCGCGCACGAGCCAATTTCTTTACCTTTGAGACCACTGATATCTGTTGTCGACTTACACAAAGTTCCATGGAATTATGGAGAAATTTGAAGGATCCACGTCTCTCTCATCTACTGCTACGATGTGTGAAGGAAAATCCACTTGTATCTTCCTCAGCGGGTTATGAAACCTACTTGCTGAAGCAAAGGGAAGATTCCCATGGAAGATTGAAAAAATTCCTCCGCACTATGGGCCATAATGAAGCCAAAGTGGTTTTAAGCTTGCGAGAAGCTCCACGAGATATCTATCTTTGGACTTGGTTTTCTCTTAGAGGATCATCGGGAAGATCTTCTTGAAGGTTTTGGAAGAAGCCTACTTGCCAAAATCGGTGGATGTGGAAAAATTTCAACATTTGGTTGATCACATTTTCAACAACAACAATGTGATATCCTTCTTGATGACGATATCTGCAAGAAGAAGGGCCGGTCATTACAAGCCATTGCATATTCTGATTTTGTCTTAGGGTACATCTTTATTTGGAGTTTTGATAGATGGAGGCTCATCTCTAAATATATGTCCTTATGCCACCTTGGTAAAGATGAATGTCGATCTCAAGCGGATCCAAAAGCGACCATACGGTTATAGAGCTTTTGATGGATCAAGCGAAATTCCGTCGGAAAGATTGAGTTGCCAATTGAGATTGGTCCAAATACATTCAATGTATCCTTCCACGTCCTCAAGATAGATTCGAGGATACAACTTTCTTTATTGGGAGACCATGGATACACATTTGGGCCGTTCCTCCACCTTACATCAACAACTCAAATACATTATCAATAACGGTCTAAGTCATTTATCATCTTTGGTAGGAATGTCACGAACAAGGAACTCTACCAATCATCGACTTCAATTGAGAAGTTGAGCCGGCCGATTTTCATACTACGGAAGTGAGTACCACATGATACCATTCTATTGGGCGCCACTTCCCATACCCAAGATTTTTCTGAGGGGTTATATCGGCCACTCAAGAAATGATGTCATTGGGTCATCAACTTTGGACAAGGGCTTGGTAAAGATAAGCGAGGGTATTAAGCACCCTATTCAAGTGTCGGTCAAATTGGAGCAAGTAGGACTAGGCTATTACGCGATTCGATCACGAGGAATCCTCATAAGCACAAGCGAGGTTCCTCAAGCTTAGCCATGCGCGGCGATTTTCTATACCTTTACCTCATGAGTTGATCGGTCTCGGTAAAGGTGCGGCCCATGTTATGGCCATCTTTGTTTCCTAAACCGGTACCAATCAAAGCAAAAGAGAGTCTTTGATTCACGATCCGAAGTGGAAGAAAAGGCGAAGCGTAAACATGACATTGCCTTGATGATGGCGGGGCATCGCGTCATTGTTCATGATGAACATACAAGCAGATACACCCAGACGATGATTGCCCGGATGTCATGGTTATCATTCGGGAAAAGGAGGACAATGGCGATCCTTCCATCACTGCGGTCCATCGAGGACTTTGCCCTCGACAATGGGGCGACACTCCATGCATTGGTCGGCGAGGTAAAATGGGTGAGAAAATCCCTACGCCTGTAGATAACTTTAATTGCTTGCTTTCCTTTCTGAGTACTAGCGGTTATTTTATCAAGTACATACTAACACTTTTGTATGATCGAGCGAGTTGCATATATTAAGTGAAAGCATATTTTGTTTGAGGACTACGAATTTAGATGTGCACTGTACTTTAGCGATGAGGTGCCTTCTCTCCCTGAAATTTGTAACTTTGATGCAAAGTTGGACTCGAGACTTGATGGACATCAAGAGGACATTGAGACACCTCGGAGATTAAGGAATGGGTGTGAGACAAACCCAAACCCAATCTTGATCAAACCACTTCTTTCGATCTTGGAACCTTAGACAACCTAAGCTAATCCAGTTGGTTCGGACCTTACCACAAATCGGTGGAATGACATGGTTGCACTATTAACCCAATTCGAGGATGTGTTTGCATGGTCTCATGAAGACATGGTGGGTTTGTCCTTGACATTGTTCTTCATCGCCTTCCCATTAAAGAAGGATTCAAGCCGGTTAGGCAAAAGCTCGGAGCGATTGAAACACGAGTGGAGTTTAAAGGTTAAAGAAGAAATTGTGAAACAATTTCAATTTGGCATTATCATGGTGTCTACATATCGGAGTGGATATCAACATTGTTCCATGCCTAAACCGGGGAGGAAAGGTGCGAGTCTGCGTGGATTACGGGATTTGAACAAAGCTTGCCTTAAAGATAGCTTTCCGTGCCATTTATCCACATTCTTATTGACAATCTTTGCTCAATCGGCATGTACTCCTTCTTTGATTGCTGCGGGGTACCATCAAATTATGGTATTTGAGGAAGATCGTGAAAGCTGCTTTCATCACGCCTTGGGAACCTTTTGCTCTGAGGCGGTTGTCATTCGGCCTCATCAATCTTGGGGCAACCTATCGTGACTATGATGGCTCTTTTCCACGATTTAATGCACAAGGAGATAGAGATCTCGTGGATGACATCATTGTCAAATCCGAAAGGAGGAGGACCCCTTAGACCATCTCGAAAAGCTTTTCAGCGAGGTTGCGTAAGTACAACTTGAAGTTGAATCCGATGAAGTCGCCTTTGGTGTTAAGTCGGGCAAGTTGCTGGGTTTCTAGTCGACCACAAAAGGATTGAGCTGGATCTACCAAAATCGAGGCCATCAAGGAAATGCCCATTCCTCGAGACGAGAGAGAAGAAATACGAGGATTTTTGGGAAGAATCAACTTCATTAGCGAGATTCATTTCTCGACTCACGACAACTTTGTGAGCCTATCTTCAAAAGTTATTAAGGAAGAACTCCTCCATGAAATGGAGCGATGAGTGTCGAAGAAAGCCTTCCTTACCATTAAAAAAGCGGTGATTAACGCTCTATTTTTGGTACCTCCGGGATGATGTTCCCCTGTTCATGTACATCCATAAATAATGACAATGCCATGAATTTTTGTATCTTTGGGGCAAAAAAAAGGCGATAGAGGCCAAGAGAGCGAGCTATCTATTACCTCGACAAAAGATTGACATCGGTGAACACAAGTACACTCACGATTGAGAAGACTTGTTGTGCTTTAGCATGGGCTTCCATGAGGTTACAACATTACCTCCATGGTGGTCATCTGACCCATCTCATATCCGCGTGGATCCTCTCAAGTATGTGTTGATAAGCCCATCTTGAATTGTCATTTATCCGGATGGCGGTTGATCCTCTGACAATTTGATATCGTCTACGTGACAAAAAAAAGTCGAAAGGTCGAGAATTGCGGATCAAGTGGTAGCGCTTTTTGCTGGGGACTACAAACCCTTGAAACATACTTCCCCGATGAGGGGGTAATGATGATTCAACTACAACATCGATGCGATACATGTAAATGCGTGGAAAATGTATTTTGATGGGTATTATTATTGAAGAAGGTCTGGAGGCTGGGCGGTTCTAATATCGATGCAGGGGAAGCGATATCCGTCGCCGTCAAATTGCGGTTTATCGGCACCAACAACACGGTGAGTATGAAATTTTGTATCATGGGGCTAAAACTTGCCGATTCGATGGGCGTCGGCGGTTAAGCTTGTCTTTGGGGATTCGAATTGGTAATCGAGACAATCCACGAGGAATCTATCAAACCAAAAAATTACATTTCTTTGCCTTACCATCGGCAAGTTTCTGAGATGGCTTTGGAGTTGAAGAAATCTCCTTTCTACACATTCCTCGTAATAGGAATGATTTTTTGCGGATGCATTTAGCGTTGGCCTCCTTGGTTTACATACGACAAGGAAAACATGCCAAGCATCACGTTTGCTCTGAAAAAAGCCCGATCTATGGGAATTATGTTGGAGAAGTATCGGATGAACTACCTCCCATCCATAACCCTTGGTATCGATGCATCGAGGAGTATCTACGAGATGGATCTACACCCGTGAGGCGAGCCTAAGCGAGAAGAAGGCGGATTCATCGACTTCTTTATGAAATTCTACGGCGGAGATGCACTCTACAAAAGAGATCTTTGGATTAGGTCTCCTCGGATGTCTAGATAAAGACCAAGCTCGAGAGACTCATGGATGAGATCCATGGTGGAGTATGTGGCCCTCACATGGCGGACCCCTACTTGTCAAGAAGATCCTCGGGGACAGGGCATTATTGGCTTACACTCAAAGGTATTTGTGATGATCACGTCGAGAGGTGCTATCAATGCGATTCATGGGAATGCTATCCACGCCCCTCGAGGGAACTCCCTGATATGAGTTCGCCATGGCCCTTCTCGATGTGGGGAATGGGCGTGATCGGGCCCATCGCCCCAAAGCGATAATGGACATCGATTCATATTCACCATGATCGACTACTTCACCAAATGGGTAGAAAGCGACCTCCTTCCCGGGGTTACTAAAGAAGTTATCATTGCTTTCATCGAAACAATGTCAATGCATCGATATGGACAACGAGAGGAGGTCATTGTGTCGAGACAATGCTAAGAACCTCAACAACAAAATGATGGAGGAGTTATGTAGAAAATTCCACATCAAACACCTCAACTCAAGTCATCTACCGTCAAAGATGAATGGTCTTTGTTAAGCGGCTAATAAAAACATCAAAAGATCATGCGAGAAAATGTGCGCGATCACAAAGGATGGCACGACCTCTTGCCTCGACTTTATTAGCCTCTGAGAACTTCCATGCGAACTTCCTTTGGGGCAACCCCCTACTCATTAGCCTATGGGATGGAAGCGAGTGCTCCCCATAGAGGTGGAAATGGAATCCCTCGAGTATTGATGGATGCTCGGTTGAGTGAAGACCAATGGGTACAAAGGCGGTATCACCAATTGTCTCTAATAGGCGAAAGGTGAACCGCGACTATCTTCCATGGTCGATTATATCGACAAAGGATCATGCGATCCTACATGAAAAAAAAATCAAGCTACGGCGGTTCAAACAACATGACTTGGTTTTAAAGAAGATCATTGACAACCAAGATCAATCTAAGGAAAATTCGCTCCCTATTGGGAAGGCCCATTTGTTGTCAAGGAGGTATTGACGGAGGAGGTGCTCTCAGATTGGGAAATGGATGGCGATGAATTTCCACAACTTATCAACTTCGGACACCGTGAAGCGGTACTATATGCGAAGTTACCATCAAACAAACATCTGGTTTTGATCATCAAATCACCGGTCATTCGGTTTTGAACCCTCTCCTTTTTATATACTCTTACGCCCCTCGAGAAACATACACTTCAAACCCGGTGACTGGTTTTACCTCGATTCAAACCTTTCACAATTTTGGTTATCACGAAGCGGGATTGAACCTTTCACATCTGCGGTTTATCACGAAGGCGGGATTAAACTTTTTCACTGCAGTTTATCACGATTAAAGGCGGGATTAAACTTTTTCTACGCTTGCAGTTTGTCACGAAGGCGGGATCAAACTTTTTACCACACTGCGGTTTATCCCCATTATGGGATCAAACTTTCTTCTCCCATGATATATAGCTTTGCACATGGGATTCACGTTTCTCTTCATCTGCGATTAGTCACGAGAGGCGAACTCGTCGACTGATCTCTCTTCAATAGGAATGCGTAGGCAAACATATATGCTATATGGCGGTCATGATAAACAAAAAAAACAACAAAAAACATTTTACCCTTTCTTCACAAAAACAACAAAAACAAAAAACACTTCTACACCTCTATCGCCTTTCACATTCGGCGTTGAACCTCTTACACGAGGTTGAACTACATGAGACTTGATCTCCTCTTGATAGGAATGCGTGGCGACCATTTATGGTTCGATCTAACCCCTACGAACAAAAATTCTTGTCTGCAGTCTTTGGGATCAACCTTGATTCACCACATTTCATCGGTTTTGGATCAAAGGGATGGAATTACCCAACCTCTTCTCACAAATAGAAGATTCGGTGACCATCTAAAGCTGCGATCGTGCCTCGAAAAAGCAATACCAACCCATAAGAGATGGAATTAACTAGGCTTCTCACAAATAGAAATCTTGGCGACCATCGTAGTGCGGTCGATCTCGAGAGAGGAAGAAACCACCCTCCTCTCCACTTTTTCCATCTGAGATACCGGTCCCAAGACACCAAAGATGGTAGGGATATCTGAAATCAATGATCCATTACGAGAGATCTTGCGGCGTCTCAATGTCCATCTATCGAGGATAAGTTGAGAATGCATCAAGATCACAAGGCCACGAGAAAAGCAGGCAAATATCAAGCAAGTATCAAGGCATAACTAAAAGGGAAGTGAATCAAAAATATATTCCCTGCCATACATAATCTTATTTGATATATACATATGTGTTGTACATGACAAAATGGCTAAGCTAGTGCATGCGAGGAAAATACAAAGCTATCTCTGAGATCTGTATGTATACGGACTATCGGATCTAACATAGCATCCCTCTCTGAAAAGGGCGGAGGTAGCAACTGCAAGCTCACCTTGAGGTATCTCTACGAGCTAGATCGAGAGGCTAAGCTTGCATGGTGGCATAATGCTCATCAATGTAAGCACTCATGTCGGCAAGGGTAGCGATCATCTGGGATCTCTTTGAAGTACTATCTGCAATGGCCATATCCCTAGCGAGATAAAGCGGCATCCGCTCATAATCAATGCATCACTGGGTGATCTAGCCTCATCCCTCTCTAACGAGGCGGTATCTCTCTCATCAAAATTTATCGACGACATGGCTGACCTTTGACGATCTCTATCATAGGTCATCGGATGTAAGCTCTGCTCCAAATGTTGTCTTAGAATCTTTGAGTATGATGGCTTTTCGGGGTGGGAGAATCCATCACAAATCTTGTGACCCCAATGATCAAGTCATCGATGGGAATGTCGGCCTCCTCTATAGGCTCCTCATCGTCGAGAATCGGTCTCTGCCTTTATGGATACTACATGCGTGATGCGATCTCTGTCTCCATCCATGCGGAATACTCTCTGAGAACAACCGGATGGTGACGAAGAAAATCGGCCGACTCTCGTTGATCCCAGCGAGGCATACAACTGGATCATCCTCCGTGATAAAGCGGTGTGAAGTGAATGACCGACTCTTGCCCCCTCAAAAGGATGAAAATCTCAAAAGCTGGTCAAGCCTGACACATCACGGCCGATGGGTGGTAAGTAATCATGCCCCTCAATCCGGCCGGAGGAGATAATCCATGCGGAGCATGAGTAATGAAAAGGTATAGGGTGAGCTAAGCCCTGAAACAAACAAATATATAGCAAGCGGATCTCTAATCCCTGCCGGAAAAGTGACCACGATGCGACATACATACACTCCATGAAATTTGAAAAAGAAGTGCGACATGGCTATATCATGGGTGAAACAAAACCCCCTACTTAGTCTAAATGTGCCGATCGGTCTCAAGTGTGACATAAACCACACATCTGGCATGGCCAGAGCTACTGTGAAACTCTCTCTTGGGATAAGTGCAGCGATATGTAGGTGACCTCGAGTCTCTGCAATGATCATCGGAACAATGGTATGACCCTCACGAGAGCTCTCCTTTGCCATAATGGCGATATCCGGCTCATCCATGTACCGTGGCATGAAAGCGCGTATGACAATCGCACAAAAGTAGTACATCCACACACAATTTGAGCATGATGATCCTCGGTGTGGTGAAATCCCGGAATGCCGTGCATAACTATCCTCGAGCCAAATCATCAAGCAAAAAATCTTTGGGATATCACGTGGCGGATGTAATCTCGTCTGGACCACTCTACGCCTCAATCCGGTGAGGGTCATGAGGCTATCTGCTCATGTCTCCGATAGCCATATGCATGCGCAAGAGTACATCCGGTGGCGACATCATCAACCGTGCATACTCCTCCAAAGTAGGAGTCGACTCATGGTCCGAATCGGAAACACTGCCTCTCGATACCCGATGCTCTAGCATACCCTCTACAAATCTGTGGGAACTGAAACATCAACGAGGGTCATAGTATCTTTTATGACCAAATCATCTCGATCACCATATCGATGGTGATATACTATCATACCATGGCGCATACAGATACCACCAAAAATGGTGGGGTATGATCAATCTGACTAAGCTATCGAAGAAGACATACATATGGTAGTGTGTCATAAGACCATCCGAGGGGTCAATCTTTGAATATCTCTGGACATACATACATATGCATAACATAATAACATGCATGATACAATAGATGGCAATATGATATAGGGAATGGAAAATTGTACATACATTCCTAAGTATATCATCATCTAATACATCTCTGTCTGACTAAAATATAGAGGAAATGGGGTGAAGCTACCCAACATCTAATGAGAGGCCTATCAAAGATATATAGCGAGAATGGGGTGAAGCTACGGTGACTAACGAGAGGCCTATCAAAGAGATAAGCGAGAAATACATCGAGAAAAAAAGTCAATGGTGTCGATGTACTACATCATCGATCACATCCACTGATGTAACTCCTCTGAGTCTTTGGATCTCTATCTCTGAGGGATGTCGGCCGATCTGAGGAGGATGATGCGGCAAAGCCATATGGGTCACTGGGGGCGGCGCCTTGAGCTGGAAGGATCAAAAGTATCTACCTCTGAAGGATCTCTGCCCAAATCTGAGAATGAAAAGATGTATCGGTCCATTTCTTGGGTCGATCATCAATCTGTGTCACATGAGTCGGATCTACGACACAGGCTAGCCAATCCGTCATCATCACGGATCTGGAACCATATCCCCCATAAAAGTGTGTGGCGCGGGTGCGAGCTCCAATAGTACGAGGATCCACCAATCTTTGGAACATCTCCACGAGACCGGGGCCCTCGACAATGTAAAAGCCGTCGATCCCCAACAATGGGATGTCGATGGCGGGTGGTTGCTGAAAAACAGGCCGATAACGCTGGCGGGGAGGCAAGATCGGCATCTGGATCTCTCTGTAGTGCTCACGATATAACACGCTCTCTAAATAGAGCTCCCATCCTCCATCTGTAAAGAGAGGAATCCTGCGGGTGGAAATGGCGTACTCTCTACTCGTCGGGTACCCATCCTCAAATCCAACTCCCAAATGCTCTCGAGTAGGGAACCCATGTGATGACATCATTTGTCAACAACTCGGTATGGCGACAATGAGTGAAACCCTCGGCCATGAGGGACCTCGCGGTATGGAATGATGCCATCTCCAGTCCTCGTGGATAGGTGTCTAAACCTAACACACGCTCACGGGGATGCAAACATGGAAGCCTCTCATAGGCCCAAAAGCGCTTGACCACAAAGGCAACATCTCTTTGTCGGTCAACACTCTTAACCTATACATGGGAAAAAGACAGAGAGAAACACTCACCGGTGAATGGGTAGAATCTAACCACGCCTCGGTCAAGCCCTGCGATCGCATGCGCATTCCCCGAGGAAGTAGGCAAAGGTGTAGGAACCCCAATCATACTCTCTATCACGGTCCACGTGTCGAGTGGCGTTGATCAAAGCGAAGGACCGTAGTAGAATTATCTCTGCTATAAGCGACCCCTAATGATCATCGGGAACAATCGTAGAAGAATCGATCCACGACTCTCACATCATCGGGTATGGGCTCACTCAGCGGCCCGCTTTCATAGCATCTACGCTCAAGGACCCGTCTGAACAGTCACGCCCCTTGGCGCCTCATGGAACTCCCAACAAGGATCGGCGGCGGTAGGGGTGATATCCGTCTATGTCTGCAACGCAGCGCCCTCAAACTCCATACATGATAAAGCGCCGATCCATCGGCGTCATCATCACCTCACAGTCCGGCCAAATGGGTGGTGATGCGGTGAAACCACCGCTTTCGAGACAATGCCACAGAGGTAACCCGAGGGGACGGCGGCGGGGTAGAATGGAAGAACATCCCAAATCCCGACCATGGGCGATCGCTCTGTAGTCATCATGCGAAGCACGATACATAGAGTGGATGCTAAACCAGTTCCCCGAGAGGTTTGTGTGAAGCGGGAACCTACATCAAATCTGGATCAACATCGAGAATCCTTGACTCCTCATCAATAGGAAATAAGGAAGATTAAAGATCTAACTTCATACCTCGTTTGCGTGTGCAGGTATCTTTGAAGGATGCCTACTCAAGTCACCCTAGAAGATCTGGGTTCGCCACTTGAATACACAGCAATTCCCTACGGGGAACACGTCTGGCGGGGAGCGAGGAACCTCGATCGGTACATCCTCCTCCTCGTCCTCGACATTCGGCACTTCAACCCGAATAGGGCGTATCATGCCGCCTCCACTAATGATGAAATTTTGTCGACGGCGAGCGGCGTTGAGGCTCTTGAAGCTCTCCTCCGTACACGAAGTGGTCTGCTGGGAGGCTGCTCGGTGATCCGGATCCATAATATCCGGACAACAAGTCTCAAATCACCTCGAGAAAGGGTGTAGTAAAGGGTGTGGTAAATTCTTACATGAGCTTTTCAAAATGCATTGTTTTAACATACATCCACAGTAGAGTTAAAAATGCATGACTACCCAATACCTACATTTTGGGAAAATTTTGCCATAGCCCCCTTTGTAAATGGGACTATCCACATGCACATAGGCATGACTAGGTGGCCATTCAGTAGCACACCTATACACAGTCATATACATCTACATGCATGCATTAATCACATCACAGTAAAAAATCCGTAAGTGTAGTCTAATTACCAGGATTATTTTGCTTTTCTACCTTTACTCATTTGTCCTCAGATAGGATAAGAAATGACAGTAAAAGGTGCCAATTTGACTATTTCAAAAGTCAAATTTTTTCACATCATTATGTTCAGCATGGTTTAATACTAACATTTGCTATGTTGAATATTTTTTATCAAGTCATATCAGCATGCATATTCACTACTATGTGTCTAAATGCATTTCATGTGATAAGTCATTTTCCAACGGATAGAAACTGGAAAAAAATACATGCATACATTACCGGGCGGTGAAAGCGCTTATGCGGTGGCGAGAATATGCGAGAAAGTTGCGAACTTCGGTGGATCGAAGAAGAGCTCTCAGATTTCCTTGACATTGCGCAACTTGAAAATGACTTATGAAAGCAACCATTCGCTATACATAGGCGCGGTTGTGCATGAGCTCACTGCTGGCTCTGCGGTGTACTGCGGCACTTTTACATGGGTCCCACACCTCGGCTCGCTCGAGTTAGAGTTGCTGAAAGGAGGTCTCACAAATTTGAAAAAGGCCGAATCGGGAATAAAAGTGCTTCTGTGATTGGCGGAATAATGAAAAATCTGGTTTCTTGTCGGTCGAGTTAAACTCCATCGTCTCAATGGTATTACGCTTTGAATGCGGGGTATACTATACCAATGAGCTCGACTTTCACAGATCATGCTCGGCAATACCCCCAAAAAGGTCGATCTGAGTCATTTGTAGGGTCACTGACCTAAACATCCCCGCGGGGAATTCTGAGCATAAAACCACGAAATATCAAACCTCCCCGACAGGGGGTTACAAGCAGAAGTTATCAGCGATGAAATATCCTGGCGGGGAACATCTTTCAAACATCCACGTATCCCGGCGGGGGTTCGTAATCGACCATTGATACACACATCAATGAAGGTCAAGCAACCTTCAAACATCCAAGTAAACCCCGAAGCGACCATCCGTAGTGGGGGTTACAACGCAATCAACCATTGATACACACATCGATGAAGGTCGAAAGCTTGACCTTGGCGTCGTAAACCCATGTCGAGATGGCAAATAAACCCGCAACCTCGAAGTCAACTCATCCACGTAATCGGTGGGGGTTACGTACAAGGGTTACAATGCAATCGCGACCATTGACACATACATCAATGAAGGTCAAGCAACCTTGACAATGCACCCAATGAGAGGATCTATCGGTGATACACACATCATGAAGGTCGGGCAACCACGACATCAACAAAGCTATTGGCGATAACTCGATAGAATGAGGGAATATGTTATACACATCCTCAAGCAGACAAAGCTTTATCCCCACAGATCTCTTACACACAAGAGGTACCTCTATGGAATATAAGCCAGTGTCTAGGATTCAAGACTTTGGTGATAGCCCCAACGTCAACATCCTTGAAGACTTGGATCGCATGTCAAGCCATCCTTGATTGTCATCCCAGCAGGATTACACGGCAATCATGCTACATACATTTGCATCATGTTCTTTGCATATAGCATCATGTTTATCTTGCTTGCATTTCAAGTGTCTAGGATTCTTTATCCTATCCATGCCTTGCATTGCATGAATATGATAAAAAGAGGGCATCTATGAACACTCAAAATTTTTGCACTTATTATTACTAACATTGCGGGGAGGCGATTAATCTTTTCGGAGATAACCACGGAAGGCGACTTACATCCATTTAGGATACTATCGGAGAGTTCGGTTCAACCGGAACACAAAGCAGAAATTTCATCTCAAACCGGAACACACACCGGGAATGTCATTTCCAATCTCGGAGATAACCCAGAAGTGTGAGATCAAAAGGCCAAACAACAACACAGGAGAGGGCGAGTTACTGTCTCGGATGATAACCATGACGCTTCGATTTCGATCCCGAAACAACCTTTGGGAGTGCGACTCCATCCTTGGTGATAGCCCCGAGGATGCCATTGCGATTCCGGCGATAACTCGAAAATGCTTGTTTCAAATACATGCGATCAACTTCAAGCTCGAGACCTCTGTCGAGGCACTCATACCTCGGAACCGGAGCTAACAGCGGGCGAGCAGGCACACCCACGAGATGCGGTGAGGCATACAAACAAGCGGTCAATCTCGGATATAACCACGAGCAGCGTCTACTTTCGGCTCAAGCCGGCGATAACCCGGTGAAGAGTCGAAACGTCATCTTACCGCCTCAACGTTTTTTCTCTCACAAGATGATATCGCGACATACAAACAAGTAGTCAATCTCGGATGTAACCACGAGCAGCGTCTACTTTCAACTCAAGCGGCGATAACCCGGTGAAGAGTCAAAGCGTCATCTTGCCCCTTCAACACTTGCGCGTCGTCTCAACACTTCATACATACATACATACAACGATGTCCCACAAGCGAGGAGTAACAATCCCGAGTGACTATTACGCATGACAGTACTTTGGATAGAATTTGAAGCTTGAAGACCATGGGCATGGACCCCTCTTCACGACCCGTACAACCTCTAATCCATGTCATTGCGTAACTCTCGACACAAGCGGTCAGAAGAAGGTCGGATATACCTCGTTCGGATGCTCGGATTGAAGTTACGCAAGTTTGGCGGACATTACGATGCATGCGAGTGCACGTACTTTGAGACTGACCGGGACCCGCGAGGCCGGATGCACCACGACCAAGCCCAGGTATAACCGCGGCTGCTGGTGGTGTACTGCGACCATCGATCTATAAATATGAGCCTTAGGGTTGACCATTTGAGAGAGAGAAAGAGAGAAAAAAGCGAGGAAGCCACATCCATTTTACTCTGTATACACCCCTATTGAGTGTTTCCTCTTCTATAAACATCATTAGCTCACATATAGCTATCTTTTTATCCGGTGGGGTTGAGTGTTTATCCATATAAAGTCATAGAAGTCTACTTTGGCGCCCACTGTAAGCCTTCTCACATTTATAAAGTCTTCTTCTCATATTACACACTTTATTATACACATTGAGAGTCGTGTTGTGCGTTTGCGGACTTGATTAGTGGTTTTCATTTTATATATAATATATATATATACTATATATATGTATATATTTTATATATGGACTAACATTATCGAGTTATGCCTCGATTGAGCCTGAACTTGATGGAGGCGTTTATACTGCTTTATATATATATATATATATATATATATATATATATATATATATATATATATATATATATATATATATATATATATATATATATATATATATATATATATATATATATATATATATATATATATACATATCGATGAGCACTGGATTTTACATGAGCATGCGGTGCATTTACTAAATTTATTATATATATATATATATATATATATATATATATAATTGTTATCGGACATATATCGATGAGCACTGGATTTACATCGGTGCATATATATTTATATATATATATATATATATATATATATATATATATATATATATATATATATATATATATATAGTTTATATTTATATATATTTATTTACATTTAATCTGCTGGAGTTACTTCGTGGCGAGTTGATTGCTTTTATGACTTTATTTACATTTCGTTTGGAGTTTACTTACGTGGAGTTTGATGCCTTTACTGACTTTATTTACATTTACTGAGTTTACTTACGTGGCGGTTGATTGCTTTCTGACTTTATTTACATTTCGTCCCACTTTGGAGTTTACTTACGTGGTGGTTGATCATCATATATATATATATATATATATATATATATATATATATTTTCGCTTTTATATATTTACATTTTTGATCCCCATGGAGTTGCTTCGTGGTGGTTGATTGATGTATGTATATATATATATTTGACTTTTATATATATAAGCGCTTACTTGCTTTCCATCTGGCTTGCGGTATCATGTGAGCCTAGGAATCATGTGATCACAGATTGATCTCTTGAATCTAGATTCGGTTCCCATGATGGACATTTTTCAGCTGTGAGCAACTTGTACATTATTTTCAGTGTCTGAATTTCCTTGGATGGCTGTCATGCCCGTGAGGAGTTTGGCACTGCTGTATATTATTTTCTCGAGAATGCTTCGCATCTCGAAAATAAAAGCAAACAAGCCGAACATTTAATAATAAAATGGAAGTATCAAAGGCCTCAATTACTATTGAGCACAGGGTTTGAAAAACCTCTTTTATAAAACTTCATTGCTATATCTTGTTTAAAACTGAATTTTTCTATAAATTCAAACCCTATGTATATAGGTGTGAGCAGTACAACACTACTTCCAAATAATTGCACATTGATCCACACACACACACACATTCATTCATCGTTGAGTTTCTTTAAAAAGTGGCGGTCTTAGTGGTAACACGGATGTCAAAAGGTGCCTAACACCTTCCCTCGCATAATCAAGCCCCGGACCCAAAATGAATCTCGGTTTCACTGAGACCCGTTTAGCGGTGTCACATCCTTTGGGTCGATGTGCAAACCTTTTTTGATCACGTTAGTGCAACCGATTAAATAGTACCAGTTGGCGACTCTTAAAAGTCAAATCGTCGACATTATACATATCGGACCTTTTTCACTTGTTTTTTCAAACAAATCTCACATTAACATGAGAACACCAAAAGAACAAGTAACATATAAAAGGGACAGAGTGGTTTTGGAAAAAATCTATAATTGAGTTGGAATTTGTAGAGGCGGTTCCTGAACAAGTTGAGGGGTAAGGGTTACATTGTTTATATTTTTTTTAATTATTACATATAGGTTGATTTTAGTTTTGATTTTTGTTATTTTTTGTCTGTTTGTGTAGTGATTGCGGGATGTTCATGATATGTTTCGCTAAGAATGTCATTCATCAGAAATTTGATGAAATTCCTATTCCATTCCCCATTGCGCAGTATCGGAAGAAGTTATGCACAAACCTATATATGCATGCAAAGAATAAACAGTTGGAGGGATATGAGACTGATAGAGAATTTCCAAGAAGATTTGTTCCAGATTTTGATTAGTTCGGATCTCGTTGTTTTGTATAGATAGATTGTGTTTTGTATTATTTTTTTTTTGGGATATACACAACATTTTTGTATGGGTTATGAGTTTGTGATGTTTATTGGATCTTATGCAGATGGGATTATATATTTGAGAATTTTAGCAGTAATGAAAGCAACATTGTTTGTTGGTTGGTATTTGTTTCTTTTAAGTTGTGTTTGCTAAATTGTTTGAGATGTACATTTGGTAACTAAATATGTATAAAAAGTAACGAACTATTGTTTTGATAGTAACTAGAGAGTTACAAGCTTGTTTGAAGACATATATCAATTGTGAAATGTACATGTCAGAGTTTACTTAGGCTTCCTAAACAAACAATATCACTTTCATTACAGGATGCTGGATACACAGGTTGTTTAATGTTTTGTTTACCATTAAAACATGTTATGGTTACTGTTATGTAACTATTTGGTTACCTATTTGTTAAATTTGTTTTACTATTATATAATGGTTTTTGACTAATATTATTGTACTTGTGCTTTCTCGCCCAAATCAATTAGAATGAATCTGAATCTGAATCTTTATTATATAGATTACTATTACTATTACTATTATTATAATAATTATTATTATTACTATTATTATTATTATTATTATTATTACTATTACTATTAATATTACTATTACTATTACTATTACTATTAATATAATAATAATAATAATAATTACTATTACTATTATTATAATTATTATAATTATTATAATTATTATTATTATTATTATTATTATTATTATTATTATTATTATTATTATTATTATTATTATTATTATTATTATTATTATTATTATTATTATTACTATTATGTATAAAAGGTAACTAAATATGTATAAAAGGTAACCAACTATTGTTTCAAGACATATATCAATTGTGAAATGTACATGTCAGAGTTTACTTGGGTTTCCTAAACAAACAATATCACTTTCATTACAGGATGTTGGATACACAGGTTGTTTAATGTTTTGTTTACCATTAAAACATGTTATGGTTACTGTTATGTAACTATTTGGTTACTTATTTGTTAGATTTGTTTTACTGTTATGTAATGGTTTTTGACTAATATTATTGTACAATCAATGAGGGATTTTAGTTATTATTATTTTTTTGGGTTAATATGTAATTGTTTATTATATATGTTAACAATTTTTATTTTTGTTTGTATCCAAACAGTTATAAGTTTGTATCACGAATGTTATAAAGTGTTAAATGTATGTGTCTGATTTATAGTAGCTGGTAGTAATTCAACATTAATGAAGTGGTAACCATTTTATTTTAGGTGGTAAACAAAATTACATAAAAATGTTTTAGAATAGTTAACAATTGTACAATGTATATAGATATGTGCTTTATATTGGAAACTCATAATGAAATCAGAAATCAAAATATTAATCAATAACAATTTTGTTTACTGTAAATAATAAAAACTGTTACCAACCATATGGATAATGGTTACTCATAGTAAATAATTATTTATTCATGTATTTACACTCTTAATGTAATTGCACTATATCAGACCTTTTTTGGTCTTAAAACAGGTGGATTATTGCATGTTTTCCTGTTGTGTCCTTTTTCTTGGCACCTGCTGCATTTGTTTTGAATTTTGATTTCAGACCCGTGTTTGTACCTTCCTATTTTTGGTCTTCCCGCTGGTCTTCTTGTGTTTGGTGGTTTTACACATATGTTGCTTACTTCCTCTGGTATATCCCCGTTTTCTTTGTCATTTAACGGCATGATGGATGCTGAGTATGTGTCGACCAAAGTTGTTTTAGATTATTTTTTTGAGCAAAAATCATAACAGCTCAAATTTTGCTTGTTCATAACAGCAACAGCGTGCGGACAAGGCATCTCATGGTACTGAAATTTATGACATGTGCATGTCTTTTGATCGATGTCCACAATATATTATTTAGCAACATCGTAAACAGTGAAAATAACTAAGTTTGATGTCTCAACCTACAACACAAATTAAGTGTTGTTAGAATAAAGTACAACTAGAATCATTTTCATTGTCTGAAAACAAGATAAAAAAAAAGTAAAGTAAACAACTCAATGTTATAATTACAAAACACAATAACATTATAATTATACAGAGTAACCAAACAAGAATCAGTTAGTAACCAGTACAATGATACACAATAACCAACTCAGTATCCATTATAATGTTATGTAGTAAGCAATTAAGTATTAGTTAGCACACAATATACTATTACATAGTAACCAAGTTACCATTAGTCTGCAACCAAGTCAGTATTAGTTAGTAACCATTATAATGTTACATAGTAACCAAGTCAGCATTAGTCAATAACCAATTTAACAGTAATTAGTAATATTATGTAGTAACCAAGACAACATTAGTCAGTAACTAAGATATCATTAGACAGTATAATGTTACACAGTAACCAATAGTGAACAAATAGGTTTCCTTTAAATGCAAATGCAACTTATGATGCAATAATTTATAATTTGTATTAGTTACCTTAAGTTTTTTTGATTTAATGATATTAGATTGCAACCTTTCCTCAGCTGTTGTGGAAAGTGTTGTGAATGTTGATATGGCTGCTTGTTTGTTTATGAAATACCATCTTTGAACAAGATAACATAGGCATTCAATCATTGATACAACTGGAAGATCCCTGATCATCTTGATTGCTTTGTTAATAGATTTAGCAGTGGTTGAAGTAAATGTTGAGTATTTGCTTATAGTCCCATGGAGCCTGGTGAACTTCTCCAACTTGACCTCTTCCTCCAAATATGTCCTTATTCGAGGATCAATGGAATCAAGTTCAGCCATGTGTTTGTTGAATTGTTCAATAGTGTAAACTCTACAATCCCCGTTGTAAGCCTATTTAAGTTCCTCTCCTCTCTTTTTGAATCTATTTTTTATATTTTTCAGTACATGGTATGTGCAGGAACCATGCATGACGTCTAGAAACACAAAATTTAGTCCTTGTATAATGGCTTCATGTCTATCTGAGACAATGCATTGGCCTTCCCTAACTCCACAAGTAATTCTCAAATTTACGAAAAACCATCTCCAAGATAATTCATTTTCGCTGTCAACCACTACAAAAACAATCGCAACAATGATTCGGTTTGCATCTTGTGTACTTTCTATTAGTAGTGTCCCCCCGTAAGTTGATTGTATGAACGTTCCATCGATTACAATTATTGGAAAGTACTGTTTCCATACTTGAATGGATGCTCCAATGGCAAAGAACAAATACTTGAAATGACCATTTGTTTCCAACTCTAGGGATGTGACAGTACTTGATATGAAACATGAGCATTATCATTAGAATTACAAGTAGTATACATTATCCAAATCACTAGTAGTTGGTAACCATTCAGTTGGTTAATGGTATCCAAATCAGTTGAGTAGGGTAACCAAATCAGTTTAGTTGGGTAACCAACTAAGTATGAACAAACAAATAAAATGTCATTAGAATTACTAGTATACAGTATCCAAATCACTAGTAGTTGGTAACCATTCAGTTGGTTAATGGTATCCAAATCTGTTGAGTAGGCTAACCAACTCAGTTTAGTTTGGTAAGCAAATCAGTTTAGTTGGTAACCAATTAAGTATGAAAAAACTAATAAAATGTTTTTATTGTTACCTGGATTTCTTTTCTTCAGCATGTGTAACCACGATGGGATCATTGAGTAGTCGTGTGGATTTCCTCTTACCTTTTCCAACGCTTTCTCCTTCGATCTCCATGCTTTTTGGTAAGATATAGACACATTATATTCTGTCATCATGTCCTCCACAATATCGGTCGGTGTGTATATTTTTTTCAAATTTGTTAATTTGTGCATTATGCATTCACTGACCAACTCACTATTTTCCTGTCTGTGGTCTCCCAGCATTACGTTGACTAAACACGTGTGGATGTTGTTGAATCCTCTCACCTTGATCATACTGGTTTTCTGAAAACTTGATGCTCTCATCTTCCATTTGTAATTTTCATTATATACGCACACTAGCACAAAGTCTCTATGACTTGTTCGTTGAACTTTGTGTTGTCTGTTTTTCCTGATTGAATGCAGCCTCATAGCTTGTGATAGTATTTTTTTTGTCTTTGTAGGTTTGATGTAATCGTACTTCTCATTCATTCAGATTTGTTATTACATCATCATATTGTTCTTCTATGTATGATCTGTCATGTTGTCTGTCTCGTTGTTGTTCAATAATTTCCATTGCAAGGTGATCAGCATATTGCGTTCCAATTTGGCAATCGTGTGTTGGTAGTGGAACTAGTGTTGAATTCCCTTGTGTTGATCTGATTGGCGTTACATTGTGAATTATAGTTTCTTCTACATTTGTCAAGTTATGTAATGTTGTGCGTCCCCTTCTGTGTTCAGTTTCTATAATCACTTGGAATTTACCTTGCTCATCAGATTTTCTACTGACTTCAATAAAGAATCTTAAGGTTCCTTCATCTGATATACTGATCGGTGGAATATCGCTTCTAATATGAAATTTGATTGACAATGTTGTTGCGTTTGTGTCTAGCCGTAATGCACTGCATATCATGTTTTGCATTTCTCTGAACGAACAAGTTGATGGAACTAGTATATCGGTAACTTCAAATTTGGTGTATTCGTTACTATCAGTCCATGTACCGTTGAAATAAAGTACAACTGGAATCGTCTCCATTATCTGACAATAGAATAAATATTGTCAAGTAACCAAATCAATGTTAGCTAGTAACCAAACTACATGATATTGGTAACCAGAACATAAAACACATTTTTATATTCATCTTACAATAGAAATAATCAGTATATTGATATTTGTTACCAATTAAATTATAACAGTTGTATACAGGTAACCAATGTAGCCAATAAGTAACCACCATATTAAAACAAACCAAAATAAAATACCGTAACATTATACATTAATAATGACAACATTACACAGTAACCAAATCCATTTTAGATTGTAACCAACACATATTTATTTAGTAACCACAAGATAAATACATTCTGCATTGCATTTTTATAGTAAAAAATAACCAGTATAATTTGTTTGTTACCAACTAAATACAAACTTTTGTAAGAATGTAACCAATGTAGCTAACAAGTAACCATTAATAGAAACAACATAAGTAGAAGTGTACATTAATATGCTTCAGCAACCAATATTACAGTAACCAATTAATCATTGCAGTAATTAAGTTTGCAATAGTCAGTAACCAAGTCAGTATTAGTCACTAAATAATTTTACACAGTAACCAAGTTAGCACTATAATTTTACACAGTAACCAATTCAGCATTAGTCAGTAACCATTATAGTTTTACACAATAAGCAAGTCAGCATTAGTCAGTAACCAAAATAATGTTACATAGTAACCAAGTCAGAATTAGTCAGTAACCAATTCAACATTAATTAGTAATATTATACAGTAACCAAGACAGCATTAGTCAGTAACTAATACAACATTAAACAGTATAATATTACACAGTAACCTAGATAGAATAATCAGTAACCAATTCAGCAATAGATAGTAACCAATTTATTTAACCTTAGTAACCATAATATAAAACATGTTTTGAAATACATTTTACAATCAAAACATTCAGTATTCTTACGTTGTGACAATTTTAAGTGCGAAAAACTTAAGAAAGGTAACCAATATAGTAATTCATAGTAACAATAGGTAACTATATGCTTATAAATTTTAAACTCAAATACCTCAGTATTTGTATCGAAGTTGATGTTGATCTTGTATTCAACAATCACTGCAGTAATTAAGTTTTTGGTTACTGAACTTGAAGGCGTTGTTGATTTTGTATACTATTTTCGATCTTAGAGATGCATCGCGACAACAGGTTTCGTCTTCTCCAATTACGAGTTGCGTCACGATAGGAAGATTCGTCTTCTCCGATATCAGTGTTGTGTCGCGACAGAAGATTTTTGCTTCTCCGATTGATTTGGTGTTGATCTGTTATTTCGATTGATTTAGAGTTGCATGTTTCCTCAGTTGCTTGAATTTAGGTGTGGTTGGTTACAAATATGAAAGGAAAATAACTGACGTGTAGGAGTTAATGATGTATGATTTTAGGAATAGTAATATACTGTGTTTTGTTATTTTTGTAATTATTTTGTGTGTGTTTTATTTTTGTAAATACTTTCTAATTGTTGTATATTAGTGTTAAGGACCCAATAGATTTTTCGATCCTTGTATTCTTGGCATATCCATAACGACCATTGTCACTACTGTTATCATCACTTATTTCAATAATTTGGCGTTTGTTCTACCCTTTGTTTTTTGTTGGTATAAATCTGCAAATAAATGAAAACACATAAATTTTTTAAAATAACATTCAAAATAGGAAGAATATATTAGTTAAAAAAATCAAACTAATTACTTTACTTGGTATCCATTATTTAGTATTTTGTATGATATTGTTCGTGTATTGGTATTTTGTTTATGGGATAGTGGTATTATAGGTGTTTTATATTTAATGAGTCTTTATTTTTTTGTCATCAATGCTTATCCATTATATGTTATAAATTTTTATAGTTCTAATATTTTATGTTTTTTTGTTGGTGACTTTTGGAGTCTTATGTGTTACTCTATAAGATTGTTCCCCCTTAATATTTTTTTATTTGAGGACAACTGGACCGCACCGCTTGGCTTTCTTTCATAATTATTCATTGAATGTAATAATATTTCAAGTCCGTTTGTTTTTCTGTCTTTTCGTTTTTCTGTCTTTCCATTTTCCTTCGCCGGCGTTTATTTTTTCCGACTAATAAGGGGGAATTCCATCATCGTAATCGATTTGTTGAAGTCGCCGGTGTGTGAATTTTAGCGTCATGTTAGGGATTTGCATATGGGTGGTTGCAATTTATGCGGCTATTCTATTGGGTGGTTTCTCGTTTTTTCGATTTCAGTCCATGATTTACCTCCGATCATCGTCGGCCTTGCATAACCATGGATCCAACCATCACAGTAGGTTCTCGATCCTTTATTTAACTTAGATCTTTCTTTAATTTGGTTTTTACTTATCTCTGTTTATATATATATATATATATATATATATATATATATATATATAATATGTTATTTTTATTTTTGTAATAAATAATTTGTGAGTATGTTGCATTTAAATGGTATTCTATTTTAGAAGAAGTATTTTAGAAGAAGTATTAATCTGAAGAATTTGAAGGCTTATTTTGGAAGTGCACATATTCCTAACATAATGATGGGGATTGCATGTGGTTTACTTTATGTCTTAATGTCTTTGTTGATAGGACTATTTTAGTAGTATGTATGTACTCTATGGTTTGTATTGAAAATGGGATGTATGATGGGGATTGCATATGGTTTACTTTTTGTCTTAATGTCTTTGTTGATAGGACTATTTTAGTAGTATGTAAGTACTCTATGGTTTGTATTGATGAGAATTGGAAAGAACCTTTAGAAATGTTGGGTGGCAACTGATAGTCTGATCTTAAATTATAAATATTCTTACATCCAAAAGAAGTGTGATCAATAGCTCCCATACAAACTATTGAAATTATATTCATAAAACATGTGACAACCCGAATTTTTATAAGGTATTAAAATATGAATTTAATAATTAAAATTCTTATTATGAGATGTTTTGAGTTTGAGTATGTATATATACGTGCTATATATTTTGAAATATGTGATCTGGTGTGAAGATATATATATATATATATATATATATATATATATATATATATATATATATATATATATATATATATTGGGAAAGTGAGGTTTAATGATTAAGTTAACTATTGAAGGAATTAAATGAATTTTGTAATTAATTTTAAATATTTATGGAATTAAATAAATATTTTAATTTATTTATTTATTGAGATAAATAAATAATTGATGAATTGTGGTGAATTAATTTAGTAACTAAATTGATTAGTGTTAATTAAATTGAGTGATGATAATTTTATAAGAAGGATTTAATTGAAGGAAATAATTAAATTAAATCAATTGCTTAATATTTAAGAAAATAATTAAATTAAATGAATTGTTTAATTTAAAGAAATGAATAAATTAAAAAATTTATGTGTCTAATTTATTAATTAAATTAGATATATAATTATGTATTATTCATAAATATAATTATAATAGAAATTATTTTAATTACCATTACAAGTTATTTAAATTAATTAAGCTAAAGTTATTTAATTAACTAAAGGTGTGACATGAAACTATATAATATAAGATTATTTAAATAATTTAGTTTGGGGAAATTTTTGGTTGCCAAACAAAGCCTTCGGCCTGGCCTTTTTTTTTTTCAATCGACGTCTTTATTTTTTTTTTAAAAGCTGATGAGTGCACGGGGTGAGGAGGTCAGTTATTTTTTTTTTCTACGCTTCTTATTTTCTCCTAAGGCTAGAATATAGAACTACAAGAGAGAAACATAAAGATTAGAGAGAGAGCTTGGTGAGAAGAATTAAAGTGATTTTGAGAAGAAGGGTTTTAGGGGAAAAAGGATTGCTCTCAATTTTGCTAGCCAACAATCAAAGAATACGGGCACGTGAAGTGCAGATAACTGTAAGCTGTTAAACTGTTATTGGTAAACAACGATCAAGGTTAAGGATTGAAGGTAACACTATGTGCTACTTGAATGACGTAGATCAGAAATAATACACGAAGATTAATATTTTAGCTAAAGGTGCTATTTCTTTATACCATAATCAAGATTCATGAGATGTACTAAATGTTTTATGATGTATAGTTTTATGTTGAGTTGTAAAGCTAAAGTTAGAGTTATCTGATATGTAAAGGTTATCGGATTGAAATGTAAAATTTTATATAATAATAGTGATAAAGTGAATCATAAAATAAGATTGATTCAAAGACATGTAGATGATAAAAGTTTTGATTCAGGGAATTAAAGTAAGAAGACATAAAAGTTTTAATTATTCCGCATTTTATAAAGTTTAACATCGAATAATGATGTAAAATCAGAAGTTAGACGCATTATTAATGACCGAAGTTAATAATTAAATTGTGTGAATTTTGGGGTCGTTACAGTTGGTATCAAAGCCGTAGTTTATAAACCTTAGGTAAGAGTACCGTAGGCTATAACCTTAGAGAATAAAGGAGAAGATGATAAAGAAGTTAAGAATCAAACAATTATATTTAAGTATGGTACAATTGTACTATTTAATGGTTGATGTATGGTATCTGGGCTAAACAATTCCTTTATAGAGCGGAGGTATATACGAACTAGCAACTCGGAACCTAGTTTGTTGGTTGTTTGTGGGAAACCACTCAGTGTACAATATTGAAACTGTGAGACCCTGAATTTAATGAAATAAAAGTATTCAATTGTTTTTTATTTTGGTGAATAGTTAAATTGATAAAAGTTTAAAGTTAAGGGTGACATTTGAAAATTTTTCAAAGTAAGTAAGTTGTTATAAAAAAATTGGTGGTAAAATACGCGTGGTTGCATAGCAGCACACGGTATTGATTCAATTATTGTCGATATTTTATATATTATTAAATCAATAATTGAGATAAAAAAGTTATTAATATTATTATTTGCAATATTAATGATGTCTAGAAGTTCTGCCAAGGAGAGGTTTGGCCACCTAATTGCGCCAGCATGAGAGAGAGAAATCCTTATTGGAAAGCCCCTCTTTCCAGGAACGATTTTGGTCGATTAATAGTGTGAATTATAATAATGATGATGAAGTTTTGTTTTATTAGTATTATTAATGTAATAAAATAGAAAAGTTTTTTATATAAAACAGAATACTTTTATAAAGTTATTCATTTTATTAGACTATAAATAGAATATATTATATTCTATTATGCATAAGTGTTTTGCATAGTAAAATCTTTTTATATAAAACAAAATACTTTTATAAAGTTATTTGTTTTATTAGACAATAATTAGAATATATTATATTTTATTATGCATAGTGTTTGTATAGTGCTCGTATAGTGTTTGCATAGTAAAATCTTTTTATATAAAAGCAGAATACTTTTATAAAGTTATTTGTTTTATTAGATTATAAATAGAATATATTATATTTTATTTAAAAGATTTTGTTTTATTAGAATATTTAATAGTAAACTAAAACGGACCCGTCTAGTTTAAAAATAAATCAATCTAAATAGATTCAGAATTAGTTACTATTTAGTCCATTCTCCTATAAATAGAAGCTCATTCCTTCATTATTTCTTACAAATTCACTGAAACTCTAGAGAGAGAAACTATAGAGAGAAAGAAGAAAAGTATTTTGCTACTTCACTACTCCTATATCTAGTTTGTTCTAAGGTAAGGGATATTATTTGTTGTACTAAGTAAGGGGTATTATTTTTTTTCGTATTCATGAAGAGAACTTACATTATTCCATTTTTTTATTACATTAGAATAACTTCGTATCTGTGATCTACCCTATACTTGGTGAAATTCTTACATTATTCCATTCTTTATCATTATGTTGGAATAACTTTTATCCATGCAAAGCACGCATACATGGTGAAATTCTTACATTATTCCATTCTTTATTATTCGGTGGAACATCTGTTGGTGCGTAATTTTGCCTCGACTGGTTCCGTTATTTATTATTTTGTTGGAATATCCACGTCTGTGAGTTTACGCGTGACACGGTTAGATTATTTATTATTTTGTTAGAATATCTTATCGTGCGCTTACGTATGACCGGTTTACATTATTAATTATTACATTGGAATAACTTTTATGCTGTCTTGATCTATCGCATGCATGATGAATTCATTGTTATTCCATTATTTATTATTACATTGGAATATCACATCGGTCTGCAATTACGTCGACTGGTTCCGTTCTTTATTATTCATTGAGAATAACACATGTCTGCGCGGTTTATTGCATTCATGGTGAATTCTTTCATTATTCCATTCTTTATTATTACATTGGAATAACTCAGTATATGGATTACCACATGCATGGTGAATGATCCTTTATATTCATTTCTTATTAAATTATGGAAATGATCTGTTTACGTGGGTTATGATGAAAGTCATAATATAAGCATTGGACTGTTGATTATGATGAAAGTCATAATAAAAGCATTGATCTGATGAAAATCATGGGTATATGTAGTATTAGTAAGTGTTATGATGAGTTATGTTGGTTATTATGTGAAAACATGAAAGTTTCTTAGAAATCACAAAGGGTTGAAAATCAGATTTTGGTAAAAATAGAACATGAAATTCAATTGATCATATCTCCTATTATATATCAAATTTTTGAGTGTGGTAAAGTTCTAGAGTTAGATCTATGAGTTTTCTAACTTATCCAGGTGGAATCACTGGAAAATGTGTTGTAGATTTTCGTGTATATTGATTTTAGCAAAGGAGTCAAAAGCTGCAAAATATGAAAAAGTTACTGCCCAGAAATTTAAAAGGGCATTTTTAGCCACTTAATTTGTGAGAAAAATTCCATCTTTTTGGGACATGGAAATATATGGTATAAAGTACCTCCTGTCCAAAAATGAGCTCATTCCGACTTAAAATGAGCAAGTTATGACTATTTCAATATTTAGATTTTTTCGACGAAAAACGCTATAACCGGAGTTCTATAACTTCGATGACCATGAAATTTAAACTGGAAGCTCACGTTAACACGTGTAAGATCCTGCCAAGATTTGGGAATTTCTGGAGTTAAACTTGAGGTAGCTAATTTCTTAAGGAATTAATTAGAAATTGATTTTTGAAAAGTAGTAAATGAATTTTAAAAATTCTGAGAAAAATATATGTTCAATATGGGACTATATTCTACTAAATCCCAGAAAAGAAATATTTTTGGGACTGATTTGGTATTTTTCATAAAAATGATCTAGTTATGAGTAAATGAGTTAAATATGTTATGTGAAGTAACAAAGTTGGAAAATAAGATTTTATGGCTTGGAAATCCTATATAGGGTATATGTAGATTTTTGATGAGGGATTTGATCATTGGTGATGAAATCTTATGAGTATGGCATTTTTGAATGATTAAATGCATTATTTGGTAAAGTGTAAACAATTGAAATAAATTATTTATAAGTTTAAGAAGTGATTAAAATATTGTTATAATATTAATAATATTAGATTATGAGTTTATTAAGTGATTGATAATATTTGGATAAATTTAAAGTCTTTAATATTTAGCCTGGTTTTCGTTTGATTATTGCTAATATCATTGGCATCATTCTCATGCTTGTGTTGTGTTGAAAGTCATCTGTGGCCTGTAGTGCATAGATGGACTTGGTATGATTATTTACCAGAGATTATTCGGTATAATCATGACCGTAATGTTATAATCTTTGGCCCGTAGTGCATAGATGGACTTGGAATGATTATGACCAGGGATTATTCGGTATAATCATGACCGTAATAGAAAACACGAATATCCTTGGCCTGTTGTGCATGTATAATTTGTGGTCGTGATACTATTAAGCTGAGTCTCATCATTATTGGTTTTATAGTTATATATCTTTGGCATGTAGTGCAAAGATGAACTGTTGATTATTGGTTATTTAGTTGTATATCTTTGGCCGTAGTGCAAAGATGAAATTATTATTATGTTTATGAGCCAGAATTGTGATTTGGTATAACCATAATTTTTGATGTTTCAGGTGAAGATAGGTGATGTAAATTATCTTCGTCCTGGGTGCGAAAAGGAATTCAGAATCACAATTATGATTATGAGTTATTAATATAATTGTGGACAGGAATTGTTGATTGATATTATAGGGATAAAACATTATTGGTGGACTTTTAACATGGAGAAGATAATAGACCTGATAGTCTATTTGACTCTTTTAATGGATTGCTCATTCCGTTGCAACTATGGTTGAAAAGTTTTATCATCTACCATATGTTCTAAATCTCTGATTTATTATTGACGAAGGCTATTGATAATTTAATTATCTTTAGTCATGATATTCTTTACTGGGCTAGTTGTGCTCACCCTTTTTGCTTCACAATTCCTTTTAGGTAATAAGAGTGTTGCCGAGTCAAGCGGGGATAACAGGGGAATAGAACGGTGGTTTATAGCTGTTGAGGTTCTCCCTAAATAGTATGAAAATAATTTTATTGAGAACTTTAGATAAGTGTGTCATATTGTATACGTCATTTGATATTTAATTTTGGTGAACCGAATAAGGTGAGGTGAACCTAACTTTGGAAGGTTGTTTTGCCACTATCATACAAGATGTCTAATGACATACAACCTCGTGTTATCATAAGACAGGGTTGTGCACATCCACTTCTTTGAGTATATTTACGGCACCACCTATATGATCTTGGAGTTTATTTGAAATATAATTTTCACTTGAGAGAAGTGGAGATAGTTATATGTCAAGAGAAGACTCACCATTGGAAGGAACATGATAGTAATCTTCTCATTTTTCTTTGGGGTCTATTGGGTCAACCAAGGATAATTCTCACGGACATATGATATATATCATAACTTAGATTCATAGCCTCCATGTAATGAAGGTTCCTTGAGCACTTCCCAAAGATTTTAATTTCTAAAACAGTTTTTGACTGTACTTTTATGTAACGTACCATTGTAAGGTTATGGCCGAGGCACCATGAGAGTTACATACATTTGTATTAAAACTCACAGTATACTTGTCGTCGTATTTTTCATGACAGTTGTATAAATGAAGTTGTCAGTAGTGTATTTTCTGGCGACCCAAGATGGGTGATGTATACCTATTTTGGGGGCGTCACAGAAACTATTAGAGACTCGATGTGTAACAAGTATAGAAGTGGATGCGTATAATGAAAATGTGGAACTTAAATGAAATGTTGAGCAATGTAAATGAAGTTAGAAATTCTTAAAAGTAGAATTATTATATAAACAAGAGAATTCAAAGAAGAATCTTGAAGAGATAAAGATAAGGAATGGGAGTTCCCTACCTCCAATAGCCAAGATAACGAATAATGATGAATAGACAAAGTCTGTAAGATTAAAAGCATAAATCAAATCATGAATGATGAAAAAGGAAAGAAAGAGGATTGTAAAACCAAAACGATCACGAGTGAAGAAAAGAATTTTAAGGGAGATGAATATAGAATAAGATCACGACGTGATCTGTTTAACTTATAAGAGAAAGATGGTGTTGCGCTATCAATGTATATGTGGCGAAAAGGTGATTCTTTTTTCATGTGTATATTTGATAGTTAGAAACTATTAAGATTAGTCAGATATTATTAGGATTAGGTGCGGTTCTTAAATCTAATGCATATGGTAAGTTCGTGACTCATAATAATATGGTATGTTTTGACCCCCCAGCGAATGGACGCCTATGGTCTGACTAGGACAAGTTCTTAAACTCATATTATTGTGGCAAATTCCTGAACTTCCAATGTGCAGTAAGTTTGATGAACTATATTGGGGATATAGGAGGATTATAAGTTGAAATACAAGAATATTTAGTGTAAAGATTAAAATTGATGGAGAAAATTAGGTATTTCAAATCTTCTAGCTTTTCTAGATTTTTGAAATTTATTAATTTCGTGCCGATGGTTATACATTTGATTTTTGGAAAAAAATGTTGGGTCACACTAATGAACCAAAGAATTTTTAAAACAGTGCTATTATTCGTATGTCTATGCTAATTGCTTTGGCTAGACAAAAATAATTTGAAATATATCAACATATTTTTTTTATATATCATCAATGCATCATGGAACCTAGTGCAGAGATGATAAAAATGATGGAGTCATCAATACTGTATTACTTAGTGTTGGATGTGATCTAAGGATCGTTAGCCCACTATGGTATGATGTAGTATGATAAAATCACCAATTGACAGAGTCCTCAAACGTACTGTAAATACAGTGCGGTATCATGACGTCATAAAAAGATTTTAAAGATTTCTTTAAGATATGAGAATATATATATATGTGTATGTATATTTCGATTGATGTCTGAATCGTTGTAAAAGTCTATGTTATTTGATTCAGCTAGACGAATATTGAAAGATATTCATGAAATTCAAGCGTTTCTTGAGAAATTATGCCAAACCAAATTATTTTGGTGCGGATTCAGATGTTGAAAAGATGAGATGAACAACCTTTTTATAGGGGATTACGCGGAGGCGTTTAGATGTTTGTGCACAATACATCGCATACGGAAGGCTGATCACCTAAGTACGAGGAGTCCCTATAGTCTTATATTTGTTAAAGTTTAAGTTGAAAGATTACTTATAACTATGGACATACGCATAAGCGTTTAAATGTTTGTGCACAATACATCGTATTTAAGGGCTTAACACCCTAAATACGGAGTCCCTATAGTCTAATGGTACGTTAAGGTTTAAGTTGAAAGAGTACTTATAACCATAGACGTAGTTCAAGGTCTTATGACCCTCAACATGATTTGGAATCTTTTAAATTCCTGTTATTCATATCGCTTCCCAATTATTGAGCAATTGTGGAAGATTCTTATTATTCTTAAAGGTGAAGTGGAAAGGATGAGGAAATTAAGCAAAATATAATAATTTTAAGAAAGAATTAAAACTCCAGAAAGAGGAGAAATGTGAAACTCTTAGAAGATGAAGAGGTGAGGAATATGATGATCTTAGAAAGATCCTTAGAGAAAGAATTTGGTTGCAGAACCTAATGAATAAATAGATATCAACATAAAATCTATTTTGATAAATTGAATGAATAAAGATTAATAAATAAAATTTCAAGGACGAAATTCTTAGAAGAAAGGGTGAATGTAATATCCCGAGTGTTTATGATAACGATCCTTAGAAAATGAAACGAATGGGTTAAAGAATATATAATATTTGATATATGACTGTGTTTAATTGAAGGTTAAGTAATAAAACCTAAAAGTTGTTGAAGAAATGAATGAGGTATATATATATGTAAACTTTTTGCTAAGTTAACGTGTTGAAGTTATTCAACGATAATTGTGAAAGAGATTATGTGAAAACCTTAGTAAGGTAGAGTTTCGGTGATTCCGAGGACGGAATCCTTATAAGGAGAGAAGGATGTGACAACCCAAATTTTTATAAGTTATTAAAATAGGAATTTAATAATTAAAATTCTTATTATGAGATGTTTTGAGTTTGAGTATGTATATATACGTGCTATATATTTTGAAATATGTGATCTGGTGTGAAGAGATATATATATATATTCATATATTGGGAAAGTGAGGTTTAATAGTTAAGTTAACTATTGAAGGAATTAAATAAATTTTGTAATTAATTTTAAATATTTATGGAATTAAATAAATATTTTAATTAATTTATTTATTGAGATAAATAAATAATTGATGAATTGTGGTGAATTAATTTAGTAACTAAATTGATTAGTGTTAATTAAATTGAGTGATGATAATTTTTAAGAAGGATTTAATTTAAGAAAATAATTAAATTAAATCAATTGCTTAATATTTAAGAAAATAATTAAATTAAATAAATTGTTTAATTTAAAAGAAATAAATAAATTAAATAAAGTTATGTGTCTAATTTATTAATTAAATTAGATATATAATTCTGTATTATTCATAAATATAATTATAATATAAATTATTTTAATTACCATTACAAGTTATTTAAATTAATTGAGCTAAAGTTATTTAATTAACTAAAGGTGTGACATGAAACTATATAATATAAAATTATTTAAATAATTTAGTTTGGAAAAATATTTGGTTAGCTAAACAAGGCCTTGTGGCCTTTGGTTTTTTTTTTCAACTGACGTCTTTTTTTTTTTTTTTAAACTGATGAGTACGCGGGGTGAGGGAGGTCAGTTATTTTTTTTTCTACACATCTTATTTTCTGCTAAGGCTAGAATATAGAACTATAAGAGAGAAACACAGAGATTAGAGAGAGAGCTTGGTGAGAAGAATTACAGTGATTTTGAGAAGAAGGGTTTTTGGGGTAAAAGGATTGCTCTCAATTTTGCTAGCTAACAATCAAAGAATAAGGGCACGTGAAGTACAGATAAATGTAAGTTGTTAAACTGTTATTGATAAACAACGATCAAAGTTAAGGATTGAAGGTAACACTATGTGCTACTTGAATGACATGGATCAGAAATAATACACGAAGATTAATATTTTAGCTAAAGTTGTTATTTCTTTATACCATGATTAAGATTCATGAGATGTACTAAATGTTTTATGAAGTATAGTTTTATGTTGAGTTATAAAGCTAAAGTTAGAGTTATCTAATATGTAAAGGTTATCGGATTGAAATGTAAAATTTTATATAATAATAGTGATAAAGTGAATCATAAAATAAGATTGATTCAAAGACATGTAGATGATAAAGGTTTTGATTCAGGGAATTAAAGTAAGAAGACATAAAAGTTTTAATTATTCTGCATTTTATAAAGTTTAACATCGAATAATGATGTAAAATCAGAAGTTAGACGTATTATTAATGATCGAAGTTAATAATTAAATTGTGTGAATTTTGGGGTCGTTACTAAACTTGAATACCACATCAGCTTCATTGGTATACATATTCATATGTTTATCACTTTAACTGGTTTTAAAATCTTAATCACTATAATTCTTTTAAATGTTTCTACCAACTCAATACTCTTGAAAAATAGTGAAATAATAACCAAGTAACACTTAAAAAAAACAAAGCTAACCATTTATTATAACTTTGAACATTAGACATCTCTTTATTTATTTGATAAGTAATATTAGATATATTACTCCTTTGTTTTATCTTAAGTTCAAAAGTTGAAGACTCCAACTTTTCAATTACAAAATAGTCCCATGTCATTAGATGTAAACTTGAAGGAATTTTCCTTCATAATCTATTATCATGGAAATTTACTTCCCATGGAAAACAATCAAGAAAGTTGTTTTGAGAAACACTTCAAGTTAACTTGGATATCTTATTCATTAAATCTTCCCTTTGTTTTAAAATTAGTTATCTTTCTTTTCTTCTTCTTAATTAGCCAAACTTGAAGGAATTTAAATTTTTGGCTCATTGAGTTTTGTCTTTCCAAATTTTGATAGTTATCTTTATCTCTCCCAAATTTTTTGCTCATCTTTGTCATTGTTTTGATGCTTTATCTCCTCCAAATTTTGTGGTTATCCTCCGATTTGATTTGATTTTTGAACCTTTGATATCAGATATTCTTCGTAGTAGCCCAATTACATGTTATGCGGTGTAATTTTGATCTGGAACATGCAATTCTTTCCACATATATTTTGAATTTCTAGTGGCAGTTCTTGCATAGTTATACCCTGCATAATATTGAATGGTTAGCAAGAAGTGTCATTGTGTGATTCAACATTATTTTTAAAATAATGTGTACATACAAAAGACTTACTGTTGGTGAATATTTTTTGTTGATGTCATTTAGTAGTTGTTCGATAGGAACTCCTATAACCTGTGCAACTTCTCGATTAAACATGACAAATGTTGTTTCTCCTATGGTATCCCTTTACCTAATAATTGAAACTTGTACTGTTTGGTAGTTTCCATTTTTATTTCGAGACAATTTGTGACATTGTAGTTTTGTGGATACCTCCTTAATTTATCTCGAGGCGGTTATTGCGGTGACATAGTATCATCCTTGTTCCAGTAGAATTTGAACTATTGTGACCTCACATGTGTCAGTATATGATCTATAGCGATAATATTCATTTTATAAGCATTATAATATTATATTATTATTATTGTTGATTTTTTAATAGAATGTTAAAAAGTTAAAAGTAAAGCTATGTTCTTTGTTTTTATTTTTTTATGATGTTAAAAGTTAAAAGTAAAGAAATTTACTTTGATCCCTCGGGTAGCTTGTGAAGAAGAATTTGTTTGATGCAGAAACGTTCAGTTGTATCATCTGTTTGTTCATTCTTCCCTCCAGGTGGATTTATTTTGCAGTTGTTTGAGTACCTAAACTTTAGAGACCGTGTATTCTTCATAGCCTCTTTGAGTGTTATATGGAGTGATTTTGACTTGAAACAAACAACTCTTCTTTTGGATATTATATATAATTGGTAGAATGTCTTGCATTGATATATCCTGTATTTTGTGATTTTATTAGTAGATATGACCCAATCATTATAACAATATAACAATATATAATGGTAGATGTTATTAAAAAATGGGTTTATTATTAAGTAATGTACCGAATTTGAGGCGAGTTCCTTTCTTTGATTGATGAGATGGTCAATATGAACACTTATGAGTTGTGCAGCCTCTCGATTGAATAAAATGAATGTTGTTTCTCCTGTGTTATCCTTAACTTTGAGCGTGACTTTGTAGTGTTGTGTAGTCCCAATCTCTTCGCCTATGCAATTTTGACATTGTAATTTGCTTGATGGATCCTTTATCTTACGGAAACATTTTTTGCATGCAAGATAGTACCATCCTTGGTCGAACACTATATCATCAATTGTTGCTTCACATGTGCAATACATAAACTGTTGGCATTTTGAGAGGCTTTGGTATGTGTCAATTAAAAGTTTTAAATGAAAAAACCTTTTCAATAATGTTAAAAAATCAGTTATAGTAGGTATTTACCTCTAAACCCTGTGGTAATTTTGCATTTAACAGCTGGTTTATGTTAAAACATTCAATGTTATAGTTTTCTGGATGTGTGTTCAATTGAATATTTGGAACAATTTCAATACTTGAGGTGATTCCTTCATTGTTTTGTATAAGACTTAGGGTGGATATTGGTTGGTAAGGGATATTAAAATAAACCCTTGTGGCGGTTGTTGATGATAAATTGATCTCCCTATAAATAAAATAAGTGCATGTTAGTAATTATTCTTGTAAACAATTAAAAATTCCCAAATCACCTTTAAATTCCTTTGCCAGTGTTCCAGTCACTACTACAACAATCAAGTTGTCATTTTGTCTTGAAAAATCTCGTTGAAAATTTAATGCATGTTCTCCCCCACATAGTTACTGTGATTGTGTGGTGGCTGTTTATAATAACATAAAATTGTTATTAGTGGTATGAGAGAAATAATTTGAATTGGAAAAATATCACACTATTTTTGACACATACCTCTCATTCGTTAACAAAATATCCATTTTTTGAATTCCTTGTCCAACTGTTTGCAATTCAGTTATCGTTGTAAGCTTTTCAATAACATCTGTGAGGAAATGAAATCTAATAAGTATAAGAAGAAAAAATTCAAGTATTTGTTGTGTAATGAAGTTTTGAGTATTTTTTTTACCTATGAGATGTGTTTTATCTCCAGCCTTGTTTCTTGTTTCAAAGAAACGTTGATAACTTTCAAATTTATACCTTGCAATTATATATATGTTGTTTTTACGAGTTATCGTTGTCTTGTGAAAAAGTTAATCACCTTATCACCATTAATTGCTTTTATATCTAGGTGGAAATTTGGTACAATCTTAAAATTGGATATGAGGTATATCGTTGTCTCTTCGTTCAATCTTTTGATGTATTGTGCTCGTTGGTTGAATCTCAAAATGAGCATCACGTGATTATCCAACACATAATATATATAAGATAAATAATCTATTTATAAGATAACAAATTTAAATTCTTGGTAATATTTATTTATGAAGTAATATAAAATTTAGAATACTACCTCTTCATCAAGCAATATAGCTGTGGTGTTGATAATCATCCAAAGGCTCAAATTGATCCCATCCCACTTTCTTGTTAATCGACCTTTATTGTATAATCATCTCTATGACTTGTTAATTCGATTCAAAGTTATATAATTTCTTGGCATGGTGAATAAGTGTAGAAACAAATGTAGATGTGGAGTACTTTTTTGTGTATAGTATGAGGTTTTTATAGGGTGAAATCTTATGATAAGTAGTATTTTTATTAAATGTATTTAAATTTTCATTTTTTGTGTTTAGTGAAAGTCATATACTTAATGATTTTATTAAAGATTTTTTAATGTTCATGACTCTTCATTTTCAGATTTTTAATTATTTTTTAATGATGTTTTAAATGTTCATGATTGTTAATAAATATATTTTAAATATTAATGTTCATGACTCTTTCCTTTTCGATTTTTATTTATTTTTAATGATGTTTTAAATGTTCATGATTGTTAATAAATATATTTTAAATGTTAATGTTCATGACTCTTCCTTTTCCGATTTTTAATTATGTTTTTAATGATGTTTTGAATGTTAATAAATATATTTTAAATGTTCATGAATGTTAATGTTCATCAATATTGTTTTTTTTCATATTCTTAATGGTTATATAATTTCTTGGCATAGTGAAATTTTTATACTAACATTTTCGTTTTTGTAGTCCACAACCAGCCCGATTACGTATTCGTTCTAACCTTGAACATGGAGGCTATGATGTTATGTGTTTAGCCCAACTTGCATTTAGTTCAATTTGAGGTTCTTACAATTTTGCGATGTGTTTTTGTTAGTACTATATATATACATCTATGCAATTCTATAATCAAAACATAAGAAGATAAAGGCCCAAAATAGGCGCACAATTATGATTATAAATTCACTTCTAAGCTTCTCCTCTTTCCCCATAGGAAACATTAAAAGTACACAATTAATGCTGATAAAGATAAGAATCAACAAAAAACATCTTGTCTCATAATATGGGAGAAAGCAGACTTCAATCCTAAAAGATCCAAGCATTTCAAGGTACTTCAATCTTGTTTTATCATATTCTTAATGGTTTTAGTAATGATATTTTATCTGTTTTAGATGAAATTTTGTTATTAAATTTATGCAAATATTTACTAATGATATTAAGAAGAAATAACATTATATTTCTTTGGTAGAGAACATTGTATTACTTAAAATGGTTACAAATTATTGAAAACTTCATGGTAGACAACATTTTTTGTAAAACCTTTTTCAGGATGACTTTTCTCTTCACATAATATTTTTAGGCCCGTAGGTGATGTAACTCTTGATATAGCCACGTAAAGTTGTCCATGACTGAACACTGGTTTGGGAAGATATAAGCCTACATTCCGTAAGGTCTGTCCTTGACTTTTATTTACCGTCATTGCATAGCAAAGTGCAACGGGAAATTGCTTACGCTTTAAAGTGAAGGGCAGCGATGCATCTGTGGGTGTCATGATTATTCTAGGAATAAATACTTTTTCACCAATGTTGTTACCTGTAATGACAATGGCTTTAATTACCCACTTTGACAACTATGTCACAATTAATCTTGTACCATTACACAAACCCTTACTTGGGTTTATGTTTCTTAGCAACATAATTGGAGCTGCAATTTTTAGTTTGAGTTCATGGTTTGGAATCCCATTAAACTTCAGGGAGTTTAAAAACTCACCTGGGTACATTGTCTCTTGAGCTTCAAAATTCACAGAACTCTTGCATATTGTGTCAGAGCTATGATACACCATTGATTCAGTTGGTAAATACTTCAAGACATAATTGTTAATTAAGTCTACATCTTCATTCCTTGGGGTTAAAATGGCTCTGTCCCTTATGTATTGTGCTTCATTCACTTCATACTATATATCTGAATAGATTTCTCGAACAATTGTCTCAACTCCATTATCACTTGTATGAACCAATATTTCATTTGGAATTTGTATCCAGTTTGGTTCATCTTCAATGTGTGATGTAGAAAGCTCTTTGCCATCCCCGATATTAAGTACCCAATCTTGGAATGCAACAGTTCGATCCCCAATTGTTATAGGTTGCACATTTGTCTCAATTCTCATATTTTCCTCTAATTTGATAACCTTACAACTTTCCCATAAATATGATCTGTTGATTGAGGACATTACAATTTCTTCTCTTCCTTTCTTAGGTATCACAGGTAAAATTTAGCGGAAATCACCTCCTAACAAAATTGTTTTTCCTCCAAATGGTTTGTTCATTGAGTTTGGATCTATCTTTTGAAGCATATCACGAAAGCTTTTATCAACCGCCTCAAACACAAATTTGTGATTCATAGGAGCTTCGTCCCAAATAACCAAATTTGTAAGACAAATTAGCTCACTTAGCATAGTATTGTGTTTTATATCACAGGTGTTGTTTTCATCTATCTTTAACGGAATCCTGAACCATGAGTGAGCTGTTCTACCGCCCTCTACTAACAATGAAGCAATGCCTGGAAGAAGCAACTGGTAACACGATCTTACCTTTTGATCTTAACTTTGCAATGATGCTTTTCCATAAGAAGGTTTTGCCTGTACCTCCATGACCATAGACGAAAAAATAGCTCACCTTCTTCTTTTTGAACTGATTGAAGAACAGCCTCAAACACTTCTCGTTGTTTTTCATTAAGCATGTTAATATAACTTGCACTTTTAGATGCCAATGAAATTCTGTCATACATTGTTTCCTCATACAACAACCTGTTATTAAATTATTACAACAAATCAACATCAAATGCTGGTAAGGCTGGGAAGTCGATATGGTCTTACCATTTTACTGAGTAAGTAAGTCGATGTCATAAAGAGCTAAAGATTGCTGCGTTCTTACGATAGAATCAAGTTTGGCTTGTTGTAGATTTTCCTTTGCATGTATTGAACATCGTCAGATAAATCCTTCCAATGTTTGAGCCATAATTCTAAAACATTTGATGGCTCATAGAATAACAAAATTGTGACAAATAATGCCCGTAATTCCGAATTTGATTGATGAAGCTCGTTTGCATCACTTAAATGCGCATGCCATTCATTGTAAAGTCTAACAATCCTCGATGGTAACATACTTCCTTGAAAGTGTTGTAAAATATTCCATCAAAGGTTCTAATTTGCTCATACGATGTAACACCTCTTACCACATTCAACAACATTCTTAAATAAAATCGTTCTCAGCTGGTTGGATGGGCATAAACCATCCGCCCTACGACTGGTATTGCTTTTTTCCTTTGCACCCATGTTTTTTTTTGTTTGTCCCATCTATAATGTTTGGGAAATTCAACAAATGTTAAATTTTGGCTACTTTTGTAGTGTTTATTGCACTCCATCCACTGCATAAACATTATTTTTGTTGGGTCACTACAGTCAAGTACTGATGGCAACTCTTCGTTCTCATTGAAGCATATTTGTTGTTCATTTTGTAGATGAAAATATAAACGTTGGACTACAGGCTTGTGATAGTGAATTGGGAAATCAAAGATTCGCCAACATGCTTCAGAACATGATATGTACTCGCAAGAGATAGGTAATTATGCACTTCATCATTAGGATTTGAATGTTGTAAATGAGATGTATTTTCATCATTATTGTCTTTAGATTCAAGCATCATTGTAGCCATGTTTGGACCTTTCGACATATATTTGAATAAATACTTTATCGGTAGACCTTTATTGCACCATTCCACATTAATATGGGCACGATATTTGATAAGTAGACCTCATTATATGGTACAATAAACCTATTAGAGAAACGATAATTGTTAGTCAAAGGTATATAATAATAAAAGCTGAAATATTTTTTAATTTATGAAGATAATCTTACTTGTTGTCAATTTGTATTCTGTTACGTGTGATTTTCCTTCCATCATCACGTCTATGGTATATTGGGAAACCATTTTCATCCATTGTTGTAGCTGATATAAAACTCTTTGGAAAATGCTTTGAACATTTGTTATTTTTTATACATGGAGAATTTTGGTTGCATGGACCACAGGGGCCATGAATCATTTACTGTGACACTGCTTCGTATGCCAAAGGATCAGTCTCTCTATCTGGAATTTCAGCTGAAATTATTAAGTCAATATCTTGAGCAGTGTGGCATTTGTCGGCCTCTGCCAACCAAACAATTATGTGAACATGTGGAAGTCCCCATTTTTGGAATTTTATTGTGTATGCAACTGTTATATGAGACATCAAAAAAAATAACAATAATTATTTCTTTTAAGGTAAAAATTAGTATTTGTAAATTTTGTAAGTATAAGTTTTCTTACTTGCAATCACACGCCCAAAGATATTGTTCTTAGTCAAATCTTCTATTAGTAAGTCTACCTTTATCTTGAAAACTCTAGATATGATGTCAGGCCTTACCAAGGCATCTGAGTTACGATTCTTGTGTGCCAAATTTCTAATTTTGGGCCATTTGGGGTTGCACGTAAATGTTATGAATAAATCTGGTTGTCCAAGTTTACGGCACACTGCTAAGCAGTCTTGATAAATTTGTTGCATGAATCGTGGGCTGCCAGTATAAGATGCAGGTAGCACAATACGCTTGCCAACATTAGATGCATCAGTATCTCCTCTGTTCACACAATCTACAATGTTATTGTAGACTTCAGAGCGTAGTGTTTTTTGATTAGCAAGAACCCAGAGTAGCGGTCCATGTTCAATGCAACACCAAGCATCCACTACAAATTGTAAAAACAAGCGTCCTCCTCTAATCAATGACTGGCCCTCATTTGCATTAATTTGTAATCTAAATGTATAGTACTCTCTCATTGTCATGGTTGATCTTTTTTTCGGTAGTGGAGATGCGAGTGATCGATGTAAAATAATCGGTCTGAAACCATCTTCACCAAATGGAAAAAACAATGGGTACTGTAAAGCCATGAAACTGGGATGAATGTTTGATATTCGTTTCAGTTTGTTGCTTTTATACTCCACAATAATATCCCTTGAGTTGGTTAAATCATCGTTGGGAACCAATGACACAAACTCATATGCATTTGTCGGGATATTGGTTTCTCGACCATTAGTAAGCCGAACTGCTAGGAGCCTTAGATTTATCGCCATGTAGTTTGTTTCGCAAAATCGCTCTCTTACCTGTTTAAAAATTTTAATTATCTCATTCTCCCCAGTTAACATTTTAATAAGTGACTGTATTATATTTTCATTTACAGTGTCTTCACAGATAGGGAAATTAAGCCTGCCTCAGTAAGCATCTTCCGCATCATACATGTAGAGTTGGGCAAAAACAACAATTTTTCCCTCCGAAGGCAATAAGGAGCTTATTCGATGATAAGATTGTCCATTCATTTTGAACACATATGGACCTCCTCCATTATTGCAACTTGTGTCTACCTCGCCTCCCAAAGAATTAAATGCAAACATATTGTTATATAAACGTATATGCCGTCGAAAACCAATACATTGTTCTTCTATCCCATCCAATAAATTGTGTAATTTTATAGGACTTGGTTGTAGTAAAGGTAACTGTACTTTTCCCTTATTGCAACACAATGTAAATGTAGAACCTTGCTCCCGTTGTTGCGTCTCTGATTGTTCATACATCCACATAATAGCTTCACAATTTTCACACTCATTGTTTGGCTCTCCTATATTTAGAATCTCAGAAGTCTGACCTGCAAGCATGGAGACTTTTTATACTATACATGCACTATGTAGTTAAAAAATTTATAGCACCATTCACAAAAAATTTCTTGGTATTTATATCATTTTGAGATAATAATTTCAAATACGTACTGAACAATTGTTTTTTTTTGTTAATGAGGATACGCATCCTTGTAGACTCGCACTTGTTACCTAGTACAATACCAAAAAAAAATCAAATTACTAAAAAGGCCACTCAAAATCAATTATGAAATATTTGTAGAAATAGTAAACTGTTTTCATGTGTTTTTTTTATAGGCAATGAGAATTCATTGTTACTCATCAAATATGTATGCACGTTGTGTAAAAATGAATATAAACTCAAGTGGTGAATGTTTTCTTTGATTGGCCTGGAAATTGTTGTTGCAGTTGTGATATTCAAATATGGGATTACACACATTTAGGCCATCATTATCTTCGGTTCCAACTGCAATTGCATAATTAGATTTCATTTGCATACATTTTAATTTATGTATTATTCTACATGAGTAATATATGACAGATTTATTATGTTAATATCACAATATGCTAACCATTATCACATGCTTGGTGAGTTGAAGTATCTGTCGGAACCACATGGAGAATAGTTTGAGGTTCCTTGTGGAAATTGTTTCTCTCATTAAATGTAGAATTCAAATTCAAATATATATCATGAGGTGTCAAATCTATTGCATATGAAAAATAGTAATCGATTTTAGAGACATTATGACAAATTCATAACTTACATTTATGTCTAAAAATATTGTTACTTTCATAGCGTGGGTTTGTTGTTACGTTAAACTACGAGGTGGAGGACTTGTATCTATGAAAATTGGATGCCAAATTCGTTCAATATTAATCAACTCGGGATCGGTTTACTGGTATATCGTGAGAGTATGATATATGTTTTTTAGAGGTCACCAATCAATTCTATCTATTTGTAATTGCATAATTATATTTCTTTAGCATACATACTAATTTATGTATTCTGTTATAGGTCTAATACAACAACAATTTATTGTGTTAATATCAAAATATGCTCACCGTTATCACGTGTCTGTTGTGGTGGAGTATCTGCCAGAACCACATTGAAAAAAGATTGCATTTCCTTTTGGAATTTATTTTTCTCACTGAATGTCAAGTGAACATTCACAGGTATTGCATGAAGTATTATGGTAGTTGTGCTGTTAAACTTTGGGGTGAAGCACTCGTATCAACGAAAATTGGATGCCAAGTTTGTTCAGAACTAATCAAGTCCCCAGTTAAGCATTCAGATATTTAGTCATGTTTCTCATAGTTTAAAAAAACCACATGATAACTTCTTTCTCCATTTTCTCAGAAAAATTATGAGGTTTTATTTAATTATTTATTTTTGTTTCAGCAAGCACGCCATTCTCAACTACTTCAGAACACTTGGGGGCTTTATAAGATCAAAAGAGTACAGAAATGAGGTAATTCATGTGTCTTAAAAATTCTGATTTTGGTTTTTCTTTATGTCCATTCACCCATTGTTTACGCTTATGTTTTTTCCTTACCCTTTTGAAAGACTAATAGGATTCTAAAGTTACAAAAAATTGGGTTATGTTATTTCCTAGTCCCTAACAATTCCATTTTATCTCCGAGTACTGTAAAACAATTGTTTTCTTTTTTTAGGATCCAAATCTTGTGCATCTATATTTTATACCTTGAATACTTGTTTAGAACTCACCATCTCTTATTTTCCATTATTGTACTTCTGGGTGCAACAATGACTTCTATTATATGATATAAACATGCAAGAATTGTGTGCTATCTTTGTAAATGCTGTTATATAAGTTGGCAGTTATACTATATGTATTTATTTTCATTATTATTTTCCCTCTATTTTCATAAGTACTAAACTTTTTAGGCTACATACTTATCCATAACTATAATTTATTTTACTGGTGCTACATGCTCGGGAATCTATGCCCAATAGTTAATGTTTATTCTAATGTGATACTTTGTTGGTGTAGCAGGGGCATGGTAAGATGGGTTGAAATGAATCTAGGTGAAATTGAAGCTAATAAACCTATGAGGCAGAAAATAACAGAACCAAAGACTCCGTATCACCCCATGATCCTTGTCAACTCTGTCCATGTTTATCGGGATCCTAAATAAATAATATGCACATATGGTTAGGTTTTTATTTATTTCATGCAATTATATTTTTAATTTAATCCCCCTCTCCCCACCTATCCTTCTTTCATTTTCATCTGTTTTGTAGTCTTTCTATTTTATGCTTTTGTATGGATTCATTTTCAGCCAATCCCTTTTTGAGGATAAAGCACAATGTTGAGGTTTGATGTTTGTTTTCAATGACGAATCTTAGAGAGTAGTTTAAATATGTCGCAGTTAGTCATTTTTGGATCAACGTGTAGTAGATTCTTGGCCCTCCCACTTCATTCTTATTGAACTAATGGAAGCATTATTTCATTAGAGAGCTTGTGGGTTTCAATAATGTCCATTGTCTTGTGGGGTCAAACAGATAAATTTAACTGGTAGGAAAAGTTATACTAATATTAGAATACAATTAAACATGTCGACAAGTTTGTTTTTGCAATCTCTTGATACATAGAATACCTTGATTTGGTCTTGAGGCATTTTATTTCCCCCTTGAAGTGTGAATTCTTTGAATCTTCTTCGTTCATTTTAGCAATCCCTTTTGCTTCTCAATGCAAAAGTAGAAAGGGGAAGAGGGATTTCTTGTGGAAATTACATGATAGCATACTTATCACTTATACATGTTGGCATGTTATTTAAAACTGATTTAACCATATTAGTATTAGGGCACTTTTGATGCTTACTAACATGCTAACATGGAAAAATGATAATTATGAAAAATCATAACTTACATGTATGACTAACAAATATTATTACCTTGACAATGTGGTAGTTGTGCTGTTAAACTTTGGGACGGAGCATTCGTGTCAACGAAAATTAGATGCCAAGTACGTTCAGAACTAACCAAGTCACGTCCTCGAGAGGTACATCATAGAGCATGATATCTGTTTAATTATAGGTTACCAATCACTCAATTGATAATTTTAGAAAAATATATTACCTATACATATATAACTTAAAAAGGAATTTTTTATACTAACATTTACATTATAGCATACTTATCATTTATACATGTTGGCATGTTATTTAAAATTGATTTAACCATATTAGCATTAGGGCACTTTTGAAGCTTACTAACATGCTAACATGAAAAAATGATAATTATGACAAAATCATAAATTGCATGTATGACTAACAAATATTCTTACCTTGACAATGTGGTAGTTGTGCTGTTAAATTTTGGGACGGAGCATTCGTATCAACAAAAACTGGATGACAAGTACATTCAGAACTAATCAAGTCAGGGTCGGCCTCGAGAGGTACATTATGCATGATATCTGTTTAATTATAGGTTACCAATCACTCAATTGATAATTTTAGAAAAACATATTACCTATACATACATAACTTAAAAAGGAATTTTTTATACTAACATTTACGTTTTGCAGTCCACAACGGTTCAAATTGCGCATTCGGTCTAACCTTAGACATGGAGGCTATGATGTTATGTGTTTAGCTCAACTTGCATTTAGTTCAATTTGAGGTTGCTACAAGTTTGCAGTGTTTTTTGTTAGTACCTATATATACATGCTGCTATTTGGAAGAGAAAAGAAAAAGAAAAAACAATGGATTGGAAAAGGCAGCTGAATTAATGGATTGCAGTTGTGAAGATGAAAGAAAAAGAAAAATTATTGGATTGGAAGAGGCAGCTAAATTAATGGTTTTCTGTTATGTATTAATGGTTAATTGATTTCAAATTAATCTGAAATTATTTTCTGTATTAATGGTTTTATTAATATCAATTGTATATGGGATTTCAATTGATTAAAATTGGGCGTGTTAATTAATTAATTGAGTTAAGACCCAACTTATTATTAAATGAAATTGAATTTCCTCTATTTATTATTTTGAAATAGTAAGGGTTGATTTGATTAATGTGGTTAGTTATGGGTAAAATACGCAAATATTTCAAATAAGCAAGTGGTTATAAAATATTTTTTGTTTTTATCGGAGAATATTCGTTTGGTCGTGGAATATTCTTACTGTCGGAGAATATTCGTACGACGGCGCAGCCTTGTGTGGGCCCCATAACAGAAAAGCGATTGGATGAAGAAAACGACAAATATAAGTTGTTTATAAATAACGGCGTAGTTGTTACCGTTAATACTGTTAAAATACTCGGTGGTTAAAACACAGTAGCACACGGTATTGCACCAATTATTGATTCTTACGTAAGAAGGCACTACTCAATAATTGTTACAATAATTACTGTTCAGTATTTTATTTTATTGATTCAATAATTGCTACGTTGATATTTTATATTATTGTTGTTTCAATAATTGTCACTACACAAAGATTTTCATTATCGATCAATAATTCATATTATTTGAATAATATTATTAGATAACATTATTGGCAATGTCTAGAAAGTTCTGCCTAAGGAGAGGTTTGGTCACCTAATCATGCGCCAAGAAGGAGAAATCCTTATCGAAAGCCCTCTTTCCTGGAATAACTACCGTCACAAGATTGTGATTCTCGTAATATTATTTGTGAATAATTAATTATTGATTTATATGATAAGGAAAATATTCATTTTATGTGGATATAGATGGAGAAAATTTTTAATGTGACAATTGTTGAAAATTGATATTTTATCTTTTTTTCGATAAAATAATTTATTTAAATATATTATTATATTTTAATAATATAATAATGGTGATATTTTTACAATGAATGTGGGATATATGAATAAATGAGGAGGAAGAGTATTTTTGTTGCAATAAATATTTAAAACATGTTTTTCATGTTTGTGGACCCCATTTTTTGATCTAAATTTGATTATACTTGTAAAATCGCCTGCTTGTGGATTTTTACCAATTTCTGCTTGAATTTGGAAAAACTTTCTTTCAAAGTTGTAGAGAATGGAATTTCCTATGGAAAGGACATGAGGTTTGAATTTTTCTCGATAAAAGGGCTATTTATTATGAATTATTGAAGTTCAAGTTCAAATAATTGATTTTTGAAAGTTTTAATTATTTTTTAATAAGAAAACGCTTTTTTAATATTTTGTGAGGTGGGCTACTTGTGTAATGATGTTTTAGCAAAATAAAGTGTATAGGGAAATTTAAAAAAATATATTAATATTTTATTAAATTTTTCGCTTTGGTGTTCTAAGCATTTTCCTATAAATAGGTGCTTAGGTTAGAATTGAAAATCACACCGTAAAATCAAGTTTTTCTCTCTATATTATCGAGTTTATTCTTGTGAGTATTTTGATACTTTGAGTGTTGCTATATTTGCAAGTTCCTTCAAAGACTATATCCGATATTCCAAATGTAAGTACTATTCTTTTCGAGGTAAGTGGATGTTATTTTTTTTAAAAATGATATTATTTCTTCTAATATCATTATGCCGGGAATATTGGTAAGATTTTTCTTGTGAAAATTTTGTCTTTTAGTGTCTGGGTTACTATTCACGATAAGGCACTATTCACGATATATACACTATTCATGAATATACGACACTATTCACAAAAAATTAAATTTTCATTTTTTTGTCCAAAATATCTATTATGGATACTAGCTTTGATTGTATCCATGTTTTGATCATTCTTGAATTTTACTTCACTATGATTATTTATGAAGTATTTTTGAACTCTGGATTGTTTAAAGTATTTAATCCTTAATATTTGTTCTTTTGTTTCATCGGATTCGCTTTTCTTAAAATATTTTTCATCATCCTCACCCTAAATGATGATATTATGAATATCTTTGGCCTCAGAAAGGCAAAAGATTAATGATTTTTCGATGAATATCTTTTGGCCCAGTAGTGCAAAAAAGATGAAATGTGTGTTGAGATGAACATGACTAATCGATGAATATCTTTGGCCTCAGTAGTAAAAGATGAATATTTGATTCAAGATGAATATTGATTGATGTTACAGGATAAAATAATGATGATGGACTTTTAAATTCATAGATTATAGTAGATTTCATTCTCTACGTAACTCATCTATGAATTATTATTTTCACCGTAATATTGATCTCAAATTTGTTGTCTATTGTATTTTATCGATTTTTTCCTCGCTGAAGACTAACGATAATTTGTTCTATATTATCTTAGTCATAATATTCTTTATCGGGCTAGTTGAGCTCACCCTTTTCCTTTTTGTTCCATTTTTCTTCTCTCAAGAGGCGCAGAATGTAATGTAGTTCTAGTTTCTGGGTGTGGAATGATGGTTCTAGAAAGTTGTTTTAGTAGTCCTCACCATTTTTGTAAAATAATGTACCAATAATTGTAATGAGGACTTATTTGGGTGTGAATATTGTCTAGATGGCAATATTTGTATTTAAACTCACAGCTTTTATGTCAGTATTAATAAAGTTGTAGTTGTTTCAGTACCATGTTATCGATTTACTCAAAATGGGTGATGTATACCTATTTTGGGGGCGCCACAGCTTGGTATCGTAGCTTAGGATATGATCTCTCAATGAGATCGGGAATAGAACCAGAGAGGGGAGACGAGTAAAACCTTCGCTAGTGTGTCTTACCTAAGCTTATTTGTTGGTTGGTCAAGATATATAGGATATTATGTGATATGTTGATTTCTTTAATTAACCCTTGTTTTATGGCAAGATTTGAGAATGTCGATCGAGAATGTTAACAAGTGGAGTAAATGAGACCGTGGAGACACCTTTTACTCACCAACGAGGAGAACGTGCAAACAGTCGGCAATGTTCCTCCTGTGAACAACACCACTGAGCAGATGATGAACGACGAGATGTTTAGAAGCTTTTTGCAGTTCATGCAAAATCAGACAAGGGAGACTCGTGCACAAAATACCGGTGGAAATGATAACAACGCACGGTTTGTCACAACCAAGCAGTTCAAAGAGTTGGGACCACCAGAATTCTGGGGAAAGCCAGATCCGATTAAGGCAGAAACGTGGGTCAAACAAATCACCAAGATATTCGATGTCTTGGGATGCACGGAGGAATGTAGGTTCCATTCGCCACCTTTATGTTTCAGAATGAGGCAGACATCATCGTGGAATTCGTGAAGCGCACTCCATCCAAACCAAGACTCAAAGATGTCTTGGGAGACGTTTCAGAATCGTTTCAATGACAAGTACTTTCCCGAAAGTATTCGGCTATATGAAGGAAGTAGAGTTTATTAGATTGGAACAAAAAATAACATGACGGTGTCCCAAAGACGAGGCAAAGTTTGCAGAGTTATCCAGTGTTTGCAGACCTCATTTGGTGGAGAATGAGGAACGATGACGCGGATGTTTCGAGAGGTTTGAAACCCAAGATACGCCAATATCTCATTTCTCATAAATTTTTTCTCTATTCAGATGTTGTCAACAAGGCTCAATTATTAGAGCGAGATAACGAGTACGCTCAACCGAGGGACCACAACCAGATCATATTCCGAGGATGTGTAGCCATCGTAACAACGATAACCAAATGGAGAAAGAAAAATACGGATAAAATGCAGAACCACTCCTGGGTGGTAATCATGGCCATGAGAATAAAAGAAGCGAGTGGGAGGAGATTTTAAAAGAGGAGATTCAACAATGACCATGTGAAGACGCCAAAGACCAAAGAAAGAATCGGTTCTAAGGAGGAGAACCACCACCGGTCAGATGCTATAAATGCGGAAAGAGGGACATATCACCCAAACCGCCCACAACAGCTCAAGGTATGCTATAATTGTGGAAAAGAAGGACATATCGCTTCGAGATTGTACTAAGAGTAAAACCAAGTCCAATGGGGATGGTGACTCAAAAGGTCGCCCGTAAAAGTCAAAGTCAACGGTTCTCTGGAAGAGCGTTTGTCGTGGATCGTCAAAATGCGAGGAACCCAAACGAGGTGATCACTGTAAGTTAATCATAAATTTTATGTAAGTTTATACCTTACTAGATACCCGGTATACCCATTCATTTATCTCTCCCGCTTGTGCTCAACGCTTAAACTTAACTCCGGAGAAATTAGACTTTGATTTATCTCGTGGAGACTCCGTTAGAGAAACTTTCATCACATCCAATCGTTTATAAATCTTGTTTGATCCAAGTTGGCACCATCACATTACCGTTGATTTTATCTCTTTAAAGATACTTGCTTTTGATGTGATTTTAGGATTGATTGGTTAACTACTCATCATGCCAAAATTGATTATTTTCGTAAGGTTGTTAGTTTTCATATTCCTAACCAACCCGTTGTATTTAATTCAAGCAACTAAACCACTAAAATCAATCATCGTCATATCAAGTCATAAAGCTATTCGCTTATTGAAAAATGGATGTCAAGCTTTTTTAGCCCATGTTATGGATTTGAATAAAGACACGCCGATTTGAATAATATTCTGTTGTTAGTAAATTTCCGACGATTTTTCAAGAACTTCCTGGCCTACCCCCGTAACGTGAAGTTGAATTCTTTATTGATCTTGAACCCGGTACAAAGCCCATTTCTAAAACCCCATATCGAATGGCTCCTATTGAACTTCGTGGAGTTAAAGGTCCAACTACGTGAGTTGTTGGACATCGGCTTTCATTTGTCCTAGTACATCTCCTTGGGGTGCTCCTATTTTATTTGTAAAGAAGAAAGATGGGAGTATGCGATTTTGTATCGACTATCTGGAATTGAACCATGTCACCATCAAGAATAGGTATCCGCTACCTCGTGATTGATGACCCGTTTGACCAGCTTGCAAGGAGCACAATTTTTTCAAAGATCGATCTTCGTTCTCGATATCATCACCAAGATTAGAATCGAGGATATTCCAAAGACCGCCTTCGTAACTCTAAGACGGGCATTATGAATTCTTAGTCATGTCTTTTGATCGACTAATGCTCCCGCGCTTTCATGGATATGATGAACCGGATATTCAAGGAATATTTGGATCGGTTTCTGTTGTTGTCTTTATTGATGACATCCTCATATATTCCAAAAGCCATGAAGATCATGAGCACCATTTGAAGTCGGTACTCCAAAGGCTTCGGAAAACAAGCTATATGCCAAGTTGAAGAAATGCGAAGTTCGCTTCGAGGAAGTAGCATTCCTTGGGCACGTGGTGTCAAAACATGGAGTATTTGTCGACCCGATGAAGATTCAAGCAATACAAAGTTGGGAGCAACCAAAGACGATGGGATCAAGCACGTAGCTTTTCGGGCCTAATGGTTATTATCTGAGATTCGTGGAAGGATTTTTCTAATCGCTACCCCGTTAACTCAACCGACTTAGAAAGATACAAAATTCAGATGGAGCGAGGAATGCGAAAAGAGTTTCCAAGAGCTTAAGAGGAGACTCATTTTGGCACTGCTCGACAATACCATCCGGGTTCGGATGGATTTGTTATCTACAACGATGCTTCGTGCAAAGGGTTAGGATGTGTTCTCATGCAACATGGGAAAGTCATAGCCTATGCCTCATGACAACTTAAAGAATATGAGAGGAATTATCCTACTCATGATCTAGAGTTGGCAAAGCAAATGCTTTGCTGCGCTAAAGATCCGGAGGCACTATCTATATGGAGAGAAAGTGGAGATATATTCGCACCATAAAAGCCTCAAATATTTTTTCACCCAAAAGGAACTCAACATGCGGCAACGACGCTGGCTCGAGCTATTGAAAGATTATGACCACACTATTCAATACCATCCCGAAAAGCGAACGTGGTAGCCGACGAGCTGAAAGTAGAAGATCATATGCGGAACAAGTGCGATGTTGTCAACACAAAGGCCCATTTTGTGTGATTTACAAAAGATGAAGATAGAATTCAAGACCGGGGACCCATGTGATGATGTCAGATATACGACAGAGCCAACTTTAATAGAAAAAGTTAAAGTTGCTCAAGCCAATCAATCTTTGAGTCGATGCGTATGAAGAAGAAAGTACAAGAAGGTGCTATTCCTAAGCGAGAATCGATGAAGAAGGAATACTTTGAGTCCACCTGCACTTTGTGTTCCTAACGACTCGATTTGAAATATAAGATCATGACGGAGGCACATAATACACCGCTTGTAATCCATCTCGAAGTACCAAATGTATCGTGATCTTCACATACATTTTGGTGGAACAATATGAAGAGAGAGATTGCAAAGTTTATCTCGAGGTGTTTAACTTGTCAACGGTAAAGGCTTTGAGCATCAAGTACCTAAGGGTCCATTGCAACCACTTGAGATTTCAAATGGAAGTGGGAACACATTACCATGGATTTCAAGTTATGGGTCTTCCCACTATTTCTCAAGGTATAAATGCTATTTGGGTTATTGTTGATAGATTAACCAAGTCCGCTTCATTTCTTGCCGATACGGAGACTTATTCCTTGAACGCCTTGCTCAGTATGTATGTAAATGAGATTGTGAGATTTCATGGCATGCCAAGATCCATAGTTTTGGATCGTGACCCAAGATTCACTTCATGATTTTGGGTTAGCTTGCAAAAAGCTATGGGCACGGATTTATTTATTCAATTAAGCATACCATCCTCAAACGGACGGACAATCGAGAGGACTATTCAAACTCTTGAAGATCTATTAAGACTCGTGGTCCTAGACTTCAAAGGAGTTGGGATAAGTATTTACCATTGGTGGAATTCTCCACAACAACAGCTTATCAGCAAGTATAGGGGTAGCTCCATTCAAGCATCAGTATGGAAGAAAGTGTCGCTCTCAAAGATATGTTGGGATGAGGTGGGTGAAACAACATTGTTGGGACCAGAGTTGGTACATATTACTATAGAAAAGATCCAAATGATTCAACAACGTATACAAATGGCACAAGATCGACAAAAGAGTTATGCCGATCTTCATCGAAAGAACATGGAATTTAGTATTAGGGATCATGTATTGTTGCGTGTTGCCCCATGGAAGGGAGTTACAAGATTTGGGAAAAGAGGAAAGCTCAATCCACGATTTATTGGTCCATTTTGATTCTCGACCGAGTAGGAAATGTAGCCTATAGACTCGCATTACCTCCAAGTATGTCTCGTGTTCATAATGTTTTTCATATATCCGTAGGCTTCGTAAATATGTGAAAGACCCAACCACGTTATTGAGTTAGAACCCGACGAGATAGCCAAGACTTAACGTTGCGAGGAGGTACCGCCAAGATCTTGGATAGAAAGAGCATGTCCCACGCACAAAGGTCATACCACAAGTCAAAGTTTTGTGGAAGAACCATGCTATAGAGGAAATGACATGGGAGTTGAAAACAGAAATGAAAGCGAGGTATCCTTACCTTTTCAAAATATCAGGTATGTACATCAATTTCGAGGATGAAATTTTATAAGGAGGGGAGGTTGTAAAACCCCAACTTATTATTAAATGAAATTAAATTTCCTCTATTTATTATTTTGAAATAGTAAGGGTTGATTTGATTAATGTGATTAGTTATGGGTAAAATGCGAAATATTTCAAATAAGCAAGTGGTTATAAAATATTCTTTGGTTGTCGGGGAATATTCGTTTGGTCGTGGAATATTCTTACTGACGGGGAATATTCGTACAACGACGCAGCCTTGTGTGGGCCCCATAACGAAAAAGCGATTGGATGAAAGAAAACGACAAGTATAAGTTGTTTATAAATAACTACAGTAGTTGTTATCAAGTATCATCGTTGAAATACTTGTGGTTAAAAACAAGTAGAAGACACCAGTATTGCACCAATTATTGATTCTTACATAAGAAGGCACTACTCAATAATTGTTACAAAGTAATTATCGCTCAATATTTTATTTTATTGATTCAATAATTGCTACGTTGATATTTTATATTGTTGTTGTTTCAATAATTGTCACTACACAGTATTTTCATTATCAGATCAATAATTCATATTATTTGAATAATATTATTAGATAACATTATTGGCAATGTCTAGAAAGTTCTGTCTAAGGAGAGGTTTGGTCACCTAATTGCGCGCCAGTAAGGAGAAATCCTTATTGGAAAGTCCCCTCTTTCCTAGGAACAGCCTGGTTGCCAGTATTGTGATTCTGTAATATTATTTGTGAATAATTAATTATTAATTTATATGATAAGAAAAATATTCATTTTATGTGGATCTATGGAGAAAATTTTTAATGTGACAATTGTTGAAAATTGATATTTTATCTTTTTCGATAAAATAATTTATTTAAATATATTATTATATTTTAATAATATAATAATGGTGATATTTTTACAATGAATGTGGGATATATGAATAAATGAGGAGGAAGAGTATTTTTGTTGCAATAAATATTTAAAACATGTTTTTCATGTTTGTGGGACCCATTTCTCGACCAAATTTGATTATAGCTTGTAAAATCGCCTGCTTGTGGATTTCGGTCAATTTCTGTTTGGAATTTTGAAAAACTTTCTTCTGTAAAGTTGTAGAGAATGGAATTTCCTATGGAAAGGACATGAGGTTTGAATTTTTCTGATAAAAGAGCTATTTATTATGAATTATTGAAGCTTCGAAGTTCTGAAATAATTGATTTTTGAAAGTTTTAATTATTTTTAATAAGAAAAACGCTTTTTGTAAGTTTTGTGAGGTGGGCTACTTGGTGGCTGATGTTTTGGCAAAATAAGGGTGCGTAGGAAATTTAAAAAAAATATATTAATATTTTATTAAATTTTCTGCTTTGGTGTTCTAAGCATTTTCCTATAAATAGGGTGCTTAGGTTAGAATTGAAAATCACATTAAACTCAAGTTTTCTTTCTATATTATCGAGCGTATTCTTGTGAGTATTTTGATACTTTGAGTGTTGTTATACGGTGCAAGTTCCTTCAGCGTTATATCTGATATTCCAGCCAGAAGTACTATTCTTTTCGAGGTAAGGGATGTTATTTTTTTTTTTTAAAAATGATATTATTTCTTCTAATATCATTATGCCGGAATATTTGTAAGATTTTTCTTGTGAAATTCTTGTCTTTTAGTGTGACGCCCCCAAAATAGGTATACATCACCCATCTTGGGTCGCCAGATACATGGTACTAAATATACAAATACAACTTAATAATACAACTCGTCGGTAAAATATATTACATAACATATGTTGTGAGTTTTAATACAATATTGTCTCGTAGATGATCCAACTCAAATTGTTACAATGCCATATAAAATACAACACAAATATTTTAAGACCCCCCAAAGAAGAACGAGAAGATTACTATCATATTCATTCTAATGAGGTGCACTTTTGACGCTTTTTAAAGCTCAAGTTCTCATCACCCTATTGTTGTTCGCCAAAATCAATTATTAAGTGACGATAAAATACGATACACACATCTTAGGTCCTCAATACAATTATCTGCTGCATGTCATGCCGCTTTTATAATGTATTGAGAAACTTGACGATCTCCGGACCATCACACTATTTTTCGTTATCCTCGTCAATTCCGTACCTATACACTTATTATTACCGAAAGGAATTGTGAAGCAAAAGAGTGAGCACAACTAGCCCAAGAAAGAATATCATGACTAAAGATAATTTAAATATAAATAGCTTTTTGTCAATAATAAATCGAGATATTTAGAACATATGGTAGATGATAAAACTTTTCATCCATAGTCATAAATGAACGAAAGCAATCCATTATCAGAGTTAAATAGACCATCGTGTCTATTATCTTCTCCATGTTAAAAGTCCACCAATAATGTTTTATCCTCTGTAACATCAATCAACAATTCCTCGCCCACAATTATATGAATAACTCATAATCCTAATTGTGATTTTAAATTTTTTTCAAGCACCAGTGACTAAGATAATTTTCATCACCTATCTTCACCTGAAACATCAAAAATCATGGTTATACCAAATCATAATTCCTACTCATAATCATACTCACAAATTCATCTTTGCACTACGGTCAAAGATATACAAATCAGTATAACCAATAACAAACAATTCATCTTGCACTAAGTGCCAATGATATATAAATCAGTAAAATCAATAATCAATACCCATCTTTGCACTACAAGGCCAAAGATATACAATTGTAAAACCAATAATGCTGAGACTCAACTTAATAAATAAACCACATCATCGAATCATCCCTGCATTACGGCCAAGGATATTCATTAAATCACATCCATGAATTAATATTTCATTGCTGAGACTCAACTCAATAATCAATCCACATCATCGAATCATCCCTGCACTACAGGACAAGGATATTCGTTAATATCATGACCACAAATTATCTATGCACAATGGGCCAAAGATAATCGTGTTTTCATCAATGGTCCTGATCATTCCATAAAACAATTCATCTTTGCACTCTTGGCCGAAGAGAATCCATAGCCATAATCATACCAAAAACTGTTCATCAATGCACTACGGGCCAATGAGAACTTTTTCCACATCATTTGTAACATTACAGTCATGATTATACCGAATAATCCCTGGTCAGAATCATACCAAGTCCATCTATGCACTACAGGCCACATATGACTTTCAACATAATATAATCATGAGAATGATGACAATGATATAAATATTAATCAAACGAAAACAAGGATAAATATTAAAGACTTTAAATTTATCCAAATATTATCAATCACTTAATAAACTCGTAATCAAATATTATTAATATTATAAAAATATTTTAGTTACTTCTTAAACTTATAAACAATTTATTTCAATTATTTTTACTTTACCAAATAATGCATTTAATCATTCAAAAATGCCATACTCATAAGATTTCATCACCAATGATTAAATTCCTCATCAAAAATCTGCATATACCTTATATAGGATTTCCAAGCCATAAAATTCTATTTTCCAACTACGTTACTTCACATAACATATTTAACTCATATGTTCGTAACTAAACCATTTTTATGAAAAATATCAAATCAGTCCAAAAAATATTTCTGTTCTGAGATTTAGTAGAATATAGTCCCATAATGAACATATATTTTTTCTAATTTTTAAAATTCATTTACTATTTTTCAAAAATCAATTTCTAATTAATTCCTTAAGAAATTAGCTACCTCAAGTTTAACTCCAGAAATTCCCAAATCTTGGAAGGATCTTACATATGTTAACGTGAGATTCCAGTTTAAATTTCATGGTCATCGGAGTTATAGAACTCCGGTTATAGCGTTTTCGTCATTTTAAAAACCTAAATATTGAAATGGTCATAACTTGCTCATTTTAAGTCGGAATGAGCTCATTTTTGGACAGGAGGTACCTTATACTATATACTTTCATGTCCCAAAAGGCAGGAATTTTTCTCACAAATTAAGTGGCCGAAACAGCCCTTTTAAAAATCTGGACAGTAGCATTTTGGTAATTTCCAGCTTTTGACTCCTTTGCTAAAATCACCCACACCTAAAATCTACAACACCTTTTCCAAAGTGATTCCACTTGGAGATGCTACAAAACTCATAGATCTAACTCTAGAACTTGACCACACTAAAAAATTCAAAATATAATAGGAGATATGGTCAATTGAATTTCATGTTCCATTATCACTAAAATCTGATTTTCAACCCTTTGTGATTTCTAAGAAACTTTCATGTTTTCACATAATAACCAACATAACTAATCATAACACTTACTAATACTTCATATAACCATAATTTTCATCAGTCCAATGCTTTTATTATGACTCTCATCATAATCAACGTAATTAGATCATTTCCACAATTTAATAAGGAATGAATATAAAGGATCATTCACCATGCATGTGATAATCCACATAGATAAAAGTTATTCCAATGTAATAATAAAGAATGGAATAATGTAATGATTCACCATGCATGTGATAGAGACCAAATACAAACAAAAGTTATTCCCAATAGAATAATAAATAATAGAACCAGTCCCACAGAAACGCAGATATGACAGGATATTCTGCAGGTAATAATAAATGCGAATAATAAATAATGGAACCAGTCCCCAGAAATGCACAGATAAGGATATTCCAATGTAATAGTAAAGAATGAAATAATAGAAGAATTTCACCATGAAGAATGAAATAAGGTTTCACCACGTAGATAGATGCAAAGTTATTCCAACATAATAATAAGGAATGGAATAACAGAAGAAGATCACCATGTATGCGGTACTTTGTATAAATAGGTTATTCCAACATAATAATAAAGAATGGAATAACAAAAGTTCTCTTCATGAATACGAAAGAAATAATACCCCTTACGAGTACAACAAATAATATCCCTTACCTTTGAAAGAAGAGTATATTCGAACCGGTAGGCGAGGATATACTCGAAGAAAAACTTGCACTACACTCAAAGCTTCCTTAAACTCTAAAGAAATACACCAAGATTATAGAAGAAGAACTCTCTATAGTTTTCTATCTAGAGTTTCAGTTTGAATTCATAAGAAATAATGAAGGAATGAGCTTCTATTTATAGAAGAATGGACCTGAATAAGAACTAAGCCATGAATGGTCTAAATTGATTTTTTAAAAGCAGACGGTCAGATTGGTTTACAATAAAATATAATATATTCTATTTATAATCTAATAAAACTAATAACTTTATAAAAGTATTCTGTTTTATATAAAAAGATTTTACTTGAAAACAGTATGCAAGCACTATGCAAACACTATGCATAATAAAATATAATATATTCTAATTATTGTCTAATAAAACAGATAACTTTATAAAAGTATTCTGTTTTATATAAAAAGATTTTACTATTAGCCTAATAAAACGATTAACTTAATAAAAGTATTCTGTTTTATATAAAAGTATTTCTGTTTTATTACATTAATAATACTAATAAAACAAAACTTCATTATCACTTACTTTGAAAAATTTTCAAATGTCACCCTTAACTTTAAACTTTTATCAATTTAACTATTCACTAAAATAAAAAAATTGAATACTTTTATTTCATAAAATTCGGGGTCTCACATTTAGTGTCGGGGTTACTATTCACGTATACAGCACTATTTACGTATACAATACTATTCATCAATACGACACTATTCATAAAAAAATTAATTTTTTTGTTTTTTGTCCAAAATATCTATTATGGATACTAGCTTAGATTGTATCCATGTTTTGATCATTCCTGAATTTTACTTCACTAAGATTATTAATGAAGTATTTTTGAACTCGGATTGTTTAAAGTACGTAACCCTTAATATTTGTTCTTTTGTTTCACCTGGATTCGCTTTTCTTTAAAATATTTTCATCATCCTCACCCTAAATAATGATATTATTGAATATCTTTGGCCCAGTAGTGCAAAGATTAATGATTTTTTCGATGAATATCTTTGGCCCGTAGTGCAAAGATGAATTGTGTTGAGATGAACATGACCAATCGATGAATATCTTTGGCCCTGTAGTGCAAAGATGAATATTTTATTCAAGATGAATATTGATTGATGTTACAGGGATAAAATAATGATGATGGACTTTTAAATTCATAGATTATAGTAGATTTCATTGTCTACGTAACTCATCTATGAATTATTATTTCCACTGCGAATATTGATATGAATTTTGTTGTCTATTCTATTTTATCAGATTTTCCCCTGTTGAAGACTAACGATAATTTGTTCTATATTATCTTAGTCATAATATTCTTTACTGGGCTAGTTGAGCTCACCCTTTTCCTTTTTGTTCCATTTTTCTTCTCAAGAGGCGAGAATGTAGCGAGTTCTAGTCGGTGTGTGGAATGATGGTTCTAGAGGGTTGTTTTAGTAGTCCTCACCATTTTTGTAAAATAATGTACCAATATTTGTAATGAGGACTTATTTGGGTGTGAATATTGTCTAAATGGCAATATTTGTATTTAAACTCATAGTTTTTATGTTGTATTAATAAAGTTATAGTTGTTTCTGTACCATGTTATTGACGACTCAAAATAGGTGATGTATACCTATTTTGGGGGCGTCACACAATATCCTAGAGCCTTGATTGAGAAATAATTAAAGCTAGGATCTTACATTTTTTGCCTAATGACTCGATCAATTCTTCAAGCCTTCATGTCTTCAATTATTTAATAAATTAACGCTTTAAGAATTCTTTTAATATCCTGTAAATGCATGTGTAAACATTTTAGTATAATAAGAAAGTCATCATAAAAAACCTAATGTTGAAATATGACCAAGTCAACTAGTCATAATACGACCCTAAATTGGTTTACTTTTTTATTTTAAATTATATTCTTTATAATCACCATGAGGTTCATCTTTTAGAAATCGAATCAACGTAAAACAAACATAACATGGCATTACTTGTTCTAAAATAAAGATGTTGCATACTCGATCAGTAGGTTGCCTTAAGCCTAGCCTAGCCCAAATTTTACCACTTTCAAAGATAGTTGTTTGCAATACTCAAGAATTTCATAAATAATATTAATACTGGAAATAAAAATGTTTGAATATTTATTTCAAGTACATATATCTTGTTGTGTGACATAAAGGGTGTCAATTCAATTAAATTAAAGTAAGTATACGATATTTGAGAAATGTGGTAAAAATAATGATGAGCTTAATTAAGCTTATGTGTTATGCCTAGTGTGGCACAATGAAGGAATAAATAATTTCTTAATTAAATTAATATGGAAATGATTAAATAATGTGATGGAATAATGAGAAGTTATTATCATCATTATTATAATTATTGTTATTATTTAACTTTTTTATTTGTTATGAGTAATGCTATTTGTTATGTGAACATATAAATAAATTTGCATCATGTATAAAATATAAAAGGTGATATTAAGAATAATATTATAATATGAGAATACTTATTATCTGAGACTATATTGTGAAAATAAGTTTGAGTTATGTAATTCTACTAAGCCTGAATAAATGAACCTTGTGTGGCATAATAATTAATGTTGGACCAACTGAAGGTTAATTAGAATTATGGAAGAGAATTAATTGATAATAATTATCATTATGATATTTGGGTATAATTAGAATAATAAGTTTTATGGAAAATAATGAGTTGTTAGTATCAGACTAAATTATATTTTAACCCAATTCAAATATTATTTGGACTAACCCAATGTACATGGATTATATTATTATATGTATTCATATATGTGCCCATAACTAAACATAGGTAATAACATTAAGTAATTAAATTTGACCTTGTGAGCCCAAAAAGGAACCTCCATTAGAAGCGTTGAGATCCAAATTGATATTGCAGTCACTTAAAATACTTTCCAATATTCTTAGTGTGATAATCCAAAATTTCAGAAATGATTAAAATAAGAATTGATAAATAAAATTCTTATTATAGGATATGTCGGGTTAAAATATGAATGTATATATATATATATATGTTATATAATTTGGAATTTGGAATTATGTGGGAAGAAATTATATGAGATTTTATAGTTAATTAAACTATTAAAGAAAGAAGAGTTTGAACTTGAAGTTTAATCTCTAAATTATTGAAGAATGTAGTCATTGGAGATTTATTTTTGTTAGTATAATGAGATAGCATGTATGGAGCATGTTAAAGGATTTACGAGTTAAGTTCATTTCATTTTAAGCATAACATGTTTGCATCCTAACTTAAGGAGTATGATCACTTTCACTCTCAAGCCTAAGACCCGAGGCCGGTGAAAATGCCTCAGAGACGATGAGTTGTGTAATCTGAACTATAGGAATTGTATATTAGTGGCTAATATGTTATCATATGGGTCATATTTGATATTTATAGTGTGACAACCCGAGAAATTAGACAATTTATTAAAATCTTAAATGATGGGTTTAAGGTCAAATGATAGACCTAGACAGAAAATGAGTGTATGCGTTTGATATTTTTGGGAAGGAATTTTGAGGATTTCAAAATTCTGTGAAGGATTTAGGTGAATTATTCAGGATTAAGTGTATATGTGAATATGTTCTGTGTATATGGTTATGTATGTGTTCAGAATGTGCTTAAGGGTCAAGGGTTGACCAGATAAATTATATCAGTGTCAAACCCCAAGTATATATTAAGAACGACAAAGTTCAGTTAAAAAACCCTAATGACTGATAAGAAACCCTAAAACTGGTTCTGAAACCCTAATTTCAGTTTCGGAAATCCAAAACCCTAATTCGAAAATTAGAAACCCTAATCTAGGAATTTAAAGGATAATTATAATGCTTAAGTGATATTAATTATAATATTAATTAGGGTAAAGCTTAATTACTTAGCAAACCTTAATTTCAGATTTTTAAACCCTAATTGTTCTGTCAAAAACCCCAATGTACAATTGTTGACTTAATTGCTAATTTAGCAATTTAAATTGGGATAAAATAATCCTAATTAACAAAATTGATTTATGAATGAGAAAGTTTAATTTAATTTGAGAATCCTAATTACAATTTAGAAATATTAATTTTCTATTTTTTTTGAAAACCCTAAGGGTTAATAACCTTGAATTTTAAGTGACTATATATGTATGTACATTATTGAAATATGACCAAGTCAACTAGTCATAATATGACCCTAAATTGGTTTACTTTTTTATTTTAAATTATATTCTTTATAATCACCATGAGGTTCATCTTTTAGAAATCGAATCAACGAAACAAACATAACATGGCATTACGGTGTTCGGAAAATAGCATGTTGCATACTCGATTGTAGGCTGCCTTAAGCCTAGCCTAGCCTTACCCTGCTCAGCATAGTTGTTGCAATACTCGAGAATTTCATAAATAATATTAATACTGGAAATAAAAATGTTTGAATATTTATTTCAAGTACCTATATCTTGTTGTGTGACATAAAGGGTGTCAATTCAATTAAATTAAAGTAAGTATATGATATTTGAAAAATGTGGTAAAAATAATGATGAGCTTAATTAAGCTTATGTGTTATGCCTAGTGTGGCACAATGTAGGAATAAATAATTTCTTAATTAAATTAATATGGAAAAGATTAAATAATGTGATGGAATAATGAGAAGTTATTATCATCATTATTATAATTATTGTTATTATTTAATTTTTTTATTTGTTATGAGTAATGCTATTTGTTATGTGAACATATAAATAAATTTGCATCATGTATAAAATATAAAAGGTGATATTAAGAATAATATTATAATATGAGAATACTTATTATCTAAGACTATATTGTGAAAATAAGTTTGAGTTATGTAATTCTACTAAGCCTGAATAAATGAACCTTGTGTGGCATAATAATTAATGTTGGACCAACTGAAGGTTAATTAGAATTATGGAAGAGAATTAATTGATAGTAATTATCATTATGATATTTGGGTATAATTAGAATAATAAGTTTTATGGAAAATAATGAGTTGTTAGTACCACACTAAATTATATTTTAACCCAATTCAAATATTATTTGGACTAACCCAATGTACATGGATTATATTATTATATGTATTCATATATGTGCCCATAACTAAACATAGGTAATAACATTAAGTAATTAAATTTGACCTTGTGAGCCCAAAAAGGAACCTCCATTAGAAGCGTTGAGATCCAAATTGATATTGCAGTCACTTAAAATACTTTCCAATATTCTTAGTGTGATAATCCAAAATTTCAGAAATGATTAAAATAAGAATTGATAAATAAAATTCTTATTATAGGATATGTCGGGTTAAAATATGAATGTATATATATATATATATGTTATATAATTTGGAATTTGGAATTATGTGGGAAGAAATTATATGAGATTTTATAGTTAATTAAACTATTAAAGAAAGAAGAGTTTGAACTTGAAGTTTAATCTCTAAATTATTGAAGAATGTAGTCATTGGAGATTTATTTTTGTTAGTATAATGAGATAGCATGTATGGAGCATGTTAAAGGATTTACGAGTTAAGTTCTGTTTCTGTTGAAGCATAACATGTTTGCATCCTAACTTAAGGTGGCACGACCGTACCACTCTCAAGCCTAAGACCAGCGCGGCCTAGCCGGTCTATAGACAGTGAGTTGTGTAATCTGAACTATAGGAATTGTATATTAGTGGGTAATATGTTATAATATGGGTCATATTTGATATTTATAGTGTGACAACCCGAGAAATTAGACAATTTATTAAAATCTTAAATGATGGGTTTAAGGTCAAATGATGTACCTGAGCAGGAAAATGAGTGTATCGTTTGATATTTTTGGGAAGGAATTTTGAGGATTTCAAAATTCGTGAAGGATTTAGTGAATTATTCAGATTAAGTGTATATGTGAATATGTTCGTGTATATGGTTATGTATGTGTTCGAGAATGTGCTTAAGGTCAAGGTTGACGGATAAATTATATCGATTGTCAAACCCCAAGTATATATTAAGAAACGACAACGTTCAGGTTAGAAAACCCTAATGACTGATAAGAAACCCAAAAACCGGTTCTGAAACCCTAATTTCAGTTTTGGGAATCCAAAACCCGAATTCGAAAATTAGAAACCCTAATCTAGGAATTTAAAGGATAATTATAATGCTTAAGTGATATTAATTATAATATTAATTAGGGTAAAGCTTAATTAATTAGCAAACTCTAATTTCAGATTTTTAAACCCTAATTGTTCTGTCAAAAACCCCAATGTACAATTGTTGACTTAATTGCTAATTTAGCAATTTAAATTGGGATAAAATAATCGTAATTAACAAAATTGATTTATGAATGAGAAAGTTTAATTTAATTCGAGAATCCTAATTACAATTTAGAAATATTAATTTTCTATTTTTTTGAAAACCCTAAGGGTTAATAACCGTGAATTTTAAGTCACTATATATGTATGTACATTATTGATATTTAAAACTTTGTGTTATACAGTGATTTAATATGTGACAACATATGTGAAGTGGTGCATGGATCAATAAACATATATACTATAGTTATTGAGATATACATTTATAAATTTCATTAAAAAAAATGAATGCTTCGCAACCTAATTATATATTAGGTGAGACAATTAAATAACCTAAGGGTTATGGTAATAAGGAAAGGTTAGTATTTAATATGTATACTAGCTTAAGTGGATAATTTTGTTATTTCAAGTGACTAATAATTTTAAACCTATTTCTAGTAAACCTAATTAGGTTATGAGCTAAAGTTACATGTATAGGTAATTAAATTTCATAAGATTAGGAATGGAAACCCTAAATAATCAAATTGGGTGGCATATATTAAAATTGTTAGACTATGTTCATTACATGGCCCAAAACAATTAAAGGGGAAGCCCAAAAGAAATAAAATGCAAGCCCAAACTTAGTTTACTTGATTAAGGGTATTTTAGACATTTGATTTATCTAATTTATGCATTAAAATAGAGCCTAAATGAAGGAATTAGTGGGTATATATATAGCTGGCCCTATTAGGCCTTTTAAGGAAACTAATTAAGCTAAACAATGTCCATAATTAGTAACTCTTACACACAAGTACATGGTTGTCAAGCTCTCATTGGTTGCAAATCTATTAAGCACTTTTAACCACATGATTTAGCTTAATTGAAAGGGATAAGGTGAAGCCTTTTATCCATGGGACAAGGAAAGTATGGGGGATAATAATAAATCAACCATTTCATTTGCTAGAATACTCCACTTTCTCTCAGTCTTCTTCTTCTAACTTTTTCTCCCAAGCTAGCAACTTCAAGAGAGAGAACAGAGAGAGAGGTTCGGTTTTGAGAGAGAAAGCAAGGGAGGGAGAGGTGTGCTAGGTTAATTGATGCATCCTAAGTTCATTACTTACTTTGGTAAATCAAGGAAGGTAGCCATTAAATCGAGGTATAACCTAACTTTCATTTTCTTCTTCTACTTTGTTTTATAGCTTGAGTTTTGTTGGGGTTATGAACAAATACTCAAGATACCCTACTTCTACATATCATCATGTATGGAACTAAGTATCTTGAGTGTTGGATCTAAGGCTTAGAGGAAGAAAATGAGCATATGTTCTCCAAGGGTGAAATCTCTTGTTGTTCTTCCACTAAATCTTGTGTAACTCAAGTTTTACAACTTAGATTTGTGATCCGTCAAAGGGGGGTGCTAGATACATGAGTTACCTAGTAAAACCAAGTGATAGAATACAAATCTAGCAAGTTTTGGAAGCTTTGGGACTGTTTTCCCCAAAATAGTCCACTTTGAATGTTAAGGGTTCAAAACCCTAAAATAGTTATTGTTCCATTATTCTTGAGGCTGTTTCAGTCAGTTTCTAGTCTTTTAAAAATCTGGGAAAAATCACAGAGGTACCTTGAGAAGTTATCTACATGTTGGAAAAAGAACGGACGCGTTTTGAATTATAGATTGTGCGTAATGACTATTTCCGTAAAGGACTCCAAAATATTAACCTTCGAATATCTCACTATGTATACACTGCAAAATTCCAAAATTTTTACAGTAGGTTCAAGTATGTTAGGAGAGCATACCCTGAAAAGTTCATATTTTTCTGAGGAAAACTCAATTTATGAAAAATAGAGCAAGATCCGAGTGTTTTGGGCACTTTAAAAATAGTAAATCATTTTCTAAAATTCCAGAAAAATTAGGGGATCATTTTTGGTTCATATTCTGTCAAAATACAGAAGTTGAGAATTTTTGGAGTCAGTTTGTTATTTTTCCAAAAAATGATTAAGTTATGAATAGAAGGAAATAAATAGCTAAATGATGTCTTTAATAATAAAAATGTGACTTTTATGCTTGAATACTCATAATATGTTACATCATGACTATCTTAGGGTATTTTGGTAATTTATGATAAGAAATATTATTTATGACCTTTTATGGATATTAAATAAGAGGTTTTATAAAGGATGAACAATTATAATAAATTGTTTATTAATCCAATAAATTATTAAAATATTATTATGATATTAATAATATTAGAATATGATATTGTTAAGTAAATAAAATATTAATATTAAAACTTCTTCAAAATATTATTAAATGGTTAATAATATATGATTTAAGCATTAATAAATGATTAAAGTATTATTAAATGAATAAAATATTATTAAATGATTAATAATATTAGTAAATAAATAAAATATTATTAAATGATTAATAATATTAGTAAATGAATAAAATATTGTTAAATGATTAAAATATTATTAATTTATTAATGATACTAAAGCATAAGTAAGATATTATTAAGGTAATAATATTAATACATGATTAAAATATTATTAAGAGGATTAATAATATTAGTAAGGTATTAAAATATTATTAAGGTGTTAATAATATTAGTAAGCGAGTAAAAGTATTATTAGGGAACTAATAATACTAAGAGGTGAATTAAATATTATCAAGATTAATAATATTAAGTGAATTAAAGGTAGTTGTTATCTGAAAATTATTTCACGTCTTTGCAAATTTGTTTTAACTGATAAGAAAATTTGTCTAAGATATTGTTAAGTGTTTAGGCAGAGTTTAATTGAACTTAAACTCGATATTTGTCCGACTAGACCGTCGGGATGATAGAATTGTGTCGGTTTCAAGTCAGGCTGAAATAGTTTGACTTGATACTAAGTCTTATGTGTATTATAGACTGATAGGATTATGTGATAATGTGTTTAGGTTATTCTATGTGTATATATATATAATAGTATTATATTGTGATGATGTTATTCTAATATTGGAGATCTATATTACTAATATTAGGTCTTCGGATAAAGCGTTATAAATTGCGTAGCGGTGATCAACGGTTCAGGCAAGTTTTACTTAACTCTACTAAGAGTTGTTTTATTCAGAAATGCTTATGGTTAATCATTGTTGATTGCCATGTGGAATTGTACTTTGTACATATTGCATGTATAAGTCAGGTATGAAAGGCTGATCACCTTCATTACGAGTTGGTCCAGATATATTTGTTCGTGTTCTATACTTGTTCAGTCAAAAATTTGTTCGTGCTAGTTCTCAATTATATTGATGAATTATAGCCAACTTATTATTCAGACTCTTTCAATCATGATATATCCTTAAATAATATTTAAACTTGCTGGGCAACTTTCATGCTCACCCTTGCTATATCATGATAAACATTGCAGATTAAGGCGAATGCTTCGGATACAAGGAAAGGTTAAAGACAATTCCAGCTTAAAGTTAATGTGCGCGATTAGATTTGTAATAGTGTTGTATGATAATAATGTTATGTGTTAGATAGGTTATAAGGTTACTCGACCTTGGGAATAGTGTGTAATGTATTGTATAAACAATTTATGTTTATATCTTCCGCAAATAGTTGTAGAATGATTGAACCGAATCCGCGGTGATTTCGGACCCGGATTTGGGGCTCTCACATATAGCATTCATGAATGGATTGAGATAGCAAAGCATGAATTGAATGCGAGTTAGTTATGAAAATTAACTAAACAAGAATAAAAATTGGTTAACTTAAATTAAGTGAAAAATTATATTATGGAATAATATAATTTGAATATTAAAGCCTTGTGTGGCTGTGACGTGATAGTAAATTGAATGGAAGGGGTAATTCACTCAAGTAAAATGGTGAATTAATATATGTGCTTTACATGAAGAAAATGAAATGATTATGTAATTAATTTTGGTATTTTCATATATTACGTAATATGATAATATATGAAAGGATTTAATATTTGAAAGATGATAATGGAAAATAAGTGAAGGATAATAGAAGAAAACCAATATAATTATAAATAGATATTGGTTGGAGATTTGTACATTAAGTAATAATTAAATTATGGCGAACTGAAATGCGTTGGGACAATTTGTGGAAGAAAAGGAATTAAAGAATTATAGTATAATAATTGGTATTGTAAATATTAATTATTTTAAGAAAAATGGTTATCTTAAATAGAGGGGCATGAGTATTAAAGTTAAATCAGACTAAAGGTTTAACTATAATTATTAAAAGAGAATTAATGGGAAGATAATAGATGATTTATAATAATCATTGTGATATTAAAGTGTGATAGGGAATAATGGATTGAGAGTACCCAACTGTTGTACATTTAGCCCAATTAAAATATTATTTGGACTAGTCCAATGTACATGGGATATACGATTATATTGGTGTATATTTAAAATATAAGTATACTTCTTATATGTGGGTAGGTACATATATATGTGTATATATGTGCCCATAACTTAATTTAATGTAGTAATGTTAAGTCATTATAATTGATTTAATAGGCCCAAAAGGAAATAACCTTGGTACATTAAGTGGCCTTGCTGCTAAAACAGTAAGCTAAAAAACTTTGTCCCAATTTCTCAGTCATTCTCCTTCATCACGTGAATAGGCCATTGGCCTAGCCTATTGTTATTTCTGAAAAATAAGGAGACTGATGATGGCTAGAAGAATGGAGGGGAGGGAGTTGGTATCAACTTTCCAACAACTTCTCCTTAACCATCATCTTCTTCCATCTTCCATTGGATTCAATCTTTGAGGTAAAGTCATGGTCTAGGTAAGAAATTCTCTATAAATTGGAGCCTTCTCTTCTCTAATTGGGTTGCTTGGGTTCTTGATGAGTTTTGTATAGAGTAAGTTGAAATTAGAGTGAGCAATCTGAAGTTAGAAGCAAGTTTGGTAATTCAACTTCACAGAGGTATAATTCTTAAACCAATTCCAAGTTCTAGTTATATTCTCTCAAAATACTTTCTCTATGATTATAGATTGGGTAGATGAAGTGTGTGTAGATTATATGTTTGCACTATTAGGAATGATTAATCTGCTTTATATATTATACAATCAATGTTAGAGTAATTGAATTCATGAGAATATGTTAAAGAAATGGGTTTGGGTTTGGGTTTGGGTTTGGTAGTAATATATTGCTTTTGTTTGATTTGGAGTAAAAATTTGTTGCAAAGTCACTCTGTAAATGGTAAAATTTATGATGGATTATGTTAGCCCTCTGAGAAAAAAAAAAAAATGCAAGTTAGATGAATCAATTTGGTTTAGAAACGAATTCGTAGTGAATGAATTCGCTAAATTTTTCAAAACATGGAAATTTAGTATGAACATGAGTTTTGGATTAATATGTGGGTTAGTTAATGTTTATGTTAAGTGTTGATTCTTTGGCATGTTGTAGTTTTATGAGTTACGAATCCATAGAATCGAAAACCAACTCATTCTTACTTAAAATGAAGAAGTTATGAAGATTTGAAGTAAAAACATTTAGAAAATTGTAAACTGGGAAGCGCGGGCGCTGCCCAATGGCGCGGGTGCGCTGGGACTATGAAGAAAATGGGTGCGGCTGCGCCCAAAATGTGACAGGTGTGACTGTTTTGACCTATTTTAGTAAAATGGTCATAACGTTTTCATACGAACTCCGATTGAGGAGATTCAAGATGAACCGAAACGAGGATGAATAGACCTGCAAATTTTGGTCTCTAAGTTTTTTAATTTGAGGTCATTAGAAAGGGTCCAAATAGTCATCTTTGTGACAATTACGTATTCAAAGGCAATTGAAGGGCGTCGGACATGTACATACGCAAGTGTAGTGCTCCCGACTATAAAATATGTTATTCTAAGTGGTAAAACATAACTATGCATGATAATAGACATGTCATATAACTAAGATTACTTTACTCATAATGGAATACGTTAACATGATTTTCTAAGAGAAAACTTAAAGTTTTTGAGAAACGGAAGTTGATGAATTTGGTGTCTTGACCTTGGACCCTATGTACGCATATCAACGTGGATGAAATGTAGTTTTAAAGTTACATTGGATATATACTAGATTGATATAGCTTGGTTTAAAATGTTTTGAAAGAAAACTCTGAAGTTTTGAGAACTAATAGCTTCAAAAATTTTGTAAATGGTATTATGACTTTTCAAAACATGTATACTAGGACGCTTTATGCCTCTAAAACGTGTCGAGTGTGTTCACCATCTAGGTAGACATGAAGTAGACCTTTTAAGCATGGCTTAAAATAAATTTTTAGGTAAATGAACTATGCTATGTCTATGTAAATGAGATAGATACATGTGAACGTGTGTATTAAAGGCTTGTTAGTACCAATATAAGGTTTAGAAGCTTATAAACATTGAATCTTTGTTAAAAGAAGTTGTTAAGCCTTGTTGGTGTAAATAATTCAACATAGAGCTATGTAATTCAAAACTAAATGATTTGAAATGTGAACTTGAAGAAATATCAGAACCTACTTGATGTATGTTTATAGTATGTATCAGAATGCATAGTAGATTAGGACTAAACTGAGTAATGAAAAGCTCAAGTCTGGTTTTGGCTAGGGAGTAGCGCGATCGCGCCACTCCCAGCTTATCTCTGTTCTTGCCACGCACCACTCCCAAGCTTATATGTCTTGCTGGCCAGCATTGCATTCATAGAGTGACCAAAAGCAGTTTGCTAACTGCATGGTCTTAAGTTATGGTTATATGTTGTCCTTAAGGACTACAAGATATGAAACAAGATTGTTTAGATAAATATGATAGTAGAATGAGCTAGTCTCATGGTTATCCTAAGTCCAAGTAAAAATAAAACCAAGTTAGGAAATAATAATTGTTCTTATATTAAGAGTATATGAAATGTATGACTGATGGGTATGAATCCATGATTATATAACTGTGTAGGAACACACGCAGTGCAGATAAGCTTTAAACAGTTAAGTCATAGTTGATAAACTACGAATCAGGCAAGTCTTTCAGTTCCTATTTGATATATGAATTCTATAACTGTTAGTTGAGCTATATTATGCTATGAGAATGTTGATGTGTATATATGAAATGTATATGAGATATGTATGAAATTTGAAAGTTGATCTTTGATGATATGTTTGTGAAGTAAACCTATATGCCTGTTATATGAGAAGTAACATGCGTAGTAAATATTAATGGATTATGAATGCATGAGCTGAGTATGCTATTATATGCTATGTGCTGCATGAAAACTATTTGAATTGTTGGGTTGTCGAGCTCACCCTTGTAAATAACCACTTTTGCAGGTTAAGGACTCACGGTAAAGTTACGTGCTACTTGATTAATAAAGTTCAATAGTATCGAAGGAGATTGATTTATTATTTAAATAGATGCTCTTGAACCATGTTTAGGTTTTAGTAGATGTACATGATAGTAGTTTATGATGTGTAATACATGTTAAGTTATAAAATTATACCAGGCGGTACATAGAGGAACTCGAATTGAGATGTAAAAAAATTATACATTAATTGAATATAATGAATCATAGCATAATTTGATTCAGGGATTTGTAATTGATTCAAGTTAAGAAATCAATAAAAGATTTTTCAAAGGAGATTGAAAAAGTTTAAATTATTCCGCATATTTTTATAACATCGAATATGATGTAAGACATGGATGATAAATTCACACCCTTTTTCTGAGTATCGACTATGTAAGCTAGATAACCCACACAGCTTTGACTCAACAACTTTTTGGCCTGCATAATCGTCAGACATCTCATTTGTCTAGGCGATTTGCTACCATTGAAAACTACCTTTGACGGAGTCATAAGGTTTACACATTTCTTTTGGCAATCAATTATCGCTCCATAATTGAACAACCAATCCATTCCCAAAATAACATCAAACTATCCAAGCCTAATTGGAATTAAATCTACCATCATAATATTTCCCTTAATATTCACTCTGCAGTTCTTGTATATGAACCTAACATGAATTACTTCCTTATTCGCAATTTCTATGTTTAAAGGGAAATTCAATTCTTCACTAGGCAATCCTAAATCTCATAGCAAATTCATCAGATATAAATGAACAATTAGCACCCGAATCAAATAATACATAAGCATCAATATCATTGATTGGGATAATACCTAACACCACATCCTTTGATTGCACCGCATCTTGCACAGTCATGTTGAAGGTTCTGGCTGTGGGTTTGTTTTATGTCGTTGGTCCAGTAATGGCCCAAGTACCTCCACTGCTTCCTCCCTTACTTCCTATTGTCTCTCCAGCTTTCTTCTTAAGGCACTCACGAGCAAAGTGATCCTTGGACCCATAAGTGAAGCAAATGTTCTTCTTGGGTTGATTGCAGTTTGGGGCGATGTGACCCTCCTGGCCACAGTTAAAGCATACTCGTTTCCCCATTAAGCACACACCCTTGTGAAACTTCCCACATGTAGCACATGCTTCAAACTTCTTATTCTGCTGGTTACCTTGTTGATTTCCAGCAACCACATTTCCATTCCACTTTTTTTTTTCAGATTATTGTTACCATTTTCGCTACAACCAACTCCATTCTTAACCTCCACTTCATTCTTCTTCTTTTTCTGTTCTTGATTGAACTTGGTTATAGTCTCGCCTCCACCTTCAGCAAGAATTGCCTGTTCCATTACGGCTGAAAATGTCTTCAACTGGAACAAGGAAACCCTACTATACAAACTGTGGCTTCATCCTCGCTTCAAACCTCTTCGCTTTCAAGGCTCATCTCATATAACTTGGTATGGCGCAAACCTCGCCAACTCATTGAATTTCGCGACATACTCCGATACCGTCATCGTTCCCTGCTTCAACTCTAAAAACTGCACTTCTAACTGACTCTTTGAACTCTCTGGGAAATAGGTCTCGAAGAACATCTCCTTAAACCTATCCCAAACTATAACCCCTGGTCCTCCTCGAGTTTTATTGGCTGCCACCAATAACTAGCCTCTGCTTTCAACATGAATGTTGCAAAAACAGTCTTCTGATTATCCCCTACCCCCGCCACATCGAACACCTTCTCTATCTCCATGACCCAGGTCTGTGCCTCAATCGGGTTCATGGACCCACAGAATTCTGGTGGTTCAACCGCCTTGAAGTCCTTAAACATTGTAGCTTGATTTTGTGGTTGATTCTGCGGTTGATTCTGCAATGCACACCGCCAAGAACGCCACCAACGCCGAATCAGGGTTAGCTTCAAAGATTATTGTTATTGGTTCCTTCAATAAGTTCTCCGACTGGGGTGGTTGACGTCTTGGAGGCATTTTCTGTTAAAAATATACTCATTAGATTATTACTCAACTCTTTTAAGTAATTTCTACTTAATTTGCCCCCATAAAGTAATAACCACATAACACTTTGGATAAAAGAAGATAATAACTTTTATTCATTCATAATTTCTTTGAAAACATCATAACAATAGCATCACTGCTATTTACATTATTTCCTAAACTACTAAAGTTTCAGGACATCATCATCATATCCCATAGGTTACATGACACTTGGGATTTACATATTATTTATCATAACATAGATCATAAATCAAGTACACTCTCTACGATGTCCTACTAAGATACTGCATAGCCTTACGACGCTCTTCAGTATGTACGATGGCAGCGTCTCAAACTAAATCGGATAACCCATGACCCGATCCTGAGCTCGATTAATCACGGTGTTGAACACGTTATTCATTTCATCCATCCTCATTATCTTTGCTTGTGCGTCTCCCTCTGCTATTTCGGTTCGTTGATCAGCTTTCTCGTACGCATCTTCGGCTCTTGCCCTCTTAGTAGATTCCTCTTTCAACCTGTTCTTCAACTCTGAAATCCCTGCTCTCATTCGCTCGTTCTCTCATTTAGTGTGAATCAGCTCTTCTTCAACATTGCTCGATCGCCTCCTCTCGGTCCCCGGATTTCGCCATCCTTTCGTGCCATCGAGGTCCATTGCTTTCCTATTATCTCTTGCAATTCCTCGACAGTATCTTGAAGTTCCACGTTGCCGTCGTAGACTTCATCGTACATACGAGCAGCTATCGAGGTCAGTGGAATCTCTTCATCCTCGTCCTCGTCATCTTCATTTGCCTGCGGCAACTCAACGGGGTCTTCTTCATCTGTTTCTACCTCATCATCCTCATCTTCAACCACTGTAAGCAACGGGGCTGACTCCCATGGAAGTAGTTGTTTCCAAACCACTTGAATGTCATGAGATTCCTCCTCTCTAGGCATCTGAGGTCCTTCCTCCCTAGCCTGACTGGATTCTCCGACATTATCCATCCTGACAACAAGATTTTTAAGTTTTAGTTATTACTCGACACTCATGAGCACATAAAATGTAATCACGTAAGCACATAAGTGTTTTATTACTTCTTCCTTAAAACTGGATAAGAGTTTATCATCATTATCTTTTCGAAGGTTACTTCCTCAGGCTTTTCCCCACCTAATTAAGGTTCATAACCTAAAGCTTTGATACCAACTTGTGACACCCCCAAACCCAGGTACTTCATTCCCACATGATTTGGTGTTCACTTAATCAAACATTCATATCTAACTACCCAATCACAATAAAATTGAATAATAAAACCTTCCCTATTAAAGGGTTACATAATAAAAATCTCCCAGGTTGTTTAACCTTTAAATACAATTATTCAAATGTGGAAATAAATAAACTTCATTACAACCATTCAATTAAAATCTTATAATAAAATATCAACATATTACAAGTCTTCATCTTTAACTATAATAGTTATATAAGCAAGAGTGATCAAACAAAGCTCACTTGAAACAACAATGAATAAAAATCTTTACAACAACTGTCAAATAAGAGGCTCGATAGAATTAAACAATGTGATTTATCAACATTCTGAATTATATAACTGAGGGTCCTAAGACCACGAACTATGTCCATAGTTATAAGTAATTTTTCAACTTAAACTTTAACAGTCATAAGACTATAGGGACTCCTCATTACTTAGGGGATCAGCCTTCGCATACAAATGTATTGTGGACAAACATTTCAATGCTAAGCGTAAATTACCCCTAATAATAGGGTTGTTCATCTCAAAGATTTAGAGTACAAGTCCCTTTCAAAGTGAGTTTGGTTTGATACATTTCAAGGTAATTTGGAATTCGACGGACATCAACTAAGGATTAATTGAATAAAATTAATAACATCATACTATGGAATAATCATAATTGAATCGACATGGTAAATTAAATCATGCTTTAGGAATAATCTAATAGCATACATATTGAATAACTATAACACACCTTGCTTGAACAATATTAAGCCAAGGATATTTAGAATTGAATACTAAGCATGCATAGCCATTTGAACGATAAAATTGTTCAACATTAGTATATATAAATTTGCATGCTAAACAACAAGTTAAATACAAGAATAACTTGCTCAATATCAAAATAAATTTAGAAATCTTGCATCATTATATTGGAATCGAATTGGAAACAATAATTGGCTCAATCAAGATAATAGATTTACAGAACTTGCCTTGCTCGTAGGCTAAACCGAACAATTCGAATTACAATACCCTATATATGTTATCATGACATAGTTAGTCACTACCACTTTACAAACATAACTAAGTACATTCATCATATAAGATTTGATTTTTAATCACATAATCAAGTTACAAAACAAGTTAATTGTTAATAACATGCTCATTCATGGTATAGAAATACTGAAATCATAATTTAACAGTCCTACTATTAACACATAACAATTCCTTCAGACTTTGAATACAAAAATTACACTATCTGACCATTCTGTTAACTCGCACATAAGCTTACGCTTTATATCGTGGGTCTCAAGACTACTATAGGAGAGATGATATGCTATGGTGAGAATTATATTTACGGGTCGCAGGGCCAAGGTTTCTAGCGAGAACTATACTTTAAGTTGCATATCAAGACCGAATTGCGCACTTGACAACCAGCTACGGAAATCACATGAACAAAGCCAATTTTGGCCTACAAGCTACTTTCTAACAGCCTAATTACCATGTAATTCATTCAGAGACTTTATATAAACATATTTCAAAGACTCTTAGCATGATTATACTCATAAAACAACACAAACATCGAATTTAAAACATCCAATTTCACTATTTTTGATAAAAACTCACTTTTTGATGTTTTTAATGAAAATCAACACTGTGATTTTGTTTTTCAACCAAAATAGTTAATTCAAAGCACCTTATTTATGTTTATACAACCACTTTCAAATACAATAGTCAATTTATCAACTAAACAACTAATTAAACCTTAAACTAAACCATATTCATATATATATATATATATATATATATATATATATATATATATATTATATTATATAAACTCATCGTAATAAAGTTTTCTTTACAAATTACATACATAACATCAATTCATTGACTATACTCATATATAACTTATGAAAATAGTTTCACAACAACCAATTTATCATACTATCTATAACAATTAATTCAATTTCTACAAAGATTTCATAAAGAAAATTGGGAGAGAATATAACTTTTGAAAAGAAAAAACAAATAACAGTGTTTAGATGATACCTTAGAGTTAGAAGATAGTGGCTATCCTTTGATATCAATCTTCTTTTCCCCAATTCTTTTCTCCAATTCCCTAGCCTTCTCCCAATTCTCTCTTCTTTTCTTTCTGTAAACTTTCTTCTTCTCTTCTACTGAGTCTTACCTCTCTATTCTAATCTTACGTATTAGAGTTATAACGTATAAGATATAATATATATTAATTATATTATATAAATATAAGTATAACTGATATCAGTTATCATATTTTTGAAAATCAAAAGCCATAAGACTTGTTTGGTTACCTACTTAAAATATAATCATTTAATCCTTATGCCTTGTTTGGTAAAACACAATTAGATTAAAGACTTAATAGGCATTAGGCCTTGTTTGGCAAAACTGAATTGAACTCTTTTAATTTATTTTAATAACTCATTTATAAAAGGTTATTTGTCACACTTTTATTTAATTAAATTTTTCAATAACCAATTAAATTAATTTTAATAATAATTTATTAAATTACCTTAACACATAAATCAATACCACAAAATTATAATTTTCTATATAATTATTACTTTATTTAATCAACTAACACATCCTTTTAATTACAAATTCAAATTAAAATATAATAATTCATTCAATCAAAACTCTCTAACATAATAATTAAATTAAATTAGAATATAATAATTAATTTTCTTAATTATTTATTTAACAAATAATTAACCAAATCAAATCAAATTTGAACAAATATTTATTCAACAATAAACACATCCATTAAATGCTTATGTAATTCAATAAATGTTTAATATAACAATAAAAAAATTCTAGAATGTTACAGAAATACATGGTGGTAAAAGTACAATAGTATGTGTGGTTGCATAGTAGCACACGATATTAATTATTGATGCTTACGTGAGAAGTTACTCAGCTTTATTCAATTATTGCTATAATAATTACTGCATAGTATCTCACATTATTTGATTCAATTATTGTTACAATATTTTATATTATTAAATCAATAATTGAGATGACAAGTTATTTATATTATTATTTTCATAACTAACAATGTCTAGAAAGTTCTGTCGAGGAAAGGGGTTTGGTCACCTAATTGCGTGCTAATAGGGAGAAATCTTTATCGGAAAGCCCCCTCTTTTCTGTGAATGATCTGGTTGTTAATATTGCGAGTTATAATAATGATGAATAAATGTTGTTAAAAATATTGAGGGGATTTTTATGAAGTATTTTTTATAAATTTTGGCGTGTTATTTGGACCCTCATTTACCCATTTTTCTAAATAATCAATATAAAATTATTCAGTATATAAATAGTATATGTGTGTGAAAGTGACATGTGGGGTGGGGCCCATATGTGGGATGAAAAATGGAAATGGAGGGGGTGGGTGGGGGGAAGGTTACGTAAAGGGGAAGAATATATATATATATATATATATATATATATTATAAATTTTATTTTATAAAATAGAATATATTATATTTTATAATGCATAGTGGCTGCATAGTATTTGCATAGTAAATTTTAGAAAATTCAGACGTCTGCGAATTCGATGAAATCAACCAGTGAATTTTTCAACTTTTGGTCCGTGATAAATTTTTCTAAATAGTATCTTTCAATTCTCCTATAAATAGGTTGCTTAGTTTAGAATTAAAAATCACACAAGAATCAGAGAATTCTTCTTCTATAATATTGAGCGTATTTTTTTCGAGTTTTAGGAAGTTGTGAGTGTAGAAAACAGTTCAAGTTTTCTTCAAGAATATTCCCGCCCTACCAGTCGGAATACTCTTATTTTTAAGGTAAGGGATATTATTTTTTTTCAATACTCGTAAGAAATAATATTTTCTTCCATACTCTGTATTATGTAAGTAATATTATTTCATTTCAGATTTCAAATTCTACACTCGTTTTGTTAAGTTTTGGCTTCTATACTCCATGAAATTAGTAGAATATCCTTAATATTTATGCTTCATCCAGTATCTTTTAATGAAAATATTATTATTCTGAGCATTCTTGATAAGTTTTAACTTTTTTATGTCAGAGTACTATTCACAGGGTTATTATTCCCGAAGTACAATTCACGGGGTACTATTCACTCGGGTACTATTCACTTGGGGTACTATTTATGATAAAAATTGATTTCTTTTCAGTCCAAATTATTTTTAATACAATATTATTCTTGAATTTTACTCCGCAAAGCAGTATCATGTTGACAATTTGGACATTATCGAATTTTGGATAAATTAAATTATAAATCTATAAAAATTTATCCTTTGCTTTCTTTTAATTGAATTCTTATATCATTGCCATCATACTCATGCTTATATTGTGATGAAAGTCATCTTTGGCTTACGTGCATAGATGGACTGTTGATTGGTATGATTATGACCAGGGATTATTCAGTATAATCATGACTGTAATTTTACAAATGATGTGGTAAAAGTCCTCATTGGCCTGTAGTGCATTGATGGACAATTGTTGGCATGATCATGACCATTGGTGAAAACATGAATATCCTTGGCCCATAGTGCATGGATAATTCAATGATGTGGATTATTTGTTAAGCTGAGTCTCAGCGATAAAATTGATGATAAACTTTTTAAATCATAGAAGATAGTAGATATCATGCTCTACTTGACTCTTCTAATGGATTGCTTGTTCCGCTGCAGTTAAACTTGATGTTTATTATATTTTATCAGTTTAACACTGTTGAAGGCTACAGATAATTTAGTCTGCAGTATCTTAGTCATAATATTTCTTACTGGGCTAGTTGAGTTCACCCTTTGCATTCATTGTTCTCTTTAGGAAATGAGAATATAGCTGGGACTAGTCGGGGATCGGAGTGACGGTCCATATGGTTGCATTAGTAGTCCTCACTATTCTATGAGGACTACTAATATCAAGGATATTCTACTAATTTCATGGAGTATTGAAGCCAAAACTTAACAAAATGATTGTAGAATTCAAAATCTGAAACGAAATAATATTACTTACATACTACAGAGTATGGAAGAAAATATTATTTCTTACGAATATTGAACAAAATTAATATTCCTTACAACTGTTGAATGAAAATAATAATCCTAACGAATATTGAACGAAGATAATATTCCTTATGAATATTAAACGAAGATATTATTTCTTGTGAATATTGAACGAAATAAAATTTCTTACGAATACAAAAAATAATATCGTAGGCGAATATGAAATAAATAATACCCCTTACCTCACAATAGAGCAATTTCAACTCGTATAGCGGAGATTTTCTTGAAGAAAACTTTCACTATTTTTTACACTCAAAGCTTCCTTAAACTCTAAAGAAATTCGCTCAACATTATAGAAAAAAAAATTCTGATTCGGTTATGATTTTCAATTCTAAACTAAGCATCCTATTTATAGGAGAATGGAAATGATACTATTTGAATTTTTTTCTCAAGGACCAACAGTACAATCACAAGCGCCATGCAAATTCGGCTGATTTCTGAAAAAAAAATTGATTTACTATGCAATAAAATATTCTAATAAAAAAAAAACTTTAAATATATATATATACAGAACGGATCAGGTGAGGGCTCCCCTACTTTGTTAAAATGCGGACTTTTTTTTTTTAAACAACTAAAAAAAATTTAATATTTTATGGAACTGGAATTTTTCCATAATACAATGTTTTGGGCGTGATTTGGATACCTATACCAAAAAATGTATGTATAGCTTTGCATGCATCTGCATAAACCTACTTTGTTATATCGATCCAAATCACGCCTAAAAACATCAGATTATGAAAAATTTCAGTTCCATAAAATATTAAACTTTGTTTTTAATTGTTTTAAAAAACAAATAAAAAATCAAAAAAAGTCCGCGATTTTAATAAAGTAAGGGCTCCTTTACAGAACTGTATATATATATATATATATATATATATATATATATATATATATATATATATATATATATATATATATATATATCAGAACGACCCCAAAAATTTATACAATTTAATTCTTGACTTTACCATTAACAATACATTCAATCTTTAATTTTACATCCTTAAACGATAATACAACACCATTGAAATTTTTGGAAAAATTAAAATTTTCTATTAAAATTAAAATTTTCTATTCCAAACTATTCTCGTTCCCAAAATATTCAACATTTACATCTAAATATCTCAGAATCATTTTAATACTACAAGAGTTTACATCACAAAATGATATTGCAATTCAACATTAATACATTATTCGGAACCTTAAACATGGTTCAAATAATAATAACTCAACCAAAGTATATAAATCTTCAAGTATCACATCTGATTCATATCTTTCAAGTAGCACATAACTTTACCTTAAATCTTTAACCTGCAAAAGTGGTTATTTGAAAGGTTGAGCTCGACAGCCCAGCAAAATCTAACAGTTTTCATGCATCACATATCACATAATAACATGCTCGATATACTTCTCATAAACATTGGGCTAACATAAAATACATGCTACAGTTCATATAACAAGTATAAAGATTGAGTTCCTTACTCAATTAGCATGCTTTACTAAATTAGCATAGTCATAAATGGACTTTAACATTTCATACTTTCAACATATATATAACACATCATGCTTTTTTCAATAAAGATTTAAAACAGTTAATCATCAAGTTCACATAGCAAATAGGAACTGAAAGACTTGCCTTGATCGTTGTTTACCAATAACAGTTTAACAACTTACAATTATCTGCACTTCACGTGCCCTATAGAATTATATAATCATACACACCAACTATTAGTCACATAACAACACATAGAAATTGAAATGTAAACTATACTCCACATCTCATAATCCTTCCTGTTAATTAGCACACAATGTTCAATTAGATTGTGTTAACTTTTCGACTTATGTAATATTCAAAATTCATTCAAGTGTTTAAATCTTGCTAGGAATCATTATTAGTTTTATAATAAACCCATTTCATATTTTATAATATTCATTTCATTTGACTTAAAATACTTTTTACGTTCAATAACACTTATCATGACATTTCGACGTTTATTCGTCGCACGCCCGATTTATCTCTCTTGTGTATGCTTACTATGCTTCTACAACTTATCTAATACATTATTTATTAATGTTAAGCATCATTATGTTTACTAACATTCATGTTTTATAACTTAGAATAACATCTTTTATCGTCAGAAGCATTACACATGCATACGTGCATGCCCGACTCCCTCCGATTTCCCCCGAAAACACAATAGTCCTAAAGATGACAATTTTGACCACTGTTCCCGACATCAAATTGAAAAACTTAAAGAACAAAGGTTGTAGGTCTACTCGTCCTCGTTCCGGATCATCTTGAATCACCTGAATAAGAGTTCGTATGAAATAGATATGCTCATTTTAGTAAAACATATCCAGTCAGTTTGTTTTTCAAAATTTGGCTAGACAGACTACCTCCCGCCGGGGCGGGGGTCCCTTATGCGTTTTTGTGATTTTTGATCTACAACACTACAGAAAGCCAAATTAGGCCTACAAACTCCTTTCTAACAACCATACCAACCTAACCAAGGTGTAATATGTTTACAGAAGCATAAACTAATTTTTCTAACACGTTTCTAACCACATAAACAACATAAACATCAAAGATTACAATCTATAATTTCACTATTTCTATTATTTCCTCTTCTTTTGACATTCATAGCAAAATTCTTCATTGTGAATTCGTTTTTAAACCAATTTAAGTAATTCCAATTGTGATAACTCATATTCTTAACATATTAACATAATACATGATCAATTTCAACAATAAATCATAACTAAACATCAATTTGATAGTTTAAAAAGCCATTTTTTCAGAAATTAATTCACAAAAATAATTATGAACAAAATTCCTCTTGTTTATCAAAATTACATGGATTGAATTACTAGAACAACCATATAACTCATAACAGGAACTGAAAGACTTGCCTTGATCGTTTTTTACCAATAACAGTTTAACATCTTACAGTTATCTGCACTTCATGTGCCCTACACAATTATATAATCATACACATCAACTATTAGTCACATAACAACACAGAGTAATTGTAATGTAAACTATACTCCACATCTCATAATCCTTCTTGTTAATTAGCACACAATGTTCAATTAAATTGTGTTAACTTTTCGACTTATGTAATATTCGAAATTCATTCAAGTGTTTAAATCTTGCTAGGAATCATTATTGATTTTATATTAAACCCATTTCATATTTTATAATATTCATTTCATTTGACTTAAAACACTTTTTACGTTCAATAACACTTATCACGACGTTTCGACGTTTATTCGTCGCACGCCCGATTTGTCTCTCTTGTGTATGCTTACTATGCTTCTACAACTTATCTAATACATTATTTTTTAATGTTAAGCATCATTATGTTTACTAACATTCATGTTTTATAACTTAGAACAACACCTTTTATCATCAGAAGCATTACACATGCATACGTGCATACCCGACGCCCTCCGATTGCCCTTGAAAATACAACAATCCTAAAGATGATCATTTTGACCATTGTTCCTGACATCAAATTGAAAAACTTAAAGAACAAAAGTTGTAGGTCTACTCGTCCTCGTTCCGGATCATCTTGAATCACCTCAATCGAAGTTCGTATGAAACAGATATGCTCATTTTAGTAAAATATGTCCGGTCATTTTTTTTTCAAAATTTTAGACAACTAACTTCCTCTCCGGGCTGGGGTTTTTACTAGGGGCCCACGGGGTGGGGGTCCCTTATGCGTTTTTGTGATTTTTGATCTAGAACACTATAGAAAGCCAAATTAGGCCTACAAACTCCTTTCTAACAGCCATACCAACCTACCCAAGGTGTAATATGTTTACAAAAACATAAACTAATATTTCTAACACGTTTCTAACCACATAAACAACATAAACATCAAATATTACAACCTTTAATTTCACTATTTCTCTTATTTCCTCATCTTTTGACATTCATAGCGAAATTCTTCACTGTGAATTCGTTTTTAAACCAATTAAAGTAATTCCAATTGTGATAACTCACATTCTTAACATACTAACATAATACATGATCAATTTCAACAATAAATCATAACCAAACATCAATTTAATAGTTTCAAAAGCCATTTTTTTCAGAAATTAATTCACAAAAAATCATTATGAACAAAATTCCTCTTGTTTATCAAAATTACATGGATTGAATTGCTAGACCAACCATATAACTTATAATATATCATAATATAACCCATATTACACATAACTCATGCTCACATCAAAGATTTAAGCATAATTTTCAACATAACTTCATAATCAAACACTATAAACATGATTTCATCATGTTCATCATATCTTTGTGAATTGAAACTTTTGAACAACTATAAAAATCTAATGTAAGAGTATACATAAAAACACATGAACACCATATATACATATAAATTCACAATCATGAAAACCTAATTTCATAAAGACTAAATATAAAACATCTTAATTTAGTATAAGGGTTAGTTTGATACCTTTCTAGGTTGAATTAGGAGAAAAGATGGAGATAATGAAAGCCTTTCTTTTGTTTTCTCAAGGTTTCCCTTCTTCTTCTTCTTCTTCTTCTTCTTCTTCTTCTTCTTCTTCTTCTTCTTCTCTATATTCTTTCTTCTTCTCTCTTTTCCAACTTACGTAACTTAGAAAATATAACGTATAATATAATACATATTAATATATAATATAATTATATGTATAACTAATGTCAGTTATATATTTTTTAAAAAATCAAAAGCCATAAGGCTTGTTCGGCTTAACCACTTTATAAATTAATAACTTACAATCCTTATGCCTTGTTTGGTAAAACCAATTAAAATAATGACTTAGTCATTCCTTAAGCCTTGTTTGGCAAAACAAGATTAAAACAAGAATTTCAAAAGTTCTAAGGCTTAGTTTGGTAAAACCAAATTTAATACTCTTTTAATTTATGTTAATAACTCATTTATCATATAGTTTTATTGTCACAATTTATTTAACAAATTCCTACTCCTCTAATTTAATTATTTAATTAAATTAGAATATCACCATTATACTTGCGTAATAAAATAGGTATAAATCCCATCTATTTTATCACAATTAAATAAATTATCCCATAACAATTTTCTTCAAATATTTATTTAATATCATAAATATTCATTTTATTCCATAAAGTTTCCAACTAAAATATTTAATGTACTTAATAAGTATTTTAATCGTATTATACTAACATTTACATTTTCATGCAATATATTAGCTTCTCACTTTATTAAATCAATTATACTTGTATTAATTCACTATTTTAATTAAGTGAATTATTCACACTATTTATGAAACTTAACTCATTATAATTTCATTTGCCCATTAAGGCAGTATAACAATTAAAATTATATTATCTCATAATATAATTTCACTTAATTAAATTAACTAATATTATTTAATTTCTTTAATAATTTAATTAACTATTAAATCTCATTTTTCCCAACATATGAATATATAATTCTCTTCACACCAAATCACATAATTCAAAATATATACACCTCATAATAAGAATCTTAATTATTAAATTCTTATTTTAATAACTTATGAAAATTCGGGTTGTCACACACACACACACACACACACACACACACACACACACACACACATATATATATATATATATATATACTTATAATTCACTAACACCACCACTACACACCTCAGACACACACACACACACTCCTCACCCATCCACATCACGCACACACTTACCCCAACCCCATACATTATATATATATATATATATATATATATATATATATATATATATATATATATATATATATATACACACACACTTCCACCTTTTCCACCATTCCACACTCCATCCGTGATTTCTTCATTTTTCCTCGCTCCCCTAAAATCAACTAATATATATATATATATATATATATATATATATATATATATATATATATAATCAAGATAACTTGTTCCAACTATTTTGAAAAATGAGTTAGTGGGGTTCCATCTAATAAGCAAAATTTACAACAAATACTTCATAAAAATCCACTCAATATTTTTAACAACATTTATTCATCATTATTATAACTCGCAATATTAACAACCATATCGTTTCCAGGAAAGAGGGGGCTTTCCGATAAGGATTTCTCCCTATTGGCTAGCAATTAGGTGACCAAACCCCTTTTCTTGATAGAACTTTCTAGACATTGTTAATTATGCAAATAATAATATGAATAACTTGTCATCTCAATTATTGATTTAATAATATAAAATATTATGACAATAATTGAATCAATTAACGTGAGATACTATGCGACAATTACTGTAGCAATAATTGAATAAAACTGAGTGACTTCTCACATAAGCATCAATAATCAATACCGGTGTGCTACTATGCAACCACGCCAGACATCGCATTTCTTTATCATCGAGTATTTCAACAGTTAACTGTAAAACTTTCACCGTTATTTTCATAAAATGATATTTCTGTCATTTTCTCATTCTGACAGTAATTTCGTTGTGGGGTCCACTAATGATTGCGCTGTTGTACAAATATTCCCTGATAAAATGAATATTCCCCGACCAATCGAATATTATATAACAACTTGCTTACTTTGCAAAATTTATAAATATTACCACAACTATAATATTATAACAAATTCATACTTTAATATTCAAAAATGATATTTATAGAAAAATTCATCTTTATTCATAAAATTTGTGGTCTTACATGAGCCCTGTGCAAGTAGTTCCTAAGAAGTCAGGGATTATAGTGGTGGTTGATGAGTGGGTTTTATACCTACGAATCGGCCTCTAATTCGAGCTTAAACTGTGTTAACTCATCATTTTTTTGATTCATTTTACTTGTTTAGTGTTATTGTATGTTTAGGTATGGTGGCGTAGCGTGTATGGCTTAAAAGGTGGTTTTGTGGCTAAAGTGGGAAAGAAAATGAGCAAAAGCTTGACTGCAACAGAATGCAGCCTCGCCGGGGCGGGGGTACTTGATCAAAAACAGTAGCACCCCCCCACCCGGGTGGGCTCTTAAACAAGAAAATCCCCCGCCGGGCCAGGGGTAGGGGAAAGACTAAGACTCCTGTTTCAGTTGTAATGCTGTAGGGGCGTGAAGGAGAGAGGTTGTGTGACGCCCCCAAATCCGGGTCTCTTCCAACCTGACAGATGGTGCTACACGGTACTACCATTCATTCATTCATTCAATTGAATCGTCTCAAAAGGACTAATATAACTTCTATATATCCAAAATAATATTACATTTTCCAGATTCTTTGTAACCCATTCGTTTGTTCTTATCATAATATTTAATATATTACAGACATTTAACTATTCTATTACATAAGTAATCTAAGGGTTCGTCTTCGCCTTGCCCTTGTCCTTGCCCGAGCATTCGGTCCGTTCGATCTTGGCTGTGTTCATATGGTTCAAGCAAGAGTGAGCATGACTAGCTCAGCAAGTACTACAATTCTAATAAACAACAAGCTTGAAACATGGAACTTATATATCTACAGTAACTGAACAATAGTTACGAAGTACTATCGATAATTCAAAATAGCACTTCTTTTCATTCAAAACGTTTTCCAACAACAATATTCAGTAGAATATCAACTAAGCTCAAGACTATGAGCAGTTCATAATTTCTTTTGAAAAGGACAAACCGACACTAAGTCTGTAAGTTCGGCATAGCTTACGAGCACTTCTAGGTGATCAGCCCATAGTACTCTATGTTGATCAACACTACATTCATTAAACGTGTATACGTTTAAGTTGTGGCAACCTCACGCGTTCGCCGTTAAACGATTTAAAATATTTTAGCATACTCAGTCTTCGATTGAAAACTTTACCAATATAACTTGATAAACATTGTTCATGCTTTGATAGAAACATAAGTTAAGTCTAGCCGAAAGAATTGGCTTTGACTTCCTCATACAAAACTTCATGCGAAATAATACATGAATTACAAAGCTTGTCCGGCATCGAATCGGAACAAGGGTTAAAATACTTGCCTTCATTCTCGCCATCGATTAACACACGTACACTTTAGGTCTCTAAGTTTCTATAATACATGATCATATAACATACCACATTAGGTCATATATAATCAAGTATGTATACTATTATATCTTACCCTTCATCTCAATGTAAATCCTGACTTAGATCTACTATTATAGATTTTCGGCTTTCATTACGTCATTCATATTTTGTTCATCTTTGATTGATTATTAACTCTTAATCATCATACGTAAGTGTCTAATAATGTCCTAACAATGTCATGTTTATGCCTTAGTTCATTACTATAAAGTTCCCTTTCATTCTGTACTTGAAATCTTTCTTCTCAGGCAAATTCTTAGGTTTGGTGTCGTGGCGCCACACATCACTCTTCCTCTCTCGCTGCGGCACGAGTTTGAAGTAAGCAAGCCTCGGACTTGGCTATGCAATGCCACTCAATGGTTTTGGGTTGGCGCCACACCGCCAACTCCGCGGCCCTCGTATAGCTTTGTAAAGTTTGAAAATTTTATTTAAACTCCTGACTCATAACTTCTTCGTTATAAACCGAATTGGCTCGCTCAAAAGCCTACGGTTCACAAATTACATACTTTATGCGTTCATGCAAGAATTTTATCTATTTGACTTCATTTGCTAAAATTTCACCTATTAGTTCATTTTAACAAAAACGATAAACGTCCGAATGTTCAACGCTCGTTTCTTCGTTCTAAGTCGCAATTCGGTCATTTTTGAATCCGCAACTCTATAATGCCAAATATGACTTGTCTCCATCGAAAACCAACGTTTCCGACTTCAAACACAAAATACGACCTCCATTCCGAGAATTTCACGAATTCGACGATAATCGTCCAATCGTGTGAATTCCGGCAAAACTTCATTACTAATCATTCTAAATGGATTTTAACCAACACATAAACATTTCAAGTTACTTATCATACCAACTTATCATCAAAGTATGTTTTGACTTATTCTCATAAGTCAATGACTTATTTAACTTATGAACTACAAATTCTTATGCTTATGACTTACTATGGACATAAGTCCATCAATCAATGTTCTCATATTATATTCAACATACTAACATCATATGACAAACATATGACAAGTTCTTCATGATTCTATCAAATTATTAGAGTTCAAGTTGCTTATTCAACTTATTTGGCTTAAGTTCATTCATCAATAACTTATTAAATGTTCTTAACAACCAATCCCCCTTCTCTATCAATCCTATCATAGAAGAGATAAAGATAAAAAGTATTAGTCTTACCATTGTAGAATATTACTTCACTTCACTTTGGAAAATCTATCAAAAGTTGAAGTGGCTTATAAGTGCTTAAGTGACTTATTCTCTCTACCAAATAAGTTGCTTATCTTTGAGAGGAAAGTGTTGGATGAAATAACAACCAAAAAAATAAATGAGGCTTGGTATTTATAGGCAACTCAATGCTAGGGTATTATGGTATTAATACCTCCCACTTCCTTACTAACCTACTCAACTTCCACCTCCTTACTATTCATTTCTTAACATCCAAGTCTACTTGCTAGCCACAACACTTGCTCATCACACAAATTGTTTGCCCATCAAGACTACCCACTTACACTTGGATTGCTCCATGGATCATGGCTTATCATCGGGCTTGATAATTAATCTAGCTAATTTCTTGTTGGGATTATGCTACAAATAGATTGGACTTATGATTTATCAAACACTTGGGATTAATTGTCACCCTCTATTGGACTTCTCTTATTAGGCTAATAATCCTACAAAGCCATTACCTTAGATTTAACAACTTAACATTTATACCCCACGTATAATCTTCGTCTGCTAACTCGTATATTAATTAGTAGTATACGTTATCTCATTCTCCATTCTTAACAGTATAATATGTCGTATTATACTTACGTTCATTATCTCATACAATGCATACACGTCATACGATTACAACTTTATTTCCTTAATGCTTAATAAACCTAACTTTCCCAAATTAAGTCCGCATGCGAAATATTACGTTTTCCATACTTAGATTATTATTACATAATCCATCTCACCTTGATATTATAACGTTACGTATTTCTCGAAAGTTCAAAAATAATTCCCAAGCAGAAATTGATGAATAGTGTTTTTCGAGAAATTTCTCGGAAAGCTTTTATTTTCGTCTTAGAAATTCAAACACTTTACGTCCTAATAATAGTTAAAATACTACGACATTCCAACGTTTTAGGTTATAGAACGACATTCATCTTATCCATACGTAATAATAATAATTAATATTATTTTATTCATTATTAAAAGTATTTACAAAGGTTCGATTTTCTGGGGCGTTACATTCTCTCCCCCTTATAAGGATTCTGTCCCCAGAATCTCGCTATATAAAAAAAAATATTACACAAATAATTGAGGGTAATTCTTTTTTATCATTTCTTCTAACTCCCACGTTGCTTCTTCTGCATCGTGGTTCTTCCATATCACCTTCACGGAAGGTATGACTTTATTCCATAGAACTTGTTCTTTTCTATCGACAATTTGAATTGGTGTTTCCTCGTACGTTAAGTCCTTCTCGATATGAATAGGTTTATATTCTATCATGTGCTTATAATATGGCTTATAAGGACGTAATACAGATACGTGAAATATATTATGTATTCGTTCTAAGTCTGGAGGTAATGCTATCATATAAGCTACCTCACCCACCCGTTTTAATACCTCAAAAGGTCCTATAAACCTCAGACTTAACTTTCCCTTCTTTCCAAAACGTATCTTTCCTTTTCAGGGAGATACTTTTAGAAATACGTACGAACCTACTTCAAATTCTCTATTCTCTCTATGCGAATCCGTAAACTTCTTCTGTCTGTCTTGAGCTGCTAGAAGACACATTTGTATCTTCTTGACAATATCCGCTGTCTGTTGCACCAACTCTGGTCCCAACATTCGGCGTTCTCCTACCTCATCATAATCTGGTGGCGCTCAGATTTCCTCCCATACAAAGCTTCGTAAGGCGGCATACCTATGCTTGCATGATAACAATTGTTATCATAAACTCCACTAATGGTAGATGATCATCCCAACTACCCTTGAAATCCATGACGCAAGATCTTAGCATATCTTCTAACATCCGAATTGTTCTCTCGCCTCATCCATCCGTTTTGTGGATGATATGTCAGACTCAAATTCAACTGCATTCCCAACTTCTCTTGTAGACTCCTCCAAAAGTTCGACGTGGATCATGGGTCATGATCTGACACAATCGATAGTGGTGCTCCATGTCTAGAAATTATTTCCTTAATATAAAGTCTAGCTAATTGGTCTAAGTTATACTTGACCCTAATTGGCAAAAAGTGAGCCGACTTTGTCAACTGGTCCACTATTACCCAAATCGCATCATACCCCTTCTGAGTAGTCGGAAGTCCCACCACAAAATCCATCGTGATATTCTCCCATTTCCACTCCGAAATTTCTAATGACTGTAGCAAGCCACTTGGTCGTTGATGTTTGGCCTTAACTCTTTGACAAGTCAAGCACCTACTCACATACTCAGCTATCTCTCTCTTCATGTTTGGCCACCAAAAACTCTGTCGAAGATCTTGATACATCTTAGTTCTACCAGGATGAATCGAAAACCTCGAACTGTGAGCCTCTTGCAATACCAGCTCCTTTAATTCCGTCTCATTCGGAACCCAAATTCTTTCTTCAAATCTTAATAATCCTCATTATCAAGATCTGATTTAATATCTTTTTCATTGGGTCACCGCTTCCTTCATCCGGCTACACACTCATCTGCTTTTGAGTTGTACCTCTTTAACTCTCTCTACGATGGTAGATTACATCTCTGTCGTAAACAGAATTTGTCCTACTTCACTTAGCAGCTTCACTTCCAACTCCATCCTAGCCATCTTTGTTATTAACTCAGTTTGAGCCGTTAACAAAGACAACTTTTTTTAACCCTTCCCATTTTAGGTGTCAAGAACTACATTGGCTTTTTCAAAGTTGATACAGATTTCACATGTCGTAATTCTTTATCAACTCCGTACCATCTCCTCCCGCCTCATATTCAACTCCTTCTGTGTGAAGATATATTTTAGACTTTTGTGGTCCGTGTATATCTCACATTTTTCTCCATAAAGATAATGTCTCCATATCTTTAGAGCAAAAACTACTATGGCCAGTTCCAGATCATGAGTAGGATAAACTTTCTCATAATCCTTCAACTGCCTAGATGCATACGCAATGACCTTTCCATGCTGCATGAGCACGCAACCAAGTCCTCTATGCGAAGCATCACTATAAACTACGAAATTTCCCGTGTCATCAGGCAATGACAAAACAGGCGCTTCACTCAACCTCTTCTTTAGTTCTTGAAAACTATCCTCAACACTTGTCAGTCCAAGCGTATTTCACTATCTTCCTCGTCAAGTTAGTTAATGGAGTAGCTATCTTCAAAAAATCCTGGATAAATCTTCGATATTAACCTGCTAACCCTAGGAAACTCCGCACCTCAGTCGGCGTTTTCGGTTGTTCCCAATTCATCACGGCTTCCACCTTCATTTGGATCTATCGAATCCCTCATGGTCAATGACATGACCTATAAATTGTACCTTCTCTAACCAAAATTCACACTTAGTGAACTTCGCATACAACTTCTCCTTCCTTAGTGTCTCCAACACTAATCTTAGGTGTTCAACATGATCTTCTGGCGTCTTAGAATAAACTAGAATATCATCTATAAACACCATGACGAACTTGTCCAAATATTGTTTGAACACTCCGTTCATCATATCCATAAATGCAGCTGGTGCATTTGTCAACCCAAATGACATTACTAAAAACTCGTAATGACCATAACGAGTCCTAAATGTTGTCTTTGGTACATCCTCCTTTCTAACCTTCAACTGATGATACCCCGTTCTTAAATCTATTTTTGAAAAATACTTAGCCCCTTTCAATCGATCAAAGAGATCATCGATCCCGGCAATGGGTATTTATTTTTATCGTTAACTTGTTCAACTCTTGGTAGTCGATACAAAGTCTTAACGATTCATCTTCTTCTTGATAAACGAAGACGGTGCTCTCTACTACTAAACACTCGGTTGAATGTACTTCTCCCGTCCAATAGCTCTTGTAATCGCATCATCAACTCCTTCATCTCCACTTTGGCGCGCCATACGACATTTGCCCTGGAAACTAGGGCCGCTCCTAGCACAATGTCTATCACAAAGTCTGTCTCCCTATCTGGCGGAAGACCCGACAATTCACTACGAAATACATCGACGAATTATCTCACTGTAGGTATTTGTTCCATGGTTGCTACCACTCTCTGGGTATCAACAACATGACACAGATAACCTACGCATCCCTTCCTTAGTAATTTCCTAGTTTGTGTCATGGTTAGACAACACAAACGTCCCGGCGATCTATTCCCGTAAAATACTACCTGAGGTTGTTCTAACGTCTTAAGGTTCACACATTTCTTTTGACAATCTATAATTTCCCCATGGTTTACTAACCAATCCATTTCGAGAATTACATCGAATTCTCCTAACTTTATCGGTAACAAATCTACCGATAATTTACAACCCCGTATATCTACACAACAACTCTTATGAACATCTTCCACATGAATTATTTCTTCGTTTGCTACCCTAATATTTAAAGCTATAGGCAACTTTTCGGGAAGTAATCCTAATCGTCTAGCAAAATCGCACGCTATAAACGAACAAGTAGCACCCGAATCAAACAACACGTATACATTGATATCGGTTATCGGAATAATACCAGTGACGACGTCCCCTGATGCGACTGCATCTTGGACTGTTATGTTAAAGGTACGACCCATCGGCCTACCCGGCTGTGCTGGTCCACTAATAGCTAACTTACCGCTATTAGCGCCCTGATTCTCGTCCGTCCCCTTCTTCGGGCAGTTCTTTGCCATATGGCCAGTTGACCCACACACAAAGAATCCATGGTTCTCCCACAGGTCTTGCAGGCCTTCATTCTCCTCTTCAGATCTCTTAACTTAACTTCAGTATTCCCAGAGCTGAATGCCTTCCTCTTCTGACCCTCGCCACTACCACTGGCTCCCTCGATCTTTACTCCCCCATCTACTTTCCCCTTACTTTTCTTATCTTTGTGGTACTGGCTCAACGCCTCGCTACCACCTTCAGCGATTATCGCCTTCTCTAAAATGGTTCCAAAAGAAGTACTTTGAAACACTGAAATACGGTTATAGAACCAGGGTTTCAAGCCCTGCTTGAACCGTCGCACCTTCCTAACCTCGGTATCCACTTGGTGTGGAGCGAACCTTGCCAGTTCATTAAACTTGGCGGCGTATTGGGGAACTGACATGTCCCATTGTTTCAATTCCAGAAACCGCATCTCCATCCTTCCCTGCATGCTCGTGGGAAAGTAGTTCTCAAAGAATATCTCCTTGAACCTATCCCACGTCAAATTTGCTATCCCAACCCTAGCTTGATTGGCTTCCCACCAAAATTTGGCCTCTCCCTTCATCATATAGGTTGTAAAGGCAACCTTTTGGGCCTCGTCGACATTTTCTATCACAAATGCCTTCTCTATTTCCTTAACCCATGTTTGGGCTTCAATAGGGTCCGTAGTTCCTTTGAACTCCCATGACCCACACTCTTGAAATCCTTAAAGGTAGTAGCTCAAGCTACTCCTCGGATTTCTACGGGATATTAACCCTCGTTTCTATTAAAGGCAAATTGTTATTAAATTAACAAACTCCGCAGACGGGTTAACTGCATCTCCTCCGATTGATTTACGCTTGCACCTTGATTACGCTTGCACCTTTCTCGGCATGCACTTTGTCGATACAATAAACACATTTCGTTATTATTCCTTTCTTTATTAGTTATCATTAATATTAAATAATAAACCCAACATCCATAACTCATTGCTTTCCATAAAAAGGACTTATATTCATTCTTCGTAGTATAATACTACATCAGTTACATACACAACCTAAGCTGCTTACATTACTTTCCTGCTATTGCTTTCCAAAAATTAGGATTTACAAAAGACTACCCTTTACTATACAAAAGGGCTTTACGTCAGTACTACTTAAAAAATATTTATATACTACTCTAACTACTACTAGTCTACATCTGCCTCAAGGCATTATCGAAAATTTCCTTGGCAAGACCGACAATAATATTACGGCTAATAGTATGTCGTGTTTGCCCCACCTCTACAGGATAACCAGCTACCTGCTACTGGAAATCTATGTGAGAATTCCTATAGATATAGGACATACTCCCTATCTTCTGTACCTTGGTCTTTAGCTCCTCCTTGAGCTCAAAGACCTCATGCTTTAAATCATGGACTTTATCCTTAGCCAAAATCCGTTCATCATGCTCCTGCTCCCACATGGACTCGACATCAGTCTTGTCCTCTATAACCATTTGGAGCTCTGCCTTCAACTCCTTGACCTCCTGATAGTAATGGATATTTCTATCCAATACTGACATGAACAAAGACATCATCGACCCCCCAGGAGCTATCTCTACTGCTATAGCTACCGGATTAAAGGACACTGTCTCTACTTCCTCTTCTATCTTTCCATCGAATACTGACATATAGTCAGCATCATCTGAGTCTCCAGACTCAATAGCTACCACCTCCGGATCTACTGCTATGGGGTTCGGTAAAACCTCTATTTGGTTCACCGATTCTTCACTAATGGCCTGACCATCTACAAACATTCTGTTTACTCCTGACATCTACACAAAATAATTAAGTTGATTAGTACACGTCAGTAGAATAATAAAAACACATAACATAACCATAATGCATTTTTATAAGGTTATTTTCTTCTTGTATTTCTTTGACTTCTCTTAAGGTTATGACTTAAGGTTTTTAATCCCCCCTTAAGTTTTATAACCTAATGCTTTGATACCAACTTGTGACGCCCCCAAATCCGGGTCTCTTCCAACCCGACAGATGGTACTACACGGTACTACCATTCATTCATTCATTCATTCAATTGAATAGTCTCAAAAGGACTAATATAACTTCTATATCCAAAATAATATTACATTTCCCAGGTTCTTTGTAACCCATTCATTTGTTCTTGTCTTAATATTGAATATATTACAGACATTCAACTATTCTATTACATAAGTAATCTAAGGGTTCGTCTTCGCCTTGCCCTTGTCCTTGCCTGAGCCTTCGGTCCGTTCGATCTTGGCTGTGTTCATATGGTTCAAGAAAGAGTGAGCATGACTAGCTCAACAAGTACTACAATTCTAATAAACAACATGCTTGAAACATAAAACTTATATATCTACAGTAACTGAACAATAGTTATGAAGTACTATCGATAATTCAAAATAGCACTTCTTTTCATTCAAAATGTTTTCCAACAACAATATTCAGTAGAATATCAACTAAGCTCAAGACTATGAGCAGTTCATATTTTCTTTTGAAAAGAACAACCAGTCACTAAGTCCGTAAGTCCGACATAGCTTACGAGAACTTTTGGGTGATCAGCCCATAGTACTCTATGTTGATCAACACTACATTCATTAAACGTGTATACGTTTAAGTTGTGGCAACCTCATGTGCCTGTCGTTAAACGATAAAAACATTTTAGCATACTCAGTCTTCGATTGAAAACTATACCAATATAACTTGGTAAACATTGTTCATGCTTTGATAGAAACATAAGTTAAGTCTAGCCAAAAGAATTGGCTTTAACTTCCTCATACAAAACATCATGCGAAATAATACATGAATTACAAAGCTTGTCCAGACTGAACTGGAACAAGGGTTAGAATACCTGCCTTCAGCGTCTGCTTACTGATTAACACACGTACACTTTAGGTCTCTAAGTTTCTACAATACATGATCATATAACATACCACATTAGGTCATATATAATCAAGTATGTATACTATTATATCTTACCCTTCATCTCAATGTAAATCCTGACTTAGATCTACTATTATAGGTTTCCGGTTTTCATTACGTCATTTATATTTCGTTCATCTTTGATTGATTATTAACTCTTAATCATCATACGTAAGTGTCGAATAATGTCCTAACAATGTCATGTTTATGCCTTAGTTCATTACTATAAAGTTCCCTTTCATTCAGACTTGAAATCTTTCTTCTCAGCAAATTTTAGGAGTCCGGTGTCATGGCGCCATTATTATTCTTCTTTCTACTGGGGTTACATTTAGTTTAAAGAAGCAAGCCTCTGACCTACAATGCGACATCACTCATCGGTTTTGGGTTGAGGCATGCCATACCAACTCAGGCCTCGATACCTTGCAAAGTTTGAAAATTTTATGAAACTCCCGGACTCATAACTTTTTCGTTATAAGTCCGAATTGGCTCGTTCAAAAGCCTACGGTTCACATATTACATACTCTATGCGTTCATGTAAGAATTTTATCTATTTGACTTCGTTTGATAAAATTTCACCTATTAGTTCATTTTAACGAAAATGATAAACGTCCGTGAAGGTTCAACGCTCGTTTCTTCGTTCTAAGTCGGAATTCGGTCATTTTTGAGTCCGCAACTCTATAATGCCAAATATGACTTGTCTCAATCGAACAGCAACGTTTTTGACTTCAAACACAAAATAAGACCTCCATTCCGAGAATTTCACGAATTCGACGATAATCGTCTAATCATGTGAATTCCGGTAAAACTTCATTACTAATCATTCTAAATGGATTTTAACCAACACATAAACATTTCAAGTTACTTATCACACCAACTTATCATCAAAGTAGGTTTTGACTTATTCTCATAAGTCAATGACTTATTTAACTTATGAACTACAAATTCTCATGCTTATGACTTACTATGGACATAAGTCCATCAATCAATGTTCTCATACTATATTCAACATACTAACATCATATGACAAACATATGACAAGTTGTTCATGATTCTATCAACTTATTAGAGTTCAAGTTGCTTATTCAACTTATTCGGCTTAAGTTCATTCATCAATAACTTATTAAATGTTCTTAACAACCAATCCCCATTCTCTATCAATCTTATCATAGAAGAGATAAAGATAAAAAGTATGAGACTTACCCTTGAAGACTATTACTTCACTTCACTTTGGAAAATCTATCAAAAGTTGAAGTAGCTTATAAGTGCTTAAGTGACTTATTCTCTCTACCAAATAAGTTGCTTATCTTTGAGAGGAAAGTGTTGGATGAAATAACAACCAACAAAATAAATGAGGCTTGGTATTTATAGGCAACTCAATGCTAGGGTATTATGGTCATTAATACCTCCCACCACCTTACTAACCTCCTAAACTTCCACCTCCTTACTATTCATTTCTTAACATCTAAGTCTACTTGCTAGCCATAACACTTGCTCATCACACAAATTGTTTGCCCATCAAGACTACCCACTTACACTTGGATTGCTCCATGGATCATGGCTTATCATTGGACTTGATAATTAATCTAGCTAATTTCTTGTTGGGCTTATGCTATAAATAGATTGGACTTATGATTTATCAAATACTTGGGCTTGATTGTCACCCTCTATTGGACTTCTCTTATTAGGCTAATAATCCTACAAGTCCATTACCTTAGATTTAACAACTTAACATTAATACCCCACGTATAATCTTCGTATGCTAACTCGTATATTAATTCATAATATACGTTATCTCATTCTCCATTCTTAACAGTATAATACGTCATATTATACTTACGTTCATTATCTCGTACAATGCACACACGTCATACGATTACAACTTCTTTCCTTAACGCTTAATAAACCTAACGTTCCCAAATTAAGTCCGCATGCGAAATATTACATTTTCCATAGACCTTGATATTATAACGTTACATATTTCTCGGAAGTTCAAAAATAATTCCCGAGCAGAAATTGATGAATAGTGTTTTTCAGAAAATTTCTCGGAAAGCTTTTATTTTCGTCTTAGAAATTCAAACACTTTAATTCTCTCACATAGTTAAAATTTTATGACATTCCAACGTTTCTAGGTTATAGAACGACATTCGTCTTATCCATACATAATAATAATAAATAATATTATTTTATTAATTATTAAAAGTATTTACAAAGGTTTGATTTTCTGGGGCGTAACAGGTTAGCATGGTTTGGAATTGTATTGGGCGTCGAGTTATGGGCAGAATACGTGTCCTAGTTTGGATATTAACTAGAAACAACAAGGGAGATAGAAAGGAACAATCATTTAGCAATTGAAAGCCCTAATTGAGCAAAAGCATTGGAGGAAGGATTGAAGGTCTAAGTCATAATAATTGCAAGTTGGAGCTAAGGATAAGGGTGGTTTTGGATTCATTCTACTTCTTTAATTCAATAATTATAATTGGGACGATGATTACTTTGAAGATTTCAGTTTTTAATTCATTTGTGATGAACTAATTTACTTATTAGGCTTATGACGAATCTTTTTTTTTTACTAATTTGGTTTGTGGATTAAGAAAAAATAATTACAAAAGCAAAGGGGCATTCCCCAGACTATAGCAAGATCATCTAAAGGCATCCCCTAGAGGAGCTAGCTATAGTATGAAAATATTACATGAACAGTCAAATGTGGACAGCCAAGGTGGACAACCAAGGTGGACAACCAAGGTGCAGAATGTTAGACAAGCCAGTTACAATAGAATTGACAAGAACCGGTGGCTTTGTTAAAGGCAAAAGAGGTAGACAGCCTAAATTTAATAATATGGACTACATCAGTTGCAAGATAGTGTGGGGGAATGAGTGTGTTAGAATGCAACCTCTTATTCCTTGCCTACCAAACTTTGTAGAAAACAGCCGCAAGGGAAAGCCCCATAATCTGTTTGGAGAGTTTCTGTCCAAAGGGAAGGAGGACAAATTCCTCAATGAGAAAGCAGCTTGCAGAAAAATTGTGGAGTACTCACAGGTGAAGAAGAGGTGGTTGAAAGTTTCAGGACATTTGTTGCAAAGAGGATAGTTGAACACCTGGCCAGTATAACCCTTCGTGATGTCATTTGTTGGTGTTCTACCCAGAAAACAAAGCCAAAGTAGGAAAGAACATCTTGGAACATGAAGCTTGTTCCAAATAGTCTTATAATAATTGACCGTACTTTGCTTATACCAGATATTATCCCATATATCATAGGTCTTGATATTAGAGATATCTTTAGAGTTTCAAAGAATGGAGTCAATTGGGCTAGAGGGAACAATAGTAGCAGTAATAGAGAGGCAAAATATAATGACTTCATGATGGTTTGAATGGGGTAGAAACCAGTTTGAATCTCGAATAATGTCCATAACTTTGGCATTTGCTGGAATTTATGAATTTGCAAGCAGTGATTGAGAAGGATTGATGGGAAAATCATTGAGCCAATGGGTCTCAGCTTGAGGATGTGCCGCCAAATCCAAGAGCAATCAGGAGGAATGTCAATTTGCCAAATAGATTTCCCTTTTAGGACTGAAGTCTGAACCCATCTAGCCCATAAAGATCTCGGATTGACATGCAGGATTCGTGTAAGGTGCTATAGAATAAGGGATTTGTTCCAGTCCTGGAGGCATTTAACTCCTAACCCACCCTCATTGGTTAGTAGTGTAATTTTCCTCTATGAAACCTTGGTCCCATATTGGTATAAGGAAGTACCTTTCCATAACAACCGGTAAAGGACATATTGAATTGTACGAATGATAGCTTTAGGGAGAAGGAAATAGGAGCTCCAATAATGTTGAATAGCAAATAGCACAGACTTAATGAGTTGGAGGCGGCCCGACTAAGCGAGCACAAAAGTTGTCCAGGATTTGACTCTATGAGTGATATGGTGTACCAAAGGCAGACAGTCTTGAAAGGTGAGCTTAGTGGAGATAAGAGGCACACCCAAGAATTTGGTTGGTAGAGAGCCTATGGTGTACCCCAGATCAGAGGTGACGAAAGAGGTGATTTCGGGGTCAGCACAAGATAGGAAGCATTGGCTTTTGTGGATATTGGGGATGAGGCCTAAAATTAAGGAAAAAGAGTTAATACATGAGTGAATGATGGAGATAGGTTTTATACTAGCATGACAGAACACAAGGATATCATCGGCAGAGAGAGGGTCACCTTGTCTAAGGCCCCTCGAGCCACTAAAATAGCCTGCTAGAGAGCCATTAACTTTGATAGAGAACATGGAAGTTGTAACACAAGACTGCACCCAATTAATGAAGACAGTTAGAAATCTGAAGAATTTTATGACATCAAAGAGGAAGTCCCAGTTGACCGAATCAAAGGCTTTTTTCAGATCAAGTTTAAAAGCACATCTTAGAGGTCCAGAGCTGTGATGGTGGTTTCTAAGCAGTTACTGGGCAAGGAGAATGTTGTCACTTATTTGTCTTCCTTTGACGAAGGCGGCTTGGGCCTTATCAATAAGGAATGGAAGCACCAATTTCAATCTGTTAGTAAGGATCTTGGATATGCATTTTTGGATGGTGTTGCAGCATGCAATGGGTCAACAATCAGCCATAAAGGAGGGATTCTGGCATTTAGGAATGAGGGCAATGGCTGTAGAGTTAAATCCTTTCGGGAGTTTGCAAGTGGAAAAGAAGTAAAGGACAGCGAAATCCTCACCAATAATATCCCAACAAGTGAGAAAAAAAGTTAACATTGAACCCATCCGGTCCCAGGCTTTTGTTTTTCCTCATGGACTTAAGAACATTAAAGACTTCTGTAGCAGAAACAGGAGGTGAGAGGCTAGATGCTTGGTCAGATGACAAAGTATTAGAAGGAGTAATCCTAAAACTCTCAAATCCAGGGTAGGGGGTAGGCTGGGAAGAGTTGAAGAGATCCTGAAAGTAGTCGACTTCCACCTTTGCAACTGCCTCATGACCTGAGACAATATCACCAATAGAATTGTGAATAGTTAGAACTTTGTTAGAATTCCATTTGGTTTTTACCAAGTTGAAAAATAATTTTGAATTCATGTCACCAGTGGCAAGCCAAGTAGCTCGGGATTTCTGGTGCAGTAAGGTTTCCTCCAAGAACAAGGCATTCTAGAGTGAATGCAGACATGATTTTTCTTGAGCAATGAGAGTGGGGTTATAAGGAGAAGTGGATAGTAAGGATTGGATCCTGTGAAGTTCATCTCTGTTCAATTTAACTGAGGAAGAGAGATTCCTTATCGACTGGTTGGGAGCAACAAAAGCTTTCTTTGCAAGTTTAAGTTTCTTAGAGAAGATGTGAAATGGGTTCCCATGCACATATTGCTGCCATGCAGTAGAGACGCACTCAGTGAACCCCTCCAAGAGGAACATGTGATTGAAGAATTGGAATAGCTTTCGAGGCTTATTGTTAATTAGCCCAGTACAGAGAATCACTAGAGAGTGGTCTGACATTCCCCTAGGTCCAAAGGAATCTTGGGCAAGAGAGAAATGATTAAACCAAGCAACGTTTGTAAGACCCCAACTTTTTAATAAATAAAATTGAATTTCCTCTATTCATTATCTTGAAATAATAAGGTGATAATTTGATATAATACTTTGGTTATGGGTGAAATGTGCAAATTTTGCAAAATAAGCAAGTGGTTATAAAATATTCATTGTTGTCGGGGAATATTTGTTTGGTCATGGAATATTCTTGCTGTCGGGGAATATTCGTACGATAGCGTAGCCATTTGGAGGCCCATAATGAAAAACGGTCGAATGAAGAAAACGACAAGTTTGAGTTTTTATAAATAACGGCATAATTGTTACCATTAACACTGTTGGATTACCTGGTGGTTAAAATACAGTAATACGCGTGGTTGCACAATAGCACACGGTATTGCACAGTATTTTTGAATTATTGATTCTTACGTAAAAAGGCACTACTCAATAATTATTACAGTAATTACTGTTCAATATATTATTTTATTGATTCAATAATTACTACGTCGATATTTTATATTATTGTTATTTCAATAATTATCACTGCACAATATTTTCATTATCAGATCAATAATTCAAATTATTTGAATAAGGAAGTTATTCAAATAATTCACATTATTGGCAATGTCTAAGGAAGTTCTGTTTAAGAAAAGGGGTTTGGTCATCTAATTGTGCGCCAATAAGGAGAAATCCTTATCGAAAAGCCCCCTCTTTCCAGGGAACGACCTGGTTGTCATAATTGTGATTCTGTAATATTATTTGTGAATAATTAATTATTGATTTATATGATAAGGAAATATTTATTTTATGTGGATATCATATTATATTTTATAGTAATATTAGTAAAAAAATGCATGTGATGACTAAAATTAGTAAAAGGTCCATTGTGTGAAACAATTGTATTATGAAAACATATATTTTTATTTGAACTTGGAATTTAGAAACTATTGGCTATTAATAAAATAATAAGATGATGAAAATTTGTTCAGTAACTTGCATAAAGTCTTGTTAGGTGTGTTAAGAATGAAAAAGAATGTATATTATATTATGAATGGTGGACCATGAATTTGTATGTTTATAGATGACTTATATTATAATATTATTATATCATTACTAATTCATACAAAGATATCAACCTTGGCCACCTTTTTAGCAACTTGGCAATTGTTTTATGCACGTTTGTTTTTGTTTTAAACGCGAACTTTGTAATAATGCAACCATTTGTCAAAGTTGGCATGTTAAAATTCTCTATCAGCCAAAATTTTCAAACTTGGGGTAAATAGGGTTTTCATCTGATGAAGTTTGTCAAATGAGGAGTGCTAACCATTCTCCTATAAATAGGTGCTTAGGTTAGAATTGAAAACCACACCAGAAACATAAGTTTTCTCTCTCTATATTATCGAGCGTATTTTTGTGAATATTTCTTTTGAGTATAAGAATACTTTGAGCGTAGTTTTTCTGCAAGATTTTCTCAGAATAATATCCGATATTCCAGTCAAATCCAGTTTCTACTAAGGTAAAGGATATTATTTTATTGCAATACTCGTGAGAAATATTATTTTCTTTCATACTCCATATTACGTAAGCAATATTATTTCATCTCGTATTCCTAAATTTGAACTTACTATGGTAAGTATTGCTTCTATAATTCCTGAAATGATTAGAAATTTTGCTTCATCTAATATCATTTCATAGGAATATTGGTCTGAACTTTTTATCAAATTTAGAACTTTTCATTATCGTAGTAATCGTTTCACAAGCATCGCTCTCATAGGTACTATTCACTTGCATCGTTTCACAAAGAAAAAAATACTTTTTTTTCTCCTTCCAAGTTATCTGTTGTGACCCTTATTCTTGAAATTGAATCCATGTGTTGATCTTCATTCTTGAATTTTACTCCACTATGGTTTATTATGGTGTGGTTTTGAACATGGATAAACTGAAGTATGAATCCCTAGTCTTTGTCTTTTTATCTCACTGGATTCGTTCTTTAAAATATTTTTTCATTATCCTTAGTCCTTAATGGTGATACTTGATGAATATCTTTGGCCTGTAGTGCAAAGATGAATGATTATCAAATGAACATCTTTGGCCCGTAGTGCAAAGATGAACAGGTGTTGAGATGAATATGACCAACTGGTGATACAAATGAATATCTTTGGCCCGTAGTGTAAAGATGAATATTTGATTCAAGATGTATATTGATTGATGTTACGGGGATAAAATATTGATGATGGACTTTTAAATTCATAGATGATAGTAGATTTCATTCCCTACTAAACTCTTCTAATGAATTGTTATTTCCGCTGCGAATATTGATCTAAAACTTGTTGTCCATTATATTTTATCTGATTTGTTGAAGGCTAACGATAATTTGTTGTTCATTAACTTAGTCATAATATTCTTCATTGGGCTAGTTGAGCTCATCCTTTTCCTTTTTGTTCCATTTTTCTTCTCAGGAAGCGAGAATATAGCGGGGAGTAGTCGAGGTGTGGAGTGATGTTCCGTGGCAGTTGTTATAGTAGTCCTCACTATTTTTAAAATAGTGTATCAATAATTGTAATGAGGACTTATTTGAGTGTGGATATTGTCTAGAGGACAATATTTGTATTTAAACTCACAGTTTATGTGTTTTCGTATTTTGCACGATAATTGTATTAATGAAGTTGTAGTTATTTCTGTACTATGTATTTGGCGACTCAGAATGGGAGATGTATACCTATTTTGGGGGCATCACAGTTGGTATCAAAGCTTAGGGATATGGTCTCTGGCGGAGATCGGGGAATGATATGGTCCTACCTAAGGTTATTTGTTGGTCGGTCAAAATATAGGGATATTATGTGGTATGTCATTTTGTTTAATATTAACCTTTGTTTTGTGGCAGTATTTGAGAATGGCAGCTGAGAACGTTAACAATGGAGTATATGAGACTGTGAAGACACATTTAATCACCAACCAGGAGAACGTGCAATAGGACGACAATGTTCCTCCTGTAAACAACACTACCGAACAAACGATGAATGATGGGATGTTTAGAAGCTTTTTACAGTTCATGCAAAATCAGATGAGGGAGACTCGTGTACAAAATACGGGTGGAAATGATAGCAGCGCATGGTTTGTCACATCCAAGCAGTTCAAAGAGTTGAGACCACCAGAGTTCTGGGGAAAGCAGGATCCGATTAAGACAGAAACGTGGGTCAAGTAAATTACCAAGATATTTGATGTCTTGGGATGCACAGAGGAACAGAAGGTTCCATTCGCCACCTTTATGTTCCGTGGTGAAATGAGACATCGGTGAGAATCTGTGAAGTGTACCCAAATGTACCACACTCAATATGTCTTGGGAAACATTTCAGAAACTGTTCAATGACAAGTACTTTCCTAAAAGTATTCGTCATATGAAGGAGGTAGAGTTTATTAGACTGGAACAGAACAACATGACGGTGTCCCAGTACGAGGTGAAGTTCGCGGATTTATCCAGGTTTGCACCTCATTTGGTAGAGAATGAGAAATGTATGACGCGGATGTTTTTGAGAGGTCTAAAACCCAAAATTCGTCAATACCTTAACTCTCACAAATTTTCTCTATATCCAGATGTTGTCAACATGGCTCAATTATTAGAGCGAGATAATGAGTATGCTCAACTGAGGGACCACAACCAGGTTCATACCAGTGACAACAGTTATCGCAGAAATGATAACCAGTGGGGAGTGAAAAATACAGACAAAAGTGGTAGCTACTCTGGTGGTAATCATGCCCATGATAATAGGAGAGGTGAGTCAAATGGAAATTTCAAAAAGAGGAGATTCAACCATAAGAGGAAGACATCAGCAGCATCACTAGCACCAACAACAAATTCTAGGGGAGGAAAACGACTGCCAGTTAGATGCTACAGATGTGGAGATGAGGGACACATAAGTCCAAACTATTCACAGCCTTCCAAGGTGTGTTTCAGTTGTGGAAAAGACGGTCATATAGCCCGATTTTTTCTGGTAGCGAAGTCAAGTCCAACTGGGATGGTGGCACCAAAGGTGACTACGGACAAAACAAAGTCGGTGGTTCAAGGGAGATCGTTTGTCGTGACTGGCCAAAACACGAGAAACCCGAACGAGGTGATCACGGGTAAACTAATCTTAAACTCTTGTGAAGTTTATACCTTACCTGATACCGGTTCTACCCATTCTTTTATCTCTCCTGCTTGTACTAAAAGTTTAAACTTGACTCCGGAGAAATTAGACTTTGACTTAACTGTTGAAACTCTGTTAGGAGAAACTTTCATTACATTCACTGTTTATAAATCTTGCTTGATCCAAGTTGGTACCATCACATTACCTGTTGATCTTATCTCTTTAAAGATACTTGCATTTGATGTGATTTTAGGGATTGATTGATTAACTACTCATCATGCCAAAATTGATTGTTTTCGTAAGGTTGTTAGTTTTCATATTCCTAACCAACCTGTTATGCGAATTCAAGCAACCAAACCACTAAAGTCAATCACTATCATATCAAGCCAAAAAGCCATTCGTTTATTAAAAAATGGATGTCAAGCTTTCCTAGCCCATGTTATGGACTTGAACAAAAACACGTCAGATTTGAATAATATTTCAGTTGTTAGTGAATTTCCTGACGTATTTTTTGAAGAACTTCCTGGTCTACTCCTTGGGGTGCTCCTGTTTTATCCGTAAAGAAGAAAGACGGGAGTATGCGACTTTGTATTGACTATGGGGAATTAAATCATGTCACCATCAAGAATAGGTATCCACTACCTCGCATTGATGACCTGTTCGACCAGTTGCAAGGAGCACAATTCTTTTCAAAGATCGATCTTCGTTCTGGATATCATCAGCTGAAGATTAAAATTGAGGATATTCCCAAAACTGCCTTCAGAACTCGGTACGGGCATTATGAATTCTTAGTCATGTCTTTTGGATTGACTAATGCTCCTGCTGCTTTTATGGATATGATGAACCATGTATTCAAATAATATTTAGATCAGTTCGTTGTTATCTTTATTGATGACATCCTCATCTATTCCAAAATTCGTGAAGATCATGAGCACCATTTAAAACTGGTACATCAAAGGCTTCATGATAACAAACTATATGTCAAGCTGAAGAAATGCGAGTTTTGGCTTAAAGAAGTAGCATTCCTTGGGTACGTGGTGTCAAAACATGAAGTATCTGTTGACCCAGCGAAGATTGAAGCAATCCAAAGTTGGGAGCAGCCGAACTCGGTGACCAAAGTACGTAGCTTTCTAGGCTTAGCTGGTTATTATCGGAGATTCGTGGAAAGATTTTCTCGAATCACTACTTTGTTAACTCAGCTGACTCGGAAGGATACAAAATTCCTATAAAGAGAGGAATGCGAGAAGAGTTTCCGAGAGCTTAAGAGGAGACTCATTTCGGCACCTGTTCTAACAATAGCATCTGGTTCAGATGGATTTGTTATCTACATCGATGCTTTAGGCAAAGGGTTAGGATGTGTTCTCATGCAACATGGGAAAGTCATAGCCTATGCCTCGCGACAACTCAAAGAATATGAGAGGAATTATCCTACTCATGATCTGGAGTTGGCAGCAGTCGTTTTTGCGTTGAAAATCTGGAGACACTAACTGTATGGGGAGAAAATGGAGATTTATACGGATTATAAAAGCCTCAAATATTTCTTCACCCAAAAGGAACTCAACATGCGGCAACGACGTTGGCTTGAGCTATTAAAAGATTATAACCATAACATTCAATATCATCTTGGAAAAACAAACGTTGTAGCTGACACATTGAGTAGAAGATCGTATGAGGGTACGAGTGCGATGTTGTTAACACAAAGACCCATATTGTACGACCTAAAAAGAATGGAGATAGAGTTAAAGGCTCCAAGTACCCATGTGATGATGTCAAATATACGATAGAACCGACTTTAATCGATAAAGTTAAAGCTGCTCAAGCTACGGACTTAGAGCTGATACGTATGAAGAAGAAAGTACAAGAAGGTGCTATTCCAGAAGCAAGAATTGATGAAGAAGGAATACTTTGAGTCAACTCCAGACTTTGTGTTCCTAACGATTCTGACTTGAAGCATAGAATCATTATGGAGGCACACAACACACTGTTTGCAATCCATCCTGGTAGTACCAAAATGTATCATGATCTTCGACATACATTTTGGTGGAACAATATGAAGAGAGAGATCGCAGAGTTTATCTCGAGGTGTTTAACTTGCCAACGTGTAAAGGTGGAGCATCAAGTGCCAAAGGGTCCATTGAAACCACTTGAGATTCTGAAATGGAAGTGGGAACACATTACCATGGATTTCGTTATGGGTCTTCCCAAGGTTTCTTAAGGTATAGATGTGATTTGGGTTTCTCAAGGCATAGATGCAGAGTTTATCTCGAGGTGTTTAACTTTCCAACGTGTAAAGGCGGAGCATCAAGTGCCAAAGGGTCCATTGCAACCACTTGATATTCTGAAATGGAAGTGGGAACACATTACCATGGATTTCGTTATGGGTATTCCCAAGGTTTCTCAAGGTTTCTAAAACTTGTTGTCCATTATATTTTATCTGATTTGTTGAAGGTTAACGATAATTTTTTGTTCATTATCTTAGTCATAATATTCTTTACTGGGCTAGTTGAGCTCACCCTTTTCCTTTTTATTCCATTTTTGTTCTCAGGAAGCGAGAATATAGCGGGGAGTAGTCGGGGTGTGGAATGATGTTCCATGGCAGGTATTATAGTAGTCCTCACTATTTGTAAAATAGTGTATCAATAATTGTAATGAGGACTTATTTGAGTGTGAATATTGTCTAGAGGACAATATTTGTATTTAAACATATAGTTTATGTGTTGTCATATTTTGCACGACAATTGTATTAATGAAGTTGTAGTTATTTCTGTACTATGTATTTGACGACTCAGAATGTGTGATGTATACCAATTTTAGGGGCGTCACAACGTTTCCCATAGCTTAATCCAGCTTTTTATAGATAGGAGATTTAATTTGGTTGTTCCACCAGGTGAGAAAGGAACGAAATCCTCTGATGTAATCCACACCAATAAATTGAAAACAAGTTTTGAGGTCCTCCATACACGAGTCCCATAAGGTGTCAGCTCTGTCAGTTTCATTGAGATTTTGGATAGCATTGAAATCACCCAAGAGGCACCAGCAGAGAGGTGAGCTAACTGTGATGAGATCACGCCACAATTCTTGTCTTTCTATAATAGAGTTCAGACCATACACAAAAGAAACCAAAAAGGTACAATCAATTGGGATATGCATAGCTTTACAATGGATAGTTTGGGAGGAGACAAAAATGACATCCACCTTCCACACAGATGGATCCCAGCCAACCCAGATACAACCATTAAGGTGGTAATCATAGTTAAATATCCAAGACCAGTTTTTACAGATAGAATGAGAGATCTTAGGAGCATTATGTTGCTTAACTCTAATTTCTAAAAGGCCAACAAATGAGATACTATTGTCCAAAAGTAACTGTCTAACATAAGCCTGCTTAGGCTTTTTATTTAACCCTCTAACATTATAAGAAGCTAAACTTAACATAAATAACACAGTTATTGGGGGGGGGGGGGTTACCGCTTTGGTCCTTGCCTTTATTCTTTCATTAAGCATATTGAGAAGGTTCCTTCCCTGTTCTTAGCTTATGTTTTAAGTCTTTCCCTTCCTTTTCATCAATGGCTTTCAATTTGTTTAAAAATTGACTATTAAAAGGGGGGGATTCATTCTCGGAATAGGGAGTAGCATCATGATCAGTGATATTTGCAATTGGTGAGAAGGCGTTAGCAGAAGCCAACAAAGAGTCCAAAGGTTTAGCAGGGGTTGATGCAGAAGTTTTCCCAACTTTCCCACCTCTAGAAACTGTTATCCAATCATCAGCATTTTGGTTAGGCTCAACAGAGGAAGGGGGTTCTGAGCAGGAGCAGAATTGGCAGCAGAGACAGGTTAAGCCTCAAGGGCCAAGGAGTCCACATCAAGGGGAGGAGAGGGGTTGACAGTGGTTTTAGCCTTGGGAATCCATTGGTAATTGGACTTAGGGCATTTCAAAGGGGAGTGACCAAAAACATTGCAAGAGGGTGGCCTACTTTAGTATTCCACCTCAACAGGAACCACAATTTCTTTAGAAGTCTCCTTATTGAGGACAACAACATTTAGGGAAGCAGGGAAGGAAAAGGAAGCATGGACTTCAATGCATACTCGGGCAAAAGCCATACAATCATTCTTTGATGTCATCTCATTAGTGAAAAGTGGTTTACCAATAGCACTAGCAATGTAGCTAATACCTTCGTCGGACCAGTAAGAGAACGGAATCTGACTGAGTTTAACCCAAATAGGGAACCTGTTACGACCAATTTTCAAGAATTCCACACCCTCTTTCCAAGGTTGAAGAACAATTACTTTAGAAGTGAAATGCTAAGGACCAGAAGCAAGGACATTATCCCTATCAGAAATGGAGGAAAATTTGAAAATGTAGTAGCCCTTACTATGCAGAATCACATTGGATAATCCCATGTTCCCCCAAAGCCTCCTGACAATAGGCTCAACCATCTTGAATGGGAGGGCAGAATTCAAGAAGTAGCCCACCAGACTAGAAGACCATAATTTGTTCCCACGCCTGAGAGCATCCGCATGAGATTTAACTAGAAGTTTTCCATTCTCAGAAGAGGTGGGTAAAAAGGGAAGAGTTCTAGATGATTTACCAAAACTTTTGGTGACAACGTCACACCAAGATTTTTTGCACGAAATTTCACCTTCCTCATAAGGGGGGGCCTGGGCAGGGTTCAAGTTTTGAATTTGCATTGTTAGCCATTTTAGAGCTATTATTAGATTCATCCATACTCATGGATTTAGAATCAGAAGGAGGTTTAAGAACACGCGCTACCATTGAAGGCTAACCAACATGAAAACTGGACCCATAGGGATTTGAGGAGGAACCCCGGAAGCAAAGCCCAAGCCCACCATTTCTAGATTTTTATGAATAGTAATCTTGCCATTAGAGATAAAATCGTTAAGATCATTAACCGAGAACCCATGAGCAGAGATGAAATTCATAAGGTCAAGGTTCTTCTTTCGCTCTAGCACAACCTCATTTCTTTCAGAGTGGGAGAAATGTTGGAGAGCTTTGAAAATGTCAGAGACATTTGAATCCATAGCAGGACCAAGGTTACCAGCTAGCTCAAGAGCAAGGGGGGAAGAATCGTCAGAGCTGGTGAAATTTAAATAGGTACACTTAGAAGGGGGGGTTGAATAAGTGTAGGCACAAACTATGTCCAATTTTTATTTCTTATAAAAAGTCCTTTGGATGTTTAATGCAGCAAGCTGGATTACCAAATTAGGATATTATTGAGTTAACCAGTTTACTGATATGAATAGAATGCAGGCTTCTAGATAAATAACAAGATAGTCAAGCAATCACACAAACGCTAGAATTTTTACGTGGTTCAACTACTACCCTCTAGAATAGTAGCCTAATCCACATCCAATACCAACTAGTATTGGAGACTCACTTTTATTAACTCTTTCAATTACAATACAAGTTCTAGCAATTCGAACACCTTTGTTCCCTATGCACCTATGCACTCTTAAGCACCTATGCTTTCCCCAAACTTGATTGTAATGAGTTATCAATTCAAACAAAATTAAACACAATTAAGTATTGATTGAGAGATCAAAATATAAGATACACACTAGAGGTCTAATGATCAAGCAATATATCGCTTACCAACTTAAGGCTCTAGTATGAGATGAAATGATATGCAAGAAGAATATTACCAGAATATGTTCTTATATGTTCTTCTAGAGTTACGACACCGTTCTTAATGCAATCGATCACGATGAAAAACACTTTTGTAACTTGTATGCTTTTCGATACTGTAAAAATGTTTTTTCTTATCTAAAGTTGTTAAAGAGCTCAGTTTATATAGGCTTCACCAGCATATTTTCGTTCCAAGAATTTTGTGATATACACGTTGGAAATACTTTTGCTCAAATCTTGCAGTTCTCAGTCAACCATGATATTCTCGTTTTGTTTTTCAACACTGAGATTTTATTTACTGAGATATCACGCTATCAGTATTTTAGGGCTAATTAATTTCCTTTTTATGGGAGATAATCCTGTTACAGATTTCTACTGCCCCAATGTCTAAAATGTCGGAAGTTAACACTTTGTATTACCATAAACATTTTCACACAGGTTTCCATATACATTGGACTGTTAGAATCAACCAATTAGATTTCCCAAATCATGGCCCATGATTCCTGTACCTCATATGGTAATCAATCAACTAGATTTCTTAATTACTTGCCTAGAATTATAACACATAGTTTGTGTAGCATGATTTATGATGTCATGATTTGTGCTTACCATAATTATCTACTGGCTGGTGTCCATATATATTGAACCGTTGGAGACACCCAATTAGATTCCTTGATTTGTAATGCCTTACTCCTGCTATCCCATTGTTGTCTTACTCGGGAACTTAGATTGATGGAGAGATTTAATGCATAACTTATGATAATTTATTTACCCCATTCCTTGCTCTATCGTGTGGGTCTATTTAACAAGATTTTGATTCCTTATGTTGAGCAAATTTGGCCATGCATATTATGAGCTAGTTATTTAACGTGCAACATTAATTGTGAATGCAAGTATATATATGCAATGCACATGTCCTATAGCCTTATTTTGGAAAGTGATAATTGCTAAGATCTTACATATATTCCTAGGACTCAAATTAGCTTTTCTTTCTTCAAAGACATCTTGACTTTGGACCTTCTTCCTTGATGTTCCTGAAATGTTATAGAACATGGTTAGTGAACAAATATGGTCATCATCAAAACATGGAGTGTGACATAAGTCAACATTTTCCCCCTTTTTGATGATGACAATAAAATAATTATAGCTCCCCCTAAAACCATGCATTTCAAGAAAGTTATAACTCCCCCTTAATTCATGCATATTATTAACTGCATATATGCAGTGTTTGAGTAACCCTGCTCTTTGCGATTTATGAAAAGTTTAACAGTAACCCTGCATTTTTTGGTTAGTCCACAACATGTTAAGCAGAGGCAGAAATTATAGAAAACTATTTATACCATCATCAAGAAAAAATTAAACCATCGTCTTAATAACACAGGTTACCATGCATAAAAATTTAAAAGATAGTCAAATAGGAATAGGAAAAGCAGAAAGCAGGCATAATTCTTCTCCCCCTTTGGCATCTATCAAAAAGGTGTACGCAGAAGGCCAAAAGGGAGTAAGGCAGCTAGTTATCCTCTTCCTCAAGATTAACGTGATTGGCTTCACGGGCTGTGAAATAGGGCCGGTGAAGCCTGCGGTGTTTGATTTCTTCAAGGGACATTGTGTTAGCAAATCTGGGAGGACGACCAATGAAGGTTCCTGGGAGAGGCAGGTCCAGAAAGTCGTCTTGATATTATGTCATCCAATTGCATTGGGGCCATTCAGGGATGCGCGACTGGACTTGATCGGCTTGCAGCTCCTCACTCAGGTCATTCATGTGGCGTTCAGTAAAATGTCCCATAGTCCCAATTTGATTGCTGATGAACTTTAGCTCAGTGCTCAATTGAAAGGCGTTGCGGTTCATCTTCCGTTGTAGGGCTTCAACCATCGCCCGAGTGTGCAACTCGAAACCAGCTTGGAGGTCAATAAACTCATCTTCCACATTTCAAAACATAGCATGAAGATCATCACAATGAATGGGGAGTTTGCCTTTTTCAAGGAAGGAGAGACGGAGTTGGATGCCTTTGACATCAGACGTAATTTGGGCTTGACTGTTTGCGATGGTGTGAAGAATAGTGAGAATTTCAGGGGAAGAAGGCAATGAAGTAGGAGGTATCGGTTTGGGAATTTCTGGTACCACACGTATGAAATTCCCTTTAAGCAGAGTGATATGAGCCCCTTTGAGATAGTTTGAATTGATAGAATCAGTCAAGTGAATAGAACCCTCATCGTCAAGTGGAATTTGGAAGTGGGTAAATAGTTTGGTGAGAAAGCAGCTGTAGGGCAGACACTTTTTGGAGTGTTTGACATAGTGAACCATGTGTTTGAGCATCATCAGTGAAAAATTAAATGGTTGGCCGGTCATTATTAAGGCCACTAAGACCAAATCCTGATAGGTGAAATCAGCTCCACCACTTGAGAGACATGGGAGGAGATTATGCAAAAATAACAGTTTGGGAAGAACAATTGCAAGTGGAGACACTTCAGTGGTTTTAGGAAGGGTGACAGAGGACACTGTTGGATCATCCAAAACAATGCGAAGCTGTACTAGGGGAGAGAGAGGAGTAGAGATAGGCCCTTTGAGAGTGAAGGGGCAGTCACCGGTGTATGGGATTGACAATATACTCCCTAAATCCATAGCTGTGAAGAAAAAAGATTTACCTTTAACAAAGGAGGTGTAACAGTCGCCATTATTCTCAAGATTAATATAAAACTGCTGACCTGATTTTGGGTAAGCTACCGAGGGATGAGTGCTTAAGGAAGACAGACAACATGACTCAAAAAGACGATTAAGAGAAGAGTTTTGGTAGTAAAACATGTCTATTAATTTTTCATAGACAAAAGTTTTATGACATATAGATGACTTAAAGCGAAGTTTGAAGTTGTGACCTCTAAAGAAGTCATCAAGAACATCATGCATTGAAATAGAGAGAGGGTTTACCGGCATAGGAGGAGAACTGAGTGAAGATTCCTTGACTGCTATCCGTGTAGTGATCGTTGACATCCCAATCGGTGGAGGAGAGGGTAAGCTAGCTTCCGATTCAACCAGAGAGGAATCTCTGGATATGGTTTGGACCGAGGGCTGCTTCCGTTTCAGGCGTCGAGTAGTAGTAGGATGAGGAGGTGGTGACGGTAGTGACATCTCGTTGTTTTATTCGTCACGTATTTGTTTGGATCGCCGTGTTTTCATCTTCACGGTTGTGGTTTGAGGGATGTGTAGAGGTGCAGAGAGGGTTGAGATAACATAGAGAGAGAGAGAGAGCTTGGATTAGTAAAGTAGAGTCTGTCTTTTAAAGGCTGTGTTTTATCGGGATTTGGAAAGACGTGTCGTTGTGTTTAGGAATGAAGATCTTGGGCAGATAGAATGAGCGTTATTATGGCACCTACATACGCCGTGACTGTCTACTTTCCTTAAAGCATGCAGATCATATTTATATCAAACACATCCCGAGTTCTCTTCTTAAGGTACAGAACCGATCTTCCCCTAGAGGTTTTGTAAATATATCTGCTAGTTGATGCTCAGTGGGAATGAATATTAATCTTATTAAACCTTTGGACACATTGTCTCTAAGAAAATGGTGGTGTACTTCTATGTGTTTTTTACGAGAATGTAGTACTGGATTTTTAGAGATGTCTATGGTGCTTGTATTATCACAGTATATGGGCACATTTTCACATATGATGTCAAAGTCACACAGTGTTTGACGCATCCACAAAATTTGGGAGCAGCAACTTCCTATTGCTAAATATTCACCCTCAGTGGTGGATAGAGCGACTGATGTTTGTTCTTGCTGTGCCATGAGACAAGACTTTATCCCAAAAATGTACATGCACCGCTTGTGCTTTTTTCTATCTATATGAAAACCTGCATAGTTAGCATCTGAATAACCCATTAGATCAAAATTGTCACATTTTGGGTAAAATAACCCTAAATTAGTAGTACCACTCAAATTTTAAAAATTCGTTTAACAGCCTGTAAGTGGGATTCTTTGTGTTTGGCCTGAAACTGAGCACATAAACACACTCTGTACATTATATCAGGTCTAGAAGCAGTTAAATATAGTAGGGATCCAATCATACCTCTGTATTTTGTTACCTCTACATCCGTACCTTTTTCATCTGCTGTGAGTTTTATTGATGTACTCATTGGTGTGGTCTTTGAGTTTGAATTGTCAAACCCAAATCTCTTAAGTAACACTTTTGTGTACTTGGTTTGATGAATGAATATACCTTCGTGATTTTGTTTAATTTGAAGGCCCAAAAAGTAGTTGAGTTCTCCCATCAAGCTCATGTCAAATTCCTTGTGCATGCATTTGGAAAACCACTCACAAAGAAAATTATTAGTAGCACCAGATATTATATCATCTACATATATTTGTACAATAATAATATCTTTATTTTGACATTTAATAAATATCGTGGAGTCGATTTTACCTCGTATGAACCCATTTGATAGGAGGTACTTACTTAGTCTTTCGTACCAAGCCCTTGGGGCTTGTTTGAGTCCATAGAGTGCCTTCTTGAGTTTGTATACGTAATGTAGGAACTTGTGTCATGCTCAAATCCGGTGGGTTGTTTTTACATAGACTTCTTCGTTTATGTACCCATTGAGGAAGGTGCTTTTGACGTCCATTTGGTGTAGCTTGAACTTTCTGAAATAAGCAAATGCTAGTAATATACGAATGGATTCCAAGCGGGCTACTGGGGCAAATGTTTCTTCATAGTCTATTCCTTCTTGTTGGTTATACCCTTGAGCGACTAGTCTAGCTTTGTTTCTTGTAATTATTCCGTACTCGTCGAGCTTATTTTTGAGGACCCATTTCGTTCCAATAATGGACACATCTTTTCGGGGAGGAATTAACTCCCACACTTCACATCTTTCAAATTGTTGTAGCTCCTCCAGCATTACTAGAAGCCAATTTTCATCAAGTATGTCTTCTTTGGCGTTTTTTGGTTCAATTTGGGATAGGAATACTGAGAAAGTGCACATATTTTGTGCTTTTCTTCTTGTAATAACTTTGTCATTTATGTTTCCAATGATGTTCTCAGGAGGATGGTTTTTGATGTATCTTGCTGATTTTGGAAGTTGAATATCATGTATAACTTCTTTAGTAGTTTTTGGATTATCGTCTTGATGTTCATCTATTTCAGCTTGCTGGAATGTTCCTGATTTTCGTATTCAGCTTGCTAGATAGAGTCTTGGTCCTGCTACTCTTCTAATTCATCTTGCTGGATTGGTTCCATGATCTTGCTGTTTTGTTTTATCTGGTAGGCTAGATTTGCAGTAGTCTCTAAGTTTCCTGCATCTTCTTCTCTTTCTTTTGGAATATCATGGTTAGATTCGTTAAATTTGACATGTATAGATTCTTTGATACATATCTTTTGTACATTATAAATGCGATATGCTCTACTATTTTGTGAATATCCAATGAATATTCCTTCATATGATCTACCATCAAACTTGCCTAGATTTCCATTAGTGTTAAGAATAAAGCATTTAGATCCAAACACTTTGAAATAACTTATGTTAGGAAGCCAATTATTTAATAATTCATATGGTGTTTTCAAAATGATTGGACGAATCAACACTCTATTTAGCACATAACATGTTGTGTTCACAGCCTCGACCCATTTCTTAGGGAGTTTACTTTCCTGAATTAGAGTTCTAGCTATTCGTTGTAATGTTCAATTCTTCCTTTCTACCACTCCATTTTGTTGTGGAGTTCTAGGTGCTGAAAATTCATGAGTGATTCCTTTTTTATTACAAAATACAATAAAATCCTTTTGAAATTCCGTACCATGATTTTTATAAGATTAAGACTATATTTAGTCTCCAAATTTTTAATCAGTTTTTCAAATTCTTTAAATGCCTCATCTTTTGTTCTAAGAAAGAGTACCCATGTATATCTAGAGAAATCATCGACTATCACAAAAGCATAGAATTTACCATTTAGACTAGCATGCCTTTCAGGTCCAAATAAATCGAGATGAAGCAATTATAAGGGAGAAGAAGTTGATACCATGTTTTTGACTATGAATGATGTTCTTACTTGTTTTCCAAGTTGACAGGGTTCGCATATACCTTTCTTCTCGAAATTCATTTTGGGTAATCCTCTTACTAAGTTCTTTGATGACAACTTCTTGATGAGGTCCATATGAACATGCCCCATCCTTCTATGCCATAGATTCGCTTCATCTTGAATGGTTGCAAGACATAATTCTTCCTCCTGTCGCTCAAAATCAAGAGTATATATATTCCCTTCTCTTCGGGCAACTAACGCAACATTGTTAGTACCATGTGAAATTGTACATTTATCTTTTTCAAACGTTACTTGATGTCTATTATCCATTAATTGACTAACACTGATAAGATTGAATTCTAGACCGTTAACAAGATAAACATTATTAATATTAACCTTACCATTACCGATTTTACATTTCCCAATTATTTCGCATAATGGATTATCGCAAGAATGTGAGCGGTTCCATGTTTCTTTTGACATTTAATTCCACGAACTTAGATTTGTCTCCGTCATATAGCGTGAACATCCGTTGTCAAGGATCCACTTTTGAGAAGATACTTTGGCTTTGAAACATACATGTATAAAGAGATACAATTTATATTTTTGGTACCCATATCTTTTTGGGTCCACTTGTATTAGTTGAAATCAAATCACTTTTCTTTATCCATACGGCTTTACTTGATTTTCTTTCTTGAAGCGGTTTATCTCTAGATGTCCTTTAATGCCACAATTTTGCAAGAGGTAAAAGGCGTGCAATAATTTAATTTAAATGATGATTTAGATTTTAGCATTTCAACTTATTTTCTATATGTTGGATTGTAACCTATGCCTTGTTTATCATGCTTTGGGTCTTTGTTTTCCTAGCATGACATTTAGGTTTTCTTCCCCATGAACAAATTTAGCTAGAGAGATTTTTAAAGACTCTATTTCTTTTTTTAGGTCATTAGTTGGAGGTGTTTTATTACTTGATTCATCGCCAAATGCATCAATGCACACATCTCTCATCTCTATCTCTTTTTTTTTAATTTTTCAACTTCATTATTTAGCTGATTTACCTTGTTGAACAATATTTTATTGTAACTATCTAAATAATCATTCTTTGCTGCTAATACCTTTTCCTCATTTGTGTGTGTTACTTTTTCTAATTCTTTCTTTTCATCTATCAATGCTTCCACTTCGCTCATTGGAGTGTTTACTAGATCTTTTAAGTACATATTTTTTTCTTTTAATTTTTCATTTTCTTGTTTCAAAGTAATACTATCAGAAAGAGGTACCTCACTGGATTCACCTTCAAGTCTCATGAAGTATATTTGAGCCAGTTCATCGTTTGCATCTATTTCCACTTCAGATTCTTCATCATCACTCCACGTTAGGAATGCTTTATGCTTTTTGAACTCCTTATTGCCTTGCTTTCCTTTGTTTTTGAGTTGGAAGCAATCCTTTTTAAAGTGACCTAGTCGTCCACACTCGAAACAGGTTTCTTCGGTTGGCTTTACTTTGAATTTATTTGCGTTGAATGTATTTTTCCTTTGATTCTTTCTTTGAAGTAGGCCCTTAAGTCTTCTTGATATCGTCCGAGTTGTTCTCAAGCTCTTCTTCAATTCCTGCATTTAAAGCTAGTACCTTCTTTTGAGGAACTTCTTCCTCGTCATCGTATATTTTCAATTGATGTTAATATTCTTCTAGTTCACCAAAGAGAGTTAATGTATCCACATAAGAAATATTGACGGAGTCTTGAAGAGTAGTAATTTTAGATCAAACCCTTTGGGCATGGCTCAAGTAGCTTTCTGATTGATTTCGCTTTGTGGAATTGTCTTGTCGAGTAACTTTAAGGAATTGATAAGTACCAAAAATCGTGCTTGAGCCATTTTGATCGTTTCGTCTCTTTTTAGTTTGAACATTTCGTAATCATGCATGAGCATACTTAGCTTGACTTCTCGTACTTTGGACGTTCCTTCGTGACTTACCACTAAGGTATCCCAAATCTCCTTCTATGTGTTACATGAGGAAACCTTATCTATTTCGGATTGCACCATGCCGCTGAGGAGAGTGGTCATTGCTTTTGAATCGTATGACACCATGTATGTTTCGGTTGAGTCCATCTCAAGTAGAGTTTTTGGAGTACCATCATCTTTCCTTGGGATTACCGTTCAATTCTCTACCACCCACCATTCCCATGGGTCTCGCTTAAGATATATCCTCTTCTGAAATTTCCAGAAGTTATAGTTCTCAGTTCCAAGGAGTAGTGGAGGTTGGTTTGTTGATTGACCTTCGTGATGAACGCTTCCAAGTTGTGCCATGTCGGAATCTTTCCCTACAAGTCACCTTTAAGACTAAGATAAGTAGAGAGCCAAGCTCGATGCAAATGAAATTTAAATAGGTACACTTAGAAGGGGGGGGTTGAATAAGTGTAGGCACAAACTATGTCCAATTTTATTTCTTATAAAAAGTCCTTTGGATGTTTAATGCGTAAAATTTGGATTACCAAATCAGGATATTATTGAGTTAACCAGTTTACTGATATGAATAGAATGCAGGCTGCTGGATAAATAACAAGATAGTCAAGGAATCACACGAACACCAGAATTTTTACGTGGTTCAACTACTACCCTCTAGAATAGTAGCCTAATCTACATCCAATACCAACTAGTATTGGAGACTCACTTTTATTAACTCTTTCAATTACAATACAAGTTCTAGCGATTCGAACACCTTTGTTCCCTGTGCACCTATGCACTCTTAAGCACCTATGCTTTCCCCAAACTTGACTGTAATGAGTTATCAATTCAAACAAAATTAAACACAATAAAGTATTGATTGAGAGATCAAAATATAAGATACACACGAGAGGTCTAATAATCAAGCAATGTATCGCTTACCAACTTAAGGCTCTAGTATGAGATGAAATGATATGCAAGAAGAATATTACCAGAATATGTTCTTATATGTTCTTCGTAGCTGACACATTGTTCTTAATGCAATCGATCACGATGAAAAACACTTTTGTAACTTGTATGCTTTTCAATACTGTAAAAATGTTTTTTCTTATCTAAAGTTGTTAAAGAGCTCAGTTTATATAGGCTTCCACCAGCATATTTTTGTTCCAAGAATTTTGTGATATACATGTTGGAAATACTTTTGCTCAAATCTTGCAGTTCTCTGTCAACCATGATATTCTCGTTTTGTTTTTCAACACTAAGATTTTATTTACTGAGATATCACGTATATTTCTAATTGATTCTATGGGAGATAATCTCTGATTTCTCTTGCCCCAATGTCTAAAATGCCGGAAGTTAACACTTTGTATTACCATAAACATTTGAATGCAGGTTTCCATATACATTGGACCGTTAGAATCAACCAATTAGATTTCCCAAATCATGGCCCATGATTCTTGTACCGCATATGGTAATCAATTAACTAGATTTCTTCATTACTTACCTAGAATTATGATGCATAGTTTGTGTAGCATGATTTATGATGTCATGATTTGTGCTTACCATAATTATCTGTTGGCCGGTGTCCATATATATTGGACCATTGGAGACACCCAATTAGATTCCTTGATTTGTAATGCCTGACTCCTGCTATCCCATTGTTGTCTTACTCGAGAACTTAGATTGATGGAGAGATTTAATGCATAACTTATGATAATTTATTTACCCCATTCCTTGCTCTATCGTGTGGGTCTATTTAACAGGATTTTGATTCCTTATGTTGAGCAAATTTGGCCATACATATTATGAGCTAGTTATTTAACGTGCAACATTAATTGTGAATGCAAGTATATATATGCAATGCACATGTCCTAGAGCCTTATTTTGGAAAGTGATAATTGCTAAGATCTTACATATATTCCTAGGACTCAAATTAGCTTTTCTTTCTTCAAAGACATCTTTACTTCGGACCTTCTTCCTTGATGTTCCTGAAATGTTATAGAATATGGTTAGTGTACAAATATGGTCATCATCAAAACATGGAGTGTGACATAAGTTAACAGCTGGCTTGGGAAGGAACGTGGTTAATAGGCTCCACAACATTTTGGCCAAAAGAAAGAGGAACAACATCTGATTCAACCATATCCTCAACAACTAGAGAGATAACAGCTGGAGAGTTGGGTTAGAGACTCCAAATTCAGCAAAAAGGTCGTGGGACTGGCTACTCTCAGAGTTATCAGCCGAGAGGTGAGAATAATCAACCATGGCAAAGGATAACAAGAAGAGGGCAGGGTGAGGAGGATGCAAAGGGTGAGCCCCCTTATGACAGATCTTGATGGTTGAATGATGATTATATAGTCTTGAATTTCAGTTTAATAATCTATCTTTCAGTTTATCTATAGTGATTTGTGCTTTAATTTATGAATTGCTTGATCACCAATTCTATGTGGATTTGTATGGATTCGAGAGATGATATATGAATCTAGACTTAGTCACTATAGCATGTGTTCTTGAATTCTATGATTGAATAGAATCTTGATGAATGTTACGGTAGAGATATGCCTAGCATCATATGTAATCGGATAGAGAACTTGAACTTAAACCTTATTTGATTGTAATTCCCATAGAGATATAATGAATTAGTTGATTAAGGTGTTTAACTTAATTCTGTCTAATTTATGGATTAAGTTAATATGGTATTAGTGCATCGAGAGATGACTAGTTCTACTTGAGTATTCTTGATTAATAAACTGAGATAGTGAATTGAACTAAAATAAGGTGTAATAATCGGAGTGAGATTTAAAGTGAAGTTGTAAGCCTAATTCTCCAATATTTGTTTGAAATTATAGTTTTAAGTTTGTTGATTTCTTGGTATTTTTAGTATTTTTAACATTTTTAGTTTTCTTAGTTATAATCATCGAATTGGATAGTTTATTAAAATTTGGATTAAAAAAAGGCTGATAACTGTTAGGATTAATTTCATACTAATTCTCTGTGGGAACAATACTTGACTTATCACTGTATTACTTGTTGACCATGTGCACTTGCGTGATTGTGCATAATTAGATTTTGACCTGTTGTCGGGGAAATTTAGTATAGATTTTAATATTTTTTCAATATCAGTTTAATTAGTCCAGTTTTACTTAAACATTTCTTTTCTTTTGTTTTGATTCTTTCTTGTTTCAGGTTCTGGGAGTAAGTTTATGCAAACTCGGTCTAAAAACCCAGACTTGCTTCCTTTTGAGGACGATATTGAGAAACCGTTTCAAAGGCTAAGTATTTGGATTAAAGACACAAAGGAAAACTTTGAAAATTCTGAGAAAGAAGAAATAATGGCTGCAGAGGATCAAAAAGCGCTAAGGGAATTCGTTAATCCTAAGGTGACTGAGCTTCAGTCAAGTATCACCAGGCTAGCAATTGCTGCAAATACTTTTTAGATTTAGCCTGGGACTATTCAGATGATTCAGAACTCAGTTCAGTTTAGGGGACTAGATAATGATGATCCAAATGAACACTTGGTCAGCTTTTTGGAGATATGTGACACCTTCAGATACAATGGGGTGTCAGATGATGTAGTCAGACTTCGCTTGTTCCCATTCACCCTGCGAGACAAGGCAAAGAGTTGGTTACATTCTCTACCGCTGGGATCTATAACTACTTCGGACGATCTTGCTCATAAATTTTTGGCTAAATTCTTTCAACCAGCTAAAACTGCAAAGATGAGAAACGAGATCACCATGTTTGAGCCGCAGTATGGGGAGTCCTTATAAGAGGCATGGGAACGGTACAAGGAACTACTCAGAAAGTGTCCTCATCATGGACTACCCAAATGGCTGCAGATGAATACGTTTTATAACGGGTTAAATGGGAATCTCAAAACTAGCATAGATGCAGCCTCGGGTGGAGCGTTTATAGCCAAGAGCTATGAGGAAGCAAATGAGTTGATAGAAACTATGGCAGCTAATAACTACCAATTGCCTACAGCAAGAATGACATAACCTAAGGTAGCTGGGGTATTAGAGGTAGATGGAGTAACAGCGTTGGTGGCACATATTTTAGCCTTATCGAAGAAAATGGATGCTCTAACAAGTGAACAACCACAACATGTGGCATATGTTTGCGAGTTATGTGCAGGAAAACATCCTACAGAACAGTGCGCTATCAACCCAACATCAATTCAGTTTGTGGGCAGCTACAATAGGATTTCGCAAAACATGTATCAAAATGCCTACAACCTAGGGAATAGGAACCATCCTAACTTTTCTTGGAGCAATAATTAAAATCAGTAGGCTCCATGACCTTCTTATCCCCCAGATTCCAAAATCAGCATCAACATGTAGCTCCACATCAAGAAAAGAAAATAGACTTAAAAGAGCTTTTGTTGAAATACATATCGAGAAATGAAGCGGCAATGAAATCACAAGTAGTGGCCATCAAAAATTTAGAAAATCAAATGGGACAGTTGGTCTTAGCATTGAATAATAGATCGCAAGGGACTCTACCAAGTGACACAAAAAAGAATTTAAAGGGAAATCAAGAACAGTGTCAAGAAATCACTTTGAGGAGCTGAAAGCATCTAGATAGAAAAATTGCAGAAAATTCAGTTAAAAAGGATGTCAAAATTGATGAAAACAAAGTGGTTGAAGAGAAACAAGGTGAGGAGAAGCAAAAGGAATAGGATAAGTCGGACGTCAAGCCAGTTATGTATCCTCCTCCACCGTTTCAGCAGAGAGTCCAAAAATAGAAATTAGACAAGTAATTTGCTAAATTTTTGGAAGTTTTCAAGAAACTTCAAATTAATATTTTGTTCGCAAAAGCCCTAGAGAAAATGTCGAGTTATGTCAAATTTATGAAGGGTATTTTGTTTAGGAAGAAAAAGTTAGAAGATTATGAAATTGTGGCGTTGACGGAGGAATGCAACACAGTTTTACAGCGAAAGTTACCTCCAAAGTTAAATGATCCAGGGAGTTTTACTATACCTTGCACGATCGGTAACATGGCCTTCGAGAAGTGTTTGTATGATTTGGGGGCAAGCATAAACCTCATGTCATTGTCTGTTTATACTAAATTGGGTTTATCAGCTCCAAATCCTATAAACATATCATTGCAGTTAGCAAATAGATCGGTGACGTATTTGAGATGTATTGTGGAGGATAATTTGGTCAAGGTGGATAAATTCATATTTCCAGCTGATTTCATAATTCTGGATTATGAGGAAGACAAGAACATCCCAATCATCTTAGGGAGCATTTTTGGCTACGGGTAGGACTCTTATTGATGTGCAAAATGGAGAATTAACCATGAGGGTCCAAGATCAGGAAATCACATTCAACGTATTAAAAGCCATGAAGTTCCCTACGGATGAAGAGGAGTGTTTCCAAGTGGATGTCATCGACTGGATAGTGAATGATGATATAGTAAAAAGTTTGGTTAGTGATCAATTGGAAACTACACTATTGGGGGTTGAAGATTTAGATGATCCAGAGTTTGTGGATTATTTACACTTGTTGGATGCTTTGCAGTAAGTAGATTCAAAGTTCCATTCGAGCCATTACACATGGAGGAAAACACTTCAGCTCGGATGAAACCTTCACTTGAGGAGCCACCCACTCTTGAGCTCAAACCACTTCCTAAACACCTCAGGTATGCTTATTTGGGTGATTCAAATACTTTACCTGTTATTATTGCATTTGCACTTAATGAATGGCAGGAAAGTAAATTGCTGAGGATTTTAAGAGAATACAACTCTGCAGTAGGTTGGACCATTGCCGATATAAAGGGGATTAGCCCCTCTTTTTGCATGCACAAGATTCTCATAGAAAAGGATGCGAAGCCAATAGTGGAGCAGCAGAGAAGACTAAATCCAATCATAAAAGAAGTGGTTAAGAAAGAAATACTAAGGTGGTTGGATGTGGGAATTATTTACCCGATTTCAGACAGTGCATGGGTCAGTCCAGTATAGTGTGTGCCGAAAAAGGGTGGAATGATGGTGGTTATGAATGAAGATAATGAGCTGATTCCGATGAGGACAGTGACCGGATGAAGGGTGTGCATGGACTACATAAAGCTAAATAAGGCAACCCGGAAGAATCACTTTCCACTACCCTTCATTGATCAGATGTTGGACTGATTGGCTGGACATGAGTTCAATTGCTTACTGGATGGATACTCGGGCTATAACCAAATTGTCATAACTCCCGAGGATCAAGATAAGACCACCTTTACATGCCTATACGACACCTTTGAATTTAGGAGGATGTCCTTTGGGTTATGTAATGCACCAGCTACATTCCAAAGATGCATGATAGCTATCTTCTCGGACATGGTGGAGAAAAATGTAAAAGTTTTCATGGACTACTTTTCAGTTTATGGAAACACTTTCTATAAGTGTTTAGAGAATTTGGTCATGGTCTTAAAGCGGTGTGTGGAAACTAATTTGGTACTCAACTGGGGAAGTGCCACTTTATGGTAGAAGAAGGGATAATTCTAGGGCACAAGGTCTCTGCTAAAGGTTTGGAGGTTGATAAGGCAAAGTTAGACACAATTGAAAATCTTCCACCGTCGAATTCAGTAAAGGGAATCCGCAATTTTCTTAGACATGCCGAGTTTTATAGAAGATTTACAAAGGACTTCTCTAAAATTACAAAACCATTGTGCAGTCTTTTAGAGAAGGATGCAATATTCAGATTTGATGAGGAGTGTAAAAAAACATTTGAGCAGTTGAAAAAGAAGTTGACATCAGCCCCAGTGATCGTCGCACCGGATTGGATGCTGCCCTTTGAATTAATGTGCGATGTGAGCGACTATGCAGTAGGGGATGTTTTGGGTCAACGCCGAGAGAAGATATTCCACGCCATATACTATGCGAGTAAAACCCTCACAGACGCACAATTGAACTGCACAACCACCGGGAAGGAGTTACTTGTAGTGGTATATGCCTTTAACAAATTCAAGGCATATTTGATTGGGACAAAGGTGGTGGTTTACACAGATCACTCGGCAATTCACTATTTGATTTCAAAGAAGGATGCTAAGCCAAGACTAATCAGATGGATCCTTCTCCTTCAAGAATTTGATTTAGAAATAAAGGATAGAAAAGGGACAGTAAATCAAGTAGCAGAACATCTTTTGAGGCTGGAACATCCGGATAAAGACGGAGCGGATAAGTGTGTGATCAATGAATCGTTCCCAGATGAACAGCTATTTGGAGTTAATTTAGAGTTTTCGTGGTATGCAGATTTTGCTAACTATTTGGTGAGCAACATCCTTCCTCCTGATCTGACACGAAAATAGAAGAATAAATTCCTACCTGATGTCAAGTGGTACATGTGGGATGAGCCATACTTATTCAGACAGTGTGCAGACAAGATGATTCGAAGCTGTGTGTCGTATAGTGAAGTGAAGAATATTCTACACGAATATGTCATTCATCTGCATATGGGGGACATTATGGTAGTGAGTGGACCGCGACCAAAGTACTACAAGCAAGATTTTACTAGCCTACGGTGTTCAAGGATGCCCACCAGTTTACAAAAAATTGTGACAGATGCCAAAGGGTAGGCAAAATATCAAAGCGGAATGAGATGCCACTACAAACTATCATGGAAGTTGAAATTTTTGATGTATGGGGGATGGATTTTATGGGGCCATTTCCTCCATCTTTCAATAATCTATACATCTTGTTTACGGTTGATTATGTGTCGAAATGGGTTGAAGCCGTAGCACTCCCCCAAAACGATGCCAAGGTGGTTCTAAATTTCTTACATAAGAATATTTTACAAGATTTGGCACGCCAAGAGTAATTATAAGTGATGAGGGCAGTCACTTCTGCAACAGATCGTTTACAGCTCTCTTTTGGCAAAATATGGGGTCAATCATAGAGTTTCTACGGCATATCACCCCCAAACAAGTGGCCAAGCTAAGGTTTCGAATAGAGAGGTGATGAAGATTTTAGAGAAAGTAGTAAACCCAAACAGAAAAGATTGGTCTCTAAAATTGGATGACGCACTATGGGCTTACAGGACAGCATACAAAACACCGATTAGGATGTCTACATACCAGTTGGTCTACGGGAAAACGTGTCACCTACCAGTTGAATTACAACATAAAGCATATTGGGCCATTCAGAAACTTAATTTTGACCAAGTAGCTGCAAGAGAGAAAAGATTGCTCTAATTGAACGAACTCGATGAGTTTCGATTGCAAGAATACGAGAATTCAAATCTGTACAAGGAAAATGTTAAGAAGTGGCATGACCAAAAGATCATGAATAAAAAGTTTGAACCAGGACAATCAGTGTTATTGTTCAATTCATGACTGCGATTGTTTCCAGGAAAGCTCAAATCTAGATGGTTGGGGCCATTTACGATCAAGAGGGCTTTCCCACATGGCGCCGTTGAGTTATTTATAAAGTAGGAATCCATTGGAGATGTTTAAAGTCAACGGTCATTGGTTGAAGCATTATTGGGGTGGCGACATCGATAATGAAGTCACCACAATCACACTTGTCAATGCGCCATGAACAGGGAGTAGTCAGGCTGAAAGACATAAAATCAAGCGCTAATTGGGAGGTAACCCAATTTTACTTTTATTCGTAGTATTTTTAAGCATGCTAATTAATTTATAGTTCAGAGTATAAGTTTAATATGAGTTTAGTTTAAAGTAAGTTATTTTGATTTATCAAGTAGTTAGTGAGTCGTGATTTCTAGTAAATTCAACCATCAATGTTCAATGTTCATGTTGTTATCCTAAATTTATCATTTTATGGTGTTTCAGGTACTTGTGAAGTGCATAGATATATGTTGGATGAAAAGAATGGAAAAAGTTGAACCCATCTGCAGAATCCCCTTCATTGTAAGTGACAAATTGTATAGGATACCCTCACCAAGTGGGGTCTTGAACAGTAAAGTACCCCTCCCTCCCATCCCGGAGGCTGCATCATCAGTAGCTTATCACCCAGGTCGGGAAGGGGTATGGGAACATAAAAAGTTTAATTCGGCAATTACACACATTTAGCCCATCTTCTCCATTTACTTCTCTCGTAACCGGCTCCTATACCCCCATTACCCACGATTAAGACACATGAATTCCCACTAACCCACAACAATACCTACACTACCTCCTCTTTATAAATCCAAGCCCTAACTACACCACATCTTCATCCCATTCCATAAAATTTCAGCCATAATAGAGCTTGGATTCTTCTAGTTCGGGTTTTAACAAGGAGGAGAAGTACTTCAATTGGCCTCATCCACTACATCAATATAACCATTGAAGAAGAAAGAAGTGCAATCAACATAATCAATGAGGGTAAATTTTTGTGCTGATCATTATTCTCAGTTATTCAACATAGTTGGGTTATAGTGGTCAAATTTGGGAGTCTTGTGAGTTGTGCACACCACATATTCGATAAATTATTCACATAAAGTTTGGGGGAATTTTGCTTGAGTTCATCCATTCAAGTACCATGGCACCAAAACCAGCATCAAAGAGATAGCGAGGCGAGAGCTCCGGGTCTACACCACCGACTCAGGCCTTTGACAGGAGAAAGTTTGTGAGTGCCAACGCCGCCGATCGCTATGACTATCTAGTGACTAAGGCACTAACCCTAGAGCGCGGCTTGTCACCCTATAACGTAGATGGCGAAATGAAGAGACAAATATATGAAAAAGTATTGGATAGGTTCATTAACAAGCCGGAGCCAGCGATCGTTAATGTAGTGAAGGAATTTTATACCAATACGAAAGATAAGCCCCCATTCATAGTATTCATGAGGGGCAAGCAAGTACCTTTCAGTGCTGATGCCATTAACGAGTATTACCACCTGCGAGTTCCTGTGGAATGCCAGTATGCCTATTTACGTGACCATGATCCCGAGTATGATGAGATTTTAACTGAAATAACAAAGTCAGGCACCACATAGGTCAAGGGACGTGAAGGGGGCACCATCTTCCATAGCAAGGACCTAAGTCGTTTTGGTAAAATATGGTACACGTTCATGTGCGCCAAGCTATTCCCGTCCACACATACGATAGAGGTGACAAAGGAGAAGATACTTCTTTTGTATGCAATCGTACAAGACTTTCTCATCGACGTGGGTGCCATCATAAATTTCTCTATATGAAGATGCATACGAGGGCCATTTTCCAGTGGCTTGCCACACCCATCTCTTATATGTGGGTTATGCAGGCAAGTTGGAATTAGGTGGTCCGGTGATGAGACTACACAGATGCTGCTACAGACTTTGGACACAAGGATAATTGCATGGTATATAGTTTGGCCCGGGGGAGAGTCGCATCGCACCCAAGAGAAGTTGGGTTCATATTTCCACTAGCTTCCGAGGATGAAGTTGATGCTGAGGACACCAGCCTCCGAGGAAAAAGAAAGGACACGTTTCGATGTGTAGTTTGTGTGTAATTGCTTTTACCGTGAAGGACTCCTAAAATATTCTTACCCGGATTCCTCACTGGGTATAACTTGGAAATGTCTAAAATATTTACAGTATGTGTATATATGTTATGAGAGTGTACTCCGAAAGTTTCAGAATTTTCTGAGCAAAACTCGATTTATGCAAAATGTAGTAAGATCCGAGTATTTTAGGCACTTTAAAAATAGTAAATCACTTTCTAAAATTCTAGGAAAATTCTAGATTCATTATTGGGTCATACACTATCCAAATCCAGAAAAGAAGAATTTTTGGGATCAATTTGGTATTTTTCCTAAAAATGATAAAGTTATGAATAAAAGAAAATAAATAGTTAAATGATGTCATAAATAAGGAAAATGTGATTTTAATGCTTGAATACTCCTAATATATAATATTCTGACTATTTGAGGGTATTTTGAAAATTTATAATAAGAAGTATTATTTATGACCTTTTATGGGTATTAAATAAGTAGTTGAATAAAGGGTGAACAATTAGAATAAATTGTTTATTGACCTAATAAATTATTAAAATGTTACTATGATATTTGTAATATAAGAATATGATATTTTTAAAGTAAATAAAAAAATTAAGATTAAAACTTTATTGAATGGTTTATTGGAGACGTATTCCCAGATGATTTGTCAGGACTTCCACCAGACAAGGAAGTAGAATTCATGGCCGACTTGGTACCAGGAACTGCCCCATTATTGAAGGCCCCATACCGCATGGCTCCGGTGGAGATGAAAGAATTGATAGTGCAACTGCAAGAACTTTTAGACAAGAAGTATATCCAACTGAGTGTATCACTGTGGGGAGCGTCGGTGTTGTTTGTCAAAAAGAAGGATGGGTCGATGCGACTTTACATTGATTAAAAAGAATTAAACAAGGTCACAATTAAGAATAAGTATCCATTATCAAGGATTGACGACCTGCTTGACCAGTTGAAAGGAGCTAGGTATTTCTCGAAGATAGACTTGAGAAGTGGGTATCATTAGTTGAAGGTGAGAAAGGAAGACGTACCAAAAATAGCGTTCAGGACTCGTTATGGTCATTACAAGTTCTTGGTGATGTCCTTTGGTCTAACAAATTCACCTAGAATGTTTATGGTCCTAATGAATAGAGTATTTAAGCCATTCGTAGATAATTTTGTGGTGGTGTTTATCGATGATATTCTTGTATATTTTAAGACCAAGGAGGAGCATGTGGAACATTTGAAGGTGACATTGGAGGTGTTAAGAAGAGAGAAATTATACGCCAAATTTTCAAAATATGAATTCTGGATAGAGCGAGTGCAATTTCTTGGGCATGTGATTGACAAGGATGAGATTTCGGTAAATCCATCAAAGGTTGAAGCTATGATGAACTGGGATTAGCTGAAGATACCATCGGAAGTAAGGAGTTTTCTTGGACGGGAAGGTTATTATAGAAGATTTATTCAAGATTTTTCCAAAATCGCGTCTCTGCTGACAAATTTGACTAGGAAATCGGTGAAGTTCGTCTGGATGGAGAAGTGTGAGGAAAGTTTTCAAGTTCTGAAGAAGAGGTTAAGTTCAGCACCAGTGTTGTCTCTCCTTGACAGCACGAGAAATTTTGTGGTGTATAGTGATGCATCGCATAAAGGACTAGGTTGTGTGCTTATGCAAAATGGCAAGGTCATTTCGTATGCGTCACAAAAACTGAAGGATTATGAGAAGGGTTATCTGACCCATGATTTGGAATTGGCCGCAGTAGTATTTGCTTTGAAGAACTGGAGACATTATCTCTACGGGGAGAAATGTAAAATATATACAGACCATAAGAGTCTGAAATATATTTTCACACGGAAGGATTTGACATGCATTAGAGGAGATGGTTGGAGTTAATAAAGGATTATGACTGTGAGATTTTATACCATCAGGGTAAAGCAAATATTGTTGCCGACGCCTTAAGCAGAAAGGGTCAAGAGAAACCGTCTATATTAACCGCTCAGGAGGAGCTAATTTTAGCAATTGCAAAACTAAAGTTGGAGGTGAAATATCTTAAGCAGTCGAATGAAAAGTTATTTCAATTGGGAGCCGGTCCAACTTTGGTGGATAAGGTCAAATATCTTAAGGAGTCGAATGAAAAACTATTTCAATTGGGAGTCGGTCCAACTTTGGTGAATAAGGTCAAGCACAACTCAAAGATGAGGAATGTGATAAAATCAGGAAAAGAATATTTGAAGGTGATGAAAGGAAATTCAAGATTGATAACGAAGGGGTGTTGAGATTCGATGGAAGAATTTGGGTTCTACCAATATCAGGGTTAAATGAAGAAATTTTGAGCGAGGCTCATAGCTCAAGGTATTCGATTCACCCGGGGAGTACGAAGATGTACCAAGATCTCTGATAGCATTTCTGGTGGCCGAATATGAAAAGGGACGTTGCAGATTGTGTGGCCAAGTGTTTGACATGTCAGAGGATTAAAGCAGAACATCAAAGGCCGAGTGGGTTGTTACAACCATTAGAAATCCCAGAATGGGAGTGGGAACATATCACAACGGATTTTGATGCAGTATGGGTTATCATAGATCGACTGACGAAATTATTGCACTTCTTACCAATCAAGATAAGATTCAACCTAGATCAGTTGGCGAAATTGTATGTGAAGGAAATTGTTTCAAGGCACGTCGTTCTAGTGTCTATAATCTCTGATAGAGATCCACGTTTCACATCAAACTTCTAGAAGAGTATGGCATACCATCCTCAAACAGATGGCCAGAGCAAGAGGACAATATAGACATTCGAGGATATGTTAAGAGCTTGTATAATGGATTTCAAAGGAAATTGGGATGATCATCTACCGTTGGTGGAATTCACTTACAATAACAGTTACCACACAAGTATTGGCATGCCGCCTTACGAAGTGTTGTACGGCAGAAAGTGCTGAACCCCATTATGATGGGATGGAGTTGGCGAATGCCAATTGCTAGGAATAGAATTGGTACAACAGATCGCCGAGATTGTCAAGATGATTAAGATAAGATTAATAGCTGCTCAGGACATACAGAAGAAATATGGTGATCAACATCGACAAAATCGAGAATTTCAATCTAGTAGCTTCATTTTCTCGAAAGTATCTCCTAAGAAAGGAAAAATTAGATTTGGAAAGAAAGGAAAATTGAGCCCAAGGTTCATTGGACCCTTTAAAGTATTGAGGAGAATTGGTGAAGTCGTGTATTATCTCCGACATTAGAGCATATCTATAATGTTTTTTATGTTTCCGTGTTACGACCGTATAAGCCCGATTACAAGCATGTTATAGAATATGAACCCCTACAATTTGAGAAAGATTTATCTTATGAAGAAGTTCTTGTTCAGATAGTCGATAAAAAAGAACAAGTGCTCAGAAATAAAGTAATACCTTTTGTTAAGGTAATTTGGATAAACCACAACGCTGAAGAAGCTACGTGGGAACTCGAAGAACAAATGATGAAAAATTATCCTCATTTATTTTTTTAATCTGTGTGTAGCGATTCTGGGGACAGAATCTTTGTAGGGGGGGGGGGAGAGAATGTAACGAGACGAATTAATTGAGTCATGATTCTAGGGACAAAATCCTTTTTAAGGAGGGAAAGATGTGACGAACGAGACTTTTATAATTAATTTTAAATATTTATTGAATTAAATAAATATTATGCTGATTCATTTATTAAGTTAAATAAATATTTGATGAAATTGTTGTAGATTAATTTAATTAAGTGTGTCACATTAATTAAATTAATGAGAAATAATTTTATAGTTCGAAGTTATAAATTATTTGGGATTACTAAATTAATCGAGATGTTAATATTTATAATGTTGTTCTAATTAATTTAATAATTAATTAAAGGTTTAATGATTTGTCATAATTAATAAATGAGAATTTTAATTATGTCATAATTTGATTTAATGAGTAATGTTACCTTTAATTTAATTAAATTTAAATAATATTATTTGATTAATTAAAGTGTGACAAATAAACTATATAATAAACAAGTAAAATAAACTAAAAGGAGTTTTTAAAATCCAAACCAAACATGTCCTTAAGAACATGGGATCAGTTAAAGCCATGATGCGCTTAATTAATACCCATGTTGTGCCAGTTACCAATTATACATAATATATTATGCTATCAGTCTTATTTTTCACATATTTTTTCCTAAGACCTAAGCCTGAGAAACACTGAGAGAAAAAGAGAGAGTTTTGAGAGAATTGAGATTGAGGAAGAAGATTTGGAGAATCAAAGAAGGGTTTCCTACCATCTAAATAAGAATCAAAGGGTGAGAATTCAAATTACAATCTCTGTTTATTATGTTCTTGAGTTTTTCCATGAAAATATATTTTTGTTCTCTATAATTGAATTTTCATGAGTAATTATTGAAAAGTTATTTATATTTGTTAATATGCACTTCTAACTACTACATGATGTTTACAAATGATTTTAGAGTAATTTAATCCATGAAATCTGTTAAAGCATGAAGAACTTGAGTTTTGATGATATATATATATATATATATATATATATATATATATATATATATGATTTTGGTGTTAAAATTGGGATTTTGGTTGATGAATTGATTAGATTGCTGTTATATATGTTAACATGTATATATAATCTATTATATATGATTTAGAAACTATTTTCAAAAATTAAATTTGTATAAAATAGGTTTTAAAGTAAAGAATTGAGTTTTTGAAAATATGTACAAAAAGGTTGAGTTTAAAGTCAAAATTAGTGTTCAATTCATGTTGTAATCTATTAATTGATAGTTGTTATTGTTAATACGTTCAAATACGAAAACAATACATGTTATACGAACTGATTTAATCAAGAAACGAATATGTGGTAACATGATTCACTAAAGATGTCTAAAATGATGTTTTTAACAAGAACATTAATTTAAAGGGGTTAAATCTGATGAATATTGTTGTTTTGTTGTTTAAAATCGATGTATGCATGCTTGGGGAAGATTATGTGAAGTTTATGTCTTTTAGGTTTTTTAAATTTGTTGATTGTATGTGAAATTCGTGAGTTTTGGGTGTGATGAAGCAAAAAATCGATTACAGGTAAGTAAGCGAGTCGTGGTGTTACCAAGCCAAATTGTGCCACCCCGGCGGTCATTTACTCAGTATAAAACCTCGCCCTGGCGGGGGTATCAGAGTTGAGTTGTTTTGGTTTTCGTTGTGTATAGTCCATTGTATGTTATTCTAACCTAGTCTAACAAACATGATAATGTGTAGGACATGTAATAAGATGTTATAGTAGATTATTAACATACATATGGTGAAATTGCATGATAATTTGATAAGTTGAATAAGGGCTAAAATGTGATGTTCATGAGAAGATGGAATGTTTTTTAAACTTAAGATTTGAGACTTCAGTCTTGTAATTTAGGATTGAGGGTAATGAACATAACTTAAACTAAGTTAACAAGTTGTACTAAAAGTGGGAACTAAACTCATAAAGTTAATATTAGTGTAACTAATGAATGTTGTGAATACATATGGTATGTGTGTAGGACTTGTGGCAAGTTCCTTATCCTATCTTGATTACGATTATGCAAGTTTCCTTACTCTATCATGATTATAATTATGCATGTTCCATGTAAGACCCCAACTTTTATGAAAAAAGATTTAATTTTCTCTAAATATTATTTGTGAGTAATAAGTTGTGGATTTGATATAATGTTATAATTGTGGGTAATATTTACAAATTTTGCAAAGTATGCAAGTTGTCATAAAATATTCGTTTGATCGGGGAATATTTGTTTTATCAGGGAATATTCATACGACGGCACAATCATTAGTTTTCCCCAGAACGAAATTACTGTCATAGTTAGAAAACAACAGAAATAACTTTTTATAAAAATAATGGCAAAAGTTTTACCGTTAATCTGTTGAAATACCCAGTGATAAAAGTACAGTAATACACGTAGTTACATAGTAGCATACTGTATTGTACAGTATGTTTTATTATTGATGCTTACGTGAGAAGTCACTCAGTTTTATTCAATTATTGCCACAATAATTGCTACATAGTATCTCACATTATTGATTCAATTGTTGTTATAATATTTTATATTATTAAATTAATAATTGAGATGACAAAGTTATTCATATTATTATTTACATTATTGACAATGTCTAAAAAGTTCGGTCGAGGAAAGGAGTTTGGTCACCTAATTACGCGCCAATAAGGAGAAGTCCTTATCGAAAATCCATATCTTTCTTGGGAATGATCTGGTTGTTAATATTGTGAGTTATAATATTAATGACGAAAAAATATGTTCAGTGAAGCCAAGTGAATTGAGATAAATGGAGGGGATTTTTATGAAGTATTTGTTGTAAAATTGGCTTATTATATGGACCCCCACTTACTCATTTTTCAAAATTATCGGTGAAAGTTATCTTAGTTATATATATATATATATATATATATATATATATATATATATATATATATATATATATATATAATAGAATAGAATATATTATATTTTATTTGCAGAGTCTTTGAATAGTGTTTGTAGAGTGCTGCATAGTGCAGAATACTAAAATCAATTTTTTTTAAAAGTTTCGTCCGTGAATTCTCAAAAAAAATTCCCGTGATTCTACAGTACTGTTGGTCCGTGATTTTTCTTTATAAAAAGTAACCTGCCATTCTCCTATAAATAGGTTGCTTAGTTTAGAAATGAAAATCATACCAGAATCAGAGAATTCTTCTTCGATAATATTGAGCGTATTTCTTTCGAGTTTAAGAAAGTGTAGAAAATAGTATAAGTTTTCTTTAAGAATATCCCTGCCATACCATTCAGAAGTACTCTCCTTTTAAGGTAAGGGATATTATTACTTACGTACTCTGCAGTATATAAGTAATATTATTTCATTTCAGATTCTAAATTCTACACTCATTTTGTTAAGTATTGCTTCAATACTCCTTAAAATTAGTAGAATAATTGCTGCTTTGAAGCTGGGATCTCCATGCTATACCGGAGGTGGGATTTCCTGTTATGCCGGGCTTGAACAACATTGCTCCATTTGTCATTCTGGTTGGGAGGTGGGACCTCTGCTCTGCGTTTTACATAAGGCAGCTCTGATTTGGCCTATGGAGGTAGGATGGGTCTGATGCTAAATTGATGGGTATGCGTTTCTTTCTTTCTGCAGTTGTGTGGGTTTCTTTTGTAATAACCTAGAATTTCGAATAATCCAAATTTTATGAATAATTTTTTTTTATTTAATATTGACATTGACTGTTACTATTGTATTATGTATCTGTGATACGAGTCTCGAGAATTAGTCAATTTGTGTATTGACTGAGAAATTAGAGTAGAGCTGTGCTTAACAAGCTTTAGAAACCCTAACCCTAATTTTTGGATAGGGATTCGATAGAAAATATAATTAAAATAATTGTACTAATGAGTACGTGTTTGTATTATATAGAGATTTTGATCTAGTGATTGATCGGATAAAGATTAAAATTTATAAACCCTAATAAGAAATTAGAAACCCTAATCTCACGATTAAAAATCCTAACGTTCAGTTAGAAACCCTAATCGGAAGTTGGGAAACCCTAATTTCATATTCAGGATTCCTAAACCCTAAATTAGGAAACCTTAATCCTAATTGGCAAGCCTAATGTGTTTATTAAACTTATATGATTAGAAAACCCTAATTATATTTTTGTTATCTTAATTTCTATTTTACAAACCCTTATTATAATTTGGAAATTTTATTTTTCTAATTAAAATCCTAATTGGAAATTTTAGAAACTAATGTTTTAAAACCCAAGGGTTAGGACCTTAGGGTTAAACCTTAAGGATTTGTACAAATGTCAAGAATACCATTAAAACTATTTTTCAAATGACAAAAATGCCCTTTTCACTTTCTTTAATTGGTAACTTGTAAAATGGCCAATACCTTTAGTAGTTCACCAACTATATTGACTTTGGGACATAAAAATCTTAGCAAATCAGCGAGCAACATCAGATCTAAGTTATTATATCATCCTATATATAATTTAGAGAGAGAGAAAGTGCATGTATTTGGCTTATTTTGTATCTAAGCTCTCACCAACTCATTTTCTCTCAAAACCTTTGTGTTTAGGTGTTTAATCTTATGTTATATGATGATTTTAGATGATCTATGTTGATCCATCATGGATCTATAGAATCAAAGTGCTTTAAAATTGAGTATTTCCAAAACTGTCCAAGAACAAAATTTGTGGTCTGACAAGCTAATGTCAGGAGCCACAGATTCTTGTTCGTTTATGATTTTTGTTGTTTTAAAGCTTTAATCTATACTCTGTCATGTTGTCTTTGATCTGGAAGGGAAATCACAGTTGTTTAATGTATAGATTTCAAATTATAATCGGTCAAAGTCGGTTGACCGACCATGACCGAGTGAAATTCTGGGTAACCCAGAAATAGATTTCAGTGTCTGATAACCTTTTCAAATGCTTTGATCTGTCAGTAATAATGTGGGTTGATGATGTTGTTGAAATCAAAGTTTAGCCTATTGTTTGGACTATAGCTAAATGCCTTTAGATGCCTTAAAGCTTCAACAAATTGAACGTAGCAGGTGGTCAAAGTAGGCCACCCGAACTGATTTTACCTTTCTGAAAAAACCTAGAAATTTGATGAACCAACTTTCTGACAATGTTTGACTGAGTCATATCTTGTGAGTTTGTTGTTGTTGGACTGATCTATTGTTATATATATGCTCTATGACATGCCAACTACACGATTGGACCATGAGAATACATGAATCATAAAAAGAACCTTGATTAAATCGAGCTACAAAGTGTCCACTCGGACTACTGGGTTTCTGGGAAAACCCAGAAACGCTCTGACAAGAAATTTGATTGCCCAGATCTACTTGTTAGTTTGTTGTATGACTGAGATGAAGATTGTTTCATGTAGTGTTACATAAACACTATATGATCAATACTTAACCTGGCCTAGAAACATTTTTGATTCGAAGATAAAAGCGGTCAAACCATGACCCTTGAAACTGGTCTGACAGTGTTCTTGAGGCTCAAGAACACCTAAGACGACAAAAAGTGTCGCTAAAGGTCTTTAGCGACAGTTTTATTAATTTTAATTTCTAATTTTCCAAAAATTATTTAAAAATATAAATAAATTATAAAAATTACCAAAAAAATGGTTTTAAAAATTATTTTAAATTATGAAAAATAATTTTTGATTAATTCAGGATATTTTCATTAATATTTATAATTATTTGAATATTAATGATATTTAATTTATATAATTAGTATATTAAATAAATTAGAGAAAACTAATTTTAATTATATAAAAATCATTTTAAATAAGAATAATGTATTTAAAAATATTTGAGTTATAAAATATAACTTTTAATATTTTAGAGAATTTTCATTAATAATTTAATATTAATGATATTAGAGTTATTTAATTATTGTATTAAATAAATAAGATAAAATGATTTTAATGATTTAAAAATCATTTTAAAAAAGAATAAAGATGTTAGAAAATATTTTTAATTATAAAATATAATTTTCAATATTTTGTAGAATTTTTATTAATAAATTAATATTAATTATGTTAGATTTATTTAATTATTATATTAAATAAATGAATTAAAAATGATTTTATTGATTTAAAAAATCATTTAAAATGAGAAAAATGATTTAAAAATATTTGAAATTATAATTAATGACTTTTAATATTTGGATGATAATTTCATAATATTTAAATATTAATGGTGATGATTTAAAAATGATTTTATTATTTTAAAAATCATTTAAGTAGAATATTGATGATTTAAAATATTTTAAGTTATTAAAATAACTTTAATATTTTGACAAGTATGTTATTAATATTTTTATTAATAATGATAATATTATTTGATGATTAAATCATTTAAAAATGATTAGATGTTTGAAAAATTATTATAAATTATAATAATTGTTTATAAATTATTAAAAGCTTTCGAAAAATATTATTAATGATATTTGACTAATCTAAAATAATATTGAAGTTTAGAAACCGAATTTAATTGACAATAATTGTGTTAATTGTCGGATAGGGTAACGTAAAACAGAGAATAGGTAGAAGTCCAACAAGACCAAACTAGTTAGACTTGATAAGTGTTTATATAAGTTATAAACACTGATGTGGCTATGTGGTAATGTGTCTAGGAGAAGTTTGACTATAGAATACAAAGTGATGCGTGTTGTGAATAATTGTACTAATTGTGAGACCGATATTATTGGTTATAGGTCTTTCAAAGATAAGTTTATTCGTAGAAATGTAATCGATTGGAAGATGCAAGTTTCCTAACTCAACCTTGAGTTAATATTGTTTAATTATTATGGTGGTTAATTATTGTTAATTAGACCACGTCCAAGAATTTATTGTTGATTATTCGCAGTTAGTGCATGTTTAATAATTCAAATTGAATTACTGATTTGGAAAATATATATTCGTAGAATTACTATTATTGGATATTCATGTCAGTAGAAGCTAATATTGACAATACAGATAATTCCTGTTTATTGTCAAATTATGTTGAGAAATGTCTTAGCTAATTATTCTGGCTAGACGAACATTTGTTAGAACTTGATAGGTTCGAGAAGAGTAGAGAAGAAAATTTAATTATTAGTGATAGATCAATGCCAGTTGTATCGGCTAGATCAAAAAAGAAAACTTGATAGGTTTGAGAAGAGAAGAGAAGAGAAGTGATTAGATATTGAAATCATTGAATTTCGTTGTTAAATCAAATCTTGATTCTGAGACTGAGAAGAACAACCTTTTATATAAAGGGAACATTTTATTGGTCGTATATTCAGCCTTTGCGCGTGATTAAGTATTATGCATAATATAGGGTACAAGGAGTTGGCCGCTCTAAGTACTTACAGAGGAGTATGATTTAATCTTTATGGTTATCTGATACACCTAAGTATATATCAAAGTAAATCTTTGATAGATACACGAGAAGAGAAGTTCTAGATCCTTTGTGATCACTCAACATAAATCTGGAAAATATTCCACTTTGTTAGTGCGTAGAATTGATTCTTAATTATTCATTAGAATGTCGTAGAAACTTTAAGAGCGTTGTACTCTTTCATTATCAAATTATTGTGTTGCATAGAAGGCGAGAAGACTTGTTATTGATTCTTATACATTTATTGTATGACTTAACTTGCGGGGCAAACTTGTTGCTCACCCTTGCTATATATAAAACTTTTCAACTAGGGACGAAGTTGTAGAAGGTGCTGTGAAGAAGAATAAAGGCAAAGGCATAGTGATAAATTAGATATGATTAACATATTTATTATGTTGTATTCTAAACCCTTTTTGTATATCTAAGGGGTATGTTTGTAATGTTAATGTTAGAGAACCTGGGACTTATGTATTAACAATATATGTTAATGTGATATGTATTACTATTTCTATATAAAAGGGTAGTTAGATGTTATTATATTGTGGATCGTGAACACCAAACTCGAGGGTCAGGTAACCCGGATTTGGGGGTGTCACAGGTTGGTATCAAAGTTGTAGGTTATAAACCTTAAGTGGGGATATAACCAAAAGTGAGATAGAGAATACTCATTTAGAGTACTAAGTGAGATTTTCGAAGCGTATCGATAGTGAGATATGTGGACACATAGTGTGGGAATTTCGTACTGGTGAAGTACTAATCAATTTGTTTAAACTGTTTGTAGGATGTCGGGAGAAGATAAGATGAGTACGGAGATGCCAGCAGCTGTTGTACCAATGCCAGTAGCCGAGGTGCCAGCATAAAGCGAGTCAGTTGATGAGGTGGGAAAAGATGAACCTATGATCAATCTTGGGAGTGATCATAATGATTACCCCAAGATATGTCTGAGTGGTGATGAGGAGGCGGAGTCTGAAGAAGCCAAGGTGGAGAAAGAGAGTAAGACCAAAGTAGGAGAACAAGATCAACTATCTACAGAAGTCCAGGAACTCCAGAGTAAAGTGTTTCTCTTGGAGTAGTTATGGAAGATAGAGCGAGCGTTACGCGAAATGACTGAAGAACGGAATGAGTTGAAAGCGCAGGTGTAGAGAATGAAGACTGAAGGTGGTGGATCATCTGAAGGAACCAACAAGAAGGGCAAGACTAAGAGAAAGAGGGACAACGACAACAATAATTCTGAAAATTCAAACCCGAAGAAGAGGCAAGCCTGTAACAAGTGTGGCAAGACTCACGAGGGAGAATGCATGATGTGGAAGAACATGTGCTTCAATTGTAAGCAGGAAGAAAATATTTCTTTGCATTGTCCTAAGCCGAATATGAGAAAGTGTTTTTCATGTGGTAGAACGGGTCACGGATTCAACAAGTGTCCCAATAAGAAGAAGACTGGTGAAGGGAGTGGACGGTAGATAGCTTAAGTTTAAGCAGTAGTACCTTTTGGTAGTAGATTATGATATTGAAAGTTGTAATATCGAGAACAATGAGTTAACATATGTAAATATATATGTTTGTATGAATAAAATCTTTATTTTCTACATGAATATAAGATTAAAATTAATTTGTGTGTTCTTAAAACTCATACTAATGGTAAGTTCATGACTCATAATTATATGAAATGTTCTAAACCCCTCAGCGAATGGACGCCAAAGGTCTGACTAGGACAAGTTTATACACTCATATAATTGTGGCAGGTTTCTGAACTCATAAGTGTGGTAAGTTTGATGAACTGGGATTAGATATGTGAATATGGTAAATGGCAACTTTTTATATAAAGTTGGAGAATTGCAACTTTTTGTAAAGTTGAGTATGTTAATCCTAAAATTATTTTTTTAAAAAAGGGATAGTAATACGTGTTAAGTACTATATGTACTATGTGCTATTTGAATAAATATGCGATTATATGAGAAATATGTGTTGAATTCTTATTGTGTTAAGAATTTATGTAAAGAAAGAGAATTAATATAAGATTTTTATTTAAATCAGATCATGCCGCCTGGAAGACATAATCGAAATCAAAGAGAAGAACAGTCAGTGAATAACGAAGGAGGTCAAGCGGACCCAATGCAGAATTTCGTAGACATGCTAGCCCAAGCTATGGAAAATAGAGCTCAGTTTGCAAGAGGAAGAGGCGAGAATCGACCCGATCGACAGATTGGCTAACTTTAAAGACTTTAAAGCGGTGGGACCGCCAGAATTCAAGGGAACCACGGATCTAATTGAAGCCCAAAATTGGGTAAAGGAGATGGAGAAAGCATTCATTATTGCTCGGGTAGCGGAAGAGCAAAAGACAGCTTTTGCAACGTACTTGATTAAGGGAGAAGCTAATTACTGGTGGGAGACTAATCAACCGAGAGCTGGTACAACAGTGGTGACTTGGACAAGATTCAAGGAGTTGTTCTTTGAGAACTACTTCTCACCGAGTATGCAAGCTTGGATGGAAGTTACGTTCTTAGAACTAAAGCAGGAGAACATGTCGGTTTCTGAGTATGCGGCTAAATTCAACGAATTAGCAAGATTTGCACCTCATCAGGTGGACACGGAATTACGGAAAGTGAGAGGGTTTGAGAATGGATTGAAGCCGGGAATATACAACAAAGTAGTCGTATTGCAGATTAGCACGTTCGCGGCTTTATTGGAAAAAGCATTGATTGCTGAAAGAGGGAGTGAAGCTGCATCTCGATTTCATCAGGAGAAGAAGAAGAAGACCAATGACGGAGGAAGCAGTGGTGGTAGTAACCCGAACAAAAGGAAGTGGAGTGAGAATACCCAATCGGGTAGTAAGACTGAAGGGAATAAGAAAGAAGGAGAGCCTTGTATGAACTGTGGAAAGAATCATCCAGGAGTTTGTCTGAAGAAGAAAGGAGTCTTCTATAATTGTAACGACCCAGAAAATTTGGATTTTTGAGAATTAAATTTTTATTTTTATTATGTGGATTAAATGAATTTAATTAATTATTTATGGGAGTAAGCTAATTGAAGGTCATTCTATGACCTATATATATCGGAATGTCGTAGTATTTTGGCTATGTGATAGAATTAAAGTGTTTGAATTTCCAAGACGAAAATAAAAGCTTTCTGAGAAATTTTTCAAAAAACACTATTCACTCATTTCTTCTCGGGAATTATTTTTGAACTTCCGAGAAATATGTAATGATAGAATATCAAGGTGAGATAGAATATCCAATAATATTTCAGTTATGGAAAACGCAGTTTTTCGCCTGCGGACTTAAAACCTAACGGTTAGGGAAAGTGAATTTCGAGAAGGAATTTAAATGTGATTAATGAATTAAAGTAATGATTGTATTATATGTAAGTATTGTACGAGGTAATGAATACGAGTATAATACGAGGTATTATACGAGCAAGTATGAATGATGGAATCTTATATATTAAATAAGTATACGAGTTAGAATACAAGATTAATACGTAAATTATACGTTATATGGCTTTAAGTTAAATGAATTTAATTTATAGGAATGTGTAGAACATTGTAAAGTCCAATGAGAATTGGTAAGGCCCAAATGTAAGAATGGATAAATCCAATAAGAATTAAGGTGCAAGCCCAAGGGTGTGTTTAATTGTAAGCCCAATGTATAAGATAAGTTAATTAAGCTAATTAATGAAAATCCCAAGGTAAGATCCAATTGGTAAAGCTTGATCCATGGGGCAACCCATGGGTGAATTGGTGACCAAGTATTAAGGGTGTTGAGCAAGTAGATTTAAGTGTTAAGCAAAGGATACATTAAGTAATTTAAAGGCTAAGTAAAGTGCTCATGTGGGATAAGTAAGTAAAGTGCTTATGTGTGATTAGCAAGTATACTTAATGGTTAAGTGTTGTGATGGCCAAGCAAAGAGTGTGGAGGCCAAGTAACTTATTTGGTGAGCAAGTAAACTTAGGATTGAAGTAATGAATAGTATGGAGGTTTAGTAAGGAGGTGGAGTGGTCTTATGACCATTATGCCCTAACCTAGAAAAATCCTATAAATAGCAAGCTTATTATTCATTTTGGAGGTTGTTCATTTCATCCACAAGTTGAGAGCTTATTGGTTAGAGAGAATAAGTGAGAATAAGTTAAAAAAGCTAGAAAGCTAGTCTTCATAAATTAAGAAGCAAGAAGGAGAACAAGGATTAATCAAGTGATCTTCATATGGAAGGACTTAAACCATAATTCTCTTTCTCTTCCATTGATAGGGAAATGATAGTGGTAGAACTTGTATGCTAAGGAAGGATAAGAATGAGTAATCAAAGAGCTTAAGTCTTAATAAGCCATGAATAAGCACTTTGTTCATAAATAAGTTATAAATCAAGGAAGAACTTGTAGGAACTTGTAATATGTTACAATAATGAAATTTATACGACTAAACGATGAGAGAATGATGGTTAAAAGATTTAGACCATGTTAAGTCATGTGAAGTAAAATCATAAGTAGTTCATACTTTTATAAGTTATAAACTCATAAGAAATAAGTAATAACTTATCATGTTTATAAGTTAATGAAGTATGTATGTCAAGATGTTAGTATGATGGATTGAATCTATTTAAAACGATGAACAAATCATAAGAAATGAAGTTAAGGCGGAATTCACTAGTTTGGACGATAATCGTTGAATTTGTGAAAATCTCGGAATGGAAGTCGAATTTTGATATTGAGCTTGGAAACATTAGTTTTCAATGGAGACAAGTCATATTTGGCATTATAGAGTTGCGGACTCGAAAATGACCGGATTCCGACTTAGAACAAAGAAACGAGCGTTGAACGTTCACGAACGTTTATCGTTTTCGTTAAAATGAACTAATAGGTGAATTTTTAGCAAACAAAGTGAAATAGATAAAATTCTTGCATGAACGTGTAGAGTATGTAATTTGTGAACCATATGGAGCTTTTGAGCGAGCCAATTCGGACTTATCTTGAAGAAGTTATGTATGGGAGTTTCGTAAAAATTTCAAAATCGCAAATTATCTAAAGCCGAGTGGGCTACGCAAGACGACTATTGACCATAAAGCCGTAGCCATGCCTGCAGCCAGTGAGTAAAACAGCATAATTAACTCAGCGTCCGCAAAGACATGACATGAAGGGGTAAGGACTCGCGCCACGATTGCCAAGTCCGATCCGAGCATCATCGTTAACTTAACTTCGCAATGACGACTTCTGAGCTATGGGTGGTGCCGCAGCGCCAACCCTAGGAAGTTGAGCAGTAAGGAATGTTTATGAGTACAACTTGAATAGTAACTCAATAATAATAAATTGAGGAACTTAATAAGATATTGTAAGGTACTTTTAAACTTAATGTATGATGATTAAAGGTTAATAATCAATTGAAGATGAACGTAATGAGAACAACGTAATGTCTTAAATCTATTTGTAGAATTGTTGACCAAGTTGATTATGAATCAATGGTTTGCAATACCAATATGGGTTATGTAATTACTTTATGAACATGATAAGACCTTTCCTAAATCAACATTATAGTGATGACTTTAGGAATTTAATGTTGTTTAATGAGTAGTTAAGCGCAATGAACGTAAAAAGTATAAGGAGCGTGAACAAGTATTCAATAATGATAAGGCCTATAACGTTAAGAGTTACAACTAAAAGTTGTTAAGTAATACGTGAACATAAATGGTATGCAATAAAGTATACTTAACAAATGACGATCGAGTTTCGATTAATAATGTAAAGATGTTAGTAAGCCGTGAGGAAGGATGATTAACTCGAAACGAGTGGGATTAATGAAGTAAATCTACGTAAGACATAGAAGAGAAAGAAGTTGGAACCATGTATGTTCATTCATGACCTAATGTGGTATGTTATGTTGTTATGTGTTGTAGAGACCGTAAAGTCTGAAAGGAAAAGTTATTATACTGTAGCAGACGCTGAAGGAAAGTTTTCTTAAACGCTTATCTAACCTTCGTGTTAGCCAAGTTTTCTGTGATTCATGCTATGAGATGCATGAACTATTTTACTAAAGGGTCGATGCCCGTTTTACCTCGGCTAGACTAATCTTGAAGAGTTAATTGATTTATTTACAAGTCTTTCAATATAAAATTGTTAATTTATCCTATGCCAATTGTTTGATACGGATTCAAGGTAAGCTTTGAGTATGAATAAACAAATGTATTTTGATCGATTATTCGATGATGGTGGCGAGGTTGCCAAAAGCTGAAAGCGATACATCGTTTAATGGATGTAATGTTGATCAACATAGAGTACTATGGGCTGATCACCCAGAAGTGCTCGTAAGCTATGCTGGACTTACGGACTTAGTGTCGGGTTGTCCTTTTCAAAAGAAATTATGAACTGCTCATAGTCTTGAGCCTTAGTTGATATTCTCTTGAATATTGTTGTTGGAAAGCGTTTTGAATAAAAAAGAAGTGATATTTTGAATTATCGGTAGTACTTCGTAACTATTGTTTATCTCATGAAGATATCTGATTCCTATGCTTCAAGCATGTTATTTAAAAGAAATTGTTGTACTTGCTTTGAGCTTGTTATGCTCACTCTTGCTTGAACCATATATGAATGCAACTAGGATCGAACGAACCGAGGAATACGACAAGTTTAAAGGCAAGACGAAGATGAACGATTAGTTTACCTTGTAATAAACTAGTAAGTTGTATATATTATAGTATAATGAACAAAGAATGTATTGGTTTTAGAACCTGGGGATGGGATGTAATATTATTAATGTAATAAGAATGTCGTTGATTCACACATTTTGATGTCGTTTCAATAGAATGGATGTATAGTTATGAGTACCGTGTAGCAGCATCTGTCGGGTTGGAAGAGACCCGGATTTGGGGGCGTCACAATAACTGTGAGCAAGAGGGGCACATGTCACCCAATTGCCCGAGTCCGAAGAAGATACAAGGTTGTTATGCCTGTGGATCGACGGATCATTTGGTTCGGAACTGTCCTAAGAAGAATGCGGAAAAGGAAAGTGTCAACAAGGGACCCGATGGTGGAACCTTGGCAATTCGAGGACCTGCATAGCCAGGAAGAACAACCGCCCGTACATTCAACATGACGGCGGAAGATGCAGTGGCTTCTCAGGAGGTGGTGACAGGTAACGATTTCATTTAGAAATTTAATTACGCGAGAATTATGAGTTAGATATTTCTGTGAACTGTTTTCCTTTATAGATTCAAGTCACATGTTAGAATTTGAGACACATTAATATTGTGTTGATAAAAAAATGAATTGATGATACAACTTTAAAAGATTGTAGAGAATAAGAAAGTGGTGATTCCGAGGATGGAATCCTTTTAAGGAGGGGTGAATGTAATAACCCAGGATTTCGAATAATCCAAATTTTACGAATAAATTTTTTTTTTTTTTTTATTTAATATTGACATTGACTGTTAATATTGTACTGTGTATCTGTGATACGAGTCTCGAGAATTAGTTAATTTGTGTATTGATTGAGAAATTAGAGTAGAGTTGTGCTTAACAAGCTTTGGAAACCCTAACCCTAATTTTTGGATAGGAATTCGATACAGAATATAATTAAAATAATTGTACTGTTGAGTACGTGTTTGTACTGTATATTAATTTTGGTCAAATGATTGATCGGATAAGGTTTAAAATTTATAAACCCTAATAAGAGATTAAAAACCCTAATCTCAGGATTAGAAACCCTAACGCGCAGTTAGAAACCCTAATTTTATATTCGGGATTCCTAAACCCTAAATTAGGAAACCTTAATCCTAATCGGCAAGCCTAATGTGTTTATTAAACTTAAATATGATTAGAAAATCCTAATTATATTTTTGTTATCTTAATTTCTATTTTACAAACCCTTATTGTAATTTGGAAATTTTATTTTTCTAATTAAAATCCTAATTGGAAATTTTAGAAACTAATGTTTTAAAACCTAAGGGTTAAACCCTAAAATTTTTTACAAATGTCAAGAATACCATTAAAACTATTTTTCAAATGACAAAAATGCCCTTTTCACTTTCTTTAATTGGTAACTTATAAAATGGCCAATACCTTTAGTAGTTCACCAACTATGTTAACTTTGGGACATAAAAATTTCAGCAAATCAGCCAGCAACATCAAATCTAAGTTATTATATCATCCTATATATAATTTAGAGAGAGAGAAAGTGCATGTATTTGGCTTATTTTGTATCTAAGCTCTCACCAACTCATTTTCTCTCAAAACCACTGAATCTTACAAGTTCCTCAGTCACATAAATAGCCCCTTGATCAACCAAGATCAGTTAGGAAGATCAAGATCAAGAATTTAAAGCTAGAAGGTATAAACCTAATTTGATTTTTGATCCAAGTTGCTAAGAAAATTTTTGTGTTTAACTGTTTAATCTTATGTTATATGATGGTTTTAGAATCTCTATGTTGATCCATCATGGATCCATAGCTTCAAAGTGCTTTAAAATTGAGTTTTTCCAAAACTGTCCAAGAACAAAATTTGTTATCTGACAAGCTAATGTTAGTAGCCACATATTCTTGTTCGTTTATGATTTTTGTTGTTTTAAATCTTTAATCTATACTCTGTCATGTTGTCTTTGATCTGGAAGTGAAATCACAGTTATTTAATATATAGATTTCAAGTTATAATCGGTCAAAGTCGGTTGATTAAACCATGGTAGGTGAAATTGAGGTAACCTGAAATAGATTTCAGTGTCTGACAACCTTTTCAAATGCTTTGATCTGTCAGTAATAATGTGGGTTGATGATGTTGTTGTAATCAAAGTGTAGCCTATTGTTTGGACTATAGCTAAATGCCTTTAGATGCCTTAAAGTTTTAACAAATCGAACGTAGCAGGTGGTCAAAGTAGGCCACCCGAACTGATTTTACCTTTCTGGAAAAACCCAGAAATTTGATGAACAAACTTTCTGACAATGTTTGACTGAGTCATATCTTGTGAGTTTGTTGTTGTTGGACTGATCTATTGTTATATATATGCTCTATGACATGCCAACTACACGATTGGACCATGAGAACACACGAATCATAAAAGGAACCTAGATTAAATCAAGCTACAAAGTGTCCACTCGGACTGCTGGGTTTCTGGGAAAACCCAGAAACGCTCTAACAAGAAGTTTGATTGCCCAGATCTTCTTGTTAGTTTGTTGTCTGACCGAGATGAAGATTGTTTCATGTACTGTTACATAAACACTACATGATCAATAATTAACCTGGCCCAGAAACATTTTTGATTGGAAGATAAAAGCGGTCAAACCATGACCCTTGAAACTGGTTTGATAGTGTTCTTGAGGCTCAAGAACTCCTAAGACGACAGAAAGTGTCGCTAAAGGTCTTTAGCGACGGTTTTATTAATTTTAATTTTTGATTTTCTGGAAATTATTTAAAATATAAATAAATTATAAAAATTACCAAAAAATGGTTTTAAAAATTATTTTAAATTATGAAAAATAATTTTTGATTAATTGGGATATTTTTCATTAATATTTATAATTATTTGAATATTAATGATATTTAATTTATTTAATTAGTATATTAAATAAATTAGAGAAAATCATTTTAATTATATAAAAATCATTTTAAATAAGAATAATGTATTTAAAAATATTTTGAGTTATAAAATATAACTTTTAATATTTTTAAAGAATTTTCATTAATAATTTAATATTAATGATATTAGAGTTATTTAATTATTGTATTAAATAAATAAGATAAAAATGATTTTAATGATTTAAAAATCATTTTAAATGAGAATAAAGTGTTAGAAAATATTTTTAATTATAAAATATAATTTTTAATATTTTTGGAGAATTCTTATTAATAAATTAATATTAATGATGTTAGATTTATTTAATTATTATACTAAATAAATAAATTAAAAATGATTTATTGATTTAAAAATCATTTAAAAAATGAGAAAATGATTTTAAAATATTTGAAATTATAAGTAATGGATTTTAATATTTGGATGATAATTTCATTAATATTTAAATATTAATGGTGATGATTTAAAATAATTTTTATTATTTTAAAAATCATTTAAGTAGAATATTGATGATTTAAAAATATCTTAAGTTATTAAAAATAACTTTAATATTTCGACAAGTATGTTATTAATATTTTTATTAATAATGATAAGATTATTTGATGATTAAATCATTTAAAAATGATTCCGATGTTTGAAAAATTATTATTAATTATAATAATTGTTTATAAACTATTAAAAGCTTCCGAAAAATATTATTAATGATATTTGACTTATCTAAAATAATATTGAAGTTTAGAAACCGAATTTAACTGACAATAACTGTGTTAATTGTCGGATAGGGTAACCAGAACACCGAGAATAGACCGAAGTCCAACTAGACCGAACTAGTTTGACTTGATAAGTGTTTATATAGGTTATAAACACTGATGTGGCTATGTGGTAATGTGTCTAGGAGAAGTTTGACTGTAGAATATAGTGATGTGTGTTGTGAATTATTGTGCTAATTATGAGACCGATATTATTGGTTATAGGTCTTTCAAAAGTAGATAAGTTTTATTGTGTAGCTGTAATCAGCGGAAGAGGCAAGTTTCCTAACTCAACCTTGAGTTAACATTGTTTAATTATTATGGTGGTTAATTATTGTTAATTAGACCACATCCAAGAATTTATTGTTGATTATTCGCAGTTAGTGCATGTTTAATAATTCAAATTGAATTACTGATTCGGAAAATATATATTCGTAGAATTACTATTGTTAGATATTCATATCAGTAGAAGCTAATATTGACAATACAGATAATTCATGTTTATTGTCAAATTATGTTGAGAAATGTCTTAGCTTATTATTTTGGCTAGACGAACATTTGTTAGAACTTGATAGGTTCGAGAAGAGAAGAGAAGAGAATTTAATTATTAGTGATAGATCAATGCCAGTTGTATCGGCTAGATCGAAAAAGAAAACTTGATAGGTTTGAGAAGAGAAGAGAAGAGAAGTGATTAGATATTGAAATCATTGAATTTCGTTGTTAAATCAAATCTTGATTCTGAGACTGAGAAGAATAACCTTTTATATAAAGGGAACATTTTATTGGTCGTATATTCGGCCTTTGCGCGCGATTAAGTATTATTCATAATATAGGGTACAAGGAGTTGGCCGCTCTAAGTACTTACAGAGGAGTATGATTTAATCTTTATGGTTATCTGATACACCTGAGTATATATCAAAGTAAATCTTTGATAGATACTCGAGAAGAGAAGTTCTAGATCTTTTGTGATCACTCAACATAAATCTGGAAAACATTCCACTTTGTTATTGCGTAGAATTGATTCTTGATTATTCATTAGAATATCGTAGAAACTTTGAAAGTGTTGTACTCTTTCATTATCAAATTATTGTGTTGCATAGAAGGCGAGAAGACTTTTTAATTATTCTAATACATTTATTGTATGACTTAACTTGCGGGGCAAACTTGTTGCTCACCCTTGCTATATATAAAACTTTTCAGCTAGGGACGAAGTTGCAGAAGGTGCTATGAAAAAAATAAAGGCAAAGGCATAGTGATAAATTAGATATGATTAGCATATTTATTACGTTGTATTGTAAACCCTTTTTATATATCTAAGAGGTATGTTTGTATTGTTAAGGTCAGAGAACCTGGGACTTATGTATTAACAATACATGTTAATGTGATATGTATTACTATTTCTATATAAATGGGTAGTTAGATGTTATTATATTGTGGATCGTGAACACCAAACTCGGGGGTCATGTAACCCGGATTTAGGGGTGTCACATCTTTCTTCTGCAGTAGTTCGATCTTGGTTTGGGCTGGTCGTTTGTCTGCTTCGGTCCATCTGCCAGCAGCTAATTTTGTGTTGGTAGTAGAGTTGGCTTGGGCTGGTAGGGCTAGGCGTAATAGAGATGATGAATATTGGGCTTTGACTCCTGCACTTGTCCCTATATTCGTGTTTGGTTGTTAGGCTATCTGCTTGCCTCAGCTTTTGATGGTTTTATATTTTGAACATTGTACTTTTCGTTTGATATGGTTGTTGGTCTTTAGTTGTTCCTTTTGGGGGTTATCCCATGGGTTCATTCTAAAGCTTCTGGGGTATGTCCCTTTACGATTGTTTAATCTCTCATTCTTTTCAATCTAAAACAAGCTTAGCGGAAAAAAAATTAGTAGAATATCTTTGAAATTTGTGCTTCATCTAGTAGCTTTTCATAAGAATATTTTTCTGAACATTCATGTTAAATTTTAACCTTTTCATGACGGGGTACTATTCATGAAGTATTGTTTACGAGGTACTATTCACTCAAGTACTATTCACCCGAGATACTATTCATGATAAAAATTGATTTCTTTTCTATCCAAATTATTTTGATACATGAATATGATTCTTGAATTTTACTCTACAGAACAGTTATCATGTTGACAATTTTGGAAATTCTTGAACTCTGGATAAATTGATTTATAAATCTTTAAAATTTATCTTTGCTCTTACTTAATTGAATTTTTATGTCATTGTCATCATCCTCATGCTTATATGTGATAAAAGTCATCTTTGGCTCATAGTGCATAGATGGACTATTGATTGGTATGATTTTGACTATGTATCGGTATAATTATGACCTATATTGTTACAAATGATGTGGTAAAAGTCCTCATTAGTCGGTAGTGCATTGATGGATAGTTGTTGGCATGATCATGACCACTGATGATACTAACGAATATCATTAGCCCATAGTGCATAGGTAATTCGTGGATGTGATAATAATGAATATCTTTGGCCCATAGTGCGTGGATAATTCATGGATGTGATACTAACGAATATCCTTGGCCCATAGTGCATGGATAATTCGATGGTGTGGATTATTTATTGAGTTGTGTTACAGCGATAAAATATTGATGATGAACTTTTAAGTCATAAAAGATAGTCGATATTATGCTCTATTTGACTCTTCTAATGGATTGCTTGTTCCGCTGTAGTTAGACTTGTTGTCTATTATATTCTATCAGTTTTACACTGTTGAAGGTCATCGATAATTTATTCTGCATTATCTTTGTCATAATATTTTTTACTGGGCTAGTTGAGCTCACCCTTTGCTTTCATTGTTCTCTTCAGGAAATGAGAATATAGTTGGGACTAGTCGGGGAATGGAGTGACGGTCCAAGATGGTGGCTATAGTAGTCCTCACTATTCTATAAAATAGTGTGATAAAATTGTAATGAGAACTCCATTTGACTTTGGATATTATCTACGAGACAATATTTGTGTTAAAACTCTCAGTTTACGTTTGTCGTATTGTATTAATGAAGTTTGTATTTGAATTTTTTACCATGTATTTTGCGACTCAGAATGGGTTGTGTATACCTATTTTGGGGGTGTCACTGTTGGTATCAGAGCTTAGGGATATGATCTCGGACTGAGATTTGAGGCTAGAACTAGGAGGGGAGAGACGGGTAAATCCTTCACTAGTATGACCTACCTAAGCTTATTTGTTATTTAATTGGTCAGTCAGAATATAGAGATAATATGTGTCATGTCAATTAACCCTTGTTTTGTGACAGTATTTGAGAATGACATCTGTAAATTAAGAGATGAACTCATATATAATTTTAAGTGATGAATCGAGGAGATTCATTTAAAGAATAAATATTGGAGTATAATATCTTGTTATAACAAATATTTTTATTGGGGAGTACTAATTAAGTTATTAAACTTGAGTGTAAAATGTCAAGCGAAGAAGAAATTAGAGATATCCATGTGATGAGTGAAGAATTAATAGTTGCACCCGAGCTAGTCGCAGAGGTAGCAGCTGAGAGTGAGGAAGAAGAGGAACATGAGAAGGATTTATTAGGAGAACTTTATGATCGAAATATAGAACTGCAAAATCATATTCATGAGTTAGAAGAGCAGGTTGAAGAATGACAGACGATTATGGAACAAAGGGATGCACCAATTCAAGATTTTACTATCCAATATGCGATGCTTGAACAGAAGCTCTCTTTGGCAGATTATATGATAATAGAGCTAAAATCTTAGAATGCAAATGTCAAAGATCATCTGAAAGAAGAAACAACTGAACGAGTGAGAATGGAGGATGCATGGGTAAAAGTCGCACGATGCTTTGATATTGTAGAAAGAGAAGTCTGATCCAAGAAGGCTAAAATAAATGATTTGTATTTCTCTTTTTGGACAGCAATTGGGAGAACCCAACATCGAGTTTTGAATTACCCTGTAGATTGCGGTCAACCCCAATTCGATATAGATCGAAGATTAATGATTCAGATCATGAATCAAGAATACGACGAAGCAGTTGAGGGTGGAATATGTCCTATAGCAAAAGTTAATTCCAGTTGTAATGATGACACCAAAGGCTGTCCCGGACAAGTCCAAGTCAGTGGTTTAAGTGAGAGCACTTTTCTTAACTTCCCAAAAAGCGAGGAACCTGAATGAAGTTATCACGAGTAAGTTAATCATAAACTCTTGCAAAATCTATACCTTATTGGATATCGGTTCTACCCATTCTTTTATTTCTTCTACTTGCGCTCAACGTTTAAATTTAACTATGGAGAAATTAGACTTTGACTTATCTATTGAAACTCCGTTGGGAGAAACATTCATTACATCCACTGTTTATAAATTTTGTTTGATTTAAATCGGCAACGTCATGTTACCTGTCGATCTTATCTCTTTGAAAATACTTGCATTTGATGTGAAATAGGGATTGATTGGTCAACTACTCATCGTGCTAAAATTAATTATTTTTGTAAGGTTATTAGCTTTCATATTCCTAACCAACCTATTATGTGAATTCAAGTAACCAAACAACTAAAGTCAATCATTGTCATATCAAGCCATAAAGCCATTCGTTTATTAAAAAAATGGATGTCAAGCTTTCTTAGCCCATGTCATGGATTTAAACAACAATACTTCAGATTTGAATGATATTTCTGTTGTTAATAAATTTCCTGACGTATTCCCTGAAGAACTTCCTGGCCTACCCTCAGAGCGTGAAATTAAATTTTGTATTAACCTTGAACCCGGTACAAAACTCATTTTCATAACCCCATATCGAATGGCTCCTATTGAACTTCAGGAGTTAAAAACCTAACTGTAGGAACTGTTAGACATCGGTTCATTCGTCCTAGTACGTCTCCTTGGGGTGCTCCTGTTCTATTCGTAAAGAAGAAAGATGGGAGTATGCAACTTTGTATTGATTATTGGGAGTTGAATTATGTCACCGTCAAAAATAGGTACCCGTTGCCTCTCATTGATGACTTGTTTGACCAGTTGCAAGGCGCTAAATTCTTTTCAAAGATCGATCTTCGTTTCAGATATCATCAGTTAAAGATTAAAATTGATGACATTCCAAAGACTGCTTTTAGAACTCGGTACATGCATTACGAATTCCTAGTCATGTGTTTTGGATTGACTAATGCTACTGTTGCCTTCATGGATATGATGAACTGACTATTCAAGGAATATTTTGATCGTTTTGTGGTTGTCTTTATTGATGACATCCTCATATAATCCAAAAGCCGTGAAGATCATTAGCATTACTTGAGACTGATACTCCAAAAGCTTCGTGAAAACAAGCTATATGCCAAGTTAAAGAAATACGAGTTCTGACTTGAGGAAGTTTTTTTTTATAATATGGAGTTTCCTAACCGCAGTCAGACTAAGGGGCTGTTTGTTTAGAGTTGAATGGAACTGAATGGAGTTGAATCTGAATGGCTGAATCGGTTAGTGCGTTTGTTTTGGTCTGAATGGTGAATCGAGTAGATGGAATGGACGAAATGAATGGCTAAGTCGATTTTTTGAAATGAATATTGAATGAGTCTTTGAATAAAGTAAAAAAAAATTAAAAAATTAATTATTATATTAATTAATATTAAATAAATTTACAATAATTTTGAATTTTTTCAGAAGGGTAAAATAATAAAGTTTTGTCATTTAGATGTTTCAGACATGTCAATTATCAAACAGCCTTTTTCATTCAGATTCAGATTCAACTCATTCAGATTCAGATTCAACTCATTTAGATTCATATTCAGATTCATTCAATTATTATCAAACACCCCCTAAGTCTCCCCACCCTGCACTAGGGGTCCATGAACTTCTTACCGTTCCGCGGGCCACACGGACCGCTTTTTAATTAGCCCTCACACTTGTTGCAAAGTGAGGATCGATCCCAAGATGCCTAAGTTTACTTGTTCACCCAAAGTCAAAACTTATCATTGCCGAAAAGTCTTTGTGGTTGAGTTCTGGCTTGAGGAAGTAGCATTCCTTGGGCACGTGATATTGAATCACGAAATATCAGTTGAGCCAGCAAAGATTGAAGCAATACAAAGCTGGGAGCAACCTAAGTCAGTAACTGAAGTACATAGCTTTCTGGGCTTAGTTGGTTATTATCGGAGATTCGTTGAAGGGTTTTCCTGAATTGCTACTCCATCAACTCAGCTACCTCAAAAAAATATAAAATTCGGTTGGAGCGAGGAATGTGAGAAGAGTTTTCAAGAACTCAAGAGGAGATTCATTTCAGCACCTGTTCTGACAATACGATCTGGTTCAGATGGATTTTTCATCTACAGCGATGCTTCAAGCAGAGGGTTAGGATCTGTTCTCATGCAACATAGGAAAGTTATAGCATATGCCTCATGATAACTCAAAGAATATGAGAGGAATTATCTTACTCATGATCTAGAGTTGGCAACAGTCATTTTTGCGCTTAAAATATGGAGACATTACCTGTATAGGGAGAAGGTGGAGATCTATATAGATCATAAAAGCCTCAAATATTTCTTCACCCAAAAAGAACTCAACATTCGGCAACGACGTTGGCTTGAGCTATTGAAAGATTACGATTATACCATTCAATACCATCCTGAAAAAGCAAACGTTGTAGCTGACGCATTGAGTAGAGGCTATGCGGGTACGAGTGCGATATTGTCAACTCAAGGCCCATTTTGTTTGACTTGCAAAGGATGAAGATAGAGTTAAAGACTCCAGGAACCCACATGATGATGTCAAATATATGAGTAGAACTAACATTAATTGATAAAGTTAAAGCTGCTCAAGCTACAGACCTGGAGCTAATGCGTATGAAGAAGAAAGTACAAGAAGGTGCTATTCCAGAAGCAAGAATCGATGAAGAAGGAATACTTCGAGTCAACTCCAGACTTTGTGTTCCTAACGACTCTTGATTTTAAGTATAAAATCATGATGGAGGCTCATAGCACACCGTTTGTAATCCATCCTGGGAGTACCAAAATGTATCGTGATCTTTAACATACATTTTGGTGGAGCAATATGAAGAGAGAGATATTAGAATTTATCTCAAGTTGTTTAACTTGTCAACGTGTCAAGACGGAGCATCAAGTACCAAAAGGTCCATTGCAACCACTTAAAATTTCAAAATGGAAGTGGGAACACATTACCATGGATTTCGTTACTGGTCTTCCCAAGGTTTCTCAAGCCATAGATGCAATTTGGGTCATTGTTGATAGATTAACCAAGTCTACTCATTTCTTACCTATACGAGAAACTTATTCACTCGAACGTTTTGCTCGTATATACATAAATGAGATTGTAAGACTGCATGGTATGCCAGTATCCATAGTTTCTGATCGAAACCCAAGATTCACTTCACAATTTTGGGTTAGTTTGCAAAAAACTATTGGCAAGGATTTACGATTGATTAAGCATATCATCCTCGAGACTGAGATGCAAAGCGAATGGAGAGGACTATTCAAACTCTTGAAGATCTATTAAGACTCTGTGTTCTAGACTTCAAGGGAAGTTGGGACAAGTTCTTTCCATTGGTGGAATTCTCCTACAAAAACAATTATTAAGCAAGTATAAGCATGACTCCATTTGAGGTGTTGTATGGACGCAAGTGTCGTTCTCTAGTATGCAGGGACGAGATGGGTGAAACAACATTGTTAGGACCAGAATTGTTATGCATGACAATAGAAAAGATTCAAATGATCTGATAACGTATAAAAACCTCTTAAGATCGACAAAAGAGTTATGTTGATCTTCATCGAAGGGACGTGGAATTCAATGTTGGAGATCATGTGTTATTACATATTGCTCCATGGAAAGAAGTTACGAGATTTGGAAAGATAGAAAATCTCAATCCTCGATTCATTAGCTTATTTGAAATCCTCGATTGAGTAGGAACTGTGGCCTATAGACTCGCCTTACCGCCAAGTATGTCTAGTGTTCATAACGTTTTTCACATATCTGTGTTACGTAAATATGTGGAAGAGAACCACATTATTGAATTAGAACTAGACGAGATAGCGAAAGATTTAACATATGAAGAGGTACCTGTTAAAATCTTGGAATAGAAGGAACATATTCTACGCTCCAAGGTTATACCTCAAGTCAAAGTTTTTTGGAGAAACCACGATATTGAGGAAATAACCTTGGAGTTAGAATCTAAAATAAAATCAAGGTATACTCACCTCTTCGACATACTAGGTATGTGCACCAATTTCGAGGACAGAATTTCAGAGGTTGTAAGACCCCAACTTTTATGAATAAAGATTTAATTTTCTCTAAATATTATTTTTGAGTAATAAGGTGTGGATTTGATATAATGTTATAATTATGGTTAATATTTGCAAATCTTGCAAAGTATGTAAGTTGTCATAAAATATTCGTTTGATCGGGGAATATTTGTTTTATCAGGGAATATTCGTACGACGACACAATCATTGGTGGACCCCATAACAGAATTACAGTCGGAGTTAGAAAATGACAAAAATAACTTTTTATAAAAATAACGGAAAAAGTTTTACCGTTAAACTGTTGAAATACCTAGTGATAAAAGTACAGTAATACGCGTGGTTACATAGTAGCACACGGTATTTCACAGTATCTTTGATTATTGATACTTACGTGAGAAGTCACTCAGTTTTATTCAATAATTGCTGCATAGTATCTCACACTATTGATTCAATTATTGGTACAATATTTTATATTATTAAATCAATAATTGAGATGACAAAGTTATTCATATTATTATTTTCATTATTGATAATGTTTAGAAAGTTCTTATCGAGGAAGGGGGTTTGGTCACCTAGTTGCGCACCAATAAGGAAAAGTCCTTATCTAAAAGCCCCCTCTTTCCTGGGAATGATCTGGTTGTTAATATTGTGAGTTATAATATTAATGATGAAAAAATGTGTTTAGTGAAGCCAAGTGAATTGAGATAAATGGAGGAGATTTTTATGAAGTATTTGTTGTAAAATTGGCTTATTATATGGACCCCCGCTTACTCATTTTTCAAAATCATCGGTGAGAACGTTATCTCGCTTTTTATATATATAAGTATGTGGGTTTATATATATATATATATATATATATATATATATATATATATATATATATTATTTTTTTATATAAAAATGTAATATATTATATTTTATTTACATAGTACTGCATAGTGTTGCATAGTGCATGATAGTAAAATCAATTTTTTAAAAAAGTTTCATCCGTGAATTCTCAAAAATTTTGCCCATGATTCTGCACTATTGTACCGTGATTTTTCTTCTCAAATAGTACCCTACCATTCTCCTATAAATAAGATGCTTAGTTTAGCAATGAAAATCATACCCGAATCAGAGAATTCTTCTTCTATAATATTGAGCGTATTTCTTTCGAGTTTAAGGAAGCTTTGAGTGTAGAAAACAGTATAAGTTTTCTTCAAGAATATCCCAACCATACCATTCAGAAGTATTCTCTTTTTAAGATAAGGAATATTATTTTTGTTCAATATTCAGAAGAAATAATATTTTCTTCCATACTCTGTAGTACATAAGTAATATTATTTCGTTTCAGATTCTGAATTCTACACTCATTTTGTTAAGTATTGCTTCTATACTCCTTGAAATTTGTACTTCATCTAATATCTTTTCACAAGAACATTCTTGTTAAATTTTGATCTTTTCATGCCAGAGTACTATTCACGGGGTACTATTCACAAAGTACTATTCACTCGAGTATTATTCACTCGGGATACTATTCACGACAAAAATTGATTTCTTTTCCGTCCAAATTATTTTGATACATGAATATGATTCTTAAATTTTACTCCACAAAGCAGATATCGTGTTGACAATTTTGGATATTCTTGAACTCTAGATAAATTGATTTATAAATCTTTGAAATTTATCCTTGCTCTTACTTGATTGAATTTTTATATCATTGTCATCATACTTATGCTTATATGTGATCAAAGTCATCTTTGGCCCGTAATGCATAGATGAACTGTTGATTGGTATGATTATGATTATGTATCGGTATAATCATGACCTGTAATGTTACAAATGATGTGGTAAAAGTCCTCATTGGCCCGTAGTGCATTGATGGACAGTTGTTGGCATGATCATGACCACTGTTGATACTAACGAATATCATTGGCCCGTAGTGCATGGGTAATTCATGAATGTGATAATAATGAATATCCTTTGCCCGTAGTGCATGGATAATTCATGGATGTGATACTAACGAATATCATTGGCCCGTAGTGCATGGATAATTCGATGATGAGGATTATTTATTGAGCTGTGTCAAAACGATAAAATATTGACGATGAACTTTTAAATCATAGAAGATAGTCGATATTATGCTCTACTTGACTCTTCTAATGGATTGCTTGTTCCACTGCAGTTAGACTTGTTGTCTTTTATATTCTATCAGTTTTACATTGTTGAAGGCTAACGATAATTTATTTTGCATTATCTTAGTTATAATATTCTTTACTGAGCTAGTTGAGCTCACTTTTTGATTTTATTGTTCTCTTCAGGAAATGAGAATATAGATGGGACTAGTCGGGGAATAGAGTGACGGTCTAAGATGGTGGCTATAGTAGTCCTCACTATTCTATGAAATAGTGTGATAATAATTGTAATGAGGACTCCATTTGAGTTTGGATATTGTCTACATGACAATATTCATATTAAAACTCTCAGCTTATGTTTGTTGTATTGCATTAATGATTATTACAAGATTAGAATAGTTGTAATGTTCAAAGCTTAATTATTCAAGTTCATGATTCCAAATAAAATGTTCCAACTCTTTTAAAGTATTACTTCTGTTATACAATGTTCATTCAATTGTATAGAGCTGAGATTCAATCTTTGATTTGAATATTGGTTACATTATCGTATTGAAACCTTGAATGGATAGTGAATTCTTAATGATTCAACTAATCCTTAGTTGATGATTATTGAACTCTAAATTATCCTGGAAGTTAATCCAAACCAAACTTCCTTTGGTGGACTCTATTGTTAAAGCTGAGATGAACAACCCTGTTACGGGGGATTATATTACGCGATAGCGTTAAGATGTTGTGCACATACATGGGATTAAAGGTTGATCCCCCTAAGTACGAGAAGTAAGGTCCATATAATCTTATGAATGTTAAAGGTTTGAAGTAGAAATACTTGATAACCTGGGACATAGTTCATGGTCTTGTGACCCTCAGATGTACTTTTGATTCCCGTTCTAATCTTGATTCAAAAGTCGAGTTTCCTTTTGTTCAGTATCCATTGTTTACTCGCATGTTATTATTATTACTATTGTTAAACTTGTGGGCAACTATTGCTCCCTCTTGCATAATAACATTGCAGCTAAGGTTGAAAGAGTTGATGAGCCATATGCTAGTAAGGGCAAAGGAAAAACAGCAAGTGTTGAAGACTTATTTATTATTTGAGAATGTTGATGTTAAGACTTATTATGTTGTGTTTAAAGACATAGTTAAAATATTTTATGTTTCTACATTGATGTATTAAGTTAGATTACCTAAGATTGATTTGTTAAGCTATTGTAACCCTTTATTGGTAAGATTTTTATTTCAAATTTATTGTTATCTTTATCATGAGTAGTTGGATGTTATTTATTTTGGTGAGTGAACACCTGGGAAGTTTGAGTACCAGGATTTGGGGGTGCCACAAGTTGGTATCAGAGCTGTTGCTTATGAACCTTAGGTGGGGAAAAACCTTAGGTAGTAGCCTTATAGGAGATTAAGAACATAGTGGTGATAAACTTTTATCGAGTTTTAAAGAATGAATTAAGGAATTCATTGAAGATAATAAAAGACTTTATATGCTTATGTAATATACTTATGTGCTCGCGAGTATCGATTTGTAATTAAAACTTAAAACTTTGTTGTCAGGATGTCTGACGTTGGGGGATCTAGTCAGCCTAGAGAGGATGAGCCCGGAGTAGCTAGAGAGGAGGATCCCCTAGATATTCATATCGTCCGGGAGCTGTTGATACAGAGAGAGAGCCACCTTCGTTAATCACTGTCGGGGGTCAGAAGCATGAGCCTAAGTTTGATCAAGAGGATGAGGTAGAGACGGATGAGGAGGATCATGTGGAGCTACCACAGACAGATGAAGAGGAGGAGGAAGAGTTTCCACCAAACTCTATTGCAGCTCAGATGTATGAAGAGGTGTACGACCGTAACATTGAGCTTCACGATAGAGTTAGAGAATTGGAGGAGCTGGCAAATGAATGCCAGACCACTATAGATAAGAAAGATGAGGAAATATAGGATCTTGATGGACGTCTTGGGAATATGGAGTGAAAGTTTGTTCAGGCAGAGAGTCAGAAGAAGTAACTATTGGCTGAGAATGAGAAGCTGAAGGGTGATCTGAGAGAGGAGTCTGCCAAGAGAGCCAGAGCTAAAGATGCTTACGAGGAGGCTTCCCAGCATACAGATGTAGTTAAAGAAGAGGTGTAGGCAAAGAATGCTAAGATGAGTGAGATGGACTATATTTTTAATACAGTGATTGCTAGGGCTCAAGATCGAGTTATTTACTATCCAGTCCAGTTCGAGGACTACCTTGGTACATGCTAGATCATAGGACGATGTTCCATATCATAAAAGAAGAACACATAGAAGCTGTTCGAAGTCCTAGTAGAATGTGATAGGAATAATATGAGTTATATGAATATCTACGATAGTTAATAATGTAAATTCCAGTATGGATATAAGCAGTGGAATATGATTATTTAATCCTGATGATTCTTTATCTTGGGATAGTTGATGTAAATAGCAGTGATGCTATCTTTCTATGTTTTAAAAGTTATTAATGAATAAAATATCAACGTGTATTCAAGATATTATGTGTTAAATTATAATCTTAAAATGTTTAAGTTAAGTCTTAAATACTTAAGAATTGAGTAATAATCTAATAAGCATATATCTTAAATAGGAAATTCCACCGAGAAGACGTCCAACCCATCAACAAGCTCGGGAAGGATTCATGAACAACAAAAATAACAACGATAATGCCAACGCTAATCCTATTTAGTAGTTGGTAAGCCTGTTAGCTGGAGCACTTGTGAACCAGCCGCAAGCTCAAGCTACCTCATTTAAGGATTTCAAGGCGGTAGGACCGCCAGAGTTTAGGGGATCCATGAATCCGGTCAAAGCTCAAACCTAGATTATGAAAATGGAGAAGGTATTTGAGTTTGCAAGGGTCAACGATGATCAGAAGACCTCCTTTACAACGTTTTTGCTAAAGTCAGAGGCCAGCTACTGGTGGATGACGAACAAGGTTAGAGTAGGACAGGGTGTGATCACATGGGATAGGTTCAAGGAGATGTACTTCCCAACAAACTCTCAAAACCAGATAGAGGTTCAATTTCTGGAGTTAAAGCAGGGTAACATGACAGTACCAGAATATGCGGCAAAATTCAACGAGTTGGCTAGGTTCGTAACTTATCAGGTGAATACGGATGAGAGGACAGCTAGGAGGTTTGAACAGGGGTTGAAGCCATGGTTGTACATCAAGGTGTCAATGTTCTAATTGAACACTTTTGTGGGAGTTTTAGAGAAGGCAATCATTGCAGAAGGTGGAAGCGATGCTCTGACCAGATATAATCAAGAACAAAAAAAGAAGAAGAATGAAGGTGAGAACAACAAAGCTAGTGGCAGTAATAGTGGTGGTGGTCATAGTCAGAAGAGGAAGTGGAATGATAATATGTCTACTGGGAATCAGCAAGGAAGTTAGAAGAAAAAGGTGGAGGCTTGTCCTACCTACAAGAAATGTCACTTGGGGGTATGCATGAAAGAGAAGAGGGTTTGCTACAATTATGGTAAGGAAGGCCACATAGCGCCAAATTTCCTTAATCCTAAGAAGGGCGCTTGCTTCACTTATGGGTTGAGGGATCATCTGGCTAGAGATTGTCCCAAGAAGGCAGCAGGAGGAGCATGGGCAAGTGGAAGTAAGGGGAACAATGGCAGTAACACTCTGACTATCACTAGGCCGACGCCGTTAAACTGACCCACTGTTAGAACTTTCGACATGACTATGAAAGATGTTGTGCAGTCACGAGATGTGGTGTCAGGTATCATTCTGATAAATAATATTAATGCTTACATGTTATTTGATTCGGATGCTACTTGTTCATTTATATCCGACGATTTTGCTAAGAATTTAAATTTGCCTAAAGAGGAACTAGAATACCCTTTGAACATAGAGATTACGAATATGGAAGTAATTCCTATTAGGTTTGTACACAAGAACTATAAGGTGGATAATTAAACTTGGGGAATTTGACGTTATTTTGGGAATGGATTGGCAATTCAATTATGGGGCAATAATTAATTTCCAAAGAAAGTGTGTAAACCTTATGACCCTGTCAAAGGTTGTTTTTTATGGATACAAGTCACCTAGAGAAGCGAGTTATCTAACGACGATGCAGGCCAGAAAGTTGTTGAGACAAGGTTATGTAGAATATTTAGCCTACACACTTGATAGTCGAAATGAGATTCTGAAATTAGAGGAGATACCAGTCATTAGAGACTTTGGAGACTTATTCCTATATGATTTTCTAGGACTTCCACAAAATAGGGAAGTAGAATTCGTAATCGACTTGGTATCAGGAACTGCCCTAATATCGAAGGCCCCGTACTGCATGGCTCCGATGGAGATGAAAGAATTGATGGTGAAACTACAAGAACTTTTAAACAAAAAGTATATCCAACCGAGTGTATCACCGTGGGGAGCGCCGGTGTTATTTGTCAAAAAGAAGGATTGTGACGCCCCCAAATTCTCTACATTCACTGAAGCCAATTTGGTGCTCACGTAAATATTCTATAAGATAATAATTCCTATAAATCCAAGATTCACAGTACTTATAGTAAATAGTAGTTCTTGTCAGAACAATCATTGTAACTGAGTACCCTCACTTAGATGTACAGGTTCAGTATCTTATAGATATTTCTTCCATATCTATAATTCTTATCTATCTGACCTCCATAGTATTAATGTTAGAGTTCGTAGAACTGAGTGAAGCGGTACCTCAGTGCATCAGAGACCAATGTCTGTTAACACTATCATTCAGAGATATAGTTCATATAGATACTGTACACTTTTCTAATTCCATTAGAATAACAACTAAATACCTCAACTAATAATACACTAAACCAATAATATACTATTACATTAATTTAAAAAGCTCATTACTATTACATTATAGTTCTCAACAGGGTATCCATGCCTTAAGCCTTTTATACATAATACCGAAACTTCTGGAATATATTCTTTCTATCTGCATATAAAGAAAATATTTGCAGGGATGAGCTATAGAAAGCTCAGCAAGTTTTGAACAATAAACGAATGTTATACATATATCACTTCTGAAATAAATGAACATAGAATTCAGAGTTTTTTTCCACACACACCAAAACTGGATTGAATGAACATAAAGTTCAGAGTAGTGCCATAAATATATGCTGAAGTTTGTTAGCCAAACCCTGCCCATTTCGAATTTCTGTCAGTTCTGTAAACTTAAAAATCCGTGTTAATCCTCACAACCAAACAAAACTAGGAGTATGTATATCATCCTCTATATATTGTACAATCATTGCTATAAATGTCAAAGACAAATTTACTACTTCCAAGGACAACCATAATTGCCCACCGACAGTTCCTCACTGCCGGTTCTAATAGTGTCAGTATATATATCAGTACCAAACAAAATTGGTTTCTCATAAACTATGCTTTTATACATTTGTACCAAACAAAATTGGTTTCTCACAAACTATGCTTTGATATCAAATCAAACGCATTTTCCCATAATAATAACTCATATGACTTGGTTATGTTTGAACAAGAAATCATAACCTTTGAATAACAGAATTCATAAACAGTATGTATCACCAGATCATAACTGATAAATATCAAATTTTCATTTAATAAAGTAATTTAAATGAAGCTGACATTTGAAATATGAGGTTTGCACAAAGTGTAGAAAAACTTGCCCGTATAATCGACTATTTCTACACAGTCTATTTAACTTCGTCTGAAGACCTAATATTAATAATATTGATCTCCAAGTTAGAATAATATCATCACAATGTATTACTGTGAATTACAATTATAAAATAACCTAAACACATTATCACATAATCCTATCAGTCTACAAGACACATAAGTCCTAACCTCAAGTCAAACTATTACAGTCTGAGTTGAGTTTGGTACTATTTCGACAGCCCAATTGCCGAATCGAATAATTATCGAGCTTAATCCCAAAAAGACTATGCCTAAATACTTCACAATTATATTAAATAATTTAATCATCAGTTAAAACTATTTTTCCCCAGCTCATAACAATTTATAAATAATTATTACTATTTATCAAAAATTTCAATCACTTATATCGTATTTATATGATATAAATACCACAATATTTCTTTATCATTAATATTTATTTAAATATTAATTACTAATGAAATTCATGTCATAATATTATAAATTATTTATAATATTACAAAGTATTTTAATACTTTAATTTCACCTTTATATGATTTTTAAACAATTAAATCCTTTATCTAATAATTGCCATTAACATAAAAATATTAATATTTTCATAACAAAATATCAAAAGTTATATTTTATAACTCAAATTATTTTTATAACCCTTAGATTATTTTTATATGATTTTTAAATCTTTATTTCTAATTTTTCATAATTTATTTAATATATTCATTAAATAAATCCATTACCATTAATATTAATTTATTAATAAAATTCATCACAAAATATTAAAATTTATCAGGTTGAGATCTGTGAGCCCTGACATTGGCTTGTCAGACAACAAAATTAGGGTTCTAAGACAGTTCTAAAACTTAATTTTCTAACACCTAGATGTTATGGATCCTTGATGTAACATCTTGGATCACTAAATAACATCTCTTAACACAACTTTAACCAATAACTAACAACATCTAACATCAAATACATAGATTTACAATAGTTAGGGTTTTACACCTTAAAAAGTTTTGATCCTTAAATCTGATCTTTGGTCCTATTCTTGGAAGGCTTAAGCTTGATCATGGCTTAACTTCTCACACCCACTCACTCTCCATTTCAAAATTTTAAGAGAGAGAAAGTCTTGGAGAAAAATGATAAGTAAAGTAAATATTTCTTACTTTTAATCCTAGATCTTTTGAATTAATGGTTGTAAATGTGGCTAGGTGGCACAAATCTGATCTTGGAAAGATAATAAGCACATGGGATAAGTCTTGGAGTGATGACTCACCAAGATTGCAAAAATCTTTTACTAAAGTTTTAAGTAAAGGGTAATTCAGTCATTTCGTCCTCACTAAGGGTATTTTGGTCTTTCCCCTTATAATTTGAAAGACATTTTAGACATTTCCCATTTATCCAACAACTTATAACACTTAAGGTTTTATTCTTAACATTTGAATTCCCGAATTAGGGTTTTAAATATCTGAATTAGGGTTTCAGATTCCCGAAACTGAAATTAGGGTTTACCAGTTAGGGTTTGCTATTTCTTACTTGATTTCCCTGATCAATCATATACTTAGTCTTACATTAATATACCTAATATGATATTTCAGTATCATAACTTCCTCTTGATACCACTAATTAAGATTAGTGTTCAATTATCAGGGTTTAGTGATCTTAAGTTGAAAATTAGGGTTATCCGACATTCGATTAAGGTTTTAATCCCTTATTAGGGTTTACTAAGTTTGTACCCTAACTGATCATTCACTGATCATCAATTATATATCGTACAAACACATATTCATCAATATAATTGTTGTAACTGTATTTTCTATCGAATCCCTATCTAGACTTAGGGTTAGGGTTTCTATTCTCTATTAAGCACAACTCCACTCATATTTCTTAATCAATACACAAATTGACCACTTTTCTAGACTTGTATCATAGATACTTAGCAAAATATTTATAATCAATATTAATAATAAATAAAAAAAAATTATTCGTAAAATTTCGGATCCTCACATTCTCCGCTCCTTATAAGGATTCTGTCCACAGAATCATCATCACTGTATACTTACCTTTATGTCTATCATTAAACATTTATTCCACTTTTAATTCCTTTTTAGGAATAAAAATAATTTTTGGGCTCAACCTAAGTTTTATTTAACTTATCTTGACCCATAATTTCTTTAGGAAACATAGTCCAATATCCATACATTTAACGCAAAATTAAGATTTTGAAATAATGTATTCTCCCCTCCTTATAAGATTCGATCTTACGAATCTTGATCCATTCTTTATTCACAAGTTCATAAAAATTGGATCTACACACTTAATAATAATATTTAAATCAAATCGTTAAACACATAGAATATTTATCTATCCATTTCTTTATTTGTTGTTTACCCTGACTATTTGTCAAGTTAAAATCAATAACTATTTATCCTTATCTTAATTTCCTTGAACTCAAATTCCTCCTTCAACATTTATTCTAATTTCATCCCTCTTTAACTATAGCACTCTTAGACTTATTATCTTATATCTTATACCCATGGTATTTTAACCAAACTGTGACCTCCATGGTTCAACCACAACATCTCACAATGGTACCTATCGGTTTGGAATCAAACAACTTGACGTACCTACTAAAAATCTAGCTTCGGTGCCTTCTCTTTTACTAATTTGTTTTTCAAATTCCTTCTTTATATCTTATCACCCCCATCTCTATTTATCATCTTATTTAAGATGTATCCTCCTTCTCGTGACCTTTTCCGATAACTAATGCTTCTGGATAGAGTTAGCTGAAACTCTTATCTCAATCTTAAATTTATTAAAATCTTTTATCAGTACCTCGTTGTTTCATTTAACTTTTAATATTATTGTTAAATGTTTCCTCCTTCCTATGTCTCATATCCAGATACTATTTACACTTATGGTAATCAATTATACCTCTTATTTCTAGATACAGCTAATTCATTTATCCATTTGAATTACTTTATCATGACTAGTAATAATGATATTTTTAAATCATTTCTTTATTTCTCAATTTATCTCTAACTTTCTTCACTTCAGATTATTATCCTAATAATTTATTCAAGCAATTTCTTTGGCTATGGTTGTCAAATCCACTGCTAATCTCATACATCTAATATAGAGTAACCTTAATTGTGATGCCCCCAAAATTAGGTATTCATCACCCATCTTGAGTCACCAAATACATGGTACAGAATTCAAATAGAACTTAATAATACAAATTGCCGTGTAAAATACTTATGAAACATAAAGCGAGAGTTTTAATAAGAATATTGTCATCTAGACAATATCCACACCCAATGGAGTCCTCATTACATTTATTGTCACACTATTTAACAGAATAGTGATGACTACTAATGCTATCATCTGGACCGTCACTCCGTTCCCCGACTAGTCCCGACTACGTTCTCATTTCCTAAAGAGAACAGTGAAAGAAAGGGTGAGCTCAACTAGCCCAGTAAGAAATATTATGACTAAGATAATGCAAAATAAATTATCATTAGTCTTCAATAATGTTAAACTGATAAAATACAATAGACATCAAGTTTAACTGCAGCGGAACAAGAAATCCATTAGAAAAGTCAAGTAGAGAATAAAATCTACTATCTTCTATGATTTAAAAAGGTTTTCATCAATTTTTATCGCTGAGACTCAACTTAATAAATAAACCACATCTTCGAATCATTCATGTACTACGGGCCAAGGATATTCATTAAATCATCAATGGTCATGACTATACTGAATAATTCCTAGTCATAATCATACCAAGTCCATCTCTGCACGTAAGCCAAAGATATACAACTATAAAACCAACAACCAAACAATCCATCTTTGCACGTAAGCCAAAGATATACAATTCAATAATCCACAGTCCATCTTTGCACGTAAGCCAAGATAACTTTTATCACCATATAAGCATGAGGATGATGACAATGATATAAACATTAATCAACTGAAAACAAGGATAAATATTAAAGACTTTAAATTTATCCAAATATTATCAATCACATAATAAATTCATAATCTAATATTATTAATATTATAATAATATTTTAATCACGTCTTAAACTTATAAATAATTTATTTCAATTGTTTATACTTTACCAAATAATGCATTTAATCATTCAAAAATGCCATACTCATAAGATTTCATCACCAATGATCAAATCCCTTATAAAAAATCTGCATATACTTTATATAGGATTTCCAAGCCATAAAATCCTATTTTCCAACTTTGTTACTTCACATAACATATTTAACTCATATGTTCGTAACTAAACTATTTTCATGAAAAATACCAAATCAGTCCCAAAAATATTTCTTTTCTGGGATTTAGCAGAATATAGTCTCAATATGAACATATATTTTTCTCAAAATTTTTAAAATTTATTTACTATTTTTTGAAAATCAATTTCTAATTAATTCCTTAAGAAATTAGCTACCTCAAGTTTAACTCCAGAAATTCCCAAATCTTGGCAGGATCTTACACATGCTAACGTGAGCTTTCAGTTTAAATTTCATGGTCATCAGAGTTATAGGACTCCGGTTATAGCGTTTTTCGTCGGAAAAACCTAAATATTGAAATGGTCATAACTTGCTCATTTTAAGTCGGAATAAGCTCATTTTTGGACAGAATGTTCTTTATACCATATACTTTTATGTCCCAAAAGACCAGAATTTTCTCATAAACTAAGTGGCCGAAACAGCCCCTTTAAATTTCTGGGCAGTAGCATTTTCCTCTTTTTACAGCTTTGGACTCCTTTGCTAAAAACAGTCCACATGAAAATCTACAACACCTTTTCCAGTGATTCCACTTGGATAAGTTATAAAACTCATAGATCTAACTCTAGGACTTGACCACACTCAAAAATTCAAAATATAATAGGAGATATGGTCAATTGAATTTCATGTTCTGTTTTTACCAAAATCTGATTTTTCAACCCTTTGTGATTTCTAAGAAACTTTCATGTTTTCACATAATAACTAACATAACTCTTCATAACACTTACTAATACAACATATACCCATGATTTTCATTAGTCCAATGCTTTTATTATGACTCTCATCATAATCAATGTAAATAGATCATTTCCACAATTTAATAAGGAATGAATACAAAGGATCATTCACCATGCATGTGGTAATTCACATAGATAGGTTATTCCAACAGAATAATAAAGAATGGAATAACAGAAGGATTCACCATGCATGCGATAGAGATCGCACAGACAGGTTATTCCCAACAGAATAATAAAGAACGAAACTAGGTCAGGCGTGATCCGCACCAACAGGATTTTCTAACAGAATAATAAAGAGCAGAACCAGGTCAGGCGAAATTCACACCGACAGGATATTCCAACAGAATAATAAATAATGGAACCAGGTCCGGCATAAACGCACAGACAGGATATTTCGACAGAATAATAAATAATGGAACCAGGTCCGACGTAAAATGCACAGACAGGATATTCCGACAGAATAGTAAAGAATGTAATAATAGAAGAATTTCACCATATATGCAGTACTTTGCATATACAGGTTATTCCAACATAAAAATAAAGAATGGAATATTAGAAGAAGTTCAGCATGTATGCGGTACTTCGCATAAATAGGTTATTCCAACATAATAATAAAGAATGGAATAACAGAAGTTCTCTTCATGAATAAGAAAGAAATAATACCCCTTACAGGTACAACAAATAATATCTCTTACCTTAGAATAAAACTGGATACTGGAATAGAAATGTAACAGACTTCTCTTCTTCTTTCTCTCTATAATTTCTCTCTATAACAATTGCTATATAGCTTTTGTGAATTGGTGAGAAATGAAGGAAGAATGAGCTTCTATTTATAGGAATATATAGTTTTGATAATTGCACGTTTTGAGGCTCGAAATATTACACTATAATACCTCCAACTTTTCTTTCATTTTTAATTCAACCATCCAAGTATTATCAAACTTGCACCACCTCCCCTAATAGTAAATCATGTGAATCAATAGTAAATCATGTGACTTAATAGTTATAAACATGTGAAAAAATTAATTACATTATAGTACCTCCATCTATACCTCCATTTTTAACTTAGTCATGCAAGTATCATCAATTTTGCACAAACTCCCCTAATAGTATAAGAATGTGATTCAATAGTACACACATGTGAACAAATAGTTATATGAGCATGTGAATTAGTAGCAATTAATTGTTCATTTACCCGATTAATTACCCGGTTGGTCAATATAACTTCCAGACATCAATTACTATCGAAATAAATGTCAATTTCCACTAACACTAACAATCCCAACACAATGGAAATATTTTTCTCAAAAATTTTATTTTTGAAATTTCAAAATTTGACTTTTTCCAAAAAAAGTCAACTATTGACTTTTTTGACTAAAAAGTCAACCTCAGAAAAATTTGTGTTTATAGTCTATTTCTACTAATTTTATCGTTCTGGACTCAAATATCACGTTCGCGTCTCCAAATTCAACTCCGAACTCAAATTCGATTATAATAACATTCATCATTAATATCATAACACACAATATTTAACAATGAAAAGTCGTTCCCCGAGGAAAGGGGGCTTTAATAAGGATTTCTCTCTATTGGCGCGCAATTAGGTGACCAAACCTCTCCTTGACAAAACTTCTAGACATTATAAATATTGCAATTTAATAATATGAATAACTTTGTCATCTCAATTATTGATTTAATAATATATCATATAATATAGATGATATTGTGACAATAATCGAATCAATAATATGAGAGATATGATGCAATAATTACTATAGCAATAATTGAGTATAATTAAGTGACTTCTCACGTAAGCATCAATAATCAATACCGTGTGCTACTATGCAACAACGCGTATTACTGTACTTTTACTACCGGTTAGTTCAACAGTTTTAACGGTAAAACTTCCGCCGTTATTTTCATAAAAATATTTTTGTCATTTTCTCAATCCGACAATAATTCCGTTGTGGGGTCCACCAATGATTGTGTCGTCGTACGAATATTCCCCGACCAATCTAATATTATATAATAACTTGCGTACTTTGTAAAATTTATAAATATTATTACCCACAACTATAACGTTATCTCATATCCACACCAAAATTCTGAAAAAATATTTCGACAAAATTAAATCTTTATTCGTAAAATCTGGGGTCTCACATTAATTACCACTACCTCCTTTCCTACTGACTCTTCCTCCTTCACAATTTCTTCTTGACCAGAAGAATACTATCACCAACATCATCTTTTATTATTAAGACTAAAATTTTATTCAAATCTTTTATAGTATCTTTCAAAATACTTTTTAGATTTATCATTAACTCATGTTCTACCATAATTTATCCTATTTGATGCATAATTCTCTCATGTTTACCCAACAAATTTTTTACACTTTGTAAATACCTTCCCAATTTAAAATATATTATATATCAACAAGTTTCACAAATTACACATCAGTTCATCACTATTATTACATAATGTACATATCCCTAAATTATAGACCAAAAGATAAAATCTATTATCTTTACCGGACTTATACAAAAGTTGTAACCTCTACCGTACATATAGATGTATTTACATATACTATTCAAAATACTATCCAACATTCTTACTATTACAAATATTTCAAAACCTAACTTTTATCTTGGACATTTCCACTCCCTTCACCTGTTGGTTTGAATTTGAGGCTTTGGTTCCCCCTTAGGTGGAGATTTTTGGGTTTTGGACAAAATTTTGCTATGTGTCCCCCCACCCCGCAATTGAAACATTTAATCATGTTGATCTTATTATTACTATTATACTTCTGCTATGAACATCTATTTAAATAATGTCCACTATTTTCATCGAGTCCCCATAAAGATACATACCCCTCTGTGCTTCTTCCACGGAGTTATTTGAAGAATTAACATCCCTCTTCCTTTTTTGATCTCCCTTCGTTTGACATTGTCTTAATATTTCATGTTCTGATTCCTCAGTCCCCTTCAATTCGGATGGTCCCGCTAATTTAAAGTCTAAAGTAATCCTTAAATTATTGGGTTCAACTTCTGGTAGATCCCCTAACCTCCATCGTGAAGCGTTTAGTAACACGTTTACCAACTGTTGAGTTGGGTTTGTCTCTAACTGGTTTCCGTCAATCCCTGCTGGTGATTTCCTTGGTGATGCCATTTACCTATAAATAGCAATTAACTACATATAAGCATAATATTCAATTAATTTGACAAACAAGGAGTATATATTCAATTACATTCTATATACTCCAAGAAAATTGACCAACTAATGATTTAATTTCACTAGTTTTCTCTCAATGAATTCTTACACTAAGAACACCATACTATTACAAACTACCACTCCTCTACTACTGTGACGCCCCCAAAACAGGTATACATCACCCATCTTGGGTCGCCAAATACATGGTACAAAATACAAATAAAAACTTAATTATACAATAGTCGTGTAAAATACGACAAAACATAGTCTACGAGTTTTAATACGTATATTGTCATCTAGACAGTATACAAACTCAATGAAGTCCTCATTATATTTATTATCACACTATTTAACAGAATAGTGAGGACTACTAATGCTATCATCTGGACCGTCACTCCGTTCCCCGACTCGTCCTAGCTATATTCTCATTTCCTGAAGAGAACAATGAAGGAAAGGGTGAGCTCAACTAGCCTAGTAAAAAATATTATGACTAAGATAATGTAGGATAAATTATCATTAGCCTTCAACAATGTTAAACTGATAAAATACAATAGACATCAAGTTTAACTGCAGCGGAACATGCAATCCATTAGAAGAGTCAAGTAGAGAATAAAATCTACTATCTTCTATGATTTAAAATATTTTCATCAATTTTTATCATTTGAGACTCGACAATAAATAATCCACATCATCAAATCATCACCGCACTCACTGTGCCAATGATATTATTTAGTATCACGACCACAAATTATCCATGCACTACAGGCCAAAGATAATCGTGTTTTCATCAACGGTCTTGATCATGCCATAAAACAATTCATCTTTGCTCCCTTGGTCGAAGAGAATCCATAGCCATAATCATACCAAAAACTATCCATCAATGCACTACGGGCCAATGAGGACTTTTTCCACATCATTTGTAACATTACGGTCATGATTATACTGAATAATCCCTGGTCATAATCATACCAAGTCTATCTATGCACTATGGGCCACAGATGACTTTTAACATAATATAAACATGAGGATGATGACAATGACATAATAATTCAATAAAACAAGTTCAAGAATTAATTTATCCAGGAATTAATAACGTCCAAATTGTTAACATGATACTGCTTTGTGGAGTAAAATTCAAGAATAATATTTTTGTATCAAAAATAAATTGGACAGAAAAAAAAAATATTTTTCGGGTGAATAGTATCCCATGAATAGTACTTCTCGTGAATAGTACCCCGACATGAAAAGTACCCCAAATACCCGAGTGAATAATATTTGGGTGAATAGTAATTTGGGTGAATAGTAACCCGGGAATAGTAACTCGTGAATAGTAATCCGACACGAAAAGTGTCCCGAATACCCGAGTGAATAATACTAGAGTGAATAGTAATTTGGATGAATAATAATCTATGAATAATAACTCGTGAATAGTACTCTGACATGAAAAGTGCCCCGAATACCCGAGTATAAAAGAATATATGAAACTGCAAATGGATTTTTGTCCGCCATGCGGTAATCCACATAGACAGATCATTTCCACAATTTAATAAGGAATGAATACAAAGGATCATTCACCATGCATGTCGTAATCCACATAGATAGGTTATTCCAACAGAATAATAAAGAATGGAATAATAGAAGGATTCACCATGCGTTCGATAGACTGCACCAACAGGTTATTACCAACAGAATAATAAATGATGGAACCAGTCCCGCCGTAACGCCTTACGTACATGATATTACGGCGGAATAATAAATAATGGAAACGTGTCCGGCGTATGCAACGCATGCATGTGATATTGAAACAAAATAATAAATAATGGAACCAGGTCCGATGTAAACGCACAGATAGGATATTCCGACAGAATAATAAAGAACGAAATAATAGAAGAATTTCACCATTTATGCGGTTTCCATAAACAAAGTTATTCAACATAATAATAAGGAATGGAATAACAGAAGACTTTCACCAAGTATAGGGTAGCCCGCATAAACAGGTTATTCCAACAGAATAATAAAGAGTGGAATATCAGAAGTTCTCTTCATGAATACAACAGAAATAATACCCCTTACGAGTAAAACAAATAATATCCCTTACTTCAAAAGAAGACTGGATACTGGAATAGTGAGATATCAGACTTCTCTTCTTCTTTCTCTCTATAGTTTCTCTCTATAATAATGGCTCTAAAGCTTTAGTGAATTGGTGAGAAATGAAGGAAGAATGAGCTTCTATTTATAGAAAAATATAGTTTCGATAATTGCACATTTTGGGGCTCGAAATATTACAGTACAATACCTTTAACTTTTCTTTCATTTTTAATTTAGTCCTTCAAGTATTATCAAACTTGCACCACCTCCCCTAATAATAAATAATGTGAATCAATAGTTTAATCATGCGAATCAATAGTTATAATCATGTGAAAATACGAAATACAGTATAGTACCTCCATCTATACCTCCCTTTTTAACTTAGTCATGCAAGTATTATCAATCTTGCACCAACTCCCCTAATAGTAAGTAAATGTGACTCAATAGTACACACATATGAACAAATAGTTATATAAGCATATGAATTAGTAGCAATTAATTGCTCATTTATCCGATAAATTCCCCGATTTATCAATATAACCCTCAGACATCAATTATCATCGAAATAGATGTCGATTTTCACTAACACTAATAATCCCAACACAATGGAACTATCAAATTCATATTTAATCAACACGAACTTATTCATCATTAATATTGTAACTCACAATATTTAACAACCAGGTCGTTCCCAAGAAAGATGGGGCTTTCCAATAAGGATTTCTCCCTATTAGCGCACAATTAGGTGACCAAACCTCTCCTTGGCAGAACTTCTAGACATTGTAAATATTGCAATTTAATAATATGAATAACTTTGTCGTCTCAATTATTGATTTAATAATATATAAAATATTATGCAGATGATACTGTGACAATAATCAAATCAATAATGTGAGAGATATGATACAACAATTACTGTAGCAATAATTGAGTATAACTGAGTGACTTATCATGTAATCATCAATAACCAATACCACGTACTCTTTGTAAACCACGCCAGCGTATCGTACTTTTACTATTGAGTAGTTCAACAAGATTAATAACAAGTAAAACTTCCGCCGTTATTTTCAATAAAATACCTTTGTCATTTTCTCAATCCGACAATAATTCCGTTGTGGGGTTCACCAATGATTGTACCATCGTACAGATATTTCCCGACACAAAGAATATTCCCTAACCAATCGAATATAATATAACAACTTGCATACTTTGCAAAATTTATAAATATTACCCACATCTATAACATTATATCAAATACACACCATAACATTAAAAAAAAAATATTTTGAGAAATTTAAATCTTTATTCGTAAAATTTGGGATTTTACAATCTCCCCTCCTTATGAAATTTCGCCCTCGAAATTTATGTACGTACCTGGTATGCCGAACAGATTAGGACACTTCGTCCGATTCTAACTCTTGAGGTATAACCTTTGAGTGTCGAATGTGATCCTTCTTATCAAAGATTTTAACACGTATCTCCTCATACGTTAAATCTTCTGCTATCTCATCTAGTTCAAATTCAATAATGTGGTTCAGGTCGTCCACATATTTACGTAATATCGAAACGTGAAAATATTATGAACACGCGACATACTTGGCGGTAAAGAGAGTTTATAGGCCACAGTTCCTACTCGATCGATGATTTCAAATGGGCCAATTAAATCGAGGGTTGAGATAATGCCTTCTTGAACCTTTTTCTTCACATTCATCAGATTCAGGTGTGTAGCTTGAGCGGCTTTAACTTTATCAATTAAAGTCGATTCTACTCGTATATTCGTTATCTTCACGTGGGTCCCTAGAGTATTTAACTCTATCTTCATCATTTGTAAGTTATACGAAATGGGTCTTTGTGTTAACAACATCGCACTCGTAAACGCATACGATCTTCTACTCAACATCTCAGCTACCACGTTCGTTTTCCCACGATGGTATTTAATGGTACGATCGTAATCTTCAACAGCTCGAGCCAACGTCTTTGGCGCACGTTACGTTTATTTTGGGTGAAGAAAAATATTTGAGGATTATAGAAATGAGTTTTGTACTGGGGTCAATACAAAATTCGATTTCACGCTCTAAGTAGGCTAAGAAATCTTCAAGAATACGTCAGGAAATTTATTAACAATAGAAATATCATTCAAAACTGTGACTCTCATCCAAGACTTGGATAACACATGTAATGAAGGTTTCTTCTAATGGAGTTTCAATCGATAAGTCAACGTCTAATTTCTCCAGAGTCAAATTTAAACGTTGAACGCAAGCAAGAGAGATAAAAGAATGGGTAGAACCGGTATCTAATAAGGTATAGACTTCGCAAGGATTTATAATTAACTAACCCGTGCTAACTTCGTTTGGGTTACTCGCTTTTTGAGAAGTCACGAAAAATGCTCTTCCTGAAACCACCGACTTTGTTTTGTCCGTATCCGCCTTTGGTGCCACCGTCCCAGCTGGACTTGACTTCACTATAGGACAAAATTGAGCTAAATGACCTTCTCTTCTTGAAATTTCCACTTCTATTATCTTGGCCATGATTACCTCCAAAGTGGTTACAATTCTTGGCATGACAATTTCCCCCACGATGGTTATCATTGTTCCGATAGTCGTTGCCACCGGTACGATTATTATCGTGTTGTTGCTCGTTGCCTTTTGGTTGTGCTGACTCATTATCGCGCTCCAATAACTGAGCCCTATTCACAACATCTTAACATTCTCGGATGTCATTTTCAAACACTGTCAAAAAATAAGAGTTAATTGACATATCACATATTATCCCTATACTCTAACCAACCAATTAAATACCAAATAAACTTAGGTAGGTCATACTAGCGAAGGAATTCCCCGTCTCCCCCTCCTAGTTCTTGTCTCACATCTTAGCGGGGATTATATCCTAAGCTTTGATACCAACTGTGACGCCCCCAAAACAGGTATACATCACCCATCTTGGGTCGCCAAATACATGGTACAAAATACAAATAAAAACTTAATTATATAATAGTCGTGTAAAATACGACAAAACATATGCTACGAGTTTTAATATATATATTGTCATCTAGACAGTATACAAACTCAATGAAGTCCTCATTACATTTATTATCACACTGTTTAACAGAATAGTGAGGACTATTAATGCTATCATCTGGACCATCACTCCGTTCCCTGACTCGTCCCGACTATATTCTCATTTCCTGAAGAGAACAGTGAAGGAAAGGGTGAGCTCAACTAGCCTAGTAAGAAATATTATGACTAAGATAATGCAGGATAAATTATCATTAGCCTTCAACAATGTTAAACTGATAAAATATAATAGACATCAAGTTTAACTGCAGCGGAACAAGCAATCCATTAGAAGAGTCAAGTAGAGAATAAAATCTACTATCTTCTATGATTTAAAATGTTTTCATCAATTTTTATCGCGGAGACTCAACTTAATAAATAATCCACATCATCAAATCATCCCTCCACTACAGGCCAAATATATTATTTAGTATCACGACCACAAATTATCCATGCACTACGGGCCAAAGATAATCGTGTTTTCATCAACGGTCCTGATCATGCCATAAAATAATTCATCTTTGCTCCCTTGGCCAAATAGAATCCATAGCCATAATCATACCAAAAACTATCCATCAATGCACTACGGGCCAATGAGGACTTTTTCCACATCATTTGTAACATTACGGTCATGATTATACCGAATAATCCCTTGTCATAATCATACCAAGTCCATCTATGCACTACAGGCCACAGATGACTTTCAACATAATATAAACATGAGGATGATGACAATGGCATACTAATTCAATAAAACAAGTTCAAGAATTAATTTATCCAGGAATTAATAATGTCAAAATTGTCAATATGATACTGCTTTGTGGAGTAAAATTCAAGAATAATATTTCTGTATCAAAAATAATTTGGACAGAAAAAAAAATATTTTTTGGGTGAATAGTATCCCATAAATAGTACTTCTCGTGAATAGTACCCCAACATGAAAAGTACCCCAAATACCCAAGTGAATAATATTCAGGTGAATAGTAATTTAGGTGAATAGTAACCCAAGAATAGTAACTCATGAATAGTAATCCGACACGAAAAGTGCCCCGAATACCCGAGTGAATAGTAATTTGGATGAATAGTAACTCGTAAATAGTACTCCGACACAAAAAGTGCCCCGAATACCCAAGTATAAAAGAATATACGAAACTGCAAATGGATTTTTGTCCGCCATGTGGTAATCCACTTAGACAGATCATTTCCACAATTTAATAAGGAATGAATACAAAGGATCATTCATCATGCATGTGGTAATCCAATAGACTGGTTATTCCAATAGAATAATAAAGAATGGAATAACAGAAGGATTCACTATGCGTGCGATAGAGGCGCACCAAACGAGTTATTCCCAACCAGAATAATAAATGATGGAATCAGTCCCCAGCGTAAATGCGCGACGAGGATATTCCGATGAATAATAAATAATGGAACCAGTCCCACAGAAAGCGCATAGACATGATATTCCGACATAATAATAAATAATGGAACCAGGTCTGGCGTAAACGCATAGACAGGATGTTCCGACAGAATAATAAAGAACGGAATAATAGAAGAATTTCACCATGTATGCGGTACTTCGCATAAACAGGTTATTCCAATATAATAATAAGGAGTGGAATATCAGAAGTTCTCTTCATGAATACAAAAGAAATAATACCCCTTACGAGTACAACAAATAATATCCCTTACCTCAAAAGATGACTGGATACTGGAATAGTGAGGTAGCATACTTCTCTTCTTCTATCTCTCTATAATTTCTCTCTATAATAATGGCTCTAAAGCTTTAGTGAATTGGTGAGAAATGAAGGAAGAATGAGCTTCTATTTATAGAAAAATATAGTTTTGATAATTGCACATTTTGGGGCTCAAAATATTACAGTACAATACCTTCAACTTTTCTTTCATTTTTAATTTAGTCCTGCAAGTATTATCAAACTTGCACCACCTCCCCTAATAGTAAATAATGTGAATCAATAGTTCAATCATGTGAATCAATAGTTATAATCATGTGAAAATACAAAATACAATATAGTACCTCCATCTATACCTCCCTTTTTAACTTAGTCATGCAAGTATTATCAATCTTGCACCAACTCCCCTAATAGTAAGTGAATGTGACTCAATAGTACACACATGTGAACAAATAGTTATATAAGCATGTGAATTAGTAGCAATTAATTGCTTATTTATCCGATAAATTCCCCGATTTATCAATATAACCCTCAGACATCAATTATCATCGGAATAGATGTCGATTTCCACTAACACTAATAATCCCAACACAATGGAACTATCAAATTCATATTTAATCAACACGAACTTATTCATCATTAATATTATAACTCATAATATTTAACAACCAGGTCGTTCCCAGGAAAGAGGGGGCTTTCCAATAAGGATTTCTCCCTATTGGCGCACAATTAGGTGACCAAACCTCTCCTTGGCAGAACTTTTAGACATTGTAAATATTGCAATTTAATAATATGAATAACTTTGTCGTCTCAATTATTGATTTAATAATATATAAAATATTATGCAGATGATACTGTGACAATAATCGAATCAATAATATGAGAGATATGATGCAGCAATTATTGTAGCAATAATTGAGTATAACTGAGTGACTTATCACGTAAGCATCAATAACCAATACCGTGTGCTACTATGCAACCACACGTATTACTATACTTTTACTACCGAGTAGTTCAATAGTATTAAGGGAAAAACTTCCGCCGTTATTTTCAATAAAATACTTTTGTCATTTTCTCAATTCGATAATAATTCTGTTGTGGGGTTCACCAATAATTGTACCGTTGTACGGATATTCCCCGACATAAAGAATATCCCCGACCAATCAAATATAATATAACAACTTGCATACTTTGCCAAATTTATAAATATTACCCACAACTATAACATTATATCAAATACACACCATAACATTAAAGATAAAAAAATTGAGAAATTTAAATCTTTATTCGTAAAATTTGGGATTTTACAACTACTCTCTGTTCCCCTTAGCCTCTAATGCTCTTCATTCCCTTCTCTTTACTTAACCTTGATACTATCGATCATCCCTTTTGTGGATATTCAAAATTTCTCCAGCGTCTACTTAAAATATGTACAATTTCTTCTCTTTGTAATGTTACTCCAATTTCCTTTCCTTCATCTTCTATTGTCCCTCCTTCTGGCTCTATATGAGCCTTATAAAAATTTTAAACTCCCTCTTCACTTATCTCCAACTTCGGTATTCTTCATGAGCATTCTCTAAATCTACCACATATTTGTCTTTTATAGCTTCAACTACTTAGTTGTAAACTACTTCCCTTGATACTTCCTCTATTCTATCCTTCAAAACATTCTTCATTACTACAACCTATTATGGTTTAATTACTCCCTCAGGTAAAACTATCAGCTCTCCTTTCAGTATACACTTAACTCCTTCACTTACCAAACATATCAATTCAATATCATTAACTTATATAAACAATCTATTCCTCCAACTTCGGCTGATGAATTTCCTTAATTCATCTCTTACAAATTTATCTTTAGTTTATCTCTTTATTACTGCTCTCTCCCTGATACTAAGTCTCTTATTGTCTTCACAATAGTTTCTAAACTCCTTGCCATATCCAACTCCAAATCTCACTCTTCCAGGCCACTTCCTAGATCCATCGCCATCTTATTTCTTATAACCTTAAATATCTTCATATATTATAAAGACCTTTTATCTCTATATCTCCTCATTTATTACAACTTCCCTTTGTCTATTTTAGACATTCCTAATATCTCCAAAATACTTCACTACAATGAGTATCTAACTCATTCCCTATCTCTAAGGTTATCTCCTTATTACCTTCACTACATTCTCTCAGGTCATATCATAAGGTATTCCTACCCTAGCTCTATAACCTCTTCGCCTCGATATTAAATTGTGACGCCCCCAAATTCTCTACATTCACTGTAGCCAATTTGGTGCTCACGTAAATATTCTATAAGATAATAATTCCTATAAATCCAAGATTCACAGTACTTATAGTAAATACTAGTTCTAGTAAGAACAATCATTGTAACTGAGTACCCTCACATGGATGTACAGGTTCAGTATCTTATAGATATTTCTTTCATATCTATAATTCTTATCTATCTAACCTCCATAGTATTAATGTTAGAGATCTTGGAACTGAGTGAAGTGCTACCTCAGTGCATCAGAGACCAATGTCTGTTAACACTATCATTTAGATATATAGTTCATATAGATACTATACACTTTTCTAATTCCATTAGAATAACAACTAAATACCTCAACTAATAATACACTAAACCAATAATATACCGTTACATTGATTTAAAAAGGTCATTACTATTACATTATAGTTCTCAACAGGGTATCCATGTCTTAAGCCTTTTATCCACAATACCGAAACTTCTGGAATATATTCTTTCTATCTGCATATAAAAAAAATATTTGCAGGGATGAGCTACAGAAAGCTCAATAAGTTTTGAACAATAAATGAATATTATACATATATCAATTCTGAAATAAATGAACATAAAGTTCAGAGTTTTTTTCCACACACACCAAAACTGGATTGAATGAACATAAAGTTCAGAGTAGTGCCATAAATATATCTTTGAGGTTTGTCACCTAAACCACGCCATTTTGAATTTACATCGGTTACGTAAACTTAGAAATTTGGGTTGATCCTCTCAACCAAACAAAACTAGGAGTATGCATATCATCCTCTATATATTGTCCGATCATTGCTATAAATGTCGGAGACAATTTACTACTGCCAAGGATAACCATAATTGCCCACCAAGCGGTTCCTCACTTCTCTTGGTTCTAATAAGTGTCGATATATATATTCTAAATAGTTTCTCACAATATATATATCGGTACTAAACAAAATTGGTTTCTCACAAACTATGCTTTGATATCAAATCAAATGCAATTTTTCCATAATAATAACTCATATGACTTGGTTATGTTTGAACAAAAAATCATAACATTTGAATAATAGAATTCATAAACATTATGTATCACCAGATCATAACTGATAAATATAAAATTTTCATTTAATAAAGTAATTTAAATGAAGCTGGCATTTAAAAAATGAGGTTTGCACAAAGTGTAGAAAAACTTGTCTGTATCGTCGACTATTGCTACAAAGTCTATTTAACTTCGTCTGAAGACCTAATATTAATAATATTGATCTCCAAATTAGAATAATATGTATTACTGTGAATTACTGTTATAAAATAACCTAAACACATTATCACATAATCCTATCGGTCTATAAGACACATAAGACCTAACCTCAAGTCAAACTATTACAGTCTGAGTTGAGTTTGGTACTATTTCGACAACCCAATTGCCTAATCGGATAATTATCGAGCTTAATCCCAAAAAGACTATGCCTAAATACTTCACAATTATATTAAATAATTTAATCATCAGTTAAAACTATTTTTCCATAGCTCATAACAATTTATAAATAATTATTACTATTTATCAAAAAATTTAATCACTTATATCGTATTTATATGATATAAATACCACAATATTCCTTTATCATTAATATTTATTTAAATATTAATTACTAATGAAATTCATGTCATAATATTATAAATTATTTATAATATTACAAAGTATTTTAATACTTTAATTTCACCTTTATATGATTTTTAAACAATTAAATCCTTTATCCAATAATTGCCATTAACATAAAAATATTAATATTTTTCATAACAAAATATAAAAAGTTATATTTTATAACTCAAAATATTTTTTTAACCCTTAAATTATTTTTATATGATTTTTAAATCATTAATTCTAATTTTTCATAATTTATTTAATATATTCATTAAATAAATCCATTACCATTAATATTAATTTATTAATAAAATTCATCACAAAATATTAAAAGTTATTAAAATAACTTAAAATATTTTCTAACACTATAATATATTTTTAAATGATTTTTTCAAATATTAAAATCATTTTTAAGTAATTTATTTAATTTTATAATTAAATAAATTAAATACCTTTAATATTCCAAAATATTAAATATTTATAAAATATACTCAAAATTATTAAAACTAATTTTTAGGCTTTAAAATAATTTTTAGGAATTTATTATATATTTTTAATAATTAAAATCATTTTTTCTATTTATTAAATAAAATAATTGATTTTCCAAAATTAAGTGTCACTAAAGGGCCCTATAGCTACAGAACCGTCGTTATAGGTGTTCTTCAGCCCAAACCCAGAAATTATGTTAGAGGCTAAGGTGCTATGCTTGACCGGTTTTTAATTTATGATCTTATTTTTTTCTGGGTTGGAATTCGTGTTTATGACCATACCAAGTTCATGACCATACAACAACATATCAACAAGATCTGGGCCTCCACAATACTTGTTAGAGGTTGTTCTTCATTTATGGGTTTTCCAGAAATGAAGAACAGTCCAAGTGACTACTTTTCAATCCTTGTAACTTGCAGTATAAGTCTTGTTTATGTGATGTAATGGTTCGATTGTTTAGAGCACATGTCAGGGTAAAAGTCTATAACATCACAACATAATAACATCATCACATGAGCAAGATCTGGCATGGTCAAACCATGTCAGAAAACTTGCTCTTCAACTTTCTGGGTTTCCCAGAAAACTAACCCGGTTGATGGTCAACGCTTGTTTGACTAGCCATAATTTTGATTCTATGTAAGATCTAAGTATTCTAATGTTTGTGATGTGTAGTTCATATGACAGGCTACAAATATCAAACACTAACATGGCCATTAACCTTACCAATAGCAAGATCAGAGACCTTAAATATGTTGTCAGAGCTACCTGGAAAAATCTGGGTTTTCCAGAAACAGTTTGGTCATGGTCGGTCAACCATGTTTGACTGCTTATATCTTGAGATCTAGACATGGTATGGATGTGATTTCACTTCCAGTATACTCTCCTCATGGCAAAGAACAAGTATATAACTTCAAACACAACAAATTATTAACAAGTTAAGATCTATGAGCCCTAGCATTGGCTTGTCAGACAACAAAATTAGGGTTCTAAGACAGTTCTAAAACTTGATTTTCTAACACCTAGATGTTATTGATCCTTGATGTAACATCTTGGATCACTAAATAACATCTCTTAACACAATTTTAACCAATAACTAACAACATCTAACATCAAATACATAGATTTACAATAGTTAGGGTTTTTTATACCTTAAAAAGCTTTGATCCTTGGAAGGCTTCGATCTTTTGCACCCACTCACTCTCCATTTCTTGGAAAAGGCTTAAAAATGATAAGTAAAGGTATTTTAACTTCTTAATCCCATCTTTTGAACTCTGGTTGTAAATGTTTGAAATTTTGGAAAGATAATAAGAGAAAGTCTTTTGACTTGCAAAATCTTTTATAAATTTTAGTAGTAGTTCGATCATTTCACACTCACTAAGGGTATTTTGGTCTTTTCCCTTATAATTTGAAAGGCATTTTAGACATTTCCCATTTATCCCACAACTTATAACACTTAAGCTTTTATTCTTAACATTTGAATTCCCGAATTAGGGTTTTAAATATCTGAATTAGGGTTTTAGATTCCCAGAACCGAAATTAGGGTTTACTAGTTAGGGTTTGCTATTTCTTACTTGATTTCCCTGATCAATCATATACTTAGTCTTACATTAATATACCTAATATGATATTTCACTATCATAACTTCCTCTTGATACCACTAATTAAGATTAGGGTTCGATTATCAGGGTTTAGAGATCTTGAGTTGAAAATTAGGGTTATCCGACATTCGATTAAGGTTTCTTATCCCTTATTAGGGTTTACTAAGTTTGTACCCTAACCGATCATTCACTGATCATCAATTCTATATCGTACAAACACATATTCATCAATACAATTGTTGTAACTGTATTTTCTATCGAATCCCTATCTGGACTTAGGGTTAGGGTTTCTATTCTCTGTTAAGCACAACTCTATTCATATTTCTTAGTCAATACACAAATTGACCACTTCTCTAGACTTGTATCATAGATACTTATCAAAATATTGATAATCAATATAAATATTAAATAATAAAAAAATTTATTCGTAAAATTCTGGATCCTCACAAGGATGGGTCGATGCGACTTTGCATTGATTATAGAAAATTAAATAAGGTCAAAATTAAGAATAAATATCCATTATCAAGGATTGATGACCTGTTTGACCAATTGAAATGTGATAGGTATTTCTCGAAGATAGACTTGATAAGTGGGTATCATTAGTTGAACGTGAGGAAGGAAGACGTACCCAAGAGAGCGTTCAGGACTCGTTATGGTAATTACGAGTTCCTGGTGATGTCATTTGGTCTAACAAATTCACCTACAACATTTATGGACCTAATTAATAAAGTATTTAAGCCATTCTACAGTATGTAATTGTACAAGACTTCTTCATCAATGTGGGTGCCATCATCAACTTCTCGATACGAAGATGCCTGCGAGGGCCATTTTCCGGCGGTCTGCCACACCCATCCCTCATATGTGGGATGTGCAGGCAGGATGGAGTTAGGTGGTCCGGTGATGAGCCCACCCAGTAGCCGCTTCAGCTTTTGGACTCACGGATGATTGCACGTTACACAGTGTGGCCCGGGGGGAGTCGCATCCAAGAAGAGTAGGGTTTATATTTCCACCAACCTTTAAGGAGGAGGTTGATGCTGAGGACACCTCTGACGATGACGAGTTCTAGGTGAATGAGATTACAGGAGAGCAGGAGACTGAGGAGATGCAATACACCAGCAGATATATGTTCAGCTCTCAATTTCGCAGCCTCCAGAGACAAGTTGATGGGCACAACAAAGAAGCAAATAGACAGATGAGGAGACTGACGGCCAGGCAGGACCACATGTTTGAAGCCATGAACATGTCCTTCGCCTCTTTGAACGTTACCCTCCAAAGTTTAAACTCAAATGCTAAGTTTCCATACCAGCAGCTTGTGCCAATGCCATAATTTCCACCTTCCGATTCAGTCAATGAAGAGCCACATCCACCATCACCTTAAGCTTAGATGATTATAGGGAAGTCCTCCTACACTTAATGCTTTATTTTTACAATGAGGACATTGTAATTGTTAAGTTTGGGGGAGTTTGTTTAATTTAGAGTTTTTACATGTTTAATTTAGTTAATTAGTTTTACATTTTTTAGTTTCATGACTAGAGTTAGGTTCATTATATATTGCATTCATTTAGTATAATTGCATAATTGTATGCATAGTAGTGTAGTATTATAAATAGTTTTTATTAGTTTTTTAATTATGTTATGTTTATTCCATATTGTTAAATAAATAATTTAGATAATGTGTTATCTTGAATGAATCTAGCTGTTAGATAGTACAGTCTATTTTGGCCAATGATGAGACTAGGATTGAGTATACAAGTATAGTACTGACTATTAGAACTTTGACGTGATTTTATATTATGAATTGGATCTTTTCCTGTTTGAAACTGGTATAATAATGTTAGCACAGTAATAACAACTATGTTGATTGATACATAATGGACTTCTAAAGGATAATGCTAGTTTGAATAAAAGAATGACAATGATAGGCAGTGAAGGCGAAAATTAGGCAAGAACCTAAGTTTGGGGGAAAATTTGGGGTATATAAGTTTCATAAAAAAAAGAATAAACACCATGGCATGGTTGTCTAGTTTTGTGGCCTTTGTTACTTGAGCAAGTAAGCCCGAGGATATTTTATTTACACCTAGCACCCTAAGAAATGGTTTGTGAGTTGTTGGTCCAAAGCTCGTTAAGATAGCATTAAAAAGACTAAGGGAATAAGACATTGCATAGCCATGTCTATAAAAAAAAAGAAGAGAAAAATGAATAAAATAGGAAATAAGAGCAAAAAGCCCTCAAAAATGAAAAATAAAGCATAAGTACCCTATTTGGACCCTTGATATTGGTAATTGATTAATTTTAGTTGGATCTTGATTATTTTGAAATTCTTGAGTTTACACTGTATGATGCCTTCACAGAGACCTGTTTTGTATTAAATTTGAATTTTGTATCAGTTAGCATGGGTGTTGAGCACACACGCTTTATATCAGTGATAACAGTTTAAGATTTGATGATCGATAGAAATTTACTGATTGGTTTTGATATGAAGTATTGTCATGTTTGCTTGATTTCTCTGAGGCTGGTTGAACTGACTTGTTTCTATCACTACTGTTGGATTTGTAGGCGTGTAGATTAGTTGCATTTCATTCCATTGCATTGTATAGCATTTTTGTTTTGTTTTGTTTTGTGCTCGAGGACTAGTACGGGTTTAAGTTTGGGGGAGTTTGATGAGTGGTTTTTATACCTACGAATCAACCTTTAATTCGAGCTTAAACTGTGTTAATTCTTTATTTTTTTTGATTCGTTTTACTTGTTTATTATTGTTTTATGTTTAGGTGTGGTGGCGTAGCATGTTGGCTTAAAAGTGGTTTTGTGGAGGAACTTAGCAGAAAAATGAGCAAAATGTGGCTGCTGCAGAAAGACCCCCCGCTGGGGCAGGGGTACTTAAGCTAGAACAGAAGGACCCCCACCGGGGTGGGCCTTTAAAGAATAAAATCCCCCGCCGGGGCGGGGGTACGGGGCAAGACCAAGAATCCTGTTTTAATTGTAATGTTGAAGTGGCGTGAAAGAAGGAAGTTGACATGGTTTGGGACTTGAATTGGCGTCAAGTTATGAACAAAATATGTGTCTTATGCTGGAGAGAACAAGAGACAACAAGGGAGATTAACAACAGACATTCAATTAACAATTTGGAGCCCTAATTTTGAGAAAATTGCATTGGAGGAAGGATTGAAGGTCAGAGTCACGATAATTACAAGTTGGAACTGAGAAGAAGGGTGGTTTTGTATTCATTCTATTTCTTTAATTCAATTATTGTAATTGGGATGATGATTTCTTTTATGATTTTAGTTTTTTTTTGCTAAATTTGTTTGTATTAAAGGACCAAAATTACAATGGCTAAGGGGCATACCCCAGAATATAGTAACATCATCTAAGTATCAAAGATGAGGATACGATACAAGGAATAGATCTCGACCATTCTAGTGAGTTAACAACCAATTACAGTAGTGATTACAATTAGTAGCCTTGATAAAAGATTTACAAGACGAGAGTCTTGATTTTATAAGATTTATAGTGTCTTTTGTAAGAGATCGAGGTGGAATAGTGGTACCCTTGTGCATCTTTGTGTTCCTTGCCTCCCAAACTTTGTAGAAGCATGTGGCTACCGTGAGGCTCAAAATATTCTTAGTCAGTTTAGAGCCTTGGTAGTTGGTGAGGTATCCAATGAGAGCATCCCATGTAATTAGGATGGAAACCCAATTTCCTAAGTCAAATGCACTTTTTAAGATTACCAAAGAATAGGTACATTCAAAGAACAAGTGCTCAAAGGTTTCTAGGTATTGGTTACACAGAAGACAATTCTATATTCGACCAGTGTAGTGGGTGGTGCGGTCATTTATAGAAAGTTTCCTTAGGAGCCCAAGCCACATCATAAAGAATCTTGTGGCACATGGAGTTTGTGCAAAGGAGGATGAAGCTCAAGGCACTGTGGTTCCCTAGCCCGGATAGAATCCCATATTTGGTTAGCCTTAACAGTATTGATAGCATGTATACCCCGTAAAATATGGTCGTCCTGCCGAGGAGGGATGGGAAATTAAAGAACTTGTTGCCGAAAGAGAATTACTTCATGATGGTTGTTGGCTGTGAGATTCCAGTGGGAGTCTGAGATCATATGGCTGACCTTTGCAGAGACTGGAAGCCCAGAATTGGACAATAAAGAGGTAGAGGGGTTGATAGAGACTCCATTCAACCAAAGGATCATACCAAAGGGAAGTATGATTTCCATACCCAATAATGTATTTTAGATTTTGTAGAGCACAGGGACGAAGTTTGAGGATTTGTTTCCAAGTCCAAGAGCAGTCATGGCTTACCGTTACCTGCCAGATTGACTTTTCTTTCAAGAGGGTGGCTTGAGTCCATTGGGCCCAAAGAGACTTCGTATTATGATTGATAATTTGAATGAAGTGTTACAACATTAAGGCAATATTCCAATCAAGAATGTTCTTGATGCCTAATCCCCCTTCACTGGTGGGTAATGTGATTCGAGACCATGCCACTTTAGCCCCAAACTTGCAAAGGGTTGGTCCTTTCCACAAAAATCTGCCGAGGAAGGAATGAATTTCTCGGAGAATAGCCTTAGGAAGCATGAAGTGTTTGCACCAGTAGGTTTGGAAGGAGCAAATGGTAGATTTTATCATTTGAAGTTGACCAGAATAGGCGAGTACCTTGGAAGTCCAGGAAGATATTCTTGATGTAATCCTTTGTACAAGAGGAACATAGTCTGCAGAAGATAGCTTTCGAGATAGTAAAGGAACTCCAAGAAATTTAGAAGGTAGAGTTCCTAGCTGAAAACCTAGTAGCGGTAGAATGTTGTTCATAGTGGAGGGGGCGATATTAGAGAGATAGCACTAACTTTTGTGAGAATTAGGGATCAAACCTGAGTAAAGAGAGAAGGATTGTATACAGGAATTGATAATGTTGATTGAGGGTAAACTTGCATGGCAGAAGATGAGTATGTCATCTACAAACAGTAAGTGAGTAAGTTGGCACTCTTTGGTCTTCCAATGAAAATTGAATTCTTTTGCAGAGGTCTCCTTTTTGATTTTAGTGAAAACATCTCCATCAAAAGAACAAAAAGGAATGGTGAAATGGGATCTCCTTGACAAAGCCCCCGAGAACTCCCAAAGAATCTTGCAAGAGTCCCATTTATCTTAATGGAGAACATGGCTAAGGTAATACAGGTCTTAATCCAACAAACAAAAATAGGTGGGAATTGGTAAGCTTTAAGGATGTCAAGAAGAATGTCCCATCTAACTATATCAAAAGCTTTCCGAAGGTCAATCCTGAGAGCGCAATGAAAGGGACCTGATTTTCTAGTGTAACCTTTGAAGAGCTCTTGTGCCAGGAGGATGTTGTCACATATGCTCCGGCCTTTAACAAAGGCCAATTATGCTTGGTCAATAAGTAGAGGCAGAACCATTTTCAGCCTATTTGCAAGAATTTTGGCTATACATTTATAGATAGTATTGCAGCAAGAGATTGGGTAAAAATCTGCCATGGCAGTTGGATTGGAGCATTTGGGTATCAAGGCCAGTGAAGTTGAGTTTAAACCTTTGGTCAGCCGGCTGGTTGTGAAAAAATACTGAACAACCTTAGTGAAGGCTTCCCCAACAATGGACCAACAGCTAATGAAGAAATCCACATCGAACCCATCCGGTCCCGGGCTCCTGTTACGATTCATGGAGTTGAGCACCTTGAAGATCTCAGAATTAGTAATAGGAGCACAAAGAAGAGAAGCTTGAAATGGGTTAATCAACTTGGTTGGAGAAATGCCAAAAGTGGTAAACCCATCATATTAAGATCCTGAATCAGAAAATAAGTTAGAGTAGTACCCCACCGCAACTGACTCAATCTGGTCCATGTTATGAACTATATTACCATCATCATTAAGAATTGATAGAATCTTGTTTGAATTCCATCTTTGCTTCATCATATTAGCAAAATAACTGGAGTTATGATCCCCTAAAGCCAACCATGTTGCATTGGATTTTTGCTGCATAAGGACTTCCTCCTTATCAATTGCTTGCCAGAGCTGCTTGGAGCACCTCTCCTCCTTTGCGATAAGGTTCAAGTCATAAGGATTGTCATGAAATAGAGATTGAACCAAGTGGAGATCCTCCTTTGTAATTTTCACCAAAGTGGCTAGATTACCCACTGATATATTGAGAGATATTAAGGCCTTTTTGGCGCATTTCAATTTTTTAGAGAATAGAAAGGGTTCCCATGAAAGTGGGAGTCCCAAGCCAACCGGACAGTGTCATGAAAGCTATCAAGAAGTGACATGTGGTTGAAATATTGGAAGTTCTTAGAAAACTTAATACTAGTGTTGAGTAATACCAAAGAGTGATCAGAAAGTCCTCGATGAGCAAAGGTTACCTGTGAGAGATCAAACTGTGAGAACCAACAAGAATTTCCTATGGTTCGGTCATGTTTCTTGTGGACTGGAAGAGTAGATTGGTTATTCCACCAAGTATACAAAGGCCCAGTTGCACAAATATCCTCCACCCTGGGCATTGGTGCAGTCATTGAAATCTTCTTTCCCAACATCCCAGTAAGCATTAGGTTGGTTAGTCTCCTCCAAGTTCTTTATGACATTAAAATCACCCAGTACACACCAACATTCAGTTGGGGAGAGCGTGACCAAATCAGCCCATAGAATCCTCATTTCGGTATAAGTATTAAGCCCATATACAAAAGAAATTAGGAAGCTAGAACTGTTAAAGTCCGAAGATTTAACTTTATAATGTATAACTTAGGAGGAAACAAAAAGGATATCCAACTGCCAAAGGAGAGGATTCCATCCTACCCAAATTCGACCATTACAATGGAAGTCATAATTGAAAGCCCATTTCCAGTTAGAACACAGGTTCCTAGAGATTTTTGAAGCCTTTGAAGATTTCACTCTAGTTTCAATTAAACCAAGAATGAAAATATTATAATCTGCAATAATTTGTTTAACATAAGCCTGTTTAGGCTTTTTATTTAATCCTCTAATATTATAGGATGCTAACATAATTTAAACTAATTGGGTGGGGGGTGAACCTGCTTTACCCTTGCCTTTTCTCTTCTTAGCAGCCTTGGGATTTTCCATACCTAAAATTTGTTTGTTCTTGAGGTCTTTCCCTTCTTTTTCATCAATCACCTTGAGTTTGTTGACAAGAAGAGGGTTCAAAGTAAATGGAGAGTCGGTGTCCGAGCCAATAATCTGATCAGCAAGATTCACAGGTGGAAATGTGTTGGATATAGTCATTGCATTGCTAGGAATACGAGTAATAAAACCAAATTTTGCTCCCCTTCCAACTGTTACCCAATCATTCTAAGGAGTCCCACCAGTATTGTGCGCACTCCCAGCCCTTAGGTCTTTGGCCGAACCATTTCCAACCTTGTCTACTATTGCTTGACCTTCAATGTCTTGCATGCTTTCAACAGTACCAGCCTTTGGATCTTTAGGAATCCACTTGTAGTTTGCTTTGGGGCATTTTAGAGGAGAGTGTCCAAACACCAGGCTTTTAGGGCATGAGGGGGGTTTGCTTTGGTTTTCCACCTCCATAGATGTGAATGAGTACTCCAAAGAATTGTCTTGCTTTGTGGCTACGCGAATTGAAGGAGGAAAGGTAGAGGTAGCGTTGACTTCTATACATACTCTAGCAAAGTTCAAAAATTCATTATTTGTTGTCATCTCATCAGTGAAGAGAGGCTTGCCTAAAGCACTAGCAATGTAACTAATTCCTTCATCAGACCAGTAGGAAAGAGGGATATTGCTGAGTTTTACCCAAATTGGGAAAGAACTACACTCAGTTTTAGAAAACACCACTCCTTCTTTCCGTTTCTGTAGGACCATGACCTTAGAGGTAAAGTGCTATGGACCGGAAGCCAAGACATTATCACAGTCCGGAGCAGAGGCTAATTTGAATATGTAGTAGCCTTTGCTATGTAGGAATACTTGAGAGAGTCTGAGGTGACCCCATAGCCTCCTAGCTAATGGCTCAACAACTTTATAGGGAAGAGTGGACTACCCCTGCTTATAATCTGGTCAGTTTGCTGTTTGGAGCATGTAAATGGGGAGGTATGATGACAAGTTCCCATCAGCCGAAGAGGGAGGGTGGTACGTAAGTAACCTGGTAGTCCTAACATTGGTTTTACCAACCACATCACTCCAAGATTTGGAGGCTACTTTTAGGTCTTGGGCAGGTATTTCCCCCTCCTCAAGGGAAGTTGTAGCATTCTTCGAATTTGAATTAAAGTCTGACTCTAGTATTCCAGATTTGACAGGTCCTAAATGTGACACCCCCAAAATAGGTATACATCACCCATTCTGAGTTGTCAATACAGTGCGAAACAACTACAACTTTATTATTACAACGAGAAAGCGTGAGTTTAAATCTGAGATATTGCCATCTAAACAATATCCACATACAAATAAATCCTCATCATAATTATTGATACATTATTTTACAAAATGGTGAGGGACTACTAAACAACTCTCTAAAACCATCATTCCATACCCAGGCTAAGTACTCATTACATTCTCGCCTCATGAGAAGAAAATGGAATAAAAAGGAAAAGGGTGAGCTCAACTAGCCCGGTAAAGAATATTATGACTAAGATAATATACAACAAATTATCGTTAGTCTTCAACGAGGAAAAATTTAATAGAATACAATAGACAACAAGTTTTAAATCAATACTACACCGAAAAATATTAATTCATAGAAGAGTTACGTAGAGGATGAAATCTACTAATATCTATGAATTTAACGATCCATCATCAATATTTTTATCCCTGTAACATCAATCAATATATATCTGGAATCATATATTCATCCTTGCACTACAGGCCAAGGACATTCACCAGTTGGTTATGTTCATCTAAACACTTGTTCATCTTTGCACTACGGGCCAAAGATATAAATCGTCAGAAATCATTCATCTTTGCACTATAGGCCAAAGATATTCATCGAAATCAATCATCTTTGCCTCTACGGGCCAAAGATATTCAATAATATCATCATTTAAGGTGAGGATGATGAAAATATATATATAGTTTTTAAAGAAAGCGAATCCGATTGAAACAAAATGATAAGGATTAAGGATTAAGGATTAGTACTTTGTTTTATCCACGTCTAAAAATACCTCAAAAATAATCATAGTGGTGTAAAATTCAAGAATGATCAAAACATGGATACAATCAAAACTAGTATCCTGATAGATATTTTTAGACGAAAAGGAAAATTTTCATTTTCGATGAATAGTCTTAGTGATTCGTGAATAAGATACGATTATCGTGAATAGTCCGTATCACGTAAATAGTAACTCAGAGCACCAAAAGTTCCAAATTTGATAAAACTTCAGATCAATATTTCAACATAATGATATTGAAGAAATAATATCATTCTGAAAAAAAAATATCCCTTACCTCGGAAAGACAAGATTTAGCTGGAATCTTTGGATATAGGCTATAACGAACTTTCACCGTATAGCAATACTCAAAGTATACTCAAAATACTCACAAAATACGCTCGATAATATAGAGAGAAAACTTGATTTACGGTGTGATTTTCAATTCTAACCTAAGCACCTATTTATAGGAAATTACTTAGAACACCAAAGCGAAAATTTAATATAATAATATATTTATAAAAAATTTCTATGCCATCCTTTGGGAATCTGAAATCGACCACCTAGCATGTGATTAATGGCGCTCACAACATATAAAAAAGTTTTTGTTATCTTAAACAATTAAAACTTCCAAAAATCAATTATTTGAACTCCGGAACTTCAATAATTCACAATAAATAGCCCTTTTGTCAGAAAATTGAATCTCATGAGTTTTTATAGGAAATTCAATTCTCTACAACTTACGAAGAAATTGACCAGAAATCCACAAACAGACGATTTACAACAGGCTATACTCAAATTTCGATTCGATAAATGGGGTCCACCATGAACATGTTTAACATGTTTTAAACATTTATTGCAACAAAAATACTCTTCCTCCTCGTATACTCATATATCCCACATTCGTTTGTAAAAATATAACCATTATTATATTATTAAAATATAATAGTATATATATATTTAAATGAATTATTTTATCGGAAAAAGATAAAATTTCAATTTTCAACAATTGTCACATTAAAAATTTTCTCCATCTATATCCACATAAAATCAATATTTTCCTCATCATATGAATCAATAATTAATTATTCACAAATAATATTACGAGAATCACAATATTGACAACGAGGCGGTTCAGGAAGAGGGGGCTTTTCAAGTAAAATTTCTCCTTCTTTGGCGGCGCAATTAGGTGACTAAACCTCTCTGAGACGAACTTTCTAGACATTGCCAATAATGTTATCTAATAATATTATTCAGATAATATGAATTATTGCTTCGATAATGAAAAATCTTGTGTAATGACAATTATTGAAACAACAACAATATAAAATATCAACACAACAATTATTGAACCAATAAAATCTTGACGAGTAATTCATCGTAACCATTATTGAGTAGTGCCTTCTTACGTAAGAGTCAATAATTGGTGCAATACCGTAATGTCTTCTTGTGCAACAACGCGTATTCTTGTGTTTTAACCACCGGAATTATTAACGATTGTAAGCGGTAACAATTCTGTTTATTATTTTTAAACAACTTATATTTGTCGTTTTCTTCCTTCAATACGCTTTTTCGGTTATGGGGCACACACATGGTCTGGCGTCGATGCATACGAATATTCCCGAAGCGATCACGAATATTCCACGACCAAGCGAATATTCCCAACAACAATGAATATTTTATAACCACTTGCTTATTTTGAAATATTTGCGTATTTTACCCATAACTATCCACATTAATCACATCAACCCTTACTATTTCAAAATAATAATTAGAGGAAATTAAATTTCATTTATTAATTATTTGGGGTCTTACAACCTCCCCTCCTTATGAAATTTCGTCCTCGAAATTGACATACGTACCCGGTGTTTCGAAAAGATGAGGATACCTCGATTTCATTTCCGTTTCCAATTCTCAGGTCATTTCTTCTATAGCATGGTTCCTCCACAAGACTTTAAATTGTGGTATGACCTTCGTGCGTAGGACATGTTCCTTCCTATCCAAGATCTTGACAGGTACCTCCTCATACGTTAAGTCTTCACTATCTCGTCAGGTTCTAACTCAATAACGTGGTTGGTCTTTCACATATTTTCTGAAATACGAGATATGTGAAACACATTATGAACACGAGACATACTTGGAGGTAAAAGCGAGTCTATAGGCTACATTTCCTACTCGGTCAAGAATTTGAAATGGACCAATAAATCGTGGATTGAGCTTTCCTCTCTTCCCAAATCTTATAACTCCTTCCATGGGGCAACACGCAACAATACATGATCCCTATACTAAACTCCACGTCCTTTCGATGAAGATCCGCATAACTCTTTTTTGTCGATCATGTCGTTTGTGTCGTTGTCTAATCATTTGGATCTTTTACGTGGTCATACGTACCAACTCGGGTCCCAACAATGTTGTTTCACCCACCTCGTCCCAACATCTTTGGAAGCGACATTTTCGTCCATATAATGCTTGAATGGGGCCACACCTATACTTGCTCGATATCAAGTATTATTGTAGGAGAATTCCACCAATGGTAAATACTTATCCCAAGCGCCTTGAAGTCTCAGGACACGTAGTCTTAATAAATCTTCAAGAGTTTGAATAGTCCTCTCGATTGTCCCGGTCAGTTTGAGGATGGTATCTTGCCGAAATCAATCGTAAATCCGTACCCATAGCTTTTTGCAAGCTAACCCAAAATCTTGAAGTGAATCTTGGGTCACGATCCGAAACTATAGATACTGGCATGTCATGCAACCTCACAATCTCATTTACATACATACTAGCAAGATGTTAAGGAGAATAAGTCTCCCGTATCGGCAAGAAATGTGCAGACTTGGTTAATCTATCAACAATAACCCAAATAACATTTATGCCTTGAGAAACCGTGGGAAGACCCGTAACAAAATCCATGGTAATGTGTTCCCACTTCCATTTCGGAATCTCAAGTGGTTGCAATGGTCCCTTAGGCACTTGATGCTCCGCCTTTACACGTTGACAAGTTAAACATGTTGAGATAAACTTTGCAATCTCTCTCTTCATATTGTTCCACCAAAATGTATGTCGAAGATCACGATACATTTTAGTACTTCCAGGATGGATTGCAAATGGTGTATTGTGTGCCTCCATCATAATCTTGTACTTCAAATCAGAGTCATTAGGAACACAAAGTCTAGAGTGGACTCGAAGTATTCCTTCTTCATCGATTCTCGCTTCCGGAATAGCACCTTCTTGTACTTTCTTCTTCATATGCATCAGCTCCGGGTCGTTGGCTTGAGCAACCTTAACTTTTTCTATTAAAGTTGGCTCTATGCGTATACTTGACATCATCGCACTCGTTCCTGCATATGATCTTCTACTCAACGCGTCAGCTACCACATTCGCTTTTCCAGGATGGTATTGAATAGTGTGGTCATAGTCTTTTAATAGCTCGAGCCAACGTCGCTATCGCATGTTAAGTTCTTTTTGAGTGAAGAAATATTTAAGGCTTTTATGGTATGAATATATCTCCACTTTCTCTCCATAAAGATAGTGCCTCCAGATCTTTAGCGCGAAAACGACTGCTGTCAACTCTAGATCATGAGTAGGATAATTCCTCTCATATTGTTTAAGTTATCGCGAGGCATAGGCTATGACTTTCCCATGTTGCATGAGAACACATCCTAACCCTTTGCCCAAAGCATCGCTGTAGATAGCAAATCCATCCGAACCAGATGGTATTGTTAGAACAGGTGCCGAAATAAGTCTCCTCTTAAGCTCTTGGAAACTCTTCTCGCATTCTTCACTCCAAATGAATTTTGTATCCTTCCGAGTCAACTGAGTTAACGGAGTAGCGATTGGAGAAAACCCTTCCACGAATCTCGATAATAACTAGCTAGACCCGAAGCTACGTACTTGATCCGTCTTGGTTTCTCCCAACTTTGTATTGCTTCAATCTTCATTTCAGTCAACAGATACTCCATGTTTTGACACTGACGTGCCCTCCAAGAAATGCTACTTCTCAAGCCCGAACTCGCATTTCATTAACTTGGCATATAACTTATTTTCACGAAGCCTTTGTAGTACCAGCTTCAAATGGTGCTCATGATCTTCACGACTTTTGGAATATATGAGGATGTCATCAATAAAGACAACAACGAACTAATCCAAATATTCCTTGAATACTCGGTTCATCATATCCATGAAAGCCGCAGGGGCATTAGTCAATCCAAAAGACATGACTAGGAATTCATAATGCCCGTACCGAGTTCTAAAGGCAGTCTTTGGAATATCCTCAGTTCTAATCTTCAGCTGATGATATCCAGAACGAAGATCCATTTTTGAAAAGAATTATGCTCCTTGCAACTGGTCAAACAAGTCATCAATACGAGGTAGAGGATACCTATTCTTGATAGTGACATGGTTCAATTCCCGATAGTCAATACAAAGTCGCATACTCCCGTCTTTCTTCTTTACGAATAAAACAGGAGCACCCCAAGGAGATGTACTAGGGCCAGAATGAAACCAGATGTCCAACAACTCCGTAGTTGGACCTTTAACTCTGAAGTTCAATAGGAGCCATTCGATATGGGGTTTTAGAAATGGGCTTTGTGCAGAGTTCAAGGTCAATAAAGAATTCAACTTCATGTTACGGGGTAGACCAGGAAGTTCTTGAGAATACGTCGGAAAGTCAATAACAACAGAATATTATTCAAATTTGACGTGTCTTTATTCAAATCTATAACATGGGCTAAGAAAGCTTGATGACCATTTTTAATAAACGAATAGCTTTATGATTAGATATGATGGTTGATTGATTTTAATGGTTTAGTTGCTTGAATTAAATACAACAGGTTGTTTAGGAATATGAAAGCTAACAACCTTACGAAAACAATCAATTTTGGCATGATGAGTAGTTAACCAATCAATCTCTAAAATCACATCAAAAGCAAGTATCTTTAAAGATATAAGGTCAACAGGTAAGGTGATGGTGCCAACTTGAATCAAACAAGATTTATAAACAATGGATGTGATGAAAGTTTCTCTAACGGAGTTTCCACAGATAGGTCAAAGTCTAATTTCTCCGAGTCAAGTTTAAGCGTTGAGCACAAGCGGAGAGATAAATGAATGGGTAGCAGACTAGTATCTAGTAAAGTATAAACTTCACAAGAATTTATAAATAGCTTACCGTGATCACCTCGTTTGGGTTCCTCGCAGATTTTGACCGGTCACAACAAACGCTCTTCCAGAACCATTGACTTTGACTTTTTCGGGACAATCTTTTGAGTCACCGTCCCATTGAACTAGGTTTCGCTTCTGCGTGAAATCTCGAGCGATATGTCCTTCCTTTCCATAATTATAGCATACAGAACTGTTGTGGGGCGTTTGGTGATATGTCACTCTTTCCCGCATTTATAGCATATAATGGGTGGTCGTTCTCCTCCTTGGAACCGATTCTTCTTGCATTGTCGTCTTCACATGGTCGTTGTTGAATCTCCTCTTTTAAAATCTCCTCTGACGACTCGCTTCTATTTTCATGGCCATGATTACCACCGGAGTGGTTACCATTTTGTTAAATCTTTTTCTTTCTCCACTAGTTATTGTTGTTTTGTTATTTGCCTATCTCCGATATGATCCTGATTGTGGTACCTCGGTTGACCGTACTCGTTATCTCGCTCTAACAATTGAGCTCTGTTAACAACATCTGAATAGAGAGAAAATTTATGAGAGATGAGATACTGACGTATGTCGGGTTTCAAACCTCTCAGAAACATCCGCGTCATACGTTCCTCATTCTCCACCAAATGAGGTGCAAACACGGATAACTCGCAAACTTCGCCTCGTCTTTTTGAGACACCGTCATGTTGTTCTGCTCCAGTCTAATAAACTCCACTTCCTTCATATGATGAACACTTTCAGGAAATTATTTGTCATTAAATAGTTTTTGAAATGTCTCCCAAGACATACTGAGTGCGGCTGGATGGGTACGCTTCACAGACTCCCACCAGTAGTCTGCCTCGCCACGGAACATAAAGGTGGCGAATGGAACCTTCTGTTCCTCTGTGCATCCTAAGACATCGAATATCTTGGTAATTTGCTTGACCCATGTTTCTACCATGATCGTATCTGGCTTTCCCTTAAATTCTGGTGGTCCTAACTCTTTGAACTGCTTGGCTGTGACAACCCGTGAATTGCTATCATTTCCTCCTATGTTTTGAACACGAGTCTCCCTCATCCGATTTTTCATGAACGCAAAAAGCTTCTAAACATTGCGTGCGTTCATCGTCGTCGATCGGTGGTGTTGTTCACGGGAGGAACATTGCCAAATTGTTAGACGCGTTCTCCTCGTTTGTGAGTACAGCGTCTCCACGGTCTCTCATTTCCATTGTTAATATTCTCGATTCGACATTCTCAAATATCGTCATAAAATAATGGTTAATTAAGGAAATCAATATATCACATAATATCCCTATATATCGACCAACTATCAAATAAGCTTAGGTAGGACACACTAGCGAAGGATTTACAAATCTCTCCCTCCTAGTTCTATTCCCGATCTCATGGAGATCATATCCCTAAGCTCTAATACCAAGCTGTGACACCCCCAAAATAGGTATACATCACCCATTACGAGTTGTCAATACGCATGCGAAACAACTACAACTTTATTATTATTGCAAAAAAGCTGTGAGTTTAAATACGAGATATTGCCATCTAAACAATATCCACATACAAATAAATCCTCATCATAATTATTGATACATTATTTTACAAAATGGTGAGGACTACTAAACAACTCTCTAAAACCATCATTCCATACCCCGACTACGTACTCGTTACATTCTCGCCTCTCGAGAAGAAAAATGGAACAAAAAGGAAAAGGGTGAACATAACTAGCCCATAAGAAGAATATTATGACTAAGATAATATACAACAAATTATCGTTAGTCTTCAACGAGGAAAAATTTAATAGAATACAATAGACAACAAGTTTTAAATCAATACTGCTGCATGGAAAATATTAATTCATAGAAGAGTTACGTAGAGGATGAAATCTACTAATATCTATGAATTTAACGATCCATCATCAATATTTTATCCTGTAACATCAATCAATATATATATCGGAATCATATATTCATCCTCGCACTTATAGGCGAGGACATTCACCCGATTGGTCATGTTCATCTAAACACTGTTCATCTTTGCACTACTGGGCCAAAGATATTCATCGAAATCATTCATCTTTGCACTACTGGGCCAAAGATATTCATCAGAAATCAATCATCTTTGCACTACAGGCCAAAGATATTCAATAATATCATCATTTAAGACTGAGGATGATGAAAAATATATATATATTTTTTTAAAGAAACAAATCCAGTGAAACAAAATGACAAGGATTAAGGATTCGTACTTTGTTTTATCCACGTCCAAAAATACCTCAAAAATAATCATAGTGGTGTAAAATTCAAGAATGATCAAAACATGGATATAATCACAACTTGTATCTACAATAGATATTTTGGACGAAAAGGAAAATTTTCATTTTTCGATGAATAGTGTCGTATTCGTGAATAGTACCGTATACGTGAATAGTGTCGTATACGTAAATAGTAACTCCGACACCAAAAGTTCTAAATTTGATAAAAACTTCAGATCAATATTTCAGCATAATGATATTGAAGAAATAATATCATTACGAAAAAAATAATATCCCTTACCTCGGAAAGACAGTACTTCTAACTGGAATACTGGATATAGGCTATAACTTGAACTTTCACCGTATAGCAATACTCAAAGTATACTCAAAATACTCACAAGAATACGCTCGATAATATAGAGAGAGAAAACTTTAGTTTCTGGTGTGATTTTCAATTCTAACCTAAGCACCTATTTATAGGAAATTGCTTCGAACACCAAAACAGAAAATTTAATATAATAATATATTTATAAAAACTTTTCTACGCCATCCTTTGGGAATCTGAAATCAGCCACCTAGCATGTGATTAATGAGGCTCACAACATATAAAAAACATTTTTGTTATTTTAAACAACTAAAACTTCCAAAAATCAATTATTTCGGAACTCCAGAACTTCAATAATTTACAATAAATAGCCCTTTTATCAGAAAATTAGAATCTCCCGAGCTTTTATAAGAAATTCAATTCTCTACAACTTTACAGAAGAAATTGTTTTCAAATTCCAAACAGAAATTGACCGAAATCCACAAACGGGCGATTTTGCAGGCTATAATCAAATTTTAGTCAATAAATGGGGTCCACCGACATGTTTAACATGTTTTAAACATTTATTGCAACAAAAATACTCTTCCTCCTCGTATACTCATATATCCCACATTCGTTGTAAAAATATCATCATTATTATATTATTAAAATATAGTAGTATATATATATTTAAATGAATTTTTATCGTAAAAAGATAAAATTTCAATTTTCAATACATCACATTAAAAATTTTCTCCATCTATATCCACATAAAATCAATATTTTCCTCATCATATGAATCAATAATTAATTATTCACAAATAATATTACAGAATCACAATATTGACAACGTGCGGTTCCGAGGAAGAGGGGCTTTCGGTAAGAATTTCTCCTCTTCTTGGCGCGCGCAATTAGGTGACCAAACCTCTCCTTGAGCAGAACTTTCTAGACATTGCCAATAATGTTATCTAATAATATTATTGAGATAATATGAATTATTAGCCGATAATGAAAAATACCGTGTAATGACAATTATTGAAACAACAACAATATAAAATATCAACACAACAATTATTGAACCAATAAAATTGAGTAACAAGAATTCTGTAACCATTATTGAGTAGTGCCTTCTTACGTAAGAGTCGATAATTGGTGCAATACGAAAATCTTCTTTGTGCAACAACAGCGTATTATCGTGTTTTTAACCACCGGGTATTCCAACAAATGTAAAGCAGTAACAATTACGCCGTTATTTTTAAACAACTTATATTTGTCGTTTTCTTCCTCCAATCGCTTTACATTATGGGGCCCTTTACATGGTGGGCGTAAATGCGAATATTCCCCGAATGATCTGAATATTCCACGACCAAACGAATATTCCCCGACAACAATGAATATTTTATAACCACTTGCTTATTTTGAAATATTTGCGTATTTTACTCATAACTATCCACATTAATCACATCAACCCTTACTATTTCAAAATAATAATTAGAGGAAATTAAATTTCATTTATTAATTATTTGGGGTCTTACACTAAAGTGGTTGGAGACCATGACCAAACCATTTCATTTGTGATGAACTAATTTACTTGTTAGGCTTATGACAGATCTTTATGGTTGAACGATGATTATGTAGCCTTTATTTTAGTTTAATGATCTATCATTCAGTTTATCTATTGTGATTTGTGCTTTAATTTTTGAATTGTTTGATCACTAATTCTATGTGGATTTGTGTGGATTCGAGAGATGATGTATGAAATTAGACTTAATCACTATAACATGTGTTCTTGAATTCTGTGTTTGAATGGAATCTTGATGAATGTTAGGGTAGAGATATGCCTAGTATCGCATGTAATCGGATACAGAACTTGAACATAAACCTTATTTGATTGTAATTCACATAGAGATATAGTGAATTAGTTGATTAATGTGTTTAGCTTAATTCAATCTAATTTATGGATTTAAGTTAATATGGTTTTAGTGCATCGAGAGATGGCTAGTTCTACTTGAGTGTTCTTGATTAATAAACTGGGATAGTGAATTGAACTGAAATAAGGTGTAATAATCGGAGTGATACTTAAAGTGAAGTTATAAGCCTAATTCTCCAATATTTGCTTGAAATTACAGTTTTTAAGTTTGTTGATTGCTTGGTATTTTTAATATTTTTTAGTTTTTAATAGTTATAATTATTGAATCGGATAGTTTAATAAAATTTGGATTAATATAAACCTGGTAATTGTGAGAATTAATTTCATACCAATCTATATGGTAACAATACTTAACTTATCACTGTATTACTTGTTAACCACGTATACTTGTGTGTAGTGCGTAATTAGATTTTACAAACCAACAAGTTTTTGGCACCGTTGCTGGGGAGTTAGTATTAATTTTAATATTTTTCAATATCAGTTTAATTAGTCCAATTTTACTTAAACAATTTTTCTTTGTTTTGTTCTTTCTTATTTCAGGTTCTTGGAGTTAGTTTATGAAAACTCGGTCTAAGAAGCCAGACCTGCTTCCTTTTGAGGACGATATCGAGAAATAGTTTCAAAGGCTAAGTAAGTAGATTAAGGATAAAAAGGAAACCTTTGAGAACTTTGAGAAGGAAGAAATAATGGTTGCAGAAGATCAAAAAGCGCTGAGGGATTTTGCTACTCCTAAGGTGACTGAGGTACAGTCAAGTATCACCAGGGCGGCTATTGCTGCAAATACTTTTGAGATTAAGCCTGGGACTATCTAGATGATTCAGAACTCAGTTCAGTTTGGGGAACTAGCCAACGATGATCCGAATGAACATTTGGTCAGCTTTTTAGAGATATGTGACACCTTCAGATACAATGGGGTATCGGATGACGCAGTCAGACTTTACTTGTTCCCATTCACCCTGCGGGATAAGGTGAAGAGTTGGTTACATTCTCTACCGCCGGGATCGATAACTACTTGGGATGACTTTGCTTAGAAGTTCCTGGATAAATTCTTTCCACCAACCAAAACTACAAAGATGAGAAATGAGATCATTATGTTTGAGCAGCAGTATAGTGAGTCTTTATACGAGGCACGGGAACGGTACAAGAAACTACTCAGAAAGTGCCCTCATCATGGACTACCTAAATGGCTGTAGATGAATACGCTCTACAATGGGTTAAATGGGAGTCTTAGGACGAGCATAGATGCAGCTTCGGTTGGAGCGTTTATGGCTAAGAGCTATGAGGAGGCATATGAGTTAATTGAAACAATGGCAGCTAATAACTACCACTGCCCACAGCGAGAATGACACGTCCTAAGGTAGCTGGGGTATTAGAGGTAGATGGGGTAACAGCATTAGCGGCACAGATTTAGAAAATGGATGCTTTGACAGGTGCACAACCACATCAGGTGGCATATGTTTGCGAGTTATGTGCAAGAGAACACCCTATAGAATAGTGTGCCATCAACCCAGTATCGGTTCAGTTTTTGGGCAACTACAATAGGATTCCACAGAACATGTATCAAAATGCCTACAACCCGGGGAATAGGAACCATCCTAACTTTTCATGGAGTAACAATCAAAATCATCAGGCTCCACAACCTTCTTATCCCCCGGGGTTCCAAAATCAGCATCAACAAGTAGCTCTGCATCAAGAGAAGAAAACAGACTTAGAAGAGCATTTATTAAAATACATATCGGGAAACGAGGCAACAATGAAATCATAAGCAGTGGCCATTAAAAACATAGAAAATCAGATGGGACAGTTGGCCTTAGCATTGAATAATAGACCGCAAAGGGACTCTATCAAGTTACACAGAAAAGAATTCGAAGGGAAATCAAGAGCAGTGTCAAGCAATCACTTTGAGGAGTGCAAATCATCTTGATGGGAAAATTGCAAAAAATTCAGCTAAAAAGGATGTCAAGGAGAATGAAAAAAAAGTGGTTGAAGAGAAACAGAAGGAAGAAAAGCAAGATAAACAAACCAAGTCAGATGTCAAGCCAGTTTTCTATCCTCCACCACCGTTTCAGCAGAGGGTCTAAAAATAGAAATTAGACAAGAACAAATTTTGGAAGTTTTCAAGAAACTTCAAATAAATATTTCGTTCACATAAGCCCTAGAGCAAATGCCAAGCTATGCCAAATTTATGAATGGTATTCTGTCTAGGAACAAAAATTTAGAAGATTACAAAAATGTGGCTTTGAGGGAGGAATGCAGCCTAGTTTTACAGCGAAAGTTACCTCCAAAGTTGAAGGATCCGGGGAGTTTTACTATACCTTGCACGATCGGTAACATGGACTTTAAAAAGTGTTTGTGCGACTTGGGGGCAAGTGTAAACCTCATGCCATTGTCCATTTATACCGAATTGGGTTTACCAGCTCCAAAGCCTATAAACATATCGTTGTAGTTAGCAGATAGATTGGTAACGTATCCAAAAGGAATTGTGGAAGATATTTTGGTTAAGGTGGAAAAATTCATATTTCCAGTTGATTTCATAATTTTGGATTATGAGGAAGACAAGAACATCTCAATCATCTTAGGGAGACCATTTTTGGCTACGAGTAAGACTCTTATTAGTGTTCAAAAAGGAGAATAATTAACTATGAGGGTTCAAGATCAAGAAGTCATGTTCAATGTATTTAAAGCCATGAAGTTCCCTACATATGAAGAGGAGTGTTTCCAGGTGGATGTCATTGACCAGATAGTTAATGATGATATGGTAAAACTTTTGGTCAGTGATCCATTGGAAACTACACTACTGGGGGATGAAGATTTGGATGATCCAAAGTTTGTGGATTACTTACACATGCTGGATGCTTTGCCTCGAGTTAGTAGATTCAAAGTTCCGTTCGAGCTATTACACATAGAAGAAAAAGCCTTAGCTCGGATGAAACCTTCACTTGAGGAGCCAACCACTCTTAAGCTCAAACCACTTCCTAAACACCTCATGTATGCTTATTTGGATGATTCAAATACTTTACCTGCTATTATTGCATCTGCACTTAACGAATTGTATGAAAGTAAATTTCTTAGGATTTTGAGAGAATACAAGTCTGCAATAGGATGGACCATTGCCAATATAAAGGGGATCAGCCCCTCCTTTTGCATGCACAAAATTCTCATGGAAGAGGATGCAAAGAAAATAGTGGAACATCAGAGAAGGTTAAATCCAATCATGAAAGAAGTGTTAAAGAAAGAAATACTAAAGTGGTTGGATGCGGGAATTATTTACCTGATTTCAGACTATGCATGGGTCAGTCCAGTATAGTGTGTGCCGAAAAAGGGTGGAATGACAGTGGTTAAGAATGAAGATAATGAGCTGATTTTGACGAGGACAGTGACCAGATGGAGGGTATGCATGGACTACAAAAACCTAAATAAGACAACCAGAAAGGATCACTTTCTTCTACCCTTCATTGATCAGATGTTGGACCGATTTTCTGGACATGAATACTATTGCCTATTGGATGGATACTTGGGCTATAACCAAATCGTCATAGCTCCCAATGATCAAGAGAAAACCACCTTTACATTCTCATACGACACTTTTGCATTCAGAGGGATGTCCTTTGGATTATGTAATGCACCAGCTACATTCCGAAGATGCATGATGGCTATTTACTCAGATATGGTGGAGAAAAACGTAGAAGTTTTTATGGACGACTTTTCAGTCTATGGAAACACTTTTGATAAGTGTCTAGAGAATTTGGTCATGGTCTTAAAGCGGTGTGTTGAAACTAATTTGGTACTCAACTGGGAGAAGTGCCACTTTATGGTTGAAGAAGGGATAATTCTGGGACACGCTGGGTTCTACAAAAGGTTTATAAAGGATTTCTCTAAGATTGCAAAATCATTGTGCAGTCTTTTAGAGAAGGATGCAGTATTCAGATTTGATGAGGAGTGTAAAACAACATTCGAGAAGTTGAAAAAGAAGTTGACTATAGCCCGGATTGGACTATGCCCTTTGAATTAATGTGCGATACGAGTGACTATGCAGTAGGGGCTGTTTTGGGTCAATACCGAGAGAAAATATTCCACGCCATATACTATGCAAGTAAAACCCTTACAGATACACAATTGAACTGCACAACCATCAAGAAGGAGTTACTTGCAGTGGTTTACACGGATCACTCGGCAATTCGCTATTTGATTTCAAAGAAGGATGTTAAGCCTAGACTAATTAGATGGATCCTTCTCCTTCAGGAATTCGACTTAGAAATAAAGGATAGGAAGGGAACAAAAAATCAAGTGGCAGATCATCTTTCAAGGCTAGAAAATATGGATAAATATGGAGCAAATAAGTGTGTGATCAATGAATCGTTCCCAGATGAACAGCTCTTTGGAGTTAATTCTGAGTTTCCATGGTATGTGGATTTTGCCAACTATTTGGTAAGCAACATCCTTCCCCCTGATCTAACGCGACAATAGAAAAAGAAATTCCTACATGACGTCAAGTGGTACATGTGGGATGAGCTATACTTATTCAGATAATGCGCTGATAAGATGATTCAAAGTTGTGTGCCATACAGCGAATTGAAAAATATTCTACACGAATGTCATCCATCTACATATGGGGGACATTATGGTAGTGAGCGGACAGCGGCCAAGGTGCTTCAGTCAGGATTTTATTGGCCTATGATGTTTAAGGATGCCCACCAGTTTGTAAAAACTTGTGATAGGTGCCAAAGGGTGGGCAATATTTCTAAAAGGAATGAAATGTCGCTACACACTATCATGGAAGTATAGATTTTTGATGTATGGGGAATGGATTTTATGGGACCGTTTCCTCCATCTTTTAATAACCTGTACATCTTGCTAGCTATTGATTATGTGTCAAAATGGGTGGAAGCCGTAGCACTCCCCACAAATGATGCCAAGGTGGTTCTCAAGTTCTTACATAAGAATATCTTTACAAGATTTGGCATGCCAAGAGCAATTATAAGTGATGAGGGTAGTCACTTCTGTAACAGATCATTTACAACTCTCTTGGCAAAATATGGGGTTAATCATAGGGTGGCTACGACATATCACCCCCAAACGAGTGGTCAAGCTGAGGTTTCTAACAGAGAGGTGAAGAAGATTTTAAAGAAAGTAGTGAATTCGAGTAGAAAAGATTGGTCTCTAAAATTGGACGGCATACTATGGGCGTACAGGACAACATACAAGACACCAATTGGGATGTCTCCTTATCAATTGGTCTATGAGAAAGTGTGTCACCTCCCACTAGAATTACAACATAAAGCATATTGGGCCATTCATAAACTCAATTTTGACCAAGCAGTTGCAGGAGAGAAAAGATTGCTCCAATTAAATGAACTCGATGAGTTTCGACTGCAAGCATATGAGAACTCAAAGCCGTACAAGTAAAAGGTCAAGAAGTGGCACGACCAAAAGATCATGAATGAAAAAGTTGGAACCAAGATAATCAGTATTATTGTTTAATTCACTACTGCGGTTGTTCCCAAGAAAGCTCAAATCGAGATGGTCAGGGCCATTCACAATTAAGAGGGTTTTCCCACATGGCACTGTTGAGTTATACAGTAGGAATCCATTGGAGACATTTAATGTCAACGGTCATTGGTTAAAGCATTATTGTGGTGGCAAAACATCGACAATGAATTCACTGCAATCACTTTTGTTGACGCACCATGAACAGGGAGTAGTCAGGCTGAAAGACTTAAAAACAAGCACTAATTGGGAGGCAACCCAATTTTACTTTCATTTTCAGTATTTTTAAGCATGCTAATTAATTCATAGTTCAAAGTATAAGTTTAGTATAGAGTAAGTTTATTTCGATTCATTAGGTAGTTAGTTGAGTCATGATTTCTAGTGAATTCAACCTTCAATGTTTAATGTTTATGATGGTATCTTAAGCTTATAATTTTATTGTGTTTCAAGAACTTGGGAAGCTCAAGGATATGTGTTGGCTGCAAGTAATTAAAAAAATTAAAGCCAGGAGTAGTGTACCCCCCCCCCCCACCGGGGCGGGGCATCTACAATATAAAATCCCCCACCGGGGCGAGGGTACGACAACCTGAACGTTTATTTCTGTAGTTACACCAACTCAACCTCTCATCTCCACTTCCCTAAAACAAAACTGATACCCATTACCTCATATAACAAACCTATGAACTCCTCATCTATCATCCATCATTCCACACATTCCCTACTAACCCACTACATTAACCACAAAATCCCTACACTATCTCATCTCTATAAATACAAACCCTAACTACACCACACCTCCGTCTAAATTTATACAATTTTAGTTATCAAAAAGTTAGGGTTCTTCAAGTGTGATTTTGGGCAGCAACAAGGAAGGGGAGAATTAACCAATTTGTCAATACACTGAGGGTAAGCTACTATTTCCAAATTTTTATCAGTTTAGCACCATAGTCAAAGTTTAATTATTATATTTGGGGGTATTGTGAGTCGTGCACACCACGTGTTTGACGAATTGTTCAAGTGAAGTTTGGGGGATTTTGGTTTGAGTTAATACCATGGCACCAAATCTAGCATCAAAGAGATAGCGAGGCGAGGGCTCAGGGTCTACACCACCGACTAGGGCCTTTGACAGGCAAAAATTTGTGAGTGCCAACGCCGCCGATCGATATGATTATCTATTGTCTAAGGAACTAACTCCAGAGCGAGGCTTGGCACCTGACAACGTAGATGGACAAATGAAGAGATAAATATATGAAAATAGATGGGATAGGTTTACTGACGAACCAGAGCCAATGATCATTAATGTGGTGAAGGAATTTTATTCAAATGCGAAGGATAAAGCTTCATTCATTGCATTCGTGAGGGGTAAACAGGTGCCTTTCAGTTCTAAAGCTATTAACGAGTATTATAGCATGCGAGCTCCTAAGGAATGCCAATACATCTACTTACATGACCATGATCCCGACTACGAGGGAATTCTTATAGAAATAACAAAGTTGGGCACTACATGGATCAAGGGACAAAAAGGGGGCACAATCTTCCTCAGGAAGGACCTGAGCCGTTATGGAAAAATATGGTATGCGTTCTTGTGCGCAAAATTATTCTCGACCACACATACTACTGAGGTGACAAAGGAGAAGGTATTGCTACTGTATGCAATTGTGAAAGACTTCTTCATGAACGTGGGTGCCATCATCAACTTCTCGATACAAAGATGCCTGCGAGGGCCCTTTTCTGGAGGTCTGCCACACCCATCCCTCATATATGGGCAGTGCATGTAGGCTGGAGTTAGGTGGTCCGGTGATGAGCCTACCCAGCAATCGCTTCAGCTTTTGGACTCACGGATGATTGTACGTTACACAGTGTGGCCCGGGGGGGAGTCGCATCCAAGAAGAGTAGGGTTTATATTTCCATCAGCCTCTAAGAAGGAGGCTGATACTGAGGACACCTCTGACGATGACGAGTTCCAGGTGGACAAGATTATGGGAGAGCAGGAGATTGAGGAGATGCTACTGACCGACAAATATATGTTCAGCTCTTAGTTTTGCAGCCTCTAGAGACAAGTTGATGGGCACAACAAAGAAGCAAATAGACAAATGAAGAGACTGGAGGCTAGGAAGGACCACATGTTCTAGGCCATGAACATGTCCTTCGCCTCTTTGAATGTGACCCTCCAAAGTTTAAACTTAAATGCTCAGTTTCCATACCAGCAGCCTGCGCCAATGCCACAATTTCCACCTTCTGATTCAGATAATGAAGAGCCACATCCACCATCACCTCAAGCTTAGATGATTACAGGGAAGTCCTCGTACACTTAATGCTTTATTTTTACAATGAGGACATTGTAAGTGTTAAGTTTGGGGGAGTTAGTTTAATTTAGAGTTTTTGCGTTTAATTTAGTTAATTAGTTTTGCATAAGTTAGTTTCATGATTAGAGTTAGGTTCATTATATATTGCATTCATTTAGTATAATTGCATAATAGTATGCATAGTAGTGTAGTATTATAAATAGTTTTTATTAGTTTTTTAATTCAGTTATGTTTATTCTATATTGTTAAAAAAAATTAGGTATTGTGTTATCTTGCATGAGTCCAGCTGTTAGATAGTACAGTCTATTTTGGCCAATGATAAGACTGGGATTGAGTATACAAGTATAGTACTGACTATAGAACTTTGACGTGATTTTCTATTTTGAATTAGATCTTTTCCTGTTTGAAACTGGTATACTAAGGTTAGCACAGTAATAACAACTATGTTGATTGATTTAGTTCAAATTGATACATAATGGACCTCTGATTGATAATGCTAGTTTGAATAAAAGAATGACAAGGATAGGCAGTGAAGGCAAAAATTAGGCAAGAACCTAAGTTTGGGGGAAAATTTGGGGTATATAAGCTTCATAAAAAAAGAATAAACACCTTGGCATGGTTGTCTAGTTTTGTGGCCTTTGTTACTTGAGTAAGTAAGCCCAAAGGGATTTTCTTTACACCTAGCACCCTAAGTTATTAATGGTCTGGGAGTCGTTGGTCGACAACTCATTAAGGTAGCATTGAAAAGCCTAAGAGAATAAGACATTGCATAGCCATGTGTATAAAAAATGAATAAAATGGGAAATAAGAGCACAAAGCCCCCGAAAATGAAAAATTAAGCATAAGTACCCTATTTGGACCACTGATATTGGTAATTGATTACTTTTAGTTGGATCTTGACTATTTTTAAAATTCCTGAGTTTACACTATATGATGCCTTCAAAGAGACCTGTTATGTATTAAATTTAAATTTTGTATCAGTTAGCATGGGTGTTGAGCACACACACACTATATCAGTGATAACAGTTTAAGATTTGATGATCAATAGGAATTTACTGATTGGTTTTGAGATGAAGTATTGTCATGTTTGCTTGATTTCTCGGAGGCCGGTTGAACAGACTTGTTTCTATCAGTATTGTTGGATTCGTAGGCATGTAGATTATTTGCATTACATTCCATTGCATTGCATTGCATAACATTTTTGTTTTGTTTTGTGCTCAAGGACAAGCATGGGTTTAAGTTTGGGGGAGTTTGATGAGTTGGTTTTGTACCTACGAATCGGCCTCTAATTCAAGCTTAAACTAAGTTAATTCTTTATTTTTATGATTCATTTTACCTATTTATTGTTGTTTTATGTTTAGGTGTGGTGTCATAGCATGTTGGCTTAAAAGGTGGTTTTGTGGAGGAACTTGGAAGATAAATAAGCAAAATGTGGTCTAGCAGAGAAGATTCCCCCCCCAAGGCGGGGTACTTAAGCTAGAACAGAAGGACCCCCCGTCGGGGTGGGCCTTTAAAGAAGAAAACCCCCCGTCGGGGCAGGGGTACGGGGCAAGACCAAGAATCGTGTTTCAATTATAATGCTGCAGTGGCGTGAAGGAAGGAAGGTGGCATGGTTTGGGACTTGAATTGGCATCGGGTTATGAAAATAATACGTGTCTTATGCTGGAAAGAACAAGAGACAACAAGGGAGATTAACAACAGACATTCAATTAATAATTTGGAACCCTAATTTTGAGAAAATTGCATTGGAGGAATGATTGAATGTCAGAGTCATGATAATTACAAGTTAGAGCTGAGAAGAAGGGTGGTTTTGTATTCAGTCTATTTCTTTAATTCAATTATTGTAATTGGGATGATGATTTCTTTTATGATTTTAGTTTTTATTTCATTTGTGATGAACTAATTTACTTGTTAGGCTTATGACGGATCTTTATGGTTGAATGATAATTATGTAGCCTTAATTTCACTTTAATAATCTATCATTCAATTTATCTATTGTGATTTGTGCTTTAATTTATGAATTGCTTGATCACCAGTTTAATAATCTATCATTAAGTTTAGCCTTAATTTATCTTGATGAATGTTAGGGTAGAGATATGCCTAGCATCGTATTTAATCGAGTAGAGAACATGAACTTAAACCTTATTTGATTGTAATTCACATCTATAGTGAATTAGTTGATTAAGGTGTTTATCTTAATTCTATCTAATTTATGGATTTAAGTTAATATGGTATTAGTACATCGAGAGATGGCTAGTTCTACTTGAGTGTTCTTGATTAATAAACTGGGATAGTGAATTGAACTGAAATAAGGTGTTATAATCAGAGTGATACTTAAAGTGAAGTTGTAAGCCTAATTCTCCAATATTTTCTTAAAATTATAGTTTTTAAGTTTGTTGATTGCTTGGTATTTTTAATATTTTTTAAGTTTTTAATAGTTATAATTATTGAATTGGATAGTTTAATCAAATTTGGATTAATATAAAGCTGGTAATTGTGAGCATTAATTTTATACCAATCTCTGTGGGAACGATACTTGACTTATCACTGTATTACATGTTGACCACGTATACTTGCGTGTAGTGCATAATTAGATTTTATGAACCAACAAGTTTTTGGCTCCTTTGTCGGGGAGTTAGTATTGATTTTAATATTTTTCAATATCAGTTTAGTTAGTCAAGTTTTACTTAAATAATTTTCCTTTGTTTTGTTCTTTCTTGTTTCAGGTTCTTGGAGTTAGTTTATGCAAACTCGGTCTAAGAAGCCAGACCTGCTTCCTTTTGAGGACGATATCGAGAAACGGTTTCAAAGGCTAAGTAAGTGGATTAAAGACACAAAGGAAAACTTTGAGAACTCTGAGAAGGAAGAAATAATGGCTGTAGAAGATCAAAAAGCGCTGAGGGATTATTCCTCTAATCATGCACTATGAAATTTCAAGAAAAGAAATGGCATTACAGGAACATCGAGGAGGAAAATATAGAGACTTGAAATCTTTGAATGATGAAAGGCATTTTGAGTCCTAGGAAACATATGTAAGATCTTAGCAGAAATTACTTTCCAATACAAGGCTTCATGGCATATGCATAATATATATATACATACACACACACACACACATAATTATCTTGATCATATTCTCCTAATAAACAAATTAGTCTGGGGTAAAATATGCTAAAATTTGTTAGGCAGATTCACTAAGATCGTGGACTAAATGTTTAATAGTAATTGCCTTAACTCATGCTTCATAATCTAAGGAATCTATTGGTTATTTCCACTGACCAATTTTCTAGTAAATCAAATATGGTATCTTGGTGTAAATGGTTGGTTAAATAAATCATATGACATATAATTTGCTCAATCAAAGGAAGTTGATTAGATTATCTCCTCAACAAAGTTTATGCTAAATCGTTATGGTAATAATCTTAGTGGCTGTGTTGGTTTTGAAGACTACATAATATGGTAATTAATATGCTTGTAATTAAGCTGCTAATACACTGCGAATCTACATATTATGTCAATACATGATATAATTTAGGAGTCACCACGTGATGGACACTCAATCAAGCCTAACTCATAACCAATCACTAATATATCATGATGTCAGCACAGTATATATTATTGATCATAACAGTGTCCTATGATAGCATATAACTGGAACGGGATTTGATCATACTAAGATTGACACAAAATCTGGACATTATTCTAAAATGCATGATTTGTGCAATATGCTTCAAACAGTCATATTTCAAGCTAGGCTCCATGCAACGGTAATGTACTCGGTTTACCTATAAAAGAACTGGACCTATTGATAAGAAACACAAGAAATATATACTGCCTTTGATAATATATAGATAACTGTAAACGTGTTTCTTCTTTATCTTCTTCCCACTGCTAATCGCCATTCAATTGAGGAAGTTTTTGAGGTTCATTTCCGAAGTGATCTTATAGAAAATAATCTGGTAATATCTTTCTTGCTCATCATTGCATACTAGAGCCTTGCATTGTTAAGTGATAAATTTCTTTGATCAATAGACCTCTATTTATATTTTAAATTTCTCATACAAATCAATATCATCTTAATTATAATTCGGTTTGGATTATTGTATTGTTACAATCAAGTTCGAAGAAAACATATGTGCTTGAGGGTGCATAGGTGCACAATGAACAAAGGTTCTCAAGTGGTTGAAACTTGTATTGTAAACGAAGTTGTTTAATAAAAGTGAGTCTCCAATACTAGTTGGTATTGGACGTGGATTAGGCTACTATTATAGAGGGTAGTAGTTGAACCACGTAAAAATTCTTGTGTTCATGTGATTGCTTATTGTGGTAAATTATCTCATCATTCTGCTAACTATCCAGCAACCTGCATTCAATATCTATATATTTACAAAACTAATTCAGCAAATTGTTTTCACATAATCACATCCTGAAAAAGGCTAAGTCTCTAAATTAAGAATTTTGGAAAGTCTTATATCAACTCAACATCATGTCTTAACATTTTAATTTATAAGGATTTAGAATCCAGCCTCATGCATTGAATATCCAAAGGAATTTTTATTGAATCAAAAGTTGGACATTGTTTGTTCCTACACTTATTCAACCCCCCCTTCTAAGTGTGCCTACTTAAATTTCACAGTGTTTTTAAGTGGTTCAGAGCACTCAAGACTCCTACTCCACTCTTCTACTTCACGAGTAAGAAATCCACTAAGGATGTTGGTACAATCTTTGAATCACTGAGATTCTTTCAAGACCAGCAGTCTTGGAAAGCTAGTTCACAAAGAAATCTTCAAGCCCAACAAACTTGGAAAGATAGTACATTAAGTACTTTTCAAACCTAGAAGGTTTGGAAACTCTACAATGAGTGTAGTTGATGTTGTTGCTGTGCTACTAAGGTGCCTTAAGCTCAGGTACTGATAAACTTAGTAGCAAAGCAAGATATAGTTGAATCATGAAGTGAAGATTTGTCAGATGTTATGTGTTCTTTTTTGTTTTGATTCTTGCTTATCTAACATCTTCAATCTGATGGCCTTATATAGAATCTTTTGAAATCTTCCAGTTGAGAGGCTTCCGTTTGAGCATTTAATGCTTCAGGCATTCTGAGTTCTTTGATGTTGACATCCTGATGATGTGAGAGGTTCTTTTGGACTTGCCTGACACAACAGTCTGCTTTCTCACCTAACACCTTTGATACGTCCCTGTCAGCAAACTAGTTGGTAGATACATTTCTCCCTACTTTCTGATTCTTCGATTCAACCAAGGTTGTTTGGTGAGAGCATAGGGTTTCTCAATCATATCAACGTTTAAGTGTCAGTTGATGATGTCAAACATTTTCATCGATTTTAATGCTTACTGATGAGCACTACGATCGTGGTATGATTATAAGAGCTTGCACTCTACAATTCTGTCTTGGCTTTGACAACTCTTAGCAGATTACAATTTTACTGCTTTGAGAACTCCATGATTTAGGTCAATGCCTATGATTTTGACTTAGCTTGACACGCATTCGCTAAACTGCTTCACGATTTTGATAGGCTTTCTAGAGTTTATGCCCTAGAGGCCAATTATTTGATATAATTGTTTAACATTTTGATATTATATTTGATTGAATAAATGAATGATTTTATTATGATTTTATTTATTGCGTTATATAAATGTTAACATAATAAAATTCCTTAAAATAGTGATACAAATTATATAGTTTCAAGTATGTGACTTGAACATGAGATTATATAATTACAATTAGTATCATTACTCTTAAATGTCCGTAGTCGAGTATAATTGTTGATGGGACAACAATGATAAATTGAGACTAGAATGTGGATTGACTGATGACCAAATCTCATTGGTCATAAATATATGAGATATTGAGTCAATGCATAGGTGCATGTTAGAGAACCATGTACTGGACAGACCCACCATGAGAATTCTATGTAGAGCATTATGCAAAGTGTCATTAGTGATTCTCATAGTGACAATGATGTAATGATCCTCTGACCTGAAATCACTATATTACTACACGAGAATTTATGTACTTTGATATCATCAAAAGTCACCTTTAATAGGATGGACAATAAAGGTGATCATTGGGTACATCATGAATCGTTTGAGGAATATGAGTGATCTAGATGGAATTTAACCCTCCTATATATTAGGGGTGATATCCATAGGCCTCTTGATTGAGTAGGACTATGAAATGCATGGCCATGCTCAAATAGTAATTTGTTTCATATAGTCCAGTAATGGATCAAGAAATCTTAGATTAAATTATGAAGAGTATGACACATTCCATGACTCGAGTTTAATATAGGATGTCAAGGTTAAAAGGATTAAATTACATTAAAACATTGGTTACGAAAAGGTTGCATCAAATCATCGATCTTATTATTACTTGGGTAGCAGTGATGCATTACTAGATGCCGCTCACTGTTTATAATTTTATAATATGATTTTAAAATTATTGCCAACGTAATAATAACATATAAGTGGCCTGAACATAGAAATAATTAAAAGGAATTAATTTAAATTGTAAGGATTTAAATATGTCAATATGATTGATAGTATTTAAATTATGAATTTAAATTAATAGGATAATTTGTATATATGTATGTTAATTAAGTAAGAATTAATTAAGATATAATATATATATATATATATTTGGATTTTATTTTATTAATTAATTTAGGTTTTGATTAATTCCTTGTGACTGCTATATATATATATATGATATATCAACCATTTTGGAAATGAGATCATAACCTAACAAACCTTAGTCGCTCTTAGAGAGAGACTAGAGAGAAAAAGTTTTGAAAATCCTGATCATTTGGTGGCTAGTACCGCAAATCCCTTTATAGCAGAATTATGCGACTATTCGTGGGCGTTCGTGTGGATACAATAGAGACGTAGTTCCATGAGGGATTGCGTTGGAGATTCGAAGCGTTTCAGATTTTTTTATAATCGGTATAAAATCTAAACACTGAATAAATATGTTTTCGCATGGATCCTGTTTTAGGGTTTCAGAATTCTCTTTAATATTTTTATTTTTTGCTGCTTTTATGTGCCGAAACCCCTACAAGGCTTGCGCAACACACTACGATTTTGGCTCTTGTAGACTTCACGATTTTGTATTGCCTATCTATTACAACTCATAAGATCATCCTAACAATATTGATCTTTCTATTACAAGAGATTTTACAGAACGATATACATTAAGCTCAGATCAACTTAACAAATTTGATCTTAAATCTAAGTCCTTGCATATATGATCTAATAAGGACTTTACAAACTTTGGAAAGGCATGCTAATGTATATATTCCAACATCAAATTTAAATATGTAGTTCCCAACAATCTCCCCCTATTTGATGTTGACATAATCAAGTGGATTTGCATCAATTTCTAATGCAGGTGCTTGAAAAGTAAACATGACTTAATGATCAGTGAGCAACTGAATCTCTAGAAGATAATCATAAATTTGTTGATGTTTATAAGAGAGAATTACAATTCAAAATCAATACATCAAATAAAGATAGAAACTTATCTTCTAGATTTCTTGAACCTAGGAGGATGTGCATGTTCGTATTCCCTCCTTTTCCTGCTGGCTTCATTTTATCTTGCAATTTCTTCTAGCTCATATTTCTCCAGAGGTTCATTATGTTCATAAAGGCAGGATCGCCAATGGGCATACTCATACCTATGAGAGATACTTCTTGCCGATCGAGCGAACTAGAAACTGGACTTGCCATTAAGATCAGTTGTTGATCTACTTCTCTTGAAGGCTGAGTGTGAGGCTGCTGATAGGTTCTTCGAGAGTTTTCGGCTTTCTTCCTTTTACTTTTCTCATTATTCTCCCCCTTTATGTTAGCATCCATGGTTCGAATGTCTTAAGATAAACGATTCATGCCTTGTATAAGTTTGTAGAGTTGACTTATCGAATGATCAATGTCTTCTTGATTTTCTTGGACTAGAGCATTAGTTTGTGATTTGTGTTTTTGCAGGATGTCCAAGACATCATCCGTTTGTTTCATCTAATTCAAAGAATATTCTTGGAATTCAGTTAGAGAAGATCATAAGCTAGTAAGGCTTTCTGTAATGAGTTTGTTTTGAGCCTCCTGATTCTGCTGAAGAAGAATAAATGCTTCCTTACGCTTCTAAGTAGATTGGAAGTGAATTCGATCCCTTTTATTTATGCTTTGGATCATTTCCTTGATGATCTCCTATAGCTTCTTTGTGAGCTCAGAACTCAGGTTGTTAGGAAAATAGTTGGAAGCATCACTCGAATGGTTTACCCGTTGATGGACGAGTTGAGAGTGAGTTTCCAGATCTTCTTAAATTTTTGTGGTCACTTTCTTTGATACGTTAGACAACTCAGTTTTGGTAGGAAGAACTGAGAGAAGCTCAAGTATTTTTTGAGTGTCTGAAGGAGAGGCTCTTGTATTTTGTTCTTACAGATTTGAGAGAGCAAGAGCAAGATCAAAATGATTGTTGTTTGAGGAAGAAGGAATGTATGAATGAGGTGAAGGAATAGAGGTTTGAGTTATGGGAGAGGAGGTTGTTGTAGCTAGTTGAGTAGGTGACTCCACGATTAGAGTAGGAGCTATGTTCATGGTGTCACATTGTGCTATTTTCGTGGAGTTAATGGTGGTTGAAGGTGGTACTAAAATGAAGTTAGGTGTATTTGGTTCATCAGTTACAGAATGTTGGGATTTTTTAGCTAGAAATTGGTTTAGTGGGTGAGAAATAACCTCTATCCATCTACGCAATTCATCAAATTTATGGAAATTTATTGAGGGAGAGTGACTTACCTTGAAGCATGATGGAATGAAGTATACCCTTTTTCATGGGTAAAAGAGGTATGATTTGTGATTAACTTTTGAGCAAAGGTGAGGTTGCTTGGGAATCCCTGGGCGAGCACAGATACTACTTGATATGCTTTGAATGCCCAGAACATATGATCCTAAAAACGTAGAATTAAAGCTCTGTGAAAGGGCATCATAGGTAGATAAGAGAACATCCAGTTATAATTGATGCTCCTTTCTTCATTTCTGTATTCAACAATAATTTCAACCTCTTCCTCTTCTTCTTCATAATCAGAAATCTCTAACATTTCTTGAGGGGCAAAGGGGGTTCCATGATGAGCTTCTGACTCCTCCCCTCAGCTAGAGCACTGGTTGGCTTAGGGACTTCAAAAAGCTCCCCCTAAATGTGATCATCTCTCTGATTAGCATTTTCTTGTTGATTCTCTTCAATATTCACACATATTTGGCAAGATGTAGTCGGACTAACTACATTGTCAATGATGGCAATCACAGTTTCAATGATCTTAGTTTGATCCAAGGACTCATTGTGGGAACTCAAATCTGGAGACTCGATCCTTTTAGCATATTCCATTGTTTTCATTTTTGAGCATAGCTTTTTGCAACTCAAGATCAGCCTTCTTGATTAACCTTCTCTTCGATCTTCTTGAATCCAAATTTGTAGATTCTTTAGCACGATGTTCATCCTCGGCAATATTTACTTGTTCATGCTGAGTCGTAGTCTCAAAGTTTGCTTCACTTTGACTAGTAACCCTTAACTCTACGATTGGCATACTCGATTTCTCCACAATCGTGATCAAGGATACTTTAGGCAGACGCCTGCTACGTTTTCCCTTCTTAAGCAGCTGAGAGATGGTGGCTCTATCTTTATCCTCTTCTTTATTCCGCTTCTCCCTCTTTTTCTTGAGTTGTACTTCAGGTTGAGAGATATTATTTGTAATAAATTGGCCAGAGAGTTCAGGATTAGATCCTTGAGGAACTTTAGTTGTTAATACCTGAGGATCTTAAGCCATCTAAATAGTTTATAGCTTCCTTTTTCCCTTGTTTCTCCTGACCAGAGCAGAGGGCTCCTGGTCAACTTCTTCTTCAACCTCTCTTATAACAGATAGGGTCCCCTGTAGAAATGGTTTCATGATATCCCCAGTCCTTTCACTAGACTCAGAATGATAATTTTTCACATTTTCAGCTGGATCCTTTTGTGAGATCCTGAATTTTATGAAATGAAAGTATTCAATTTTCTTATAATTATTATTCTATTTAGTAAATGGTTAAATTGATAAAAGGTTAAAGTTAAGGGTGATATTTAAAATTTTTTCAAAGTAAGCAAGTTGTCATAAAATAATCGATGATAAAAAATGCGAGAATCTGGCTGTGGTTGCATAGTAGCACACGGTATTGATTATTGATGCTTACGTGAGAAGTCACTCAGTTATACTCAATTATTGCTACAGTAATTGTTGCATAATATCTCTCATATTATTGATTCAATTATTGTCATAGTATCATCTGCATAATATTTTATATTATTAAATTAATAATTGAGACGACAAAGTTATTTATATTATTATTTTCAATATTGATGATGTCTAGAAAGTTCTATCGATGAGAGGTTTGGTCACCTAATTGCTTGGCTAATAGGAGAAATCCTTATCTGAAAGCCCCTCTTTCCGGGAATGATCAGGTTGTTAAATATTGTGAGTTATAATATTAATGATGAATAAGTTTCGTAGGTTAAAGATGAAATTGATAATTCCATTGTGTTGGGATTATTAGTGTTTGTGGGAATCGACATTTATTTCGATAATAATTGATTTCTGGAGGTTAAATTGACCAATCAGGTAATTAATTGGATAAATGAGCAATTAATTGCTATTAATTCATATGCTTATAACTATTTGTTCACATTTATGTACTATTGATTCACATGCATGTACTATTAGGGGAGGTGGTATAAGATTGATAATACTTGCATGACTAAATTAAAAATGGAGGTATAGATGAAGGTACTATACTGTAACTATTTTTTTTGCTAAATTTTGTTTGTATAAAAGGAACCAAATTACAAAGGCAAGGGGCAAACCCCAGAATATAGCTACATCATCTGTGGACAGGCTCAAGATGAGGGAACTATACAAGGAACTATACCAGAATCCAACTAGTTAGTAATAAACCAATTACAGAAATATTGACTATTTGTAGCTTTGATGAAAGAATTACATGTTGATAACCTAGACTTAATGATATTAATGACATCCTTCGCAAGCCTAGTCATAGGAGGAAGAGTGTAGCTTTTTATTTCTAGCCTCCCAGACTTTGTAGAAGCAAACAACCATTATTAGGCTAAGTATATTCCTTGAAAGATTTGAAACTTGAAAATTTGTTAGGAAACTCATAATAGCATCCCATGAGATTGGAAGGGATTCTAATTTCCAAGGTTTGTAGCCGTAAGAAGAACAGACTCTGAGAAAGCACATTTAAAGAATAAATGCTCAAATCTCAGGATACAGGTTGCACAGAGGGCAATTCCATGTTATCGCAGAATATCTCGAAGTCCGGTCATTGGTGGGAGGCCTCTTAAGAATGCCAAGCCAAAGGATAAATGAGAATCGAGGGACATGAAATTTGTTCCACACTATTGAGCACCAAGGGATAGGCTGCTGTCTTGATCGAATGGACTCCCAGATTTGATTAACTTTTATATGTTTAGTATCACAAGCTTCCCGTAGAATACTATCTCGGTGCTGGGTAAGAGGAGGGAAACTTTCCAATTTCCTTCGCAAAATGATAATGTCATGATGATTGCCCTGAAGAAAAAATGAAGTGGTACCTCTGATAAAATAACTGACAGTTACTGATAGAGGGATCCCAGAATTGGACATAATATAAGTGGAGGGGTTGATAGCAGTGCCATTGAGCCAAGGGTCAAACCAAAGGTTTGTGTCCAGGCCATTTCCAACTTGGTAATGCAACTGCTGTAAAGAAAGCGGCCTAAGTTTTAGAACTTACTTCTATATCCATGAACTTGCAGAGGTGATTTTGATCTGCCAGAATGATTTGTGTTTAATAGTTGTGGCTTTGATCTAGTTGGCCCAAAGAGAAGAAGATTTATGTTGGATAATGCCAATGAGGTGCTGTAGGATGAGAGCTTTGTTCCAGTCCGATAAGCTTTTAATGCCAAGACCACCTTCAGATAAGGGAAGAGAAATATTGGTCCAAGCAACTTTGGCACCACATTTTTCAAGAGTTGCCCCTTTCCATAGAAACCGAGTTAAGATGGATTGGATTTCTTTGAGAACCTCTTTAGGAAGTATGAAATGGGAGCTCCAGAAAACTTGAATAGAAAAAAGAGTAGTTTTTATAAGCTGGAGCCTACCAGAATAAGAGAGTACCTTTCATGTCAATGAGGTTACTCGGTTTGTGATCCGATGTATGAGTGGAACGCAATCAGCCTTTGAAAGCTTTTTTGACATAAGGGGAACTCCCAAAAACTTAGAAGGAAGAGTTCTAATCTGGAAACCAAGAAGAGAAGAAATTTCCCTAATTGCAGAGGTGTCTATCTTTGAGAGGAAGAAATGACTTTTGTGAGAATTTGGAATAAGACCAGAGTACAAGGAGAAAGATATAATGCATGAGTTAATGATGGATATAGATGGTAAGGATGCATGACAGAAAATAAGAATGTCATCCGCAAAAAAAAGATGGGTAAGTTTGCATTCTTTGGCTTTCCAATTATATTTGAAATCAGGAACAGAGGTGGCCTTGTTCAGTTTGATAGAGAGCATTTCCATGACCAAAATAAAGAGGAAAGGAGAAAGTGGGTCTCCTTGTCTGAGACCTTTGGAGCTCCCAAAAAGACCCTACAAGAGAGTCATTAACCTTTACAGAAAACATGGCACTTGTGATACAGGTTTTAATCCAACCAATGAAAGAAGAGGGAAATTTGAAAGCTTGTAATGTGTCAAAAAGGAAATCCCATCTAACCATGTCAAAAGCTTTAGTGAGATCAATTTTAAGAGCACAACGAGAGGGACCAGTGGATCTGAGATAGCCCGTGAGTATTTCTTGAGCAATAAGAATATTGTCACTAATTCATCTTCCTTTTACAAAAGCAGATTGCTCTTTGTCCAAAAGAAAAAGAAGTACTTCCTTTAGCCGGTTAGAGAGGATTTTGGCAATACATTTGTATATCGTGTTGCAACAAGAGATAGGACAAAAATCAGACATGGATGTAGGATTGGAGCTTTTAGGAATGAGGGTAAGAGCAGTAGAGTTGAAACCCCTCAACATCCTACTGTTATCAAAGAAGTAGTGAACATCCTTTAGGAAATCCACACCCACTATATCCCAGCAACTAAGGAAAAAATTGACATTTAAACCATCTGGCCCAGGACTTTTATTTCGCTTCATGGATTTAAGAACCTCAATAATTTCTATATTCGAGATATGGCTTTCTAGTTTCATGGCTTGAGCATTACTGACCAGACTAGAAGGAGTGTCAAAATTTGTAAAACTAGGATAAGGCTCCTCAATAGTGTTGAAAACAGTATCAAAATACCCAACAACAACATCTTCAATGTTCCTCTGGCTATGCACTAAAGAACCTATCGAGTTAAGGATGGATAAGATTTTGTTTGAGTTCCAACAGTTCTTCATTATGTTGGAAAAATAGCTAGAGTTACGATCGCCCAAGGCCAACCAGTTAGCTCTAGATTTCTGTTGAAGAAAAATTTCCTCTCTTTCTAATGCAGTCCAGAGTTGATGATGGCTGATTTTTCTCTCTCCAGAAGTTCATGATCCGTAGGATTGTCATGAAGTAAAGTCTGCACTAAGTGCAGTTCCTCTTTGGCAGAGAAAACTTGAGAAACAATATTCCCAGTGGTAAGGTTGAGGGACACCAGGTCATGTCTGGTGCGTTTCAGTTTCTCAGAAAAAACATGGAAGGGGTTCCCAAAAATGTAAGTAGTCCAAGCATTTCCCACTACCTCTATGAAGCCCTCAAGAAGGAGCATGTGATTAAAGAATTGAAATTGTCACTTAGATTGTGGGAGCTGAATACCAGTCCGAAGCAGAACTAAATAATGATCAGATAATCCATGTGGGGGCAAAGGTGACATGAGACATGCTAAAATTAGAGAACCATTTAGAGTTCCCCATTACACGATCCAATTTTTTGTGCAGTGGCCGAGCAAGCTGCATGTTAGACCATGTAAACATAGGACCCATACCTCTAATGTCTTCAACTCCAACAGAAATGATGCAAGTTTTAACTCTTCCATCCCTATGTCCAATGAGTCATTATCATTGTTGGTTTCAAAGAGGTCCTTAATAACATTAAAATCACCCAACATGCACCAACTAATAATAAGAGAGATATAAAGTAAGTCTTGCCATAAGTCCCTCCTTTCCATATAAGAATTTAGCCCATAAACAAAAGAAATTTGAATAGTGGTACTAAACATGTCAACAGATTGGACTTTACAATGGATAATTTGGGAGGAAACAAAAATAACATCCAAATTCCAAAGATTTTGATTCCATCCAACCTAGATTCTACCATTGATATGAGTATCATAATTAAAGGCCCATTTCCAAGGTTGACAAATGTTTTTGGAAATTTTTGAAGCCTTTGCTTGCTTGACCCGAGTTTCAAGAAGTCCCTATAAGCTGTTTAGCAAAAGCTTGTTTAGGCATTTTATTTAGACCTCTTATATTATAGGAAGCTAACATAAAGAACTATGTAGGGGAGGAACCATCCTTTCCTTTCCCTTTCCTCTTCTTTGCAGCTTGAGGATTATCATTACTATAACTCTGCTTATTCTTTAGATCTTTGCCTTCCTTTTCATCAATCACCTTTAGTTTAGATACTAAAGGGTTTGGAACAATAGGGGATTCAAAATCAGAGTTATCCGGATGATCTTCCTCATCTATAGGGGCAAAGGTGTTAGAAGTGCACAAGGCATGACTAGAAACTAAAGTACATGTACCAGTTTTTGCACTACGAGATACATTCACCCAATCGTTATGAGAAGGAACAAGAACCTATTTCTCGGAAGATGTGTTAATGGGTGCAGGATTTGGACTAGTGGTAGTAGGTGTGCCCACCATAGGGGCTATTGAACCTTTCAGAATCCATTTATAATTTTCCTTAGGACACTTAATTGGAGAATGACCAAAAACATTACATGTGGAGCATGAGGGAGGTTTACTTTGATACTCAACTTCAAAATGTAAATTTTTTTTATCCAAGGAATCCTCCATTTTAACAGCCACACGAATTGAGGCAGGAAAGGAAAAAGAAGTTTTAACCTCAATGTATACACGAGCATAATTCAGAAAATCATTCTTTGAGGTCATTTCATCAGTGAATAATGGTTTCCCAATAGCACTAGCTATATAACTAATTCCTTCATCCGACCAGTAAGAGAGGGGAATGTTGGTTAGCTTTACCCATACTGGGAACACAACACAATCTGACTTGGAGAAAATAACACCCTCCTTCCATTTCTGTAGGACAATGCCTTTAGATGCAAAATGCCAGGGACCAGAGGCAAAGATATTATCGCGATCAGAATTAGAAACAAATTTGAAGATATAATACCCTTTATTATGGAGATAAACATTTGAAAGGCCCAAATGTCCCCATAAACGCATAGCTATTGGTTAAAAAACTTTAAATGGAAAGGAAGATTAAAGAAAATACCCAACCAGACTTGAGGCCCAAAGTTGGTTACCTCTGCTAAGCATCTCGTTGGGAGGACAGACTGTGATGGTCCCATCGGCCAAGGTGGGGGGGGGGGGGGGGTGGTACGAAAGATTTCGAGAAGATCTCCCAGACTGCTTGCCCACAATATCACTCCAAGACTTGGTGGGCTCTCTATAAGACCCCAACTTTTTAAATAAAGATGTTTTTTCTATAAATATTATGGAATGAATTTGATATAATGTTATAGTTGTGGGTAATATTTATAAATTTTATAAAGTACGCAAGTTGTAATAAAATATTCGTTTGGTCGAGGAATATTCTTTTTGTCGGGGAATATTCATACGACGACGCAATTATTGGTGGACCCCACAACGAAATTATTATCGGAGTTAGAAAATGACAAAAATATTTTTATGAAAATAATGGCGAAGAGATTCTAATTAACATTTGTTGGAATACCGGTGGTTAAAATACAAGAAATCGCGTTGTTGCACAGTAGCACACAGCATTGCACAATATTTTTTTAATTATTGATTCTTACATAAGAAGGCACTACTCAATAATTGTTACAAATAATTCTTTATTTAATATTTTATTGATTCAATAATTGCTATGTTGATATTTTTGACTCAATAATTGTCATTACACAGTATTTCAAATTATCAAATCAATAATTCATTTAAGTATATTATTATAATAATATATTATAGTAGTATGATGTGATTATATGATAGTATGTTTTTTATATAATTTGAATAGTAACATTATTATAGTAAATTCATGGTATAAAAGTAAAATGAGGTGGAAGAGAACAATTTGAATTTGAATTCTGATGATGTAAGCGATGATGTCATTAGTACGATGAGGTAAGCAATGATGTCGTCGAAAGGATGATGTAAGCAATGATGTCATTTGATCAATGATGTAAGTTGTGACACCCCCAAACCCAAGGTACGTCATTCCCACAGGATTTGGTATTCACTTAATCAAACATTCATATCTAACTACCCAATCACAATAAAACTGGATAAATAAAATCTTTCCCATTAAAGGATTACATAATAAAATCTCCTAGGTTGTCTAACCTTTAATTACAATCATTCAAATACGGAATTTAAAATAAACTTCATTACAACCATTCAATTAAAATCTGAAAATCAAATATCAAATTACAAGTCTTCAAAACTTGCTCATCTTTCCTTTTCCCTTACTGGTGCTAGGTACATCACCTTTTAAGTCTTTTAATCGTAAGAGTTATATAAGTAAGAGTGAGCAAACAATGCTCACTTGAAATAATAAGGAATCGATAAGAGTATAATAATAATAACTGCCCATGATAGGCTCATCAAGACTGAATGGTACTCTAACAATGATAATCAGGAACTGAAATCCAAAATGTGGAATAAATATAATCGAGGATCATAAGACCATGAACTATGTCCACGATTCGCGAGTAATCTTTCAACTCCAACTTTAACAAATCCATAAGACTATAAGGACTCTCCTCGTACTTAGGGGGATCAGCCCTTCGTACCACGTATTGTTCACAAATATTTAACGCTACGCGTAAGTTATCCCCTAATAATAATAGGGTTGTTCATCTCAGTATTTGGAGTACAAGTCCGCACCAAAGAGAGTTTGGTTTGGATAAGCTTTCAAGGGTAATTTGAAGTTCAACGATCATCAACTAGAGGACTAGTTGAATTAATAACATCATATTACAGAATAATCGTAATTGAATCAACATGGTAAACCAAAATCATGCTTTAGGAATAATCTAATAGCATATACTTTGAATAACTATAACATGCCTTGCTTGAACAATATTAAGTCAAGGTTAATTAGAATTGAGTACTAAGCATGCATAACCGTTTGAATGATAAAATTGCTCGACATTAGTATAAATAGTTGTGCATGCTAAACAACAAGTTAAATACAAGAATAACTTGTCAACATCAAACCAAAGTTTAGAAAGCTTGCATCATTTATAAGGTAATCGAATTGAAACAATAAATAGTTCAACAAGATAAAGAATTAGAAAACTTGCATTATTATATTGGAAACAATAATTGATTCAATCAAGATAATGGATTAGAAAACTTGCCTTGTTCGTAGGCTAAACCGAATCAATATGAATCACAATATCCTATAAACATATGTCATCATGACATAGTTAGCCATTACCATTTTACAACCATAACTAAGTATGTACATCATTTAAAAATTGGATTTTTTAATAACATAATCAAGTTATAACACAAGTTAATCCTTAATAACACAATTATTCATAGTATAGAAATACTAAAATCAACATTTTACAGTCCTACTATCATCACATAACTTTTCTTAAAATTTCGTGTAAAAAAGTACCTTCGTCGAGACCGATTCTTCGCTAATTATCATCACGCATACGCTTTTAATCATGGGTCGCCATGCAACATGACATGCAAATGGGTAACATTGCACATGACATAAATAACCCTCTGAAGCCATCTTTGCGATGTGGTGATGGCGTTGTGGCGCCACTAACGTATTGCTGGGCCGCGCCGCATTGCAAAATTGCAGTTTCAACTGACATCTTCAGCAATAGTACAAGAAAGAACCAATTTTGGCCTACAAGCTCATTTCTAACAGACTAAATGGCATGTAAAGCATACAAAAACTCCATGTAAACAAAATTCAAGAATTCCTAACATGTTTCTATCCATACAACAACATAAACGATAAGTTTAAAACATCCAATTTCACTATTTTTGATAAAAAAAAAACTCACTTTTTGATATTTCAATGAAAATCAACACTGTAAATTTTGTTTTTCAACCAAAACCATTAATTTAAAGCATTTTATCAAAGTATATACATACTCTAACAAATTGAATAGTCAATTTGTCAATAAAACAACTAAACAACCCATAATTTCTATTTTAACTAAACAATATATAATCACAAAAACTCTCTGTAAAAAGGTTTTCTTCACAAATTACATACATATCATCAATTCATTGATTATAATCATATAAAACTTATGAAAATAACTTTACAACACTAGTTAATCATATGAATACCCATAAAGTGAACAATTTACCCTATCACAAGAATTTTACAGGGAAATAGTAGAAGAGAAAACTAAAACTTTTAAAACTTCAAAAAAATTGGATAATACCTTGAAGAAGATGATGATGGCTATTCCCTTCTTTGATTCTCAAACTTTTCTTCTCACCAATTCCCTAGCCTTTCTTCCTCTCTTCTTTTATTCTTTTCTTCTTCTTCTTCCTCTGAGTTTTTCTCTTTTCTTCTTAACTCTAACTACGTACTAACCATCTAACGTATATAGGATATAATATATATTAATTATATAATATAAATATAGATATAATTGATATCAGTTATATAAGTTTTGAAAACCAAAAGATATAAGTCTTGTTTGGCTAGTCACTAAAAAAAATAACCAATTAATCTTTAGGCCTTGTTTGGTAATACACAATTAGAATAAAGACTTAATAAGCAATAGGCCTTGTTTGGCAAAACTGAATTAAAACTCCTTTAAGTTATTTTAATAACTACTTTATAAAAGGTTATTTGTCACACTTTAAATTCAATTAATTCTAAAAATAATTTATTACATCACTTTAACACATAACTCAATACCACAAAATTATAATTTTCTATATAATTATAACTTTATTTAATCAACTAACACATCCTTTTTAATTACAAATTCCAATAAAAAGAATAGTAATTCAATTAATCAAAACTTTCTAACTTAATAATTAAATTTAATTAGCAACAAATAATTAATTTCCTTAATTATTTATTTAACAAATAGCTAACCAAATTGAATCAAATTTGAACAATTATTTATTTAACAATAAACTCATCCATTAAATACTTAAATATTTTAATATAATAATAAAAGTTCTGGAATGTTACATCATTCCCTCCTTACAAGGATTCTGTCCCTAGAATCACAATTCAAACAATTCATTCGTCACATTTTCTGCTACTTACAAAGAATCTATTCCCAGAATTGAAGACATAGATTAAACAAATAATTCAGGGTAATTCTTCATCATTTCAGCTTCGAGTTCCCACGTAGCCTCTCCGACATTGTGGTTCCTCCAAATTACCTTCATGGAAGGTATCACTTTATTCTCGAGCACTTGTTCTTTCCCGTCGACTATCCGGATAGGAACCTCTTCATAGGACAAGTCTTTCTCAAAGTGCAATGGTTCGTACTCAATCACGTGCGTTTGTAATCGAGGTTTATATGGTCGAATAATCAAAACATGAAAACATTATGAATATTTTGCACTACGGAGGTAGAGCTACCTCGTAAGCAACCTCTCCAGCTTTTCGCAGCACCTCAAAGGGTCCAATAAACCTCGGGCTTAGTTTCCCCTTTTTATCAAATCGAATTTTTCCCTTCCAAGGTGAAACTTTTAGGAAAATGTAATTTCCTACATCGAATGCATGATCTTATCTGTGTTGATCAGCATATTTCTTTTGTCTGTCTTGAGCAGCTATCAATCTTTTTCTGATGAGTTTGACAACCTCAGCAGTTTGTTGTACCAGTTCTGGTCCTAACAGTTGACGTTCACCGACTTCATCCCAGCACAGTGGAGTTCTGCACTTTCTGCCGTATAATGCTTCGTAAGGCGGCATGTCGATGCTAGCGTGATAACTATTATTGTAGGCAAATTCCACCAACGGTAATTTTTCATCCCAACTTCCTTTGAAATCCATGACGCATGCTCTCAACATATCTTCTAATGTCTGAATCGTTCGTTCACTTTGGCCATCTGTTTGCGGATGATATGTCGTACTCATTCGCAACTATGTTCCCATACATCCTTGTAGTCTCTTCCAGAAATTTGATGTGAACCTCGAATCTCTGTCAGATACAATTGATACTAGAACTCCATATCTTGAAACGATCTCCTTAACGTACAGTTTCCCTAGCTGATCAAGATTAAATCTAATCTTTATTGGCAAAAAGTGTGCAGCTTTTTGTCAATCTGTCCACTATCACCCAAATTGCATCAAATCCTTTCTGAGTCGTTGGGATACCTACCACAAAATCCATTGTGATATGTTCCTATTTCCATTCTGGTATCTCCAACGGTTGAAGTAACCCGCTTGGTCTTTGATGCTCGACCTTGACTCTCTGACATGTTAAGCACTTTGGAACGCATTGTGCAACGTCTCTTTTCATGTTTGGCCACCAAAAATGTTGTCTCAAATCTTGATACATTTTCGTACTTCCTGGATGAATCGAATATCTCGAGCTATGAGCTTCTGTCAAAATGTCCTCTTTAATATCTAGTACTACTGGAACCCAGATTCGTCCCTCGAATCTCAGATTTCCATCAGTATCAAGCTTGTATTTCACTTCCTTTCCGTCGACCACACTTTCTCTTATTTCTCTACATTCCTCATCCTGCAGTTGAGCGTTCTTCACTTTGTCCACCAAAGTTTGACTGGCTTCTATCTGGTACAATTTCTCATCGGATTCTTTTGGAAATTTGATTTCCAACTCTAACCTTGACATTGCTGTAATAAGCTCCTCTTTATCAGTTAACAGCATAAACTTTTCTCTGCCTTTCCTACTCAAGGCATCTGCAACCACATTTGCTTTGTCTGGATGATAAAAGATCTCACAATCGTAATCCTTTATCAATTCCATCTATCTCCTTTGACGCATGTTCAGGTCCTTCTGAGTGAAAATGTACTTCAGACTTTTATGGTCTGTGTAGATCTCACATTTTTCTCCATAGAGATAGTGTCTCCTTATTTTTAAAGGAAACACAACCGCCGCCAACTCCAAATCATGAGTCGGATACCCTTTTTCGTAGTCCTTCAATTGCCTTGATGCATACGCGAAAACTTTTCCGTTCTGCATAAGGACACATCATAATCCCTTGTGTGAAGCATCATTTGTACACCACAAAATTTCTGTATTATCCGGTAATGACAACACAAAAAGCCACATCGAGCTTCTTCTTCAATTTTTGAAAACTCTCCTCACATTTCTCCGTCCAAACAAATTTTACAGTTTTTCTCGTCAAATTTGTCAACGGAGTGGAAATCTTGGAGAAGTCTTGGATAAACCTTTTGTAATACCCTGTCAATCCCAAGAAACTTCTTACTTCTGACGGAGTTCTTGGTTGTTCCCAATTTATCACAGCTTCAACCTTTTATGGATCCACTAAGATTCCATCCTTGTCAATTACGTGTCCAAGAAATTGTACACGTTCTAACCAAAATTCACATTTAGAGAATTTTGCGTACAACTTTTACTTTCTTAGTGTCTCCAGCGTTAGATGTAAGTGTTCCACATGTTCTTCTTGAGTTCTAGAATACACCAGAATATCGTCAATAAACACCACCACAAACTTGTCTAAAAATGGTTTAAACACTCTATTCATAAAATCCATGAACGTTGCAGGGGCGTTTGTCAAACCAAAAGTCATCACCAAAAACTTGTAATGTCCATACCTAGTTCGGAATGTCGTCTTTGGTACATCCTCCTTCCTTACTTTCAGTTGGTGATACCCACAACTCAAATCTATTTTTGAGAAATATCTAGCACCCTTCAACTGGTCAAACAATTCATCTATTCTCGGCAATGGATACTTATTCTTAATAGTGACTTTGTTTAACTCTCTATAATCAATGCAAAGACGCATTGACCCATCCTTCTTCTTTACGAATAACACCGATGCTCCCCACGGTGACACACTCGGCTGAATGTATTTCTTGTCCAACAGTTCCTGTAGTTGTACCATCAGTTCCTTTATCTCTACCGGAGCCATTCTGTACGGGGCTTTCGATATCGGAGCGGTTCCTGGCACTAAGTCGATCATGAACTTGATTTCTCTGTCAGGCGGAAGTCCTGGAAAATCCTCTGGAAACACGTCCACAAATTCCCTAACCACTGGTATTTCATCTAGTTTCAAACCCTTCTTCTGAGTATCGACTATGTAAGCTAAATAACCCACACAGCCTTGTCTCAACAACTTCTTGGCCTGCATAATCGTCGAACATCTCATTTGTCTAGGCGATTTACTACCATTGAAAAACTACTTTCGATTTTGAGTCATAAGGTTTACACATTTCTTTTAGCAGTCAAAAATTATTGCTCCACAATTGAACAACCAGTCCATTCCCAAAATAACATCAAAGTCTCCAAGCCTAATTGGAATTAAATCTACCATAAAAATATTTCCCTTAATGTTCACCCTACAGTTCTTGTATACGAACCTAACAAGAATTACTTCCTTATTCGCGATTTCTATGTTCAGAGGGAAATTCAATTCTTCACTAGGCAATCCTAATCTCATAGCAAATTCAGCAGATATAGATGAGCAAGTAGCACCCGAACCAAATAATACATAAGCATCAATATCATTGATAGGGATAATACCTGACACCACATCCTTTGATTACACAGCATCTTGCACAGTCATGTTGAAGGTTCTGGCTGTGGGTTTGGTTGATGTTGTCGGTCCAGTAATGGCCCATGTACCTCCATTGCTACTTCCCTTGCTTCCTCTTATTTCTCCAGCTTTCTTCTTAGGGCACTCACGAGCAAAGTGATCCTTGGACCCGCAAGTGTAGCAAACATTCTTCTTGGGTTGATTACAGTTTGGGGCGATGTGACCCTCCCGACCACAGTTAAAGCATACACGTTTCCTCATTAAGCATACACCCTTGTGAAACTTCCCGAATGTAGAACATGCTTCAAACTTCTTATTCTGCTGGCTACCTTGTTGATTCCCAGCACCCACATTTCCATTCCACTTTCTTTTCAGGTTATTATTACAATTTCCACTACCACCACCTCCATTCTTCACCTCCACTTCATTCTTCTTCTTTTTTTATTCCTGATTGAACTTGGTTATCTCCTCACCTCCACCTTCAGCGAGAATTTCCTTTTCCATTACAGCTGCAAAAGTCTTCAACTAGAATAAGGAAACCTTACTAAACAACCAGGGCTTCAGTCCCTGTTCAAACCTCTTCGCCTTGCGTTCATCTGTGCTGACTTGGTATGGCGCAAACCTCGCCAACTCATTGAATTTTGCGACATACTCCGACACCGTCATCGTTCCCTGCTTCAGTTCTAAAAACTGTACTTCTAACTGGCTTTTTGAACTCTCTAGGAAATAGGTCTCGAAGAAAATCTCCTTAAACCTATCCCAAGTCATAATTCCTAGTCCTTCTCGAGTTTTGTTGGCCTGCCACCAATAACTAGCCTCTATTTTCAACATGAATGTTGGAAAAGCAGTCTTCTGGTTATCCTCTAACCTAGCAACATCAAAAACCTACTCAATTTCCATGATCCAGTCTGTGCTTCAACTGGATTCATGGAATTCTGGTGGTCCAACCGCCTTGAAGTCCTTAAACGTAGCACCTTGGTTCTGAGGTTAATTCTGTGGTTGATTTTGCAGTGCACTTGTCAGTAACGTAACCCAACTTTGAGCAGGGGTTAGCTTCAAAGATTATCGTTGTTGGTTCCTTGACGGTTTCTCGACAGGGGTGGTTCACGTCTTGGAGGCATTTTACGTTAAAAATACACTCATTAGATTATTACTCAACTATTTCAAGTAATTTCTAATTAACTTGCCCCCATAAAAGTAATCACCACATAACACATAACACTTTGGATAAAAGAAGATAATAACTTTTATTCATACTTAATTCTTTGAAAACATCATATTCACAAAGATCACACTTTATTTACATTATTTTTCTGAACTACTAAAGTTTCAGGACATCATCATCATATCCCATAAGTTGCATAACACTTGGGATTTACATAATACTTATCATAACATAAATCATAAATCAAGTTCACTTCCTAAATCCTATTAAGATACTGCAAAGCCTTACGACGCTATTCTTACATAATTCGGAAAATGGTTAGACGATCTAGTATGTACGAGGTAGCGTCGAATCGAATTGGGTAACCCATGACCCGATCCCGAGCTTGATTGATTGCGATGTTGAATCGTTATCCATTTCTGCATCTTCATTCTCTTTGCTTGTGCTTCTCCCTCTCGCTTATTTCTACCGTTGATCGCCTTCCTCGTACGCGTCTTCGGCTCTTTCCCTTTTTGCAGACTCTTCTCTCAACTTGCTCTTCAACTCTGAAATCTCAGCTCTCATTTGGTCGTTCTCTTCTTCAGTGTGAACCAGCTTCTCTTAAACATTGTTCAATCATTCTTCTCGATCCCGGATCTCATCGTCCTTCTGTGCCATCAAGGTTTGTTGTTCAACTACTATCTCTTATAATTCCTCGACTGTATCTTGAAGTTCCACATTGCGGTCATGCACCTCATCGTATATACGGTCAGCTATAGAGTTAAGTGGAATCCTTTCCTCCTCGTCCTCTTCATCCGTCTGTGGAAGCTCCAAAGGATCTTCCTCATCCGTCTCTATCTCATCATCCTCATTAGGTACTCTCTCCTGCTCAACTACTGTGACCAATGGAACTGTTTCCCGTGGCAGTAATTGTTCCCAAACTACCTGAATATCTCGAGGTTCCTCCTCCCTAGCTTGACTGGTTCCTCCTATATTAGACATCCTGTCAACCAAAGTTTAAGTCTTAATTACTAATCATTACTACTCGACTCTCACGAGCACATAAGTTATAACACACATAAGCACATAAGTGCTTTATTACTTCTTCTTTAAAACTCGATAAGAGTTTATCATTACTATCTTTTCGAAGGTTACTTCCTAAGGCTTTTCCCCCACCTAAGGTTCATAACCTAGGGCTTTGATACCAACTTGTGACACCCCCAAACCCAAGGTACTTCATTCCCACAGGATTTGGTGTTCACTTAATCAAACATTTATATCTAACTACCCAATCACAATAAAACTGGATAAATAAAATCTTTCCCATTAAAGGATTACATAATAAAATCGCCCAGGTTGTCTAACCTTTAATTACAATCATTCAAATATGGAATTTAAAATAAACTTCATTACAACCATTCATTACAAGTCTTCAAAACTTGCTCATCTTTCCTTTTCCTTTACTGTGCTAGGTACATCAGCCTTTTCGTCTTTAATTGTAAGAGTTATATAAGCAAAAGTGAGCAAACAATGCTCACTTGAAACAATAAGAAATCGACAAGAGTATAATAATAATAATTGCCCATGATAGGCTCATCAAGACTGAATGGTACTCTAACAATGATAATCAGGAACTGAAATCCAAAATATGGAATAAATATAACTGAGGGTCATAAGACCATGAACTATGTCCACAGTTGCGAGTAATCTGAATTCTGATGATGTAAGCGATGATGTCATTAGAACGATGAGGTAAGCAATGATGTCGTCGAAAGGATGATGTAAGCAATGATGTCATTTGATCGATGATGTAAGTTGTGACACCCCCAAACCCAAGGTACGTCATTCCCACAGGATTTGGTATTCACTTAATCAAACATTCATATCTAACTACCCAATCACAATAAAACTGGATAAATAAAATCTTTCCCATTAAAGGATAACATAATAAAATCTCCCGGGTTGTCTAAACTTTAATTACAATCATTCAAATCTGAATTTAAAATAAACTTCATTACAACCATTCAATTAAAAATCTGAAAATCAAATATCAAATTACAAGTCTTCAAAACTTGCTCATCTTTTCTTTTCCCTTCTTGGTGCTAGGTACATCAGCCTTTTCGTCTTTAACTATAAGAGTTATATAAGCAAGAGTGAGCAAACAATGCTCACTTGAAACAATAAGGAATCGATAAGAGTATAATAATAATAGCGCCCATGATAGGCTCATCAAAGGTGAATGGTACTCTAACAATGATAATCGAGGCTGAAATCCAAAATGTGGAATAAATATAAGCGAGGGTCATAAGACCATGAACTATGTCCACGATTTGAGTAATCTTTCAACTCCAACTTTAATGATCATAAGACTATAAGGACTCCTCGTGCTTAGGGGATCGACCCTTCGTACCATGTATTGTGCACAAACATTTAACGCTACTGCGTAAGTTATCCCCTAATAATAATAGGGTTGTTCATCTCGATTATTTGGAGTACAAGTCCGCTTTCAAAGAGAGTTTGGTTTGGATAAGCTTTCAAGGTAATTTGAAGTTCAGCGATCATCAACTAGAGGACTAGTTGAATTAATAACATCATATTACTGAGAATAATCGTAATTGAATCAACATAGTAAACCAAAATCATGCTTTAGGAATAATCTAATAGCATATACTTTGAATAACTATAACATGCCTTGCTTGAACAATATTAAGTCGAGGTTAATTAGAATTGAGTACTAAGCATGCATAACCGTTTGAAGCGATAAAATTGCTCGACATTAGTATAAATAGTTGTGCATGCTAAACAACAAGTTAAATACAAGAATAACTTGTCAACATCAAACCAAAGTTTAGAAAGCTTGCATCATTTATAAGGTAATCGAATTGAAACAATAAATAGTTCAACAAGATAAAGAATTAGAAAACTTGCATTATTATTATATTGGAAACAATAATTGATTCAATCAAGATAATGGATTAGAAAACTTGCCTTGCTTTAATGTAGGCTAAACCGAATCAATACGAATCACAATATCCTATAAACATATATCATCATCATGACATAGTTAGCCATTACCATTTTACAACCATAACTATGTATGTACATCATTTAAAAATTAGATTTTTTAATAACATAATCAAGTTATAACACAAGTTAATCCTTAATAACACAATTATTCATAGTATAGAAATACTAAAATCAACATTTTATATTCCTATTATCATCACATAACTTTTCTTAAAATTTAGTGTATAAAAAGTACATTGTCAGACCATTACTTTAACTTCGTGGCCATGTATTACGCCCACATTTGTGGAGTCGTGGTATAGCGTATGGCGTGGGCATAATATTTGCTGACTTGATGGTAAATAACCTCTGAAAGCCGCTATGACTGCTTGGCGTGGTGATGGTCTTCTGATACTACTAACGTCTTCTTTGGAAGGGCATATGTGCTTGAGAAACTGCGATTTCATTGGCGACCCGACAGCGATGCGAGGAAAAAGCCAATTTTGGCCTACAAGCTCATTTCTAACAGACTAAATAGCATGTAAAGCATACAAAAACTCCATGTAAACAAAATTCAAGAATTCCTAACATGTTTCTATCCATACAACAACATAAGCGATAAGTTTAAAACATCCAATTTCTTTATTTTTGATAAAAAAAAACTCACTTTTTGATATTTCAATGAAAATCAACACTATAAATTTTGTTTTTCAACCAAAACCATTAATTTAAAGCATTTTATCAAAGTATATACATACTCTAACAAATTGAATAGTCAATTTATCAATAAAACAACTAAACAACCCATAATTTCTATTTTAACTAAACAATATATAATCACAAAACTCTCTGTAAAAGGTTTTCTTCACAAATTACATACATATCATCAATTCATTGATTATAATCATATAAAACTTATGAAAATAACTTTACAACACTAGTTAATCATATGAATACCCATAAATTCAACAATTTACCTATCACAAAAATTTTATAGAGAAATAGGAGAAAGAAAACTAAAACTTTTAAAACATAAAAAATAGGATAATACCTTGAAGAAGATGATGATGGCTATTCCTTCTTTGATTCTCAAACTTTTCTTCTCACCGATTCCTAGCCTTTCTTCCTCTCTTCTTTTCTTCTTTTCTTCTTCTTCTTTCCTCTGAGTTTTCTCTTTTCTTCTTAACTCTAACTACGTCTTAACCATCTAGCATTATATAGGATATAATATATATTAATTATATAATATAAATATAGATATAAGCGATATCGGTTATATAAGTTTTGAAAACCAAAAGCCATAAGGCTTGTTTGGCTAGTCACTAAAAAAATAATAACCAATTAATCTTTTAGGCCTTGTTTGGTAAAACACAATTAGAATAAAGACTTAATAAGCAATAGGCCTTGTTTGGCAAAACTGAATTAATACTCCTTTAAGTTATTTTAATAACTACTTTATAAAAGGTTATTTGTCACACTTTAAATTCAATTAATTCTAAAAACAATTTATTACATCACTTTAACACATAACTCAATACCACAAAATTATAATTTTCTATATAATTATAACTTTATTTAATCAACTAACACATCCTTTTTAATTACAAATTCAATAAAAGAATAGTAATTCAATTAATCAAAACTTTCTAACTTAATAATTAAATTAAATTAGCATAAAATAATTAATTTCCTTAATTATTTATTTAACAAATAGCTAACCAAATTGAATCAAATTTGAACAATTATTTATTTAACAATAAACACATCCATTAAATACTTAAATATTTTAATATAACAATAAAAGTTCTGGAATGTTACATCATTCCCTCCTTACAAGGATTCTGTCCCCAGAATCACAATTCAAACAATTCATTCGTCACATTCTCCCCTACTTACAAAGATTCTGTCCCCAGAATCGAAGACATAGATTAAACAAATAACTCAGGGTAATTCTTCATCATTTCAGCTTCGAGTTCCCACGTAGCCTCTTCGACATTGTGGTTCCTCCAAATTACCTTCCACGGAAGGTATCACTTTATTACGAGCACTTGTTCTTTCACATCGACTATACGGATAGGAACCTCTTCATAGGACAAGTCTTTCTCAAAGTGCAATGGTTCGTACTCAATCACGTGCTTGTAATCAGGTTTATATGGTCGTAACACCGAAACGTGAAAAACATTATGAATGTTTTGCAATTCTGGAGGTAGAGCTACCTCGTAAGCAACCTCTCCAACTTTTCGCGAGACTTCAAAGGGTCCAATAAACCTCGGGCTTAGTTTCCCCTTTTTACCAAATCGAATTTTTCCCTTCGAGGTGAAACTTTTAGGAAAATGTAATTTCTACATCGAATGCGATCTTATGCGTGTTGATCGGCATATTTCTTTTGTCTATCTTGAGCAACTATCAATCTTGTTACGATGAGTTTGACAACCTCGGTGATTTGTTGTACCGATTACGGTCCTAACGGTTGGCGTTCATGAACTTCATCCCGGCCGGTGGAGTTCTGCACTTTCTGCCGTATAATGCTTCGTAAGGCGGCATGTCGATGCTAGCGTGATAACTATTATTGTAGGCAAATTCCACCAATGGTAATTTTTCATCCCAACTTCCTTTGAAATCCATGACGCATTCTCTCAACATATCTTCTAATGTCTGAATCGTTCGTTCACTTTGGCCATCTATTTGCGGATGATATGTCGTACTCATTCGCAACTATGTTCCCATACATCCTTGTAGTCTCTTCCAGAAATTTGATGTGAACCCTCGATCTCTGTCAGATACAATTGATACTAGAACTCCATGTCTTGAAACGATCTCCTTAACGTACAGTTTTGCCAGCTGATCAAGATTAAATCTAATCTTTATTGGCAAAAGTGTGTGATTTTGTCAATCATCACTATCACCCAAATTGCATCGAATCCTTTACGAGTCGTTGGGAGACCTACCACAAAATCCATTGTGATATGTTCCCATTTCCATTCACGGTATCTCCAAGCGGTTGAAGTAACCCGCTTGGTCTTTGATGCTCGACCTTGACTCTCGACATGTTAAGCACTTTGCAGCGCGTTCAGCGTCTCTTTTCATGTTTGGCCACCAAAAATGTTGTCTCAAATCTTGATACATTTTCGTACTTCCTGGATGAATCGAATATCTCGAGCTATGAGCTTCTGTCAAAATGTCCTCTTTAATATCTGGTACTGCTGGAACCCAGATTCGTCCCTCGAATCTCAGCATTCCATCAGTATCAACCTTGTATTTCACTTCCTTTCCGTCGACCACACTTTCTCTTATTTTTCTGCATTCCTCATCCTGCAGTTGAGCGTTCTTCACTTTGTCCACCAAAGTTTGACTGGCTTCTATCTGGTACAATTTCTCATCGGATTCTTTTGGAAATTTGATTTCCAACTCTAACCTTGACATTGCTGTAATAAGCTCCTCCTTATCGATTCTTGACATCAACTTTTCTACGCCTTTCTACTCAAGGCATACGCAGACCCACATTTGCTTTTTGCGGATGATAAAAGATCTCACAATCGTAATCCTTTATCAATTCCATCCATCTCCTTTGGCGCATGTTCGGGTCCTTACGGTGAAAATGTACTTGAGACTTTTATAGTGCATGTAGATCTCACATTTTTCTCCATAGAGATAGTGTCTCCATATTTTTAAAGCAAACACAACCGCCGCCAACATCAAATCATGAGTCGGATACCCTTTTTCGTAGTCCTTCAATTGCCTTGATGCATACGTGATAACTTTTCCGTTTTGCATAAGGACACATCCTAATCCCTTGTGTGAAGCATCACTGTACACCACAAAATTTCTTGTATTATCTGGTAATGACAACACAGGTGCCATACATTGAGCTTCTTCTTCAATTCTTGAAAACTCTCCTCACATTTCTCCGTCAAACAAATTTTCTGTTTTTCTCGTCAAATTTGTCAGCGAGTGGCAATCTTGGAGAAGTCTTGGATAAACCTTTTGTAATACCACCTGCTAATCCCAAGAAACTTCTTACTTACTTACGACGGAGTTCTTGGTTGTTCCCAATTTATCACGACTTGACCTTTGATGGATCCTTTGAGATTCCATCCTTGTCAATTACGTGTCAAGAAATTGTACGCGTTCTAACCAAAATTCACATTTAGAGAATTTTGCATACAACTTTTACTTTCTTAGTGTCTCCAACGTTAGGCGTAAGTGTTCCACGTGTTCTTCTTGAGTTCTAGAATACACGAATATCGTCGATAAACACCACCACAAACTTGTCTAAAAATGGTTTAAACACACTCTATTCATCAAATCCATGAGCAGCTGTAGGGCGTTTGTCAAACCAAAAGACATCACCAAAAACTCGTAATGTCCATACCGAGTTGAATGTCGTCTTCGGTACATCCTCCTTCCTTACTTTCAGTTGGTGATACCCACTCCTCAAATCTATTTTTGAGAAATATCTAGCACCCTTCAACTGGTCAAACAAGTCATCTATTCTCGGCAATGGATACTTATTCTTAATAGTGACTTTGTTTAACTCTCTATAATCAATGCAAAGACGCATTGACCCATCCTTCTTCTTTACGAATAACACCGGTGCTCCCCACGGTGACACACTCGGCTGAATGTATTTCTTGTCCAACAGCTCCTGTAGTTGTACCATCAGTTCCTTTCATCTCTAGGAGCCATTTCTTGAATGGGGCTTTCGATATCGGAGCGGTTCCTGGCGCTAAGTCGATCATGAACTCGATTTCTCTGTCAGGCGGAAGTCCTGGCAAATCCTCTGGAAACACGTCCACAAATTCCCTAACCACTGGTATTTCTTCCAGTTTCGCACCCTTCTTCTGAGTATCGACTATGTAAGCTAAATAACCCACACAGCCTTGTCTCAACAACTTCTTGGCCTGCATAATCGTCAGACATCTCATTTGTCTAGGCGATTTGCTACCATTGAAAACTACCTTTGACGGAGTCATAAGGTTTACACATTTCTTTTGGCAGTCAATTATTGCTCCACAATTGAACAACCAGTCCATTCCCAAAATAACATCAAACTCTCCAAGACTAATTGGAATTAAATCTACCATAAAAATATTTCCCTTAATGTTAACCCTACAGTTCTTATATACGAACCTAACAGGAATTACTTCCTTATTCGCGATTTTTATGTTCAGAGGGAAATTCAATTCTTCACTAGGCAATCCTAATCTCATAGCAAATTCATCGAGATATAAATGAGCAAGTAGCACCGAATCAAATAATACATAAGCATCAATATCATTGATGGGATAATACTAACACACCACATCCTTTGATTGCCTGACATCTTGCATAGTCATGTTGAAGGTTCGGTTTGTGGGTTTGGTTGATGTTCGTTGGTCGATTATGGCCCATGTACCTCCATTGCTACCTTCCTTGCTTCTGTTGTTTCTCCGACTTTCTTCTTAGGGCACTCACGAGAGCAAAGTGATCCTTGGACCCGCAAGTGTAGCAAACATTCTTCTTGGGTTGATTGCGATTTGGGGCGATGTGACCCTCCGGCCACCCACGATTAAAGCATACTACGTTTCCCCATTAAGCATACACCCTTGTGAAACTTCCGCATGTAGCACATGCTTGAACTTCTTATTTCTTTGGTTACCTTGTTGATTTCCGGCTCCAACATTTCCATTCCACTTTCTTTTGAGTTATTATTACCATTTCCACTACCACCACCTCCATTCTTCACCTCACTTCATTCTTCTTCTTTTTTTATTCTGATTGAACTTGGTTATCGCCTCGCCTCCACCTTCGGCGAGAATGGCCTTTTCCATTACAGCTGCAAAAGTCTTCAACTGGAACAAGGAAACCCTACTAAACAACGGGGCTTGGTCCCTGTTCAAACCTCTTCGCCTTGCGTTCATACATCTTGACTTGGTATGGCGCAAACCTCGCCAACTCATTTGAATTTTGCGGCATACTCAACACAATCATCATCGTTCCTGCTTGAGTTCTAAAAAGCTGTACTTCTAGCGGGCTTTAGAACTCTCTGGGAAATAGGTCTCGAAGAAAATCTCCTTAAACCTATCCCAAGTCATAATTCTGGTCCTTCCCAAGTTTTGTTGGCTACCACCAATAACTAGCCTAGCCTCTCTTTCAACATGAAATGTTGCAAAAGCAGTCTTACAGTTATCCTCTAACCTAGCAACATCAAAAACCTTCTCAATTTCCATGATCCAGTTTGTGCTTCAAGCTGGATTCATGGATCCCTGAAATACGGTGGTCCAACCGCCTTGAAGTCCTTAAGCGTAGCACCTTGGTTACGAGGTTGATTAAGTGGTTGATTTTGCGATTGCACTTGTCGATAACGTCACCCATTTCTTTGAGCGGGGTTAGCTTTGACATTATCGTTGTTGGTTCCTTGACGGTTCTCGGCAGGGGTGGTTGGCGTCTTGGAGGCATTTTACATTAAAAATACACTCATTAGATTATTACTCAACTCTTTCAAGTAATTTCTAATTAACTTGCCCCCATAAAAGTAATCACCACATAACACATAACACTTTGGATAAAAGAAGATAATAACTTTTATTCATACTTAATTCTTTGAAAACATCATATTCATAGCATCACTGCTATTTACATTATTTTCCTGAACTACTAAAGTTTCAGGACATCATCATCATATCCCATAAGTTGCATAACACTTGGGATTTACATAATACTTATCATAACATAAATCATAAATCAAGTTCACTTCCTAAGTTGTCCTATTAAGATACTGCAAAGCCTTACGACGCTCTTCTTCCATAATTCGGAACATGGTTCGACGATCTAGTATGTACGAGGGTAGCGTCTCGAACTGAATTGGGTAACCCATGACCCGATCCTGAGCTTGATTGACTGCGATGTTGAATACGTTATCCATTTCCTGCATCTTCATTCTCTTTGCTTGTGCGTCTCCCTCTGCTATTTCGGCCCGTTGATCAGCTTCCTCGTACGCGTCTTCGGCTCTTGCCCTTTTTGCAGACTCTTCTCTCAACTTGCTCTTCAACTCTGAAATCTCAGCTCTCATTTGGTCGTTCTCTTCTTTAGTGTGAACCAGCTTCTCTTCAACATTGTTCAATCATTCTTCTCGATCCTGGATCTCATCGTCCTTCTGTGCCATCAAGGTTTGTTGTTCAACTACTATTTCTTAGAATTCCTCGACTGTATCTTGAAGTTCCACATTGCGGTCATGCACCTCATCATATATACGGTCAGCTATCGAGTTAAGTGGAATCCTTTCCTCCTCGTCCTCTTCATCCGTCTTTGGCAGCTCCAAAGGATCTTCCTCATCCGTCTCTATCTCATCATCCTCATCAGGTACTCTCTCCTGCTCAACTACTGTGACCAATGGAACTGTTTCCCGTGGCAGTAATTCTTCCCAAACTACTTGAATATCTCGAGGTTCCTCCTCCCTAGCTTGACTGGTTCCTCCTATATTAGACATCCTGTCAACCAAAGTTTAAGTCTTAATTACTAATCATTACTACTTAACTCTCACGAGCACATAAGTTATAACACACATAAGCACATAAGTGTTTTATTACTTCTTCCTTAAAACTCGATAAGAGTTTATCATTACTATCTTTTCGAAGGTTACTTCCTAAGGCTTTTCCCCCACCTAAGGTTCATAACCTAGGGCTTTGATACCAACTTGTGACACCCCCAAACCCAAGGTACTTCATTCCCACAGGATTTGGTGTTCACTTAATCAAACATTTATATCTAACTACCCAATCACAATAAAACTGGATAAATAAAATCTTTCCCATTAAAGGATTACATAATAAAATCTCCAAGGTTGTCTAACCTTTAATTACAATCATTCAAATATGGAATTTAAAATAAACTTCATTACAACCATTCAATTAAAATCTAAAAATCAAATATCAAATTACAAGTCTTCAAAACTTGCTCATCTTTCCTTTTCCTTTACTCGTGCTAGGTACATCAGCCTTTTCGTCTTTAACTGTAAGAGTTATATAAGCAAGAGTGAGCAAACAATGCTTACTTGAAACAATAAGAAATCGACAAGAGTATAATAATAATAAGCGCCCATGATAGGCTCATCAAGAATGAATGGTACTCTATGATAATAATCGAGGCTGAAATCCAAAATATGGAATAAATATAATTGAGGGTCATAAGACCATGAACTATGTCCACGATTTAGAGTAATCTTTCAACTCCAACTTTAATGATCATAAGACTATAAGGACTCCTCGTACTTAGGGGATCGACCCTTACGTACCATGTATTGTGCACAAACATTTAACTTTTACGCGTAAGTTATCCCCCCTAATAATAATAGGGTTGTTCATCTCGATTATTTGGAGTACAAGTCGCACCAAAGAGAGTTTGGTTTGGATAAGCTTTCAAGGTAATTTGAAGTTCAGCGATCATCGACTAGAGGACTAGTTGAATTAATAACATCATATTATCTGCCTGAGAATAATCATAATTGAATCAACATGGTAAATCAAAATCATGCTTTAGGAATAATCTAATAGCATATACTTTGAATAACTATAACATGCCTTGCTTGAACAATATTAAGTCAAGGTTAATTAGAATTGAGTACTAAGCATGCATAACAGTTTGAGCGATAAAATTGCTCGACATTAGTATAAATAGTTGTGCATGCTAAACAACAAGTTAAATACAAGAATAACTTGTCAACATCAAACCAAAGTTTAGAAAGCTTGCATCATTTATAAGGTAATAGAAAATTGAAACAATAAATAGTTCAACAAGATAAAGAATTAGAAAACTTGCATTATTATATTGGAAACAATAATTGATTCAATCAAGATAATGGATTAGAAAACTTGCCTTGTTAAGTAGAGGCTAAATAGAATCAATCTGAAATCACAATATCCTATAAACATATATCATCATGACATAGTTAGCCATTACCATTTTACAACCATAACTATGTATGTACATCATTTAAAAATTGGATTTTTTTAATCACATAATCAAGTTATAACACAAGTTAATCCTTAATAACACAATTATTCATAGTATAGAAATACTAAAATCAACATTTCTGATCCTATTATCATCACATAACTTTTCTTAAAATTTAGTGTATACAAAAGTACACTTTGTCGAGACCATTACGTTAACTTTTCGCGTCATGTGGCGCCTCTGTTTTACATTGTGGGTCGCGTTCTTGGCGTGGGCATGGCGCTATGACGCGGTAAATAACCTCTGAAACCTTATTTGCGGTAGTGGTGGATGGTGCTTACTGGCGCCACTAACGTCTTCTTTGGTGTACACTTGCATGCGTAAAAGCTGCGATTTCATTATGACAAATGATGATCTGAGGAAAAAGCCAATTTTGGCCTACAAGCTCGTTTCTAACAGACTAAATAGCATGTAAATCATACAAAAACTCCATGTAAACAAAATTCAAGAATTCCTAACATGTTTCTATCCATACAACAACATAAACGACAAGTTTAAAACATCCAATTTCACTATTTTTGATAAAAAAAACTCACTTTTTGATATTTCAATGAAAATCAACACTATAAATTTTGTTTTTCAACCAAAACCATTAATTTAAAGCATTTTATCAAAGTATATATATACTCTAACAAATTGAATAGTCAATTTATCAATAAAACAACTAAACAACCCATAATTTCTATTTTAACTAAACAATATATAATCACAAAAAAACTCTCTTTGAAAAGGTTTTTCTTCACAAATTACATACATATCATCAATTCATTGATTACAATCATATAAAACTTATGAAAATAACTTTACAACACTAGTTAATCATATGAATACCCATAAAGTCAACAATTTACCCTATCACAAGAATTTTCTGAGAGAAATAGGAGAAGAAAACTAAAACTTTTAAAACTTAAAAAGAATAGGATAATACCTTGAAGAAGATGATGATGGCTATTTCCTTCTTTGATTCTCAAACTTTTCTTCTCACCAATTCCCTAGCCTTTCTTCCTCTCTTCTTTTCTTCTTTTCTTCTTCTTCTTCCTATGAGTTTTTCTCTTTTCTTCTTAACTCTAATTACGTACTAACCATCTAACGTATATAGGATATAATATATATTAATTATATAATATAAATATAGATATAACTGATATCAGTTATATAAGTTTTGAAAACCAAAAGCCATAAGGCTTGTTTGGCTAGTCACTAAAAAAATAACCAATTAATCTTTAGGCCTTGTTTGGTAAAACACAATTAGAATAAAGACTTAATAAGCAATAGGCCTTGTTTGGCAAAACTGAATTAAAACTCCTTTAAGTTATTTTAATAACTACTTTATAAAAGTTTATTTGTCACACTTTAAATTCAATTAATTCTTAAAAAATTTATTACATTACTTTAACACATAACTCAATACCACAAAATTATAATTTTCTATATAATTATAACTTTATTTAATCAACTAACACATCCTTTTAATTACAAATTCAATAAAAAGAATAGTAATTCAATTAATCAAAACTTTCTAACTTAATAATTAAATTAAATTAGCATAAAATAATTAATTTCCTTAATTATTTATTTAACAAATAATTAACCAAATTGAATCAAATTTGAATAATTATTTATTTAACAATAAACACATCCATTAAATACTTAAATATTTTAATATAACAATAAAAGTTCGGAATGTTACATTTTGTTGGAATAACTTTGTATACATGATTCTACCCTATACTTGGTGAAATTCTTCTATTATTCCATTCTTTATCATTATATTGAATAACTTCGAATATCGCAAGTACCGCATACATGGTGAAATTCTTCCGTTATTCCATTCTTTATTATTACGTTGGAACATCTTGTGCATGCGTTTACGCATGACCGTTCCGTTATTTATTATTCCTGTTGGAACATGCCGCTTCATCCAAGTTCTTTGACTGGTTCCATTATTTATTATTCTGTTGAATATCTGCATACATGCGTTTACGCGTGACCGATTCAATTATTTATTATTCGTTGGAATAACTTTCTCCGTCTGCAAGGTCTATCACATGCCCCGGTGATTTCTTTTGTTATTCCATTCTTTATTATACTCGGTTGGTTAAAGTTTTGACTTTTATACTCCATGAAATTAGTGGAATATCCTTAATATTTGCGCTTCATCCAAAGATCTTTTCATGGAAATATTCTTACGAGCATTCTTGAATTTTACTCTACAAAGAAGTATCATGTTGACAATTTGGACGTTATTAGTTCTGGATAAATTAATTCTTGAACTTGTTTTATTGAAATCTTATATCATTGTCATCATCCTCATGTTTATATTATGTTGAAAGTCATTTGTGGTTCTGTAGTACATAGATGGACTTGGTATGATTATGACTGAGGATTATTCGGTATAATCATGACCGTAATGTTACAAATGATGTGGTAAAAGTCCTCATTGGCCCATAGTGCATTGATGGACAGTTGTTGGCATGATCATGACCATTGATGAATATACGAGTATCCTTGGTCGTAGTGCATGGATAATTTGTGGTTATGATACTAATGAATATCCTCGTAGTGAGTGCGGGGATGATGTGGATTATTTATTGTTGAGTCTCAAATGATAAAAGTGATGAAAATCTTTTAAATCATAAAAGATAGTAGATTTTATTCTCTACTTGACTCTTTTAATGAATTGCTTGTTCCGCTGCAGTTAAACTTGATGTTTGTTATATTTTATCAGTTTAACATTGTTGAAGGCTAATGATAATTTATTCTGCATTATCTTAGTCATAATATTTCTTACTGGGCTAGTTGAGCTCACCCTTTTTTTCACTGTTCTCTTCAAGAAATGAGAACGTAGCCGGGACTAGTCGAGGAATTGAGTGACGGTCCAGATGATAGTATTAGTAGTCCTCACTATTCTATTAAATAGTATGAAAATAAATGTAATGAGGACTCTTTTGAGTGTGGATATTGTCTAGATGACAATATTCTTATTAAAACTCTCAGTTTACATTTTGTCGTATTTTACACGACAGTTGTATTATTAAGTTGTATTTGAATTTTGTACCATGTTTTTGGCGACTCAAGATGGGTGATGTATACCTATTTTGGGGGCGTCATAGTTGGTATCAAAGCTTAGGGATATGATCCCTGGCTAAGATGTGAGACAAGAACTAGGAGGGGAGAGACGGGGAATTCCTTTGCTAGTATGACCTACCTAAGTTTATTTGGTATTTAATTGGTCAGTCGGAGTATAGGGATAATATCTGATATGTTAAGTAACCCTTGTTTTGTGCCAGTATTTGAAAATGACATCCGAGAATGTTGAGAACATCAATGGAGCACAGGAGACCGTTGAGTCTCCACGGATCAATAATTAGGATAATGTTCATCAGGAAGGCGACAATCCTCAGGCAAACAATAACGCGGACCAGATGATGAACGATGGAATGTTCATAGGCTTTATACAATTCATGCAACATCAAGCAAGAGCGGCTCCTGTCCAAAATGCAGGTGGAAACACTAGAAACTCTCCGAGCGGTCACTTAAGCGATTCAAGGAACCGGGACCACGACGAGTTTTTTAGAGAGCCAAAACCACTTAAGGCGGAGACGTGGATAAAGCAGATCAACAAGATATTTGATGTCTTGGGATGCTCGAGGAGCAAAAGGTTCCTTAGACACCTTCATGTTATGCGGCGGTGATTCTCGGTGGGAATCAGAAAGCGTACTCAACTCTTTGACTTTGAAGATGTCTTGGGAGAAGTTCTAAGAACTGTTCAACGACAAGTACTTTCTCGAAAGTATTCGTCACATGAAAGAGGTAGAGTTCATCAAGCTGGAGAAAAACAACATGACCGTGTCGCAGTACGAAGCCAAGTTTACCGAGTTGTCCTGGTTTGCGTCTCATTTGGTTGATAATGAGGAGAGAATGACGTGAATGTTTCTAAGAGGTTTAAAACCCGAGATACGTCAATATCTTATCTCTCATAAACTATGTTTGTATTCAGATGTTGTTAATAGGGCTCAGTTATTGGAGCACAATAATGAGTTAACCCAACCAAAAGAGAGCAGCTGGTAAAATGATAATACTAGTGATAACAGTCATCAAAGCGGTGACAATATGCATGGAGGGAATCAACATGCCAGAAATGGTAACCACTTCCGTGGTAATCATGGCCAAAACAATAAGAATGGACATTTCAAGAAGAGGAGATTCAACAATGATGGAAAGACGTTAACATCAGCACCTGTCGTTAAGGAAGGAGAACGATCACCTATCATATGCTTCAAATATGGAGGAGAGGGACACATCAGTCCAAACTACGCGATGCCATCCAAAGCATGGTACCATTGTGGAAGAGAAGGTCACCTAGCCCGATTTTGTCGTTCACCGAAGACAAGTCCAGCTGGGATGGAGGCATCAAAGGCCGTCCCAAACAAGACAAAACTTGTGGTTCAAGGGAGAGCATTTGTCGTGACCTCCCAGAAAGCAAGGAACCCGAACGAGGTCATCACGGGTAAGCTTATCATAAACTCTAGCGAAGTATATACCTTATTTGATACTGGTTCTACCCATTCTTTTATTTCTCCTACATGCGCTCAACGTTTAAATTTGACTCCGACGAAATTGGACCTTGACTTATCTGTTGAAACTCCATTGGGAGAAACCTTCATTACATCCACTATTAATAAGTCTTGTTTGGTTCAAATCGGTACCCACACATTACCTATCGATCTTATTTCATTGAAAATACTTGCATTTGATGTGATTCTGGGATTGATTGGTTAACTACTCATCATGTAAAAATTGATTGTTTTCGTAAGGTTGTTAGCTTTCATATTCCTAACCAACCTATTATGCGTATTCAAGCAACCAAACCATTAAAATCAATCATTGTCATCTCAAGCCATAAAGCTATTCGTTTATTGAAAAAAGGATGTCAAACTTTCTTAGCTCATGTCACGGATCTAAACAAAAATACGTCAGTTTTGAATGATATTTCTATTGTTAATAAATTACTTAACTTATTCCTTGAAGAACTTCCTGGCCTACCCCAGAGCGTGAAATTAAATTTTTTATCGACCTTGAACCCAGTATAAAACCCATTTCTAAAGCCCCATATCGAATGGCTCCTATTGAACTTCAGGAGTTAATGACCCAACTGCAGGAATTGTTAGACATTGGCTTTATTCATCCTAGTACTTCTCCTTGGGGTGCTCCTGTTCTATTCGTGAAAAAGAAAGACGGGAATATGCGACTTTGTATTGATTATCGGGAGTTGAATCATGTCACCATCAAAAATAGGTACCCATTGCCACGTATTGATGACCTGTTTGACCAGTTACAAGGAGCTAAATTCTTTTCAAAGATTGATCTTCGTTCTGGATATCACCAATTGAAGATTAGAACCGATGACATTCCAAAGAAAGCTTTCAGAACTCGATACGGGCATTATGAATTCCTAGTCATGTCTTTTGGATTGACTAATGCTTCTGCTACTTTCATGGATATGATGAACCGAGTATTGAAGGAATATTTGGATCACTTTGTGGTCGTCTTTATTGATGACATCCTTATTTATTCCAAAAGCCGTGAAGATCATGAGCAACACTTGAGGTTGATACTCCAAAGCTTCGTGAATATAAGCTTCATGCCAAGTTGAAGAAATGCGAGTTCTGGCTTGAGGAAGTAGCATTCCTTGGGCACATAGTATCAAGCCATGCAATATCTGTTGACCCATCAAAGATTGAAGCTATTCAAAGCTGGGAGCAACCTAAATCGATGGGATCGAAGTCACGTAGCTTTCTCGCTTAGTTGGTTATTATCGGAGATTCGTAGAAGGGTTTTCTCGAATCGCTACTCCATTAACTCAGCTGACTCAGAAAGATACAAAATTCAGTTGGAACGAGGAATGTGAGAAGAGTTTTAAAGAACTCAAGAGGAGACTCATTTCAGCACCTGTTCTGACAATACCATCTGGCTCGGAGGGATTTGTCATCTATAGTGATGCTTCAGGCAAAGGGTTAGGATGTGTTCTCATGCAACATGGGAAAGTCATATCATATGCCTCTCGACAACTCAAAGAATATGAGAGGAATTATCCTACTCATGATCTAGAGTTGGCAGCTGTTGTTTTCACACTTAAAATTTGGAGGCATTACTTGTATGGGGAGAAAGTGGAGATCTTTACGGATCATAAAAGCCTCAAATATTTCTTCACTCAAAAGGAACTTAACATGCGACAACGACATTGGCTTAAACTGTTGAAAGATTATGAAAATACCATCCAATACCATCCTGGAAAAGCGAACGTGGTAGCTGACGCATTGAGTAGAAGATCATATGCGAGTACGAGTGCGATATTGACAACGCAAAGGCCCATTTTGTGTGACTTGCAAAGGATGGAGATAGAGTTAAAAACTCCAGGGATCCATGTGATGATGGTGAATATACGAGTAGAACCGACTTTAATTAATAAAGTTAAAGCTGCTCAAGATACAGATCTGGAGCTGATGCGTATGAGAAAGAAAGTTCAAGAAGGTGCTATGCCAGAAGAAAGAATCGATGAAGAAGGAATACTTCGAGTCAACTCAAGACTTTGTGTTCCTAACGACCCTGATTTAAATTATAAAATCACGATAGAGGCACACAACACACCGTTTGCAATCCATCTTGGGAGTACCAAAATGTATCGTGATCTTCGTCATATATTTTAGTGGAGCAATATAAAGAGAGAGATAGCGTTGTTTATCTCAAGGTGTCTAACTTGTCAACGAGTCAAGGCGGAGCATCAAGTACCAAAAGGTCCATTACAACCACTTGAAATTCCAGAATGGAAGTGGGAGCACATTACCATGGATTTCGTTACTGGTCTTCCCAAGGTTTCTCAAGGCATAGATGCAATTTGGGTCATTGTTGATAGGTTGACCAAGTCTGCTCATTTCTTACCAATACGAGAAACTTATACACTTGAATGTCTTGCTCGTATGTACATAAACGAGATTGTAAGACTGCATGGTATACCAGTATCCATAGTTTCTGATTGAGACCCAAGATTCACTTCACGATTTTGGGTTAGTTTGCAAAAAGCTATGGGCACGAACTTACAATTTAGTTCGGCATATCATCCTCTGACGGACGGACAATCAGAGAGGACTATTCAAACTTTTAAAGATTTATTAAGACTCTGTGTCCTTGACTTTAAGGGAAGTTGGGACAAGTTCTTATCGTTGGTGGAGTTTTCATACAACAAAAGTTATCAAACAAGTATTGGCATGGCTCCATTCGAAGCGTTGTATGGAAGAAAGTGTCGTTCTCCAGTATGCTGGGATGAGGTGGGTGAAGCAACATTGTTGGGACCAGAGTTGGTATGTATGACTAAAAAAAAGATTCAAATGATCCGGCAACATATAAAAACCTCACAAGATCGACAAAAGAGTTATGCTGATCTTCATCGAAAGGACGTGGAATTTGATGAGATCATGTGTTGTTACGTGTTACTCCATGAAAAGGAGTTACGAGATTTAGAAAGAGAGGAAAACCCAATCCTCGATTCATTGGCCCATTTTTAATCCTCGATCGAGTAGGAACTGTGGCGTATAGACTCGCTTTATAGCTAAGTATGTCTCGTGTTCATAACGTTTTTCACATATCCATGTTACGTAAATATGTGGAAGACCCGAACCACATTATTGAGTTAGAACCGGACGAAATAGCGGAAGTTTTGACGTATGAAGAGGTTCTTGTTCAAGTTTTGGATAAGAAGGAACATATTCTACGCTCCAAGGTTATACCTCAAGTCAAAGTTTTGTGGAGAAATCACGATGTTGAGGAAATGACCTGGGAGTTAGAATCTGAAATGAAATCAAGATATCCTTACCTTTTCGACATACCAGTTACGTACCCAAATTTCGAGGGAGAAATTTCATAAGAAGGGGAGGTTGTAAGACCCCAACTTTTTTAATAAAGATGATTTTTCTATTAATATTATTTTTAAATATTATGGAATGAATTTGATATAATGTTATAGTTGTGGGTAATATTTATAAATTTTGCAAATTACGCAAGTTGTTATAAAATTTTCTTTTTATCGGGGAATATTCGTACGACGACACAATTATTGGTGGACCCCACAACGGAATTATTGTCGGAGTTAGAAAATGACAAAAATATTTTTATGAAAATAACGGCGGAAGAGTTAGCATTAACACTGTTGGAATACCTGGTGGTTAAAATACAGTAACACGCGTTGTTACACAGTAGCAGACGGTATTGCACAATATTTATTGAATTATTGATTCTTACGTAAGAAGGCACTACTCAATAATTGTTACAGTAATTACTGTTTAATATTTTATTGATTCAATAATTGCTATGTTGATATTTTTGACTCAATAATTGTCATTACACAGTATTTCAAATTATCAAATCAATAATTCATTTAAATATATTATAGTAGTATGATGTGATTATATGATAGTATGATTTTTTTATATAATTTGAATGGTAACATTATTATAGTAAATTCATGGTATAAAAGTAAAATGACGTGGAAGAGAACAATTTGAATTTGAATTCTGATGATGTAAGCGATGATGTCATCGGAACGATGAGGTAAGCAATGATGTCATCGAAAGAATGATGTAAGTAATGATGTCATTTGATTGATGATGTAAGCAATGATGTCATATGATCGATGATGTAAGGGATGATGTCATAAATTATGGCAAAAAGACTATTTTACCCTTACTCTACCAAGCTTATAAATAGAAACTCATTCCTTCATTATTTTTCACTAATTCACTAAAGCTTTAGAGCGAGAAAGAATAGAGAGAATAAGAGAGAAAGAAGAAGAATCTTCTATTACTACAATATTGCGGTATCCAATTTCCTACTAAGGTAAGGGGTATTATTTCTTTCGTATTCGTGAAGAGAACTTATGTTATTCCATTTTTTTTATTCTGTTAGAATAACCTGTATACGCGGTCTACCCTATACTTGGTGAAATTCTTCTATTATTCTATTCTTTATCATTATATTGGAATAACCTGTGTATGTGAAGTACCGCATACATGGTGAAATTCTTATGTTATTCCATTCTTTATTATTCTCATTGGAACATCCATGCATGCGTTTACGCATGACTCGGGTTCCGAATTATTTATTATTTTGTTGGAACATCACGGGCTTGCGGTTGTAAGTTCACGACACGGTTTCGTTATTCATTATTTTGTTGGAATATCCTATCCAATGCGTTCTGCATGACTGAATTCCGTTATTTATTATTCATTGGAATAACTTTGTTTGTGCGGTCTATCGCATGCACGGTGATTTCTTTTGTTATTCCATTCTTTATTATACTCAGTTGGTTAAAGTTTTGACTTTTATACTCCATGAAATTAGTGGAATATCCTTAATATTTGCGCTTCATCCAGTATCTTTTCATGGAAATATTCTTCTGAGCATTCTTGAATTTTACTCTACAAAGAAGTATCATGTTGACAATTTGGACGTTATTAGTTCCTGGATAAATTAATTCTTGAACTTGTTTTATTGAAATCTTATATCATTGTCATCATCCTCATGTTTATATTATGTTGAAAGTCATTTGTGGCCTGTAGTACATAGATGGACTTGGTATGATTATGACCAGGGATTATTCGGTATAATCATGACCGTAATGTTACAAATGATGTGGTAAAAGTCCTCATTGGCCCATAGTGCATTGATGGACAGTTGTTGGCATGATCATGACCATTGATGAATATACGAGTATCCTTGGTCGTAGTGCATGGATAATTTGTGGTTATGATACTAATGAATATCCTTGGCCGTAGTGCAGGGATGATGTGGATTATTTATTAAGCTGAGTCTCAGCGATAAAAGTGATGAAAAATCTTTTAAATCATAAAAGATAGTAGATTTTATTCTCTACTTGACTCTTTTAATGAATTGCTTGTTCCGCTGCAGTTAAACTTGATGTTTGTTATATTTTATCAGTTTAACATTGTTGAAGGCTAATGATAATTTATTCTAAATTATCTTAGTCATAATATTTCTTATTGGGCTAGTTGAGCTCACCCTTTCTTTCACCGTTCTCTTCAGGAAATGAGAACGTAGCCGGGACTAGTCGGGGAATGGAGTGACGGTCCAGATGATAGTATTAGTAGTCCTCACTATTCTGTTAAATAGTGTGAAAATAAATGTAATGAGGACTCTTTTGAGTGTGGATATTGTCTAGATGACAATATTCTTATTAAAACTCTCGGCCACGTTTTGTCGTATTTTACGACAATTTGTATTATTAAGTTATATTTGAATTTTGTACCATGTTTTTGGCGACTCAAGATGGGTGATGTATACCTATTTTGGGGGCGTCACACTCTCTCATAGAAACTGTAGGAATTTCTCCTTCTTCAAGAATAGAGGAAGAACCTTTTTCCATAAAAGTAGGGGTAGACTTGACAGGAAGAGAGAAACTAGGCTCGTTATCACCAATCGCCAGCCCAGAGGATTCCCCAGCACATGTGACCGGAATAAGAGTGCCTTCCAAAATATTAGCCGGAGGAGATGTCTTACTTTGTCTAATAGGACTATTAACAATCATCTCAGGTGCTTTACCAAATTTAATGGTTTTCCCCTCCGAGAGAAAAGCTTGCACATCATTTGATGAAATGCCATGAGCAGAGAGAAAGGACATTTGATGGATATTCTTTTTCCTTTCAAAAAGAGCTTCTTCACGATCTTTCTGAGAAAAGTGATGGGCAACAGTGAAAATTTTCCTTGCATTATTGCCCAAGGGATGTTCCAAATCAATTACCGTAATAAGAACCGGTGAAGAGGAATAGTCATAGCTGACCTGAGTACCAAGAGCATTTGATTCACCCATCTCCTCAACCTCAAGGAGAGGAAGGCCAGGTGAGTTTGGGTTAAAAACACCATAGTCAGCAAAAAGGTCCAGTGAAGTACTACTAACTGAGTTGCCGTCTGACAAATGGTTATGACTGACCATAATGAAGATGCAAGAGCAGAAATAGAAAACCAAGGTTTAAGAAAGTAAAAGAAAGTCGAAATGGAAAAAGCTGGTGGATGCCAAAATAGTTAGGTGGGGTGGAAAGGCAGTAGGATTTGAAAAAATAGGAGAGAGGGCAGAGAGAAAATAACTAGAGAGAGAAACATCTCTCCTCGTTGTTAAGGCCGTAACTATTTTTTTCATATGTATAGAACTATTGATTCACATGACTGAACTATTGATTCACATGATGTACTATTAGGGGAGGTGGTGCAAGTTTGATAAAACTTGTAGGACTAAATTAAAAATGGATGAAAAGATGAAGGTATTATACTGTAATATTTTGAGCCCCAAAATGTGCAATTATCGAAACTATATTTTCTTATAAATAGAAGCTCATTCTTCTTTCATTCTCACCAATTCACTAAGACTCGTAAAAGCAATTATAGAGAGAAAAGCTATAGAGAGAAAGAAGAAGAGAAGTCTGCTACTTCACTATTCGATTATCCGATCTTCTTACGAGGAGTGAGGGTATTATTTCTTCAGTATTCGTAAGGGATATTATTTTTCTTGATAATCATAAGGAATAATATTTTTCCATACTCTGAAAGCATATGAGTAATATTATTTCGCGTCTCATATTTTCGATTATACCCTCATTCTCTGTTAAGTTTTTGTACATACTCCGTGAAATTAGTAGAATATCCTTGATATTTACGCTTCATCCAGTATCTTTTTATGGAAATGTTATTCTGAGCTTTCTTGATAATTATTGATCTTTTCAATGCAAGGAATACTATTCATGAGTTACTATTTACGGGTTACTATTCACCCGATTACTATTCACTTAAATATTATTCACTCGGGTATTCGGGGTACTTTTCATGCTAGAGTACTATTCACGAGTTACTATTCAATCGGGTATTTGGCATACTTTTCATGTCGGGGTACTGTCTCATGGTTCATCCATTGCTCATTTCCTGTATTTTAGATATCATTCTAGAATACAGCTTCAAAACAAAGGTTAACTGACATATCATAATTTGTCAACTAATTAACTAAGAAATTTCAGCTTAGGTAGGACACACTAGCGAGGATTTACTCGTCTCTCCCCTCCTAGTTCTATTCCCCAATCTCTGCCAGAGATCATATCCCTAAGCTCTGATACCAACTGTGACGCCCCCAAAATAGGTATATGCCACCCATCTTGGGTCACGAAATACACTCTTTGACAACTTCATTTATACGGTTATGCAGTGTAATATCTGACAATACATATGCTTTGAGTTTCAATACAAATATTGTTATGTATATAATACGACAATATTCATACTCATTATTACAATGCCATCTAAAGTACAGCAATAAATATTTTAAGTCCCCAAAGGGACACGAGAAGATTTATGTCCTCCTCATTCTAATGGACTGCATTTTTGACGCTTCCAAATTCAAGATCGCCTCACCCTATTATTGTTCACCAAAATTAAATATTAAATGATGTATAAAATAAGTCACACACATTTTAAGTTCTCAGTACAATTATTATGTCACATCGTTTCATAATTTGATTAGGATTGTGACTAATTTGTAACACCACTTTATACACACGTTCTCTCTGCTAGTCCCATCTACACTTTTATTATCTGAAAGGGGTGGTGAAGTAAAAGGGTGAGCACCAATATCCCAGTAAAGAATATCATGACTTAAGATAATTACATTATAAATAGCCTTCATCAATAATAAATCAGAGATTTAGAACATATGGTAGATAATATAACTTTTCAACCATAATTGCAGCGGAATTAACAATCCATTAGAAGAGTCAAGTAGAACATAATGTCTACTATCCTCTCCAATTAAAAGTCCATCATAAATACTTCATTACTGTGATACCCATCAATAGTTCTTTGTTATACCCAAGACAAAGAGAACTTTCATCACCTGTCTTCACCTGAACCACTAAAGATTATAGTTAAGTTCATAATTCATATTTATAATCATGTAAATTAACAGTTTCTCCTTGCCACAAAGGCTTAATAGAACGTTTACTCAATATCCTTAACCCAAAGGCTAAAGATATTCAAATGTAATAACAATGATCATACCAATCAGTTGTCTATCTTTGAACTATGGGCCAAAGATATTCAACTATAAAACTAATGGTCATGATCATACCAATCAATTGTCTGTCAGTGCATGACGGCCAAAGACATTCAACTGTTAACTAATGGTCATGATCCAGCCAATCACATCATTGAATTATCCATGCACTACGGGCCAAGGACATTCATTAGTATCATTAGTGGTCACGATCATGTCATACACATGTCCATCTTTACACTACGAGCCAAAGCTATCAATCAACAGTTCATCTTTGCACGTAAGATAAAGATATACAACTGTAAAACCAATAATCAACAGTCCAACTTTGCACGTAAGCCAAAGATATACAACTATAAAACCAATAATCAACAGTCCATTTCTGCACTACAGGCCAAAGATGACTTTCAACACAATATAAGCATGAGACTGATGACAATGATATATATAATGAATGAACATAAATAATCAGAGTCCAAATTGCCAACATGATATTAGATGAAACACAAACTATTAAGGATATTCTAATCATTTCAAGACTTTTCACCATTTAATGAATGATGAAGAAACGAATAATAACATCTTACCATAATATGGAGTATGAAAGAAAATGATATCACTTTACCATTAAAATGATACCCTTTACCACAATAATGATATCCCTTACCTTAACATGTGTTTTGATTTGGCTTTCTATGAAATTGATCAACTTAAACAATGCTCGCATTACTTGGAGTAACCTTACACTCAACAGAAATACTCACAATATTGTAGTAAAAGAATTTTATATTTTTAGTGTAGTGATAGTGTGTGTTTAGTTGCTCAACCGGGCAACCTATTTATACTGAAAATTGAGGAAACAATTAGCACACACACGCTTTGACAAAATAACCAAATGAGGAATATAATAATGGTAGTGGAATTTATGGTCCCACGGAGAAAATTAAACAAACATGTACACATTTTTTAAAATAATTGAGTTATGGGTCCAGACTACTTTAGAAAAAGTAGAGTGTCGGCAAGTCCTGCCAAACTTACTTTTGTAAAAGAAAATAATTGAACAAACATATGTATATCATACTTATCTAATTAATCGTTGATTAATGTTAAATATCATTATATTTAATAATGTTCATGTTTTACAACTTAGAACAACATCCTTTATCGTCGAAAACATTACACGTTGCATACGTGCATGCCTGACATCCTCTGATTGCCTCTGAATGCACAACAATCCCTAAAATAGCCATTTTAGGCCTTGATAACGACCTCAAATCTCAAAACATAAAGAATAAAAATTTTTAGGTCTACTCGTTATCTTTCCGAATTATCCTGAATCACCTCCATCGGAGTTCATATGAAAACGTTATGCCCAATTTTCTAAAGGACGTCCGGACAGATTTTGGCTTAACACTTGACCAGCGCCTAGGCGCCTAACTTTGGCCTTGGGCAAGTGCCTAGGCACCCAAGAACAGAGTTTAAGCATCAAGCCCAGTGCCTAGGTGCTCGACCCTTGGCACTTAACTTTGATTTCCAGATTTTTACAACTTTTGACGCACATACTTCAAATCTTAATAACTTCTTCATCCGTTATCTGAATTAGTCCGTTTTTGAGGCTATGGAAAGCTTGTAACATGCTACACAAAACCCCCATGATTTCATAATTTTTAGATTCATTAATTATTACTAAATTTGTCTCAAAAGTTCCCCAAGACTAAGTTTTTCATCGTTTAACATGTTTTACGAAAACTTTCACCACTACTTCGATTTAAATCATTTTTCGTCCGCTGAAATTGGAATATTTCCATAACTTCTTAATCTATTTATCCTCCTCCTCAGATTTTACACATAAATCAACTATCAATACTTTTACAAGTTTGATTTAAGTCCTCAACATAACTTTTGTTCATCCTCAAACATATGCCCAACTTTTTGATCTTAAATTCTATTATGACATGGATTAAACATAAAATCATCATATACTTCATTATTACTTTGGATCCATCATGATCCCCTATAACCCAACCTTCAACAAATCAAACTCTTAGGAAAATTAAAGAGATGAAAATTTTTGGTTTTACCTTTTGACTTGTTATTCTTCCTTCATGCTTCCATGGTTTCATCTTCTTCTTTCTTCCTTTCTTCCTTTCTTTCTCTCTCCTTTCTCTCTTCTCTTCTTCTGAACATGGCTACGGGAAGGAGCATGACAGAATGAGAAAGTGTGCTGAAAATAAAAATGATGGTGTTTTCCCTTTCTTTTCCTTTTCTCTCCCCCTATTTTCTTTTTTTTTTTCTCTCTCTCTCTCTATTCTTTTATGCTGAATATTGGCGTATAAGAATAATGGATGTGGGATTCTACTGCTTCTTCCTCTCCTTTTTATCTTTTCTTCCATCCTCTCTCCTTTCTCCCTTAATTTCCATAAGTCAAAAATGATGTGCAGAAGTTTCTAACATTGATTGTCCCATTCTTCTTAATTGGTGATAGTTATGGTCAATTAAAACCATCCCACATGTTAGCCACCTCCCCCATGGCCCACAATTTAATATTTTCTCTTTTAATTACTCATTTATCCGATTAATTGTTCATTTGACCATTTATCAAACTAACATTTTATAATTTTAGAATAATAATCATAAATTAAATTAGACTTTTATTTCATAAAACTCAGGGTCTTACATGAGATATGAGACTAGAACTAGGAGGGGAGAGATGGGTTAATCCTTCGCTAGTATGACCTACCTAAGCTTATGTGTTATTTAATTGGTCGGTCAGAATATAGGGATAATATGTGGTATGTCAATTAACCTTTGTTTTGATGATGTATTCTAAAATGATATCTGAAATACAGGAGATGAGCAATGGAAAAATCATTATATAGATGAAATAACCGGGAATGTATAATCCGAATAGAAAGCAAGGTATTCTCATCTCTTAGAACTACTAGATACATAAATTTTGAGGGCGAAATTTCATAAGGAGGGGAGATTGTGAGATCCCGAATTTTATGAAATAAAAGTATTCAATTTTTTTATAATTATTATTCTATTTAGTAAATGGTAAAATTGATAAAAGGTTAAAGTTAAGGGTGATATTTGAAATTTTTTCAAAGTAAGTAAGTTGTCATAAAATAATCGGTGATAAAAGTATAGTAATACGCGTGTTTGCATAGTAGCACGCGGTATTAATTATTGATGCTTACGTGAGAAGTCACTCAATTATACTCAATTATTGCTACGAAGAATTCGCGATAATATCTCTCATATTATTGATTCAATTATTGTCACAATATCATCTGCATAATATTTTATATTTTTAAATCAATAATTGAGACGACAAAGTTATTCATATTATTATTTATAATATTGACGATGTCTAGAAAGTTCTATCGAAAAGAGGATTGGTCACCTAATTGCGCGCCAATAGGGACAAATCCTTATCGGAAAGCCCCCTCTTTCCTGGGAATGATCTAGTTGTTAAATATTGTGAGTTATAATAATAATGATGAATAAGTTCGTGCTGGTTAAAGATGAAATTAATAATTCCATTATGTTGGGATTATTAGTGTTTGTGGGAATCGACATTTATTTCGATAATAATTAATTTCTGGAGGTTGAATTGACTAATCGGGTAATTAATCGGATAAATGAGCAATTAATTGCTATTAATTCACATGCTTATAACTATTTGTTCACATGTATGTACTATTGATTCACATTCATGTACTATTAGGGGAGGTGGTGCAAGATTAATAATACTTACATGACTAAATTAAAAATGGAGGTATAGATGAAGGTACTATACTATAACTATTTTTTTCACATGTATAGAACAATTGATTCACATGACCGAACTATTGATTCACATGACCGAACTATTGATTCACTTGATGTACTATTAGGGGAGGTGGTGAAAGTTAGATAATACTTGTAGGACTAGATTAAAAATGGAGGAAAAGATGAAGGTATTATACTGTAATATTTTGAGCCCCAAAACATGCAATTATCGAAACTATATTTTCCTATAAATAGGAACTCATTCTTCTTTTACTCTCACCAATTCACTAAGACTCACAAGAGCAATTATAGAGAGAGAATCTATAGAGAGAAAGAAGAAGAGAAGTCTGCTACTTCACTATTCCAGTGTCCAGTCTTCTTCTGAGGTATGGGGTATTATTTCTTTCGTATTCGTAAGGGATATTATTTTTGTTCAGTATTCATAAGGAATAATATTTTCTTCCATACTCTGTAGTATGTGAGTAATATTATTTCATCTCATATTCCTGATTATACCCTCATTCTGTTAAAGTATTGCTTCTATACTCCGTGAAATTTGTAGAATATCCTTGATATTTGTGCTTCATCCAGTATCTTTTCATGGAAATGCTATTCTGAGCTTTCTTGATAATTATTGATCTTTTCATACCAGAATGCTATTTATGAATTACTATCTACGGGTTACTATTCACCTGGTTACTATTTACTTGAATATTATTTACTCGGGTATTCGGGGTACTTTTCATGCTAGAGTACTATTCACGAGTTACAATTCACCCAGTTACTATTCAATCAGGTATTTGGGATACTTTTCATGTCGGGGTACTATTCATGAGGTACTATTCTTGAAGTACTATTCATAGGGTACTATTCACGGGGTACTATTCACCCGAAAAATATATTTCTTTTCTGTCCAAATTATTTTTGATACATGAATATTATTCTTGAATTTTACTCCATAAAGCAATATCGTGTTGACAATTTGGATATTTTTAAACTCTGAATAAATTTAAAGTCTTTAATATTTATCCTTGATTTCATTTAATTAATGCTTATATCATTGTCATCATCCTCATGTTTATATTATGATGAAAGTCATCTTTGGCGTACGTGCATAGATGGACTGTTGATTGGTATGATTATGACTAGAGATCATTTGGTATAATCATGACCCGTAATATTACAAATGATGTGGTAAAAGTCCTCATTGGCCCGTAGTGCATTGATGGACAATTGTTAGTATGATTATGACCAGGGATTATTCGGTATAATCATGACCATTGATGATTATATGAATATCCTTGGTCCGTAGTGCAGGGATGATTCGATGATGTGGTTTATTTATTAAGTTGAGTCTCAGCGATAAAGTGTATGAAAAAAAATTTAAATCATAGAAGATAATAGATATCATGCTCTGCTTGACTCTTCTAATGAATTACTTGTTCTATTGCAGTTAAACTTAATGTTTATTATATTTTATCAGTTTAACACTGTTGAAGGCTAATGATAATTTATTCTGCATTATCTTAGTCATACTAATTCTTACTGGGCTAGTTGAGCTCACCCTTTTGCTTTCATTGTTCTCTTCAGGAAATGAGAACGCAGTTGGGACTAGTCGAGGAATGTAGTGATGGTTCGAGATGGTTATTTTAGTAGTCCTCACTACTTAGTGTGATAATAAATGTAATGAGGATTGAATTTGAGTTTGGATATTATCTATGAGACAATATTCATGTAAAAACTTAGCTATGTTTTGTCGTATTTTTACACGACAGTTGTGTTAAAGAAGTTTGTGTTTGATTTATGTACCATGTATTTGGCGACTCAAGTTGGGTGATGCATACCTATTTTGTTGGCGTCACACCTTTTCCAATTTATGAAGAGCTACTAGGTCATTCTTTTGTTGGCATTTAAAGGTTCACCTTCACGATCTTCAATAATGTCTCCCAGAGCTGCTTGGAGAATGATGCTGATAAATCTTCTATAAAATATTTTGTTCGTGCTCTTAGCTTTCTTAGAGATGAGTATCCATTTTCTAATCCACTACAGGAGGAGGACTCCATAGTTCATTTGAGACTTGAAGTAGATTGTTGTTACTATCTTCAGTTGCACTTCGTTGACAGAGTCGTGACCAGAGTTCTTACAACAGATGCATTTCCCAACAATGTCTGCTAGTAACACATATTTTTGAGGAAACTCCTTCTTCTTGTGTCCCTTCAGATTGTGGTTCTTTTTGTGATGCATCTTCTTCAGACCCTCGTTGAATTCGATTATGTTTAACAAAGTAAGGCCCTTAGATTTAAAACATAAGGCCTAATTTATGTCAGCAGCTTCCAGTCGAATCGACACTCCTTTAAACTTTGTAGTGAGGACGTCATCTTTGTAGACTCCATTGGTGTAGAATTCCTTCACCAATTTAGGATAGATACTCGTACTGGTTCCTAGAGCTTCTTGTAGTCCTACTTTCTTTAGAAGAGAGAGGATCCTGTGATATTTTGGCTCGGCATCCTTAATTCTTCGAAGCATAACTGGTGTCCAGGGATCACGATTGAAGATGCCATTGATTTCTTTGAATTTCCTAATACAACCGAGATTAACTGAGTGTTCTGTAACTCAAATCTAGGGTTTTATTGAGAGAGAAAGAAAGAGCATTTAAAATCAGATGAAAGTTTGGAGTAAGGAAATGGGGGTTAATTTGAAACTTCCCTTTTAAAATTTTCGCTGAGTGGGGCCATGAGCTTTTAGTCAGGAGGATAAGACTATTTTACCCTTAGATCCCCCTGAGATTGTGTTCCTTTCTGAAGTCTACGATCAATGAGTATTACTCTGTGACTGGTTAATGAGTTTCTTCCTACAAAGTTAGTATATTCCAGAGCACAAAATTATGGTTAAAAATTAAGCATTCCTAACTCGCTTATTAATTTATTGAATCTGGATTCATCTAAAGGTTTTGTAAACACATTAGCAAGTTGATTTTTAGTAGGGATATAGTGAAGAGAGATATTTCCATTTTGAACATGATCCCTAATGAAATGATATCTTATCTCAATATGCTTTGTCCTAGAATGCATGATAGGATTATGAGTTATAGCTATAACACTTATATTATCACAATGAACAGGAATAGATTTGAAATTTAAACTATAGTCAACTAGCTGATTTTTTATCCATAGTATTTGGGCACAAGAACTACCAGCTACTATGTATTCAGCTTCTGCTGTGGAGGTTGATACAAAGTTTTACTTTTTACTAAACCAAGACACGAGCCTGTTTCCTAGCAATTGACAAGTACCACTTGTACTCTTTCTATGATATTCTACAACATGCAAAATCAGCATCTATGTATCCTATTAGTTCAAATGAGGATTCCTATAGATACCAAAGCCCTAAATGTGGGGTGCCTTTGAGATAACTGAAAATTCTTTTTACAGTAGTTAAATGAGATTCCTTAGGATTAGCTTAAAATCTAGCACATATACATGTAGCAAACATAATGTCTGGTCTGCCGACAGTTAGATAAAGGAGAGAGCCTATCATACCTCTGTATTGAGTAATATCAATACTTTTACCTTTCTCATCTTTGTCAAGCTTAGTTGTTGGCACAATTGGAGTTTTCATAAGGGAAGCTGATTCCATGCCATACTTTTTAAGTAAGTCTTGGTTTATGAAGATACCTTCATCAGTTTGCTTTACTTGAAATGCAAGGAAGAAATTCAGTTCACCCATTATGCTCATTTCAAATTTACTCTGTATAAGCTTGGCAAATCTCTCACACAACTTTTTATCAGTAAAACCAAAAATAATGCCATCTATATATATTTGTACTAATAGATCTATCTTTGTGCTTTCTAAGAAACATTGTTAGAGTTTCATACCATGCTCTAGGTGCTTGTTTTAGTCCATATAGTGCTTTATCTAATTTATAAACATAATTAGAGAAGGTTGGATTAATAAAACCTGTGACACCCCCAAATCCGGGTTACCTGACCCCCGAGTTTGGTGTTCACGATCCATAATATAATACCATCTAACTACCTATTTTAATATAAATAGGAATACATAACTCATTAACATAGATTGTTAATACATAAGTCCCAGGTCTACAAACCTTAACATTACAGACATACCCCTTTAGATATACAAAAAGGGTTTACAATACGCCATAATTATAATAATGTTCATCATAACTAATTTATTACTATGCATTTTCCCTTATTCTTCTTCGCAGCACCTTCTGCAACTTCTTCCCTAGCTAAAAAGTTTTATTTATAGCAAGGGTCAGCAACAAGTTTTCTTCGCAAGTTAAGAGATACAATAAAGATATAGAAATCAATATCAAACCTTCTCATATTCTATGCAACAATAATTCGTTAATGAAAGAGTACAACGCTTTCAAGGTTTTCTACGATATTCAATTGAATAATCAAGAATTAATTCTACGAAATATCAAAGTGGAATATTTTCCAAATTTATGTTGAGCAATCCATTGGATCTTGAACTTCTCTTCTCGAGTAACTATCAAAGTTAAACTTTGATATACCCAGGTGTATCAGATAACCATATAGTTTAAATCATACCCCTCTACAAGTATATAAAGTGATCAGCTTTAGTATACCCTATATTATGCATAATACTTAATATTCCCTTTATATAAAAAATTATTTTTCTCAGTCTTAGAATCAAGATTTTAATTTTACAACGAAATATTGTGATTTCAAATTCTATTTACTTCTCAATCTAGCCGAAATAATTGGCATCGATCTGTCAATAATAATTTAATTCTCTTATCGAACCTATCAAGTTCTAACAAATGTTCGTCTAACCAGAATAATTGGCTAAGACATTTCTTAACATAATTCGATAATAAATAGGAAGTATCTGTACTGTCAATTCTAGCTTCTACGGATATGTATATCCAACAATAGTTATTCTACGAATGTATATATATTCTGAATCAGTAATTCAATTTGAATTATTAAGCATGCACTAACCGCGAATAATCAACAATAAATCCCCGGACGTGGTCTAATTAGCAATAATTAACCACCAATAATTAAACAATATTAACTCAAGGTTGAGTTAGGGAACTTGCCTCTTCCACTGATTATAGTTGCACAATAAACTTATCTGCATTCGTAAGACCTATAACCAATAATATCGGTCTCACAATTAGCATAATAATTTATAACACTGTAATTCACAATCAAACTTCTCTTAGGCACATTAACACATAGTCACATCAGTTTTATAACCTAGATAACCACTTATCAAGTCTAACTATTTTACGCCTAGTTGGACTTCTATTCAATCTAATTGACACAGTCACCCTATCTGACAATTAACACAATTATTGTCAATTACACATGGTCTCTAAGCTTCAATATTATTTTAGATAAGTCAAATATCATTTATAATATTTTTCGGAAGCTTTTAATAATTTATAAACAATTATTATAATTTATAATAATTTTTCAAACATCGGAATCAATTTTAAATAACTTAATTATCAAATAATCTTATCATTATTAATATTTAATAATATAAAAATATTAATAACATACTTGTCAAAATATTAAAGTTATTTTCAATAACTTAAAATATTTTTAAATCATCAATATTCTACTTAAATGATTTTTAAAGTAATTAAAATCATTTTTAAATCATCACCATTAATAATCAAATATTAATGAAATTATCATCAAAAGCTATGGGCACGGACTTACGATTTAGTTCGGCATAAAGTATCCGTAGTTTCTGATTGAGACCCAAGATTCACTTCACGATTTTGGGTTAGTTTGCAAAAAGCTATGGGCACGGACTTACTATTTAGTTCGGCATATCATCCTCTGACGGATGGACAATCAGAGAGGACTATTCAAAATCTTAAAGATTTATTAAGACTCTGTGTCCTTGACTTCAAGGGAAGTTGGGACAAGTTCTTACCGTTGGTGGAGTTTTCATACAACAACAGTTATCAAACAAGTATTGGCATGGCTCCATTCAAAGCGTTGTATGGAAGAAAGTGTCGATTCTCGAAGATCTTTGGGATGAGGTGGGTGAACCAACATTGTTGGGACCAGAGTTGCACGTATGACTACTTTAAAAGATTCAAATGATCCCAAGAACGTATAAAAACCTCACAAGATCGACAAAAGAGTTATGATGATCTTCATCGAAAGGACGTGGAATTTGATATTGGAGATTATGTGTTGTTACGTGTTACTCCATGAAAAAGAGTTACGAGATTTGGAAAGAGAGGAAAACCCAATCCTCGATTCATTGGCCCATTTTTAATCCTCGATCGAGTAGGAACTGTGGCTTATAGACTCGCTTTATCGCTAAGTATGTCGCGTGTTCATAATGTTTTTCACGTATCCATGTTACGTAAATATGTGGAAGACCCGAACCACATTATTGAGTTAGAACCGAATGAAATAGCGGAAGATTTGACGTAGATTTAATTCTACGAAATAGCAAAGTGGAATGTTTTCCAAATTTATCTTTGAAATGCGATCCATTGGATCTTGAACTTCTCTTCTCGAGTAACTATCAAAGTTAAACTTTGATATACCCAGGTGTATCAGATAAACATACAGTTTAAATCATACCCCTCTGCAAGTATATAAAGTGATCAGCTTTAGTATACCCTATATTATGCATAATACTTAATACTCCCTTTATATAAAAAGTTGTTCTTCTCAGTCTTAGAATCAAGATTTTGATTTTACAACGAAATACTGTGATTTCAAATTCTATTTACTTCTCGATCTAGCCGAAATAATTGGCATCGATCTGTCAATAATAATTTAATTCTATTGTCGAACCTATCAAGTTCTAACAAATGTTCGTCTAACTAGAATAATTGGCTAAGACATTTCTTAACATAATTCGACAACAAAGCAGGGAAGTATCAGATCATCAATTCTAGCTTCTACGGATATGTATATCCAACAATAGTTATTCTACGAATGTATATATATTCTGAATCAGTAATTCAATTTGAATTATTAAGCATGCACTAACTTCGAATAATCAACAATAAATCCCCGGACGTGGTCTAATTAGCAATAATTAACCACCAATAATAATTAAACAATATTAACTCAAGGTTGAGTTAGGGAACTTACCTCTTCCAATCGATTACAAATTTACACAATAAACTTATCTCGCATTCGTAAGACCTATAACCAATAATATCGGTCTCACAATTAGCATAATAATTTATAACACTGTAATTCACAATCAAACTTCTCTTAGGCACATTACCATATAGTCACATCAGTGTTTATACCCTAGATAACCACTTATCAAGTCTAACTATTTTGGTCTGGTTGGACTTCAGTCCAATCTCGGTGACCTGGTCACCCTATCCAGATAAATAACACAATTATTGTCAATTACACTTGGTCTCTAAGCTTCAATATTATTTTAGATAAGTCAAATATCATTTATAATATTTTTTAGGAAGCTTTTAATAATTTATAAACAATTATTATAATTTATAATAATTTTCAAACATCGAAATCAATTTTAAATAACTTAATTATCAAATAATCTTATCATTATTAATATTTAATAATATAAAAATATTAATAACATACTTGTCAAAATATTAAAGTTATTTTAATAACTTAAAATATTTTAAATCATCAATATTCTACTTAAATGATTTTTAAAGTAATTAAAATTATTTTAAATCAACACCATTAATAATCAAATATTAATGAAATTATCATCAAAAGTTATGGGCGCGGACTTCACGATTTAGTTAAGCATAAAGTATCCATAGTTTACGATTGAGACCCAAGATTCACTTCACGATTTTGGTTTAGTTTGCAAAAAGCTAGGGGCACGGACTTATGATTTAGTTCGGCATATCATCCTTTAACGGACGGACAATCAGAGAGGACTATTCAAACTCTTATAGATTTATTAAGACTCTGTGTCCTTGACTTCAAGGGAAGTTGGGACAAGTTCTTACCGTTGGTGGAGTTTTCATACAACAACAGTTATCAAACAAGTATTGGCATGGCTCCATTCGAAGCGTTGTATGGAAGAAAGTGTCGTTCTCCAGTATGCTGGGATGAGGTGGGTGAACCAACATTGTTGGGACCAGAGTTAGTACGTATGACTACGGAAAAGATTGAAATGATCCGGCAACGTATAAAAACCTCACAAGATCGACAAAATAGTTATGCAGATCTTCATCGAAAGGACGTGGAATTTGATATTGGAGATCATGTGTTGTTACGTGTTACTCCATTAAAAGGAGTTACGAGATTTGGAAAGAGAGGAAAACCCAATCCTCGATTCATTGGCCCATTTTTAATCCTCGATCGAGTAGGAACTATGGCGTATAGACTCGCTTTATCGCTAAGTATGTCTCGTGTTCATAACGTTTTTCAAATATCCATGTTACGTAAATATGTGGAGGACCCGAACCACATTATTGAGTTAGAACCGGACAAAATAGCGGAAGATTTGACGTAGATTTAATTCTACGAAATAGCAAAGTGGAATGTTTTCCAAATTTATGCTGAGCGATCCATTGGATCTTGAACTTCTCTTCTCGAGTAACTATCAAAGTTAAACTTTGATATACCCAGGTGTATCAGATAAACATACAGTTTAAATCATACCCCTCTGCAAGTATATAAAGTGATCAGCTTTAGTATACCCTATATTATGCATAATACTTAATACTCCCTTTTTATATAAAAAGTTGTTCTTCTCAGTCTTAGAATCAAGATTTTGATTTTACAACGAAATACTGTGATTTCAAATTCTATTTACTTCTCGATCTAGCCGAAATAATTGGCATCGATCTGTCAATAATAATTTAATTCTATTGTCAAACCTATCAAGTTCTAACAAAATGTTCATCTAACTAGAATAATTGGCTAAGACATTTCTTAACATAATTCGACAATAAACAGGAAGTATCTGTACTGTCAATTCTAGCTTCTACGGATATGTATATCCAACAATAGTTATTCTACGAATGTATATATATTCTGAATCAGTAATTCAATTTGAATTATTAAGCATGCACTAACTGCGAATAATCAACAATAAATCCCGGGGCCATTGGTCTAATTAGCAATAATTAACCACCAATAATAATTAAACAATATTAACTCAAGGTTGAGTTAGGGAACTTGCCTCTTCCACTGATTACAGCTGCACAATAAACTTATCTGCATTCGTAAGACCTATAACCAATAATATCGGTCTCACAATTAGCATAATAATTTATAACACTGTAATTCACAATCAAACTTCTCTTAGGCACATTACCATATAGTCACATCAGTGTTTATACCCTAGATAACCACTTATCAAGTCTAACTATTTGATGCCGTTGGACTTGGTCAATCTCGGTGACTTGGTCTTTATCCAATAAATAACACAATTATTGTCAATTACACTTGGTCTCTAAGCTTCAATATTATTTTAGATAAGTCAAATATCATTTATAATATTTTTCGGAAGCTTTTAATAATTTATAAACAATTATTATAATTTATAATAATTTTTCAAACATCGGAATCAATTTTAAATAACTTAATTATCAAATAATCTTATCATTATTAATATTTAATAATATAAAAATATTAATAACATACTTGTCAAAATATTAAAGTTATTTTTAATAACTTAAAATATTTTAAATCATCAATATTCTACTTAAATGATTTTTAAAGTAATTAAAATTATTTTTAAATCAACACCATTAATAATCAAATATTAATGAAATTATCATCAAAAGTTATGGGCACGGACTTACGATTTAGTTCGGCATAAAGTATCCATAGTTTCTGATTGAGACCCAAGATTCACTTCACGATTTTGGGTTAGTTTGCAAAAAGCTAGGGGCACGGACTTATGATTTAGTTCGGCATATCATCCTTTGACGGACGGACAATCAGAGAGGACTATTCAAACTCTTATAGATTTATTAAGACTCTTTGTCCTTGACTTCAAGGGAAGTTGGGACAAGTTCTTACCGTTGGTGGAGTTTTCATACAACAACAGTTATCAAACAAGTATTGGCATGGCTCCATTCGGCGTTGTATGGAAGAAAGTGTGATTTCCAAAGGTATCTTTGGGATGAGGTGGGTGAACCAACATTGTTGGGACCGAGAGTTAAGACGTATGACTACGGAAAAGATTCAAATGATCCGGCAACGTATAAAAACCTCACAAGATCGACAAAATAGTTATGTAGATCTTCATCGAAAGGACGTGGAATTTGATATTGGAGATCATGTGTTGTTACGTGTTACTCCATTAAAAGGAGTTACGAGATTTGGAAAGAGTGGAAAACCCAATCCTCGATTCATTGGCCCATTTTTAATCCTCGATCGAGTAGGAACTATGGCGTATAGACTCGCTTTATCGCTAAGTATGTCTCGTGTTCATAACGTTTTTCAAATATCCATGTTACGTAAATATGTGGAGGACCCGAACCACATTATTGAGTTAGAACCGGACAAAATAGCGGAAGATTTGACGTAGATTTAATTCTACGAAATAGCAAAGTGGAATGTTTTCCAAATTTATGCTGAGCGATCCATTGGATCTTGAACTTCTCTTCTCGAGTAACTATCAAAGTTAAACTTTGATATACCCAGGTGTATCAGATAACCATACAGTATAAATCATACCCCTCTACAAGTATATAAAGTGATCAGCTTTAGTATACCCTATATTATGCATAATACTTAATATTCCCTTTATATAAAAAGTTGTTCTTCTCAGTCTTAGAATCAAGATTTTGATTTTACAACGAAATCTTGTGGATTTCAAATTTATTTACTTCTCGATCTAAGCAAAATAATTGGCATCGATCTCATCAATAATAATTTTATTCTCTTGTCGAACCTATCAAGTTCTAACAAATGTTCGTCTAACCAGAATAATTGGCTAAGACATTTCTTAACATAATTCGACAATAAACAGGAAGTATCTGTATTGTCAATTCTAGCTTCTACGGATATGTATATCCAACAATAGTTATTCTACGAATGTATATATATTCTGAATCAGTAATTCAATTTGAATTATTAAGCATGCAATAACTGCGAATAATCAACAATAAATCCCCGGACGTGGTCTAATTAGCAATAATTAACCACCAATAATAATTAAACAATATTAACTCAAGGTTGAGTTAGGGAACTTGCCTCTTCCACTAATTACAGCTGCACAATAAACTTATCTGCATTCGTAAGACCTATAACCAATAATATCCGTCTCACAATTAGCATAATAATTTATAACTCTGTAATTCACAATCAAACTTCTCTTAGGCACATTACCACATAGTCACATCAGTGTTTATAACCTAGATTACCACTTATCAAGTCTAACTATTTTGGTCTAGTTGGACTTCGGTCCAATCTCGGTGACCTGGTCAACCTATCCGACAATTAACACAATTATTGTCAATTACACATGGTCTCTAAGCTTCAATATTATTTTAGATAAGTCAAATATCATTTATAATATTTTTCGGAAGCTTTTAATAATTTATAAACAATTATTATAATTTATAATAATTTTTCAAACATCGAAATCAATTTTAAATAACTTAATTATCAAATAATCTTATCATTATTAATATTTAATAATATAAAAATATTAATAACATACTTGTCAAAATATTAAAGTTATTTTCAATAACTTAAAATATTTTTAAATCATCAATATTCTACTTAAATGATTTTTAAAGTAATTAAAATCATTTTTAAATCATCACCATTAATAATCAAATATTAATGAAATTATCATCAAAAGCTATGGGCACGGACTTACGATTTAGTTCGGCATAAAGTATCCGTAGTTTCTGATTGAGACCCAAGATTCACTTCACGATTTTGGGTTAGTTTGCAAAAAGCTAGGGACACGGACTTACGATTTAGTTCGGCATATCATCATCTGACGGACGGACAATCAGAGAGGACTATTCAAACTCTTAAAGATTTATTAAGACTCCGTGTCCTTGACTTCAAGGGAAGTTGGGACAAGTTCTTAACGTTGGTGGAGTTTTCATACAACAATAGTTACCAAACAAGTATTGGCATGGCTCCATTCGAAGCGTTGTATGAAAGAAAGTGTCGTTCGCCAGTATGCTGGGATGAGGTGGGTGAAGCAACATTGTTGGGACCAGAGTTAGTACGTATGACTACGAAAAAGATTCAAACGATCCGGTAACGTATAAAAACCTCACAAGATCGACAATATAGTTATGCTGATCTTCATCGAAAGGACGTGGAATTTGATATTGGAGATCATGTGTTGTTACGTGTTACTCCATGAAAAGGAGTTACGAGATTTGGAAAGAGAGGAAAACCCAATCCTCGATTCATTGGCCCATTTTTAAACCTCGATACAGTAGGAACTATGGCGTATAGACTCGCTTTATCGCTAAGTATCTCTCGTGTTCATAACGTTTTTCAAATATCCATGTTACGTAAATATGTGGAGGACCCGAACCACATTATTAAGTTAGAACCGGACAAAATAGCGGAAGATTTGACGTAGATTTAAGTCTACGAAATACCAAAGTGGAATGTTTTCCAAATTTATGCTGAGCGATCCATTGGATCTTGAACTTCTCTTCTCGAGTAACTATCAAAGTTAAACTTTGATATACCCAGGTGTATCAGATAACCATACAGTTTAAATCATACCCCTCTGCAAGTATATAAAGTGATCAGCTTTAGTATACCCTATATTATGCATAAAACTTAATATTCCCTTTATATAAAAAGTTGTTCTTCTCAGTCTTAGAATCAAGATTTTGATTTTACAACGAAATACTGTGATTTCAAATTCTATTTACTTCTCGATCTAGCCGAAATAATTGGCATCGATCATCGATAATAATTTAATTCTCTTGTCGAACCTATCAAGTTTAACAAATGTTAAATCTCAACCGTAATAATTGGCTTAAGACATTTCTTAACATAATTCGACAATAAAGCAGGAAGTATATGTACTGTCAATTCTAGCTTCTACGGATATGTATATCCAACAATAGTTATTCTACGAATGTATATATATTCTGAATCAGTAATTCAATTTGAATTATTAAGCATGCACTAAGCTGCGAATAATCAACAATAAATCCTCTGGACGTGGTCTAATTAGCAATAATTAACCACCAATAATAATTAAACAATATTAACTTTCAAGGTTGAGTTAGGGAACTTGCCTCTTCCACCTCGATTACAAAATTTGCACGATAAACTTATCTCGCATTCGTAAGACCTATAACCAATAATACATATCGGTCTCACAATTAGTATAATAATTTATAACTCTGTAATTCACAATCAAACTTCTCTTAGGCACATTACCACATAGTCACATCAGTGTTTATAACCTAGATAACCACTTATCAAGTCTAACTATTTCGGTCTGGTTGGACTTCGGTCCAATCTCGGTGACCTAGTCACCCTATCCGACAATTAACACAATTATTGTCAATTACACTTGGTCTCTAAGCTTCAATATTATTTTAGATAAGTCAAATATCATTTATAATATTTTTCGGAAGCTTTTAATAATTTATAAACAATTATTATAATTTATAATAATTTTTCAAACATCGGAATCAATTTTAAATAACTTAATTATCAAATAATCTTATCATTATTAATATTTAATAATATAAAATATTAATAACATACTTGTCAAAATATTAAAGTTATTTTCAATAACTTAAAATATTTTTAAATCATCAATATTCTACTTAAATGATTTTTTAAAGTAATTAAAATCATTTTAAATCATCACCATTAATAATCAAATATTAATGAAATTATCATCAAAAGCTATGGGCACGGACTTACGATTTAGTTAAGCATAAAGTATCCAAGTAGTTTCCCGATTGAGACCCAAGATTCACTTCACGATTTTGGGTTAGTTTTCAAAAAGCTAGGGACACGGACTTACGATTTAGTTCGGCATATCATCATCTGACGGACGAACAATCAGAGAGGACTATTCAAACTCTTAAAGATTTATTAAGACTCGTGTCCTTGACTTCAAGGAAGTTGGGACAAGTTCATCAGATTGGTGGAGTTTTCATACAACAACAGTTATCAAACAAGTATTGGCATGGCTCCATTCGAAGCGTTGTATGGAAGAAAGTGTCGTTCGCCAGTATGCTGGGATGAGGTGGGTGAATCAACATTTTTGGGACCAGAGTTAGTACGTATGACTACGGAAAATATTCAAATGATCCGGCAACGTATAAAAACCTCACAAGATCGACAAAATAGTTATGCTGATCTTCATCGAAAGGACATGGAATTTGTTATTGGAGATCATGTGTTGTTACGTGTTACTCCATGAAAAGAAGTTACGAGATTTGGAAAGAGAGGAAAACCCAATCCTCGATTCATTGGCCCATTTTTAATCCTCGATCGAGTAGGAACTTTGGCTTATAGACTCGCTTTATCGCTAAGTATGTCTCGTGTTCATAATGTTTTTTACGTATCCATGTTACGTAAATATGTGGAAGACCCGAACCACATTATTAAGTTAGAACCGGACGAAATAGCGGAAGATTTGACGTAGATTTAATTCTACGAAATAGCAAAGTGGAATGTTTTCCAAATTTATGATGAGTGATCCATTGGATCTTGAAATTCTCTTCTCGAGTAACTATCAAAGTTAAACTTTGATATACCCAGGTGTATCAGATAACCATACAGTTTAAATCATACCCCTCTGCAAGTATATAAAGTGACCAGCTTTAGTATAGCCTATATTATGCATAATACTTAATATTCCCTTTATATAAAAAGTTGTTCTTCTCAGTCTTAGAATCAAGATTTTGATTTTACAATGAAATACTGTGATTTCAAATTCTATTTACTTCTCGATCTAGCCGAAATAATTGGCATCGATCTGTCAATAATAATTTAATTCTCTTGTCGAACCTATCAAGTTCTAACAAATGTTCGACTAACCAGAATAATTGGCTAAGACATTTCTTAACATAATTCGACAATAAACAAGAAGTATATGTACTGTCAATTCTAGCTTCTACGGATATGTATATCCAACAATAGTTATTCTACGAATGTATATATATTCTGAATCAGTAATTCAATTTGAATTATTAAGCATGCAATAACTGCGAATAATCAACAATAAATCCCCGGACGTGGTCTAATTAGCAATAATTAACCACCAATAATAATTAAACAATATTAACTCAAGGTTGAGTTTGGGAACTTGCCTCTTCCACTGATTACAGCTGCACAATAAACTTATCTGCATTCGTAAGACCTATAACCAATAATATCGGTCTCACAATTAGCATAATAATTTATAACACTGTAATTCACAATCAAACTTCTCTTAGGCACATTACCACATAGTCACATCAGTGTTTATAACCTAGATAACCACTTATCAAGTTTAACTATTTCGGTCTGGTTGGACTTCGGTCCAATCTCGGTGACCTGGTCACCCTATCCGAGAATTAACACAATTATTGTCAATTACACTTGGTCTCTAAGCTTCAATATTATTTTAGATAAGTCAAATATCATTTATAATATTTTTCGGAAGCTTTTAATAATTTATAAACAATTATTATAATTTATAATAATTTTTCAAACATCGGAATCAATTTTAAATAACTTAATTATCAAATAATCTTATAATTATTAATATTTAATAATATAAAAATATTAATAACATACTTGTCAAAATATTAAAGTTATTTTCAATAACTTAAAATATTTTTAAATCATCAATATTCTACTTAAATGATTTTTAAAGTAATTAAAATCATTTTTAAATCATCACCATTAATAATCAAATATTAATGAAATTATCATCAAAAGTTATGGGCACGGACTTACGATTTAGTTCGGCATAAAGTATCCATAGTTTCTGATTGAGACCCAAGATTCACTTCACGATTTTGGGTTAGTTTGCAAAAATCTATGGGCACGGACTTACGATTTAGTTCGGCATATCATCCTCTGACGTACGGACAATCAGAGAGGACTATTCAAACTCTTAAAGATTTATTAAGACTCTGTGTGCTTGACTTCAAGGGAAGTTGGGACAAGTTCTTACCGTTGGTGGAGTTTTCATACAACAACAGTTATCAAACATGTATTGGCATGGCTCCATTCGAAGCGTTGTATGGAAGAAAGTGTCGTTCTCTAGTATGCTAGGATGAGGTGGGTGAAGCAACATTGTTGGGACCAGAGTTGGTACGTATGACTACGAAAAAGATTCAAATGATCCGGCAACGTATAAAAACCTCACAAGATCGACAAAAGAGTTATGCTTATCTTCATCGAAAGGACATGGAATTTGATATTGGAGATCATGTGTTGTTACGTGTTACTTTATGAAAAGGAGTTACGAGATTTGGAAAGAGAGGAAAACACAATCCTCGATTCATTGGCCCATTTTTAATCCTCGATCGAGTAGGAACTGTGGCGTATAGACTCGCTTTATCGCTAAGTATGTCGCGTGTTCATAATGTTTTTCACGTATCCATGTTACGTAAATATGTGGAAGACCCGAACCACATTATTGAGTTAGAACCGGACGAAATAGCGGAAGATTTGACGTAGATTTAATTCTACGAAATAGCAAAGTGGAATGTTTTCCAAATTTATGCTGAGTGATCCATTGGATCTTGAACTTCTCTTCTCGAGTAACTATCAAAGTTAAACTTTGATATACCCAGGTGTATCAGATAACCATACAGTTTAAATCATACCCCTCTGCAAGTATATAAAGTGATCATCTTTAGTATACCATATATTATGCATAATACTTAATATTTCCTTTATATAAAAAGTTGTTCTTCTCAGTCTTAGAATCAAGATTTTGATTTTACAACGAAATACTGTGATTTCAAATTCTATTTACTTCTCGATCTAGCCAAAATAATTGGCATCGATCTGTCAATAATAATTTAATTCTCGTGTCGAACCTATCAAGTTCTAATAAATGTTCGTCTAACCAGAATAATTGGCTAAGACATTTCTTAACATAATTCGACAACAAATGTGAAGTATCTGTCAGATCATCAATTCTAGCTTCTACGGATATGTATATCCAACAATAGTTATTCTACGAATGTATATATATTCTGAATCATTAATTCAATTTGAATTATTAAGCATGCACTAACTGCGAATAATCAACAATAAATCCCCGGACGTGGTCTAATTAGCAATAATTAACCACCAATAATAATTAAACAATATTAACTCGAGGTTGAGTTAGGAACTTGCCTCTTCCAACGATTACGGTACCGCAGACAATAAACTTATCTGCATTCGTAAGACCTATAACCAATAATATCGGTCTCACAATTAGCATAATAATTTATAACACTGTAATTCACAATCAAACTTCTCTTAGGCACATTACCACATAGTCACATCAGTGTTTATAACCTAGATAACCACTTATCAAGTTTAACTATTTTTGATGCGGTTGGACTTGGTCCAATCTCTTGACTGGTCACCCTATCCGAGAATTAACACAATTATTGTCAATTACACTTGGTCTCTAAGCTTCAATATTATTTTAGATAAGTCAAATATCATTTATAATATTTTTCTAAGCTTTTAATAATTTATAAACAATTATTATAATTTATAATAATTTTTCAAACATCGGAATCAATTTTAAATAACTTAATTATCAAATAATCTTATCATTATTAATATTTAATAATATAAAATATTAATAACATACTTGTCAAAATATTAAAGTTATTTTCAATAACTTAAAATATTTTAAATCATCAATATTCTACTTAAATGATTTTTAAAGTAATTAAAATTATTTTAAATCATCACCATTAATAATCAAATATTAATGAAATTATCATCAAAAGTTATGGGCGCGGACTTACGATTTAGTTAAGCATAAAGTATCCATAGTTTCCGATTGAGACCCAAGATTCACTTCACGATTTTGGGTTAGTTTGCAAAAATCTATGAAGTACGGACTTACGATTTAGTTGAGATATCATCCTCCTCACGACGGACAATCGTAGAGAGGACTATTCAAACTCTTAAAGATTTATTAAGACTGTGTGCTTGACTTCAAGGAAGTTGGGACAAGTTCTTACGAATTGGTGGAGTTTTCATACAACAACAGGTTATCAAACATGTATTGGCATGGCTCCATTCAAGCGTTGTATGGAAGAAAGTGTCGTTTCTAGTATGCTAGGATGAGGTGGGTGAAGCAACATTGTTGGGACCAGAGTTGATACGTATGACTACGAAAAGATTCAAATGATCCCAAGAACGTATAAAAACCCTCACAAGATCGACAAAAGAGTTATGGCCGATCTTCATCGAAAGGATATGGAATTTGATATTGGAGATCATGTGTTGTTACGTGTTACTTTATGAAAAGGAGTTACGAGATTTGGAAAGAGAGAAAAACACAATCCTCGATTCATTGGCCCATTTTTAATCCTCGATCGAGTAGGAGGCGTAGGCGATAGACTCGCTTTTATCGCTAAGTATGTCGCGTGTTCATAATGTTTTCACGTATCCATGTTACGTAAATATGTGGAAGACCCGAACTACATTATTGAGTTAGAACCGGACGAAATAGCGGAAGATTTGACGTAGATTTAATTCTACGAAATAACAAAGTGGAATGTTTTCCAAATTTATGCTGAGTGATCCATTGCATCTTGAACTTCTCTTCTCGAGTAACTATCAAAGTTAAACTTTGATATACCCGTGTGTATCGGATAACCATACAGTTTTAAATCATACCCTCCGTAAGTATATAAAGTGATCACTTTTAGTATACCATATATTATCATAATACTTAATATTTCCTTTATATAAAAGTTGTTCTTTCTCGGTCTTAGAATCAAGATTTTGATTTTACAACTAAAATCTTGTGATTTCAAATTTATTTACTTCTCGATCTAGCCAAAATAATTGGCATCGATCATCATTAATAATAATTTAATTCTCGTGGTTTAACCTATCAAGTTCTAACAAAATGTTCGTCTAACTAGAATAATTGGCTAAGACATTTCTTAACATAATTCGACAATAAGCAGAAGTATCTCAGATCATCAATTCTAGCTTCTACGGATATGTATATCCAACAATAGTTATTCTACGAAAGTGTATATATATTCTAATCAAGAATTCAATTTGAATTATTAAGCATGCACTAATCTGCGAATAATCAACAATAAATCCGGACGTGGTCTAATTAGCAATAATTAACCACCAATAATAATTAAACAATATTAACTCAAGGTTGAGTTAGGAAACTTGCCTCTTCCACTGATTACAGCTGACAATAAACTTATCTTGCATTCGTAAGACCTATAACCAATAATATCGGTCTCACAATTAGCATAATAATTTATAACACTATAATTCACAATCAAACTTCTCTTAGGCACATTACCACATAGTCACATCAGTGTTTATAACCTAGATAACCACTTATCAAGTCTAACTATTTTGGCCCTGGTTGGACTTTCATTCAATCTTTTGACTCCAGTCACCCTATCCGATAAATAACACAATTATCATCAATTACACTTGGTCTCTAAGCTTCAATATTATTTTAGATAAGTCAAATATCATTTATAATATTTTTCTAAGCTTTTAATAATTTATAAACAATTATTATAATTTATAATAATTTTTTCAAACATCTAATCAATTTTAAATAACTTAATTATCAAATAATCTTATCATTATTAATATTTAATAATATAAAAATATTAATAACATACTTGTTAAAATATTAAAGTTATTTTCAATAACTTAAAATATTTTAAATCAACAATATTCTACTTAAATGATTTTAAAGTAATTAAAATCATTTTTAAATCATCACCATTAATAATCAAATATTAATGAAATTATCATCAAAAGCTATGGGCACGGATTTCACGATTTAGTTCTAATAAAGTATCCGTAGTTTCGATTGAGACCCAAGATTCACTTCACGATTTTGGGTTAGTTTTCAAAAAGCTAGGGACACGGACTTACGATTTAGTTCGGCATATCATCATCTGACGGACGAACAATCAGAGAGGACTATTCAAACTCTTAAAGATTTATTAAGACTCTGTGTCCTTGACTTCAAGGGAAGTTGGGACAAGTTCTACCGATTGGTGGAGTTTTCATACAACAACAGGTTATCAAACAAGTATTGGCATGGCTCCATTCAAGCGTTGTATGGAAGAAAGTGTCGCTCACAAGATCTTTGGGATGAGGTGGGTGAATCAACATTTTTGGGACAGAGTTAAGACGTATGATGACTACGGAAAATATTCAAATGATCCAAGAACGATATAAAACCTCACAAGATCGTATAAAATAGTTATGCTGATCTTCATCGAAAGGACATGGAATTTGTTATTGGAGATCATGTGTTGTTACGTGTTACTCCATGAAAAGAAGTTACGAGATTTGGAAAGAGAGGAAAACCCAATCCTCGATTCATTGGCCCATTTTTAATCCTCGATCGAGTAGGAACTATGGCGTATAGACTCGCTTTATCGCTAAGTATGTCTCGTGTTCATAACATTTTTCAAATATCCATGTTACGTAAATATGTGGAGGACCCGAACCACATTATTGAGTTAGAACCGGACAAAATAGCGGAAGATTTGACGAGATTTAATTCTATTTAAATAGCAAAGTGGAATGTTTTCCAAATTTATCTGCCGAAGCGATCCATTGGATCTTGAACTTCTCTTCTCGAGTAACTATCAAAGTTAAAATTTGATATACCTGTGTATCGAGATAACCATACGATTTAAATCATACCCTCTGCAAGTATATAAAGTGATCGACTTTTAGTATACCCTATATTATGCATAATACTTATTATTCCCTTTATATAAAAAGTTGTTCTTCTCAAATCTTTAGAATCAAGATTTTGATTATACAACTAAATATCTTGTGATTTCAAATTTATTTACTTCTCGATCTAAGCCGAAATAATTGGCATCGATCCATCAATAATAATTTAATTCTCTTGTGAACCTATCAAGTTCTAACAAATGTTCGCTCAACTGAATAATTGGCTAAGACATTTCTTAACATAATTCGACAATAAACGGGAAGTATCTCAGATCATCAATTCTAGCTTCTACGGATATGTATATCCAACAATAGTTATTCTACTTAATGTATATATATTCCTAATCGGTAATTCAATTTGAATTATTAAGCATGCACTAACTCATGTAATAATCAACAATAAATCCCGGACGTGGGTCTAATTAGGAATAATTAACCACCAATAATAATTAAACAATATTAACTCAAGGTTGAGTTAGAAACTTGCTCTTCCACCGATTACGGTATTTTGACAATAAACTTATTCGCATTCGTAAGACCTATAACTAATAATATCGGTCTCACAATTAGCATAATAATTTATAACACTATAATTCACAATCAAACTTCGCTTAGGCACATTACCACATAGTCATATCAGTGTTTATAACCTAGATAACCACTTATCAAGTCTAACTATTTCGGTCTGGTTGGACTTTCAATCCAATCTACGTTGATCTGGTCACCCTATCCGACAATTAACACAATTATTGTCAATTACACTTGGTCTCTAAGCTTCAATATTATTTTAGATAAGTCAAATATCATTTATAATATTTTTTGGAAGCTTTTAATAATTTATAAACAATTATTATAATTTATAATAATTTTTCAAACATCTAATCAATTTTAAATAACTTAATTATCAAATAATCTTATCATTATTAATATTTAATAATATAAAAATATTAATAACATACTTGTCAAAATATTAAAGTTATTTTCAATAACTTAAAATATTTTAAATCATCAATATTCTACTTAAATGATTTTTAAAGTAATTAAAATCATTTTAAATCATCACCATTAATAATCAAATATTAATGAAATTATCATCAAAAGTTATGGGCACGGACTTACGATTTAGTTCTAAGCATAAAGTATCCATAGTTTCGATTGAGACCCAAGATTCACTTCACGATTTTGGGTTAGTTTGCAAAAAAGCTATGGGCACGGACTTACGATTTAGTTCGGATATCATCCTCCTCATTTTGGACGGACAATCGAGAGAGGACTATTCAAACTTTTAAAGATTTATTAAGACTGCGTGTGCTTGACTTGAGGAAGTTGGGACAAGGTCTTACTGGTTGGTGGAGTTTTCACACAACAACGGTTATCAAACATGTATTGGCATGGCTCCATTGCCGCGTTGTATGGAAGAAAGTGTCGATTCTCTAGTATGCTAGGATGAGGTGGGTGAAGCAACATTGTTGGGACCAGAGTTGGTACGTATGACTACGGAAAAGATTCAAATGATCCGGCAACGTATAAAAACCTCACAAGATCGACAAAAGAGTTATGTTGATCTTCATCGAAAGGACGTGGAATTTGATATTGGAGATCATGTGTTGTTACGTGTTACTCCATGAAAAGGAGTTACCAGATTTGGAAAGAGAGGAAAACCCAATCCTCGATTCATTGGCCCATTTTTAATCCTCGATCGAGTAGGAACTGTGGCGTATAGACTCGCTTTATCGCTAAGTATGTCGCGTGTTCATAATGTTTTTCACGTATCCATGTTACGTAAATATGTGGAAAACCCGAACCACATTATTGAGTTAGAACCGGACGAAATAGCGGAAGATTTGACGTAGATTTAATTCTACGAAATAGCAAAGTGGAATGTTTTCCAAATTTATGCTGAGCGATCCATTGGATCTTGAACTTCTCTTCTCGAGTAACTATCAAAGTTAAAATTTGATATACCCAGGTGTATCAGATAACCATACAGTTTAAATCATACCCCTCTGCAAGTATATAAAGTGATCAGCTTTAGTATACACTATATTATGCATAATACTTAATATTCCCTTTATATAAAAAGCTGTTCTTCTTAGTCTTAGAATCAGGATTTTGATTTTACAACGAAATACTGTGATTTCAAATTCTATTTACTTCTCGATCTAGCCAAAATAATTGGCATCGATCTGTCAATAATAATTTAATTCTCTTGTCGAACCTATCAAGTTCTAACAATTGTTCGATCCAACGAGAATAATTGGCTAAGACATTTCTTAACATAATTCGGCTAATAAGCAGGAAGTATCTGTCTTTGTCAATTCTAAATTTCTACGGATATGTATATCCAACAATAGTTATTCTACTTAATGTATATATATTCGAATCAAGAATTCAATTTGAATTATTAAGCATGCACTAACTGCGAATAATCAACAATAAATCCCCGGACGTGGTCTAATTAGCAATAATTAACCACCAATAATAATTAAACAATATTAACTCAAGGTTGAGTTAGGGAACTTGCCTCTTCCACTGATTACAGCTGCACAATAAACTTATCTGCATTCGTAAGACCTATAACCAATAATATCGGTCTCACAATTAGCATAATAATTTATAACACTGTAATTCACAATCAAACTTCTCTTAGGCACATTACCACATAGTCACATCAGTGTTTATAACCTAGATAACCACTTATCAAGTCTAACTATTTCGGTCTGGTTGGACTTCGGTCCAATCTCGGTGACCTGGTCACCCTATCCGATAATTAACACAATTATTGTCAATTACACTTGGTCTCTAAGCTTCAATATTATTTTAGATAAGTCAAATATCATTTATAATATTTTTCGGAAGCTTTTAATAATTTATAAACAATTATTATAATTTATAATAATTTTTCAAACATCTAATCAATTTTAAATAACTTAATTATCAAATAATCTTATAATTATTAATATTTAATAATATAAAATATTAATAACATACTTGTCAAAATATTAAAGTTATTTTCAATAACTTAAAATATTTTTAAATCATCAATATTCTACTTAAATGATGTTTAAAGTAATTAAAATCATTTTAAATCATCACCATTAATAATCAAATATTAATGAAATTATCATCAAAATATTAAAAGTCATTAATTATAAATTAAAATATTTTAAAATCATTTTCTCATTTTTAAATCAATAAAATCATTTTTAATTCATATATTTAATATAATAATTAAATAAATCTAATATCATTAATATTAAATTATTAATGAAAATTCTCTGAAAATATTAAAAGTTACATTTTATTACTCAAAATATTTTAAATATATTATTCTTATTTAAAATGATTTTCATAATATTAAATCATTTTTTTCTAATATATTTAATATAGTAATTAAATAAATTAAATATCATTAATATTCAAATAATTCTAAATATTAATGAAAAATATCTCAAATAGTCAAAGATTATTTTTCATAATTTAAAATAATTTTTAAAACTATTTTTTGTAATTTTTAGAATTTATTTCTATTTTTAATCATTTTTTGGAAATATCAGAAATTAAAAAAAATAAAAACCGTCTCTATAGGGCTTTAGCGACACAAAGCGTCGTTGTTGGTGTTCTTGAGCTCAAGAACACTGACAACCGGCTTATCAACCTGCCTTGTTTGACCAACTTAAACCCTTAGTTTAAAATCGTTTCTGGGCCAGCTTAAAGTTCAAAATCGTAGTACACATGTAATACTACATCTATAAACCATCAACTTGGTCATAACACCACATAGCATAACGATCTAGGCTTTCAAAGAAGCTGTCAGACCATATCTGGGTTTTCCAGAATCCTAGATAGTTCGACCAGTCACTTTCAAGGCCGATTTAATCCAAGTTCCAATCATGTTTTATGTGATATAAAGGTTCAAAATTATTTTCCATACGTCAAGGAACAATACTAAAGCAACAAATCTGACCAATAACATAACAATCACACTATATTAAGTTGTCAAACTATAACAGAAAACTTGCTCAAAGACTTTCTAGAAATTTCCAGAAATACAAAAACAGTCTCGGATGGCTACTTTGACCATCCATGAAAACAAATCTTTTTGCTGTTTATGACATCTAGAAGCATGGATCTATAGTACAACTAACAGGCTACAAACTGATTACCATAACATCAACAAACAACATCAAACCTGTCAGATCTATGCCTTAGAACGTCTTGTCAGAATTTGTTTCATACGTCCTGGGCTGCCCAGATTGTAGCCCAGTCAACATCGGTCAACTGACTTTGACTGAGAATAAAATGCAATCTAGCTATTCAAACACTGTGATACCACTTCCAGATTGAAGACAACCTAACAAGCTACCAATCTAACACATAAAACATTACAAAACATGAATAGACAAAGATCAGTGGCGTCTGACATTTGCTTGTTAGACGACTTTGACTGTTCTTGAGCAGTTTTTGAAAACTTCATTTTTTACCCACTCTGATCTTAATGATCTAAAGGCCTGGTTAGTGACTGAAACACTTAGGGATTTCGTGGGTTTAGGTGAGAGAAAGAGTGGGTTGGTGTTAGATAGCTAATGAGCTTATTTTGTGAACTTTCTCTCTCCCAGATCTCTTATATGATAGATGCAATGAATCCAAGTGTGCAAGTTGGCAAGATATGGATAAGATTTGGGCTGATTTCTAGCACATGGGATAATCTCAAGTGATGACTCACTAGATCTTGCAAATCTTCTAACTAAATATCTAAGTAAAGGGGTACTTTAGACTTTATACATGAAATTTTAATGGTATACATGGAATTTACCAAACCCTTAGGGTTTAACCCTTAGGTTTTGATCCTTAGGGTTTAACCCTAAGGCTCTAACCCTAAAGTTTTACAACTTTAGCTTCTAGGATTTTTTAAATTAGGATCTTTAAAATAGAAAATTATGATTTTCAAAAATATAATTAGTGTTCCCTAATTATATTAAAGGTTACTAATCACATTAAAGAATACTAATCACTTTAGAGCTTACTAATTAGGATTAGGGTTTCCTAATTAGGGTTTAGGATTCCCAAATTAAAAATTAGGGTTTCCCGGCTTTCGATTAGGGTTCCTAACTACGCCTTAGGGTTTTAAATCTTGAGATTAGAGTTTCCAATCCCTTGTTAGGGTTTACCAATATTGTACCCTACCCGGCCAATCTTGATTAACAATCTATACAGTACAAACACGTACTCATCAGTATAATTATTTTAATTATATTTTTAATCGAATCCATATCCGGACTTAGGGATAGGGTTCCTATTTTCCGTTAAGCACAACTCTACTCTAATTTCTTAGTCAATACACAAATTGACTACTTCTCGATACTCATATCACAGATACACAGTACAATATTAACAGTCAATGTCAATATTTAATAAAAAAAAATATTCGTGAAATTTGGATTATTCGAAATCCCGGGTTATCACAAAACCTAGGGGTTATTCCACATAGACTTCTTCTTGAAGTTCTTCATTCAAAAATGCACTTTTGACATCCATTTGAAAGACTTTGAACTTTATATGTGCAGCGTAGGCAAAAAATATTCTTATTGCTTCTAACCTGGCGACATGAGCAAAGGTCTCGTTATAGTCGATGCCTTCTTCTTGAGAGTAACCTTTTGTAACAAGTCTTGCCTTGTTCCTTGTGATCACTCCATCTTCATCCATCTTGTTTCTGAATACCCATTTGGTGCCAATAATTGGTTGGTGATTTGGTCTTGGAACAAGTCTCCACACTTTACTTATTTCAAATTGATTTAATTCCTCTTGCATAGTTTCAATCTAGTTAGAATCTTCCAAGGCTTCCTCTATCTTCTTAGGTTCCATCTGGGACAAGAATCTCAGATAGAAACAATCATTTTGAGTAGCTGATCTAGTCTTGATTCTTGCATTTGGATCTCCAATAATCAAATCTTATGTGTGATGTTTAGCCCATCTGCTTCCTATTGGAACATCAGTTCTTCTGCCTTCTTATCTGAATTCTTCAAGATTGATTTCACCTCTTTGTTGTAGATGATCATTGTCTAGAACATTGTCTTATATGATTGCTTCTTCGTGCTCTACGATTCCTTCTTCTAAACATATGATCTTGGTGACAGGTTCATCCACTCCGATCATGGTGCCTATTTCATCGGTCGTGGAGTCTAGTGGTACAGACTTGCTTGAAGAGTTTATTTCATCAAAGATAACATGAATGGAGACTTCAACACTCAGAGTTTTCTTATTGAACACTCTGTAGGCTTTGCTATCTATGGCGTAACAAAAAAATATTCCCACATCCGACTTTGGTTAGAACTTATCATATATTATTTTTCTTATTAAGAATGTAGCAAGTGCAGCCAAAAACATGGAAATAGCTGACATTTGGCTTTCATTCATTCCATAGCTCATAAGGGGTCTTTTTGAGCGTAAGGGTAATAAAAGATCTGTTCTGGGTGTAGCAAACCGTGTTAATAGCTTCTGCCCAGAAGTATTCAGGTAGAAGAGCTGCTGCTAGAAGTGTTCCTCCTGCCTCAATTAGTGTTATGTTCTTTCTCTCAGTTACCCCATTTTGCTGTGGAGTTCTTGGAGTGAAGAAGTTGTGGTTGATGCCATTATCTTCACAAAACTTGTCCATCTCTGAGAAGTCAAATTTTCTACCATGATCACTTCTAATTGACTTGATCTTTACTCCTTTTTCATTCATAACTAGCTTGAACATCTTGATAAGTTGAGATCATGTTTCATCTTTAGAACTCAGAAAGAATACCCATGTGTATCTGGTGTAGTCGTCTACTACTACCACAGAGTATCTCATTCCTCCAAGGCTTACACTGGGGATAGGCCCGAAGAGGTCCATATGAAGTAACTCCAAAGGGCTTATTAATAGAGTTGACTGCTTTTCCTTTGAATGAGCTTCTTATTTGTTTTCCTTGCTGACAAGCTATGCAGGGTCCGTCTTTGATGAAGTTGAATCTTGGTAAGCCTGCCATAAGGTCTTTGGAGGCCAGTTTTGACAAGCCATTGAAGTTTAGATGAGACAATTTTTTATGCCATAGCTAGCTAATTTCTTTAGAGGCTTTGGCAAGGAAGCATATTATCTCATCAGAGCTTAACTTAGCAAGGTTGACAGTATAAACATTTCCTTCTCTGGTCCCTATGAGCTTTAGAGAAGAGGTCTTCAAATCTCTGACTTGACATTGATTGTTGAGGAATGTGACTTGATGTCCTTTGTCACACAGTTGACTGATGCTCAAGAGATTGTGCTTCAGACCTTCAATGTAAGCTACTTTGCTGAAGGACACGACATTGTTTCCAGCTGAGCCATATCCTTTGGTTTTGCCAGAGCCGTTGTCACCAAAAATAACTATTGGACCCTCCTTTTCTTTTAAGTTAGACAGAAGAGCTTTGTTTTCAGTCATATGCCTTGAGCAGCCACTATCAAGGTACCAGGTTGTCATAGTGGAGCTTTATACCTGCACTAAATTTTAGCTTTCATTTTGGTACAAAGACTTGCTTGGGTCCTTCCCAGTTAGTTCCCTTGAGGACCCAAATCTGTTTGATTTTTTGTCTATGATTTATAGGATTATAATAGCATGTTGCAAACTTATGACCATATCCATTGTGTGACAACATGATATTTTCTATATAAATAAATCATTAATTTTATGATAAATTTTTTTTTTTTTTTTATTAAAATAAATATGAATGATATGTGCCAAGGTAATGTGTAATTATAATTATATGTTTGATAAATAAAATTTAAGTATTACATTATTAATTGTAAATAATTTTATTTTAGAAATATTGGTTATTATAAGTGATATTTTATAGTAATTAATTCTATATTAGAAATGTTTTATTAATTATTTTCCATGAAATTATATGTTTATATTATTCAAATAATATATGAAATGATTTTAGAATAATTATAATAATTATTTCATTATATAAATTTGTTCGTGGATATTAAGTTAATTATTTTAACTTAATGATAACAGATAAATCAGATATGGAATCCAAACCCTAATTTTGGGTTTTGATCAAGGAATGATAATAATATTATAATATTATAATATTATAATATTATAATATTTTGATTTTTCAGCTTTATAATAAAGTAATCTGTGTAAAATTGTGATTAATGATGGTCAAGTCAATTATGGTATATCGATTCAAACCACAACATTAATTGATTTAACTCATTTATCAATTTAAATGGGAAACTTACATTAATCGTTAAATATTTGGGTTATATGATATATGTTATGTGTTACTTCAGGATATGCTAATTAGGAAACCCTAATTATTAAATTAAAACCCTAATTATATCTGAATTTTTAATAAACCCTAATCCGGAAATTTAAACCGGAGGTATGATCTGCCAAGAATTGTGTTACTGTTATTAATATCAGGCAAGATAGGTTTTATTTTGCTAATTAAAATAAACCTAATTAGTGATTTAAAACCATAATGATTTAAAACCCTAATTATGTAAATCGAAACCCTAAGCGATATTTAGTAACCCTAATTGATAATTATAAACCCTAATTACTTAGGGTGGCAAGGTTAATTATGTTATTAAACTCTAATGATCACGATTAATGTAATTAGAAACCCTAATTACAAGTTGTAAACCCTAATTATGCATTATTAAATCTAATTAGTAAATTGTTAACCCTAATTACCAAATTGGTGCCTTAATTGCTAATTAGTGACCTTAATTATAATTAGTAAATCCTTAAACATAATTATTAAGTATATGTGATTAGAAACATAAACCAATTTAGGAATCCTAAATTGTGAAATTTTAGAAACTAAAATTTTAGTTTATAATTTTATTTTATTCCAAACCCTAGTTGCTAAAATGTGTTTATGCAATAAAATCTTAGGGTTAAACCACAAAGGGTCAAACCCCAAGGGTTTATAATTACCCAAAATGCCATTAAATTGAATTATTAAATGACCATTTTGCCCCTAAGTGTATTATTTTGGCTAAATTAGTAGGGTTTGACAATAGGATGGGTTGGTGACCAACTATGTCGATACAAATTATGACTTCATAATCTCAAAGAATCAAAGAACATATCTCTCAAAGATTCATGCATCCAACACATTATATATATAGTATTGAGAGAGAAAATCTCATTTGCCCACTTATTTTTGCAACAAACACTCCACTTATCTCTCTCAACTTAAAAACCTCACGTAAATTCTCTCCTACAATCACCAAGAAACAAGCCCCACCATCAACCATAACTAAAACAAGAATATAAAATCAGATTTTGGACATCAAAGGTATGAAAACCTTAGCTTGAATCTGTCCAAATTTTTGTTGTTTGATGTTAGAATTTATTGTTAAAACATGTTGTTTATAAGTTATTATGACGATCTGGGTTGGTTTTAGATAGATCCATATCATCAAAATCTTCAGATTTGAGTTTTTGAAGAATCTGGAAAATTTTTGTTGTCGACTGACAAGCAAATGTCAGGCCTCTATAATCTTTGTATGTTAACTATTTTTGTTGTTTAAAGCTTTGAACTTGTAGTCCGGTATGTCTCTTTAATCTAGGTCAAGAATCATGCATAATCAGTATTATATTGCAAGTTATTCACGGCCAAATACCGCTGACCTAAGATTGACCGGAACTTTCGGGCAAATCAAGAACTTGCCTGCATTTGTTCCGAAGGAAGTTTGATGGCTCGGATCCGGCATGTTGTTAGTTGTTTTCTTTGTTTTTGTTGCATCTAGATTATAGTCAGGAATATTAACTTTAATCTTATGCCTTAAAATCTCCTTTTAATCGTGCAAGGAATTAGTAATCTATGGTCAAACCAAAGCGCATTTAACATGAAAAGCTATTTTCTCGGTAACCCGGAAAACACTTGAACATAATAAATCGGCATGGTTTGACCGAGTTGAATCTGGCTATTGTATTATTATTTTAGTGATGTTTTGTGATGTATCTATAGTGTTACATGTGGTTTATATTCTGCAGCTTTGAAATCACTAAAGCATATCATATCTTGTAAGTTGTGGAAGCTCAAAAGCAGCCGAATCGAGTATTCTTCATTTCAGGTAACCCTGAAAATGAAGAACACGACTCTCAAACACATTTGTTCGTGGCTTCGGATCTACTTTGTTATAGGTTGTTTGGTCATTTTAGTTGTTGTACCTTGTAGTCGTGCATTAGTACTACAATATCCGAATGATAGCATGCTCAAGAATATCGGATATATGACCGTAAATCTTGGTCAACTTCGATACCTTGTTCTTCTTTATGAAAATCGGGTTTCATCAAGAACATGAAGAACACCTATATGACATTCTGTCATTTATAAGCGATCTTCAATGAAGGTTTTATGAAAAATAATTATTTTTATTAAATAATTATTATTAATTGGTTTTTAATTACGAAAAATACAAATAAATTATTAAAAATTATTTTAAATTCTAAAAATTATATTTTAATTATTTTAAATATATTTCATAAATATTTAATATTTTGGAATATTAAAAGTATTTAATTTATTTAATTATAATATTAAATAAATTATTTAAAAATGATTTAAATACATGAAAAATCATTAAAATTATATTATGATATATGAAAATATTTTAAGTTATCTACAATGACTTTTAATATTTTATGATAATTTTCATTAATAAATTAATATTAATGATAGTTAAGTTATTTAGTAAATGAATTAAATAAATAAATTAAAATGATTTTATTATATTAAAAATCATTTTAAATAATAATAAGGTATTTAAGAATATTTTAAGTTATAAAATATAACTTTTAATATTTAATGGTTAATCCATTAATTAATGATTAATAATGATATTAAAAGTTATTTAATAATTATATTAAATAAATTAGTTTAAAAATGATTTTAATATTATAAAAAATTAATTTTAATAAAAATAAAGTGTTAAAAATATTTTAAGTTATAAATTATAACTTTTAATATTTAAAAGAATAATTTCATTAATAATTTAATATTAATGATATTTATTTAATGATTAATGATATTAAATTTATTTAATAATTATATTAAATAAATAGTTTTAAAATGGTTTTATTAATTTAAAAATTATTTAAAAGGGATAAAAATGAATTAAAAGTATTTTAAGTTATAATTAATGACTTTTAATATTTAGATAAATAGTTCATTAATATTTAAATATTAATGGTAATTATTTAATAATGATTTTAAATGTTTTAAAAATCATTTAAAGGTAATATAAATGTTTTAAAAATAGTTTAAGTTATTTTAAATAACTTAATATTTTGGCAATGGTTTCATTAATAGTTTATTATTAATTAAATATTAATGATAATAGAATTGTTTATTATTTTAATCATTTAATAATGATTCGATATTTCAAAATTATGATAAATGGTAATAATTGTTTAAAAGTTATTGCAAGGCCATGAAAATAGATTTACGTGTGTTTAAGTTATCAAAATGGATATTGTATGGGTCAGATAGAGTCATAGACTCGATAATTAATCGATAAAGTTGTTGGTGAGAAGATATATTTTAAATTGATGCGGATTTAGATAGATTGACTTGTTAAGTGAATTATTTGTGATTCAATGATGTTAAAGTTATGTGACAATGTGATTAGAATGTCTTTCATTGCAATAAGCGGATTATATGATATGATATATTATTCTAATCGGATAATGATCTATTTAATGATAGGACTTGATAGAAAAAATATATCTAAGTTGTTGTAAGTAGTAGAAAGGCAAGTATCTAAACCTTTGCATTTACTTTTATGCTAAGGACATGCAGAAGATAATATCTAAACTATTCATTTCAATTGTTCAAATATTTCAACCTTTGTATATACTTATGCAATGATTCTCAGTATAAGTAAGCTATTAAACAATAATTGTTGTACAATTTCCTTTATTCTGTTAATAGCGATCAAGTTATTGATTATGTTCGTTAATTTCTATAACATGGTTATACAAGTGTCCCCACTTAGATAATCATTATATTTTATCACATGTTAATACATACTTATAGTTACTTAGTATGTATACCTTGAAATAAAGGTCGTCTAAGCTATTTGATCCAGCTAGATATATATTTAAAGTTGTTGTTGAACAAGATAAAACTTATCCAACCGAATTATTTTGGTTTGGATTCAAGACTGTTATGAACATCCCAATCATGGGAAATTTTTATGCGCTACGGCGGACAAAGGATGAACGATAATATCGTTTCTAGCAATGTTGTATTGATCATCATACGAGGCATAACGGGGTGATCACCCCTGCGTGAAAGTAAGTAATGACTTCTGATGATGAAGTTCTGCTTAAACCTTTTCCAAAATATAAAACAATGTTCATAGTCGGTCAAATGATCATCATTTATAGTTTGTACGTAGTTTCAAAAATTTGAAATTTAAATGACATGTTATTGATTATTGGTCCAGTTTACTTCATAACTATTGATCCGTTGTAGAAGTTTCGTTTAAAGAAAACATTTAATCCTTTCAGCTAACTGTTATTGTTGATATTACTTGCTGGGCACTCAAATGCTCATTCTTGCTTAATTTAAATGTTTTCATTAAGTGTGAACAACTCGAAGGATCCGCCAAGAACAAGGGAAAGGGAAAGATTCTTTGAATGAATGTTCAAGCTATTCTATGTAATAGTCTAACTTTATGATAAGGACGATAAATACTATTATTATTATCATATAACGAATGTTTAAAGGTTTCGTACTTGGGAACTAAACTCTGATAATATGTAAATTAATTTGAAAATCTATATTATTGTTAATATTATTAGTATTATTCCGCTCATAGAAATGGTATCGTGAAGTACCGAGTTCGGGTTTCAAGTATTCGGATTCGGGGACTTTACACATTGCATATATAACATCTAGTATGATTCATGCTTGTATGTATGTGTGGATTCTTTCTTATCCTGGATGTATGTGGGTGATAGGGAACCTCATCCCTTTTCCACAATGTTCTATGATTCAGAGATTTCGTGGAGTACATCTCAAGTCTACGATCGATTCCTTGTTGGTTCGTGGAGTTGGTTTTATTTGACCCCACGATCCTTTGAGGTTTGAGAGTAGCAGTTGATTTACTCTTAATTTTTCTGAAACCTAGACCAACGTGAGATCCTTTATGTCCATGGACACTACTTGGATCTGAAGATCAAGGATTCACTGGCTCGGCACTTTGTGCGGATTTCACAAAAATAATACTTCTATTGGGATTAGAAGCATTGCTAACGTTAGTTTTCAAGGGTTTTACCACATTTAATTTTTAGGGAGGGTCCTCAAAACCTAAACCTGATCGGTCAGAAGAATTCCTCTGACTAGAGATTAGGGAGTCCATAGATGAAGAAGACTTGTTCTATATTTGGATCGTCTTCTCTAACTCCTCAACTTTAAAAGCTAGGTCCAACTCTCTTTGTGCACTTAGCTCATTCATAAGTTGAGCAAAACATTAAATCTTTCATAAGTTGAGGTAATGTTTTCTCCTGATATATGAGTGAACATCTCGTACTGTTGAGTGAGTAGAGACTGCTTGTTCTCTCTTACTTCTTTAGTTCCCACATGCATGATGAGCAGTTCTTCCCAGACTTCCTTTGTTGTTTTGTAGTTGACCACATTTTCGAATAGGTCATCTTCTAAGGATTGAAACATAATGTTTTTGGCCTTTTTGTCCAGTTGGACTACCCTTCTTTCATTATTAGTCCATTCAGACTTTATCTTGATCTGCATTCTGTTTGCATCTTCAGGGGTTGGTCCAAGCTTTGTTAGAACATAGGACCCGTTCAGTAATGTCTCAAATAAATCATCATCTATTAAGTACATGAAAGCTTATATTCGAACCTTCCAGTTGGAAAATTTGTCTTTGTTGCACATTGGTGGTTTACTGCCTCCACCAAGTTTAGATTCCCTCATGATGATCTACTCGAGTTTTGAGAGCTTTGAGATAAGAGAGCCTGCTTTGATACCAATTGTTAGTTCCCGGAGGCACATAAGTTATCTAGAAGGGGGGTTGAATATATATTTGGATTTTCTTTTTCAAAGAGTAACTTAACAGTTTTGTTAAATAAAAAGATTAACTTAGCACGGTGGAATATATGATTTAGTTATCCCCCTTAAGATAAAGACAAGGTTATAAATCAAGCAGCAGTTATAGCAGATAAAACAGTTAAAGCGACTAAAAGTAAATGACACAATATTTTTAAGTGGTTCAGAGCACTCAAGACTCCTAGTCCACTCTTCTACTTCACGAGTAGGAAATCCACTAAGGATGTTGGTACAATCTTCGAATCACTGAAATTCTTTCAAGACAAGCAGTCTTGGAAATCTAGTTCACAAAGAACTCTTTAAGCCCAGCAAACTTGGAAAGATAGTACACTAAGTACTCTTCACACCTAGCAGGTTTGGAAACTCTACAATGAATGTAGTTGATGTTGTTGTTGTGCTACTATGTTGCCTTAAGCTCAGGTACTGATAAGCTTGGTAGCGAAGCAAGATATAGTTGAATCGTGGAGTGAAGATTTGTCAGATGTTCTGTATTCTTTTTCGTTTTGATTCTTGCTTATCTAACATCTTCAATCTGATGGCCTTATATAGAAGACTTCAAAATCTTCCCGTTGAGAGGATTCTGTTTGAGCATTTAATGCTCCAGGCATTCTGAGTTCTTTGATGTTGACATACTGATGATGTGAGAGGTTCTTTTTGACTTGACTGACACAGTAGTCTGCTTTCTCACCTACCAACTCTGAGACGTCACTGTTATCAAACTAGTTGGTAGATACATTTCTCCCTACTTTCTGATTCTTCGATTCAACAAAGGTTATTTGGTGAGAGCATTAGGTTTCTCAATCATATCAACGTTCAAGTTTCAGTTGATGATGTCAAACATTTTCATCGATTTTGATGCTTACTGATGAGCACTACGATCGTGGTCTGATGATAAGAGCTTGCACTCTACGATTCTGTCTTGGTTTTGACAACGCTTGGCAGACTACGATTTCACTTCTTTGAGAACTCTACGATTTAGGTCAGTGCCTCTGATTTTGACTTAGCTTGATTTTGACTTAGCTTGACACGCATTCGCTAAACTACTTCACGATTATGATAGGCTTGCTCAGCGCACTATGATTCTGGCTCCTGCAGACTTCACAATTTTGTACTACCTATCTATTACAACTCATAAGATCATCCTAACAATATTGATCTTCCTATTACAAGAGATTTTACAAAATGATAAACATTAAGCTCAGATCAACTCAATAACTTTGATCTTAAATCTAAGTCCTTGCACATATGATCCAATAAGAACTTTACAAACTTTGGAAAGGCATGGTAATATATATATTCCAACATCAAATTTAAATATGCAGTTCCCAACAAATTTAATAATTAATTAGAGGTTTAACGATGTGTCATAATTAATAAATGAGAATTTTAATTATGTCATAATTTGATTTAATGAGTAATATTGCCTTTAATTTAAATAATTTTAAATAATATTATTTGATTAATTAAAGGGTGACAAATAAACTATATAATAAACACGTAAAATAAACTAAAAGAAGTTTTTAAAAGTCAAACCAAACATGGCCTTAAGAACATGGGATCAGTTAAAGCCATGATGCGCTTAACTGATACCCATGTTGTGCCACTTATCAATTATACGTAATATATTATACTACCAGTCTTATTTTTCATGTACTTTTTCCTAAGACCTAAGCCTGAGAAAAACAAAGAGAAAAAGAGAGAGTTTTGAGAGAATTAAGATTGAGGAAGAAGATTTGGAGAATCAAAGGAAGGTTTCCTACCATCTAAATAAGAATCAAAGGGTGAGAATTCAAATTACAATTTCTGTTTATTATGTTCTTGAGTTTTTCTATGAAAATATATTTTAGTTCTCTATAATTGAATTTTCATGAGTAATTGTTGAAAAGTTGTTTATATTTGTTAATATGCACTTCTAATCTACTATATGATATTTACAAATGATTTTAGAGTAATTTAATCCATGAAATTTGTTAAAGCATGAAGAACTTGAGTTTTGATGATATATATACAATATGTATGATTTTGGTGTTAAAATTGGGATTTTGGTTGATGAATTGATTAGATAGTTATTATATATGTTAACATGTATATATAATCTATTATATGTGATTTATAAATGATTTTCAGAAATTAAATTTGTATGAAATAGGTTTTAAAGTTAAGAATTGAGTTTTGTGAAAATATGTACAAAAAAGCGGATTTAAAATTAAAATTAGTGTTCAATTCATTTTGTAATCTGTTAATTGATAGTTGTTATTGTAAATACGTTCAAATACGAAAACAATGCATGTTATACGAACTAATTTAATCAAGAAACGAATCTGTGGTGAGATGATTCGCTAAGGATGTCTAAAATGAGATTTTTAGCAAGAACATGAATTTAGAAGGGTTAAATATGATGAATATTGTTGTTTTGTTATTTAAAATTGATGTATGCATTCTTGGTGAAGATTATGTGAAGTTTATGTCTTTTAGGTTTGTTAAATTTACTGATTGTATTTGAAATTCGTGAGTTTTGGGCTGATGAACTGCAGAATCTGATTTCAGGTAAAGGCCATTACGGCGAGCATTTCTCAAGATAAAAAACCCGCCTTGACGTGGGTATTTAATTGAGCTATTTTTGGTTTTCGTTATGTACAGTCCATTGTATGTTATTCTAACATAGTCTAATGAACATGATAATGTGTAGGACATGTAATACGATGTTATATTAGATTATTAACATATATACATATGGTGAAATTGCATGATAATTTGATGAGTTGTATAATGGCTAAAACGTGATGTTCATGAAAAGATGTAATGTTTTTTAAACTTAAGATTTGAGACTTCACTCTTGTAAATGAACAGAACTTAAACTAAGTTAACAAGTTATACTAAAAGTGGGAACTAAACTCATAAAGTTAATATTAGTGTAACTAATGAATGTAGTGAATACTTATGGTATATGTGAATAGGACATATGGTGAATGTCAGTAGTAATCGTTTAGCCTATGCATGAGGCAAGTTCCTTACCCTATCTTGATTACGATTATGCAAGTTTCCTTACTCTATCATGATTATAATTACGCAAGTTCCATGACTCTAAACTTTCATTGAGCAAGTTCTTAAATCTTATTATTGTTGAGCAAGCTTCGTATTGTTATTTTGAACTATTGAAAGATTAATTATTCAAGTTCATGATTCTAGATGAAATGCCTTATTATTATTGACCAATCTTTGTGTTCTTATTTCAACTTATTCAAAGCTTAATTATTCAAGTTCATGATTCCAAATGAAATGTTCTAACTCTTTTAAAGTATTACTTCTGTTATACAATGTTCATTCAATTGTATAGAGTTGAGATTCAATCTTTGATTTGAATATCGGTTACATTATCGTATTGAAACCTTAATGGATAGTGAAAATCCTTAAGGATTCGACTAATTCTTAGTTGATGATTATTAAATTATAAATTATCCTGAAAGTTAATCCAAACCAAAGTTCATTTGGTGTGGACTCTAATGTTAAAGTTGAGATGAATAACCCTGTTACGATGGATTATATTACGCGTTAGCGTTAAGATGTTGTGCATATACATGGTACTAAGGAATGATCCCCCTAAGTACAAGAAGTAAGGTCCATATAGTCTTATGATTATTAAAGGTTTAAAGTAGAAATACTTGAAAAACTTGGGACATAGTTTATAGTCTTGTGACCCTCAGATGTACTTTTGATTCATGTTCTAATAATCTTGACTCAAAAGCCGAGTTTTCTTTTGTTCAGTATCCATTGTTTACTCGCATGTTATTATTATTTCTATTGTTAAACTTGTGGGCAATTGTTGCTCACTCTTGCATAATAACATTGCGGCTAAGGTTGAAAGAGTTGATGAGCCATCTACTAGTAAGGGCAAAGGCTAAGCAAGCAAGTGATGAAGACTTGTTTATTATTTGAGAATGTTGATGTTAAGACTTATTATGTTATGTTTAAAGACTTATTTAAAATATTTTATGTTTCCGCATTGATGTATTAAGTTAGATTACTTGGGATTGATTTGTTAAGCTATTGTAACCCTTTATTGGGAGGATTTTTATTTCAGATTTATTGTTATCTTTATTATGAGTAGTTATATGTTATTATTTTTGGTGAGTGAACACCAAATTTGTGGGAAATTTGAGAAATTCGAGTACCTGGATTTGGGGGTTTCACAAGTTGGTATCAAAGATGTATGTTATGAACCGTAGGTGGGGGAAAAAACTTAGGTTACTGCCTTATAGGAGATTGAGAACATAGTGGTGATAAACTCTTATCGAGTTCTAAAGAATGAATTAATGAATTCACTGAAGATAATAAAAGACTTTATGTGTTATGTGATATACTTATGTGCTCGCGAGTATCGATTAGTAACTAAAACTTAAAACTTTGTTGTCAGGATGCCTGACGTTGGAAGATCTAGTTAGCCTAGAAAGGATTAGACCTGAGTAGATAGAGAGGAGGAGCCCCGAGACATTCATGTCGTCCGGGAGCAGTTGATACAAAGAGAGCCACCTCCGTTAATCACTGTCGAGGGTCAAGAGCATGAGCCTGAGTTTGATCAAGAGGATGAGGTAGAGACGGATGAGGAGGATCCTGTGGAGCTACCACAGACAAATGAAGAGGAGGAGGAGGAAGAGTTTCCACCAAACTCTATTGCAGCTCAGATGTATGATGAGGTGTACGACCATAACATTGAGCTTCAGAATAGACTCAGAAAATTGGAGGAGCTGGCAGATGAATGCCAAACCACTATAGATCAGAAAGATGAGGAAATCCAGGATCTTGATGGACGTCTTGGGAATATGGAGTGGAAGTTAGTTCAGGCATAGAGTCAGAAGGAGCAACTATTGGCTAAGAATGAGAAGCTAAAGGGTGATCTGAGAGAGGTGTCCGCCAAGCGAGCCAGAGCTAAAGATGCTTACAAGGAGGCTTCCTAGTGTACAGATGTAGCTGAAGAAGAGATGCAGGCAAAGAAGACTAAGATGACTGAGATGGACTATGTTTTTAATACAACAATTTTTAGGGCTCGGGATCGAGTTATTTACTATCCAGTCCAGTTTGAGGACTTACCTTGCTACATGTTGGATCGTAGGATGATGTTCTGTATCATGGAAGAAGAGCACAGAGAAGCTATTCGATGTCTTAGTAGACCGTGATATGAACAATATGAGTTATTTGAATATCTATAGTAGTTAATAATGTAAATTCTAGTGTGGATATAAGCAGTGGAATACGATGATTTAATCCTGAAGATTCTTTATCTCGGGATAGTTGATGTAAATAGTAGTGATGCTATCTTTCTATGTTTTAAAAGTTATTAATGAATAAAATATCAATGTTTATTCAATATGTTATGTGTTAAATGATAATCTTAAAATGTTTAATTTAAGTCTTAAATACTTAAGAATTGATTAATGATCTATTAAGCATATATCTTAAGCAGAAAATGCTGCCGAGAAGACGTACAACCTGTCAACAAGCTTAGGAAGGATCCACGAACAACAACAATGACAATGCCAATGCTAATCCTGTTTAATAGTTGGTAAACCTATTAGCTCTGCACTTGTGAACTAGCCGCAAGCTCAAGCTACCTCATTTAAGGATTTCAAGGTAGTAGGACAGCCAGAGTTTAGGGGATCCGTGAATCTGGTTGAAGCTCAAACCTGTATTATGAAAATGGATAAGGTATTTAACGTTGCAAGGGTCAACAATGAACAAAAGACCGTCTGTGCAATGTTTATGCTGAAGTCAGAGGCCAGCTACTGGGGGCTGGTGAACAAGGTTAGAGGAGAACATGGTGTAATCACATAGGATAGGTTCAAGGAGATGTTCTTTGAGATGTACTTCCCAACGAGCTCTCAAAACCAGATGGAAGTTCAATTTTTGGAGTTGAAGCAGGGTAACATGATGGTGCCAGAATATGTTGCAAAATTCAACGAGTTAGCTAGGTTCACAACTTATCAAGTTAATACGGATGAGAGGAAAACTAGGAGGTTTGAACAGGGGGGTTAAAGCCGTGATTGTACAACAAGGTGTCAATGTTCTAATTAAACACTTTTGTGGGAGTTTTGGAGAAGGCAATCATTGTAGAAGGTGGAAATGATGTTCTGACCATGTATAATCAAGAACAAAAGAAGAAGAAGAAGAATGAAGGTGAGAACAACAAAGCTAGTGACAGTAATGGTGGTGGTGGTCATAGTCAAAAGAGAAAGTGGAATGATAATTTGTTTACTGGGAATAAGTAAGGAAATCAGAAGAAGAAGGTGGAGGCTTGTCCTACCTGTGGGAAGAATCACCTGGGGGTATACGTGAAGGGGAAGAGGGTTTGCTACAATTGTGGTAAGGAAGGCTATAGCACCAAATTGCCTTACCCTAAGAAGGGTGCTTGCTTCACTAGCAGGTCGAAGGATCATCTGGTTAGGGATTGTCCCAAGAAGGCAGCAGAAGGAGCACGAGTTACATGCTGTGCAGTCACGAGATGTGGTGTCAGGTATCATTCTGATCAATAGTATTAATGCTTACGTATTATTTGATTTGGGTGCTACTTGTTCATTTATATTTGACGATTTTGCTAAGAATTTAAATTTGCCTAAAGAGGAATTAGAATACCCTTTGAACATAGAGATGATGGTAGATTTAATCCCAATTAAACTTGGGGAATTTGACATTATTTTGGGAATGGATTGGCTATTCAATTATGGGGCAATAATTGATTGTCAAAGGAAGTGTTTAAGCCTTAGGACCCCGTCAAAGGTTGTATTTTATGGCAGCAAGTCACCTAGAGAAGTGATTTGTTTGACGACGATGCAAGCCAGAAATTTTTTGAGGCAAGGTTGTGTAGGATATTTAGCCTACACAGTTAATAGTTCGAAGGAGAGTCCAAAATTAGAGGAGATACCAGTCGTTAGAGACTTTGGAGACGTATTCCTAGATGATTTTCCAGTACTTCCACTAGACAGGGAATTTGAATTTGTGATCAACATGGTACCAAGAACTGCCCCAATATTTATGGCCCCGTACCGCATGGCTCCGGTGGAGATGAAAGAATTGATGGTGCAACTACAAAAACTTTTAGACAAGAAGTATATCCTACCGGGTGTATCACCGTGGGGAGTGCTAGTGTTTTTTGTTAAAAATAAGGATGGGTCGATGCGACTTTGCATTGATTATAGAGAATTAAACAAGGTCACAATTAAGAATAAGTATTTACTATCAAGGAATGACGACCTGTTTGACCAGTTGAAAGGAGTTAGGTATTTCTCGAAGATGTTAAGAAGTGGGTATCATCAGTTGAAGTTCAGGAAGGAAGACGTACCAAAGATAGCATTCAGGACTCGTTTGGTCATTATGAGTTTTTGGTGATGTCATTTGGTCTAACAAATGCACCTGCAGCATTTATGGACCTAATGAATATAGTATTTAAGCCATTCTTAGATAATATCGTGGTGGTGTTCATCGACGATATTTTGGTATATTCTGAGACCGAGGAGCATATGGACCATTTGAATGTGACATTAGAGGCGTTAAAAGAGAGAAATTATACACCAAGTTTTCGAAATATTAATTCTGGATAGAGCGAGTGCAATTTCTTGGGCATGTGATTGACAAGGATGGGATTTTGGTAGATCCATCAAAGGTTGAAGCTGTGATGAACTGGGATTAGACGAAGACACCATTGGAAGTAAGGAGTTTTCTAGGACTGATAGGTTATTATAGAAGATTTATTCAAGATTTTTCTGAAATCGCGACTCCGCTGACAAATTTGACTAGGACATCGGTGAAGTTCGCCTGAACGAAGAAGTGTGAGGAAAGTTTCCAAGAGCTAAAGAAGAGGTTAAGTTCGGCACCAGTGTTGTCTCTCCCTGACAGCAGAAGAAATTGTATGGTGTATAGTGATGCATCACATAAAGGACTAGGTTGTGTGCTTATGCAAAACGGTAAGGTCATTGCGTATGTGTCATGACAACTGAAGGATTATGAGAAGGGGTATCCGACCCATGATTTGGAATTGGTCGCGGTAGTGTTCGCTTTGAAGATATGGAGACATTATCACTACAGGGAGAAGTGTAAAATATATATACAGACCATAAAAGTCTGAAATATATTTTCACGCAGAAGGATTTGAACATGCGTCAGAGGAGATGGTTGGAGTTAATATAGGATTATGAATGTGAGATTTTATACCATCGGGGTAAAGTGAATGTTGTTGCCGATGCCTTAAGTAGAAAGGGTCGATAGAAACTGTCTATGTTAACCGCTCATGAGGAGCCAATTTCAGCAATGGCAAAACTGGAGTTGGAGGTGAAATATCCTAAGGAGTAGGATGAAAAACTATTTCAATTGGGAGCCGGTCCAAATTTGGTGGATAAGGTCAAGGAAGCACAACTCAATGATGAGGAATGTGAGAAAATCAAGAAAATAATATCTGAAGGTGATGAAAGAAATTCAAGATCGATAATGAAGGGATGTTGAGATTCGAGGGAAGAATTTGGGTTCCACCAATATTAAGGGTAAAGGAGGAAATTTTGAGTGAGGCTCATAGCTCAAGGTATTCGATTCACCCGGAGAGTAAGAAGATGTACCAGGATCTCCGATAGCATTTCTGGTGAGCAAATATGAAAAGGGACATTTCCGATTGTGTGGCCAAGTGTTTGACATGTTAGAGGATTAAAGCAAAACATCAAAGGCCGAGTGGGTTGTTACAACCATTAGAAATCCCATAATGGAAGTGGGAACATATCACGATGGATTTTGTGGTAGTTCTTCCAACGACTCTGAAAGATTTGACGCAGTATGGGTTATCGTGGATCGATTGACGAAATCAGGGCACCTCTTAACAATCAAGATAAGATTCAACCTAGATCAGTTGGCAAAATTATATGAGAAGGAATTATTTCAAGGCAAGGTGTTCTAGTGTCTATAGGCTCTAATCGAGATCCACGTTTTATATCGAACTTCTAGAAGCGACTACATGAATGCATGTGAACGTAATTGAGAATGAGTACATCATACCATCCTCAAACAGATGGCCAAAGCGAGAGGACAATACAAACATTGGAGGATATGCTAAGAGCTTGTATAATCAAAGGAAATTGGGATGATCATCTACCGTTAGTGGAATTCTCTTATAATAACAGTTACTGCGCAAGTATTGGCATGTCGCCTTACGAAGTGTTGTACGATAAAAAGTGCAGAATCCCATTATACTAGGATGAAGTTGGCGAACGCCAATTGCTAGGAATAGAATTGGTACAACAGATCGCCGAGATTGTCAAGATGATTTGGACGAGATTGATAGCTGCTCAGGACAGACAGAAGAAATATGCCAAATCACCATCGATAGAATCGAGAATTTCAATCTAGTAGCTTCGTTTTCTTAAAAGTATCTCTCTGGAAATGAAAAATCAGTTTTGGCAAGAAAGGAAAATTGAGCCTAAGGTTCATTGGACCCTTTGAAGTATTGAGGAGAATTGGTGAAGTCGCGTTTGAAGTAGTATTACCTCCAACATTAGGGCATATCTATAATGGTTTTCATGTTTCCGTGTTACACCCGTATAAGCCTGATTACAAGCATGTTATAGAATATGAACCCCTACAATTTGAGAAAGATTTATCTTATGAAGAAGTTCCCATTCAGATAGTCCTACTGTCTTCATTAAATGGGTACAGTCTTGCATTACCACTGCCATGTTCTCTATCAAAGTTAATGGCTCTCTTGCAGGCTATTTCAATAGCTTGAGTGGTCTTAGACAAGGTGACCCTCTCTCCCCCTACCTCTTTATCCTTATCATAAAAATGCTCTCCATGAAACTTCATTGGGGATCCAAATTATCTGACTTTAAACCTCATTGGCGTACCAACAGCTTGGACCTTACCCATCTCTTCTTCGTCGATGACATTCTTGTGTTCTGTCATGCTAGTATCAAACCTATCTCCATCATTCACTCATACATTAACTCCTTTTTCCCTAATTTCTGGCCTCATCCCCAACATCCACAAAAGCCAGTGCTTCCTATCCTGTGCAGACCTTGTAACCACCTCTTTCGTCACCTCTGTACTGGGGTACACCTTGGGCTCTCTACCAACCAAATTCTTGGGTGTGCCCCTTATCTCCACTAAGCTCACCTTCCAAGATTGTCTGCCTCTGATTCACCGTATCACGCATAGAGTCACATCCTAGATAACTTTTGTGCTCGCGTATTCAGGCTGCCTTCAGCTCATTAAATCCGTGTTATTTTCCATTCAACACTATTGGAGCTCCCATTTCCTTCTCCCTAAAGCTGTCATTCATGCAATTCAATCTATCATTTGCCGATTCTTATGGAAAGGTAATTCCTTAGACCATCATGGGGCCATGGTTTCATGGAGGAAAATTACGCTGCCAACCATTGAAGGCGGACTAGGAGTTAAATGTCTCCTGGACTGGAATAAGTCCCTTATTCTCCTGCACCTTACACGCATCCTGCATGTCAATTTAAGATCACTATGGGCTAGATGGGTGCAGACTTCAGTCCTAAAAGGGAGATCTATTTGGCAAATTGACATTCCCCCCGATTTCTCTTGGATTTGGAGGCAAATTCTCAAGTTGAGACCCATTGCCCAGCAGCACTTGCGCTACAAAGTTGGACCCGGGAATAGATTTAGTCTATGGTATGACCCCTGGCTCAATGATTTGACCATCAATCCTACTCAATCACTACTTGCAAGTTCACAAATTCCAGCAAATGCTAAAGTCGAGGACATCATTCGTGATTCAAATTGGTTTCTACCCCAATCAAACCATCATGAAGTCATTATGTTTCGCCTATCCATTACTGCTACTACTGTTCCTTTTGGCCCAACTGACTCCATCCTTTGGACTTTTACAGATATCCTTATTATCTAGACATACAATATTTGGGATAGTATCCGGTATAAGCAAAGCATGGTTGACTGGTATAAGACTGTTTGGAATAAGCTTCATGTTCCAAGATATTCTTTCCTACTTTGGCTTGGATTTCTAGGTAGAACACCAAAAAATGACATCACGAAGGGTTATTCTGGCCGGGTGTTCAATTGCCCTCTGTGAAACAAATGTCCAGAAACCTTCAACCACCTCTTCTTCACTTGTGAGTACTCCACAATTATCTTGCAAGTTGCTTTCTCACTAGGGGATTGGCCCTCCTTCCTTTAGGACTGGACCGACCTAACTACCAAGATTAAAACCTTTAGAGGACGAAAACTCTCCAAACAAATAATGGGGCTCTCCCTTGCAGTAGCTTTCTACAAAGTTTGGGAGGCAAGGAACAAGAGGTTGCATTCTAACACACTCATTCCACCAAACTGCCTTGCAACTGATGTAGTCCATATTATAAAATCTAGGTTATCTACCTCTTTTGCCTTTAACCAAGCCACTAGTTCTTGTCAATTCTACTGTACCTGGCTTGTCTAACAAGCTGCACCTTGGTTGCATACCATGGCTGCCCATATGTGACTGTTCATGTAATCTTTACATACTTTAGCTAGCTCCCATGGGGATGCCTTTAGATGATCTTGCTATAATCTGGGGTACACCCCTCTACTTTTATATTTATTTTCCTTTCTTAATACACAAACCAAATTAGCAAAAAAAAACACAATGCTGAAGAAGCTGTGTGGGAACTCGAAGAACAAATGATAAAAAAATATGTTTGTTTATTTGTTTAATCTGTATGTAGCGATTCTAGGGACAAAATCTTTGTAAGGGGAGAGAATGTAATGGGACGAATTAATTGAGTTGTGATTCTGGGGAAATAATCCTTTTAAAGAGGGAAAGATGTGATGAATGAGACTTTTGTAATTAATTTTAAATATTTATTGAATTAAATAAATATTTTACTGATTAATTTATTTAGTTAAATAAATATTTGATGAAATTGTTGTAGATTAATTTAATAAAGTATGTCACATTAATTAAATTAATGAGAAATAATTTTATAGTTTGAAATTATAATTTATTTGGGACTATTAACTTAATCTAGTTGTTAATAATTATAATTTTATTCTAATTAACTTAATAATTAATTAGAGGTTGAACGATTTGTCATAATTAATAAATGAGAATTTTAATTATGTCACAATTTGATTTAATGAGTAATGTTACCTTTAATTTAATTAAATTTAATTAATATTATTTTATTAATTAAAGTGTGACAAATAAACTATATAATAAACAAAAAAAATAAACTAAAAGTAGTTTTTAAAAGCCAAACCAAACATGGCCTTAAGAACATGGGATTAGTTAAAGTCATGATGTGCTTAACTGACACCCATGTTGTGCCAGTTATCAATTATACGTAATATATTATACTACCAGTCTTATTTTTCATGTACTTTTTCCTAAGACCTAAGCCTGAGAAAAACAAAGAGAAAAAGAGAGAGTTTTGAGAGAATTGAGATTGAGGAAGAAGATTTGGAGAATCAAAGGAAGGTTTCCTACCATCTAAATAAGAATCAAAGGGTGAGAATTCAAATTACAATCTCTGTTTATTATGTTCTTGAGTTTTTCTATGAAAATATAATTTAGTTCTCTATAATTAAATTTTCGTAAGTAATTGGTGAATTTTTTTTTATATTTGTTAATATGCACTTCTAATCTACTATATGATGTTTACAAATAATTTTAGAGTAATTTAATACATGAAATATGTTAAAAACATGAAGAGTTTTGATGATATATATACAATATGTATGATTTTGGTGTTAAAATTGGGGTTTTAGTTGATGAATTGATTAGATAGTTGTTATATATGTTAACATATATATAATCTGTTATATGCATGTGATTTAGAAACGATTTTCAGAAATTAAATTTGTATGAAATAGGTTTTAAAGTGAAGAATTGAGTTTTGTGAAAAAATGTACAAAAAGGCTAATTTTAAAGTCAAAATTAGTGTTCAATTCATGTTGTAATCTGTTAATTGATAGGTTTTATTGTTAATACGTTCAAATACGAAAACAATGCATGTTAAATCTGATGAATATTGTTGTTTTGTTGTTTAAATTGATGTATGCATGCTTGGTGAAGATTATGTGAATTCTATGTCTTTTAGGTTTGTTAAATTTACTAATCGTATGTGAAATTCGTGAGTTTTGGGCTGATGAACTGCAGAATCTGATCCTGGGTAAGCCTGCCCCGGCGGGTGTTACCAAGCCAAATTGTGCCACCCCGGCGGGCATTTCCCTAGTATAAAACCCCGCCTCGGCGGGGGTATCAAAGTTGAGCTATTTTGGTTTTTGTTGTGTACAATCCATTGTATGTTATTCTAACCTAGTCTAATGAACATGAAAATGTGTAGGACATGTAATAAGATGTTATATCAGATTATTAACATACATATGGTGAAATTGCATGATAATTTGATAAGTTTTATAAGGGATAAAACGTGATGTTCATGAAAAGATGTAATGTTGTTTAAACTTAAGATTTGAGACTTCAATCTTGTAATGTGGGATTGAAGGTAATGAAAAGAACTTAAACTAAGTTAACAAGTTGTATTAAAAGTGGGAACTAAACTCATAAAGTTAATATTAGTGTAACTAATGAATGTTGTTAATACATATTGTATGTGTGTAGGACTTATGGTGAACGTGAGTAGTAATCGTTTAGCCTATGCATGAGGCAAGTTCTGTGACAACCCGAAAATTTATAAGATTAATAAAATCTTGAATGATTAAATAATGGTTAAATAATAAAACCTAGACTGGAAATAGAGTATTGATTAAGAATTTTGTGAAGGATTTGTATGATTTATTAACTGAAAGTGATTATTTTAAAATCGAAGTATATGGTTTTGGGTATTGTGATTATGTGTATGTGCAGTATGTGATAAAGGGTTAAGTGTTGATCAGATAAATTATAACATTGATAAACCCTAATGTTATGTTAAGAACCCTAATATTCGGTTAGGAAACCCTAACGATCAGTTAGAAACCATAATTCCAGCTTTAGAAATCCTAATTCCAGTTTTGGAAAACATAAACCCTAATTAGGAATCCTAAACCCTAATTAGCAAATCCATTAAGTAAAGTATCAAACCTTAAGGGGTAAGATTTAAGGGAAAAATGTGAAATGACTAAATTACCCTTAAAATTATGTGAGAAATTACCAAAATACCCTTAGTAGGTGCAAAATTACAAAAATACCCTTTCATCTTATCTTTTACTAAAAGATAAGACTAAATCTTGTGAGTCATCAAAGGAAAGATTTTGGCACATGGAAAATTTCATTTTTAAAGATTTGGAAGATTTATTAAAGATAGAAAAGAGAAATTAGATATATTGGATAGATTTTGCAAGATCTAAGAAGATATATGGAGAGAGAAGATGAAATATGAAAAGTTATTGGAGAGAGAAAGAAAATATTTTGTTTAGATATACAAGCAAGCTAAAGATAAGAGAGGGAGAATTGTGTGAGTTACAAAAACCTTAGGGTTAAAAACCTAATATTTGAAACTTAAGGAATATGCTAAGAAATAAATAATATTCTGAGAATATGCTAAGATTATGCTAGGGGGTGATTTGCAAGCTTTTAAAGACGAGGGAGAAGACTAGAGAACACCTAAGTTGGGTGACCAACTTATAAGAAATTGAAAGTAGCTTTTATATAAGCTAATTTCTTTTCTCTTTCATTCATTTCTCCAAACTAGTAATGTAAACTAGAGAGAGAAAGAGAAGAGAAACGAGAGTTCTAGAGAGAGAAAGAGGAGAGAGAGATCAGCCATGGAGTTAGGAGTGAAGAGAAAAAGAAAAGGAAGATCAAGGTTTATCTTTAACTAGTTTATGTAAATTATTTTGGTTATTTTAAATCAAATCTTAAGTTTATGTTTTTAAAATTAAAACCCCTAATATACATGTTAATATATGTGTTATGTGTAGATCTACAACTTTTGAGGATCAAAAGTTGGATCTTGGAAAACTTTAGGGGTACTAAAGTGTAATAAGTTAAATCAATCTGGACCATTGATGGTGATTTTAATAGTTAATCAATCTGGACCATTGATGGTGGTTTTAATAGTAAATCAATATGGACCATTGATGGTGGTTTTAATAGTAAATCAATCTGGACCGTCGGTGGTGGTTTTCAAAGTAAATCAATCTGGACCGTCGGTGGTGGTTTTAAAAGTAAATCAAACTGGACCGTCGATGGTGGTTTTAAAAGTAAATCAATCTAGACCCTCGATTGTGGTTTTAATAATAATCAATATAAATTGTCCGTTCTAATAGTAAATCAATCTGGACCGTTCGTTAATTAGTTACTATTTAGTCCATTCTCCTATAAATAGAAGCTTAATTCTTCTTTCATTCTCACCAATTCACTGAGATTCACAAGAGACACTATAGAGAGAGAAACTATAGAGAGTAAGAAGAAGAGTATCTTGCTACTTCACTTTTGCAGTATCCAGCCTTCTACTAAGGTAAGGGGTATTATTTCTTTCGTATTCATAAGGAATACTATTTTTCATATTCATCCTTTCATATGTCTGAATAACACCTCACGGATTACGTACCATATGACAATGTGAAAATCCATTGCGCTTCATTATGTTATTTCTTTTCATATTCTTAAATCCAAACTTATTACGGTAAGTATTGCTTCTATAATCCTTGAAATTAGTGGAATATCCTTGAGTTTTGCGCATCATCCAGTATCATTTTATTGGAATATTGATCTAAACTTTCTTATTAAACATCAATATTTTCACCCGGGGTACTATTCATGGGTTACTATTCACCCGATTACTATTCACTATAATATTATTCACTCGAATATTCGGGGCACTTTTCACGGGTTACTATTCACCCAGTTACTATTCACTCAAATATTGTTCACTCGGGTATTCAGGGCACTTTTCATGTTGGGGTATTATTCACGGGGTACTATTCTCGAAGTACTATTCACAGGGTACTATTCACGGGGTACTATTCACCAAAAAATTTATTTCTTTTCTATCCAAATTATTTTTGATACATGGATACTATTCTTGAATTTTACTCCACAAAGCAGTATCATGTTGACAATTCGGACATTATTGAATTCTAGATAAATTAAGTTATAAATCTTTAAAAATTTATCCTTTGATTTCTTTTAATTGAATTCTTATATCATTGTCATCATCATCATGCTTATATTGTGATGAACGTCATCTTTGGCTTACGTGCGTAGATGGACTGTTGATTTATATGATTATGACTAGGGATAATTCGGTATGATCATGACTATTGATGATTACAAGATATTCTTGGCCCATAGTGCAAGAATAATTTGTGGACATGATACTAATGAATATCCTTAGCCCGTAGTGCAGGGATGATTTGATGATGTGATTTATTTATTAAGCCGAGTCCCAGCGATAAAGTTAATGATAAACTTTTTAAATCATAGAAGATAACAGATATCATGCTCTACTTGACACTTCCAATGGATTGCTTGTTGCACTGCAGTTAAACTTGTTGTCTATTATATTCTATCAGTTTAACATTGTTGAAGGCCAATGATAACTTATTCTGCATTATCTTAGTCATAATATTTCTTACTGGGCTAGTTAAGCTCACCCTTTTACTTCCATTGTTCTCTTCTGGAAATGAGAACGTAGTCGAAACTAGTCGGGGAACGGAGTGATGGTCCGAGATGGTGTTATAGTAGTCCTCACTATTCTATAAAATAATGTGACAATAAATGTAATGAGGACTTCATTTGAGTTTGAATATTGTCTAGAAGACAATATTTGTGTAAAAACTCTCAGCTCATATTGTATAATTAAGTTTGTATTTGTATTCAGTACCATGTATTTGGCGACCCAAGATGGGTGATGTATACCTATTTTGGGGGCGTCACACTAACATAGGGGATTTTATACGTGTAACGTTTAGATGTTTGTGCACAATACATGGTACAAAGGGCTGATCCCCCTAAGTACGTTAAGAAGGGTCTGTATAGTCTAAATGACTTTTAAGGTTGAGATAATAATACCTAAATACCGAAGACATAGTTCGTGGTCTTAAGACCTACAGATATTAAATTCGAACTTGTTTTCTATTTTTGATTCGCAGAACAAGTTCTTTGTTGTTCAGCATTCGTTGTTCATTCTCCTGTTGTTATCATTACTACTTTCTATATCAGTGAGAAATTGTTTGCTCACCCTTGCATTTAACAATGTAGCTAAAGTTGAGAAAGTCAATGAGCCATCTACTAGCAAAGGAAAGGGCAAGATGTCCAAGTGTTGAAGATTTATGAGAATTTATTTAAATGAATTATATTATAAGTCTTATTTTATTTTATGATGTATTCCGCAAACTGATGTAATAATTTAAGGTTGGATTACCTGGGATTATTTTGAGATGATGTAACCCTTTAATGGGAAGATTATTGTTAAGTTATTTAAATTATGTCTTTATCCTTTGTTATGGGTAGTTAGATGTAATGGTTTTGGATAGTGAACACCAAATCCTGTTGAAATGGAGTACTTGGATTTGGGGGTGTCACAGGTTGGTATCAAAGCCTTAGGTTATGAACCTTAGGTGGGGAAACCTTAGGAAGTAACCTTTAATGAGACAGAAAACTTAGAGGTGTCCGACTCTTATCGAGTTTTAAGGAATGGATTAAGGCATCCATTGAAGCTAAATAATAAAAGACACTATGTGCTATGTGTTAATAATTTATGTGCTCGCAAGTATCAAAAAATGTCAAGTAAAACTTAAAATATTTTGTTGTCAGGATGTCTAACGAAGGAGGATCAAGTCCAGCTATGGAAGTGATACCTCAGGTGCCTAGAGATGACAAACCCCGGGATATACACGTTGTGCGGGAACAGTTGATCCAGGAGGATGAGCCTATGACCGATCCCGAGTAGGATAGTTCTGAAGAGATAGAGGAGGATGATGAGGAAGAGGATCCTGTGGAGTTTCCACCAAACTCCATATCAGTTGAGATGTATGATGCTCTGTACGACTGTAACACAGAATTACAGGACAAGGTTGAGGATCTGAAAGAGTTGGTTGAGATGTATCATCCTACGATGGAACAGAAGGATGCAGAGATTCAAGAACTCGACTCACGCCTTGGAAACACAGAGTGGGACCTAGTTCATACCAAGGGTCAGAATGAGGATCTGTTGGCGGTAAACGAGAAGATGAAGACTGACATGGAGAAATTAAAAGATGACTTCAAAGAGGAATGAACTAAGCGTGCAAGAGCAGAGGATGCTTGGATGAAGGCGACTCAACGTGCAGACTGTGGTAAGGCTAAGGTCCAAGTGAAGAAGGCCAAGATGAATGAGATGGATTACGCTTTTAATTCTGCGATTGATAGGGCCTAGGATTGAGTCTTTTATTACCCACCTCAGTTTGAGAATTCGTCGTGGTTCGTGATGGATCGTAGAACGAAGTATCATATCATAGAGGAAGAGCGCCGATAAGCCTTACGACATCTTAATATGTCTAGATAGAGAGAATAATAATAATAATAATAATAATAATAATAATAATAATAATAATAATAATAATAATAATGTGTGGTTAACTAAGTGAGTAAATAAACTGTGAATCCCTTAATTTGTGATGAATAAAGGGATAGTATGAGTATGTAATCCTAAAACTTGTCTAGTTAAGGAAATTGAATGTTAATAGCGGTTATGCTACTTTAATATGTTTTAAAACGTTATGAATGAATAAAATTATCAAAGTTTATTTGAAATGTTATGTGTTATAGCTTTAAATGTTTAAGTTAAACTTCAAATAATCAAGAAGTTGAGTAATGAACGAATAAGCGTATATTTTAACAGAAAATGCCTCCTAGAAGAAGACAACCACGTCAACAACCACCTCCTGAGGGGTCTACTAATAATAATAACGAGGCCAACGCTAATCCAGTTCAGTAGTTGGTAACTATATTACCGGGTTCACTTGCGAATCAATCGCAAGCCCAAGTCATGGCCTTCAAGGAATTCAAAGCGGTTGGATCGCCAGAGTTTCAAGGGTCTATGATCTAGTGGAAGCCCAAACCTTGATTATGGAAATGGAGAAGGTGTTCGACGTTGCCAGAGTCAACGAGGATCAAAAGATTGCGTTCGCAAGGTTCATGCTGAAGTCTGAAGCTAGCTACTGGTGGCAGGCAAATAAGGTTCATGGGGGACAAGGAGTGATAGCTTGGGATAGATTTAAGGAGATGTTTTTCGAAATGTACTTTCCAGTGAGTTCTCGGAATCAGTTGGAGGTGCAATTTCTGGAGCTGAAACAAAGAACTATGACGGTGCCAGAATATGCTGTGAAGTTTAATGAATTGGCAAGGTTTGCCACATATCAAGTCAATACCGACGAGCATAAAGTGAGAAGGTTCGAAGAAGGATTGAAACCCTAGTTGTATAGCAAGGTTTCAATGTTCCAGCTAAATACATTTGCGACTGTACTGGAAAAGGCAATTATCGTGGAAGGTGGAAGTGATGCCTTGACCAAGTATAATCAAGAACAGAAAAAGAGGAAGAATGATAATGAGAATAAGGTTGGTGGAAGTAACATTGGAAGTAACAGTCAGAAGAGGAAGCGGAACGAGAATTTGACTGTGGGAGTACAACAAGGAAGTCAAACAAAAAAGAAATTTGAAGCTTGTATGACGTGCGACAAGAACCATACTGGAGTATGTTTGAAGGGAAAGTGAGTGTGTTTCAACTGTGGTCAGGAGGGACACATTGCACCGAACTATTTTAGTCCAAAGTAAGGAACATGTTTTACCTGCGGTTCGAAAGATCACATGTCTCGTGATTTTCCTAAGAAGCCAGCGCAAGTGGTGAAAAAGGAAACAACAACGGTGGTGGTGCATTGATTATCACTGGATCGGCACAGTTAAGCTGACCTACTGCGAGGACTTTCAATATGACCGTGCAGGATGTTGTACAGTCTAAGGATGTGGTGTCAAGTATCATTCCGATTAATGGTATTAATGCTTATGTGCTATTTGATTCGAGTGATACTTATTCATTTATATCCGATGAATTTGCTCAAAATTTAGACTTGCCTCAGGAAGAATTAGAATTTCCCTGAAGTATATAAATTGTGAATAGGGAAGTGATTCCTGTTAGATTCATATATAGGAATTGTAGAGTGATTATAAAGGATCACGAGATGATGGTAGATTTGGTAGCAATTAGACTTGGTGAGTTTGATGTTATACTGGGAATGGATTGGTTATTTCATTATGGAGCAGTAATTGGTTGCAAAAAAAATGTGTTAACCTTATGACTCCGTCAAAGGTTGTGTTATATGGCAGCAAGTCACCTTGACAAGCAAATTGTCTGACGGTGATGCAAACCAAAAAGTTGTTGAGACAAGGATGTGTAGGATACTTAGCCTACATAGTCAATACACAGAAGAAGACTGCGAAGTTAGAAGAGATACTGATCATAAGAGATTTTGCAGACATATTTCCAAACGATTTGTCGGGACTTCCGCCGGATCGATAAATCGAGTTTGTGATTGACTTACTACCAAGAATGGCCCCGATATCTAAGGCACAATACAGAATGGCCTCGGTAGAGATAAAAGAGTTGATGGTGCAATTGCAAGAATTACTTGACAAGAAGTATATTTAGCCCAGTGTTTCGCCATGGGGAGCACCGGTGTTGTTTGTTAAGAAGAAAGATGGATCGATACGGCTCTGCATTGACTATCGACAATTGAATAAGGTCACGATCAAAAATAAGTATCCATTACCTAGAATCGATGACCTATTCGATCAATTAAAAGGAGCGATGTATTTCTCAAATATAGACTTGAGAAGTGGTTATAATCAGCTAAAGTTGAGGCCGGAGGATGTACCAAATATAGCGTTCAGAACTCGATATGGTCATTACGAGTTTCTGGTTATGTCTTTTAGTTTAACCAATGCACCTGCAGCGTTCATAGATTTGATGAACAGGGTGTTTAAACCATTCTTAGACAAATTTGTGGTGGTATTTATTGATGATATATTGGTATATTCCAAAACTAAGGAGGAACATGTTTAACACTTAAGAGTGACGTTGGAGACGTTGAGAAAAGAGAAGTTGTATGCCAAGTTCTCAAAATGTGAATTTTGGTTGGAACGTGTACAGTTTCTCGGACACGTTATTGATAAGGATGGAATTTCAGTAGATCCATCAAAGGTTGAAGCTGTAATAAACTGGGATCAGCCGAAGACACCGTCAGAAGTAAGGAGTTTCTTAGGATTGTCAGGTTACTATAAGCGTTTTATTCAAGACTTCTCCAAGATCGCAACTCCATTGACGAATTTAACTAGGAAAGCAGTTAAGTTTGTTTGGACAGAGAAGTGTGAGGAAAGTTTTCAAAAATTGAAGAAGAGGTTTAGTTCAGCACCTGTGTTGTCATTGCCTGATGATACAGGAAATTTTGTGGTGTATAGTGACACATCGCATAAAGGACTAGGCTGTGTGCTTATGTAGAACGGCAGAGTTATTGCGTATGCATCACGTCAGTTGAAAGATTACGAGAAAGGGTATCCGACTCATGACTTAGAGTTAGCGGTGATGGTGTTTGCCCTGAAGATTTGGAGACATTATCTTTATGGAGAGAGGTGTGAGATATATACAGACCATAAAAGTCTAAAGTATATATTTACACAAAAAGATTTAAATATGAGACAAAGAAGATGGTTGGAGCTGATCAAAGACTATGACTATGATATTTTCCATCATCCTGGAAAGGCAAATGTTGTTGTAGACTACAACAACAGATTGCAATGTGTTGTAATATAAAGTGTAAAGATTTTAAGTGATTGTTTAATTAAGTTATGTAATGGAACTAAATGAGATGTTTTCAAAAGTTAAAGATAAATGATAGGTTTTATGTTAGTTTGTTATGAGATTTTAGATTCGTTAAAGGTGTTAACAAACATGGTTAGATGCTAAGTTAAGGTTATGACCTAATTGATGAGTTAGACCTATAAAGCTAATATTAATACAACTAATTGTTATTGGGATTCCAATGATATGTGTAAGGTAATTGGCAAAAATTATTACACTTGTGTAGCTTACATACAAGGAAAGTTCCCTAACCTATGCTACTTTGATATTCAGGAAGGTTTACTTTTCGTTGTTATGTTATACTTATGCAAGTTTCCTAACTTCATTCTTTTTATAATGAATGCAAGTTTCTTATCCTAAACTTTTATTGAGCAAGTTTCATAGCTATGCTATCTTTACGTCAATCAAGCTTTCAATTTCTAAATTTTACAGTAAAGTTGAGCAAGCCTATTGATTTTATCTCATGTAAGATTTTACAAGCTCTTGTAACCTAGTTCGTTACATCAAGCGAGTTTTATTTTTCTAAATCTTGATATTATTATTCAAAGTATACATTGTTCTAATACATTGATTCAAATGAGGCTGTTCTAATTCTCTTGGATATGGTACTTTGCATATAAACACCATGTCTATTCAAATACATAATGTTGTTGTTAAATCTTTGACTTAAATAACGTTCTTCAATTCTATTTCATTGTGTCGAACCTTCAAATAGAAAGTAAACTTTTATTGAATTGAATTGATCTATAAATGAATAGCGTTCTAAAATTCTAGAACAACTGATAAGCTAGTTCCGAGCTAAACTTTCTTTAGTGTGGAAATTCTACATCCAAAATGAGACGAACAACCCTAACATAGGGGATTTTATACGTGTAACATTTAGATGTTTGTGCACAATACATGGTACAAAGGGTTGATCCCCCTAAGTATGTTAAGAAGGGTCTGTATAATCTAAATGACTGTTAAGATTAAGGTAATAATACCTAAATACCGAAGACATAGTTCGTGGTCTTAAGACCCTCAAATATGAAATTTGAACTTTTTTTGATTTTTGATTCGCAGAACAAGTTCTTTGTTGTTCAGCATTTGTTGTTCATTTTCCTATTGTTATCATTACTACTCTCTATATCAGTGAGCAATTGTTTGTTCACCCTTGTATTTAACACTGCAGCTAAAGTTGAGAAAGTCAATGAGCCATCTACTAGCAAAGGAAAGGGCTAGATGTCCAAGTGCTGAAGATTTATGAGAATTTATTTAAATGAATTATATTATGAGTCTTGTTTTATTTTATGATGTATTCCACAAACTGATGTAATAATTTAAGGTTAGATTACCTGGGATTGTTTTGAGATGATGTAACCCTTTAATGGGAAGATTATTGTTAAGTTATTTAAATTATGTCTTTATCCTTTGTTATGGGTAGTTAGATGTAATGGTTTTGGATAGTGAACAACAAATCCTGTAGGAATGGAGTACCTAGATTTGGGGGTGTCACACTTAGATGTGAAGAGAAGTTACTTAAGCAAAAATCTAGAATCCAATGGCTTAAGGATGGGGATAAAAACTTAGGATACTTTTTCAATCAAATTAAGAACAGATGGAATCAAAATAAAATTCATGCTATTGAAAATGAGGCAGGTGTTCTTTGTACTGGACAAAAGGATATTCAAACTATTGCGGTGGACCACTTTCGTTCCTTGCTGGGTTCTCCTTCTATGGTGGGGGAGTCCTGTTTACCGGACCTTGCTCCTTATGCTCCTAAATTTGTTACTGATCTTCAAGCCTCTTTGATTGAGAGAGACATCTACGATTCTAAAATCTTAACAACTTTGAAGTCATGAAGAAAAACAAGAGTTACGGTCACGATGGTTAAAATGTGAATTTTTCCTCCTTGTTTGGGATATTGTTGGTAGTGATTTTACTTTGGCCATTCAATCTTTTTCAAAGCGAGGTTGCCTTCTATAGGGAACTAACTCTACTACCATTGCTCTTGTCCCCAAGGTGCTTAATCCTACATTTATATTTGGTTATAGACCTATCTCTTCTTTGTAACACAACTTACAAGTACATTTGAAAGATTATTCTTTGTCGGGGCTCAAGGGTATCCTTCTACCTTAATCTCTCCTGTCGGTCTTCTTTTGTTACAGGCGGGGAGGATAGGTGATAATATTCTCATTTGGCTCAAGAGTTATTAGGGAACTATCATAGACCCTTTGGCCGATCTAGGTGTGCCATGAAAATTGATCTACGTAAGGCTTTTGATTCGGTCTCTTGGGATTTCATGCTTCTTTGCTCTGCGGCTCTTCAAATTTCCCCAAGTTCATTTCTTTGGATTAAGGTTTGTATTTGTTCTCCTTCTTACTCAGTTAGAGTGAATGGTGCCCTATGTGGGTATTTTAAAGGGACCAAGGGTTTACGTCAAGGGGATCCTCTCTCTCCCTATCTTTTTGTTATTGCTATGGAAGTGCTTTCTCTTATTCTCACAAAGGAAACAAGGTCCCCTTATTTCAAGCATCATTGGAAAATAAAGTCTTTGTCATTATCCCACCTATGTTTTGCTGATGATTTGTGTGACGCCCCCAAAATAGGTATACATCACCTATTCTTAGTCGCCAAATACATGGTACAGAATACAAATACAATCTTTAATATACAACAAGAGAGCTGTGAGTTTTAATACAAATATTGTCTTCTAGACAATATCCACTCTCAGAATAAGTCCTCATTACATTTATTATCACACTATTTAACAAAATAGTGAGGACTACTAATACTATATTCTGGTCCATCACTCTGGTTCACGACTCGTCCGGCTATATTCTCATTTCACAGAAGAGAGCGGTGAAAGAAAGGGTGAGCTCAACTAGCCCAAGATGAAATATTATAACTAAGATAATGCGAGAATAAATTATCATTAGTCTTCAACAATATTAAAGCGATAAAATATAATAGACATCAAGTTTAAGCTGCTTGGTGAACAAGCAATCCATTAAAAGAGTCAAGTAGAAAATAAAATCTACTATCTTTTATGATTTAAAAGGTTTTTCATTACTTTTATCATTTGGGACTCAAACAATAAATAATCCACATCATCGAATCATCCCTGCACTACAGGCCAAGGATATTATTTAGTGGAACAAACAATCCATTAAAAGAGTTAAGTAGAGAATAAAATCTATTATCTTTTATGATTTAAAAAGTTTTTCACCACTTTTATCGCTGAGACTCAACTTAATAAATAATCCACATCATCAAATCATCCTCGCTCTGGTGCCGAGGATATTATTTAATATCACGACCACGAATTATCCATGCACTACGGGCCAAAGATAATCGTGTTTTCATCAATTGGTCCGATCATGCCATAAAATAATTCATCTTTGCTCCCTTGGCGAAGAGAATCCATGCCATAATCATACAAAAAGCTGTCCATCAATGCACTACGGGCCAATGAGGACTTTTTTTCGAGATCATTTGTAACATTAAGGTCATGATTATACCGAATAATCCCTGGTCATAATCATACCAAGTCCATCTATGCACTAAAGGCCACAGATGACTTTCAACAAAATATAAACATGAAGATGATGACAATGATATAAGAATTCAATAAAACAAGTTCAAGAATTAAATTATCCAGGAACTAATAACGTCCAAATTATCAACATGATACTTCTTTGTAGAGTAAAATTCAAAAATGCTCAGAAGAATATTTCCATGAAAAGATACTGGATGAAGTGCAAATATAAAGGATATTCCACTAATTTCATGGAGTATAGAAGTCAAAACTTTAACCAACTGAGTATAATAAAGAATGGAATAACAAAAGAAATCACCAGGCATGTGATAAATAGCACATGCAGCTTATACCAACAGAATAATAAATACGGAACCAGGTCCGGCGTAAAATGCACAGACAGGATATTCCAACAGAATAATAAAAACGGAACCAGGTCCGACGTAAAACACACAGATAGGATATTCCAATAGAATTATAAATATGGAACCAGGTCCGGCGTAAAACGCACAGACAGGATATTCCAACAGAATAATAAAGACAGAACCACATAAGGATTTCACCAAGTATAGGGGAGTCCGCGTATATAGGTTATTCCAACAGAATAATAAAGGATGGAATGACAGAAGTTCTCTTCATGAATACAAAAGAATAACACCCCTTACCGTAAAGAAACTGGATATCGAAGTAGTGAAGTAGTAGAAAACTCTTCTTCTTTCTCTCTCTAGAGTTTCAGTGAATTCGTAAGAAATAATGAAGGAATGAGCTTCTATTTATAGAAGAACTGAGAGTGGCTCTTGGTTTTAACGAAGGGTTAAAATGACTCTTGGTAATATTGAAGAGACAACTACTATTTATGAAGGGGCAATTAACTCTTGGAACACCGAAGAGGCAAATAACTCTTGGAAAGCTGAAGGGTCAAATAACTCTTGGAAAACTGAAAGGACAAGTTACTATTAAAACTTGTGAATAGTAACTCATGAATAGTAACTCGTGAATAGTAACTCGTGAATAGTAACTCATGAATAGTATCTCGTGAATAGTAACTCCGACATGAAAAGTTCCCCGAATACCCGATTGAACAATATAACCTCCAGACATCAATTATCATCAGAATAGATATCGATTTCTACTAATACAAATAATCCCAACATAATGAAACTATCAAATTCATCTTTAATCAACACGAACTTATTCATCATTAATATTATAACTCACAATATTTAGCAACCAGGTTGTTCCCAGGATAGAGGGGGCTTTCCAATAAGGATTTCTCCCTATTGGCGCGCAATTAGGTGACCAAACCTCTCCTTGACAGAACTTCTAGACATTGTAAATATTGTAATTTAATAATATGAATAACTTTGTCGTCTCAATTATTGATTTAATAATATATAAAATATTATGCAGATGATACTATGACAATAATCGAATCAATAATATGAGAGATATGATGCAGCAATTACTATAGCAATAATTGAGTATAACTGAGTGACTTATCACGTAAGATCAATAACCAATACCGTGTGTTACTATGCAACCACACGTATTACTGTACTTTTACTACCGAGTAGTTCAACAGTTTTAACGGTAAAACTTCCACCGTTATTTTCATAAAAATAATTCTGTAGTTTTATTACTACGACAATACTTCCATTGTGGGTTCACCAATGATTGTGCCATCGTACGGATATTCCCCACAAAAAGAATATTCGCGGACCAAACGAATATTTTATAACAACCTGTATACTTTGCAAAATTTATAAATACTACCCACAACTATAACATTATATCAAATCCATACCATAATATTAAAAAAATATTTTGAGAAAATTAAATCTTTATTCATAAAATCTGGGGTTTTACAATTTGCTTATCTTCTGTCATGGTGATGCGAATTCGGTCAAGGTGATCAAAATTTGTTTAGATCACTTATCATCCCTCTCGGGCTTACACATAAATGATTCGAAGAGTATGTGTTTTCTCTCTAATGTATCTCCTGATCATGCTGAAGTCATTTTTAATATTCTGGGATTTCAAGTGGGTCGGTTTCCTGTAAAATTCCTTGGGGTCCCTTTGATCACCTCAAAGTTTAGCCTTACTGATTGCCATCCTCTCCTAGAAAAGGTTTAATCCAAAATTACTTCATGGACTAATAGAGTTCTTTCTTATGCTGGACGATTATAGCTTATTAAATCAGTTATTTTTGCTATCCAATCGTATTGGTCTGCTCACTTCATTCTCCCAGCATCTGTGTTTAAAGATCTTAAGTCCATTATAAGCAGATTCTTATAGAAAGGTCGCTCTATGTTGAAGTTTGGGGCCAAGGTTGCATGGAGCAAAATTGCGCTTCCGTATTCTGAAGGAGGCTTAGCTATCAAGCAATTGGAGGACTGGAATAAAGCTCTGATTTTGCTACAACTATGGACAATAGTAAATCCTAATTCCCAGTCTCTATGGGCTTCTTGGGTAAGAGATAATCATTTAAATTCAAAACACTTTTGGGTTTTGAAGACTCCAAATGACTGTTTATGGATATGGAGAAAGGTACTGCAGTTGAGATCTCTTACTATTAACTATATTCGTTTTCATATCGGTAATGGGGAAAGTACTAGCTTGTGGTTTGATCCTTGGCTTAATGCGACTCCCCCGGTTTCCAATTCTCATTCTTCTTTGATCATTAATTCTGATTTGGGCCCAAATGCTACTATGAGTGATATTATTAGAGATTCCTCTTGGCACCTCCCTTCCTCAAACCATAATGATTTTATTGTATTTCGGGATTCTTTTGATCTTAATTGGCTTTGTGACTCTTCTCGGCCTGATGAGCTTTTTTGGGACATTGTGAATTCTAATGAGGTTAAAGCCTCTACTTTATGGCGCTCGATTAGACAGGTGGGAGTTGTAATCCTTTGGGACAAGTTAGTGTGGCATAAGGTTTTGATCCCTCGATTTTCTTTTACCCTCTGGTTGGATTTTCACAGTGGGTTGTGTACAATGGATAGGTTAATCAGTTTTAGGATGCTTGTCAACTATTCTTGTATCCTTTGTTCATCTCATTGTGGGTGGAGGGATTTTAGTCAAAGTTGGAGCTCTATAACAAGCTACCTCATCCATTATTCAAATCCAAATTTTCATCATAGTTTGCTTCATCTTTGGTTTGCTGCGGTTATCTACCGTATTTTGAATGAAAAAAATGCGAGGATTTTTAGTCATAAATTTTTCTCTGCTTGGAACCTTATCTCTGACATTTTACACATGCTTAAATGTAAGCTTCATACTAATGCAAAATTTTAAAAAATTAAAGCAAGATTTGGTTTTCTTCATCTTTTTTTAAACAATGTTTGATCATATGTTTCTTGAGGTCTTTTATACAAGTAAGATCTGGGTCTGTTTGTTTATTGTTGTTTGGCAGATAAGTTATGGGCATGGGTTGATGGCATCGACTGCTGCAGCTGGTTGGTTGCTGATAGTCATAGATTAAAATTAGTTGCTATCGATCAATTACTTTTGGTCGGGTTTACAGCAGACGTTGTGTTCGGGGTGCTGCTGTGGTTTGATTAAAGCTAATGCTATGGTTTTGATTGTTTGGGATGTTGCTGGTGTGGTCTGCTGTGTAGCTTATAGGAATCTTTATGTTGTTGTTGTTCTGCTGGTGTATGTAGACCACAGCTTGTTGTGTTGTTTTGGGCTACTGTCTTTATTTTGTAAACCTGATTTCTCAGTTCTTGGGAGATGGGGTAAGGCTTTTGCTACTGTTTGGCTTATGTTGTGCAGTAGGTTTTATTGTTGTGCTGCAGGGTAAGGCCCTTGCACTGGGATTGCTTTGTTTCTCCAGGTTGTCAAAGCTGTTATCATGCTTGTTTAGTTATGGGTTTGTTTTGGTAGCTTGCTACGGTTTCTGCTAGTGGTTCGGGACTGCAGTCTACTTTAGCCTGCTAGTGGTTAGGCCACCTGGTTCTGCTAGCCTTCTGCCATTCTGCTAGGTTTGCGGCTGCCGGATGCTGGTTGATGGCTGTATAGTCAGGGGCTAAGCTGGTTTTCTGTACATGCCATCTCAATTGCTAGCTATTTCGTTTGTTGTATCTGTAGCCTCTTTGCTGCAGCTAAATATATTTGGTTGATGGTCCTCTGTGGGCTAGAAAGGACTGTTGACAGTCACGTGAAAAACAACAACTAGCAATCTATTGTTGGTTATTGACTCAGCTGCTGGTTGTATGCATGAAGGGGTCTGATTGGTGCATCTCTAGTCTGCTGTGGGGCTGCTGGTGGTATGCATGAAGGGGTCTGCTGGTTCATCTCTAGTCTGTTGCTACTATTGCAATTTTTGTTTCTACTCTTGATGCTGGGATCTAGACTACCATATGTGGCTACTGAACAGTATAATTTGGCCAGTTGCTGCTGCTTTGCTTAATATACTATTGTTGTCTGATCTGGCGAGTAGGCATGGGGATCTGTAGAATGGCTTCTGCTGCTGCTCGGGTTTGCCCATGTTATGAAGCTGCCCAAGAGGGTCTTCTTTGAAGCAACCGGATGACTGTTTAGAATCTGTTAAAGATACTAGATTTCTTTGGGTCTGTAATGGTCAGCTTGTTAAGCAATTGTATTTTTGGTTATGGTTTGTACTAACATTAAAATTGTTAGTGTTGTTAGGCTTTGGGCCTGCAGTCTTCTATAGTCATGACCTCATATGGCCTGTCATATGATGTCTATGCTATGCTCTGATTGGGGTTACCCATGATTTTTGTAATTTCTTTTCTTTCAATACAGTTTAAATTTAGCAAAAAATAAAAAAATAAATAAGAGCAAGGATAAATTTTAAAGATTTATAATTTAATTTATCCAGAATTCAATAATGTCCAAATTATCAACATGATACTGCTTTGTGGAGTAAAATTCAAGAATAATATCCATGTATCAAAAATAATTTGGACAAAAAAAAATCAATTTTTTGGGTGAATAGTACTTCATGAATAGTACCTCGTGAAAAGTACCCTGAATACCCGAGTAAATAATACCCGAGTGAATAGTACCTGAGTGAATAGTAATCCATTAATAGTAACCCGTGAATACTATCTCGGTATGAAAAGTACCTCGAATTCCCGAGTGAATAATATTTGAGTGAATAGTAACCCGGGTGAAAATATTGATATTTAATAATAAAAAAAGTTCAGATCAATATTCCAATGAAACGATACTGGATGAAGTGCAAAACTCAAGGATATCCCACTAATTTTAGGGATTATAGAAGCAGTACTTACCATAGTAAGTTTAGATTTAAGAATATGAAAAGAAATAACATACGAAACTACAAATGGATTTTCGCCTGTCATGTGGTACGTAATCCGCGTAGACAGGTTATTCCGACATATTATAGGATGAATACAAAAAATAGTATTCCTTATGAATATGAAAGAAATAATAACCCTTACCTTAGTAGAAGACTGGATATTGCAATAGTGAAGTAGCAAAATACTCTTCTTCTTGCTCTCTATAGTTTCTCTTGTGAGTCTCAATGAATTGGTGAGAATAAAAGAAGAATTAAGCTTCTATTTATAGAAAAATTGACTAAATAGTAACTAATTCACGGATGGTCTAGATTGATTTACTATTAAAACGGACGGTCCATATTAATTACTATTAAAACCACAATCGACGGTCCATATTGATTTACTATTAAAACCATAACCGACGGTCCAAATTGATTTACTATTAAACCACCACCGACGGTCCATATTGATTTACTATTAAAACCACTACTGACGGTCCAGATTGATTTACTATTAAAACCACCACCAACGGTCCAGATTGATTTACTATTAAAACCACCACCAATTGTCTAGATTGATTTACTTATTACACTTTGGTACCCTAAAGTTTTCCAAGTTTGCATTATTCCCCACTAACTTTTGTAATTCACTTATCTTCAATAAATAAATTTTTAATATTTCAACAATTATTCATCATTAATATTATAACTTACAATATTGACAAGCAGATCATTCTCATCCCAGGTAAGAGGGGGCTTTCCGATAAAGATTTTTCCATATTGGCGCGTAATTAGGTAACCAAACCCTTTTCTCGATAGAACTTTTTAGACATTGTCAATAATGTCAATAATCATATGAATAAATGTGTTTTCTCAATTATTAATTTAATAATATAAAATATTATGCAGATGATACTGTGACAATAATTGAATCAATAATATGAGATACTATTCAGCAACTATTGTTGCAATAACTGAATAAAACTGAGTGACTTCTTATGTAAGCATCAATAATTAGAGATACTGTGCAATACCATGTGCTACTACGCAACCACGCTTATTACTGTACTTTTATCACCAAATATTTCAACAGTTTAATGGTAAAAGTTTTGTCGTTATTTTTATAAAAAGGTTATTTCTGTCGCTTTATATATCCAACAGTTATTCTGTTGTGGGGTCCACCAATGATTGTGTCGTCATACGAATATTCTCAGACAAAAAGAATATTCCCCAACCAAACGAATATTCCCCGACACAATGAATATTTTATATCAACTTGCTTACTTTGTAAAATTTTTACATATCACCCTTAACTTTAACCTTTTGTCAATTTAACTATTTACTAAATAATATAATAATTATAAGAAAATTGAATACTTTCATATAAAATTCAGGGTCTTACAGTGTGGAAATGGAATACAAGGACTTTCGAGCTTCCAAATCAGAAGGGAGTCGAAAGAGAGATAGAGATGACCAACAAGGGAAAGGAATGGGACAGTTTGGTAGATATTAGAATAGAAGGCAAAATAATTGGAACGAGTCTCTATCGGGTCAGCGATTTAATCCTCGAAGGGATTTTGCTTACCCAATGCAGCAAGGTGGTCGTGGAGGTCAGCAGCAGGGTCAGTAGCAAGCTGGAGGGCAATATCAAACTAGGGGATTTCAACAGAACAGGGGTTTCCAGCAAAATCAGAATCAGGGTCAGCATCTCCAACAGGGTCAAATTTAGGGGCGGTATCCAGGACCGACAGGTGGTGGCAATCCGAACCTTTTTCCACTTCCACCTGGTCCATGTGTTACTTGTTGTGGGTATCATGCTAATAGGGTGTGCTATAGAGAGATAAGGGCTTGTTTCTTATGTGGACAAATGGGACATAGAGCAAGAGACTGCATAGTTCAGTGTGGTAATGGGGGAGGCGGTAATGCTGGTAATGGTGGTTAGTGCAACACCTGTGGGATAGTATTTGCATTGACAGCTAATCAGGCGGCGCAAGCACCATGTACTATTTCAGGCATCCTTCTTGTAGGAAATCATGAGGCATCGGTTTTGTTTGACATTGGATCTACACACTATATTGTTGCTCTTTCATTTATTCGTCATCTTGGAGTGTCTTCACAAACATTAGATCCTCATTGTCAAGATTGAAGACTATGCAGTTGTGCGAGAATTTCCTGAGGTATTTCTTAAGGATTTGTCAAGATTGCCACCGCCAAGGGAAGTTGAGTTTACTATTGAGCTCATTCCTGGAGCGGAACCTATCTCTAAGGCACCCTATAGGATGGCTCCATTAGAGTTATAGGAGTTGAAGGAACAATTGTAGGAGTTGTTAGATCGTGGATTCATTAAGTGTATCGCCATAGGGTGCTCCAGTCTTGTTTGTGAAGAAGAAGGACGGATCTATGAGATTATGTATATATTATAGGGAGCTAAATTGAATCACTATCAGGAATAGATATCCATTGCCACGGATAGATGACCTTTTTGATCAACTCTAAGGGGTAAAGTTCTTCTCAAAGATAGATTTGAGGTCGGGGTACCATCAGTTGAGGGTATGGGAAGAGGACATTCTAAAAATAGCTTTTCGTACTCGGTATAGACTCTATGAGTTTTTGGTGATGTCATTTGGGTTAACTAATGCTCCAACAGTGTTTATGGATCTGATGAATCGGGCTTTTAGCGAGTATTTGGACCAATTTGTCATTGTCTTCATTGATGACATTTTTGTGTATTCCAAGTCCAAGGAGGAGCATGAAGAGCATCTTCGTACTATTTTGGGGGTTTTGCAGAAGAATAAATTATATGCTAAGTTCTATAAATGCCAATTTTGGTTAGAACAGGTAGCATTTTTGGGACATGTCGTGGCTACTGAAGGTATTAAGGTGGATCATGCGAAGGTAGATGCTATCACTAATTGGCCAAGACCTACCACGGTGACTGAAGTAAGGAGTTTCTTGGGTTTGGCAGGGTACTACAGGCAATTTATGGAAGGTTTCTCTTTGTTATCTTTGCCATTAACTCAGTTGATGAAGAAGGGTACAAAGTTTGTGTGGAATGAGGAACGTGAGAAAAGGATCTGAAGGAGAATTTCTGGTGGAGTGGAATGAAAAGGGATGTAGCTGAATTTGTAAGTAAATGTCTTATTTGTCAGCAAGTGAAAATAGAGCATCAGTGGCCTGGTGGTTTGTTGCAACAGTTAGAGATTCTTGTGTGGAAATGGGATGACATTTTGATGGACTTTGTAACTGGTTTACCGAGGAATCTTAAAAAGAATGATTTTATTTGGGTGGTAGTGGATCGTTTGACCAAATCGGCGCATTTTTTTGGCTATTCATAAGGACTTTTTGGTAAATAAGTTGGTAGATATTTTTCAACGTGAGATTGTTAGACTTCGTGGGACTCCAATTTCTATTATTTCAGATCGAGATCCGCGGTTTACTTCTCAATTTTGGAAAGGATTTCAACGACCTTGGGGAACGCGACTCAACGATAGCATAACCTTTTACCCGCAGATAGATGGACAATTAGAGAGAACTATTCAGACCTTAGAAGACATGTTACGATCTTGTGCTTTAGAATGGACAGGGAACTGGGACGATTGTTTGAGTTTGGTGGAGTTCAAATATAATAACAGTTGGCAAGCTATTATTGGTATGGCCCCTTTTGAAGCATTATATGGTAAGAAGTGTCGAGCTCCGACTTGGTGGGATGAGGTTGGAGAAAGGGTAATAGAAGGACCCGATTTGGTTAAGATTACTACGGAGAAGGTAGCAGTGGCTAAAGAAAAATTAAAAGAAGCTAGATCGCGGCAAAAGAGTTATGCCGATATTTATAGGAGGGCTCTTGAATTCAAGCCTGGTGATTACGTGTTTTTGAAAGTTTCTCCATGGAAAGGTGTTTGAAGGTTTGGTTTGAAAGGGAAGATTAGTCCGCGATTCATTGGCCCTTTTGAAGTTCTTGAGAGAGTTAGAGAAGTTGAATATCGGGTGGCTTTGCCTCCACAGTTATCTCATGTGCATAATATCTTTCATGTTTCAGTGTTAAGGAAATATAACTATCATCCGCTTCATGTTGTGCAATACCCATTACATAAGATTCAAGAAGATCTTACTTGTGAGGAAGAAGCCGAGGTGATTCTAGATTGTCAAGAATGGATTATGAGGAGGAAGACAATTCCTTTTGTTAAAGTCTTGTGGAAAAATCATTCGGAGCAGGAAGCTACTTGGGAGATGGAGGAGTCTATTCGAGTGGAATATCCGCATCTTTTTGAAAATTAGGTATGTTCTATTCTTTTGATTCCGGGGACGGAATCCTTTTTAAAGGGAAGGTGATGTAATACCCGGAAAAAAATAAATTAATAATAACATTTAAATCTATATTTAAAAATAGTTAATTGGGCTTTCCTCATGTTTGGGTCAGATTCTATTTAATTTGTGTGGATCATAATAAGTAAAGGATTGTATTAATTTGGGCTTTTAAATTAATTGGGTCTAATTTATAATTGTGTAATTTTAAATCCTAATAAAATTAGGAGTATTAATAAAATATATTAATCAATAAATAGATAAAAAAACCTAATCTTGGTCTCGCGGTACATAATTGAATAAATGGGAATGCGCCGTAATCTGATAAAGGAGAAAGTAGTCATTCAAAAGATTTCAATACAAAGAGGAAGAAAATTCAATTGACAAAGGTGAGTAAAATCATAAAACCCTCAATCAATTGTAAAAAGGATGTATGTATATATGTTTAAACATTTTTGTCTTTATATATATGTATATATAAACGGATGTGGGGATGTTAATGGAACTTATAGATTTTTTGTATAATGATTATACTATATAATTTGGTAAAGGAGGAATATTAGTGTATGTATATATATATATATATATATATATATATATATATATATATATATATTAGTCCACACATGTGATGTTGATTCTATTATATATATATATATATATATATATATATATATATAGGGTCCTGTTCTATCCAGGACTCCACATTTTCTTAAAATGCGGACCTTTTTTTTTTAAAACAACTAAAAAAAAAATTATGGAACTGAAATTTTTACATAATACAGTATTTTGGGTGTGATTTGGATACATATAACAAAACATGTCTGTACAGACATTTTGTATATATATATATAATATTGAATTTATGAAAATAATAAATAATATTATAATATTGTTATTACAATTAAAATGTATCTTTTGATTACAAATTGAATATAGTATATTAAAATTATTGAATTTATGAAAATATAAATTGTATAAGTTCATAATTTAATTATATGTATTATATTTTATTTTGATAATTAGATCAGATTGAGGAAGTCTAGCGGGTGATATTTGGATTCGGCGAATTATTTTGGTACTATATTAAGGTACGGATTTTGTACTTTTTCAGCGATACTCTTTTAAATTTAATTCATTCGTTTATTACTCGTTTAGAAATTTGGTATTGCCTATCAGGATTATTCCTTGTTGTCAAATTTATTGTGATAGTTTCATTTTGGCATTGATATTAGAATTCATATTTGTACTCTTTGAACTAATTAATCGTGTCAATATATTTTGGAGACTTTATTTGTTTGTATCATTCTTCGCATAATTTTGTTCATATTCGGGAGTTATTTTTGATCAATGATATCTTGTGATAATTGGGTATGTTCGTATTTGATGATTCGATATCATTCGGAGATGGTCATGTAAACCTTATGATTTGAACCCTTTTGGCTTACATTTTGTAGTTTGATCATTAGGTTATACTTGAGCTAACCACCTGTGGGGGTACCACAAGCATGTCCTCTTGACACAGGGGAATGACACCTTCCGTGATGGTGTGATTAGTCTACGGCGTATCCTTTTGTATGATCTAGGTATGAGCTTTGGCCATTTGATATATTTGTTCAGGATACGTATGGGTCAACCTAGTATTTGATTTGATTCGATTTGCTTGGCAGATTAGTGACGTATGTGTCGTGCGTACTATCCGATTTAATTTGTATACATCATGGTACCGATGTATTTTGTTAGCCTTTGGCTATTTGTATTTGAGCTCGGTATGAAATTGTTACCTTATAACCATTTGATTCAGCCATATTTTGTTTGGGACTCTTTTGACTATAGTTGTCGGTTCGACAGTGTTACTCATTTGTACCTTGTCTCACCAAATTCGATATGTTCGTACTTGGTTATTAGTTATAATTGTTCGTTCATTCAGCCATATATAAATTGTTTTATATATGTGCATCTTTATATCCGTACTGGGCAATTGGATCACGCTGTGTTCTTTTTCCAGCAGGTAATCAGGGGTGATCAGGATTTGTGGGATGAGAGCTACCTTTGATCCAAATTAATAAATTAGTTTTGAGACTATTATAGAACTTTGGTTTTCTAATATTTTGTAAATGGATGTTTTGGGTCTATTTTGTCATTCATCCTTAGAAGTAGAGACTATGTAAATATGGAGTTGCTTCTATTTAAATTGGAGTATATGACAATTGGTGGTTAATTTCATTGGAGATATTTCGAGTTTTATTAGAGGTTTGTATATGTTATGTTATGTGTGACATCCCTTTTCCTTTTCAGAAAGGGGGTGTTACACATAATATATATGATATAGTGATTGAAAAATTTTCAAAGGACGATAATAATACTGATGTTGTAAGGTGTTATCTAATATTTGATTATGTGGTTAACTGTTAGCCAATTTGCTTATAAATAGTAGTATTATAAGGTGTAATATGATATGTTGATTGAAAGATCAATCTTAACAATGATAGGTCTTTACAATAAAGAGATTAAATTAGATTGTGTAGCAGTAATCGACGGTACAAACAAGTTTCCTAACTCAAACTTGAGTTGTTATTTCAAGGCATGTTCGTGGTTAATCATTGTTGATTATACCACATCTATGATTTATTGATTCGCACGTTGTGCATGTTGTATATGTTCATCGGGTATGAAAGGCTAATCACCTTTATTACCATATGGTTCAGTTAAATTTGTTCATGTTCATTGTTGGCCATTCAACATTATTGATTTAGTTATTCAGTTATGGAAATTAATTCATATTCTTTCATAATCATTACATTGTTGAAAGTTTGTCAGTTTATTATTCCTTTTCAATCATGATATATCTTCATTTGAACTTAAACTTGCTAGGCAAAATTGTTGCTCACCCTTGCTATATATCATGATAAAATTTTCAGATAAAGATGAAACTTCGGATACAGGCAAAGGCAGAGACAAACTCCAGAATTGGATAGGATGCAGTTAAAATTGTAATAGTATGGGAGGCAAATGACATTGTATGTCGTATAGGATATTGAATGTGTGACACCCCCAAATCTGGGTACTTCATTCCCACGTGATTTGATGTTCACTGTCTAAACATACATTTCTAACTACCTAAATTTAATAAAATTTAAGCAATAAATCCTCCCTTTAAAGGGTTACATAATTAAATCCGATAAATCCCAGGTTATCTAACCTTAAAACCTTCATCAAATGCAGAAAATTAATTAATTACATCATATAATTAAACCAAGTCTAAAAACAAAAATTTTAATAAATTAACAAGTCTTCAACACTTGTTCATCTTTCATTTCCCTTTGTTAGTAGTTGGCTCATCAACATTCTCAACTTTAGCTTCTAACGGTTATATATATATATATATATATATATATATATATATATATATATATATATATATATATATATATATATATGCAAGAGTGAGCCAAACAAATGCTCACTTAATGAAAACATAACAACTGGTAATGAATAAATTTAACTTAATTGAATAACATTTTGTAATATTGGTAATCAAGAACTGATATTGAAATTCATCTGAGGGTCACAAGACCATGAACTAAAAGTATTTCTACTTGAACCTTTAACCGTCCTTAGACTATATGGACCTTTTTAACGTACTTAGGGGGATCAGCCCTTCGTACCATGTATTGTACACAAACATCTTAACGCTTTCGCGTAATAAATCCCCTATAATAGGGTTGTTCATCTCAGTTTAACATACGAGTCCGCACCAAAGAAAGTTTAGTTTGGATAAGTTTCAAGGGTAATTTAGAGTTCAACGTTCATCAACTAAGGATTAGTTGAATCAAAAGTTTAATGACAACGTAAGGGTTTAACAGTAACAACATAAGATAAGTAGTTATGAACCATAAATGAATATTGTAAAGCAAAAAGTTCATGCTTTAAGAATATAGTTCAAAGCATTGAAAAGATATAATAAACCTTACTTGAACAAGATGATAAGCTAAGGTTACAATTCCCAACAGATTTCAGGAACTTGCTTAAACAAGGTTAGGGTTAGACAACTTGTTCAATGTAAAGAAGTAAGGTTTCAAAACTTGCCTTGTGTGTAAGCTAAATAGTTATAATTCACGATCCCAAAATCTTATACACATGTATCATGACATAATTAGTTTTCACATGATCACGGTATATAACTGAATATCTATTTCATTTACAACCCTTTGGTATTAGGTTTAACCACACGATTAAACCACATTTTTAATGCAATAAAACAAATCTTCAGTTATCACACAACTCATTAATTACTAATAATAATTTTCATATTTGGTATTATAACAACAGCACAATATGATTAATCACATTTTATAGTCATAAAATCACACTATATTTAACAATTATAAAATTAAATATTAAAAATCAAATTTCTAGGCTAAATCAGCTAATTGCTGCCGCAGCGTGCCCGATTTCCATACTAAGGGCCAAGATCCTTCTTGTTGTCATTTGGCGCTACATCATTTTACATTTACTCACAAAATCGGCGCTATAGCACCTATACTCATCAACATGCACTGAGTGGCGCTACATCGCTCTGTTTCTATACAGAACTGGCACTGCGGTGTCACGGCACAGTTGCACGCAAATAGTGTTCGCGAAGAACGCAAAACAGAGCCAAATTAGCCTAAAAGCTCCTTTCTAACAACCATTCCAACCTACCCAAGTTGTATAAACTTCACAGAAACAATAATTAATATTCCTAACATGTTTCTAACCATATAAACAACATAAATAACACATTAAAACCTTTAAATTCATGGTTTTTACTATTTCTTCACTTTTTAACATTCTTAGCGAAATTAATCATTGTGAATTCGCTTTTTAACTAAAACAGTTAGTTTAAAACCCATTTTTTTCGTTTCTTCATGTATTTACACAATCAGAAATCAATTTACACTTAATTTGATGAATTTGATATCAATTTTGATTCTAAAATAAGTCATATCATATATACATATTTGTATTTTAATGTAAACATAATTTCTTCACATATATCATGTTTTCATGGATTATCTTACTCTAAATCATATACTAAATATATAAACACAGTTCATATCAACAAATTAATATATATAAAGCATATAATCAATAATTAATCATCCACATAAACTTTTACAAAAAACTTTTCATAAAAAAACTAAAACTTTAGAAGGTAGGATTATACATTTGATTGCTTGCTTAGGTTAGTTAGGAGATAATTTAACCTCTCATCCTTCCTTGGCTATCAAAATCACAAAATTTTTCGTCTTTCTTTTCTCTTTTCTCTCTTTTCTCTATGTGTTTTCTCTTCTTTCTCTTCTCTGTTCTTTCTCTCTTCTTCTAAACTTAACGTCTTATAACTAATATAATATATAATATAATTGATATATAATATACGTAATATAACTGACATATACATATATTACATATTAAAACATATTATAACTGATGTCAGTTATAAATTTTTTTTTGAAAATCAAAAACCATAAGACTTGTTTGGCAAAACCAATTTAAAATTAAAGAGATAAAATCCTTAAGCCTTGTTTGGCAAAACTGCATTAAAACTCTCTTAATTTATTTTAATAACTAATTTTTTTATTTTTTATTTTTTTTTGCTAAATTGGTTTGTGGAATAAGTAAAAAAAATAATTACAAAAGCAAAGGGGCATACCCCAGACTATAACAAGATCATCTAAAGGCATCCCCTAGAGGAGCTAGCTATAGTATGTAAAAATTACATGAACAATCACATATGGAGAACCAAGGTGGACAACCAAAGGTGCAGATTGTTAGACAAACCAGTTACAATAGAATTGACAAGAACCGGTGGCTTGGTTAAAGGAAAAAGAGGTAGATAACCTAGACTTAATAATATGGACTACATCAATTGCAAGACATTGTGGGGGGAATGAGTGTGTTAGAATGCATCATCTTGTTACTTGCCTCCCAAACTTTGTAGAAAACAACCGCAAGGGAGAGCCCCATAATATGTTTGGAGAGTTTCCATCCTCGGAAGGAGTTAATCTTGGTAGATAAGTCAGTCCAATCCAAAGGGAAAGAGGACTAATTCCCCAATGAGAAAGCAGCTTGCAGAATAATTGTGGAGTACTCATAGGTGAAGAAGAGGTTGTTGAAAGTTTCTGGACATTTGTTGCATAGAGGACAGTTGAACACCTGGCCAACATAACCCTTAGTGATGTCATTTGTTAGTGTTCTTCCCAAAAACCCAAGCCAAAGTAAGAAAGAATATCTTGGAACATGAAGCTTGTTCCAAACAGTCTTATACCAGTTAACCATGCTATGCTTATACCGGATACTGTCCCATATATCATAGGTCTTGATGTTAAGGATATCTTTAGAATTCCAAAGAATGGAGTCAATTGGGCCAGAGGGAACAACAGTAGCAGTAATAGAAAGGCGAAGCATAATGACTTCATGATAGTTTGATTGGGGTAGAACCCAGTTTGAATCTCGTATGATGTCCATGACTTTGGCATTGGCTGGAATTTATGAATATGCAAGCAGTGAGTGAGGAGGATTGATGGGAAAGTCATTGAGCCAGGGGTCATACCATAGGCTAAAACTGTTTTCGGGTCCAACTTTATAACGCAAGTGCTGCTGGGCAGTGGGTTGCAGCTTGAGAATCTGCCTCCAGATCCAAGAACAATCAGAAGGAATGTCAATTTTCCAAATAGATTTCCATTTTAGGACCGAAGTCTGAACCCATCTAGCCCATAAAGATCTCGGATTGACATGCAGAATTCGTGTAAGGTGCTGGAGAATAAGGGATTGGTTCCAGTCCAGGAGGCATTTAACTCTTAACCCACCCTCATTGGTTGGTAGTGTAATTTCCCTCAATGAAACCTTGGCCCCATATTGGCCTAAGGAAGTTCCTTTCCATACGAACTAGCAAAAGATAGATTGAATTGCATGAATGACAGCTTTAGGGAGAAGGAAATGGGAGCTCCAATAGTGTTGAATGGCAAACAGCACGAACTTAATGAGTTGGAGACGGCCCAAATAAGGAAGCACAGAAGCTGTCCAGGATGTGACTCTATGAGTGATTCGGTGTACCAAAGGCAGACAGTCTTGAAAGGTAAACTTAGTGGAGATAAGAGGCACACCCAAGAATTTGGTTGGTAGGGAACCTAAGGTGTACCCAAGATTAGAGGTGCCGAAAGAGGTGGTTTCAGGGTCAGCACAAGATAGGAAGCATTGGCTTTTGTGAATATTGTGGATGAGACCAAAAAATAAGTAAACAGAGTGAATGATGGAGATAGGTTTAATACTAGCATAACAGAACACAAGGATATCATTGGAAAAGAGGAGATGGGTAAGGTCCAAGTTGTTGGTACACCAATGAGGTTTAAAGTCAGATAGTTTAGATCCCCAAAGAAGTTTTATGGAAAGCAATTCCATGATAAGGATAAAGAGGTAGGGGGAGAGAGGGTCGCCTTGTCTTAGGCCCCTCGAACTACTGAAATAGCCGACTAGAGATCCATTAACTTTGATAGAGAACATGGTAGTGGTAACACATGACTTCACCCAATTGATGAAGATAGTCAGAAATCTGAAGAAATTTAGGGCATCAAAGAGGAAGTCCCAGTTGAGCGAATCAAAGGCTTTTTCAGGTCAATTTTAAAAGCACATCTTGGAGGTCCAGAGCTGCGATGGTAGTTTCTAAGCAGTTCTTGGGCAAGGAGGACTTATTTGTCTTCCTTTGATGAAGCAGCTTGAGCCTTATCGATAAGGAAGAAAAGCACTATTTTCAATCTATTTGAAAGGATCTTGGATATGCATTTGTAGATGGTGTTACAACATGTAATGGGATGAAAATCAGACATAAAAGAGGGATTTTGGCATTTAGGAATGAGGGCAATGGATGTAGAGTTAAATCCCTTTGGGAGTTTGCAAGTGGAAAAGAAGAAAAGGACAGCATTTGTGAAATCCTCACCAACAATATCCCAGCAAGTGAGAAAAAAGTTAACATTGAACCCATCCGGCCCTGGGCTTTTGTTTTTCCTCATGGACTTAAGAACATTAAAGACTTCAGTAGCATAAATAGGAGCTGAGAGGCTAGAGGCTTGGTTAGATGATAAAACCTTAGAGGAAGTAATCCCAAAACTCTCAAATCCAGGGTAAAGGGTAGGCTGGGAAGGGTTGAAGAGATCCTGAAAGTAGTTCGCTGCCACCTTTTCAACTACCTCATGACCTGAGACAATCTCACCGATAGAATTATGAATAGTTAGAACTTTGTTAGAGTTCCATCTGCTTTTTACCAAGTTGAAAAAGAATTTTGAATTCCTACTGCAAGTGGCAAGCCAATTAGCTCGAGATTTCTGGTGTAATAAAGTTTCCTCCAAGGACAAGGAATTCCAGAGAGAATGAAGATTGCATTTTTCTTGAGCAATGAGAGTGGGGTCATAAGGAGAAGTGGACAGTAAGGATTGGATTCTGTGAAGTTCATCTTTGTTCGATTTAATTGAGGAAGAGAGATTCCCAGCTGACTGGTTTAGAATAACAAGAGCTTTCTTTGTAAGTTTGAGTTTCTCAGAGAAGATGAGAAATGAATTCCCAGGCACATGTTGCTGCCAAGCAGTAGAGACCCACTCAGTGAACCCATCCAAGAGGAACATGTGATTAAAGAATTGGAATGGCTTCTGAAGCTTATTGTTAGTTAGCCCAGTACAGAGAATCACTGGAGAGTGGTTTGACATACCCCTAGGGAGAAAGGAAGCTTGGGTAAGAGAGAAGAGGTTGAACCAAACAGTGTTTCCCATAGATCGATCCAGCTTTTTATGGATATGAGACTCAATTTGGTTATTCCACCAGGTGAGAAAGGAACCAAACCCTCTGATGTAGCTCCAAAAATTCTAAAATTTTCAGGGTTAGCTCCTGTTATATACATGTACTTCCAGTAAAAATTTCTTAATATTTGGACTTATACATAGAGAGTTATTCGGGTATCTTTTCAAATAGTATCCTTAGTCGTAAAATCCATAACTCTCAAACCGTAGGCCAAAAATTCTCAAATTTTTGCAGGACCTTCATATCTTCTTATATTAACACTCCAAATTTTTCTAGAATTTTTAAAGTACAAAAAAAGGATGAAAAAGCCCCCGAGACAGACTGATCCAAAACAGTTCCAAGAAAATGGGACATCAAATTTCTACTAAATTTCATATCCCGCTCAATTTAACTTTGTTTCTTATGAAATTTGGATAGGTTATACATCATACTACATAGTATTTTACAAAATTATTACCTACCATCATCGGATCACAGAAACCATGAATCCAAGGCTCCGAAAACCCCAAAAAGTCACAAATTTCATGTTTTAACCAACTTTGACAAAATTTATGATTTTGATTCTAGTATGGAAGGAATTAGTTCCTACTGTCCAGATCATATATACTCATATAAATACACATGTTACAATAATTGAACTCACTAAATTTCCATGATATGATCAAATTAGCATCATTGAGTTATATTATCAAATATTTGGCATACATGACATAATTCCTTGAATCTCTACGATATTAAGGCATGATTAAACCAAAACTTTTGTTCTTACATCCATATAACATCAACTAAAAGAAGCATGGCATCACAAGGTCCAAAACAAATTGTTTGCAAAAAGTCACATAAGCATATTCTCTCATTTTTACCAAAGAACATGGAAAAGAGAGTTCATAGCTTACCTCTTTTATGAATTCTACTTGCTCGAACTCCTCTAATGATTCTCCTTGCTTGATTAGTCTCTGAAAACTCCAAAATTCACCACCCTCTCAAGCTCCTTCCTCTCTCACTCTCAACTTCACTCACGGTATGATTTTTTTACAATATTAAGAAGAGCTTGGATTGGGAGTATATATAAAACATGTTATCAAATGATTTTCTCAGCCCTTCCATCTCCAATATAAGTTATATGTATTAATTATATTGTATAAATTCAATTTAGTATGGGGTGGGGGTTATAGAAAGGAAAAGTCTTGGATTTATAAAGGGTTTATAACTCCCTACTCCCTCATTACATTATAATACTAATACTCCCTCTCTTGTGCCAATTTGATTGACTCGTGGGCCCCACAGCTGCTACACTCCCTTATTAAAATATTAATATAATCAATTTAATCATTTAATAAACTATTTTGACCATTTTGGCCTCCATAGCCAAATGTTTTGATACTAATATTGATTCATACTAAATCGACGCTCCAAACGTCATGGGACTATCCGTTTCGTCAAATTAGCCTTCAAAATTCGTGGTTGACTTTTTACCCAAAAAAATCAACCGGTTAACTTTGACCAAAAAGTCAACTGCGACACATTTTGTGGTTACAGACTATCTTGACTAATTTTGACGTTCCAGACTCAAATACGCAGTCCACGTCTCTAAATTCCGCTCCGAAATCAATCTCATGATTTAATTCCCTCCCACGCAATTAATCAATCTAATTACATAACTAACTCAAATAGTTAAATTCATCTAAACCAACCATTTACATATACCTCATCACATAACTTAAAATTAAACATGTATGTATAACACATATACATCTAATAATAGAAATCACACAAGAGTTTCACATAAATTCATTTATTGATAATTAGTAAATTACATAATAATCTCGAATATTACATTCACCCTCCCTTAAAAGGATTCCGTCCCCGGAATCATTACAAGTTAAACAAAAAGACTAGGGTAATTTTTCATCCTTTTCTCCTTGTGTTCTCATGTAGCCTCCTCAGCGTTGTAGTTGCTCCATACTACCTTAACAAAAGGTATTATCTTATTTCATAACACTTGTTCTTTTCTATCAATTATCTAAACAGGAACCTCTTCATAGGTTAAGTCCTTTTCAAACTGGATGGGTTCATACTCTATGGCATGCTTGTATTCTTGCTTATAGGGTCGTAAAACCGATATATGGAACACATTGTGTACATGCTCTAATTCTAGAGGTAAAGCTATTTCATAAGATACCTCACCGACTCGCCTTAACACTTCAAAGGGTCCTATAAATCTAGGACTAAGTTTTCCCTTCTTCCCAAACCTCATTTTCCCTTTCCAAGGTGAAACCTTTAGGAACACATAAGAGTCGACGTCGAAGTCTCGTTGATCAGCATATTTCTTCTGTCGATCCTGAGCCGTCACTAGTCTTGCTTGTATCGTTTTAATCACATCCGCAGTTTATTACACCAATTGTGGCCCTAGCAATTTACGTTCTCCTACTTCATCCCAGCACAATGGCGTTCTGCATTTCCTTCTATATAAAGCTTCATAAGGTGGCATACCGATGCTCGCGTGATAACTATTGTTGTATGCAAATTCCACCAATGGTAGGTGGTCATCCTATCTTCCTTTGAAGTCCATAACACATGCTCTCAGCATGTCTTCCAACGTTTGAATAGTTCTCTCACTCTGCCCATCTATTTGAGGATGATACGCGGTGCTCAACCTCAGTTGCATTCCCATGCGTTCTTAAAAGCTTTTCTAGAAATGCTTTGTGAATCATGGATCGCGATTAACCGACACAATTGATACTGCAGATAACCGTTCTCGAAATGATCTCTTTGATGTAAATCTTTTCCAGCTGATCTAAGTTATATCTAATCTTGATTGGCAAGAAATGCGCTGACTTGGTCAATCGATCAACGATCACCCATACTGCATCATAACCCTTCTGTGTAGTTGGAAGTCCCGCCACGAAGTCCATCGTGATATACTCCCACTTCCATTCTGGAATTTCTAAGGGTTGAAGTAACCCGCTCAGTTTTTGATGCTCAACCTTAACTCTCTGGCATGTTAAACATCTGTTGACGCACTCTGCGACTTCTCTCTTCATATTGGGCCACCAATAATGTTGACGAAGATCCTGGTACATCTTTGTGCTTCCCGGGTCGATTGAGTAACTTAAACTATGAGCTTCCTGCAAAATCTCTTCCTTTAATTCAGATACCGCTAGCACCCAAATTCTCTTCTTAAATCTTAATAGTCCATCACCACCTATGCTGAATTTAAGCTCTTCCTCCTCAGAAATTCTTTTCCTCACCTTCTCACATTCTTCATTGCTTCTTTGTGTTTCCTTAATTTTGTCCAATAGAGTTGGACGAACCTCTTTCGCGAACAACTTCTCATTTGACTCCCTCGGGCTCTTTATCTCGAGTTCCAATCTAGCCATCTCCTTAACTAACTCCTCTTGAGTTGTTAGCATTGCCAACTTACCACTGCTCTTTTGCTTAGCGCATCTGCTACCACGTTAGCTTTTCCCGGATGATATAAAATGTCACAATCGTAATCCTTTATAAGTTCCAACTATCTTCTTTGTCTCATATTCAACTCCTTCTGCGTGAAGATATACTTCAGACTTTTATGGTCCGTGTATATTTCACATCTTACACCATATAAATAATGCCTCCAAATCTTTAGGGCAAATACCACCGCTACCAATTCCAGGTCATGGGTAGGGTATCCCTTTTTGTAATCCTTCAACTGACGCGACGCATACGTAATAACTTTACCATGTTACATAAGCACACAGCCAAGTCCTTTCTGTGACGCATCACTGAAAATCACGAAATCACCTGTGTCGTCAAGTAAAGACAACACCGGTGCTTAACTCAGTCTTTTCTTGAGTTCCTTAAAACTTTCTTCACACTTCTCCGTCCAGACAAAATTTTATCGAATTCTTTATTAGATTCGTCAAAGTTCCTGCTATTTTTGAAAAATCTTGGATAAACCGTCTGTAATAGGCTGCCAATCCTAAGAAACTTCTTACTTCAGTCGGTGTCTTCGGTTGTTCCCAATTCTGCACCGCTACCACCTTTGTTGGATCCACAGAGATTCCGTTCTTGTCAATCACGTGCCCTAGAAATTGAACTTTCTATAACCAGAACTCGTACTTCAAAAATTTTGCGTATAGCTTATTCTTTCTCAACGCCTACCATACCATTCTTAAATGTTCAGCATGATCTTCCTGAGTCTTGGAATAGATCAGGATATCATCTATAAACATAACTATGAATTTATCTAAGTATTGCTTGAACACCCGGTTCATCATGTCCATAAATGTTGTTGGCGCGTCACAAATGACATCACCAGGAACTCGTAGTGTCTGTAACGAGTCCTAAATGCTATCTTAAGCACATCTTCCTTCCTCACCTTCAACTGGTGATATCCTGTCCTCAAGTCGATCTTGGAAAAATATTTCGCTCCTCCCAACTAATTGAACAAATAATCTATCCTGGGTAACAGGTACTTGTTCTTGATCGTCACCTTGTTCAGCTCCTAATAGTCTATGCAAAGTCTCATCGATCCATCCTTCTTTTTCACAAATAAAACTGGTGCTCCCAAGAGAGACACACTCAATTGTATATACTTCCTATCCAATAATTTCTGCAACTGTACCATCAGCTCCTTCATCTCCATTGGTGCCATTCTGTATGTGGCTTTCGAAATCGGGATTGTTCCCGGTACTAAATCTATAACAAATTCGACCTCCTTATCCGGTGGAATACCTGGAAATTCCTCCGAAAATACATCCAAAAATTCGTTCACTATAGGTATCTGTTGTAAGACCCCGAATTTTATGAAATAAAAGTATTCAATTTTTCTTATAATTACAATTCAGTAAATGGTTAAATTGATAAAAAGTTAAAGTTAAGGGTGATATATGAAATTTTTTTTCAAAAAACATGCAAGTGGTTATAAAATATTCATTGTTGTCGGGGAATATTAGATTTGGGTCGTGGAATATTCTTTACATTGGGAATATTCGTATGACGACGCATGACCATTTGTGGGCCCCATAATGTAAGAATAAGCATGGGATGAAGAAAAAGACAAATTAAAGTTTTTATAAATAATGGCGTAGTAGGTCTTTATTAACATGTTGGAATACCCGTTGGGTAAAGTAAAGTAATGTCTACGTTGTTGCATGCGAGAGATATGGTATTGCACCAATTATTGATACTTATGTAAGAAGACACTACTCAATAATTGTTCTGATAATTCTTGTTCAATATTTTATTTTGATTCAATAATCACTGCGTTGATATTTTATAATTGTCACTACACAGTATTTTTTCATTAATTATCAGATCAATAATTTATATTATTTGAATAATATTATTAGATAGCATTATTGGCAATGTCTAGAAAGTTTTGTCTAAGGAGAGGTTTGGTCACCTAATTCATGGCGTGAGAAGGAGAAATTCTTATTGGAAAGCCCTTCTTTCCTGAGGCGCACGGTTGTCAATAATGTGTTTCTGTAATATTATTTGTGAATAATTAATTATTGATTTATATGATGAGGAAAATATTGATTTTATGAGGATATAGATGGAGAAAATTTTTAATGTGACAATTGTTGAAAATTAATATTTTATCTTTTTCTGATAAAATAATTCAATTAAATATATTATTTTAATAATATATTAATGATGATATTTTTACAATGAATGTGGGATATATGAGTATATGTGGAGGAGGAGTATTTTTGTTACCAAAAATATTTAAAACATGTTAAACATGTCGGTGGACCCCATTTCTTAACTGAAATTTGATTATAGCATGTAAAATCGTCCGTTTGTGGATTTTGGTCAATTTACATTTGGAATTTGGAAAAACTTTTCACGTAAAGTTGTAGAGAAATTGAGTTTCTATATAAAAACTCATGAGATTCAAATTTTACCGCAAAAGGGCTATTTATTATGAATTATTGAAGTTAGAAGCTCAAAATAATTGATTTTTGGAAGTTTAAAATATTTAAAGTGTGAAAAACGTTTTTTGTTTTGTGGGCAGCCCTAGCATGTGCTTATTAAGCTAAAATCATATTTCTAGAGGCGTAGGAATCTTGATTTATATATATTATTATTAAATTAAATTTTCTGCTTTGGTGTTCTAAGCAATTTCCTATAAATAGGGTGCTTAGGTTATAATTGAAAATCACACCAGAAATTGAAGTTTTCTCTCTCTATATTATCGAGCGTATTCTTGTGAGTATTTTGAGTATACTTTGAGTATTGCTATACGGTGCAAGTTCGTTCAACGTTATTCCAGTCAGAAGTACTACTCTTTTGAGGTAAGGGATAATAAGGGATTTTAAGGGTTATTATTTCAAAATTCTTCTGAACCTTCAAAAATTCTGGAAAAAATTTGAAATGATAATTTGATGAGTTTTGTTGATTGTGTCCAGAAATGGCGATTTTTGGATGTATAGATTAAGAGTTATGAATTTTATGAGGAAAGACTATTTTAAAAGAAAACCCTTATAACTCCTTGTGATTAATTTCAAAATTGATAAAATTTTTATTGGGAGTACATCTATATAATATCAGTATATCGTGTAAATTTTAGAATTTTTGTATAAAAGTACAATTTATGATAAATATTTAAATATAAATTGGTTTTGGCCCGTATGAAAAATAGTAAATGACTTTTAAAAATTACGAGAAAAAATATATGTTCAATATAGGACTATATTCTCGCTAAATTTCGGAAAAGAAATATTTTTTGGAATTGATTTGTTATTTTCATGAAAATGGACTAGTTATGAGTAAATGAATTAAATATGTTATGTGAAGTAAGAAAATTAGAAAATATGATTTTATGGCTTGAGAATCCTACATGAGGTATATGCTTGATTTTTTATGAGGATTTTGGTTATTGGTGATGAAATCTTATGAGTTTGGCATTTTAGAATGATTAAATGCATTATTTAGTAAAGTGTAAACAATTAAAATAAATTGTTTATAAGCTAAAAAAAATATTATTCTTTCAATATCATTATACCGAAATATTGGTATGGATTTTATTGTGGAATTTCTACCTTTTTGAGTCGGGTTTACTATTCATGAGATACTATTCACGAGTTACTATTCATGGAGTTACTATTCACGGTTACTTATTCATGAGTTCTTATTCATAACAAAATTATTATTTTTTTAACCAAATTATAATATATTTATGAATATTACTCTGGAGATTAAAACTATATATTGATTATATTGATTTTATTATCATATATAACATTTTATAACCTTCGATGTTGAAATTCTCTTTCTTTGGAGTGTAAAGATGGGTAGATTATTGGTATGATCATGACTAGGGTTCTCTTTGGCCGATGAGTGAAAAGTTGAATTGTGGATGGTATGATCATGACCATTGAATTTATAATTGAATATCTTTAGCTTAAGTGCAAAGGTGAATTGATCAACATGGTTATAATTATTGTTTATATAAATTCGAAATGATTATATATTTCTTTGAGATATTAATATATTTGTGTAATGCAAATATGAAGCTGTTGAGGAATATCTTGGGCTGTAGTGCAAAGAGATGAATTGTGGATGAATATCTTTGGGTCGAGTGCAAAGATGACTGTTGTTGAATATCTTTGGCACAGTAGTGCAAAGATGAACCAGTTGATGAATATCTTTGGCTGAAGGTGCAAAGATGACTTGTTGATGAATATCTTTGGCTGTGAGTGCAAAAGATGACTGTGAAGTGCAAAGATGACTTGTTGATGAAATATCTTTGGTAGTAGTGCAAAGATGAATTTATTAGTAGGATTATGAACATAAAGCGTGATTTGGTATAACCATAATCTTTGATGTTTCGGTGATGAAAATTATCTTTGTCTGGATGAGAAAAGGAAATTAGAACTACAATTACGATTATGAGTTATACATGTGATTGTGGGCGAGGAATTGTTGATTGGTGTCACAGGATAAAACATTGTTGGTGGACTTTTAACATGGAGAAGATAATAGACTTTATAGTCTATTTGACTCTTCTAATGGATTGTTTCGTTCATTTGCAACTATGGTTGAAAAGTTTTATCATCTACCATATGTTCTAAATCTCGATTTATTCTTTGTTGAAGGCTATTGATAATTTATTTATCTTTAGTCATGATATTCTTTACTGAGCTAGTTGTGCTCACCCTTTTGCTTCACAATTCCTTTCAGGTAATAAAAGTGTATCTGGGTCGAGCGGGGGAATAACAAGGAATAGAGCGATGGTTCATAGATGTTGAGGGTGAGGTGAATTTAACTTGGAAGGGTGTTTTGCCACTATCATACAAGATGTCTAATGACATACAACCTCGTGTCATCATAAGACAGGGTTGTGCTCATCCACTTGCTGAGTATATCTACCAGCACTATCTATATGATCTTGGAGTCTATTTGAAATATAACCCTCAATTAGAGACAGTGGAGATAATGAAATGTCAAGAGAAGACTCATCATTGGGAAGAATATGATAGTAATCTTCTCATTTTTCTTTGGGGTCTATTGGGTCAACCAAGGATAATTATGTGGCCATATAATATCTACCATAACCTAGACGCATGGCCTCCCATGTACGAAAGTTTCCTTGAGCACTTCCCAAAGATTTTAATTTCTAAAACAATTTTCGACTATACCTTTATGTAAGGTGTCATTATGAGGTGCTATCCACGGTTGGGACATGAGTCACAGTTGATATATATTTGTATCAAACTCACAAAGATATATGTTGTTGTATTTTGCACGACAATTGTTGTAATAAAGTTGTAGTTATTTTCTGTACCATGTATTTGGTAACTCAGAATGGGTTGGATGGAATGGACCTATTTTGGGGTCGTTACATTTGGTATCAGAGCTATAAGTAAAGAGCCCGAGAGCCTCATTTGGTGACTTCTGTTGATGGGGAATGCAGAAGCCAGGACTCTCCGTAGGGGACGCCGTTCTGCGGTGGCAAACTGATAGGTATCAATGTGAGGTGCTGACACAAGTTGGTGTCTAAAGTTATATTTGGTATCAGAGCTTAGGGATATGATCTCTGGCGGGGATCAGGATTAGAACTAGGAGGGGAGAGATGAGTAAATCCTTCGCTAGTGTGTCCTACCTAAGCTTATTTGTTGTCAGTCATAATATCGGGATATTATGTGATATGTTAATTTGTTCAATTAACCCTTGTTTTGAAGCTGTATTCTAGAATGATTTCTGAAATACAGGAGATGAGCATTGGAGAAATTATAATGACAGGGAAGATGGAATCTGAAATGAAATCAAGGTATTCTCAACTCTTTGAAATACCAGGTACGTAAATTTCGGGGATGAAATTTCATAAGGAGGGGAGATTGTAAGACCCCGAATTTTATGAAATAAAAGTATTCAATTTTTCTTATAATTACAATTCAGTAAATGGTTAAATTGATAAAAAGTTAAAGTTAAGGGTGATTTATGAATTTTTTTCAAAAATACGCAAGTGGTTATAAAATATTCATTGTTGTTGAAGAATATTTGTTGGGTCGTGAAATATTCTTTCTGTTGGGAATATTCGTATGACGGCGCAGCCATTTGTGGGCCCCATAATAGAATAACTGTCGGATGAAGAAAAAGACAAATTAAAGTTTTTATAAATAATGGGCGTAGTGGTTCTTCATTAACTTTGTTGGAATACAAATTGGGTAAAGTAAAATGTAATACGCGTTGTTATGCGACAAGAGACACGGTATTGCACCAATTATTGATTCTTACGTAAGAAGGCACTACTCAATAATTATTACAGTAATTCTTGTTCAATATTTTATTTTGATTCAATAATTCTTTGCGTTGATATTTTATAATTGTCACTACACAAATATTTTTTCATTAATTATCGGATCAATAATTTATATTATTTGAATAATATTATTAGATAGCATTATTGGCAATGTCTAGATAGTTTTGTCTAAGGAGAGGTTTGGTCACCTAATTCTTGGCTTGATGAGGAGAAATTCTTATTGGAAAGCCTCTCTCTAGAAGGCTGCACTGGTTGTCAATAATGTGTTTCGTAATATTATTTGTGAATAATTAATTATTGATTTATATGATGAGGAAAATATTGATTTTATGAGAATATAGATGGAGAAAATTTTAATGTGACAATTGTTGAAAATTAATATTTTATCTTTTTACGATAAAATAATTCAATTAAATATATTATTTTAATAATATATTAATGATGATATTTTTACAATGAATGTGGGATATATGAGTATATGTGGAGGAGGAGTATTTTTGTTACCAAAAATGTTTAAAACATGTTAAACATGTCGGTGGACCCCATTTCTTGACTGAAATTTGATTATAGCCTGTAAAATCGTCCCTTTGTGGATTTCAGTCAATTTCTGTTTGGAATTTGGGAAACCTTTCTTCTGGAAAGTTGTAGAGAATTGAATTTCCTATAAAAACTCGCGAGATTCAAATTTTCTGGCAAAAGGGCTATTTATTATGAATTATTGAAGTTCCGAAGCTCCGAAATAATTGATTTTTGGAAGTTTAAAATATTTAAAGTGTGAAAAACGTTTTTTGTTTTGTGGGAAGCCCTAGCATGTGCTTATTAAGCTAAAATTAGATTTCTAGAGGCGTAGGAATCTTGATTTATATATATTATTATTAAATTAAAATTTCTGCTTTGGTGTTCTAAGCAATTTCCTATAAATAGGGTGCTTAGGTTATAATTGAAAATCACACCAGAAACTGAAGTTTTCTCTCTATATATTATCGAGCGTATTCTTGTGAGTATTTTGAGTATACTTTGAGTATTGCTATACGGTGCAAGTTCGTTCAACGTTATTCCAGTCAGAAGTACTACTCTTTTGAGGTAAGGGATAATAAGGATTTTAAGGGTTATTATTTCAAAATTCTTGAACCTTCAAAAATTCTGAAAAAATTTGAAATGATAATTTGATGAGTTTTGTTGATTGTGTCCAAAAATGGCAATTTTTGGATGTATAGATTAAGAGTTATGAATTTTGTGAGGAAAGACTATTTTAAAAGAAAACCCTTATAACTCCTTGTGATTAATTCCAAAATTGATGAAATTTTTATTGGGAGTACATCTATATAATATCAGTATATCGTGTAAATTTCAAAATTTTTGGATAAAAGTACAATTTATGATAAATATTTAAATATTCAGTGGTTTTGGCAATGTGAAAAATAGTAAATGACTTTTAAAAATTCTGAGAAAAATATATGTTCAATATAGGACTATATTCTGCTAAATTTCAGAAAAGAAATATTTTTGGAACTGATTTGTTATTTTTTCATGAAAATGGACTAGTTATGAGTAAATGAATTAAATATGTTATGTGAAGTAAGAAAATTAGAAAATAGGATTTTATGGCTTGAGAATCCTACATAAGGTATATGCAGATTTTTGATGAGGATTTTGGTTATTGGTGATGAAATTTTATAAGTTTGGCATTTTAGAATGATTAAATGCATTATTTAGTAAAGTGTAAACAATTAAAATAAATTGTTTATAAGCTTAAAAAAAATATTATTCTTTCAATATCATTATACCGAAATATTGGTATGGATTTTATTGTGGAATTTCTACCTTTTTGAGTTGAGTTTACTATTCATGAGATACACTATTCACGAGTTACTATTCATGAGTTACTATTCATGAAGTTACTATTCATGAGTTACTATTCATGACAAAATTATTTTTTTTAAACCAAATTATAATATATTTATGAATATTACTCTGGAGATTAAAACTATATATTGATTATATTGATTTTATTATCATATATAACATTTTATAACCACGATGTTGAAATTCTCTTTCACTTTGGAGTGTAAAGATGGGTAGATTATTGGTATGATCATGATTAGGGTTCTCTTTGGCCGATAGTGAAAAGTTGAATTGTGGTGGTATGATCATGACCATTGAATTTATAATTGAATATCTTTAGCTTAAGTGCAAAGGTGAATTGATCAACATGGTTATAATTATTGTTTATATAAATTACGAAATGATTATATATTTCTTTGAGATATTAATATATTTGATGCATGTAATGCAAATATGAGCTGTTGAGGAATATCTTTGGCTGTAGTGCAAAAGATGAATTGTGGATGAATATCTTTGGGTCGTAGTGCAAAGATGACTGTTGTTGAATATCTTTGGCTGTAGTGCAAAGATGAACTGGTTGATGAATATCTTTGGCATGAGTGCGAAGATGACTTGTTGATGAATATCTTTGGCTGTGGTGCAAGATGACTTGTTGATGAATATCTTTGGCCGTAGTGCAAAGATGAATTTATTAGTAGGATTATGAACATAAACTGTGATTTGGTATAACCATAATCTTTGATGTTTCAGGTGATGAAAATTATCTTTGTCCTGGATGAGAAAAGGAATTTAGAACTACAATTACGATTATGAGTTATACATGTGATTGTGGACAGGAATTGTTGATTGGTGTCACAGGGATAAAACATTGTTGGTGGACTTTTAACATGGAGAAGATAATAGACTTTATAGTCTATTTGACTCTTCTAATGGATTGCTCGTTCCGTTGCAACTATGGTTGAAAAGTTTTATCATCTACCATATATTCTAAATCTCTGATTTATTACTGTTGAAGGCTATTGATAATTTATTTATCTTTAGTCATGATATTCTTTACTGAGCTAGTTGTGCTCACCCTTTTGCTTCACAATTCCTTTCAGGTAATAAAAGTGTAGCTGGGTCGAGCGGGGAATAACAAGGAATAGAGAGCGGTGGTCATAGATGTTGAGGTGAGGTGAATTTAACTTGGAAGGGTGTTTTGCCACTATCATACAAGATGTCTAATGACATACAACCTCGTGTCATCATAAGACAGGGTTGTGCTCATCCACTTGCTGAGTATATCTACCAACACTATCTATATGATCTTGGAGTCTATTTGAAATATAACCCTCAATTAGAGACATTGGAGATAATGAAATGTCAAGAGAAGACTCATCATTGGGAAGAATATGATAGTAATCTTCTCATTTTTCTTTGGGGTCTATTGGGTCAACCAAGGATAATTCTGTGGCCATATAATATCTACCATAACCTAGACGCATGGCCTCCCATGTACGAAAGTTTCCTTGAGCACTTCCCAAAGATTTTTATTTCTAAAACAGTTTTCGACTATACCTTTATGTAAGGTGTCATTATGAGGTCTATCCACGGTTGGGACATGAGTCAGGTTGATATATATTTGTATCCAAACTCACAGCATATGTGTTGTTGTATTTTGCACGACAATTGTTGTAATAAAGTTGTAGTTATTTTCTGTACCATGTATTTGGCGACTCAGAATGGGTTGGATGGAATGGACCTATTTTGGGGTCGTTACATCTATCCCATCCCCATCCTTACTTTCTACATATCGACGATATGGGCCAAATAACCTACACATCCCTTTCTAAGCAACTTCCTCCCTTGCATCATCGTCAGACAACTCGAGTGTCTAGGCGATTTACTACAATAAAACATTACCTTAGACTGATTTGGAGTCTGAAGGTTTATACACTTCTTCTGGCAATCTATCATTGCCCCATGGTTAAATAACTAATCCATACCTAGAATTACATCAAATTCTCCTAGTTGAGAATCGGAATTAAATCCACAAGTAACTTATACCCCCTTATATCTACAACACAATTTTTATGAATATGGATAACAAGAATTATTTCCTTATTCACAACTTCTATGTTCATCGGGTATTCTAATTCTTCCTGAGGTAAGTTTAATTGTTGGGAGAATTCATGTGATACAAAGGAACAAGTAGCACCTGAATAAAATAATATGTATGCAAATATATCATTGACCGGAATGATACCCGAAACCACATCCTTAGATGTGACCGCATCTTGAACGGTTATGTTGAAAGTCCTTGTTGTTGGTCGATTCTGAGTTGGTGGTCCAGTAATTGTGAGATTTCCACCGCTTGGTCCCCTTCCTCCATTCCCTCCTGCATCCTTCTTCTTTTTTTCCTTATTAAATTTCATCAGGGCTTCGCTTCCTCCCTCAGCGATTATAGCTTTCTCCAGGAGAGTCGCGAAGTTATTCGTTTGCAACACCAAAAGTCTATTGTATAACCATGGTTTGAGGCCCTGCTCAAACCTCCTCGTTTTCCTCTCATCAGTGTCGACCTAATGAGGCTCAAACCTCGCCAGCTCATTGAACTTTGCGACGTACTGAGGTACTGTCATGTCATCTTGCTTCAGCTCTAGAAATCGCATCTCCATGCGACTTTACATACTCATAGGAAAGTAGTTTTCGAAGAAAATCTTCTTAAACACACCTCACCAGAGTATCACACCTTCTCCTACTTAGTCCTGGTTTACCTCCCACTGAAGTTGGCTTCGCTTTTCAAAGATATATGTGGCGTAAGATTGTCTTACATTCATCTCTAACTTCGAAGGCGATAATAACGCCTTTTCTATTTCTTTGATCCATGTTTGGGCTTAGATGGGTTCGGTGGTTCCTTGAACTCAGGTGGTCCCGCACTCTTAAAGTCCTTAAAGTGTGCCACTTGGGCCGCTGGAGGGTTATTGGTATTCGGGGTTCGATTCTGAAGTGCCCCCACTAACATGTCTACGAATTGTTGCATGGGGTTCGGTGGATCCCCAGCATTAACGCCTGACCCCTCTGGTGTTTGTCTCGTAACTCTATGTTACGATCATAAAGCGCATCGTACATCTCGGCACTGATCGAGTTCGGTGGAAACTCATCTTCTTCCTCTTCTTCTTCCTCAGGATCCTCCTCTGGATCATTCTCAGGCTCATGCTCCTGACCAACAACAGTGATCAACGGAGATGACTCTCTCTGTACTAATTGCTCCCTGACGACATGAATGTCTTGGGGCTCCTCCTCCGTAGGTACTCGAGGTTCCTCCTCCCAAGCTCGACTAGATCCTCCCACATCCGACATCCTGACAACATAGTTTTAAGTTTTAGTTACTAATCGATACTCGCGAGCACATAAAGTCTTTTATTATCTTCAATGAATTAAGGAATTCATTTCTTAGAACTCGATAAGAGTTTACCACCACTATGTTCTCGATCTCCTATAAGGCTACTACCTAAGGTTGTTCCCCCACCTAAGGTTCATAACCTATAGCTCTGATACAAACCTGTGACACCCCCAAATCCAGGTACTTTAATTCCATAGGATTTGGTGTTCACTATAAAAATATCATCTATCTATCTACCTGTAACAAATGTAAACCATGCAATAGATAGAATAAATCCTCCCCGTAAGGGGTTACAACATCAGAATAAAAATTTCAATCCTAGGTCTAACTAACCTTTAACATCTGTGTGGATCATAAACAAATAATAAGTCTTACATAACATTAACATAAGTCTGGAACATGAATACACAATCACATAAACAACAAGTCTTCATCATTTGCTAATGTTGTCCTTCCCTTTGCTAGTAGAAGGCTCATCGGACCTTTCATTTTTAACTGCAATGTTATTATTATGCAAGAGTGAGCACGATTGCCCACAAATATAATAATGAAACAACAATATAATAACATGCAAGAGAATCAAAGACTTCTAGAATAAAACTCAACTTTTGAATCAAGAATGAATAACAAGAGTCAAAAGAACTTTTGAGGGTCAAAAGACCTTAAACTATGTCCTAGGTTATCAAGGGTTACACTTGAAACCTTTAACAGTCATAAGACTATGGACTCTTCTACTCGTACCTAGGGGGATCAGTCCTTAGTACCATACTGTGCACAATATCTTAACGCTAAAGCGTAAATAATCCCCTATAACAGGGTTGTTCATCTCAGTTTGACATTAGAGTCCGCACCAAAGGAAGTTTGATTTGGATAATTCAACAAGGTTTCTGAAATTTAGAACGTTCATCAACTATGGACTAGTCAAATCAAAAAGGGTTCGCTAGTCTAACAAAGTTCAACAATAACTAATATTTAAATCGAATAACAATCTCAAGAGGTATACAATAGAATAAGTATTGTATAGCAGAATCATACTTTGAAAAGATTAATAATCTTAAATATAACAAATTGAACTTGATCAATAGTAACGAGAATTTATTCAATGTACTTTCATAAACTTGATTAACAATAACAAGTAGGGTTAGGAAACTTGTCTCGTGCGTATATTACACGTTAATTTATACACGTTCCTTGATTTAATCCTACATACCATTTTCATTCACAATACCAGTCAATTATAACGTAATTAGTCATCACAAGTTCATTCTTTTTGTTTAACTTGGATTATGACTATACTTAGTCAAATTACCACACTTACTGTCACATAATTTACACTTCACGAACAATAAGCTAACTATGCATTCAATAATTCAATTCACACATAAATGTGTTATTAATATGTTAAGAATTTATTTTAACGTCTCGTTATATATCTAACATAATTTTATGTTCCTTATATTTGGTTACTATCACATTTCTAGACTTGAACAATTAAAAAAAAAATTCATTTCTGAACAATTTGCAAAGTGGCGCTGCAAGCTTTCACCATCGGGCTTAATCTCTAACAACATGCAAGACTTTGACATGCGCCGGCTTGACTTTGGAGAGTCATGCACAGCAGTCAGGCGTGGAGTTGGCGTCGTGGCATGGCGAACCGATACTGCTACGTAATTCGCGAAAAATTGCAAAATACGGCCAAAACCTCCAATTAATTTATTCTGACACGAATTTAGACAAACCCAAACACTGAAATACACATATAACTACTACCCAACCCTTCTAGCATGATTTTAACAAGTTTAAACAAAAAATTTTCAAAATCAAAACATGTAATTTCACTGTTCTTGATGTTCTTGAAAGTTCTAAACACGAAACATAAAAAAGTAACACTACGGGTTCGTTATAACACCAAATCCGTCTATTCGAAGTTTGATTTCTTCGTTTTAACATGCATAATTATATACAAGTGTAAAATTTATGATACAACATATGATTAACGTATTAAATTTGCATGTAAGGGCCATATGGCCATATTTCTATACTCTGAAATTTTGAATCAATAATATACGTCATATTTTTATGAAACTGATGATATGGAAATCTACAATATATAGTAAAAACATGCTATGCTAACATATTATCACATATATATCCACATAATCACTACCACTTCCAATTACAGATATTTTAATAGCACTTGAAAGCCATTTTCATGAAAACTTTTAATAACGTAAAATAGAAATTGGGTTGATGAGATTACCCAAAGTGTAGATGAGTAGAGATGAAACCTTTCTCAATTAATTCTTCAATCACACAACTCACAAATTCCCTCAACAATTTCACAATCTCTCTCTGTGATTTTCTTTGCCAGACTTAGCAAAATAAAAGAAGGAAGACGTATATAATTACAAAAACTCACGATTGTGGTGGGTCCATCTAATTGTGGTTAAGCGCCTAACTCCCAATAGGGCTCCGTTTGGCTAGCTTTAAAAGGCTCATTCCCATTTCATTTTATAAATCTCTTATACTATAGTTTAATAATATCACACCCATTTACGCAATAAATCAAATATCTTATTTAATTTAATTTTAAATAAAATATAATAATTTCTCATTAATTCACATAGTCACATAATTAAATTTCTCGTTTATTAATTATGTCAAATTATTAAATTAATTAAAATAACATTAGGCTTATTAAATATTTCTTTTAATTCAATAAGCTCACATAATTACATACTTTGAATAAATAAATTATCCACATTAATTTAATAATATAACACATATAATTAAGGTAATCTACCACAACTTCGTCAATTAATTATTTAATCTAATAATTGAATCCTCGGAAAATATTTATTTAATTTAATAAATATTAAAATTAAATTACAAAATCTCGTTTGTCACATCTTTCCCCCCTTAAAAGGATTATGTCCTCCGAATCACGACTCAAACAATTCGTCCCAATACATTCTCCCCCCTACAAAGATTCTGTCCCCAAAATCGCTTACAAATAATTTAAGTAAATAAATGAGGATAATTCTTCATCATATGCTCTTCGAGTTCCCACATTGCTTCTTTAGCGTTGTGCTTCCTCCAAATTACCTTAATAGAAGGTATTACTTTATTTCTTAGAACTTGCTCTTTTCGGTCGACAATCTGAATAGGAATTTCTTAGTAACATAAATCTTTCTCAAAGTGTATAGGTTCGTATTCAATCACGTGCTTGTGATCAGGTTTGTAGGGTCATAGAACTGAAACATGGAAGACGTTGTGAACATTCTCGAGTGCTGGAGGTAAGGCTACTTCATAAGCAACCTCTCCGATCCTTCGCAGTACCTCAAAGGGTCCAATGAATCTTGGGCTAAATTTTTCTTTCTTTCTGAATATGATCTTTCCCTTTTAGGGAGAGTCCTTTAAGAACACATAACTACCCGATTCAAACTCAACATTTTTACGATGTGGATCAGCGTATTTCTTCTGTCTATCTTGAGCTGCTACCAGTTTTGTTCGGATCACTTTGACTATTTCTGCTATCTGCTGTACCAATTCTGGGCCTAGTAATTGTCTCTCGCCAACTTCATCCCAGTATAGCGGAGTTCTGCACTTTCTGCCATATAAAGCGGCATGCCAATACTAGCGTGGTAACCGTTGTTGTAGTCGAACTCTACGAATGGTAGGTGATCATCCCAATTTCCTTTAAAGTCCATTATACAAACTCTTAACATATCTTCTAATGTTTGAATCGTTCTTTCACTCTGTCCATCTATTTGAGGGTGATATGCCGTACTCATTCTCAACTGTGTACCCATGCATTCCTGTAGTCGTTTCTAGAAGTTCGATGTAAATCACGGATCCTAATCGGAAACAATTAACATCGGAACTCCGTGTCTCGAAACAATCTCTTTTACGTATAATTTTGCCAACTGGTTTAAGTTAAATTTGATTCTGATTGGAAGGAAGTGTGCGAATTTTGTCAGTCGGTCAACGATAACCCATACTGCGTCGTAGCCTTTCTGAGTTGTCGGAAGGCCAACCACAAAATACATCGTAATGTGTTCTCATTTCCATTCTGGAATCTCCATTGGTTGTAGCAACCCACTCGGCCTTTGATGTTCTGCTTTCACTTTTTGACATGTCAGACATCTGGCAACACACTTTGCAACATCTTATTTCAAATTTGGCCACCAGAAATGTTGTCGAAGATCTTAGTACATCTTGGTACTATCAGGGTGAATTGAATATCGTGAGCTATGAGCCTCGCTCAAAATGTCTTCCTTAATTTCTAGTACTGGCGGTACCCAAATTCTGCTCTCAAATCTTAGTATTCTTTCCTTGTCCATCTTGAATCTCGGTTCGGTTCCTTCGGATATCTTCTTTTTCACCTTTTTACATTCTTCATCCTGAAGTTGAGCCTCCTTAACTTTATCTAGTAAAGTTGTACCAGCTTGTATCTGAAACAGCTTCTCATCAATTTCCATAGGATACTTCACTTCCAATTCCAGCTTTTCCATTGCTAAAATTAGCTCCTCTTGAGCAGTCAACGTCATCAATTTCTCCCGACCCTTTCTACTTAAGGCGTCGGCAACCACATTTGCCTTACCCGGATGGTATAGAATCTCACAATCATAGTCCTAAATTAACTTCAACCTCCTTCTTTAGCGCATATTCAAGTCCTTCTGTGTAAAAATATATTTTAGACTCTTGTGGTCTGTATATATTTCACACTTCTTCTCATAGAGATAGTGTCTCCAGATCTTCAAAGCGAATACCACCGCAGCTAACTCCAAGTCGTGGGTCGGATACCCCTTCTCATAATCCTTCAATTGTCGTGACGCATACGCAATGACTCTATCATTTTGCATAAGCACACAACCAAGTCCTTTATGCTATGCATCACTATAAACCACAAAATTTCATGTATCATCCGGAAGAGATAACACAGGTGTTGTACTCAACCTTTTCTTCAATTCTTGAAAGCTTTCCTCATACTTCTTCGTCCAAACAAATTTCACCGCTTTTCGTGTCAAATTCGTTAACGGAGTTGCGATCTTGGAAAAATCTTGAATGAATCTTCTGTAATATCCTGCCAATCCAAGAAAACTTCGTACTTTTGATGGGGTTCTTGGCTGATCCCAGTTTATCACGGCTTCGACTTTGGATGGATCTACCGAAATTCCATCTTTATCAATCAATCACATGTCCAAGAAATTGTACTCACTCGATCCAAAATTCGCATTTCAAAAACTTGGCATACAACTTCTCCCTTCTCAATGTCTCTAACGTCACCCTCAAATGCTCTTCATGTTCTTCCTTGGTTTTCGAATATACCAAAATATCACCTATAAATACCACTACGAATTTGTCCAAAAACGGCTTAAACACACCATTCATTAAGCCCATAAATGCTGCAAGAGCATTTGTTAGATCAAATGACATTACCAAAAATTCGTAGTGACCATAACATGTTCTGAACGATGTCTTCGGTACATCCTCTGTTTTCACATTCAGTTGATGATAACCACTCCTCAAGTCTATCTTTGAAAAGTATATTGCTCCCTTCAATTGATCGAACAGGTCGTCGATCCTCAGTAATGGATATCTATTCTTAATTGTGACCTTATTCAATTCTCTATAGTCGATGCAAAGCCGCATCGTCCCATCCTTCTTCTTCACAAACAATATCGGCGCTCCCCACGGCGATACGCTCGATTGAATGTACTTCTTATCCAGTAATTCTTGTAGTTGTACCATCAATTCTTTCATCTCTACCGGTGCCATATGGTACGGTGCCTTCGATATTAGTGTCGTTCTTGGAGCCAATCGAAGGCATCGTACCATAGTCATCACAAGTTCATTCTTTTTGTTTAACTCGGATTATGACTATACTTAGTCAAATTACCACACTTATTGTCACATAATTTACACTTCACGAACAATAAGCTAACTATGCATTCAATAATTCAATTCACACATAAATGTGTTATTAATATGTTAAGAATTTATTTTAACATCTCGTTATACATCTAACATAACTTTATATTCCTTAGATTTGGCTACTATCACATTTCTATAATTGAAAAATTAAAAAAAAAAATCATTTCTGGACAATCTGCAAAGTGTCGTTGCGGCGCCACCATCAAGCTTAATCTCGGCGCGGTGACGATGCGACGAGCTTGAGTCTGCGACGTGGTGGTTGCCGGCCCAGCCGTAAGGCGTGGAGTTATGCTTATGAGCGGCGAATCACGACTACCAGATTACGTAATTCGCGAAAAATTGCAGAACATGGCCAAAACCTCTAATTAATTTATTCTGACACGAATTTAGACATACCCAAACACTGAAATACACATATAACTACTACCCAACCCTTCTAGCATGATTTTAACAAGTTTAAACACAAAATTTTCAGAACCAAAACATGTAATTTCACTGTTCTTGATGTTCTTGAAAGTTTTGAACAGAAAACATAAAAAATTAACACTACGGGTTCGTTATAACACCAAATCCATCCATTCGAAGTTTGATTTCTTCGTTTTAACATGCATAATTATATACAAGTGTAAAATTTATGATACAACGTATGATTAACGTATGAAATTTGCGTGTAAGGGCCATATGGCCATATTTCTACACTCTAAAATTTTGAAGCCATAATATACGACATATTTTTATGAAACTGGTGATATGGAAATCTACAATATATAGTAAAAACATGTTATGCTAACATATTATCACATATATATCCACATAATCACTACCATTTCTAATTACAGAGATTTTAATAGCACTTGAAAGCCATTTTCATGAAAACTTGTAATAACGTAAAATAAAAATTGGGTAGAAGAGATTACCCAAAGTGTATATGAGTAGAGATGAAACCTTTCTCAATTAATTCTTCAATCACACAACTCACAAATTCCCTCAACAATTTCTCAATCTCTCTTTGTGATTTGCTTTGTCAGACTTAGAAAATAAAAGACTTAGCAAAATAAAAGACTTAGCAAAATAAAAGAAGGAAGACGTATATAATTACAAAAACTGAAGCAGTTGTGGTCAGTTACTCCAATTCGTGGTTAACTACCCAACTGCCAATAGGGCTCCGTTTGGCTAGCCTTAAAAGGCTCATTCCCATTTAATTTTATAAATCTCTTATACTATAGTTTAATAATATCACACCCATTTACGCAATAAATCAAATATCTTATTTAATTTAATTTTAAATAAAATATAATAATTTCTCATTAATTCACATAGTCACATAATTAAATTTCTCGTTTATTAATTATGTCAAATTATTAAATTAATTAATGTTGAGGTATTTTATCAGTATTTTTGTCAGAATGGAGGTATTAAAAATCAAATCAGTATTTTTACGATATATTGCATGAGTTATAGTTTTTAATCTGACTATTGGATCGTTGTGACTTTTGGATATGTTATACATATATAAGTTGAGTATATGTCCACAAATTTTGAACCGTTAAAAATGAACGTATGATTTGTTATGAATTTTAAGAGGTGACTGATTCGGAAATTAGGTTTATAAATGAATTTGGTGGAAAATTCTAGAATTGAGTGGGCCCCACCCGTGGTTGGTGAAGAAATATGCTAAATTTTATTTCAAATGTGGTGGGTGGCAATAGTAGCAGGTAAAGCCATCAGGTAGCAGGTCAAGTCTGCTTCGGCGTGCTAACATTTTCCTATAAATAGAGGGCTAAGTTAGAATTAAAAATCACACCAGAAATATAAGCTTTCTCTCTTTCTCTCTCTATATTATCGAGCATGTTTTATAAGTATTTAGATACTTTGAGAGTTGCTGTTCAGTACAAGTTTCATTCAGCATCACTTCTGACCTTTCATTCCGAAGTACTGTTTCTATGAGTTAAGGGATGTTATTTTCTTCTTAAATGATATTATCTTCTTCAATATCATTATGCTGAGATATTGTTGTGAAGTTTATTGTGAAATTTCTACCTTTTTGTGTCGGGATTACTATTCACATATACGGCACTATTCACGTATACGACACTATTCACGAATACGACACTATTCACCGAAAAATGAAATTTTCTCTTTTTCGTCCCAGATGTCTTTTATGGTTACTATCTTTGATTGTATCCATGGAGTATTATTGAATTTGGATAAACCGAAATAAGAATCCCTAACATTTGTCTTTCTGTCTTACTGGATTCGTTCTCTAAAATGTTTTTCATCATCCTCAGTCCTTAATGTTGATATTATTGAAAATCTTTGGCCTGTAGTGCAAAGATGAATGATTAACTGATGAATATCTTTGGCCCGTAGTGCAAAGATGAACAGGTGTTGAGATGAACATGACCAACTGGTGATACAAATGAATATCTTTGGCCTGTAGTGCAAAGGTGAATATTCGATTAAAGATGTATATTGAATGTTGTTACAGGGATAAAATATTGATGATGGACTTTAAAATCTTAGAAGATAGTAGAACTCATTCTCTACTTAACTCTTCTAATGAATTATTGTTTCCGCTGCAGTTTTGATCTAAACCTTGTTGTCTATTATGTTTTATCAGATTTTTCCCTGTTGAAGACTAATGATAATTTGTTGTATATTATCTTAGTCATAATATTCTTTACTGGGCTAGTTGAGCTCACCCTTTTACTTTTTGTTCCATTTTTCTTCTCAGGAGGTGAGAACATAACAGGATCGAGTTGGGGTATGGAGTGATGGTTCTAGAAAGATGTTTTAGCAGTCCTCACTATTTCTATAAAATAATGTATGAATAATAGTAATGAGGATTTATTTGGGTGTGGATATTATCTAGATGACAATATTTGTATTTAAACTCACAGTATGTGTTGTCGTATTTTGCACGATAATTGTAATAATAAAGTTGTAGTTGTTTTCTGTACCATGTATTTGGCAACTCAAAATAGGTTGGATGGATTGGACCTATTTTGGGGGCATCACAGTTGGCATCAAAGCTTAGGGATATGGTCTCTGGCGGAGATCGGGGAATAGAACTAGAAGGGGAGAGATGAGTAAATCCTTCGCTAGTGTGTCCTATCTAAGCTTGTTTGTTGATCGGTTATAATATATGGATATTATGTGATATGTTAATTTATTTAATTAACCCTTGTTTTATGGTAGTATTTAAGAATGGCTACTGAGAACGTTAACAATGGAGTGTATGAGACTGTGGAACAACTTTAGTCATAAACCAGGATAATGTGCAACAGGAAGACAATATTCCTCCTATAAACAACACTACCGAGCAAACGATGAATGATGGAATGTTTAGGAGCTTTTTGCAGTTCATGTAAAAACAGACGAGGGAGACTCGTGTACAAAATACGGGTGAAAATGATAGTAACGCGCGGTTTGTCATAGCCAAGCAGTTCAAGGAGTTGGAACCACCAGAATTCTTTGGAAAGCCAGATCCGATTAAGGCGGAGACGTGGGTAAAGCAAATTACCAAGATATTCGATGTCTTGGGATGCACGGAGGAACAGAAGGTTCCATTCGCCACCTTTATGTTTCGTGGTGAGGCAGATTACTGGTGGGAATCTGTGAAGCGTACCCAGCCTACCGCACTCAATATATCTTGGGAAACATTTCAAAAACTGTTCAATGATAAGTACTTTCCTGAAAGTATTCGTCATATGAAGGAGGTAGAGTTTATTAGGCTGGAACAAAACAACATGATGGTGTCCCAGTACGAGGTGAAGTTCACGGAGTTATCTAGGTTTGCATCTCATTTGGTAGAAAATGAGGAACGTATGACGAGGATGTTTCGAGGAGGTGCAAACCCAGAGATTAAATCAATACCTTATCTCTCATAAATTTTCTTTGTATTCAGATGTTGTCAACAGGGCTCAGTTATTAGAGCGAGATAGTGAGTATGTTCAACCGGACAACAACCCGGGTCAAACCGGTGACAACAGTCATCGGAGCGATGATAACCATCGTGGAGGAAATTATCATGCCAGAAATGGTAACCACTTCGGTGGTAATCATGGCCAAGATAATAAAAGAAATAATTCAAGTGGAAATTTCAAGAAGAGAAGATTTAACTATAACGGGAAGACGTCGGCAGCAGCACTAGCACCAGCAACAAATTCTAGGGAAGGAGAACGACCGCTAGTTAGATGTTACAAATGCGGAGAAGAGGGACATATAAGTCCAAACTATTCACAGCCTTCCAAGGTATGTTTTAGTTGTGGAAAAACGGCAACATAGCTTGATTTTTTTCCTGTAACGAAATCCAGTCCAGCAAGGATGGTGGCACCAAAGGCGGATACGAACAAAACAAAGTCGGCGATTTCTGGAAGAGCGTTTGTCGTGACTGCCCAAAATACGAGGAACCTGAATGAAGGTATTACCGGTTAGTTAATTTTAGTTTCTTGCAAAATCTATACCTTATTAGATATCGGTTCTACCCATTCTTTTATCTCTCCTGCTTGTGCTCAACGTTTAAACTTGACTCCGGGGAAATTAGACTTTGACTTATCTGTGGAGACTCCGTTAGGAGAAACTTTCGTTACATCCACTATTTATAAATCTTGTTTGATCCAAGTTGGCACCATCACATTACCTGTTGATCTTATCTCTTTAAAGATACTTTCTTTTGATGTGAAGTTTGGGATTGATTGGTTAACTACTCATCATGCCAAAATTGATTGCTTTTGTAAGGTTGTTAGTTTTCATATTCCTAAGAAACTTGTTATTCAAATTCAAGCAATCAAACCATTGAAGTCAAACACTTTCATATCAAGTCATAAAGTCATTCGTTTATTGAAAAACGATTGTCAAGCTTTCTTAGCCATGTTATGGATTTAAACAAAAATACATCAGATTTGAATGATATTTCTGTTGTTAGTAAATCTCCTGATGTATTTCCTAAAGAATTTACTGGCCTACCCCCAGAGTGTGATATTGAATTTTGTATCGACTTTGAACCCGGTACAAAACCCATTTCTAAAATCTCATATCGAATGTCTCCTATTGAACTCCAGGAGTTAAAAACCGAAGTACAAGAGTTGGTACTCAAGCCTCTATCTGGTACAAGAGTTGGTGACTCTATATTTGTGTGGTGGTAAAACGATAGGTGCCATTGTGACTTGCTATCCAAGATTGGGATATGAATCACGATTAATGACAAAGAAATCAAGTCATGTGAAAAGCACGTAGCTTTCTAGGCTTAGTTGGTTATTATCGGAGATTCGTGGAAGGATTTTCTCGAATCGCTACTCCGTTAACTTAGCTGACTCGGATAGATACAAAATTTTTATGGAGCGAGGAATGCAAGAAGATTTTCCAAGAGTTCAAGAGGCGACTCATTTCGGCACTTTTTCTGACCATACCATCTTGGAAAAGCGAACGTGGTAGCTGACGCGTTGAGTAAAAGATTGTACACAAGTATGAGTGCGATATTGTTGAACACAAAGACCTATTTTGTATAATTTATAAACGTTAAAGATAGAGTTAAAGACTCTTGGGACCCACGTGATGATATACGAGTAGAATCGACTTTAATCGATAACATTAAAGACGCTCAAGCTACAAACCTAGAGCTGATGAATATAAAGAAGAAGGTGCAAGAAGGCGTTATTCTAGAAGTAAGAGTCGATGAAGAGAAGAAAGCTCAAACCTTCGATATATTTGAAATCCTCGATCGAGTAGGAACTGTGGCCTATAGACTCGCCGTAACGCTAAGTATGTCTCGTGTTCATAAAGTTTTTCACGTATCGATGTTACGTAAATATGTGGACGACCCGAACCACATCATTGAGTTAGAACCGGACGAGATAGTCGAAGATTTAACGTACGAGGAGGTACCTGTCAAGATCTTGGATAGGAAAGAGCATGTCCTACGCACAAAGGTTATAACACAAGTTAAGGTTTTATGGAGGAACCATGCTATTGAAGAAATGACTTGGGAGTTGGAATCAGAAATGAAAGCGAGGTATCCTCACCTGTTCGAAACATTAGGTACGTACGTCAATTTCGAGGACGAAATTTTATAAGGAGGGGAGGTTGTATGACCCCAACTTATTATAAATAAAATTGAATTTTCTCAATTCATTATTCTAAATTAATAAGGAGTTAATTTGATATAATGTTTTAGTTGTGGGTGAAATGTGCAAATTTTGCAAAATAAGCAAGTGGTTGTAAAATATTCATTTCTTTCGGGGAATATTCGTTTGGTCGTGGAATATTCTTTTTGTCAGGAATATCCGACATCTGACAGTAGCGATCATTTTGGGCCCCATAATGAGAAAATGGTCGGATCAAGAAAACGAATAAAGTTTGAGTTTTTATAAATAGCGTAATCGTTACCAATAAACTTTGTTGGAATACCCGGTGGTTAAAATACGATGTAATATGCGTGGTGGTTGAATAAAGAGTAGCACCAGTATTATTAAAGATTTTTGAATGATTGATTCTTACGTAAGAAGGCTTTACTCAATAATTATTACAATAATTCTTTGTTCAATATTTTATTTTATTGATTCAATAATTGTTGCGTTGATAGTTTATATTATTGTTGTTTCAATAATTGTCACTACACAGTATTTCTCATTATCATATCAATAATTCATATTATTTGAATAATATTATTAGATAGCATTAATGGCAATGTCTAGAAAGTTCTGTCTAAGGAGAGGTTTGGTCACTTAATTGGGCGCTAGTAAGGAAAAATCCTTATCGGAAAGCCCCCTCTTTCCTAGGAACGGCCTGGTTGTCATAATTGTGATTCTGTAATATTATTTGTGAATAATTAATTATTGATTTATATGATAAGGAAATATTTATTTGATGCGGATATAAATGATGGATTTATTTATTTTATGTGGTTATAAATGAAGGAATTAATGTTGAGGTATTTTATCAGTATTTTTGTCAGAATGGAGGTATTAAAAATCAAATCAGTATTTTTACGATATATTACCTGAGTTATAGTTTTTAATCCGACCGTTGAATCGTTGTGATTTTTGGATATGTTATACATATATAAGTTGATTATATGTCCACAAATATTGAACCGTTAAAAATGAACGTATGATTTGTTATGAATTTTAAGAGGTGACCGGTTCGAAAATTAGGTTTATAAATGATTTTGGTAGAAAATTCTAGAATTGAGTGGGCCCCACCCGTGGTTGGTGAAGAAATGTGCTGAATTTTATTTCAAATGTGGTGCTTGGCAATAGTAACAGGTAAAGCCATCAGGTAGCAAAGTCAAGTCTGCTTCGGCGTGCTAACATTTTCCTATAAATAGAGGGCAAAGTTAGAATTGAAAATCAAACCAGAAACATAAGCTTTCTCTCTTTCTCTCTCTATATTATCGAGCGTATTTTATAAGTATTTAGATACTTTGAGAGTTGATGTTCAGTACAAGTTTCATTCAGCATCACTTCTAACCTTTCATTCCGAAGTACTGTTTCTTTGAGGTAAGGGATGTTATTTTTTTCTTAAATGATATTATCTTCTTCAATATCATTATGCTGAGATATTGTTATGAAGTTTATTGTGAAATTTCTACCTTTTTGTGTCGGGATTACTATTCACGTATACGGCACTATTCATGTATACGACACTATTCACCGAAAAATGAAATTTTCTCTTTTTCATCCCAGATGTCTTTTATGGTTACTATCTTTGATTGTATCCATGTTTTGATTTTTATTTTTGAATTCTACTTCACACTTGGTTATTATGGAGTATTATTGAATTTGGATAAACCGAAATATGAATCCCTAACATTTGTCTTTCTGTCTTACTGGATTCGTTCTCTAAAATGTTTTTCATCATCCTCAGTCCTTAATGTTGATATTATTGAATATCTTTGGCCTGTAGTGCAAAGATGAATGATTAACTGATGAATATCTTTGGCCCGTAGTGCAAAGATGAACAGGTGTTGAGATGAACATGACCAACTGGTGATACAAATAAATATCTTTGGCCTGTAGTGCAAAGATGAATATTCGATTAAAGATGTATGTTGATTGTTGTTACAAGGATAAAATATTGATGATGGACTTTTAAATCTTAGACGATAGTAGAACTCATTCTCTACTTAACTCTTCTAATGAATTGTTATTTCCGCTGCAGTTTTGATCTAAAACTTGTTGTCTATTATGTTTTATCAGATTTTTCCCTGTTGAAGACTAATGATAATTTGTTGTATATATAATATTCTTTACTGGGCTAGTTGAGCTCACCCTTTTCCTTTTTGTTCCATTTTTCTTCTCAGGAGGTGAGAACATAGCAGGATCGAGTTGGGGTATGGAGTGATGGTACTAGAAAGATGTTTTAGCAGTCCTCACTATTTCTATAAAATAGTGTATGAATAATTGTAATGAGGATTTATTTGGGTGTGGATATTGTCTAGATGACAATTTTTGTATTTAAACTCATAGTATGTGTTGTCGTATTTTGCACGACAATTGTAATAATAAAGTTTTAGTTGTTTTCTGTACCATGTATTTGGCGACTCAGAATAGGTTGGATGGATTGGACCTATTTTGGGGGCGTCACAGTTGGCATCAAAGCTTAGGGATATGGTCTCTGGCTGAGATCGGGGAATAGAACTAGAAGGGGAGAGATGAGTAAATCCTTCGCTAGTGTGTCCTATCTAAGCTTATTTGTTGATCGGTCATAATATAGAGATATTATGTGATATTTTAATTTATTTAATTAACCCTTGTTTTATGGAAGTATTTAAGGATGGCTACTGAGAACGTTAACAATGGAGTGTATGAGACTGTGGAACAACCTTTAGTCACAAACCAGGAGAACGTGCAATAGGAAGACAATATTCCTCCTATAAACAACACTACCGAGCAAACGATGAATGATGGAATGTTTAGGAGCTTTTTGCAGTTCATGCAAAATCAGACGAGGGAGACTCGTGTACAAAATATGGGTGGAAATGATAGCAACGCGCGGTTTGTCACAGCCAAGAAGTTCAAGGAGTTGGGACCACCAAAATTCTTTGGAAAGCCGGATCCGATTAAGGAGGAGACGTGGGTAAAGCAAATTACCAAGATATTCGATGTCTTGGGATGCATAGAGGAACAGAAGGTTCCATTCGCCACCTTTATGTTTAGTGGTGAGGTGATTCTTGGTGGGAATCGTGAAGCGTACCCACTCGCCGTACTAATATATCTTGGGAAACATTTCAAAAATCGTTTCAATGACAAGTACTTTCACGAAAGTATTCGTATATATATGAAGGAGGTAGAGTTTATTAGGCTGGAACAAAACAACATGATGGTGTCCCAGTACGAGGTGAAGTTCACGGAATTATCTAGGTTTGCACCTCATTTGGTAGAAAATAAGGATCGTATGACGAGGATATTTCTGAGAGGTCTGAAACCCGAGATTCGTAAATACCTTATCTCTCATAAATTTTCTCTGTATTCAGATGTTGTCAACAGGGCTCAGTTATTAGAGCGAGATAGTGAGTATGTTCAACCGGACAACAACCCGGTCAAACCTAGTGACAATAATGATCATCGAGCGATGATAACCATCGTGGAGGAAATTATCATGCCAGAAATGGTAACCACTTCAGTGGTAATCATGGCCAAGATAATAAAAGAAATAATTCAAATCGAAATTTCAAGAAGAGAAGATTTAACGATAACGGGAAGACGTCGGCAAGCGGCAAGACCAAAGCACCAAAGAACAAATTCTAGGGAGGAGAACGACCTTGGTTAGATGTTACAGATGCGGAGAAGAGGGACATATAAGTCCAAACTGTTCACAGCCTTCCAAGGTATGTTTTAGTTGTGGAAAAGACAGCCACATAGCTCAATTTTGTCCTGTAGCGAAATCAAGTCCAGCAGGGATGGTGGCACCAAAGGCGGATACGGACAAAACAAAGTTGGCGATTTCTGGAAGAGCGTTTGTCTTGACCGCCCAAAATGCGAGGAACCTGAATAAAGGTATCACGGGTTAGTTAATTATAATTTCTTGCGAAATCTATACCTTATTAGATATCGATTCTACCCATTCTTTTATCTCTCCTGCTTGTGCTCAACGTTTAAACTTGACTCCGGGGAAATTAGACTTTGACTTATCTGTGGAGACTTCGTTAGGAGAAACTTTCGTTACATCCACTATTTATAAATCTTGTTTGATCCAAGTTGGCACCATCACATTACCTGTTGATCTTATCTCTTTAAAGATACTTGCTTTTGATGTGATGTTAGGGATTGATTGGTTAACTACTCATCATGCCAAAATTAATTGCTTTCGTAAGGTTGTTAGTTTTCATATTCCTAAGCAACTTGTTATTCGAATTCAAGCAATCAAACCATTGAAGTCAAACACTTTCATATCAAGCCATAAAGTCATTCATTTATTGAAAAACGATTCTCAAGCTTTCTTAGCCATGTTATGAATTTAAACAAAAATACGTCAGATTTGAATGATATTTCTATTGCTAGTAAATCTCCTGATGTATTTCCTAAAGAATTTACTGGCCTACCCCCAGAGTGTGATATTGAATTTTGTATCGACTTTGAACCCGGTACAAAACCCATTTCTAAAATCTCATATCGAATGTCTCCTATTGAACTTCAGGAGTTAAAAACCGAAGTACAAGAGTTGGTACTCAAGCCTCTATCTGGTGACTTCCTTTGTGGAATGCACCAAAGCCAGACTCTTCGTAGGGGACTCTATATTTGTGTGGTGGTAAAACGATAGGTGCCATTGTGACTTGCTATCCAAGATTGGGATATGAATCACAGTTGACAGCAACCGAAGTCAGTGACCGAAGTACGTAGCTTTCTAGGCTTAGTTGGTTATTATCGGAGATTCGTGGAAGGATTTTCTTGAATCGCTACTCCGTTAACTTAGCTGACTCGGAAAGGCACAAAATTTGTATAGAGCGAGGAATGCGAGAAGATTTTCCAAGAGTTCAAGAGGCGACTCATTTCGGCACTTGTTCTGACCATACCATCTTGGAAAAGCGAACGTGGTAGCTGACGCGTTGAGTAAAAGATCGTACACAAGTACGAGTGCGATATTATTGAACACAAAGACCTATTTTGTATAATTTATAAATGATAGAGATAGAGTTAAAGACTCTTGGGACCCACGTGATGATATACGAGTAGAATCGACATTAATCGATAACATTAAAGCCGCTCAAGCTACAGACCTGGAGCTGATGAATATAAAGAAGAAGGTGCAAGAAGGCGTTATTCTAGAAGTAAGAGTCGATGAAGAGAAGAAAGCTCAAACCTTCGATTTATTTGAAATTCTCGATCGAGTAGGAACTGTGGCCTATAGACTCACCGTAATGTTAAGTATGTCCCGTGTTCATAACATTTTTCACGTATCAATGTTACGTAAATATGTGGACGACCCGAACCACATCATTGAGTTAGAACCGGACGAGATAGCCAAAGATTTAACATACGAAGAGGTACCTGTCAAGATCTTGGATAGGAAAGAACATGTCCTACGCACAAAGGTTATAACACAAGTTAAGGTTTTATGGAGGAACCATGTTATTGAAGAAATGACCTGGGAGTTGAAATCAGAAATGAAAGCAAGGTATCCTCACCTGTTCGAAACATCAGGTACGTACGTCAATTTTGAGGATGAAATTTTATAAGGAGGGGAAGTTGTAAGACCCTAACTTATTATAAATAAAATTGAATTTTCTCAATTCATTATTCTAAATTAATAAGGAGTTAATTTGATATAATGTTTTGGTTATGGGTGAAATGTGCAAATTTTGCAAAATAAGCAAGTGGTTGTAAAATATTCATTTCTGTCGGGGAATATTTGTTTGGTCGTGGAATATTCTTTTTGTCGGGAATATCCGTACGACAGCGCAGTCATTTTTGGGCCCCATAACGGAAAACGGTTGGATGAAGAAAATGACAAAGTTTGAGTTTTTATAAATAACGGCGTAATCGTTACCGTTAACACTGTTGGAATACCCGGTGGTTAAAAATACAGTAATATGCGTGGTTCTTGCACAATATAGCCGGTATTACCGCAGTATTTTGAATTATTGATTTTACGTAAGAAGGCACTACTCAATAATTGTTACAGTAATTATTGTTTAATATTTTATTTTATTGATTCAATAATTGCTGCGTTGATAGTTTATATTATTGTTATTTCAATAATTGTCACTGCACAGTATTTCTCATTATCATATCAATAATTCATATTATTTGAATAATATTATTAGATAGCATTATTGGCAATGTCTAGAAAGTTCTGTCTAAGGAGAGGTTTGGTTACCTAATTACGCGCCAGTAAGGAAAAATCCTTATCGGAAAGCCCCCTCTTTCTTAGGAACGGCCTGGTTGTCATAATTGTGATTCTGTAATATTATTTGTGAATAATTAATTATCTATTTATATGATAAGGAAATATTTATTTGATGCGGATATAGATGATGGATTTATTTATTTTATGTGGTTATAAATGAAGGAATTATTTTATCAGTATTTTTGTCAGAATGGAGTTATTAAAAATCAAATCAGTATTTTTACGATATATTGCCTGAGTTATAGTTTTTAATCCGACCATTGGATCGTTGTGATTTTTGGATATGTTATACATATATAAGTTGAGTATATGTCCATAAATTTTGAACCGTTAAAAATGAATGTATGATTTGTTATGAATTTTAAGAGGTGGCTGATTCGAAAATTAGGTTTATAAATGATTTTGGTGGAAAATTCTAGAATTGAGTGGGCCCCACCCGTGGTTAGTGAAGAAATGTGCTGAATTTTATTTCAAATGTGGTGGGTGGCAATAGTAGCAGGTAAAGCCATCAGGTAGCAGGTCAAGTCTGCTTCGGCGTGCTAACATTTTCCTATAAATAGAGGGCTAAGTTAGAATTGAAAATCACACCAGTAACATAAGCTTTCTGTCTTTCTCTCTCTATATTATCGAGCGTATTTTATGAGTATTTAGATACTTTGAGAGTTGCTGTTCAATACAAGTTTCATTCAGCATCACTTCTGACCTTTCATTCCGAAGTACTGTTTCTTTGAGGTAAGGGATGTTATTTTCTTCTTAAATGATATTATCTTCTTCAATATCATTATGCTAAGATATTGTTATGAAGTTTATTATGAAATTTCTACCTTTTTGTGTCAGAGTTACTATTTAGGAATACGACACTATTCACCAAAAAATAAAATTTTCTCTTTTTCGTCCCAAATGTCTTTTATGGTTACTATCTTTGATTGTATCCATGTTTTGATCTTTATTTTTGAATTCTACTTCACACTTGGTTATTATGGAGTATTATTGAATTTGGATAAACCGAAATATGAATCCCTAACATTTGTCTTTCTATCTTACTGGATTCGTTCTCTAAAATGTTTTTCATCATCCTCAGTCCTTAATGATGATATTATTGAATATCTTTGGCCTGTAGTGCAAAGATGAATTGTTAACTGATGAATATCTTTGGCCCGTAGTACAAAGATGAGCAGGTGTTGAGATGAACATGACCAACTGGTGATACAAATGAATATCTTTGGCCTGTAGTGCAAAGATGAATATTCGATTAAAGATGTATATTGATTGTTGTTACAAGGATAAAATATTGATGATGGACTTTTAAATCTTAGAAGATAGTAGAACTCATTCTCTACTTAACTCTTCTAATGAATTATTGTTTCCGATGCAGTTTTGATCTAAAACTTGTTGTCTATTATGTTTTATTAGATTTTTCCCTGTTGAAGACTAATGATAATTTGTTGTATATTATCTTAGTCATAATATTCTTTACTGGGCTAGTTGAGCTCACCCTTTTCCTTTTTGTTCGATTTTTCTTCTCAAGAGGTGAAAACATAGCAGGATCGAGTCGGGGTATGGAGTGATGGTTCTAGAAAGATGTTTTAGCAGTCCTCACTATTTCTATAAAATAGTGTATGAATAATTGTAATGAGGATTTATTTGGGTGTGGATATTGTCTAGATGACAATATTTGTATTTAAACTCACAGTATGTGTTGTCGTATTTTGCACAACAATTGTAATAATAAAGTTGTAGTTGTTTTTTGTACCATGTATTTGGCGACTCAGAATAGGTTGGATGGATTGGACCTATTTTGGGGGCGTCACAGCTTAGGTTTACTATTGCCATCATAGGACATGTCCTATGATGGTTCTGGTATACTGTTTGGGGTTTGGCCCATGTACTTTGTTCTTATTCTTTCTTTTAATTTAGTCTAAATTTAGCAACAACAAAAAATCGTGTAACATCGTTTACAGGACACGGTGCTCACGATACAACATACATAAACATTTAACTCCGTAAACTCTGGAAAATAATAATAATAATAATAATAATAATAATAATAATAATAATAATAATAATAATAATAATAATAATAATAATAATAATAACTATTACATACATATTCAGATAAAATCTCAAGTCTTTACAACCTTAAATAAACTGAAACTTAAACTTAGCGTTTATCGCTACATTACATCATATGCGGAAATATAACTTGTTACATAAATAACTATCATCATTTCATCTTAGACTTTCCCTTGTCCTTGCCCGAGCCCTCAGCGTTCTCAACTTTAACTGAAAGGTTTAAGCAAGAATGAGCACAAATTGCCCAGCAAGTATATAAAGTAGTTTGGAAACATTCATCAGGAGTAAAAGCATTTGTATGAATATTTCTCAACGGTTGAAATAATTATCAGGAGATAAATAGGAATATCAAAATAAGAGTTTTAGAATTCTCAATAGCATACTAAGGGGTGTTAGATACCCTGAACATTATTTTGTTTCATCAAAAACCATCAGACGGTTTGACAATCAAATAGATTGTAAACAGTCTCTGCAAGTACTCCAGGTGATCAGCCGATCGTACTCTACATTGTGCACAAGTATGAAATTTAGCTACATAAGCATAAATGGGACTATATGCCCGACATCTGTTTGCCCGATTATTCGGGTTGTTCATCTTAGTATTCATGCGAGACTGCGCCAAAGCAATTTGGATCGGTAAACATTAAATAGCTTCAAAGGTTTTTAATTGTTCGAAGGTTATATCATTTATCATCAATAATATCTAGCCGAAACAAAAAGCCAGAAAGCATACTTGGAAACAGTTCGTTAAAGAAATAGAACTCTAAAGTATAGCAGTTGTAATACTAACGGAATAATCATCAATAACGCTTGCAAGGAAATTGCAGTTATATAACTTTACGACAAAGGAACTTGTACGAAAAGTAAATAGCACAAGTTCGATACTTACTCTCGCTACAATAACAATGGGTAAAGATTGAATAATTGCTCAGTAGAAACTTTGGATTAGGAAACTTGCCTGATACGTCTTCTACAATTTACCGCTATCTACTAGCGACGTAACCTATTCATATGTGTCACGTTAAGCAATTAAGTTCTCGAACACCACTTCGAAGTGTAATGGTTTCCTTTTATTTTTATAGGATGATTACACTCGCACATATTCAAATACAATTCAATTACATAACATGTTGCTTCGTATAGGCCAAGTGGTTCAATAAAAGAATCTGGGAAAAATAAATTTTTGACATTTTTGACCTCCCTTGACCTAACCCGGATCGGACCCAGCCCGACCCAAACCTCCATCAAAAATCTTCATAAAACATGCTTAAGGGTCTCAAGCCGGAAAACCTTATTTTCCATATTTTTGACATAACATATTTAATTAAACACATTTATCCATATAACATCATTTATAATAAAAATACCAAATCAGTCTCAAAAATATTTCTTTTCTGGGATTTTGCATAATATAGTCCCACATTGAACATATATTTTTTCCGGAATTTTTAAAATTCATCTACTATTTTTAAATAGTCCATAATAGCCAAATATTCTCAGATTTTTCATAAATCGAGATTAGCTCCAAAACTTCTGAAATTTTTAGGGTTATCTCCTGTTATATACATGTACTTCCAGTAATAATTTCATAATATTTGGACTTATACACAGAGAGTTATTCGGGTATCTTTTCAAATAGTGTCCTTAGCCGTAAAATCCATAACTCTCAAACCATATGGCCAAAAAATCTCAAATTTTTACAGGACCTTCATATCTTCTTATATTAACACTCCAAATTTTTCCACAATTTTTAAAGTATAAAAAGTTGACGAAAATGCCCTCGAGACAGACTGATCCAAAATAGTTCCAAGAAAATGGGACATCAAATTTCTACCAAATTTCATATCTCGCTCAATTTTACTCCGTTTCTTATGAAATTTGGACAGGTTATACATCATACTACATAGTATTTTACAAAATTATTACCTACCATCATCGGATCACAAAAACCATGAATCCAAGGCTCTGAAAAACCCGAAAAGTCACAGATTTCAAGTTTTAACCAACTTTGACAAAATTCATGATTTTGATTCTAGCATGCAAGGAATTAGTTCCTACTGTCCAGATCATATATACTCATATAAATACACATGTTACAATAATTGAACTCACTAAATTTCCATGAAATGATCAAATTAGCATCATTGAGTCATATTATCAAATATTTGGCATGCATGACATAATTCCTTGAATCTCTACGATATTAAGGCATGATTAAACCAGAACTTTCGTTCTTACATCCACATAACATCAACTAACAGTAGCATGGTATCACAAGGTCCAAAACAAATGTTTTGCAAAAAGTCACATAAGCATATTCTCTCATTTTTTACCAAAGAACATAGAAAAGAGAGTTCATGGCTTATCTCTTTGATGAATTCTACTTGCTCGAACTCCTCCAATGATTCTCCTTGCTTGATTAGTATCTGAAAACTCCAAAATTCGCCACCCTCTCAAGCTCCTTCCTCTCTCACTCTCAACTTCACTCACGGTAGGATTTTTTTATAAAGAGGAAGAAGAGACTTGGATTGGGAGTATATATAAAACATGTTATCAAATAATTTTCCCAGCCCTTCCATCTCCAATATAAGTTATATGTATTAAGTATATTGTATAAATTCAATTTAGTATGGGGTGGGGGTTATAGAAAGGAAGAGTCTTGGATTTGTAAAGGGTTTATAACTCCCTCCCCCTCCCCCATTACATTCTAATACTAATACTCCCTCTCTTGTCCCAATTTGTTTGACCTGTGGGCCCCCACAGCTGCTGCACTCCCTTATTAAAATATTAATATAATCAATTTAATCATTTAATAAACTATTTTGACCATTTTTCCCTCCGTAACCAAACGTTTCGATACTAATATCGATTCCTACTAAATTGACATTCCGGATGTCATGGGACTATCCGTTTCATCAAATTAGCCTCTGAAATTCGTGGTTGACTTTTTACCCGAAAAAGTCAACTGCGACACATTTTGTGGTTACAGTCTATCTTGACTAATTTCGACGTTCCAAACTCAAATACGCAGTCCACGTCTCTAAATTCTGCTCCGAAATCAATCTCATGATTTAATCCCCTCCCACGTAATTAGTCAATTTAATTACAAAACTTACTCAAATAGTTAAATTCATCTAAACCAACCATTTACATATACCTCGTCACATAACTTAAAATTAAACATGTATATATAACACATATACATCTAATAATAGAAATCACGCAAGAGTTTCACATAAATTCATTTATTGATAATTAGTAAATTACATAATAATCTCGGATATAACAGTAAATACATGAGTAAACATTTTAATACAATAAGAAAGTCATCATCAAAATTTAAGGTTGAAATATAACGACCAATTCAACATTCTCTCCCTTTTTTATGATGACAATATAATAATTATGGCTCCCCCAAAAACCATGCATATATTAAAATTTTCTTGACAGGATAGAATGAGAACATAAAGTTAGACGAGAGATATTTAATATGAAATCAAAGCTTCTTCCTATACCTCAATCTGTTTCAACATGATCAGACATATCATATGAAAAACATATTAAAATTTCTCTCCCCCTTTGTCATCAATCAAAAAGAATAACATATAATTTTTCTCCCCCTTTGTCATTAATCAAAAAGAAAGGAAGGACATTGAAAAATGATGTATACCCGTAGAAAGAATCATGGTTGCTTTTAAGGACTAACAATGGTTGGAAAATATGAGTCTAAGAATCTTTTCTGTTAACCCAAGTGATTAAAAGATTTAAATATTTTCTTCATAAAATAATATAACCACATAGATTCAAGTAAGCAATCATACCTTCATATTTTGTTACCTCTATGTCAATACCTTTATCATACGATGTGAATTTAATTGACGTACTCATTGGTGTAGCCTTTGATTTAGATTTCTCAAATTCAAACCTTTTGAGCAACTTTTTTGTGTATTTGGTTTGATGTATATATATGTCATACTTTGTTTTCTTTATTTAAAGTCCCAAACAAAAATAGTTAAGTTCTCTCATTAAGCTCATGTCAAACTCCTTCTGCATACACTTAGAAAACCACTCACAAAGAAACTCATTAGTAGCACCAAAAATTATATCATCTATGATAGTATCTTTATTTTCATGCTTAAATAATGTAGAATCGATTTTAGCTTGAGTGAAACCATTTGAGACGAGATACTTACTTAACCTCTTGTATCAAGCCCTTGGAACTTATTTGAGCTTGTTTAAGTTTGTAACCATGATTTGGGTAGTTCTCATACTCAAATCTGGGAGTAATATCTTCAATAATATTCTCGGATGGATGACTTCTGAGATACTTTGTTGCTTTCAGCAGTTTCACTTTCTTTTTTGAGAATACGGTTTGCTGGATAGATAATTTGATGATGCTATATTTTGTTTGTCAAATCTAGTCTATTATTTTCTTCTTATCCAACATGTTTGAGTGATCTGTCAAGAGAGGCTTCTGTCTTCAGTTCTTTCTATTTGTTGAATCCAATCTGTTGTTTCTGATTATCCAATATGCTTGGTTGATCTTTCATATGAATTCAGTTTGCTCCTTTGGCTTATTCAGTCTATCCGATTGATGTTTTTTTTATTTTGAGAGATAACTTCAAGAATTTTAACTTGCCAACAAAAGTATCACCTATTTTTAGAGGGAACTTTTACTTTGAGATGTACCTACAAAAAACAATTCATCCTTTTGGTACCCATATCTTTTTGGATCCTTTTGGGTTAGTCACATGTAAATTACTTTTCTTAATCCACACACTTTTAACTTTCAAATTCCGTTTATTTGATAAATAATCAAAGTGTCCCTTTAAGCCACATTTTTTACAAGTAGTGAAAGGAGAGAAATAATTTAATTTTAAATGTGATCTAGATTTTAAGATTTTTACATCACTCTTTTTATGTGTTGGATTATAGTCAATTCCTTGTTTTTCAAAACCAGGTCTTTGTTTACCTAACAAAACAGTTAAGTTTTCTTCTGCTTGGACAAATTTAGCCAATGATGATTTTAGTGAGTCTATTTCTTTTTGTAGTTCATTCGTTGAAGGATTTTTAATATAAGAATCATCACTAAAAGCATCAATACATATATCTCTCATTGTTATTTCTTTATTTAATTTTTCAACTTCGTTATTTAAATCATTAATTTTGTTGGAAATAATTTTGTTATGATTTTCTAAAAAATTATTTTTAGCAATTAAAATATTTTCTTCTTGAAATGATGTATCTTGTTCAATTTCTTTCTTTTCATCAATCAATGTATCAACCTCGTTTATTAAAGTATTTACCAAATCTTTTAAGTATTGATAAGTGGATTTTAAATACACTTATTCGGTATCTTTTACTTGAATTAGTTGCTTATATTCATGTGTCTTAGTTACTTTTCATGCATTTTGTGTTCATTTTGTAGGTTATATGTTTGGGAGCGGTGTGAGGGACTATTGGTAAGGAATCACAAAGAATTGCTTTCCGGAACATCTTGAATCATTCTAATCAGAGTTCGGATGCAAAAGTTATGATCTTTGTACCAACGGACGTCGAACTTCGCTGTTTTGGTTAGCCATTTTCATAGCAGTCACTTCCAGCCCAATTTCGACCTTCATCCGGCCAGAATTTCTGTAAAAACCCAAAACCCTAATAAGACTCGTATATGTAAAATCCTGTTAAACAAATAAAAATTCTCTGTTCTGAATGTGTTAAGTGTTATTACATACTTTGTTTAACAAATTTGACCAAATAAATTTTTGTTCGAAAAACGTCGTGCTTGACACCTCGTGCTTCAATTTTTTTTTTCTATAATTGGACTTTTTGGTAAAATTATTTTGACAAGTTGCTTTGTCGTGCTTACACTAACAATACACTTTGTCGTGCTTGTTAGGATTAGTAAGAAATTTAGGTTAACAACCCTAGATTAACAAACCTAACCCTAATTTGTAAATTAAACCTTAATTAGCTAATTAAACCCTAATTAGATTATCTTAACACTTAATCATGGTTAGTAAACTTCAATTAGGTACTAATTAACATTACTTAACAATCCTAATCATTAGAAACAAAACCCTAATCAAGATTAGTGAAGATTAAAGCCTAATTAAGCTACTACACAAACCTAACTAGCTCACAAGTAGGTTAGGAGTCACCAATGCAAGTCCCTAGGTAGCACATGACATGCTTGTAACTCCCAAGCATGATAATAGTCATCAAATCAGATCTTTGTAGAGGCAAGTTGCTAAAAAATGATCAAAAGGCCAAGTTAAAGAATTCTATAAATAGGAACCTTAGGGCTGAGCAAACTCACGAAATTCCTAAGCCTAGATACATTTATAAACCTACCAAATCAAGCCTGGGTGATAGCAGTAACAACATCAGAAGCTAGAATTAAAAATTATTCAAGAAAAGGTACAAACCCTAGTTCATAATTAGCTCTATGATCTTATGTTAGATTTGTTGTTTAGATGTTTAGAATTATGTATTAGTATGTTAGAAAGTATGTTAGATTGGTAGAACACGTTCTCATAACATCTAGATGCCTTAATTAAGTGTTTTAAGAAATCTCAAAATTTTGAAAACTATGTCTGACAGTCGAATGTCAGGGCCTATAGATTCATATGTGTATATGTTTTGGTCTATTAATTGTTTGGTATTTGTAGCCTGTTAGTAGGTCTTTAATCTGGAAAAGAAAAAAGGTTCATTTGAACCATAGATTTCAAGTTATAAGCAGTCAAAGTGGGTTGACCGTTCACGGATTGCAGTTTTCTGGGTTACCTAGAAAACTCAAGAACAGTCGAACCGACTACTTTGACCAACCTGTTTAATCGTGTTCTGTTTGTTAATTTTGTAAGTTTTTGTTATAGATCAATACCCTATTATATGTAATACATATCTATGATCTTTAATCAACAAACAAGGTATAGGTTTACTGGAATTAATTGTCAAAATCCGTTAACCGAGCTTGACCAAGTTTTCTAGGTTTTCCAGAAAAGTGAAGAACATGAAGAACAACCTTTGGCTGTACTTTGACCAGCATAATTAGAGACCTTAGATTTATGCTTTGTTCATGTTAATGTTATATATATGCAATTCTGCGACATATATACTACATGTTACAAAAACATCACACACATCTAATACAAAAATCAAAGATATTTAAGCCACAAAATCATTGGGAAGCCATGACTACATTGCAGGTTACCGAAACTCAAAAACAAATTTCTCCGCGGTGACTTTGAGCCTCTATAACTTCTTGTTATATGTAGATTAAAGCCTAAAATTTATTTCATGTTGTACTATTGTATGAGTACTACAACATCAACTCTTGAACAAACCAAAAATCATCATCGGTAGCATTTTAATTAGTGGTCAAACTAGTCACCGACGACCATGACCAAACCTGCTGCTTGAAACTCAAGAACACCTCTGTTGACACTTTCTCATTCATTGTAGGGCTTTAGCGACAGACAGAAATTATTTTTCTAAAAATAAATTATAAAAAATTAGAAATAATTAATAAATAAATATAAAAATAGTTTTAAAAATTATATTAAATTATTATAAATAAATTTCGATATTTTTACATAAATTCAATAATTATTTTATATTATTTTAATATTATTAATAATTAACTTATTAATAAAGAAATTAGAATAATTATTTATAAATATTAAATAATTATGGAAAAATACTATTAATGATATAAAATTATAATAAATGAATATAAAATATTTAATAATAATAATCAATGTTTTTGAAAAATTTGAAGTAAATATTAATTACTTATAAATAGAAATAAATGATTTAAAAATCATTTAAAAGATAAATAAATGTTTTAAAATACTTTAAAATTTCTAAAATTATTATAATAGATAAATAAATTATCTAAAATTATAATAAATAAAATTCAGTCCATTTATTAACTTTTTCAATATTTGGTAAAGTATTTAACACTGAAACCCTATTGAATCTAACCCGATATTATATAAATGTTATAATTGAGTATTGTTATCAATACAAACGTGTTAGATTTATATATATATGAACATCGCAGGTATTTATTAACGATTGAATAGCATAACTTGACTGTTCTACGCTCAGGCAAGTTTTCTAAACCCTACACTTATATCTTGAATTGTCTTTGTTATATTATACCAATCCTACAATTGAATTACCAAATTATTGTAAAGTTATTGCTATAGATTCAGCATAACTCAAAAATGAATTGTTTATTTAGATGATAATGTTTATTGAGCATAAACTGTTGTGTCAAACCAAATTGTTTTGGTAAGACATCTTATACTGAAGTTGGGTATCCCGTAAGGGATTGAAATTTAGTTAATCATATATTGACATTTAGTGTATTTTGAGCACTGGTAGGATGATATGCATACTCCTAAGATGTTGAATAGGTTGATCCCCTATCTCACATCTGAACAAAATTTCTAAGTCTGTGTGACTAACAGAAATAAAGAAAATTCCAGAAATGGTTGAAATAAATAGAAATCCAGAAATGGTACAACTATCAGTCGAAATTTGAACTGTTATATTTCTTCAAATCCTATATTATTATAAATACACAACTTCTTTGAGCATGTCTTATAGCTCACCCTTGCAAATTATTCCTTTGCGCTTTTAGGCGGTAATCCCGGAACTTCCGGAGGTAGATAAAGGGAAGCGTCCTTGCATAGATTAGATTATATTCTTGACTGTTTGAATACCTTGTAATAAGAACTCGTTATGAGAATCATGTAATCAAATCCTAATATTATGATATATATATATATATATATATATATATATATATATAACATCTTTATTTTCGCAACCGTGTTTTCTTACATATATAGATGTAAAATTAGACTTCTTCGAATCTAGTTGAGATCCTTGGGAACTATTTATCTGAGTGAGGGTATTAATAGCATGGACTATTCATGTAATCTTATAATCAGATACCATGGGTGTATAGATTTAAAAGTATTATGTTGATTTTTTGTAAACACCATATCAGATACCATGGAAGTATAGATATAGGGGCATTACAATTTTGGTATCAAAGCTGTTAAGGCTATAGATATAAGGAAGAGAAATCTTAGTATATAGTCTTCGAGTCCGTAAAAATTTTAAAAGTACACATAAAATATAGCATTAAAATTATTATGTTGTGTAAATTTCTATACAGTATTTAAGGAGTTTTCTTTTATAGATGGCCAACTCAATGCCGAGGAAATGATAATAGCCAATAATCCACCACAAATAGAGATCATACATATAGCGGTGATGCGGAAGATGAGGAATTGCTTCATGATCAACAACTGTATAGATCTTCGAGGAAGAGGAGGATCCAGTGGTAGGACAGTTAATGAGAATTGATGAGCATGATGAGGCAATGGCATCATCAACTTCTTTGAAAACAATGAGAATATGAGGGTAATAAGATGAGGTTTAGGGTGATATAGTTGAGGGAATTCTCTGACATGAGAGGGGACATAGTCAACGACTAAAAGTACAACTGCACCATGCACAGAGGGGCAAAAAGGAAATTCAGTCAAGGCTTCTTAAAACATCTTTGGGTGTTCGAGATACTTTTAATGATTTGCAGCGCCGTGTAGTTCGATATCCAGTAGAGGAGAAGAAGACGGCTTATCTCATCGATTGATCTGTGGTTTGTCACATGATTCAAGATTCCTTTGATGATATCAATGAATTCTAGAGAGTATCATAGGTGGTGGAATGCTTTATATTAGTACAATAAAGAAGCATTCAAAGTTTGTATTGTAATCAGTACCTTGTAAGATAGTAGTATGTTCAATTATGAAGTTGTTGTATAATACTATTATGATATATAAAATAAACAATATGTTGTGTTACTCAAATTCTTATGTGAATTTTTTTATTGGTTTATATAGAATCATGCCACCAACCAGAAGACCCCAAAGAGAAATGAATGATGATAATTCTACCCAGCAGTTAGTAGACCTAATGCTAGGAGTTGTAAATAGACCTATGAACCAAAACACAACTTTTAAAGACTTTAAATTAGTTGGACCACCTGAGTTTAAAGGTACATCAGAACCTGTAGATGCACAAATTTGGATTTCTGAGATAGAAAATTTTTTCCTAGTAACCAGTGTTAATAATAACCAAAAGATAACTTTTGCAACCTTTTTCTTGAAGGGTGAGGCTAATTATTGATGGGAATTAACCAAAGGTCGGGTAAAAACTGAAATTATTCCTTGGGATAGATTCAAAGAGTTGTTCTTTGAAAACTATTTCTTCCAATCCCTGAAAGACCGAATGGAAATAAAATTTTTGGATTTAAAACAAGGAGATCTTACTGTAACCCAGTATACATCTAAGTTTAATGAACTATCCAGGTTTGCTCCTCATCAAGTAACCACTGAACTTAGAAAGACTCGTAGGTTTCAGGAAGGTTTAAAACCTCAGATTCGGAGTAGATTGTCAGTGCTTCAAATAAAAACTTTCTCTGAAATACTAGAGAAGGCCACTATAGCCGAAAGTGAGAATGAAAGTCTGGTTAAGTTTCATCAGGACAAGAGAAGTCAGAATGAAAAAGGAAAAATTAGGACAGAACCCAGTTCAGGTGGGTTTAATAATAAGCGTAAATGGGATAATTCTTTTTCTAACAACCCAGGGAAAAAGATAGGAAATACTAATAACAATTTTAGTAATAATAATATTAAACCTTGTCCTAATTGTGGTAAGAAACATAGAGGAGAATGCCTTCATAACAAATATTTTAATTGTGGACAGTCGGGGCATTATTATCCACAGTGTCCTCTTCCAAGGAAAAATAAATGTTTTAACTGTGGTTCATTGGACCATTTTTCAAAGAACTGTCCCAAACCTAAGAATCAAGGAGGAAAAGGGGTTAGAATACTAGAGAATAATCAATCAACAGTAGCTGTAGTTGGGGTTCAGAATCAACCTACCGCGAAAACATTTAATATGTAGGTGAGGGATGTTGTTGCTTCACAGGACGTGGTGACAGGTATCATCCCTATCAACAGTTTAAATGCATATGTGTTATTCGATTCTGGTGCTACATGTTCTTTTGTGTCTAGAAATTTCTCTACAAATATGAATATACCTTGTGAAAATCTAGACAAACCATTTTTCATAGAAATTGCTAATAATGAAAGGATTCCGGTTAAGTCCATATACAGAAACTGTAGTGTGGTAATAAAAGGACATAATTTTAAGTTAGATTTGATACCAATTCAGTTGGGAGAATTTGATGTAATTCTAGGAATGAATTGGTTAGTTAATCATAACGCGATGATTGATTGTCATCAAAAACGTATAAACCTTTTGACTACTTCAAAGTCAAAGGTAGTGTTCAACGGTAGTTGTTCACCTAAGCAATCCCGATGTTTGACTATAGTTCAGGCAAAAAGATTTCTTAGAAAGGGTTGTTTAGGATATTTGGCCTATATAGTTGATACTCGACAGGAAGGAGTAAAACTAGATCAAATAACTATAGTTAAGGAATTATGGGTATTATGCATCAAGAGGTGGTTTTATCTGCTTTAGTGTTCTTGATTAACAATTCAGGATAACAAATAATTGATGTAAAGTGTGTTAACTTAAATGAAGTAATAAGTGAAGTTGTGATCTTAAATCTTCATAATCTGATTTTTAATTAGTGGTAATTAGAATTAGTTTAGTTAAATATTTTAATTTATAACATTAAATTCATTCGTTTATATAAGATTGAGTTGGTTATATGATAGTACTTGATAATTCTTGTTAACTAATTCTTTGTGGGAACGATACTCAACTTATCACTTTATTACTTGTTGACCACGTATACTTTGCGTGTTAAATGTAATTAGATTTTACCCAACAAGTTTTTAAGCGTCATCACTTGGGAATTAGTTTAATATTTTTTACCAATATTAATTTCAATCAAATTAGTCTTAATTTAAACATTTTTATTTTTATTTTAATTATCTTCCTATATTTTTCTCTTTCCAGGTACCATGGATGACTTTGCGTATCAATGGCCATACATGAACATGACTCAACCAAGGGAAATAGGGATTGATGGACTTAATACATTTTCTGTAGAGTCAGTACAAATTGAGGCAACTTCGAAGATGTTGGAGGTTATCGCAGCCCAACGGAGTCGAAGGATGGCAAAAATGACTCAACCAAGGGAAACAAGGATTGATGGACTTAATGCATTTTCCTCAATATCAACACAGATTGAAGAACGTTCGAGGAGGTTGGACGTTGTGGCAGCCCAACGTAATCGAAGGATAGCAGTTACTTGTAATTATTGTGCTGGTAATCATCTGAGTCATCAATGCACTGTTAGTTTTGGGTCGGAACAACATGGTGATGAATACCTCAACGATTATACATATGCTAATTATCATCAAGTTTGGGGGTATCACCCGGATTCGTCATGGACCTATACTTATGAAGACCACTACTACGCTCCAAATCCAACATACACACCGGAATTTTCATGTCCACCTCCATTGCCACAAGAAGAAAAGCCAAATCCGAGGGATATAATATTGAAGGTCATAGCAAACCAAGAGGAGAGGATGATGAGTCAAGAAATATTGAGCCACAATTTTCAGCACCAGATGGAACAACTCATCACCACTTCAACTCATGGTCCTCAATACATGGATTCCAAAACTGAGACAGATAATTCAAGGTTGGAGGAATTGTGGTCCAAGTTCATAGCATCAAATGAGGAGAGGAAGATTAATCAAGAGAAGTTAATTCAGAATCTTCAAAATAAGCTGGATCAAATGTTCGAAGTCTTGAATAATCACCCTCAAATAAATTGGTGATATGACGAGGATTCCGAGATTGATGAAGTGCCTGAACTAAATATACAACTAGATGAGCCACAAGACGTTGAAAAAGAGGAGACACGTGGGGATAATGACAACATGGTTGGTGAAGAACTAATTGTGAGAACCAACGATGATGAGCTGATGTTATTTATGCCTCAAGTGCCTTCTCCACCACAGTTTAAGAATCCGGTTAGATTTGCAAAACCTTGTTCGATTGGTAGTCATGTCGTCGGTGAAGCTCTTTATGACATAAGAGCGAATACAATTTTGAATCCATGGTGGGAAGAGAAAGAAAAGATAGATGAAGAGCCCATTGTGTGTGACAAGCTTCCATGCCCCAAAGTGATCACATATACAATGGAGAAAACACCTAGCTATGGGATGTTCTTGATTGAGATCATACCAAAACAAAGAACGCTAGGTGACTTTAATGCAATGTCTATCACAAATGGGAACCTACCGAAAGCTACATTATTTCCGATGGATGGAGGATTCCTTAACTTTTGAAGAGGAATTGGATAGTTGGTTGACGAATGAGGCGGAGTTGAAAGACTATAAATCGTTAATGAATCGGGAGGCAACCCAGAATTTTATATTTATATGCTTTACTAGTTTATTTAGTAGATAGGAATTAATTTGCTTATTAAGTTCTCTTATAATCTAATCTATGTTGTCTCTCTTCATTGTAGGTATTGGAGGTTCAATGGATAGGAAAATGATCGTCGCCGCCATCGCCACCATCACCACACGCTTAGTTGATTACAGGAAAGTTCTCTTCTACTTATCGCTATATTCTTACAATGAGGACATTGTAATTGATAAGTTTGGGGGAGTTTAGTTCAGTTCTTTATTGCATGTTTAGTTTTATTTTTATGTTATGTTATTTTGCATATGTTGTTAATTTAGTTTAGGTTCATTATGTTTGCATTCATGTAGTACAATTGTATAAGTAGTTTCATAGTAGTATAGTTTGAATAGGCATAAGTAGTTTCATAGTAGTATAGTTTGAATAACATTATATTCAATTTCTTGTTTAAAAAAAATCAAAAATAATAGTTAGTTACTATGTTCATCTTACATGAGTCCAGCTGTTTGATATGTACAGTTTGTTTTGGCCAATGATGAGATTGGAATTGGGTAGACAAGTATAGTACTGACTATTAGAGCTTTGATGTGATTTCTTGTTATGAATTGAATCTTTTCTATTTGGCCCGGTATAATAAGGATAACACAGAAAAAACAACTTGTTCATTGATTGAGTTTAAATTGATACATAATGGGATTCTAAAGGATAATGCTAGTTTAAATGAAAGAATGACAAGAATAAGTAGTGATGGCTAAAGTTAGATAAGAACCTAAGTTTGGGGGAATATTTGGGGTATATAAGCTATAAAAAGAAAAAAAAAGAAAAAAAGTATGAATAAACACCGTGGCGTGCTTGTCTAGTTTTGTGGCCTTTGTTACTTGAGTAAGTAAGCCCAAGGGGATTGTCTTTACATCTAGCGCACTAAGGTCTTAATGGTCTGGGAGTCGTTGGTCGAAAGCTCGTTAAGGTAGCATTAAAAAGCCTAAGGGAATAAGACATTGCATAGCTATGTGTATATAACCTAAAAAAAAGAAAAATGAATAAAATGGAAAATAAGTGCAAAAAAAGCCCCCGTAGATGAAAATAAAGCATAAGTATCCCATGTTGACCCTCGATATTGGGAATTGTTTGATTTTAGTTGGATCTAGCTTGTTTTTGGATTTCTTGAGTTTACACTGTATGATGCCTTCAAAGAGACTTGTTATGTGTTAAATTTGATTTTATATCAGTTAACATTGTTGTGGAGCACACACGCACTATACCAGTAATAACAGTTTAAGACTTGATGATTGACTAGGAAATTGTTGATTGGTTTTGATATAAAGTATTGTCGTGTTTGCTTGATTGCTCTAAGGCCGAGTGAATAGATTTGATTCTATCAATACTGCTGGATTCGTAGGCATATAGATTAGTTGCATTTCATTGCATTGCATTGCATTATGTTGTGTTTCTTGGGGACAAGCAACGATTTAAGTTTGGGGGTATTTGATAAGTGGATTTTATATACACTTATCCGATATCTTTTACTTGAATTAGTTGCTTCTATTCATGTGTCTTAGTTACTTTTCATGCATTTTGTGTTCATTTTGTAGGTTATATGTTTGGGAGCGGTGTGAGCGACTATTGGTAAGGAATCACAAAGAATTGCTTTCCGGAACATCTTGAATCATTCTAATCGGAGTTCGGATGCAAGAGTTATGATCTTTTTACCGACGGACATCGAACTTCGCTGTTTTGGTTAGCCATTTTCATAGCAGTCACTTCCAACCAAATTTCAACCTTCATCCGGCCAGAATTTCTGAATCTTCAAAGAATGAAAGTTGTAGAGCTTGTCGATATCTTCAATTTGATAGGTGGCTGGCCCCGTAACTCCTTCTCGGATCAAAAGTTATGGCCATTTTACCAGAGGACGTTGTAATAAAAAATGAAGTTCGGCCAAATGGCTTTTCCTTAGTAAAACCCGGGCGAAAGCAAACCAATTGCCAATAGAATCGTAGGGCTCACGCATGGGCCTTGACAAAAGTTTAGACCCACACGGGCGGGGCACAATAAAAAGGTGGGTTTTGGCCAAATTTGAGTCCAAGAAGGATTATTTCGATCCAATTGACTCAAGGACTTCCATGAGAACTTAAAGACATGTAAAAAGGCTTATAAAAGGAGGGTAATAACAATGATTAGAGGAGAGATTAGGGAGATTAGAGAGAAAATATTATTCCATTAGATTAGATTAGAGTAGATTAGATCAAAATACTAGTTCTAATTAGATTTGGAGATTGAAGCAACTTGGAGACCATTGAAGATTCAAAGTAGGAGCAAGGAGGGAGCTTCAAATCTACAGACAATAGATTATATCTTGTCATCTTCTTCTATCTTTGTCTTTTAATGTGTATTCAATTGTGGATTCTTAGTTTTAATTCAATAATCATGAACTAATTCTTTGTTTGAGATTACAATGGATCTTATTGTGTAGTTTATTTTAATATGTTTCTTTATCAATTATTATGTTCTATTGTGAGGATTGTCTATTATGATTTGGACTTAATTGTTTAATTGATTGGCCATCAATTACCGTGATAATCTATATGAACTCGAGAGATGTGGTATTTATTTAGATCTTATCATGATAACATATGTTTGTGATTTCTGCATAGATGGAATTCATGATTCGTGTTTAGGATAGAGATATGCCTTTACGCCATATGTAATCTTATAGAGAACTTGAGCTTTAAATCCTTTTTAATTGTAATTTACATAGAGATATAGTGGATTAGTTAATTAGGGTGTCTTGCTTAATTCTATCATCTGTGGATGCAAGTGAGTATAGGTATTATGCATCAAGAGGTGGTTTTATCTGCTTTAGTGTTCTTGATTAACAATTCAGGATAGAAAATAATTGATTAGAAGTGTGTTAACATAATTGAAGTAATAAGTGAAGTTGTGATCTTAAATCTCCATAATCTAATTTTTAATTAGTGGTAATTAGAATTAGTTTAGTTAAATATTTTAATTTATAACATTAAATTCATTTGTTTAAATAAGATTTAGTTGGTTATATGTTAGTACTTGGTAATTCTTATTAACTAATTCTCTGTGGGAACGATACTCAACTTATCACTTTATTACCATTTGACCACGTATACTTGCGTGTTGTGCATAATTACATTTTACCCAACAAGTATATATTATTTTCTCTTAATTTTTCATTGTCTTGTTTCAAAAGATTATAATTAGAAATGGTTACCTCACTCGATTCATCACTTGATTCATTGCTAACTCCCATGAAGCATACTTGGGCTATTTCTTAGTTTACATCAACTTCCACTTCAGACTCATCACCACTCCAAGTAATAAATGCTTTGTTCCTCTTGTTATCCTTGTAGCTTGGTTTGCCTTTGTTCGTTATTTTGAAGCAATCCTTTTTGAAATGGCCTGGGCATCCGCATTCAAAGAAAGTGTCTTCATTTTGCTTTCCCTTGAATTTGTTTGAAGTGATTGCATTCTTTCTTTTAATCTTTCTTTGTAACAACCCTTTGAGCCTTCTTTAAATTTTTGCAATTTCCTCATCCGAATCATCCTCTAGCTCTTCTTCATTACCTGCAATAAGAGCTAGACCCTTCTTTTGAAGAATATCCTCCTCATCATCATATCGCCTTAATTGATGTTCAAATTCTTCTAATTCACCAAATAGAGTTAATGTATTCATAGAAAAAAATATTAGAAGAATATTAAAGAGTTGTAACTTTAGAAGTAAACCTCTTGGGCACAACCCGAAGTAACTTATAGTTGATCTCACTTTGTGGAATCAATTTATCAAGTAGCTTCAAGGAATTCAAGAGTTCTAGGAACCTTGCTTGTGCCTCATTTATAGTTTCATCTTTCTCAAGCTTGAACATTTCATAATCATAAATGAGTATACTAAGCTTAACTTCCCTAACTTTTAAATTACCTTCACGGCTTACTTTTAAAGTATCCTATATCTTCTTAGTCGTGTTGCATGAGGAAACTTTGTAAATTTTGAATTGCACCAAGCCACTAACAAGTGTGTTCATTGCTTTTGAATCATAGGAAACCATGTGAGTTTATGTTGAGTCCATTTCCACTATTGTCTTTAGAGTGGCATTTTTTTTTCTTGGAATAACAGGACCATTTTCCACGGCCGACCATTCCCAAGGGTCTCTTTTAAGAAATATCCTCATTCGAAACTTCCAAAAGTTGTAATTTTTAGCTCCATTGAGGAAGGTCGTTTTCACGTCCATTTGTCAGATCTCATAGTCATTATAAGCTGCAATCGCAAGTAAAATTTGAATTAATGGACTTGAGCATAGCTATTGGTGAGAAGGTTTCATCATAGTCAATTCCTTGCCTCTGTTTGAAACCTTTTGCAACCAGGCTGGCCTTATAGGTCTCTACCTTTCCATCCGCTCTAGCCTTTCTCTTAAAGACTCATTTGCACCCAATAGGCTTAATGCCCTCAGGTGCTGAAACAAAAGTATATACTTGGTTTTCATACATGGAGTTCATCTCGGATTTCATGTCTTCTTGCCATTTCTCTAAGCCTTAACTACTCATAGCCTGTTCGTAATTTAATGGATCATCATCATTCATGATGCGTACCACATCGTCATCCTCTATGACGAATCCATACATATCAGGTATCTACGGTACTCTTTCAGATTTACGAATAGGGTGTTGTACAATAGGTCCTTCTAGTTGGTCAGGTGCCTGACTTTGATCTATTGTAATTTGTGGGTCTTGAAATTCTTAAAGGTATATCTTGTGAAGCCCCCAAAATAGGTCCACATAACCCATCTTGGGTCGCCAGCAATACAACACTACTGACGCAAACTTTTCTATTACAACTATTAAACTGTCGTGCAAAATACGATGACACATATACTGTGATTTTCAATACAAATATTGTAACGTATATAATACAACAATATTCATACTCAAATTATTACAATGTCATATAAAATACAGCAGTAAATATTTCAAGTCCCCAAGGAACACGGGAAGATTTCTGTTCTCTTCATTCTAATGGAGTGCATTTTTTACGCTTCCAAATTTGAGTTCACCTCACCCTATTTGGTTCACTAAAATTAAATATTAAATAATGTATAAAATACAACACACATATTAAGTTCTCAATATAATTATGTATTGTCATACTATTCTATAACTTGATGAAGATTGCAACTAATTCGAAACACCACTTTATACCCATGTTCTCTCTGCTAGTCTTAGTTATACTTTTATTTCCTAAAAGGAATTGTGTAGAAAAAGGGTGAGCATAAATAACCTAGTAAAGAATATCATAACTTAAGATAATTAAATTATCAATGGCCTTCATCAGTAATAAATCAGATATTTAGAACATATGGTAGATGATAAAAGTTTTTAACCATAATTGCAGTGGAATCAACAATCCATTAGAAGAGTCAAGTAGAACATAATGTCTACTATCTTCTCCAAATTAAAAGTCCATCATCAATAATTTATTCCTGTAATATTAATCAACAGTTCTTCGTTGTACCCAAGACAAAGAGAACTTTCACCACATGTTTTTACTTGAAACACAAAGCTCATGGTTATACCAATTCACAGTTTATATTTATAATTATGCCATTAAATTCATCTTTGCACTACAGCCAAAAACATACAAACCAATAATCAACAGTCCATCTTTGCACTATGGGCCAAAGATATACAATTGTAAAACCAATAATCAACAGTCCATCTTTGCACTACGGGCCAAAGATATACAACTATAAAACCAATAATAAACAGTCCACTTTTGCACTATGGGCCAAAGATATATAACTGTAAAACCAATAATCAACAGTCCATCTTTGCACTATGGGCCAAAGATATATAACTGTAAAACCAATAATCAACAGATATACAACTTTAAAACCAATAAGCAACAATCCATCTTTGCACTACGGGCCAAAGATATACAACTGTAAAACCAATAATCAGCAGTCCATCTTTGCACTATGGACCAAAGAGGACTTTCACTACATCACTTGTCTGTAACATTACAGGTCATGTGAGACACCCCCAAATCCGGGTACTCCATTCCCACATGATTTGTTGCTCATTATCCAGAACTATTACATCTAACTACCCATAATAAATGATAAAGACATAATTTAAATAACTTAAACAATAATCTTTCCCATTAAAGGGTTACATCCATTTACAACAATCCTGGGTAATCTAACCTTAAACTATTAGATAAGTCTGCGGAATAAATCACAAACTAAATTAAGTTTTATAATATAATTCATCCAAATAAATTCACATAGATCTTCAACACTTGGACATCTTGCCCTTTCCTTTGTTGGAAGATAGCTCATCGACTTTTTCGACTTTAGCTACAGTGTTTAAATGCAAGAGTGAGTAAACAATTGCTCACTGATATAAAGAATAACAATAATAACAACAAGAGTTTGGACAACGACTACTGAATAATGGTGAACTTGTTCTACAAATAAAAAATAGTAAACAAGTTCGAGTTTAATATTTGAGGGTCTTAAGACCACGAACTATGTCCCCGGTAATTAGGTATTAATACTTCAACCTTAACAGTCATTTAGACTATACAGACCCTTCCTTATGTACTTAGGGGGATCAGCCCTTTGTACCATGTATTGTGCACTAACATCTAAACGTTAACACGTACTTAATCCCCTATATCAAGGTTGTTCATCTCAGTTTGAATTTAGGATTTCCGCACTAAAGAAAGTTTAGTTTGGAACTAGCTTATCAGTGGCTCTAGAATTTTAGAACACTATTCAATTATAGATTAATTCAATCAATAAGAGTTTGCTTGCTATTTGAAGGTTTAACACAATAATATTGAATTGAACAAGGTTATTTATGTCAAAGATTGAATAACAACAATATACATTTGAATGGACATGGTATATATGCAAAATACTACATCCAAAAGAGTTAGGAAAACCTCATTTGAAAAAATGAATTTAAACAGTCTTTGCTTTGAATAGCAATAACAAGAATTAGGAAAGTGAAACTCGCTCGATGTAACAAATTAGATTATAAGAGCTTGTACAATCATACACGAGATAAAATCAATAGGCTTGCTCAACTTTAATATAAAATTTAGGAACTTGCACAATAATAAATTAGGAATAGAAAGCTTGCTTGACATCAAAAGATAACGTAGTTATGAAACTTGCATTCATTATAAAGAGAATGAAGTTAGGGAACTTGCCTCGTGTGTAAGATACACAAGTATAATAAACATTCACCAATTACCCTACATTAACCATTGAAATCGCAATACCGATCAGTTATACTATTGCTAGCTTTATAGATTTAATCCCCCATTTAAGTCATAACCTTTAACTTAATGTCTAAACTTGTTGGTTCACCATTCACACGAATCTGAAAACCCACTATCACCTAATATAAAGTTTTATCATTCACTTCCAACTCTTGTAAATATCAGCTTTTACTCATTACATAACTTGTTTAAATGATCATTTAAAATCTTTATATTTAGTATTACATTACCTTACAATATATTATTGTATTTTATGATAGGTTTTAAAATCTTTATCATGCTTACTAAACTAGATTAGGTCTACATACTATGGTCTGCAATTAACCAACACATATCTGTTCTCTACTTGCGGGAGACGTTGGCCAGTACCTGCTGCCCCAAGCCTTAACCTTGCCATGCGATTCTTATTTGAGTGCGAGAATCTCGAAAGGCCAAGCCGTAACATATGCGCCATTTCTACAATAACCTACAGTAGCTAACGTAAATAATAAATGTAAGCTGCAACAACTTCAGCCCTGTTTGCACCAACACTTCAATTATCCCAATTTCCACAGAAATTCACCATACCCAACAACTAAAATTTTGTAATAACATCAACAATCATGCAATTCATAATTCCATCCACATAAACATTATATATAATTAACTTGTAAGGATCAAAATCATATATTTTTCCATTTTCTTCATATTTTAACATTTTTAGCGAATTTGATTACCTAATCCTTGTTCTTAACTAATTGACACCATTCAAACTACGTTGTTTTCATTTCTTGGTATACTAACACAATATACAATCAATTTACAGATTCTATCAAGTATTAGACATCAAATTTTGGACTTACTTCAGCCATTTTTCATACATATAACAGTGTTTATAAAGTCTTCTACTACAAACCCAATTTTCATGAATTTGATTTTAAACCATCTTCAACTAAAATAACAATTATTTTAACAAATCATCTACCAATTCTTCCCCTTTTTCCCAAGAAAACTCAAGAACACCAGCATAATTTTTCATGAATTCTCTTACTAAAAACCATATATAGATAACAACCAATTGATTACATAAACTAATTTAACAATTATAATTTCAAATTCACACTATCCTATAATAGAATTCAAGAACATGAATTTAGATTTTTATACCTTCAATCCTTTGTTTGCATGATGGTAATAATAAGGTTTAGAAATCCTCCTCCTCCTTCTTGACAAAAACTACAGAGAATTCTCTATTGCTCTCACTCTCAACTTTCTCTGTGTTTCCTTCTCACGCTCTATGTTCTCTTTTATCTTAGGATAATACACAAATGAATAAACTGATATAGGCATAACCCACGTACTTCAATTTTAAAACCCAAACAGGCTGCGTCAGTTAAAATAAGCCAAAGGCCACAAGGCCTTGTTTGGCTATACACAAACTCCCCATCTTTCAATTTATTTTTATTATCTTTATATTATATAGTTCCCGTGTCACAATTTAATTTAATTAATTTTATACTTATCATTACCCTTATAATTATAATTTTCATTATAATTATACTTACACTTAATAAATTATTATATGTCCAATTTAATTATTAAATTAAACCAAAACACCACTTTATTTAATTTAATTATTTTTTTAAATATTAAATAATTCATTTAATTTAATTATTTCATTAAATCAAATTTTCAAATAAAATTATCACTCATTAATTTGAATCTTCAAATAATAAAATTACCATTAATCAATTTAGTTAAAGTACACACTTAACTAAATTATTGCACCATAATGTTATCAATTATTTATTTTTCTCAATAAATAAATTATTTAAAATATTTATTTAATTCAATAAATATTTAAATTAATTACAAAACTTCTCGATCGTTATGTCCTTCCATCCTTAAAAGGATTCTGTCCCCAGAATCACGACCCGATAAATTTATTCGTTACATTCTTCCCTCCTTAACAGGATTCTGTCCCCAGAATTGCTATACAAGATTAAGCATATAACTGAGGATAATTTTTCATCATAACATCTTCAAGTTCTCACGTAATTTCTTTAACATTGTGGTTTCTCCAGATTACCTTAACAATAGGTATCACTTTATTCCTTAGTACTTGCTCTTTTCTGTCGATAATTTGAACATGGACTTCTTCATATGACAAGTCTTTCTCAAACTGTAATGGCTCATATTCTATAACATGCTTATAATCAGGCTTATATGGCCTTAATACCAAAACGTGGAAAATATTATGAATATGTTCTAATTTCGGAGGTAAAGCTACCTCGTATGCCACTTCCCCAACTCGGCGTAGCACTTCAAAAGTCCTATAAACCTAGGGCTTAATTTCTCCTTTTTGCAAAACCAAATTTTCCCTTTCCAGGGAGACACTTTTAAGAAAACAAAACTACCGATATCGAATTCTCGATTTTGTCGGTGTTGATCGGCATATTTCTTCTGTCTATCTTGTGCAGCTATCAATCTTGTCCAAATCACCTTGATGATCTTGATAGTTTGTTGTACCAACTCTGGACCCAATAGCTGATGTTCACCTACCTCATCCCAGCATAACGGTGTTCTGCATTTCCTGCCGTATAACGCTTCATAAGGCGGCATGCCAATACTAGCGTGATAACTATTGTTATAGGCAAATTCAACCAATGGTAAATGATCATCCCAATTTCCCTTGAAATCCATAATACATGCTCTGAGCATATCCTCTAGTGTCTGGATGGTTCTCTCACTCTGTCCTTCGGTTTGAGGATGGTATGTTGTGCTTATTCTCAACTGCGTTCCCAAGCATTCTTGTAGCCGTTTCCAGAAATTTGATATGAAACGTGGATCTCTGTCTGACACAATAGACACTGGGACACCGTGTCTTGAAATAATTTCCTTCACATACAGTTTTTGCCAACCGATCTAGGTTAAATCTAATCTTGATTGGCAAAAAGTGTGTCGACTTCGTCAATCGATCGACAATCACCTAGATGGCGTCGTAACCTTGCTGAGTCATTGGAAGTCCTACCACAAAATCCATTGTGATATGCTCCCATTTCCATTTTGGTATCTCCAACGGTTGCAACAATCTGTTTTGCCTTTGATGTTCAACTTTAACTTTCTGACACGTTAAGCATTTCACCACACACTCAGCCACATGATTTTTCATATTCGCCACCAGAAATGATGTCTGAGATCCTGGTACATTTTTGTACTTCCAGGGTGAATCGAATATCATGAGTTATGGGCCTTGCTTAAAATTTCCTCTTTAACTTCTGGTACTAGCGGAACCCAAATTCTTCCTTCTAATCGAAGTAACCCTTTCGAATCAATTTTAAATTTGTTTTCCCCACCTTTAGATACTTTTCTTCTTATCTCTTCACAGTTCTCATCTTGAAGTTGTGCATTCTTCACCTTATCTACAAATGTTAAATTGTTTCCCATCTGGAACAATTTTTTGTCTGATTCTATCGGATATTTAATTTCCAACTCCATCTTTGCCATTTTTGATACTAGCTTCTCCTGAGCAGTCAATATCATAAACTTCTCCCGTCCCTTTCTACTTAAAGTATCAGCAACAACATTCGCCTTTCTGGGATGATAGAAAATCTCGTAGTCATAGTCTTTAATCAACTCCAACCATCTCCTCTTTCACATATTCAAATCTTTCTATGTAAAGATATACTTCAGACTTTTATAGTCGGTATATATCTCACACCTCTCTCCATAAAGATAATGTCTCCAAATCTTCAGGGCAAACACCACCGCAGCCAACTCTAAATCATGAGTCAGATACCCTTTCTCGTAATCTTTCAATTGACGTGATGCATACGCAATGACTTCCATTTTGCATAAGCACACAGTCTAGTCCTTTATGCGATGCGTCACTATATACCATAAAATTCCCTGTATCATCAGGCAATGACAGTACAGGTGCCGAACTCAACTTCTTCTTTAATTCTCAAAAAATTTCCTCACATTTCTCCGTCCAAACAAACTTAACCGCCTTCCTAGTTAAATTCGTCAACGGAGTTGCGATCTTGGAAAAGTATTGAATAAAACGCCTATAGTAACCTACCAATCCCAAGAAACTTCTTACTTCTGACGGTGTTTTTGGCTGATCCCAGTTTATTATAGGTTCCACTTTTGATGGATCTACCGAAATTATGTCCTTATCAATAACATGCCCGAAAAATTTTTACACGTTCTAACCAAAACTCACATTTTGAGAATTTAGTGTACAACTTCTCTTTTCTCAATGTCTCCAACGTCACTCTTAAGTGTTCAACATGTTCCTCCTTGGTCTTGAAATACACCAAAATATCATCAATAAACATCATCACAAATTTATCTTAAGAATGATTTAAACACCCTATTCATCAAATCCATGAATGCTGCAGGTGCATTGGTTAAACATAACAACATAACCAGAAACTCGTAATTAACATACCAAATTCTGAACGTTGTTTTTGGTACATCCTCTGGCCTCACCTTCAACTGATGATAACCACTCCTCAAGTCTATCTTTAAGAAATATCTTCCCCCCTTCACTTGATTGAAAAAGTCATCGATTATTTGTAATGGATACTTATTTTTTATCGTGACCTTATTCAATTCTCTATAATCAATGCAGAGCCGCATCGATCCATCTTTCTTCTTAATAAATAACACTGGCGCTCCCCATGGTGATACACTCGACTGAATATACTTTTTGTCAAGTAATTCTTGCAATTACACCATCAACTCTTTCATTTCTACTGGGGGCCATTCTGTATGGGGCTTTAGATATCAGGGTCGTTCCTAGTATTAAGTCAATCACGAACTCAATTTCTCAATCCAGCGGAAGTCCCGGCAAATCGTCTGGAAATATGTCTACAAAATCTCTTATGATCGGTATCTCTTCTAACTTCACACTCTTCTTCTGTGTATCGACTATGTAGGCTAAGTATACTACACATCCTTGTCTCAACAACTTCTTGGCTTGCATCACTGTCAGACAACTTGCTTGTCGAGGTGACTTACTGCCATAAAACACTAACTTTGATGGAGTCATAAGGTTAACACATTTCCTTTGGCAATCAATTACTGCTCCATAATTGAATAACCAATCCATTTCCAGTATAACATCAGACTCCCCAAGTTTAATTGGTATTAAATCTACCATCATCTCATGACCCTTTATAACCACTCTACAATTCTTATATATAAATCTAACAGGAATCACCTCCCTATTCGCAATTTCTATACTGAAAGGGTAATCTAATTCTTTTTGAGGCAAATCTAAGTTCTGGGCAAATTCATCGGATATAAATGAACAAGTAGCACCTGAATCTAATAGCACATAAGTATTAATACCATTAATCGGAATGATACCTGACACCACATCCTTTAATCGCACAAAGATCCTGTGATGGTCATATTGAAAGTCCTCATGAAGGGTCGATTTGATTGTCTTTGGTCCAATGATAGTCAATGTACCACCACCGTTGTTTCCCTTTCCTCTACTTGCACTTCCCGCTGTCTTTTTAGGGCAATCACGAGCCATGTGATCCTTCGAATCGCAAGTAAAACATGCTCCTTTCTTTGGGCTAAAATAGTTCGATGGAATGTGTCCCTCCTGGCCACAATTGAAACACACCCTCTTACCCTTCAAACACACCCCAGTGTGGTTCTTCCCGCGAGCAGCACAAGCTTCAAACTTCTTCTTTTGTTGACTTCCTTGTTGTCCTCCTGTAGTCGAATTCTCGCTCCACTTCCTCTTCTGATTGTTACTTCCATTATTGCTACCACCAGCCTTGTTTTCATTCTCATTCTTTCTCTTTTTCTGTTCTTAATTGTACTTGGTTAAGGCATCACTTCCACCCTCCGCGATAATTGCCTTTTCCAGTACAACAGCAAATGTATTTAACTAGAACATTGAAACCTTGCTATAAAGCCAGGGCTTCAACCCTTGTTCAAACCTTCTTGCCTTTCGCACGTCGATATTAACTTGATAAGTGGCAAACCTTGCCAACTCATTAAACTTTGCAGTATATTCCGGCACAGTCATGGTTCCTTGTTTTAACTCCAAAAATTGAACCTCCAACTGATTCCGAGAACTTGCTGGAAAGTACATCTCAAAAAACATCTCTTTAAACCTATCCCATGCTATTATTCGTTATCCCCCACGAACCTTATTCGCCTGCCACCAATAACTAGCTTCAGACTTCAACATGAACGTTGCGAAAATGGTCTTCTGATCCTCGTTGACTCTGGAAACGTCGAACACTTTCTCCATTCAATGATCCAGTTTTGAGCTTCAACTGGATTCATAGATCCTTGAAACTCTAGCAGTCCAACCGCTTTGAAGTCCTTGAAGGTTGTGACTGGAGCTTGCGGTTGATTCGCAAGTGATCCCGTTAACAAAGTCACCAACTACTGAACCGGGTTAGCGTTGGCCTCGTTATTATTATTAGTAGACCCCTCAAGAGGTGGTTGTTGGCGTGGTTATCTTCTTCTAGGAGGCATTTTTTGTTAAAATATACGATTATTAGTTCATTACTCAAATTCTTGAGTATTTGAAGTTTAACTTAAACATTCTAAGAATAAAGCTATAACACATAACATTTCAATAAACTTTGATATTTTTATTCATTTAAAACTTTTCATAACATAGTAAGGATAGCATCTCTACTACCAATATTCATTTTCCTGAACTAAACAAGTTTCAGGATTACATCCTCACACTACCCCTTTATTTATCTAGTAATAAGGGATTTACAACTTATTCATTCACATACTTAATCACATATTATTATTATTATTATTATTATTATTATTATTATTATTATTATTATTATTATTATTATCTTGGCATATTAAGACGTCGAGAGGCTTCTCTACGCTCTTCCTCTATAATACGATACGTCGTCCTACAATCCATCACGAACCACGGCAAGTCCTCAAACTGAGGTGGGTAATAAAAGACTTTATCCTGGGCCATCGCAGAATGAAAGGCATGATCAATTTCATTCATCTTGGCCTTCTTCATTTGGACCTTAGCTTCAGCACGGTCTGCACATTGAGTCGCCTTCATCCAAGCGTCCTCTGCCCTCGTACGCTTAGCTAACTCCTCTTTAAAGTCATTTTTCAGCTTCTCCATATCAGTCTTCATTTTCTCATTCTCAGCCAACAGATCCTCTTGCTGACCCTTTGTATGAACTAAATCCCACTCTGTGTTTCCAAGGCGTGAGTCGAGTTCCTGAATCTTCGCATCCTTCTGCTTTATAGTAGCTTGACGTATCTCAGCCAACTCCTTCAGCTCCTCTACCTTATCCTATAATTCTATGTTTTGATCATACAACGCATCATACATCTCAGCTGATATGGAGTTTGGTAGAAACTCCACAAGATCCTCTTCCTCTATCTCCTCAGAGTTCTTCTCCTCAGGATTAGACAACGGTACATCCTCTTGTTCTTCCTCAACAATCAATAGAGAAGGCTCCCTCTGAATCAATTATTCTCGTACAATGTGGACATCTCGGGGTTCCTCATCTCTAGGTGTCTGAGGTATCACTTCCCTAGCTGGACTAGATCCTCCAACGTTAGACATCCTAACAACAAAATACTTTTAAGTTTTGCTTATTGTGTGACATTCTTCGATACTCGCGAGCACATAAGTTATTAACACATAGCACATAATGTCTTTTATTGTTTATCTTTTAATGAATCTCCACAACTCATTCCTTAGAACTCGATATTAGTTTATCACCACTATGTTTTATGTCTCCTTTAAGGTTACTTCCTAAGGTTTCCCCACCTAAGGATCATAACCTAAGGCTTTGATACCAACCTAAGACACCCCCAAATCCGGGCACTCCATTCCCACAAGATTTGGTGCTCACTATCCAGAACTATTACATCTAACTACCCATAATAAATGATAAAGACATAATTTAAATAACTTAAACAATAATCTTTCCCATTAAAGGGTTACATCCATTTAAAATAATCCCAGGTAATCTAACCTTAAAATATTACACAAGTCTGCGGAATACATCACAAAATAAATTAAGTTTTGTAATATAATTCATCCAAATAAATTCACATAGATCTTCAACACTTGGACTTCTTGCCCTTTCCTTCGCTTGAAGATGGCTCATCGACTTTTTCTACTTTAGCAGCAGAGTTTAAATGCAAGAGTGAGTAAACAAGTGCTCACTGATATACAAAATAACAATAATAACAACATGAGTTTGGACAACGACTGCTAAATAATGGTGAACTTGTTCTACAAATCAAAAATTGTAAACAAGTTTGAGTTTAATATATGAGGGTCTTAAGACCACGAACTATGTCCCCGGTAATTAGGTATTATTACCTCAACCTTAACAGTCATTTAGACTATACAGACCCTTCCTTACGTACTTAGAGGGATCAGCCCTTTGTACCATGTATTGTGCACTAACATCTAAACGTTAACACGTACTTAATCCCCTATATCAAGGTTGTTCATCTCAGTTTGAATTTAGGATTTCTGCACTAAAGAAAGTTTAGTTTGAAACTAGCTTATCAGTGGTTATAGAATTTTAGAACACTATTTAATTATAGATTAGTTCAATCAATAAGAGTTTGCTTGTTATTTGAAGGTTCAACACATTAATATAAAATTGAACAAGGCTATTTAAGTCAAAGATTGAATAACAACAATATACATTTGAATATACATGGTATATATGCAAAATACTACATCCAAAAGAGTTAGGAAAACCTCATTTGAAACAATGAATTTAAACAATCTATGCTTTGAATAGTAATAACAAGAATTAGGAAAGTGAAACTCGCTCGATGTAACGAATTAGATTACAAGAGCTTGTACAATCATACACGAGATAGAATCAATAGGCTTTCTCAACTTTAATATAAAATTTAGGTACTTTCACAATGATAAATTAGGAATAGAAAGCTTTCTTGACATCAAAAGATAACGTAGTTATGAAACTTGTATTCATTATAAAGAGTGCACATCAATCCTAAAGATGGCCATTTTTACCCCTACTAACTACGTCAAATTGAAAAACTTAAAGAACAAAAGTTGTAGGTCTACTCTTCCTCGTTCTGGATCATCTTGAATCACATCAATCGGAGTCCGTTTGAAAACATTATGTCCATTTTAGTAAAACATGTCCGGTCATATTTTTCTAACATTTGATAAGTCTGGCTACCTCCGCCGGGCCGGGGGTTTTGAGCTATAAAAGCCAGCCGTGGAGGACCCCCCACTGGGGCGGTATAAAATACACTAGTAACACCTGTCGGGGCGGGGGTACCCAGTATAAGCTTCTGTAGTTTGCGAATAAACATAGTAGAAAGCCAAATTAGGCATAAAAGCTCATTTCTAACAACCATTCCAACTTACCCAAGTTATAATAAATTTACAGAAATATAAACTAATGTTTCTAACACGTTTCTAACCATATAAACAACATAAACATCAAAATTACAACCTCTAAATTCACTATTTTTACTATTTCTTCACTTTTAGACATTCTTAGCGAAACAATTTACTGTGAATTCTTTTTACAACCAAAATAGTCCGTTTAAATCATATTATTTTCGTTTCTTCATGTATTTTCTCAATCAACAAACAATTTATAGTTTAACACATGAATTGAACATCAATTTTAATTCTAAAATAAGCCATATCATATATATACCACTGTAATTCAAGTTCTTCAATACTAAACATATTTCTACGAATTTGATTACTCTACATCATGAATAAATGGTATAAAACATGTTATCAACACCCATTAACACATATAATACCATGTTTCCAACAATCATACTCAAAACTAATTTACAGAAAATTTTATGAAAACTCAAGAACACAGAGAACTAAAAACAAAAGGGTTAAATTACTACCTCAAATTCCTTGTTTGAGCAACACAGATGATAGCAACCTCCTTTGATTTTCTCAAACTCACAAAACTCTTCTCTTCTTCCTTCTCTCTTTTCTCTCTATTTTCTTCTTTTCTCTCCTCTTTTCTTTCTTTTCTAACTTAACGTAAATAAAACAGACGCACACAATAATAATACGTATTAACAAAAAAAATAAAAACTGACATAATAATAATAACTCTACTTAATATATCAGTTATGTTTCTTTTAAATTCAAAAGTCACTAAGGCTTGTTTGGCAAAATCAATTAAAAATAAGGACTTAAAATCCTTATGCCTTGTTTGGTAAAACTAAATTAAAACTTCTTTTAGTTTATTTTAATAACTCAATTACAATATAGTTTATTGTCACACTTTATTTAACTAAATTTTCATATTCAAATTTAATTAAATTAAAGCTAATAACAACTTATTAAATCAACTTGCTAATCACATTGCCACAAAATTATAATTACCTTATAATTTTATTTAATAAATTAGTATATTACTTTCATTACTAAATTAACTTAAAAACAACATTATAACAATTCATTTAATCCCCATCAACTCTCTAATTAAATTAGAATATTATCACATAATAATTAATTCCTCACTCTTTTATTTTAATTAACTTCAAAAATACTAAATTACCAATTATCAACTTAATTAACATATTACCTTAATTAGTTAATTCCCAACAACTCATGAATTATTTATTTAACTAATAAATAATCAAATTAAACCAAATATTTATTTAACAATAAACACATCAAATAAAATATTTATTTAATTCAATAAATATTTAAAATTACATATAAAATTCTGGATTGTTACATCCTTCCCTCCTTACAAGGATTCTGTCCCCAGAATCACAACTCAAATAATTCATTCGTCATAGTCCATTTGATCATTTATCAATTTAACATTTTATAGTTTTAGAATAATAATCATAAATTAAATTAGACTTTTATTTCATAAAAGTCAGGATCTTACATATCTTACTCCCACAGACCCCTTCAAGGATAAACCCCTTTTTCAAGAAAGCTGCATGTTTCACAACAAACAACTTTTGATCAATAGGATGATAGAAGTAATACCCTGAAGTTTCTTTAGGGTTTCCCACAAATCTACATTTTTTAGATCTAGTCTGCAGCTTATCATTTTCAAACCTTTTGACATAAGCCGGACAACCCCAAGTCTTAACATGTTTAAGATTTGGTTTCCTCCCTATCCATAACTCATATGGAGTCTTTGGGACGGATTTTGTATGTACTTTGTTAAGTAGGTATGCACCCGCTTCTAGGGCATAGCCCCAGAATGATACTGAAAGATCGGTAAAACTCATCATGGAATGAACCATATCCAACAATGTTCAATTTCTCCTTTTAGATACACCATTCAACTATGGTGTACCTGGTGGAGTCCATTGTGAGATTATACCATTTTCTTTGAGATAATTGAGAAACTCACCGCTTAAGTATTCATAACCTCGATCTGATTGAAGAATCTTAATACTCTTGCCGGTTTGTTTCTCTACCTTCTGAATTCTTTGAACTTTTCAAATGATTTGGACTTGTATTTCATTAGATACACATATCAATATCTTGAATGATCATTTGTGAAATTAATGAAATAAGAATACCCTCCTCGTGCATTCGTTGTCATAGGTCCACATACATCTGTGTGTACCAATGCTAACAACTTTATAACTCTTTCTCCTTTTCTACTAAAAGGGGATTTAGTCATTTTACCCATGAGACAAGATTCACAAGTTGGATATGATTCATAATCAGATAGCTCTAAGAGCACATCCTTATTCAACTTGGATAATCTTGTTTCATTGATATGACCGAGTCTACAGTGCCATATAAAGGTATAATTAACATCGTCTATTTTCCTTTTATTAGTTTGTTTAATTCGAAGTATATTTTCATTTAAGTCAATCACGTAAAGTCCATTCCATAAATTACCAACACAATATAAAACATTCTTATTATAAATGGAACAACTATTGTTCTTAATCATAATATCAAATCCTTCCATATCCAATACAGAAATTGAAATAATATTTCTAATAATTGTTGGAACATAATAACAATTATTTAAATAAATGGACTTGCCCGAAGGCAGTGCTAAAAAATAAGTCCTTATAGCTAATGCAGCAACCTTTGCTTCATTTTTCACTCGTAGGATAGGATGACTTCATCCTTGTTCAACTTTCTACTTCTGATCAGTCCCTGCATAGTATATTTGTTGGTTATAAAATCCAATTACGCACAACACGCAAGTATACGTTGTCAACAATTAATAAAGTGTAAGTAGAGTATCGTTCCTATGACATCCCAGATTTTTTTAAGAATTAACAAATGAGAATTTAATAAATAAAATTCTTATTTTAAGATGTTTAAGTACGAGTATGTGTATATGTGTTATATATTGTGAAATATGTGAATTGGTGTGAAAAGAATTTAAATGTTAATTTAATATTTATTGAAGTAAATAAATATTTTAATTGAATTATTTATTGAGATTATGTGATGAATATGGAGTAATGTAATTATGTATTATACTAATTAAATGATTATTTAATATTTAATTAATATGTAATTATTTTTATGTTATAGTTCTAATTTAATTGAGATAATGTAGCGATGTGATAATTGTTACATGAAGTTATAATTAGCGAGTAATTATAATGTGACAATTTTATGTGATTATTTGATGTTAAACTTTTAATTAATTAAATTAATGTTAAGATTTAATTAATTAAAGGATAACATTAAGAATATGTGTTAAAGGATCTATTAAAAGAGTTAAAAGAGTTTTTTAAACCTGTTTTACCCAAACAAGACCTTAACTATTAAAACTTGAATTTTAAAATAATATGGTTTTGCCAAACAAGCCCTAGGGCTTTTAAAATTCTAATTTTTGTAACTTATATATTAAATTGATAATTAGTATATGTAATTATATTGGGAGTTACATATTCTATAATTATATGTGTTATATGTATATTGTATATACACTAAGTTATGTTAGTTTTCTAAGGGGGTGTTTGATAAAAATTGAATGAATCTAAATGAGCTGAATCTGAATGAGTTGGATCTGAATCTGAATGAAAAAAGTTATTTGATAATTGACATGTCTGAAACATCTGAATGACAAAACTTTATTATTTTACCCTTCTAAAAAAAATCAAAATTATTATAAATTTATTTAATATTACTTAATATAATAGTTAATATTTTTATTTTTTTTTTACTTCATTCAGTTGCTCATTTAGCCATTCAGCTCAAAAAATCTAACTTAGCCATTCAAAGACGTCCATCTTAATCGATTGACCATTGCACTCAAAATAAAGCGACTGACCGATTCAAACCATTCAGATTCAAATTTAAATAGCTTTAAACAAACAAATTTCAAAACCTAAGTCTAAACTAAGAACAATAGAGAGAAAGGGGTTATGATTTAGGTGAGTTATAGGAGTCTAGGAGGGTCTTGGATCTTCATACAACTTAAAATCATAAGCTACTTTGAAGGATCAAGAAGGCTTGCAAGAAGAAAAAGGTAAGAAATTAAAAATTTTCAATTTTTGTGCTCTTTTTTGTTAGATCTTTATGAATCAAGCAACTTTTCTTTTCGATCATTAAAAACTCATGATTTATATGAGTATTGGTATTTTATATGTGTATCAAAGTATTTTTGAAATCAAAAGTTAGATCCAAAGTGAGAAAATCAAGTTTTGTACCAAAAGGTTTAAGAAAAAGCTTTCATTTGTATGCTATATATATTTTTATGTTAGATTCTTTGGGTTCATGTGATTAATGGTTTAAAACATGTTAGCATGCTAGATACATGAGTTAAGGGCAAAACCCATTTGGAATCACTCAAATATGTTAAGAAATGAACAAGTTATGAATTAAATCCCAAACTACCCTAACTGCTGAACACAAGCTACTGATCAGTCACTTCTGTCCATTTTTCCGGGACCAAAACAGAACCAAAATGGATGTTTGATACATGGAAACTATAGTTCGGGAAAATACAAATCCGACGATACCCATTGGACCTAAATCTGATTTGTAGATTTCGTTTTATAAGCGTTTCTGTTAAGGACCCCAAATCTAAAAAAATGAACCAATTGTTGATGAAAACCTTGCTTATCAGTCACTTTGGGCCTGATTTTCGGGACCTAGACAGATTGGAATTTGGTGTTTGATAACTGAAAACTGTATCTCAAGAAGATACGGATCCAACGAGTCTAATTGGGCCTCAATTGGACTTTTGGATCTCGTAATACAAGCGTTTCTGTAAAAGACTCCAAAACTGAAAATGTTGACAAGGCATGTAATGGTCAGTCGGTAGTAACCTGTTTTTAGGGTGCTATACTAGGCTAAATGGACCGTTTTTTGAGCCTAAATGTAGCTCAGGAAGTTACGGTTCTAACGATACCAAGTGGGCTCAAATCGGACTTGTAGATTACCGTCTACAAGGGTTTCTGTGGAGGACCCCAACTTTAAACGAAAATTATAGAATAAATAGGAAATAAATATTAGAAATTCATAATAAATTTGTAAAAACTATTTTAAAGCCTAAAAATGAGTTTTTAATAATTTGAAATATATATTTCGTTAATATTTTAATATTTTTAAATATTAATGATAGTTAATTTATTTAATTATTATATTAAAAATTACTTAAAATTGATTTTAATACTTTAAAAATAATTTGAAATTATATTCAAGTGTAAGGAAATATTTTAAGTTATTTTTAATAACTTTTAATATTTTGTGATGAATTTCATTAATAAATTAATATGAATGATAATGGATTTATTTAATAATTATATTAAATAAATTGTGGAAGATTAGAATTAATATTTTAAAATCATATAAAATGATTTAAGAGTTAGAAAATATTTTAAGTTATAAAATATAACTTTTGATATTTTGTCATACAAACACTAATATTTTAATATTAATGACAATTATTGGATAATGGATTTAATCGCATTTAAAAATCATATAAATATGATTTTATGGTATTAAAATACTTTGAAATATTATAAATATATTATAATATTACGACATGTATTTCATTAATATTTGATATGAAATAAATATTAATGATAATGGAGTTAAGTAGTATTTAATTCATATTAATATGATATTAATGATTGAAAAATCATGATAAATGATAATAATTATCCGAAAATTATTATAAGTCATTGAAAAATATTTTAATCGAAAATGAAATAATCTAAGGTAAATGTAAAGCATTTAAAGTAGTCTTATGGAAATTAGACTATGAATTATCCATTAGACCAAGTCAGAATGTCGGAAATTGTATCTTAGAATTCAACCTCGCATGAAATAGTTTGACTTGGTACCGAATTTTAGGTATTTTATAGACTGATAGGATTATGTGATAATTTGTTAGGTTATATTATAACTGTATTTAATAGTACTATACTGTGATGATATTATTTTAATATTTAGAGATCGGTATTATCTATATTAGGTCTTCAAACAAAGCGATATAGGTTGCGTAACGGTAATCAATGGTACATGCAAGTTCTCTAACTCGATCTCGAGTTGGTATTTTTGAAATATGATTGGGGTTAATCATTACTGATTATACCATGTCTATGAATTATTGATTCGCACTCTGTGCACATTGCATGTATTCATCAGGTATGAAAGGTTAATCACCTTCATTACCACTTGGTCCAGTTGATTTATTCATGTTCATTATTCGTTCAGCTATGAAAATTTATTCATGCTCTTTCACAATGTATATATTGTAGAAAGTTAGCCAGCTTATTATTCAATTCTTTCAATCATAATATATCCTTAATTGAACTTATACTTGCTGGGAAAAATTATTGCTCACCCTTGCTATATCATGATAAACATTGCAGATTAGGACTAATAACGCTGGACATCGGGAAAAGTCAAAGACAAATCGATTTTGGATTATATGTAAACTAAATTTGTAACGATGAATGTATGATAATAACTTTTGTATGTCCGATAATATTGATTTAGGTATTATGTGAAGGTTCTCGACCTTGGGGATAGTGTGTAATGTTTAATGTATAAACAGTTTATGTTTATATCTTTCATAATGGACATAGAAATAGTATACCAGATTCGTGGTGATTTGAGACCCGAATTTGGGGGTATTACAGTTGGTATCAAAGCTGATAGGTTATATACCTTAGGTAAGAGTACCTTAGGCTATGACCTTAGGTTAAAAGAATAAGAAGTTAAGTTTAAGTTAAGTATAATGAAAAGGTGATTCTTTTCACATACGTAGATGTATAAGATGAGTTTAGTCCTAAAAATGTTATAAGAAGAATATTAGAATGACGAGGGATAAAACTCAAATAAAATATTGTGTAACATAAATTATATTAAATTCTTAATGGAAGAGTTAATAAATAAACAAGAAGAATCATGAAGAGATATATAGATAAGAATTGGGAGTTACCTAACTCCAATAGCCAAGATAATGAATAATGATGAATAGACAAAGTCTGTAAGATTAAAAGCATAAATGAAATCATAAATGATGAAAAAGAAAAGAAAGAGGATCGTAAAACAAAATGATCACGAGTTAAGAAAAGACTTTTAAGGGAGATGATTATAGAATAAGATCACAACGTGATTTATTTAAGTTATAAAAGAAAGATGGTCTGTAATGTTTGAATAATTATAGCTTGATGCTATGAAGATAATGTACTATGAAATAGTACGAGATAACTCACGAGGAGTTATAGATGATGAGGTATGAAAAATTCGTATCGAGCAAAGAGCAAGTTATAAGCAAGATAGAGTTAGGTGAGATTTTAATTGAGTACTCATGTGATGGCTGAGTTGTACAAACCTTTGTATGGGCGAGGGTTTTGTGCTAGCACTTAGTTTATCACCTTGATAATCATTAGAATGTTGGTGTCGCGCTATAAATGTATATGTGGCGAAAAGGTGATTTTTTTCTCATGTATATATTTGATAGTTAGAAACTATTAAGATTAGTCATATATTATTAAGATTAGGTATGGTTATTAAAACTAATGCATATGGTAAGTTCGTGACTCATAATAATATGGTATGTTTTGAACCCCTCAGCGAATGGACGCCTATGGTCGGACTAGGATAAGTTCTTAAACTCATATTATTGTGGCAAGTCCTGAACTTCCAATGTGTAGTAAGTTTGATGAACTATATTGTAGGTATAGGAAGTTTGTAAGTTGAAATACAAGAATACTTAGTATAAGAGCATTGGTTGTGCTAGAAATAAAAGAAGTAGTCAGTAATGAGGTAATGGAGTAAAAATTGAAATTGATGGAGAAAATTAGGTATTCAAAATCTTCTAGCTTTGCTAGATTTTTGAAATTTATTGAATTCGTCTTTGATGTTTGACTTCTATTTTCTTTTGGAGTTCAGATTCAGAGCAAATAAAAAAAGGCCCACACACTTTTTATTATCGATTAAAATGTGATTGAGCCAGTATGTATGTGAGCTGCAGATGTGCTTTAAATTGGAATTGGAGTAAACTATAATTATCGATCAGATCAATATTTATCTACACCATCAGATCTCACTCACTGTCGTTTCTCTCTCCGTTCTCATATCACTCCATCTCAGATCGAGAAGAAGGTAAGTTGCTTTACAGATCCATTCTCCTTACGAATTACTTTTATCACACGTGATTGAATTATTATGTCCAACAATTGATTTCTTTTTTTTGCTTCAATTGTTGTTATTGATCTGTATTTTTTTTAACTTCTCCCTATTTGTCTTGATATCAATGATTTGATTGGAATACAAGAAAAAAACACACAGAGCTTGTGAGATATGGGTTGGTATACATATCATTCAAATTGAAATATGGATTTGGAATTTGATATTGTCTCGAATATTCATGCATAAGAAAGTTCCTCTTTTGTTTGGCATTCTTTTCAGGATTCACTCCCCATTCAGCATAGTTGCAGTCAGAAAATTTATCTTTTTATAGCATTCGTTTTAGGATTCACTATCATTGCTTGCTTAATTTCATTCCCAATTATACCACTACTGTAGCTTCAGACTTACTACAGTGTCCTTGTCCTATATTTTTATCTCATTCTTTGGATATGCTATGTTTGTCTAATTATGTTGTTTTTTGTGTAATATAATAATGAAAGCTTAATAATGGGGAATGCGCTGTTAAACCATTTTGTACTTCCACTTTTTTTGCATTCTTCTCTTTGGATGTTTGGGACTATTTTCCGCTCTTTTGAGACCGCAAGATTTCTGTGCTTTCCTTCTCTCTTCTGAACTTTGCTCCTTTATGGCAACCCTTCAATGCTAGTTGAAGAGTGGGAGAAACCTTTGTTGTATATTGGTCATATTGTTAACTATGTAGCTTTCCTTATGAATCTCTTGAATATTATTTAGGCAAATGTGGTTGCTGAAAACAGTTTCGACATGGACGAGGGAACACTGGAGATTGGCATGGGTGAGTTTCTTCAATCTCTTTATGTTGTGTATCTATGGGGCATAGGCACTAAGAATTACTAGTATGAATAAATGGAAAGCTACAAGTCTATAATTGGAATTTTATTAATTTAGTTAGAAATTACTTTCACTTCAGTGGATTTATACGATATTTGTCTGAACCTTTTTGGCTCTATGTTTATACAGAGTATAGGACAGTCTCTGGAGTTGCTGGACTGCTGGTTATTCTTGATAAAGTTAAGGTGGATATCATGCTCTCCATCCCTCAACGATATTTTCCATGCTATCTTTCATTTGCTTGTCTTATTATATATAGAGATAAATATAATACGCAGCCTTTTATTTAATAATGTCAGGGACCCAGGTTTCAAGAGATCGTCAACATTCGATTAGGAGATGGAACAACTCGACGAGGTCAAGTCCTAGAAGTTGATGGGGAAAAAGCTGTTGTTCAGGTTATAATTGTTTGATTGTGCAGCCTTGAGTTGGGGTAACGTTTTTAAAAGCGTTGTGTAAGGGTGTCAAATAGACAACACCCTTAACCACAACATTTTTCTGACTGAAACTATAATATTTTTTCCGCGTTGTCTATTTACTGTTTTGTAGTGGTGATCCAAAGGTATAAGGATGAGTATTGGAAAGAGAATATGTTGTTTATATGTCTTGGTATGTGATCTATGTTTAAAATGAAACAAGGAAATACATGTGAGCATGAAGCTGAGATTGTAATACTTGGAAGCATGAGATTTGATGTTAAATGTCATAAAATGTGTAAGCTATGCATATGATCCAAAAATGTTATGTTGAACATCTATGAAATACTAATATAACTCAAGTGGAATCATCAGATTCGGACGTAAAACAAACTCGTAGCGAAACGTGTAGTAAAGTATGTCTAAGTGTGAACCCTAGCCTGAAAAAATCAATAATTTGATTAAATAAATATTTTGAAAAATTATTCAAGATATCAAAAATTGAAGATATGTAAGTTTATGAGATAATGAAAGTGATTTGAACTCATTTGGATATAAAATGAACAACATGTGCAAGATTGAATAAAAAGGGGTAAAAGATCAAACTGTTGAAAAAACCTCAACTTTAAAAAGTCTGCCAGGTCAGCGCTGCAGCGTTGCCCAAGTATTAAGAATCGGCGCTACTACGCTATAGCCTCGACTAAGAAACCTGTAAGTCGGTATTTGACCACCTCCAAGTATAAACCCATTGACTTGATGCGCCAAATCCTTCATGATTGACCTAGATTCGGGTCAAACCAATTTTAAATGAAAATTTTTCTTAAATAATTAAAATAATATTAAAAGATTATTTTAATTAAGGATGATTAAACAATTAAAGTAATTTTAATTGTGAACTAGTATATTGCAATTATTCTAATATGAAGGATTTCTTCAAGGAATTCCTAAACTATAATTAAACAATTAAAACTAAAGGTGATTTTAATTGTCGAATTAATAATCAATTAAAATAGTACTTATTTAATTGTAATCTTAAACCATGTTAATAATAATGTGATTTAATATATAATAAACAATTACAATAATAGTAAAGACTATTTTTAATTGTGAAATTAATGAAGTGTGAACAATTTTAAATGACATTAACAACATTTTAATTGTGGACAATTAAAGTAATATTAAAAGTTAATAATTACTTTAACTATGGCATACGAATATTAAACATTTAAATACATTTGAAGATTATTTAGTTGTGGATGAATGAGATATAAATAATTTAGACTGATATAAAGAGATATCTTCAATTATAAGTCAAAGTAATGACTAAATTAGTGGTGGACTAATAAAGTATGAATGAAAATTAAGAACATTACCTAAAGAGTAATTAAATGTTAATAAATAAAGTAAGAATACTTTATGAATACAATAAAGTGTGAAACCTTAAATGAATAATTAAGATAATAAAAGATTATCATATGAAATAAATACGAAGATAAAGAGAGAGTGAGGAATAAAACAACAACTAATAAAATAAATTGTTTTGTGAAGTCTTAGTTATCTAAGGCTAGTAGATCGATTAAGATTTATATTTATGGGTTAATTGAGATTAACCATTATGATAAAATGGTTATTCAAAGGAGAAGAAGTCAAAGTCGAATATAATGAACGACTCAGGCAAGTTCCCTAATTTACACAACCTTAGATATTGTACAAGTTTTTAATTGTTGTTATATCAGCTATATATATTGAGCAAATATATGAACTTGTACACTCATTAATCATATAAGCAAATTGTTCTATAGAATAATTCTTATGTTATCTAAATTCATGAAAATTATTATTCATATTCGAAAGCTTGATTTAAATCATACTTACATATTAGAAAATGATTCTTTGAATCTAGTTGCGAACGTTGAACGTATTAATTATTCCTAAGTGTGTTGAGAAGAGCGTCTATGCCACTTGATTTGGCTAGACCAATATCTATGAATTAGAAAGCGATCCAAACCAATTGCTTTGGTGTGAACTTTTATAATCTGCTGAGATGAACAACCCTCATAGAAGGGGAAACTATACAACGTCGGGGGACTGACATTCGCGCGAACAACATGTGGATGTTATGCATAACACCAGGTACTTTAGGCTGATCACCTATTGTACTTGTTTGGGTTGCCAAGAGTTTTTTCCGGTGATTCTAGTCGAATTGGGTTACCAGAAATATTTTTGGTAATTCTTGTAGAAGTTCATGGTCCACAGCGACTACTCGGTGTTTAATATTCATTAACTTGGAATTGCTGAAATCTTTGGATTCTTTTAATAATTCTTAGTCCATAGTGATCACTCAGTGATAAATATTCATTCACTTGAAATTGTTGAAACCTTTGAATCTCTTTAATCACTTTTTGGTCCATAATGACTTTTTATTAAGTTCAAAGGATAGATTTGGACCATTGATATTTACTTTGTTCACAACATTCTTATTTAAACTCTTGAGCTATCAATTATCATTATAACATTTGAGATTATGAACTTTATATATGGTCGTTCACATTTATTATTATATTACTTGCTGAGAAAATTTGTTGCTCACTCTTGCTTCCCTTAAACATTTCAGTTAGGACAGAGCAAAGTGGGACCTCAGGAAAGGACAAGGGTAAAGGCAAGGCTATAGAGTAACTTTGTTCTTCTATGCTAGGATTTTATTCTTATGTTATATCAGGATTTAATTAATGTTATGTATTAAGTTATGTTTTGGATTAATTTATGAAGTGTATTAGTAATAGTTTTGAGACTTGGAATGAGAATATTTATGTTATATCAATGTAAATAATTCTATTATTCCGCTGTATATGTTATTAGTATGTTGTATAAGTTAGATCGTGGAGTACCAGATTCGGGGTACAAATATATGAATTTGGGGGCGTCAAAGGTTGGTATTAAAGTTGTAGGTTATAAACCTTCGGAGCGAGAATTCTTAGATTATAACCTTAGTAGAGAATTAGAGAATAGAAGGAGATAAAAAACTCATATAGAGTTTTCTTAGAGAGTTAATAGCGTTATGAAATATATTTTCATTCCATCCAATGAATTTATGTTTTATTATGAGATACAAATGGAGTTTGTTTGTTTTGTGTGTATGGTTGTAGGATGCCAAAGATAGGTGAACCTAGTAGGACCATGGAGGACGAAGCACGTGACATACATGTGGTGTCTGAACCACCCCTTGTAGTTAATCCTTTTACCATAGTAGCCCTAACATAGGAGGATATAGAGTCAGAGGTGGAGTCAGAGTCCGAACAGGAATCCGCAGGTGAAGGTTTCTTTCAGGACTGGGGCATGTGTGAGAACCTTAGTATCTCAGAACTCTGAAATGAAGAATAAGATACGATAGTTGGAGGCAAAAGTCGAGACCTTCATATTAGTAACCAGTCGATGCAAACATAGTGAAAGGAAGAGTAGTTAGGTTGTTTAATGGAAAAGTGCAACAAATGATGTGATATATATATCTAGAGATGTGGGATGTGTTGTAAATCCCAATTTTCGGGGATAAAGTGGGAAGTATTTTTATAAACCCAACTTTAGTAGTACTAGAGAGGGGTATGTAATGAAAGTAGCCGAATGCTATATGATGTAATATGTTCTCATATGACGTATTTTAATATAATATATTTATTAAACGTGCTTGTGATGACCTGGTTTTGTTAATAGTAATAAGGGAGAGCATAGTAATATAATTTATATGTCTTTAGAATGATTAGATGTTTAGCAAGGAAATGATAATACCATTTTGTTTTTATACAGAAATGCCGATAGAAATACCCCAAGAAGAAGGGACTCATCAAACAACGGAAAATGGAGATAGGGAATTGAATCAAGAACCCTTACAATAATTGGTAAATCTTATAGTAGGTGCTTTTGAAGAAGGAATCAATGATTTTAGAAAGAGACAGATGAAAATTATAGAGGTATAAAAAGAAATTACTACAAACGAAAGAATGTTGGGTGGAATAAGGATAAATATGTAAGAGAAGAAGGACAACCACAAAAGAAAATGGTAGAAGCCTGTAAGGAATGTAGAAAGAACCACATTAGAGCGTGTTTGAAAGGAAAAGATGTGTAATATGAGTGCAGGGAAAATTGTCATATTTCTCATAATTTCCCTAAGCAGAAGAAGATCAAAAATTGTTTTGCGTATGGATCTGTAAAACGTCAAATATATAATTGTCAGAAAGAAGCAAACGAGGGAAACAAAAAACAAAAGAAAATAGGACAACAACAACAACAACAGTCAGACGGGAAGTCATCAGGAAGGATTTAAGAAAAGTAACGAGGCGTGTCTGAAGTGTGGAAAGAGTCATCAAGGGGAGTAATGGAAGGGACATGGCGTTTCCTATAACTACGGTCAAAAGGGGCATATTTCGTCGAATTTCCTAAACTCGAAGAAAATCAGAGGATGCTTTGCTTATAGGTCGACAGAGCATAAGATTAAGAATTGCCGAAAGAAAGGAAGGAAATAAGAAGGTGACAACAAAGGAATATAGCGGAGGCGCGATAATCGGACCAAATTTCAATCGGGTACACCAATTCCACGTACGTCCACGTACGTCCAACGTACACCAATTCCAAGACATGTTGTGACGGATGAGTTTTTGGTAATTTAATTTGAATATTTATTGAAGTAAATAAATATTTTTCGATGATTTAATTATTGGGTTAAATAATTAATTGATGAATTTATGGTAGATTAATTAATTATATGTGTTACATTGATTAAATTAACGTGGAGAATTTTATTATTCAAAGTAAGTATTTAATTGAGCTTATTTGATTAAATGAATTATTTAATAAGCATAATGTTATTCTAATTAGTTTAATGATTAATTAGAGATTTAATGAGAATATAAATTATGTGTTATATTTAATAAATGAGAATTTTAATTATATGTGATGATGTGATTTAATGGGTAATATCGTCTTTAATTTAATTGAATTTAAATAATATTATTTGATTAATTAAAGTGTGACAAATAAACTATATACTAATAAGTTAACTAAAATAAATTAGAAAAGGGTTTAAAGCTAAAACCAAACATGGCCTTAAGAACATGGGATCAATTGTTTCATTGATGCACTTAGCGATATACCCATGTTGTGCCAATATCGATATGCCGCGATATATCGCCAGTCTTATTTTTTTACTTACGTACTTTATTTTTCTAAGGCCTAAACTTGAGAAATCAGAGAGAAAAGAGAGAGTTTGAGAGAATTGAGTCTGGGGAAGAAGAATGGAAGAATCATAGGAAGGTTTCTTATCATCTAAACAAGAATCAAAGGGTGAGAATTCAATTTATAATCCTTGTTTTTATGTTCTTAAGTTTCCCATGAAAATATATTTTTTTAGTTTTCTGTAATTGAAATTTTCATGAGTAATTGTTGATAAGTTGTTATAAATTGTTTATATGCATAAATAACCTAATATATGATGTTTATAAATGATTTAGGTGAATTAATCCCTGAATTTTGGTTTAAAAAGGGGGTTTTGAGTTTATAGTAACATATATATGATTTTGAAGTCAAAATCTGAGTTTTGGTTGATGATTTGCTAGGATAATGTATGTTTATGTTGTTAAATAGATATAATCTGTTATATGTGGGTTGAAAACAATTTTTGGTATAAATTGATTCATGAAACTATGTTTTTACAAAAGAAGTTTGGGTTTTGTTATAAAAATAAAAAAGGCTGATTTTAGAACCAAAATTTGTGTTCAATCCATGTTGTAATATATAAATTGACGATTGATTATGTTAATATGTTTAAATATGAAAACAATGCATGATACAGTGATTAACCGATTTGAAATGAAATGAATGGTGTGATGATTCGCTGAGAATGTTTAAAATGAGTTTTTCTAGCAAGAACATGAATTTAAAGGGGTTAAATATGATGAATATGGTTGTTTTGTGGTTTAAAATTGATGTATAATTCACAAATTTTGGTCTGATGAACAATGTAGTTACGAATTGCAAAAACTAATCCTGGGTGACCCTACTTGGCAAGTTTTCACAGTTAATTTTCCCTACCTTATGAGCATTCCTTCTTCATAAAGCCTCGGCGAAATAGCGAGAGTTAGACGATTTGATTCTCTTTCGTATAATCCCTTATATGCTAGCCTGACTTAGTCTAATGAACATAAAATAAAGATCGCATGAGTAACTATCATGTATGTAATGAAATATACGAGACCTGATGTTAATCATTCATATTTTGGAGAAGTTCACTGTGAGACAGTGAAAAACATCTTAAAGTACTTTACCGGCACTAAGGATGTGATCATTTTCATGGTGGGTCTGAATTAAAACTAAAGGGCTTAACAGACTCCAGTTTCTTTTCAGACAGACCAAGACGACATAAAATCAACTTTAAGATAAAACGTTACCTTAAACGGTGGTGCAGTGAAATTGGAAAGATTCCAAACAGCAAAGAGTTGTTGGTTAAGTAATAAAGACGAGGTATATAGATATAAATGAAGCTACAAGTTGATTGTTTGGATGAAAAGTTCATTACATAACTAGGAATAGTTCCTAAGTCTCATCTTGAATTTAAACATATGTTGTGGCACTTTCATTTGATTATAGGAATTATTAAAAGATGGGAAATCACTATAAACATATGTTGTGGCACTTTCATATATCCTAATAAGATTAGGAGGCTAATTAATTATTCTTAATAAGATTGAGAGCCTAATTTATTAAAGGAGTTTAATTAATTAAAATAAAACCTAATTCCTTAATTGTTAAGGAGGGTTGCTTATATCTATAAATAAAAGAAGTCTTATTATGGGTGGGTGTTGTTGACTTTTTCACAACATACATAATTCTAATAGTTGAGAGAGTACACCCTTTTCTATGATAGATAGAAAAATTAGAGTTTTTCCAAATACCCATCTTCTTGAATCTTTCTTCTTTCTTTGTGGATCACCTCTAGAGGCCAAACACTTGGGTGGCTAACGTTGATTAAAGGAAGGAACCAAACCCGGTGGATTCAAGTTGAACAAGAAAAGATTTGGAGGTGAACTAGTACATGAGGAAGCTCGAATCTTCAAGGGTATAATTTTTATTCTTCTTCTTTTCGTTTAATTAAAAATTGTGCATAAAGTGTGACGCCCCCAAAACAGGTATACATCACCCATTCTGAGTCGCCAAATACATGGTACAGAATACAAATAAAAACTTAATTATACAACTTTCGTGTAAAATACGACAAAACAAAAGCTAAGAGTTTTAACACGAATATTGTCTTCTAGACAATATCCACACTCAATGGAGTCCTCATTACAATTATTATCACACTATTTCATAGAATAGTGAGGACTACTAAAGCCACTTATCCTGGACCATCACTCCATTCCCCGACTCGTCCCAGCTATATTCTCATTTCCTAAAGAGAACAATGAAAGAAAAGGTGAGCTCAACTAGCCCAAAGAAGAAATATTATGACTAAGATAATGCGTAATAAATTATTCTTAGCCTTCAATAGTATAACAACCGATGAATATAATAGACAACAAGTTTTAGATCAACAAGCTGCAGAGAGAAAGCAATCTATTAGAAGAGTCAAGTAGAGCATGATATCTACTATCTTCTATGATTTAAAAAGTTTTTCATCAACTTTATCATTTGAGACTCAAACAATAAATAAACCACATCATCGAATCATCCATGCACTACGGGCCAAGGATATTCATGTAATCATCAATGGTCATGATTATCTGGAATAATCCTCGGTCATAATCATACCAACAACTGTCCATCAATGCACTACGGGCCAATGAGGACTTTTACCACATCATTTATAACATTACGGGTCATGATTATACCGAATGATCCCTGGACATAATCATACCAATCAACAGTCCATCTATGCACGTAAGCCAAAGATGACTTTCATCAGAATATAAGCATGAGGATGATGACAATGATATAAGAATTTAATTAAAAGAAACAAAGGATAAATTTTTAAAGATTTATAATTTAATTTATCTAGAATTCAATAACGTTCAAATTGCCAACACGATACTGCTTTGTGAAGTAAAATTCAAGAATGATTGTATCAAAAATGATTTGAACTGAAAATAAATCTTTTTTTTTTATCATGAATAGTACTCTGGGTGAATAGTACCCGCATGAATAGTACTCCGTGAATAGTACTTTATGAATAGTACTCGTGAATAATACTTCGTGAATAGTACTTTATGAATAGTACCCATGAATAGTACTTTTGTAAATAGTACCGTATAAATGAATAGTACTCATAGACAGTACTCTGACATGAAAAGCTTAAAATTTAACAAGAATGTTCAAAAATATCCTTGTGAAACGATACTGGATGAAACGCAAATTTCAAGGATATTCTACTAATTTCATGGAGTATAGAAGCCAAAACTTTAACAAAATAATTATAGAATTCAAATCTGAAACGAAATAATATTACCTACATACTACAGAGTATGGAAGAAACTATCATTTCAAGCGAATATTGAACAAAAATAACATCCCTTACAACTGTTGAACGAAAATAATATTCCAACGAATATTTAACGAAAATAATATTCCTAAGAATATTGAACGAAGATAATATTCTTTATGAATATTGAACGAAAATAATATTCATATGTAATACGAAAAAATTATATCTCTTCTAATATGAAATAAATAATACCCCTCTACGATTGTTGAACAAAAATAATATTCCTAATAATATTGAAGCGAAGATGATATTCCTTACTTAATATTGAACGAAAATATATTCATACGAATACGAAAAATAATATCTCTTCAGAATATTAAATAAATAATACCCCTTACCTCAGAAGAAGTCTGGATACTGAAATAGTGAAGTAGCAGACTTCGCTTCTTCTTTCTCTCTATAGCTTCTCTATCTATAATTGCACTTGTGAGACTTAGTGAATTGGTGAGAATGAAGGAAGAATGAGCTTCTATTTATAGGAAAATATTGTTTCGATAATTGCATATTTTGGGGCTCGAAATATTACACTATAATACCTTCATCTTTTTCTTCATTTTTAATTTAGTCCTGCAAGTATTATCCAACTTGCACCACCTCCCCTAATAGTACATCATGTGAATCGATAGGACAATCATGTGACTCAATAGTTCTGTACATGTGAAAAAAATAATTACAGTATAGTACCGTCATCTATACCTCCATTTTTAATTTAGTCATGCAAGTATTATCAATCTTGCACCACCTCCCCTAATAGTACATGCATGTGAATCAATAGTACACACATGTGAATAAATAGTTATAAACATGTGAATTAATAGTAATTAATTTCTCATTTATCCGATTAATTACCCAATTAGTCAATATAACCGCTAGACATCAATTATTATCGAAATAAATGTCAATTTCCACTAAACACTAATAATCTCAACGCAATGAAAATATCAATTTCATCTTTAATCAATACGAACTTATTCATCATAAATATTATAACTTACAATATTTAATAACCAGATCATTCCCAGGAAAGAGGGGGCTTTCCGATAAGAATTTCTCCCTATTAGCGCGCAATTAGGTGACCAAACCTCTCCTCGACAGAACTTTCTAGACATCGTCAATATCGCAAATAATAATATGAATAACTTTGTCGTCTCAATTATTGATTTAATAATATATAAAATATTGATAATAATTGAATCAAATAACGTGAGATATTATGCAAAGAATTATCGTAGCAATAATTGAATAAAATCGAGTGTGTTTTCACGTAAGCATCAATAATAAAAAATCGTGATAATACCGTATTGCTACTATGTAACCATGCGCAGACATCGTACTTTTATCACCGATTATTTTATGACAACTTGCTTACTTTAAAATTTTTTCACATATCACCCTTAACTTTAACCTTTTATCAATTTAACCATTTACTAAATAGAATAATAATTATAAGAAAATTGAATACTTTTATTTCATAAAATTCGGGATCTCACATAAAGGATGATTCGGGTATATGGTATGTAAAATTTTAAAACTTTATTTTACCACGTTTTCGTTTATTTTGTGCAATTTGATTGCATTCATGAATATTACAAACCTAACAGTGACATCAGAGCTAAACCTTTATGTGAATTATTAATTGTTTTAATTTGATATGTATGTTGATATGTGTTTAGAACAATTTAATTGGCATAATTTATTGTATAAAATTTATTTTAAAAAAACATGGAATTAGTGAAACCACGGATGAATGCACAACAGTGCAGGATCAGGATTATATATAATAAGGATGAATCATAGAATTGGTATCACGTGATCCTGAATCATATAATAAGGATCCTGAAGCATGATTTCATTATATATATATATATATATATATATATATATATATATAATTTTTAATAATTTTATAATTAAAATAAAGAGTTTATTTTAATTTTAAAATTGGATTTCATGCTAACTAATTAGAGTTGGAATTGGATTCCATGATAACTAATTGTAGTTGAAATTGGATTCCATGTTTCCTAAAATAAAGGAGTTTATTTGTTAATAGAAAAGAGAATCGGTGTTTTCTTAAATAAAGGAGTTTATTTAGATATGTAATAAGATTTTATATTATCCAAAATAAATGAGTTTATTTTGATTAAAATAAAATAGTTTATTTTATTCAAAATTAAATAATCTAAAATAAAAGAAGTTTATTTTGATTTAAATTTGGATTAAAATAAAGGAGTTTATTTTGATTCAAAAATAGATTTTATGCTAACTAAATTTTCCCATTAAATGATATCAATATATATATATATATATATATATATATATATATATATATATATATATATATTGAATGTTTATTATTCATGAGATGAATTATTTATTGATGCATATGTAGATGTGTATGATAATAAATGGGATTGATTATGGACTATTGACCAATGTGATTGGATTTTATTTTAGTTGGATGCATGAATGTATGAGTTTTATTAAATGGGGTTTGCGTACCTCGTCTTCTCTAATTTTTTCTTAATATAAATTCTAACTCCCTCCTATGTACTTCCCCTTGAATGCTGATCAAGATTGCTATTTTTTTTAAATAGTTTTGTAATAGGAATAGTTAGAATTAATTTTAAAGAATTGGAGATCAAGGAGCAAAGAGCGCTTGAAGACCCGTTTGTAATGGAGCATGTGACGCCCCCAAATTCAGGTACTTGAAACCCGAACTTGGTGCTTCACGATATCATTTCATTGAGCAGAATAATAATAATAATATAAATATCAAACTTAATTTACAATATAAAAGTTATCTAATCCCAGGTTCAGAACCTTTAAACATTTCATTACATGATAATTAATAAATATTATCGTCTTTATAAAGTCCAATTATTATATAAGATACCATAACTTATTCTGTCAGCTTTCCTTTCCCTTTGTTCTTGGTAGAACCTTCAGGTTGATCACGCTTAGCTGAAAACAATTACATTTAAAGCAAGAATAAACATTTAATTACCCAACAAGTAATAGCAGATAATAAACTTTAGCTGAAAGAAGTAAATATTTTCTTTGAACGACACTTCTACAACGAATCAATAGTTGTGAAGTAAGCTGAAACAATACTGTACAACATATCAATTCTATTTCAAAATTTGAAATTACGTACTTTCTATAACTGGTGAGCAGTCGACAGACTATGAACTTTGTTTTCAATTTTCGAAAAGGTTTTACATAACTTCATCCGCAAACCGTCATGTCTTACGGGCACGGAGGGTGATCAAACCGTTATTCCCTGTATTGATCAATGCTACGTGTTCGAATAATATTTTCGTCAAGTATATCCGCCTTATGCGCACAAAAGTTTCCCATATTCGGGATGCTCATACTTAGTCTGGAATCCGAACAAAAATAATTCGGTTGGATAAAAATAAGGTTTTATCATGTACAACGATATTTTTAAATCTGTGTCTAGCCGAGTCAAATAGCTTAGATGGCTTTTAATTAATGTATACATACTAGAATTTAGTAAGTATGTATTAATAACTACAACAATTATCCAAGTGAGGACACTTGTATAACCAATCTTAGAAATTAACGAACAAAATATATATCTGGATCATACAATAATACTGTATTGGTAAACAATGAACACATAGAACTCAAGAACTTATATGAATACAAAGTGTTAGATACATAATCTATAGAGTAGAGTTAATAATCTGGCACAACGATAGTATAGTTATGAAACTTGCTTGCATATGTCCATTGTATAAAGTAAATGCAAAGGTAGGATACTTGCATAATGAAAAAGATTAGTTCAGATACTTGCACAATGAAAAAGATTAGTTCAGATACTTACCTAGTCTGCTGCTTATAGTTACACGACTTAGTTCTATCTTTAATACAATGACCTATCATTAATAATATCATTCTTTCGATTAGAATTTTACATCATAACACATAATACTGCTATTTACAGTCATCACATAACTTAAACACATTGTCATATATATATATATATATATATATATATATATATATATATATATATATATATATATATATATATATCACTCATTAGGACATAATCAGACACTTATACAGTCAACCTATATGGGTTCAGATCAAATTCGGACTTAATTCGCTTTATTGGGTAATTATTGAGTTTATGTTTAATAAAACTCTATTTTGTATCTTAAATATTATTCGGATAATTTAAATATCACTATATTATTTTTAAATTACTTATAATAATTTTAAATAATTATTATAATTTATCATGATTTTTCAAATACTAGAATCATTTTAAATGATTTAAATACTAAATAATTCTATTATCATTAATATTTAAATAATATTAAAATATTAATGAAACCATTGCCAAAATATTAAAGTTATTTATAATAACTCAAAATATTTTTAAAACATTTTTACTACCTTTAAATAATTTTTAAAACATTTAAAATTATTTTTAAATAATTACCATTAATATTTAAATATTAATGTATTATTTATCAAAATATTAAAAGTCATTTATTATAACTTAAAATATTTTTAAACCATTTATATCCTTTTTAAATGATTTTTATATCAATAAAACCATTTCTAAACTATTTATTTAATATAATTATTAAATAAATTTAATATCATTAATATTAAATTATTAATGAAATTTACCTTAAAATATTAAAAGTTTTGTTTTATAACTTAAAATATTTTTAAACACCTTATTTTCATTTAAAATAATTTTTATGATATTAAAATCATTTTTAACTAATTTATTTAATATAATTATTAAATAAATCTAATATCATTAATATTAAATAATTAATGAAATTTATCCTAAAATATTAAAAGTTATGTTTTATAACTTAAAATATTTGTAAATACTTTATTATCATTTAAAATGATTTTTAATATAATAAAATTATTTTTAATTAATTTATTTAATACATTTATTAAATAACTTTAATCTTATTAATATTCAAATAAATACTAATATTTATGAAAAATATGTCAAATTATTAAAAGTTAATTTTTTATAACTTAAAATAATTTTTAAAACTAATTTTGGAATTTTCAGAAATAAATTTTTATTTTTAATTGATTTTTTTGGAAATTAAATAATTAAAATTATTAAATCTGTCGCTATAGCCTTTAGCGACAGAAAGTGTCGCCTATTGTGTTCTTGAGCCTCAGAACATTCATAAGCAGTTTCTGGGTACCTACTTTGACCATGATTAATTCTCTGTCTATGTTGTTTCTGGGCAAGCTTATGATCAGATGTTGTAGTATTGATGTAATATTACAAATATCTAGCAATTTCTGGGCCAAATTACAACATATCAAGAAGATATGAGCCTTTGAACAAGCTGTCAGAGCTGTTCTTCATTTTCTGGGTTACCCAGAAAAGAAGAACAGTTCGAGTAGCCACTTTTGGGCTTCCACAACTTGCAATCCAGGTAATGTTTCGGTGATTTAATGGTTCCATATTGTAGCCAATATGTCAATGAACAGATCTATTACATAAAATCAGTCTAACAACAACACAATCTCCAGATCTAAGCTGGTCAAACTATGTCAGAGGTTATGTTCATACGTTTTTTGGGTTATCCAGAAAACAGAAATTGTGTTCGTCCTGCCTACTTTGACCAGCCACTAAATCCAACATGTTTATCATTTAGGTGTTCTAAAGGCTTGAATCTATAGTCCATCTTAGATACAATAACAAGCACAAATCAAACACATGCAAGATCTAAGCCTATGAACATGCTGTCAGAACGTTCTGGGTAAAATCTGGGTTACCCAGATTTGTAAAGTCATGGTCGGTCAACGAGGTTTGACCATCCATAACTTGAGATATATACATGATCTCACCGTGATTCAAGTTCCAGATCAAAGCCCTTACAACATACTACAACTACAAACTTTTAAAACACTAAAACAACTAACAAGCACTGATCTATGAGGTCTGACATTCGACTGTCAGACCATATTTTCCAGTTTTTTAGATTTTTTAAAACTTCAAATTCGTGCATCTAGATGTTATAGATCTATAATATACCAACCCAGATCACTTATTTACACATCATACAACATATTAAAACATAAAAACATAACTTTTAACATAACATTAAAGATCAGATTTCTTGGTTAGGGTTTATACCTTACTTTGATCAATCTTGATCCTAGGGTTCCTGATCTGTTCTTGGTGTGTTAGGGGCTTGATAAGGGATTAAATCACTTTTGATTTTTGTGGTTTTATAGAGAGAAGGTCTAGGTTGAGTATATGTAAGCAAATGGGCTAAATTATGAGCTTTTCTCTCTCTTGATCTATATATATGATGATGAAATGAACTTGGCTGATATATGTGGCTGTTTTGTGAAGATTTTAGTCACATGGCTGATCTAGAGTTGGTCACCAACTCCAATTTTGGCAAGATTTGCAAGTTAACTTATTAAAGAATGCAAAAAGGGTAATTTGGACTTTTAGCTTGTAATTTTAATGGCACTTTAGTCATTTGTCTAACCCTTAGGGTTTACAAAAATAAATTTCTAGGATTTCTAATTAGGTTTAAAATGGAAATTTAGGTTTTCTAAATTACAAATTAGGGTTTCGTGATTGTTTTAAGTTTTCTAATCACACTCGGCTTGAACATTAGGATTAAGGTTTCCTAATTATCATTAAACTTTCTTAATTAGTAATTAGGGTTCCTAATTTAGAAATTAGGGTTTTTAATAATTAGGGTTTTCCCTAATTAAGATTATAATCTAATAGTTGTCATTAATCACATTAACACAATTTCTTATCAATCTTAAACTCCTATTTGAGTTTCAAATTAAGGTTTAACAAATTAATGCTAGGGTTTTGTCATGATACAACATAATTGACCAATCATTATCTGTATACACATACAGTACATATTTATAGTACTGAAATATAATTAATATTATATTATTATTCTCATTCCTTATTCAAAATCCAAAATTAGTGTTTAAAATCCATATCTGACTTAACTTTTATTCTTAGTCAACTTAAAATTTTAAATTGACTATCCTGCTAAATCTATATCGCATATATTTCAAAATATTATTCCTAATACCAATATTCTTAAAATAAAATAATAATAAATAAATAAATAAAAATTTATTTGTAAAAATACAGATATAATTGTTTGAAAATTTCAGTGTCTTTACAGAGCTCGGGTTTAAATGTAATAGTTATACTTAAATAGTAATTCTTGCACCCCTAGGGTTTGACCATTTGGTTCACTTGGTGGTTCTAGTGAACCAAATTAGAATAAAAGTCCATAATTAATCCGGGCAGAATATAGTATTCAATATGTGCATGCTTATACTATATATATATATATATATATATATATATATATATATATATATATATATATATATATATGTGTGTGTGTGTGTGTGTGTGTGTGTGTGTGTGTGTGTGCATGCAGCTAAACAAGATGAGACAAATTAATAACAAACTCCTCAAATATTTTATATTAAGTCCTAAGCATTCAAAGATATTAGGAATATCGAACATCGCCTTCTAGCATGATAAAAATAATAGAGTATTAATTAATTATTATAAATTTATTGTGTCACCACAAGGCTTATCTTAATTTTTTGAGATGTTAATTTTATCACATTTGATGCTTATAAAGAAAATTGAACAATGTTGTTTTATTGTGTCACCATAAGGACAATGTTTTTCTTTTTTAATTTTATGGAAGTGCTAGGTTGGACTTAACTTAGATAATTTTGATTCGGATGTGCCACCACTTGATCAAAATAATCTAAGAGACAAAACAAAGGAGTTACATGATGATGTAATTGACAAGAGTTGTCTACCTATTTATTTATATATAGTTTATTGTGTTACCACAAGGCTATATACATTTGAAATGGGATCCTTATTCTCACTAGCAAATCTTTAATTAAATTTTTCCGAACTATATAAGTGAGGGTAATATAGTTTGATGAAAATAGTGGAAGATACCAATTTAAAACAAGACCTAAATTACTTTGATAATTAATAAAAGAATGTATGCTAAAATGTTGTTAAGAACAAATTTATTTACAGAATTTTATAATGTCTAAATTACTATCATTGCGAAACATATTAGATGTTAATTAACCGAACCGAATTACTCGGATTGGTTAAGGAATTTGAGAATAGTTCTCATGGCTGAAAAGCTATCTTATGTCCATAATTCACCTATCCCTGCAGTGGTTACAGACAATGCCTTTGAGGAAGAGATTGCTACTTTTAGAAAGTGATAGGATGATGCACAGTTGGCTTAATGCATCATTCTCGCATCCATGAGTAACGTGCTTCAGCGTCAACATGAAACTATGGATGCTCCTACTATATTCTTGCACATCAAGTAGTTGATGGTGATGAAAGTAGGACTGATAGATATCAGATATCTAAGGAGCTCTTCCGATCTAGAATGACCGATGACACTACAGTACAAACAAAAGTCCTTAACATAATCAATTTGATTGATCAATTAGGACAACGAGTTTTGTCATGGATGGAGAGTTGAGCTAAGATTTGATCTTGCAATCTCTCATGGACTCCTTTCACAATTGTTGTGCATTTTTCATATGAACAAGCTAGATATTAGCCTCGCTCATTTGCTTAACATGTTGAAAAATGTTGAGAGTCACTTTCCAACCAAGAAAGACCAAGTCTTACTGGTGGGGCCAAATGATCTTCTGAAAAGAAGAACGATGCTAAGAAGGTAAATAAAAAGGGTAAAAATAATGGATAATAAGAACAAAACTGATACGGATAGCAAAGGAGTTTGCTTCCACTGCAATAAACCTGGACACTGGAAAGGAAACTACGAGAAGCATCTTATAGAGGCTAACCAGAAGAAGCTTAGTGAAGCTTCGGTTACAATACATTTTTGTTCATGAAGGAATTTTTTTTCTTCTTTAAGTCAAGATTCTACTTAGGTATTGGATACCGGCTTTGGTGCTTATAAATATAGATTTATGAACGAACCAAGCAGAAGTAGAAAACTAAACAAGGGATAAATAATCCTATGTGTGGAAAATAAAGCAAAAGTTGTTGCATTAGCCATAGAAACTTATTATTTAGTATTATCTATGGGCAAGTCTATTAAGTCAATAAGTTGTTATTGTATTTCAGTTCTCATTGGAAACATTATTTCTATTTTATTGTTGGATAATGAAATCTTTGGTATTATAATTAAGAACAATTGTTGTTTTATTTATAATAACAATGTTTTGTATAGAACTGAAATATTACTTAATGGATTTTGTGTACTTGACTTACGTGAAATATATTTTGCAAATTGAACAAACTAGTATAAGAAAAGGAGATGATCATTCAAAGAGTTGAATGTGTGTATTTGCTGAAATACAAGTGTGAATTATTTGAAAGGTTCAAAAAATTTAGAAGTGAAACAAATTAGCAAAGTATTAGGATTCTTTGTACTGATCAAGGAAGGAATACTTGTGTAATGAGTTTCTAGATCATCTCAAATGGTTTTCTCACAAAGGACACCTCCTGATACGCAATAATTGATTGATGTATCTGAAAGGAAAAATTATACTTTATTGGACATGGTGCGGTCCATAATGATTTTACCGACATTCCAGTATCCTTCTGGGATAATGTCCTAGAAATGGTTGCATATCTACGAAAAGGTAATCTCAAAATTCGACCCCAAAACTCTATAAGAGTTAATGACAGGTAGGATTCCTAATCTTAAGTATGTTAAGATAAGGGGTTGTCCAACTTATGTGAAAAGGTTTCAAAGGAATAAGTTTGGGACAAGATTTGACAAGTGCAGATTTATGGGACATCCTAAAGTAAGTTTAGGGTACATTATGTTCTATAATCCTACTCAACAAAGGTGTTTGTTACGAAATATGCTGCCTCCTAAGATAAAGGCGTTTATCATTGAAGGGGCTAGTGGGAGGATAATAGATCTTAAAGAGTTCAAGAACCACAAAACACTATAAGTCAAATAAGAGAAACCTGTAGATAGACCTATTGTACCACAACCGAATCGTAAATTTGGAATAGTGCCGAAGATACCTAGGAGGTATGGATTCGTCATAGATGATGATGATGAGGTACACATCAAAGAAGATGATGATCTAGTTACATACGATGAGGTAAGAGTTATAGACACTCAAAGAAATGGATTGAAGAAAGCTTCTCAAATATGGAACATTCGTTTTAATGAGACAATCAAAAGAGTTTGATTTTATCAAAAATAAGAATTAACCTAGTGCGTAAAAAAGGGTCAGTGGGAGCGTCGTGACATTTTTAGTATTATATGTTGATATACTACGGATAAGGAATGACATACCAGTGCTACAATTAGTAAAGATAAAGTTATCTAAACATTACTCCATGAATGATTTGGGAAGAGTATCGTAATTGGGGATACAAATCTATATAGATAGATTTAAAAGGATGTCTGGCTTAACCTAAGGAACGTATATTCATTTGATGCTAAAGTTGTTTAACATGGAAAACTCTAAGAGATGTCTCATGTTAATGAGCCCTGAAGTGTATCTGTCTTAATAGTCCCCATAGACTCATAAAAGAGAGATCACATGAGTAACTATCATGTATGCAATGAAATGTGTGAGATGGTGAAAAACATCTTAAAGTACTTTATCGACACTAAGGATATGATCATATTCATGGTGGGTCTGAATTAAAACTAGAGGGCTTAACAGACTCAAGTTTCTTTTCAGACAGACCAAGACGACAGAAAATCTACTTTAAGGTAAAGCGTTACCTTGAACGGTTGTGCAGTGAAATTGGAAAGGTTCCGAACAGCAAAAAGTTGTTGGTTAACTAATAAAGATGACGTATATAGCTATAAATGAAGCTACAAGTTGATTGTTTGGATGAAAAGTTCATTACTGAACTAGGAATAGTTCATAAGTCTCATCTTGAATCTAAACATGTGTTGTGGCACTTTCATTTGATTATAGGAATCATTGAAAGATGGGAAATCACTATAGAGATTGTGGACTTTCAAGAACAACATTACATATCCATTAACTAAAACTTATCCAACAACAGGATAATCGTCACTTAGAGAAGAAGGGTATGAGATACCATGACGATTGACTTTAGTGCAAGTGGGAGATTGAAAGTAGTATGCACACAAGCCAATCATGTTTGATGATAAAGCATATACTTTGTAACAATCTTATTCATTTATTAATAAAAAATATTAATTTATTAAATGCTTTTAATTATCTACATGATGCTGCTTTATAATATGTGATAAACCCATAGTTTTACACAATTCTTTTAGAATAATGATGATGATCATTCTAATGAGATCTAAATTCTTAGAAAGCTTAAAACTAAAATAGTTCCCAATCGTTGGACCACTAAATTAGGGATTAGTGAATCCGGATAGATTGGTACATACATTGCTTTCTCATTGGATGATGATGATTGATCTCATGATCATTTGTGTGGAGACATTAAAGCAAGTATGTAGGTGCTTCTTAGAGAATAAGTTCACTTAACGTGGCTCGCTAAGGAATACCTAATGGAGTTTTACTTGCCTGTCAATAGAAATTCCTGTAGTGATAGTAATACAAGTGATCCTTGGACTTGAGATCATCATAGCATCTTTGTGTATTATGAATTATACTTTGACTTATTCCTTAAGACCCTTAGGGTATATCAAAGGGTATGCTTGGGTATAATAAGTCGTACGCGGAGATAATGTATGATCAATAAAGAATCTACCGCTTCTAGTAAAAAAGTGAAATGTCCTATATGTTTTGATAAATGACAACCCAGTAGTCCTTGGCCAAGGTAGAATGAAATTAGAAAGGAGTTTCTAATTTTCATTATTTGGAGTTATGCATTTAAGAGTCGAAATACATATAATTAAATAAAATAAGACTTGACAGTAATTCCATGACTTATATTTAATTAGGACATTGTATGGTGGAAGGATTGAATTGTACGGTAACTATTTACTCAAATGTTATTTTATGATTAATGTTGAAATATATATTATTTGGAAAGTCGTTAATAGCTAGGGAGGCTTATCCCTATTGTAGAATAAATATTATGTATTTAAAAAAATTAAAAGTTTAATTTATTTATTTAAATAAGATTAGAATTATTCTAATTGATTTATTCACAACCAGTTTAATATGGAGAACCTAAAGGGTCACACCATAAAAGGAAGAATAATTATTTAAGAAGTTAATGGCATAATCGTAATAGGAAAGACTCGAAAGACCTACTTGACGAGTTTCCTTATGAGTGAGTTCGTAGGTGCCTTTCCTTTAATTTAAGTCGAGTGTAGTGAAGGGATTCTCCTAAGAGAAGATTTAGAGGAATAGGGGTGAAACTACTTTTATGAATTTGTCTCAGTAGGTCACCGACTTTATTACTCGTGTGATTAGTGTCTTAGTATGTTAGGCGCCCAAAAGCTACGATCAAAATAAATCCCTTTTGAAAATAAACCACTAATACGTCTAAGGTATAAGTTAAGTATTTTTAATTTAATCTATGGTGATAGAATAAATTAAATAGCTTAATATTTATTATTTAATATTTTGGAAATATTAAATATAAATTAATAAGAATAGTCTTATTATTATTATTACTATTATTATTATTATTATTTAATCTCTAAAGGAGTTTGAGAATTAATTAATAAAAGAACTCTTATATATCCTAATAAGATTAGGAGACTAATTAATTAAAAGAGTTTAATTAATTATTCCTAATAAGATTGGGAGCCTTATTAATTAAAGGAGTTTAATTAATTAAAATAAAACCTAATTCCTTAATTGTTAAGGAGGGTTGCCTACATCTATAAATAAGAGAAGTCTTATTATGGGTGGGTGTTGTTGACTTTTTCACAATATACGTAATTCCAATAGTTAGGAGAGTACACCCTTTTCTATGAGAGATTGAAAAACTAGGGTTTTGCCAAATATCCATCTTCTTGAATTTTTCTTCTTCCTTGGTGGATCACCTCTAGAGGCCAAACACTTGGGTGGCTAACGTTGATCAAAGGAAGGAACCAAATTCGGTGGATTCAAGTTGAACACAAAAAGATTTGGAGGTGAACTAGTACCTGAGGAAGCTCGAATCTTCAAGGGTATAATTCTTATTCTTCTTCTTTTCGTTTAATTAATAATTATGCATAAAGGATGATCTGGGTATATGGTTTGTAAAATTTTAAAACTTTATTTTACCACGTTTCGGCTTATTTTGTGCAATTTGATTGCGTTCATGAATATTACAAACCTAATAATAAGATGTCATATCATATTGTTAACATTCATGTGATGAAATTTCATGGTAATTTGATAAGTTGTATAAGGGCTAAAAGTGATATCCATGAGAAAATGTAATGATGTTCAAACTTAAGATGTGAGACTTCAGTCTTGTATGTGAAACTGATGGTAATGGGCAGAACTTAAACTAAGTTAACAAGTTGTATTAAAAGAGGGAACTAAACCTATGATGTGAATGTAACTAATGAATGTTGTGAATGCATATGATATGTGTGTAGGAATTGTGGTGAACGTGAGTAGTAATCATTTAGCCTACGCACGAGGCAAGTTTCTAAACCTTAATTCCTTACATTGAGCAAGTTTTCTTAACCCTAAATTACATTGAGCAAAATTCTTATTCCATATTATGTTATGATTGAGCAAGTTTTCAAATTCTAAATTCCATTGAGCAAGTTATTAAACTTTATTACCATTAAGAAAACTTTGTATTCCTGCTTCAAATTGTTTAGAACTTAATCATTCAAGTTCATGATTCCAAATGGAATGTTCTAACTCTTCTAAAGTATTACTCTTGTTATACCATATTCGTTCAACTGTATAGAATTGAGATTTCAATATTTGATTTGAGTATTAATTTTAATAATTCATTGAAACCTTGAATAAATAGTGAATCCTTATTGATTCAAATAATCCTTAGTTGATAATTATTGAACTCTAAATTACCCTTGAGAACCATACAAACCAAACTTCCTTTGGTGCGGACTCTAATGTCAAAGCTGAGATGAACAACCCTGCTACAGGGGATTATTTACGTGATAACGTTAAGATATTGTGCACAATATGTTACTTAGGGCTGATCCTCCAAAGTACGAGAAGTAGAGTCCATAATCTTATGACTGTTAAAGGTTTCAAGTATAAACACTTGACAACCTAGGACATAGTTCAAGGTCTTATGACCCTCAGAAGTTCTTTTGATTCTTGTTATTCATTCTGGATTCAACAGCCGAGTTTTCTTATTTCAGAAGTCTTTGATTCACTTGCATGTTATTATTGTTGTTATATTATTATACTTGTGGGCAATCATGCTCACTCTTGCGTAATAATAATATTACAGTTAAGAACGAAAGGTTCGACGAGCCTTATACTAACAAAGGCAAGGGCAAGGTTAACAAGTGATGAAGACTTGTTGTTTATTTGATATGTTTATGTTTCAGACTTATGTTAAAGTTGTGTAAGACTTATTATTTGTTTGCGATTTTGCATTTGAGATTTAAAGTTAGTATGACCTGGGATTGATGTTTTTTTTACATTTAGATGTTATAACCCCATAAGGGAAGGATTTATTTCTATTTATTTTATGGTTTTCATTTATTATGGGTAGAAAGACATATAATGTTTGTACAATGAACAACAAATTCGGTGGAAATCGAAGTACCCAGATTTGGGGGTGTCACACATGTTGTCAGGTATTATCCCAATTAATAATATAAATGCTTATGTATTATTTGATTCGGGTGCTACCTATTCCTTTGTACTGGAAGAATTTGCGAAATGACTAAATTTACCTAAGAACGACTAGAAAATCCTTTAAACATAGAAGTTGCAACTAAAGAAGAAATCCCAGTAGAATTTATACACTGTCATTTTTGTGCAGAGATTATGGGACATAAACTAAGCATATATTTGATCTCGATAAGATTAGGAGAGTTTGAGGTAATATTAGGAATGGATTAGCTATATGACCATGCGACAGTAATTGACTGCCAGCAGAAAAGTGCGAACCTTCAGACTTCAAACCGATTTAAGGTAGTGTTTTATGGCAGCTCATCGCTTGGACAATCGTGTTACCTTACGATGATGCAAGCCAAGAAGTTATTAAAAAAAGGATATGTAGGTTATTTAGACTATATTATAGATATTTAGAAAAAGCGAGTAGAAATAAAGAAGTAATCGGTAGTAAAGGAATTTTAGGACGTATTCCCAGACAATTTGTCTAGTCATTCTCCAGACAGAGAAACTGAATTCGTGATAGACTTCGTACTAGGGACTGCATTGATTTTGAAAGCCCCATATCGTATGGCGCTAGTAGAAATGAAGGAATTGATGATACAAGTTCAAAAATCGCTAGATAAGGGATATATTTAGTAGAGTGTGTCTCCATGGGGAGCACCCGTGTTGTTTGTCAAAGAAGAACCCCAAAATAGGTCCAATCCATCCAACCTATTCTGGAGTCGTCAATAACATGGTACAAAAATAACTACAACTTTATTACTACAATTGTCGTGCAAAATACAACAACACATATACTGTGAGTTTTAATACCAACTGTGACTCATGTCCCAACTATGGACATCACCTCACATTGATACATTACATAAAAGTACAGTCAATAACTGTTTTAGAAATTAAAATCTTTGGGAAGTGCTCAAGGAAACCTTCGTACATGGGAGGCCATGCATCTAAGTTATAATAGATATCATATGCCCACAGAATTATCTTTGGTTAACCCAATAGACCCCAAAGAAAAACGAGAAGGTTACTATCATGGTCCTTCCAATGGTGAGTCTTCTCTTGACATATAACTATCTCCACCGTCTGCAATTGAACATTATGTTTCAAATAAACTCCAAGATCATATAGGTAGTGCTCATAGATATACTCAGCAAGTGGATTTGCACAACCCTATCTTATGATAACTCGTAGGTCATTAGACATCTTGTATGATAGTGGCAAAACACCCTTCCAAAGTTGGGTTCACCTCACCCTATTCGGTTCACCAAAATTAAATATCAATTGACATATACAATACGACACACTTATCTAAAGTTCTCAACAAAATTATTTTCATACTATTTAGGGAGAACCTCAACAGCTATAGACCACCGTTCTATTTCCTGTTACCCCCGCTCGACCCATTACACACTTTTGTTACTCGAAAGGAATTGTGAAGTTTATTGACAGGTGAGCACAACTAGCTCAAGAAAGAATATCATGACTAAAGATAATTAAATTATCAATAGCCTTCATCAAGAATAAATCGTAGATTTAGAACATATGGTAGATGATAAATTTTTCAACCATAGTTGCAAATGGAATGAGCAATCCATTAGAAGAGTCAAATAGACTATAAAGTCTATTATCTTCTCCACGTTAAAAGTCCACCAACAATGTTTTATCCCTGTAACATCAATCAACAGTTCCTTTCCACAATCATATGAATAACTCATAATCATAATTGTGATTCTAAATTCCTCTTCGCATCCAAGACTAAGATAATTTTCATCACTTGTCTTTACCTGAAACATCAAAGATCATGGTTATACCAAATCACAGCCTCGCTCATAATCATACTAATAAATTCATCTTTGCACCACGGGCCAAAGATATTCATCAATAGTTCATCTTTGCACTACATGCCAAAGATATTCAACAACAAGTCATCTTTGCACTACGGGCCAAAGATATTCATCAATAATTGATCTTTGCACTACAGGCCAAAGATATTCATATCTCAAAGAAATACATAATCATTTCAGAATTTATATAAACCATAATTATAACCATATATGTTGATCAATTCACCTTTGCACTTAAGCTAAAGATATTCAATTATAAATTCAATGGTCATGATCATACCAGTCAACAATTCAACTTTGCACTACTGGCCAAAGAGAACCTATAGTTACGATCATACCAATAATCTACCCATCTTTACACTCAAGTCAAAGAGAAATATCATCATTAGGGTTATAAGAATGTTATATATGATAATAAAACAATATAATCAACATATAGATTTAATCTCAAGAGTAAGATTCATAAATCAATGATTTCATAACACCTTAATCAAAATGTTATAAATCACTTCATAATCTCATAATCTAATATTATTAATATTACCACAATATTTTAATCATTTCTTAAACTTATAAACAATTAATTCCGATTGTTTACACTTTACTAATTAATGCATTTAATCATCTTAAAATGCCAACCTCATAAGATCTCATCACTAATAACCAAAACCCTCATCAAAAAACTGCATATACCTCATATATGATTCTCAAGCCATAAAATCATATTTTCCAATTTTCTTACTTCACATAACATATTCAATTCATTTACTTATAACTAGAATATTTTCATGAAAAATACCAAATCAGTTCCAAAAATATTTCTTTTCTGAGATTTACTATAATATAGTCCAATATTGAACATATATTTTTCTCGGAATTTTTAAAATTCATTTACTATTTTTCACATGGACAAAACTGCCGAATATTTAAACATTTATCATAAATTGTACTTTTATCCAAAAATTATGAAATTTATAGGATATACTGATATTATATAGTTGTACTCCCAATAAAAATTTACCAATTTTGGAGTTAACCACAAGGAGTTATAAGGGTTTACTTTTAAAATAGTCTTTTCTCATAAAATCCATAACTCCTAATCTATACATCCAAAAATCGCCATTTTTGGACACAATCTACAAAACTCATCAAATTATCATTTCAAATTTTTCCAGAATTTTTGAAGGTTCAGAAAAATTTCGAAATTTAAAAACATAATAACCCTTACATAATAACGACAATATCCCTTACTATCCCTTACCTCAAAAGAGCAGTACTTCTGACTGGAATAACGCTGAATGAACTTGCACCGTATAGCAACACTCAAGATATCAAAATACTCACAAGAATACACTTGATAATATAGAGAGAGAAATAGAGAGAAAACTTCAGTTTCTGGTGTGATTTTCAATTCTAACCTAAGCACCTATTTATAGGAAATTGCTTAGAACACCAAAGCAGAAAATTTAATATAATATTAATATATATATAAAATTTTCCTTAGCCCACCTTGACCATCTGAATTCAGCCATTAACACATGTTTCATGGGGCTCACAAAACAAAAAAAATGTTTTTCATCAAAAAAATAAATAAAACTTCCAAAAATCAATTATTTCAGAACTTCAATAATTCACAATAAATAGCCCTTTTATCAGAAAAATTCAAAACACACGAGTTTCCATAGGAAATTCCATTATCTACAACTTTACAGAAGAAAGTTTTTCCAAATTCCAAACAAAAATTGACCGAAATCCACAAACGAACAATTTTGCGGGCTATAATCAAATTTCTGTCAAGAATTGTGGACCACTGACACACAAAATATGTGTTAATCATTTAATGCCACAAAAATACTCTTCCTCCTCATATACTCATATATCCCACATTCATTGTAAAAATATCACCATTAATATATTATTAAAATAATATATTTAAATGAATTATTTTATTAGAAAAAGATAAAATATTAATTTTCAAAAATTGTCACATTAAAAATTTTCTCCATCTATATCCACATAAAATCAATATTTTTCTTATCATATAAATCAATAATTAATTATTCACAAATAATATTACAGAATCACAATATTGACAACCAGCAGGTTCTCAGAAGAGAGGGGCTTTCAATAAGGATTTTCCTCATCGGGCGCCGCAATTAGATGACCAAACCTCTCCTTGACAGAACTTTTTAGACATTGCCAACAATGTTATCTAATAATATTATCCAAATAATATGAATTATTGATCTGATAATGGGAAATAATGTGCCGTGACAATTATTGAAACAACAATAATATAAAATATCAACGTAGCAATTATTGAATTAATAAAATAAAATATTGAACAGTAATTACTGTAACAAAAATCATCATGCTTCATGAATAGTATTTGTGAATAGTAACTCGTGAATAGTAACTCATGAATAGTAACTCGTGAATAGTAACTCGTGAATAGTAACTCATGAATAGTAACTCGTGAATAGTAACTCATGAATAGTAACTCGTGAATAGTAACTCATGAATAGTAACTCATGAATAGTAATTATAAGAAAAATTGAATACTTTTATTTCATAAAATTTTGGTTTGACTAACCCCCCAGCAACATTTATGGATATGATGAATCAAGTTTTCAAGCCATATTTGGACAAGTTTATAGTAGTTTTTATTAACGACATTTTAATTTATTTGAAGACTAAGGAAGAGCACGCCGAACATCTGAAGATGGTATTAGAAGCGCTGAGAAGAGAGAAGTTGTACGCAAAATTTTCTAAGTGTGAATTTTGGTTGGAGAAGGTGTAATTTTTAGGGCACATGATAGATAAAGATGGAATTTCAGTAGACCCTGTTGTAGACACTTGAAATTTTGCTTTTCTTTTACTAACCATGCAAGAGGGGAAAAATATAATTTTACCCTAGCGACAACCCCTAAAGGGAAAATATGTAATTTTACCAACACAACACAAAACAACAATATTCTAACTGAGGATAAGGTCATAAAAACCAGCACACCAATCACGGGTTACAAAGTATGCAAGACAGACTCACGGACTACTTTTGTATACTTGAATATGCTATTTTGGCCATGGACCCATCTTCCCGGATTCAGAAAGGGGCAGGTTCAATGTCACTGCATAGCCCTCGGAAAGGGAATTCTGGATTGGTATGACACATCTCCCAACTATTTTTGGATTGAAAGGAGCGAGCTTTCCAGTGCACAACAATGCAAACAACTAGCTGTCATCTACCTAGGGATGGTCTTTCCCATTTTTCTCTGCCTTCTCAAACTCAGAATGGGGAAAATAATATTCCATTGCAAAGCTATTGGAAAGATCTTTCTAAAATAATATGGCGCGACTCCTAACTCCTCCCGGATTGACAGTTATGGATGTTTAAGTGGACAACATAAAAATTGACTTCGTGGCATGAAAACCAAAAAAGTGGGGACCACTTTAGGGCTGCCACAGGTGTACCTATGGCTCCCCCTTTTCTTTTTTAAATGCAAGGATTTTAGCTCATTTGGAAAAAGAGACGTATTCTAGAGAGAGAGAGAAAGTTCAATTATAGAGAGAGAAAGGCTTGGTTTTGGCTCTAAAACACCTATAAATCCAACTTAGCTTAGCATTATACATATAGATCTTGTTTATAGCAAAGTTCTATAGCTGAAATATAAGTTTTACGAAGTTTTAATATACATTAACTTGGAATTTCTGAAATCTTTGGATTCTTCTAATAATTCTTAGTCCATAGTGATCACTCAGTGATAAATATTCATTCACTTGAAATTGTTGAAACCTTTGAATCTCTTTAATCACTTTTTGGTCCATAATGACTTTTTATTAAATTCAAAGGATAGATTTGGAACCATTGATATTTACTTTGTTCACAACATTCTTATTTAAACTCTTGAGCTATCAATTGTCATTATAACATTTAAGATTATGAACTTTATATATGGTCGTTCACATTTATTGTTATATTACTTGCTGAGAAAATGTGTTGCTCACTCTTGCTTCCCTTAAACATTTCAGTTAGGACAGAGCAAAGTGGGACCTCAGGAAAGAACAAGGGTAAAGGCAAGGCTATAGAGTAACTATGTTCTTCTATGCTAGGATTTTATTCTAATGTTATATCAGGATTTAACTAATGTTATGTATTAAGTTATGTTTTGGATTAATTTATGAAGTGTATTAGTAAGAGTTTTGAGACTTGGAATGAGAATATTTATGTTATATCAATGTAAATAATTCTATTATTTCGCTGTATGTGTTATTAATATGTTGTATAAGTTAGATCGTGGAGTACCAGATTCAGGGTACAAATATCTGAATTTGGGAGCGTCATAGGTTGGTATCAAAGCTGTAGGTTATAAACCTTAGGAGCGAGAATCCTTAGATTATAACCTTAGTAGAGAATTAGAGAATAGAAGGAGATAAAACTCATATAGAGTTTTCTTAGAGAGTTAATAGCGTTATGAAATATATTTTCATTCCATCGAATTTATGTTTTATTGTGAGATACAAAGGGAGTTTGTTTGTTTTGTGTGTATGGTTGTAGGATGCCAGAGATAGGTGAACCTAGTAGGACCATGGAGGATGAAGCACGTGATATACATGTGGTGTCTGAACCATCCCTTGTAGTTAATCCTTTTACGATAGTAGCCCTAACATAGGAGGATATAGAGTCAAAGGTGGAGTCAGAGTCCGAACAAGAATTCGCAATGGAAGGTTTCTTTCAGGACTGGGGCATGTGTGAGAACCTTAGTATCTCAGAACTCAGAAATGAAGAATAAGATACGATAGTTGGAGGCAAAAGTCGAGACCTTCATATTATTAACCAGTCGATGCAAACATAGTGAAAGGAAGGGTAGTTAGGTTGTTTAATGGAAAAGTGAAAGAAATGATGTGATATATATCTAGAGATGTGGGATGTGTTGTAAATCCCAATTTTTGGGGATAAAGTGGGAAGTATTTTTATAAACCCAACTTTAGTAGTACTAGAGAGGGGTATGTAATGAAAGTAGCCGAATGCGCTATATGATGTAATATGTTCTCATATGACGTATTTTAATATAATATATTTATTAAACGTTCTTGTGATGACCAGGTTTTGTTAATAGTAATAAAGGAGAGCATAATAATATAATTTATATGTCTTTAGAATGATTAGATGTTTAGCAAGGAAATGATAATACCATTTTGTTTTTATACAGAAATGCCGATAGAAATATCCCAAGAAGAAGGGACTCATCAAACAACAGAAAATGGAGATAGGGAATTGAATCAAGAACCCTTACAATAATTGGTAAATCTTATAGTAGGTGCTTTTGAAGAAGGAATCAATGATTTTAGAAAGAGACAGTTGAAAATTATAGAGGTAGAAAAAGAAATTACTTCAAACGAAAGAATGTTGGGTGGAAGAGAGTAGTAGTGATAGCAGTAAGAATTTTAAGAGAAAGTGGAATAAGGATAAATATGTAAGAGAAGAAGGACAACCACAAAAGAAAAAGGTAGAAGCCTGTAAGGAATGTAGAAAGAACCACGTTGGAGCGTGTTTGAAAGAAAAAGATGTGTAATATGAGTGCAGGGAAAATGGGCATATTTTTCATAATTTCCCTAAGCAGAAGAAGATCAAAGATTATTTTGCGAATGGATCTGTAAAACGTCAAATATATAATTGTCAGAAGGTAGCAAACGAGGGAAATAAAAACAAAAGAAAATGGGACAACAACAACGACAACAATCAGACGGGAAGTCATCAGGAAGGATTCAAGAAAAGTAACGAGGCGTGTCTGAAGTGTGGAAAGAGTCATCAAGGGGAGTAATGGAAGGGACATGGCGTTTCCTATAACTACGGCCAAGAGGGGCATATTTTGTCAAATTGCCTAAACCTGAAGAAAATCAGAGGATGCTTTGCTTGTAGGTCGACAGATCATCAGGTTAAGAATTGCCGAAAGAAAGGAAGGAAATAAGAAGGTGACAACAAAGGAAGCCATAGCGGGAAGCTGACGATAATTGGACCAGCTCAATCGGGTACACCAATGCCACGTACGTCCAACGTTATGGTACAGGATGCAGTGGCATTCCAAGACGTGTTGTGACGGATGAGATTTTTGTAATTTAATTTGAATATTTATTGAATTAAATAAATATTTTTTGATGATTTAATTATTGGGTTAAATAATTAATTGATGAATTTATGGTAGATTAATTAATTATATCTGTTACATTGATTAAATTAATGTTTAGAATTTTATTTTTCAAAGTAAGTATTTAATTGAGCTTATTTGATTAAATGAATTATTTAATAAGCATAATGTTATTATAATTAGTTTAATGATTAATTAGAGATTTAATGAGAATATAAATTATGTGTTATATTTAATAAATGAGAATTTTAATTATGTGATGATGTGATTTAATGGGTAATATCGTCTTTAATTTAATTGAATTTAAATAATATTATTTAATTAATTAAAGTGTGACAAATAAACTATATACTAATAAGTTAACTAAAATAAATTAGAAAGGGGTTTAAAGCTAAAACCAAACATGGCCTTAAGAACATGGGATCAGTTAAGCCACGATGCACTTAACTGATACCCATGTTGTGCCAATTATCAGTATGCGCATATATCAGTCTAAATTTTTTACTTACGTACTTTATTTTTCTAAGGCCTAAACTTGAGAAATCAGAGAGAAGAGAGAGTTTGAGAGAATTGAGTTTGGGGAAGAAGAATGGAAGAAGCATAGGAAGGCTTCTTATCATCTAAACAAGAATCAAAGGGTGAGAATTTAATTTATAATCCTTGTTTTTATGTTCTTAAGTTTCCCATGAAAATATATTTTTTTAGTTTTCTGTAATTAAAATTTTCATGAGTAATTGTTGATAAGTTGTTATAAATTTTTTATATGCATAAATAACCTAATATACGATGTTTATAAACGATTTTGGGTGAATTAATCCATAAATTTTGGTTTAAAAAGGGGGTTTTGAGTTTAAATTAACATATATATGATTTTGAAGTCAAAATCTGAGTTTTGGTTGATGATTTTCTAGGATAATGGATGTTTATGTTGTTAAATAGATATAATGTGTTATATGTGGGTTAAAAACAATTTTTCGTATGAATTGATTCATGAAACCATGTTTTTACAAAAGAAGTTTGAGTTTTGTTATAAAAGTACAAAAAGGCTGATTTTAGAACCAAAATTTTTGTTCAATCCATGTTGTAATATGTAAATTGACAATTGATTGTGTTAATATGTTTAAATATGAAAACAATGCATGTCACACGAACTGATTTGGTCAAGAAACGAATCTGTGGTGTGATGATTCGCTGAGAATGTCTAAAATGAGTTTTTCTAGCAAGAACATGAATTTAAAGGGGTTAAATCTGATGAATATGGTTGTTTTGTGGTTTAAAATCGATGTATAATTCACAAATTTTGGTCTGATGAACAGTTAAAGTCGCGAACTGCAAAATCTAATCCTGGGTGACCCCGCCCCGGCGGGTTTTGCCAGGCCAATTTTCCCCGCCCCGACGGGCACCTTGCCCCGACAAGCATTCCTTCTTCATAAAGTCCCGCCCCGGAGGGGGTACCAGAGTTGGACAATTTTAGTTCTCTTCGTGTACAGTCCCTTATATGCTAGCCTGACTTAGTCTAATGAACATAAAAGAGAGATCGCATGAGTAACTATCATGTATGCAATGAAATGTACGAGACCTGATGTTGATCAGTCATATTTTGGAGAAGTTCACTGTGAGATAGTGAAAAACATCTTAAAGTACTTTATCGGAACTAAGGATGTGATCATATTCATGGTGGGTCTGAATAAAAATAAAGGGCTTAACAGACTCAAGTTTCTTTTCAGACAGACCAAGACGATAGAAAATCCATTTTAAGGTAAAGCGTGACTCGCTAAGGAATACCTAATGGAGTTTTACTTGTCTGTCAATAGGAATTCCTGTAGTGATAGTAGTACAAGTGATCCTTGGACTTGAGATCATCATAGCATCTTGTGTATAATGAATTATACTTTGACTTATTCCTTAAGACCCTTAGGGTATATCAAAGGGTATGCTTGGGTATAATAAGTCATACGTGGAGATAATGTATGATCAATAAAGAATCTACTGCTTCTAGTAAAAGAAGAGAAATGTCCTATATGTTTCGATAAATGACAACCCAGTAGTCCTTGGCCAAGGTAGAATGAAATTAGAAATGAGTTTCTAATTTACATTATTTGGAGTTGTGCATTTAAGAGTCGAAATATATATAATTAAATAAAATAAGACTTGACAGTAATTCCACGTCTTATATATAATTGGGACATTGTATGGTGGAAGGATTGAATTGTACGGTAACTATTTACTCAAGGGTTCTTTTTTTGATTAATATTGAAATCTATATTATCTGAAAAGTCGTTAATAGCTAGGGAGACTTATCCCTATTGTAGAATAAATATTATTTATTTAAATAAATTAATAGTTTAATTTATTTAATTAAATAAGATTAGAATTATTCTAATTGATTTATTCACATCCAGTTTAATATGGAAAACCTAAAGGGTCACACCATAAAAGGAAGAATAATTATTTAATAAGTTAATTGCATAATTGTAATAATAAGTTAAGTATATTTAATTTAATCTATAATGATAGAATAAATTAAATAGCTTAATATATTATTATTTATTATTTTGGAAATATTAAATATAAATTAATAAGAGGAGTCTTATTATTATTATTATTATTATTATTATTATTATTATTATTATTATTATTATTATTATTATTATTTAATTTTTAAAGGAGTTTGAGAATTAATTAATAAAAGTACTCTCATATATCCTAATAAGATTAGGAGGCTAATTAATTATTCCTAATAAGATTGAGAGCCTAATTTATTAACCTATCAGCTCTGATACCAACTTGTAACACTTCCAGAAATCAAATTACATCTTCACACCCTTGGGATTTAAAACGTCACTGAAAGTACATCATTCATCCCAACATACATCATTATATACTGAAATATAACAACGTACATTCTCAAATCCCAGTTTCTAATACCTTATAACCTTGTTCATTACAAATAATGTTAATTAAATTATTCTTTACATCTTACACGAGTGACTTTCATCTGCCACCAAGGATACATAACTGTTCATTAAACTAATCTATAGTTCAATTAAACTATTCTACATTACAAGTCTTCGCTTGATCTTTACGCTCATCCATATACTGAATAACACTTCTCCTGGATATCGATAAGCTTGATCTCTACGGGATCCTTAAGTCTACTCGTACACTAAAAATGTTTTTCATTTAAAGCAAGTGTGAGCATTCAATTGCCTAACAAGTCATTAGAGTTGAACAAACAACTTCAAGAATTCAAACATTCCTTTAGAACTTCGATAACCGAACAAAAGTTATAAAGCAGCTTGAATAATAGGAATAATCTCGATTCCTATCATTTTCAAACATTATTCACTTTCACTTTAAAATACTTTCATTCTTCTACCTTTTTCATACACATTCTGTCTGGCTAGAGTCATTAACACAGACTTAACAATAATGGAACATGTATAAACAGAGCATTCTTTTATTGAACAGTTCAATCACATAACAGTTCATCTCATAGAAACACCAAAGTGTTCACATTATGGCACAAGGTCTCATACGTTCCACCACCTTGTACAAATATCACACATTCGCACATAGACAGAACTTCTCAAGTTCAACATCTAAAAAGTTTAAGAAACTAGCATTCATTTAGAATATGAATGAAGCTAGGAAGCTTGCCTTACGCACATCTACAACTTACGCTGAATTTCTCATTCCAATCCCTATAAAACATATAAAGAAATAACACGTACACCAAGTAGTCATATACTTGACTTACACATTGGTTTTCTTAACTTTACTTCTTAGGGTTCGCATTCTTGAAACCTAAGTTTATGCGACCAACTTTCATTATTAGTTTATGGCTTCATGATATACAGAGCATTTTACGTTACCTTATTCTTATCGTACAATGTCCAGTTTATTCGACTCGGAACGTCATCCAAGTTATACACATTAACTCGACTTCTTTACGTTATGCGTACTTGTCTTTAATTCAGTTCTTCATCGTTCTGAGGTTTAGTCGTTAGTCTTCATCACCGTTCATTACGGCTTTCTCGATAATTCATATCTTACTTACTACCTTTGCCAACGTCTACGTCATACAACCATTGTACACTTAAAACGTTCGTCCAATGCGAATACGTTTCACGAGAATCGTTTAAGTATTCAACGTTTATGTTGCTCGTCTCTTAATCTCTCGTTCAACCTTTTCTCGAAGTTTTAATCGCTTTTAATCGTTATCCATCCCATGAACCCCATGTTCATTATTCTTTCTTAATGTCGAAGCCACAATGTTCGTTGTAAGCTAAGAACCCACACAACTGCGTTACGTTTACGTTCATTAACTTCTTGGTCTTTTAATCTCTTTAAATCATTTCGTTCAACCTTTACTAAAGGTTACATTCGATGAACTACACGTTCATTAGCTTTCGTTACACTTCCCCCATGTTTTGAGCAGTTAAAAGCTCATTACTGGGCTTTACTCTGCACTGGCGCTGCGGCGCCGGTTCCCTTTACACTTCTCACGCCGCGTCGCCACTCTATAGTGGCTACCTCCCCGGTCTGGTCCTGCAGTGCCACATTACAAAGCATGGCTGTCGCTGCGGCGCCAAGCCCTATTTATAGAAATATTTTCTAAGTCTTTAAATTGTTCTGAAACGCTTACTTCCTGATCTCATAACTCCTTCATTATAACTCGGAACGAGGTCGTTCCAAAGCCATTCTCTTCCTTATCTTACGTACTTCAATACCCCTTGAATAGAACTTTGTTCTGAATCCGTTAACGTGCCATTAGATTGGCTTGATCTTCATCCTTCATTTATTTTTACGTTATTAACGTTCTTCATTTGTTCATCCGTAATTCCGTCATCCGAACTCAGAATTCGTTCGTTCTTAAGTCCATGACTCACATTTTCTACGTTCTCTTAGTTTTTTATGAAACCCTTCACCTTCGGGTTCATTTACATACTTTCTAATTCTCGTTCATCTTTTAAGAAATTTTCGCCATAACTTCGTTATAGCTCAGTTTTAATCTGTTCTTCATGAACGTTTCTACCCCTCCTAACCAAGCAATAAGCATCTAACTTATAAGCGATGGTTTTAAACTTGTCCATCAACAACAATTACACTACGATGCTTTTAAATTTGTCCATCAACAACGTTTTTCGCATTCTTTGTTGTTCTTCATTTTTAATCGATATTTTGATTACGATTTCACTTTTTCTTGGAATTCGATGTTATAAAACACCATTCCTGACTTATTTCACCTAATTGTTCATATGATTCATTCGGATCGCTCAAATTCATTACAATCTTATATTTCCTTAAGAAATTTATAAACTAAACTTCTAATTCTTATTTCTTTATTTTCTCATGATTTCAACCATATGAAAATCATTCTTAAATCTTTTACTTCTTATTCTCATTAAGCTATGTTTTAAACATATAAAACTTAAAGAAAAACTATATAGAAGTTAGGTTTCGGGTTACCTTCCTTCTTTAATCTCCTTCCGTCAAACAAAGTTTGCTCACGAGCAACTTTTCCTCTTATTCCTCATCCAAAAACTCTCGCTCTCTCAAATGTTATAGGATTTTCAAAATCCTAAACAAATGAAATTAAGCTTCCTATTTATAGATTTTCCAAGCTAGGGGCAAAATAGTCATTTTACCCCTCCAGTTACTATTCACACCTCCTTACAATTCACGAAACTTCCCTTGGAAGTTTTGTGGTTCCGTCTTTCGGGTTTCGTCCAACAGTTTTAAAAATTGCGATTCATGGAATCTAATATTTTTGGATATTTCATCTTTCCTTTACCGATTAACTTTTACGTATTCTTTGGAACTTCGAAAAACTGAAAAACACTTTTTGACATTAAGCATTTTCCTTCACGTTTTCCCTAACGTAGTTAAACGAATGAAAAGTACATAACAGTACTTTTCATCATTTTTATTTCATCCAATTTTTGCACGTTTTTTGTGAAAAACTTTTATCAGCTTAACTTTTCACGATATATTATCGTCAAATCTTTCGACAGAATGTCATTTCGACATACTGAACTTTCAAAAAGGCTTAGGTTATTCAAACCCTAACCTTTAGGGTTTTATCGGGTGAATAGTGCCTATTCGTCCTTTTCCCCAAAAATATTTTTCTTCCTAGAAATTTTTTATTTTCGTCTTAAAAATTCTTACTCGTTCAGTCCAGCTCGTAGCCAGAATCCTCCCGTATTATAATTATCCTAGGTTCTAGAACGATTAATAAACACATAGCACAGAATATTATTAATAAAAATTTCTTTTATTAATAACTAATTATTTAAATCTTAAATTCTGGACAATCCGATTTTCCGGCTTGTCACATTCTTCATCCCTTTATAAAATTCCGTCCTCGGAATTTCTAAAACCACACCCATTCCCGGGTCATCACATTCACCCCTTCTTCACAGAATTTCGTCCTCAAAATTTTAACCTACCCTTCTTCTCAACTTCTCTTCAAAGAAGTTCTTATCTTTCAAACATTCTCTCATCTTCATAACTTATCAAGAATTATGAAGTAGAATGAACAACGAGGAATATAAGAATTCCTTTAAAACATTTTATACTTTTGTTGAGGGGTCAAATTGACCATGAACTCTTACTAGGTTTAACAGCATGATGACGTAAACTTTCTTCCATGGTCAGTTTACAATCACACAGAAAGTAAACAACCTCTTTCATACATAGGCGATCAACCCATTGTATAACCTCATTCCGGGGTGTATTCACCTCAGACTTGATCATTAAATTCCGCACCAAAACAATTTGGTTTGGCACAACTTCTTCAAAGAAATCTCGATTTTCTTTTAAACATGACATACCATTTGTCTTAGCCAAATCAAGTAGCTTAGACCATACCAATAAATTGGATATCAACTTGAAATGCTCGTCTAGTCAAATCAATTGACATCGACTACCCTTTAAATTCCTTTCACAATATATCAAAACGTTTTATGACATCATGATACCGTACTTTTCACAGTACGTTGAGGACTTTGTCAGTTTATGACTTCGTCATTATACATCATACCATAGTGGGTTGTTGATCCTAAGATCACATCCAAAATTGCTTCAATCTTTGCTGGGTCAACAGATATTCTATGACTTGATACTACGTGCCCAAGGAATGCTACTTCCTCAAGACAGAACTCACATTTCTTCAACTTGGCATAAAGCTTGTTTTCACGAAGCTTTTGGAGTATCAGCCTCAAGTGTTGCTCATGATCTTCATGACTTTTGGAGTAAATGAGGTTGTCATCAATAAAGACGACTACAAAGTGATCTAAATATTCCTTGAATACTTGGTTCATCATATCCATAAAGGAAACAAAAGCATTAGTCAATCCAAAAGACATGACTAGGAATTCATAATGCCCGTACCGAGTTCTGAAAGCCATCTTTGGAATGTTATCGGTTTTAATCTTTAATTGGTGATATCTAGAACGAAGATCAATATTTGAAAAGAATTTGGCGCCTTGTAACTGGTCAAACAGGTCATCAATGTGAGGCAACGTGTATCTATTTTTGACAGTGACATGGTTCAACTCTTGATAATCAATACAAAGTCGCATACTCCTATCTTTCTTCTTCATGAATAGAATAGGATCCCCCCAAGGAGACGTACTGAGACGAATAAAACTGATGTCTAACAATTCCTACAGTTTGGTCTTTAACTCCTGAAGTTCAATAGGAGCCATTCGATATGGGGCTTTAGAAATGGGTTTTGTACCGGGTTCAAGGTCGATACAAAATTTAATTTCACGCTCTGGGGGTAGGCCAGGAAGTTCTTCAGGGAATACGTCAGGAAATTTATTAATAATAAAAATATCATTCAAAACTGACATATTTTTGTTTAAATCCATGACATGAGCTAAGAAAGCTTGACAACCATTTTTCAATAAACGAATAGCTTTATGGCTTGAGATAACAATGATTGATTTTAATAGTTTGGTTGTTTGAATTTGCATAATAGGTTGGTTAAGAATATGAAAGCTAACAACCTTATGAAAATAATTAATTTTTGCATGATGAGTAGTTAACCAATCAATCCCTAGAATTACGTTAAATGTAAGTATTTTCAATGAAATAAGATCGACGGGGAATGTGAGGGTACCGATTTGAACCAAACAAGACTTATAAACAGTGGATGTAATGAAGGTTTCTCTTAATGGAGTTTTAACAGATAAGTCAAAGTCTAATATCTCCGGAGTCAAATTTAAACGTTGAGCGCAAGTAGGAGAAATAAAAGAATGGGTAAAACCGGTATCAAATAAGGTATAGACTTCGCTAGAGTTTATGATAAGCTTACCCGTGATGACCTCATTCGGGTTCCTTGCTTTCTGGGAGGTCACGATAAACGCTCTCCCTTGAACTACTGGTTTTGACTTTTCTGGAACGGCCTTTGGTGCCTCCATCCCAGCTGGACTTGGCTTCCCTGAATGACAAAATTGAGCTAGGTGACCTTCTCTTCCACAATTATAACACGTTTTGGACTGCTGCGCATAGTATGGACTGATATGTCCCTCCCCTCTGCATTTGAAGCATATGATAGGCGGTCGTTCTCCTTCCTTAACAACGGGTGCTGATGCTGATGTCTTTCCATCATTGTTGAATCTCCTCTTCTTGAAATGTCCACTTTTATTGTCTTGGCCATGATTACCACCGAAGTGGTTACCATTTTTGGCATGTTGATTCCCTCCACGTTTGTTGTCACCGCCGATGATCGCTACCCTTTGGTATTATCAACTTGTTTATTTGCTCTCTCTTGGTTGGGTTGACTCATTATCGCGCTCCAATAACTGAGCCCTATTTACAACATCTAAATACAAACATAGTTTGTGAGAGATAAGGTATTGACGTATCTCGGGTTTCAAACCTCTTAGAAACATCCACGTTATTCTCTCATCGTTATCAACTAAGTGGGACGCAAACTGGGACAACTCAACAAACTTGGCTTTGTACTGCGACACGGTCATATTGTTTTGCTCCAGCTTGATGAACTCTACCTCTTTTATGTGACGAATACTTTTGGGAAAGTACTTGTCGTTGAACAGTTCTTAGAACTTCTCCCAAGTCATCTTCAGCGCGGCAGGTTGAGTATGCTTTATAGATTCCCACCAGTAATCTGTCTCTCCTAGCAACATGAAGGTGGCAAAGGGAACCTTTTGCTCCTCGGAGCATCCAAAGATATCAAATATCTTGGTGATCTACTTTATCCACGTCTCCGCCTTAAGTGGTTTTGGCTCTCCAATAAACTCCGGTAGTCCTAGCTCCTTGAACTGCTTAGCGGTGACCGCCCGAGAGTTGCTAGTGTTTCCACCTGCATTTTGGAAAGGAGCCGCTCTCGCCTGATGTTGCATGAATTGCATAAAGCCTCTGAACATCCCATCGTTCATCATTTGATTGGTGTTGTTGTTTACATGAGGATTATTGTCTTCATGTTGCATATTATCCTGGGTATTAATCTGTGGTGACTCAATGGTCTCCTGTGCTCCATTGCTATTCTCAACATTCTTGGATGTCATTTTCAAATACTGCCACAAAACAAGGGTTAATTGACATATCGCATAATACCCCTATCCTCTGACCGACTAATTAAATAACAAATAAGCTTAGGTAGGTCAGACTAGCGAAGGAATTACCCGACTCTCCCCTCCTAGTTCTAGTCTCACATCTCAGCCAGGGATCATATCCCTAAGCTTTGATACCAATTGTGACGCCCCCAAAATAGGTATACATCACCTATTCTGAGTCGCCAAATACATGGTACAGAGTACAAATACAAACTTAAATATACAACATGAGCTGTGAGTTTTAATACAAATAATGTCTTCTAGACAGTATTCAAACTCAAAATAAGTCCTCAATACATTTATTATCACACTATTTCATAGAATAGTGAGGACTACTAATGCAAACATCTGGACCGTCACTCCGTTCCCCGACTAGTCCTAGATATATTCTCATTTCCTGAAGAGAACAATGAAAGAAAAGGGTGAGCTCAACTAGCCCAGTAAGAAATAATATGACTAAGATAATGCATAATAAATTATCATTAGCCTTCAACAGTGTTAAACTGATAAAATACAATAGACATCAAGTTTAACTGCAGCGGAACAAGCAATCCATTAGAAGAGTCAAGTAGAGCATGATATCTACTATCTTCTATGATTTAAAAGAATTTATCATTAATTTTATCTCTGAGACTCAGCTTAATAAATAATCCACACCATCCCTACACTACGGCCAAGGATATTCATTAGTATCATGACCACAAATTATCCATGCACTACAGGCCAAGGATATTCGTGTTTTCATCAATGGTCATGATTATGCCAACAACTGTCCATCAATGCATTATGGGCCAATGAGGACTTTTACCACATCATTTGTAATATTACGGTTATGATTATACCAAATAATCCCTGGTCATAATCATACCAAGTCCATCTATGCACTACAGGCCACAGATGACTTTCAATATAATATAAGCATGAGGATGATGACAATGATATAAGAATTCAATTAAAAGAAAGTAAAGGATAAATTTTTAAAGATTTATAATTTAATTTATCCAGAATTCAATAATGTCCAAATTGTCAACATGATACTGCTTTGTGGAGTAAAATTCAAGAATAATATTGTACCAAAAAATTATTTAGACCGAAAACGAATCAATTTTTATCATGAATAGTATCCCGGGTGAATAGTACTCGAGTGAATAATACCCCGTAAATAGTACTTTGTGAATAGTAACCCATGAATAGTACTCCGATATGAAAAAGTTAAAACTTATCAAGAATGCTCAGAATAATATTTCCATAAAAAGGTACTAGATGAAACACAAATTTTAAGGATATTCTACTAATTTTATGGAGTATAGAAGCCAAAACTTTAACCAAATGAGTATAGAATTCGAAATCTAAAATGAAATAATATTACTTACATACTACAGAGTATGAAAGAAAATATTATATCAAGCGAATATTGAACAAAAATAACATCCCTTACCTTGAAAAGAAGAGTATTCCGACTGGTAGGGCGGGGATATTCTTGAAGAAAACTTGCACTATTTTCTACGCTCAAAACTTTCTTAAACTCTAAAGAAATACGCTCAAGATTATAGAAGAAGAATTCTCTGATCCTGGTGTGATTTTCAATTCTAACTAAGCATCCTATTTATAGGAGAATGGAAGGATACTATTTAGAAACGGACTGCACAGTAACTTTTAAAAAATTTTCACGGACGTCTGCCAAATTTTTTAAATAAATTTTGATTTTACTATGCAAATACTATGCAGGCACTATGCAAACACTATGCATAATAAAATATAATATATTCTATTTTTCATAAAAAATAAAACTTATAATATATATATATATATATATATATATATATATATATATATATATATATATAAACACCCCATGACTCGCAAAAACAAATCCCACCCAATTTTTCTTCTACACGTGGGCCCCAAATGTGGCCCCACCTTTATTATATTAAATAATTTTCTACCGATTATTTTGAAAAATGGGTAAATAGGGATCCAAATAATAAGCAAAATTTACAATAAATACTTCATAAAAATCTCCTCAATATTTTTAACAATATTTATTCATATTATTATAACTCGCAATATTAACAACCAGGCCGTTCCCAGGAAACAAGGGGTTTCCAATAAGGATTTCTCCCTATTGGCGCGCAATTAGGTGACCAAACCTCTCCTCGACAGAACATTGTAGACATTGTTAATTATGCAAATAATAATATGAATAACATGTCAACTCAATTATTGATTTAATAATATAAATTATTGTGACAATAATTGAATCAAATAACGTGAGATACTATGCAATAATTACTATAGCAATAATTGAACAAAACTGAGTGACTTCTCACATAAGCATCAATAATCAATACTGTGTGCTACTATGCAATCACGATCAGACATCGATTTCTTTACCACCACGGTTAATCCAATAGTTAACGAAAGAAAACTTTATTGTTATTTTTATAAAAAGATATTTCGTCATTTTCTCATTAAATAATAATTACATTGTGGGGTCCACCAATGATTGTGCCATCGCATTTAATATTCCCTGTTAAAATGAATATTCCCCGACCAATCGAATATTATATAACAACTTGCTTACTTTGCAAAATTTATAAATATTACCACAACTATAACATTATAACAAATTCACACCTTAATATTCAAAAATGATATTTATAGAAAAAAAATTCATCTTTATTCATAAAAGTTGGGGTCTTACATAGCTCATCTGCAAAATCATTCATATTCCGAGGAATGTGGAGGAAGTTTATTTCTTTAAACTCCAAAGCCATCTGTAAATCTTGCCGATGGTAAGGCAGCAAATGTAGCTCTTTGGTGTGATAGATTCCTGTAGTCTGTCTAATTACCAATTCTGAATCCCCAAAGACAGTTAATCGCCTGATACCCATGGATTGGGAAAGTTTGATTCCCATGATACTGCCTTTATACTCAACCGTATATTGGTGCTAATAAAGCGCAATTTGACAAACAATGAGATATCTGTTCTGCATCTGGATACTAGAATCCGCTTCCAACTCCAGAACCTTCCATGTTAACAGCTCCATCAAAATATATTTTCCACGTACGACATGCATTGTACTGATGGCATTGGTGGACTGTCATTACCCCTTCATCAGGAAAGTATATTTCCAAGGGTTTAAAATCTCCAGCGGGTGCAGCGGCCAGTTGATCTGCAATTACTTGTCCTTTAATGGACTTTTGCATCACGTAGACGATGTCAAATTGTTGTAGGATCAACTGCCATCTGGACAGCCGACAATTCAATATGGGTTTACTAAACACGTACTTGAGAGGATCCACGCGGATATGAGATGGGTTGTATGAACATGGAGGTAATGTTGTAACCTCATGGAAGCCCATGCTAAAGCACAACAAGTCTTCTCAATCAGAGTGTACTTGTGTTCACTGCTGCTGAATCTTTTGCTGAGGTAGTAGATAGCTCGCTCTTGCCCTCTATCGTCTTTTTGTCCCAGTATGCATCCCATGGCATTGTCATTAATGGATAGGTACATGAAAAGGGCAACATCATCCCTGGGTGGTACTAAAACAAGAGCGTTAACTAGTTGCTCTTTGATTGTAAGGAAGGCTTTTTGACACTCATCGTTCCATTTCATGGAGAAATTCTTCCTTAACAATTTGAAGATAGGCTCACAGGTTGCTGTGAGTTGAGAAATGAACCTGCTAATAAAGTTATTTTTTCCCAAAAATCCCCGTATTTCCTTCTCTGTTTGAGGAATGGGCATTTCCTTGATAGCCTAGATTTTGGTGGGATCCAGCTCAATCTCTTTATGGTTGACTAGGAAACCTAGCAACTTGCCTGATTTAACGCCAAAGGCGCACTTGGCTGAATTTAACTTCAAGTTGTACTTACGCAATCTGTTGAAAAGCTTTTTTAGATGGTCTAAGTGGTCTTCTTCCCTTCGGGATTTGATAATGATTTCATCTATATAGATCTCTATCTCTTTGTGTATTAAGTCATGGAAAAGAGCCATCATGGCTTGCTGATATGTTGCTCCAGCATTAATGAGGTCGAATGACAACCATCTATAGCAAAAGGTTCCCCAAGGCGTGATGAATGCAGATTTCTCACGATCCTCCTCAGTAACCATAATTTAATGGTACCCCGTAAAGCTGTCAGCAAAGGAGTACATGTCATATTGAGCAGTATTGTCAATAAGAATGTGGATAAATGGCACGGGAAAGCTATCCTTAAGGCAAGCTTTATTCAGATCCCGATAATTCACGTAAACTCGCACCTTTCCTCCTAGTTTAGGTACGGGGACTATATTTGATAGCCATTCAGGATATGTGGACACCATGATGATGCAAGCTTAAAATTATTTCATAATTTCTTCTTTAACCTTTAAACTCCACTCAGGTTTTAATCACCTGAGCTTCTGCCTAACTGGCTTAAATCTCTCTTTAATGGGAAGGCGATGAATGACGATGTCTGTGGAAAAACCCACCATGTCTTCGTGAGACCATGCAAACACATCTTGGAATTGGGTTAATAGTACAACCATGTCATTTCTTTGGTTTGGAGCGAGGTCTGTACCAATCTGGATCAACCTAGGGATTTCTAAGGTTTCAAGATTGAATGAGGTGGTTTAATTAAGATTTGGTTTAGGTTTATCTTCGATCCATTCCTTGATCTCTTGAGGTATCTCAATGTCCTCTTGTATTTCCATCAAGTTTGAGTCCAACTTTTCATCAAAGTTACAGTCCTTGTGGAGAAAAGGCACCTCATCGCAAAGCACAGTACATCTAAATTCAGAGTCCTGAAACAAAATATGCTTTCACTTAATATATGAAATTGTTTAATCATACAAAGTGTTAGCATGTACTGACAAAATAACTGCTAATACTGTACTGAAAAGTAAGCAGTTAAAGCTATCTACAGGGCAGAGGGATTCTACCCTTTTTACCCTTGGCGACAAATGCAAAGAGTATTACTCCAATTGTCAAGGGTGAAGTTCAGGTGGGCGGCATTTACGAAGTGACGATCATCGTCCTTTTTCTCCCAAATGATGACCATAATGTTGGGACAATCATTGTTTGGAGTGTATCTATTTGTGTGCTCATCATGAAAAAGGATTCGTAGATGAGATAAACTCCCGGCGATGTCTTGTTTACGTTTCCATTCCCTCTCTTCCACTTTGGGATCAGGAATAAGGACCTCTTTTGCTTTAACCGGTATCGGTTTGGGAAATAGCATAGCCATAACATGGGTTGGAACCTTTATCGGAGACTGTATAGGCTCAGGATCGGTAGGTGGAGATAATCGCCTTATGGCTGAAGATGAAAGAATCTGTTTGTGCTTGTGAGGATTCTTGTGTCTGGAGCTAACAAAATAACCTAATCCAGCTGTCCCTATTTGACTGGGAGCTTGAATTGGGTGCTTAATACCCTAATGATCTTTGCCCAACCCTTGTCCAGGTTGATGATCCAATGATATCATCTCTTGAGTAACCGACATTAGTTTGGCAGAAATCTTGGGTGTAAGAGGTGGTGCCCCAATGGGATGGTAATGAGTGTTTCTCACCTCTAGGGCATGGAAACTGACCGGCTCAACTTCTGAATTGAAGCTGATGAGTGGTATGTCACCCTGTTCAGGACATTCCAGCTTTACATTAACAGTGACTAGGCTATTGTTGATAATGTACTTGAGTTGCTGATGAAGGGTGGAAGGGATGACTCCAGCCATATAAATCAACGGTCTTCCCAAAAGTAGGTTATATCCTGTGGCTATTCTGAGCACGTGAAAAGATATGTTGAATGTGTGTGGACCAATCTCCACTGGCAGTTCAATCTCTCAAACGACGTTTCGTCGGGACCTATCAAAAGCTTTGATAACCGTATGGCTGCTTTTGATCCTCTTGAGGTTGATATTCATCTTCTCCAAGGTAGCATAAGGACAGATATTCAGAGATGAACCTCCATCTATCAAGACTCCTCCTACCATGTATCCGGAGGACAACACCGCTATGTGCAACGGCTTGTAATGACCAGTCCCTTCAGCGGGTATGTCGTCATCAGTGAAAGATATCACATTGTTATTGAAAATGTGATCAACCAGATGTTGGCATTTTTCCACATCCACTGATTTCGGTAAAAGGGCTTCTTCCAAGACCCTTAGCAAGATCTTCTGGTGATCTTCGGAAGAGAAAACCAAGTCCAATATGGAAATTTGTTGTGGAGCTTCTCTTAAGCTTAAAACCACCTTGGCTTCGTTATGGCCCATGGTACGGAGGAATTCTTCAATTTTCTTTATGGGAACTTTCCCATTTGACCTGATGGTAGGTTTCATCACCCGATGGGGAAGATACGGTGGATTCTCCTTCGACACTGTAGCAGTTGTATGTGAGGTAGATCCTTTAGCCTACCCATAATTCCATAGGACTTTTTTTAGGCTAACAACAGGATATTGTGGCCTAGATGGAAAGAGAATTGGCTCTGGTGCAGCCACTTTCAAAGGATTGTCAGCACCTTTGAGTTGAATTGCTTGTATTGTGAGTGGACTGGCAGCCAAATCATCCTCAACGGATATAACTGCTATGATGTCCTTCTATTTTGTAGGACACGTGTTCCCACTCTTGAGTAACAAAGTGTCATCGCTGCCATTTGCAGGACACCACTGTCAATTAAATTCTGAATGAGGTGGTGGAGTGCCCAGCATTCTTCTGTGCTGTGACCGCGAGAGTGGGAGTGGTACTGGCATACTCTATTGGGATTAAACCATCTAGAATGGGGATTGATTGGAGGTAGAAGGGATGTAATTCTTCCTTTATTAATCAGCATCTGAAATATCTCCTCTATAGGTTGGCTAAGGTATGTAAATTCCCTCTTGTTGGCAAAATCCCAATGGGCTTTGGCACTTTCTCTTTTTGCAACTTTATCCTCTAGTGTTTTACTTTTTGAAGGCGATGATGGAGTATTCATGACAAAAGGAAGGAGACTAGCATGCTCCTGACTGACTAATTGGCGCGTGACTTGGTGTTTATGGATCACCAGTTCTGCCAATTAGTCTACTTGCTTACAAAGAGCCTTAATCTTTTGTTCTATCATGAACTGGAACTGTGCGTAATCCCATTTGTCAGCACCATCTTTGCTGGTTTGGGAAGATTCACCAATGTAATTGGAACTTTGTCCACTGCTCCAATTAATTATATTGACCTCTTCTTCTTTGTGTTGAGGAAGAGGGTTGTCTTGCACATGAGGTTGGTGGGGTTTAGTCACCATAATCTCGCCATTGTCGATTAGGTCCTGGATCTTATGTTTCAAGGCCTAGAAATCCCGAGTGTCATGTCCCGGTTCCCCGACATGATAAGCACACTTCCGTGTAGCATTGTAACCTTTTCCATTCGGGTTGGCTGGTGGAAGAAGATGTGTAATTTTCTTCTGAGTAGTCAGAAGATTGAGAACATTCTCGAGTAAATTCCCTAGGGGTGTGAACACTCGATTGCGTTGAACTTCTCCACCCTTTGGTAATGTGGGGTTGGAAGACTGTGCTAGAAAAGGGGAGTAGTTTCTCCTTTAGATAGGCATGTTCTGACTACCTTTTTGACCTTGTAGTATCAAGGAAACATCCTCATCTTTCTTTTTATGGACCCTCCGGGGGTTGTTTCCATAAGTTCCGGACTGGATGTGTTTAGCAAAAACTTTTAGAGCGGCTAGGTCTTGAATTTTTACTGACTTCAATTCCATCTCAGCCATCTCTCCATGTTTAATCATTTCAGAAAATGGCTTACCAATGCCAGCTAAGACTCTCTCATAAAAAAGAGCTTCTTGTATGTCTATGAAAGTCATCACCATTTTTGACTCTATCATAGAAGGACTAACTTGAGCAGCAAGGCGCCTTCGCCTTTGAGCATACTCTCGAAAAGACTCATTAGATTGTTTCTTAACCTTGGTAATTTGGTATCGATCAGGAGCCATCTGAGACTGGAAGCTGTACTGACTGAGGAAGGCATGAGCTAATTCTTCCCAACTATGTATCTTAGAATTGTCTAATCTGGTATACCATGAATAGGCTTCTCCAGTTAGACTATTTTGAAACAGCTGCATTCTGAGCTTCTCATTCTTGGCATAAGATCCGAGTTCTCCAATGAATACCTTCAAATGTGTGTAAAGATAACCCATCATACTTTTCAAAATCAGGAGTATTGAACTTCTCTGGATAATGAACACCAGGGAATATACAAAGATCAACATAGGAAACACTCCTGTGTGCTCCAATCCGTTTTATAGACCGAATGGTCTCTTCCATTTGAAGGACTTTTTTCCTGATATCACCGGTGTCTAGATCTTTTTTTAGATGGGTGTTTTCAGGAATTTTGTTGGTCGTATCCAACCGAAGTTCTGGAATTGTTTTATCCGAATCTTGTGTTCCTCCCTGTGCAGAGGATTCTGTATGTACGAGTATTCGTGAACCTTGAGTAGACTGGTGTAGTTCTTTAAGCAGAATAGCCAAATCTGAAATTTGCTTGCTTAATCCGTCAAACTCTTCTCGAGGGACAGGAGCAGGATTAGATGTGAGATCCCGAATTTTATGAAATAAAAGTATTCAATTTTTTCTATTTTAGTAAATAGTTAAATTGATAAAAGGTTAAAGTTAAGGGTGATATTTGAAAATTTTTCAAAGTAAAGAAGTTTTCATAAAATAATCGGTGATAAAAGTACAGTAATACACTTGGTTTCATAGTAGCACACGGTATTGATTATTGATGCTTACGTAAGAAAGTCACTCAGGTATACTCAATTATTGCTACAGTAATTGCTGCATCATATCTCTCATATTATTGATTCAATTATTGTCATAGTATCATCTGTATAATATGTAATATTATTAAATCAATAATTGAGATGACAAAGTTATTCATATTATTATTTCCAATATTGACAATGTCTAGAAGTTCTGTCAAGGAGAGGTTTGGTCACCTAATTGCGCGCCAATAAGGAGAAATCCTTATCGGAAAGCCCCCTCTTTCCTGGGAACGACCTGGTTGTTAAATATTGTGAATTATAATATTAATGATGAATAAGTTTGTGTTGATTAAAGATGAAATTGATAGTTCCATTGTGTTGGAATTATTAGTGTTAGTGAAAATCGACATTTATTTCGATAATAATTGATGTCTGGAGGTTATATTGACCAATCGGGTAATTAACCGGATAAATGAGAAATTAATTGTTATTGATTCACAAGATTATAACTATTTGTTCACATGTGTGTACTATTGATTCACATTCATTTATTATTAGGGGAGTTGGTGCAAGATTGATAATACTTGCATGACTAAGTTAAAAATGGAGGTATAGTTGAAGGTACTATACTATAATTAATTTTTTCACATGTTTAGAACTGTTGAGTCACATGATTTACTATTAGGGGAGGTGGTGCAAGTTTGATAATACTTGCATGACTAAATTAAAAATGAAGGAAAAGATGAAGATATTATACTATAATATTTCGAGCCCCAAAATGTGCAATTATCAAAACTATATTTTCCTATAAATAGAAGCTCATTCCTTCATTATTTTTCACCAATTCACTAAAGCTATAGAGCAATTATTATAGAGAGAAATTATAGAGAGAAAGAAGAAGAGAAGTCTGCTACCTCACTATTTCAGTATCCAGTTTTCTTCTAAGGTAAGGGATATTATTATTATAGTAAGGGGTATTATTCTTTCGTATTCATGAAGAGAGTTATTTTCTTTCAAAACTCGTAAGAGTTGTTATTCCATTCTTTATTATTATGTTGGAATAACCTGTCTATGCGAAGTACCGCATACATGGTGAAATTCTTCTGTTATTCCATTCTTTATTATTCTGTTGTTATAACTAGTATGTGCGGTCTATCACATGCCTTGTGAATTCTGTTGTTATTCCATTCTTTATTATTCTCTGGGAATATCATGTATGTGCGGATTACGCATGACCTGGTTCCATTCTTTATTATTCTGTTGGAATAACCTGTCTGTGCGGTCTATCGCATGCCTGGTGAATTCTATTGTTATTCCATTATTTATTATTCTGTTGGAATATCCTGTCTGTGCAGATTACGCATGACCTGGTTCCATTCTTTATTATTCTGTTGGAATATCCTATCTGTGCAGATTACGCATGACTTGGTTCCATTCTTTATTATTCTATTGGGAATAACCTGCCTATGCAGTCTATCGCATGCATGGTGAATTCTTCTGTTATTCCATTCTTTATTATTCTATTGGAATAACCTGTCTATGTGGATTACCTCATGCATGGTGAATGATCCTTCGTATTCATTCTTTATTAAATTGTGGAAATGATATGTCTACGTGGATTACCGCATGGTGGGTGAAAATCCATTTGCAGTTTCGTATATTCTATTATACTCGTATGAGATATCATTTCTTTTGTACTCGTCATGGAATATCATTTTCTTTGGTATTTTTTTTAAGAGTTACTATTCACAGGTTACTATTCACCCAGTTACTATTCACTCTAGTATTATTCACTCGTGTATTCGGGGCACTTTTTGTGTCGGAGTACTATTCACGGGTTACTATTCACCCAAATTACTATTCACCCTAATATTATTCACTCGGGTATTTGGGGTACTTTTCATGCCGGGTACTATTCACGAGGTACTATTCCCAAAGTACTATTCCCAAAGTACTATTCATAGGGTACTATTGCGGGGTACTATTTACCCAAAAAATATATTTCTTTTCTGTCCAAATTATTTTTGGTGCATGAATATTATTCTTGAATTTTACTCCACAAAGCAGTATCATGTTGACAATTTGGATATTTTTAAACTCTGGATAAATTTAAAGTCTTTAATATTTATCTTTGAATTCGTTTGATTAATGCTTATATCATTGTCATCATCCTCATGCTTATATTATGATGAAAGCCATCTTTGGCTTACGTGCAAAGATGGACTGTTGATTATTAGTTTTTTAGTTGTATATCTTTGGCTTACGTGCAAAGATGAACTATTGATTGATGAGTATCTTTGGCTTATGTGCATAGATGAACTGTTTATTGGTATGATTATGACCAGGGATCATTCGGTATAATCATGACCCGTAATGTTATAGATGATGTGGTAAAATTCCTCATTGACCCGTAGTGCATTGATGGACAGTTATTGATATGATTATAACCAGGGATTATTCGGTATAATCATGACCATTGATGATTACATGAATATCCTTGGCCGTGATGCAGGGATGATTCAATTTTATTTATTAAGCTGAGTCTCATCGATAAAGTTGATGAAAAACTTTTTAAATCATAGAAGATAGTAGATTTTATGCTCTACTTGACTCTTCTAATGGATTGCTTTTTCCTCTACAGTTGTTGATCTAAAACTTGTTGTCTAGTGTATTCTATCAGTTGTTATACTATTGAAGGCTAAGGATAATTTATTCTGCATTATCTTAGTGATAATATTTCTTACTGGGCTAGTTGAGCTCACCCTTTCTTTCATTATTCTCGTGAAATGAAAATATAGTGGATTTAGCCGGGGAATGGAGTGACGGTCTCAGGATAAATGGCTTTAGTAGTCCTCACTATTCTACGGAATAATGTGATAATAATTGTAATGAGGACACCATTGAGTGTGGATATTGTCTAGATGACAATATTCTTGTTTAAACTCTCAGCTATGTTTTGTCGTATTTTACACTTAATCGTTGTATAATTAAGTTGTATTTGAATTTATGTACCATGTATCTCGGCGACTCAAGATTGGTGATGTATACTGTTTTGTGGGCGCCACGGTTTAGTATCAAAGCTTAGGATATGATCCCGACCGAGATGTGAGACAAGAACTAGGAGGGAGAGACGGGGGAATTCCTTCGCTAGTATGACCTACCTAAGTTTATTTAGTATTTAATTGGTCGGTCAGAGTATAGAGATAATATGTGGCATGTCAATTAACCCTTATTTTGAAACTATATTCTAGAATGATATCTGAAATACAGGAGATGAGAAATGAGAAAATCATGATAGAGAGGAAATAACCGGAAGGTACAATCCGAAAAGAAAGCAAGGTATTCTCATCTCTTCCAACTACAAGGTACGTAAATTTCGAGGGCAAAATTTCATAAGGAGGGGAGATTGTGAGATCCTGAATTTTATAAAATAAAAGTATTCAATTTTTTTCTATTTTAGTAAATAGTAAAATTGATAAAAGGTTAAAGTTAAGGGTGATATTTGAAAATTTTTCAAAGTAAGAAAGTTTTCATAAAATAATCGGTGATAAAAGTAAAGTAATACACTTGGTTGCATAGTAGTACACGATATTAATTATTGATGCTTACATAAGAAAGTCACTCAGTTATACTCAATTATTGCTACAATAATTGCTGCATCATATCTCTCATATTATTGATTCAATTATTATCACAGTATCATCTGCATAATATGTTATATTATTAAATCAATAATTGAGACGGCAAAGTTATTCATATTATTATTTGCAATATTGACAATGTCTTGAAGTTCTGTTAAGGAGAGGTTTGGCCACCTAATCATGCCGCCAATAAGGAGAAATCCTTATCTAAAGCCCCTCTTTCCAGGAACGACTGGTTGTTAAATATTGTGAATTATAATATTAATGATGAATAAGTTCGTGTTGATTAAAGATGAAATTGATAGTTCCATTGTGTTAGAATTATTAGTGTTAGTGAAAATCGACATTTATTTTGATAATAATTGATTTGACCAATCGGGTAATTAACCGGATAAATGAGCAATTAATTGCTATTGATTCACATGATTATAACTATTTGTTCACATGTGTGTATTATTGATTCACATTTATTTACTATTAGGGGAGTTGGTGCAAGATTGATAATACTATACTATAATTGTGACACCCCCAAATCCGGGTACTTCCATTTCTGCAGGATTTGGTGTTCACTGTACAAATATCATCTATCTATCTACCCATAATAAATGCAAACCATGCAATAGATAGAACTAAATAAATAAATAAATCTTCCCCTTATGGGTTATATCATCTGCATAATAAATACAATCCCAGGTCACTCTAACCTTAAACATCTGTGCGGAATCATAAACAAATAATAAGTCTTAGACAACATCAAGTCTAAAATTTAAATACATATTAATAACAAGTCTTCTTCATTTGTTAACCTTGCCCTTGCCTTTACTAGTGGAAGGTTCGTCAGATCTTTCGTTCTTAACTGCAACGTTATTATTACGCAAGAGTGAGCACGATTGCCCACAAGTATAACGATATGACAAATGAATAATAACATGCGAATAAATCAAAGACTTCTGAAATAGGAAAACTCAGCTTTTGAATCAAGAATGAATAACAAGAAACAAAAGAATTTCTGAGGGTCATAAGACCTTGAACTATGTCCTAGGTTGTCAAGTGTTTACACTTGAAACCTTTAACAGTCATAAGACTATGGACTCTTCTTCTCGCATGCTTAGGGGGATCAACCCTTAGTACCACATCATGCACAATATCTTAACGCTTAACGATAAATAATCCCCTATCAGGTTGTTCATCTCAGTTTGACATTAGAGTCCGCACCAAAGGAAGTTTGGTTTGGATAATTCATCAAGGGTTCTAAAATTTAGAACGCTCATCAACTATGGACTAGTCGAATCATTAAGGGTTCACTAGTCTAACAAGGTTCAATAAAGAATCGATAATTTAAATCGAATAACAATCTCAAGAGATATACAATAGAGTAATTATTGTATAATGTAATCATACTTTGAAAGATTAATATACTTTTAATATAACACAATGGACTTGATCAATAATAACGAGAATTTGCTCGATGTAAAGAGACAACTTATAAACTCATATAATGATAACGAGTAGAGTTAGAAAACTTGCCTCGTGCGTAGATTACACGTTAATTATACTCGTTCCTTGATTTAAATCCTACATATCATTTACGTTCACAATACCAGTCAATTATAACGTACTAGTCATCACAAGTTCATTGATTTTGTCTAACTCGAATTATGACTATACTTAGTCAAACTACTACACTCATTGTCACATAATTTACACTTCATAAACAATAAGCTAAATATACATTCAATAATTCAATTCACACATAATTGTGTTATTAATATGTTAAGGATTTATTTTAACATCTCATTATACGTCTAACATGTTTTTATGTTTTTTAGATTATGTTACTAACACATTGCTAGACTTGAGCATTTTAAAAAAAAATCATTTATGGACATTTTGCTAAGTGGCGCTGTGGCGCCACTGTTATACTTGTTTTTGGCACTGCGTCTTAAGGCTCTGGCGCTGCGGCGCGGGTCCTAGGCATGGAGTTGAAAGCCATGGGCATGAGACTCGATTTCGATTCGCACTTTTAGTAAAATTACGTAACATGGCCAAAAACCTCCAATTTACTTATTTTTACACGAATTTAGACATACCCAAACATTGTAATACACAAATAACTAATACTCAACCATTCTAGCATGATTTTAACAAGTTAAAACACATAATTTACGAAATCAACACATGTAATTTCACTGTTCTTGATGTTCTTGAAGGTTTTGAACATAAAACATAAAAAATAACACTACAAATTGGTTATAACACCAAATTCATCCATTCGAAGTTTGATTTCTTCGTTTTAATATGCATAATTATACACGAGTGTGAATTTTACGGAACAATATATGTTTGACATATTAAATTTATGTATAAGGGCCATATGGCCATATTTCTATACTCTGTAAATAACATACGTTATAATATTATGAAACTGATGATATGGAAATCTATAATATATAGTAAAATATGCTATGCTAACATATCATCACATGTATCCACATAACAATACAATTTCCAATTTACAGACTTTACAGAAAACTTGAAAGCCAATTATTTTACAAAACATAAACAACGTAATTTGAAATTTGGGGACGAAGAGATTACCCTTGATTACTCTGCTTGGATTACACAAGGTGATAACAAGTTAATAACTCCCAATTTCCACACTTTTTCTCCTTTAATCTCACTAATTCTCAAAACTCTCTCTCCCTCTCTGTTTTGCTTTTCCAGACTTAGCAAATAATAAAACAAAAGGAGACGTAAATAGAGAACTGACGCGTTGTGGAGGTCAGTTACCCATCATGGGTTAACTGCCCTCAACTCCCACTAAAGTCATGTTTGGCTAGCTTTAAAAAAATTTATACCCATTTAATTTAATTAATCCTTTATAATATAGTTTAAATCATGTCACATCCAATTAGATAATAAATCAAACATCTAGTTTAATTTAATTCAAATAGCATATATATATATATATATATATATATATATATATATATATATATGTAAAAGTAGTAAATGCACTGATGTAAAATCTGTGCTCATCAAACAGAGTCAAACAAATGTTTATATATATAAGTATATATATAAAAAAGCAATAAACGCCCAGGATGTAAAATTAGGGCTCATCGAGTAGTAGTCTCGACAACAGTTTATATATATAAGTATATATATATATATATATATATATATATAAAAGCAATAAACGCCTGGATGTAAAATCTGTGCTCATCGTAATGTAGTCCGACAACAATTTATATATATATATATATATATATATATATATATATATATATATATATATATATATATATATATATATATATAAGCAATTAAACGCTCGGGACGTGAGTCTGTGCTCAATCGAGGCATAACTCGATAATGTTAGTCCATATATATATATATATAAAAAGGAAATAAAAGCCACGGACCGAAGTTCGAGCATATACACGCAACACGACTCTCAATGTAAAGAACGGTGTGTGCAAAGTAGAAGAGAAAGGCTTTAAAGTGTGTAAGAAGGCTTACAATGGACTGCCAAAGAAGACTTCTATAGCTTTAAATAGATGAACACTCAGCTCCTGTCGATAAAAATATGACTGAATATTAGCTCACAAGTGTTTAAAATGAGAAAGCAGTCAGTTTGGGGTGTGTACAGAGCAAATTGGACAGGGCTTCCTCGCCATTTTCTCTTACAAAATGGCCACCCCAAGCCCTCTATTTGTAGAGGAGGGAGCCGCAGTACACTGCATGGCAGCCTTGTAGGTACACTCGCTGGGCAGCCCGCAGTATGTACTGCTACACTGGGTGCCCGGAGCTTCATGGGTCCCCGCCGTCTCAAAGTACATGCACGCGTGCAACCTGTTGTCCACTCGAACTTACAGAACTTCAATCCGAGCCTCCAATTGAGGTGTATAAGACCTTTTATGGAGTGCTGTTATCGAGAGCTATGCCATAACATGGGATTAGAGGTTGTCAAAAGTTAGGAAGATGGGACCATGCCCTTGGTCTTCAAGCTTCAAATTCTATCTGGTGTGCTGCCTTATCTAGTAGTCACTCGGGATTGTAACTCCTTGGTTCTTGTGGGAAATTGCTGTGTAGAATGTATGTTGAACTATTGTATTGAGACGACGCAATGTGGGATCGAGGTGGCAAAATGACAATTTTGCCCCTCACTGGGGTTATCTCCGGTTTGGGCTAATAAAGCAGTCGTTGCTCAGGGTTATCTCTGAGATTGGGCTACTGTAAGTACTGGATGTCCTTAGGGTTGTCTCTGAGGTGTGCCTAACCTCCTGTGTTTATCTCCAGGACTGGAGCTGAGTGCCTCGGTTTGGTTTCCGAGATTGAAGCTAACTGCATAGGTTAAAACGAGCATCTCCGGAACCGCAACTGCACTCCTTGGGGTTATCTCCGAGGTTGACATTGTCTTTCCCAGTGTTATTTTTGGGACTGAGACTGAGTATCTCGGGGTTATCTCCGAGATGAAACTACTTTTCTCGGTGTGATTTTCCGGTATTTAGTCGAAATTTGTCCTCCGTGGTTATATCTTTGAAAGACGATTCTGCCCTCCTGCAGTGTTAGTAACAGGTATGCAGAAAATTTTGAGTGTCTACATTGATCTTGCAATCTCTCCTGAACTCCTTTCACAATTGTTGTGAATTTTTCATATGAACAAGTTAGATATTAGCCTCGCTGATTTGCTTAACATGTTAAAAAATGTTGAGAGTCACTTTCCAACCAAGAAAGACCAAGTCTTACTGGTAGGGGCCAAATGATCTTCTGAAAAGAAGAACGATTCTAAGAAGGTAAATGAAAAGGGCAAAAATAATGGATAATAAGAACAAAACTGATACGAATAGCAAATGAGTTTGCTTCCACTGCAATAAGCCTGGACACTAGAAAGGAAACTACGAGAAGCATCTTGTAGAGGCTAACCAGAAGAAGCTTAGTGAAGCTTCGATTATAATACATTTTTGTTCATGAATGAAATAAATTTTTCTTTAAATCAAGATTCTACTTAGGTATTGGATATCGGCTTTGGTGCTCATAAATATAGATTTATGAAGGAACCAAGCAGAACTAGAAAACTAAACAAGGGATAAATAATCCTATGTGTGGAAAATGAAGCAAAGGTTGTTGCATTAGCCATAGAAACTTATTGTTTAGTCTTGTCTATGGGCAAGTCTATTAAGTCAATACGTTGTTATTGTATTTTAGTTCTCATTGGAAACATTATTTCCATTTTATTATTGGACAATGAAATCTTTGGTATTATAATTAAGAACAAATGTTGTTCTATTTATAATAATAATGTTTTGTATAGAACTGAAATATTACTTAATGGATTTTGTGTACTTGACTTACGTGAAAATATATTTTGCAAATTGAACAAATTAGTATAAAAAAAGGAGATGATCATTCAAAGAGTTGAATGTTTGTATTTAATGAAATACAAGTATGAATTATTTGAAAGGTTCAAAGAATTCAAAAGTGAAACAAATTGACAAAGTATTAGGATTTTTGATCGGATCAAGGAAGGAATACTTGTGCAATGAGTTTCTAGATCATCTCAAATGGTTTTCTCACAAAGGACACCTCTTGATACGGAATAATTGATTGATGTATCTAAAAGGAAAATTTGTACCTTGTTGGACATGGTGCGGTCCATAATGATTTTACCGACGTTCCAGTATCCTTCTGGGATAATGTCCTAGAAATGGCTGCATATCTACGAAAAGGTAATCTCAAATTTGACCCCAAAACTCTATAAGAGTTATGGACAGGGAGGATTCCTAATCTTAAGTATGTTAAGATAAGGGGTTGTCCAACTTATGTGAAAAGGTTTCAAAGGAATAAGTTTGGGATAAGATTTGACAAGTGTAGATTTATGGGACATCCTAAAGTAAGTTTAGGGTACATATGTTCTATAATCCTACTCAACAAAGGTGTTTGTTATTAAATATGCTGCCTTCTAAGATAAAGGCGTTTATCATTGAAGGGACTAGTGGGGGGATAATAGATCCTGAAGAGTTCAAGAATCACAAAACACTATAAGTTAAATAAGGGGAACCTGTAGATAGACCTATTGTACCACAACCTAATCGTAAATCTGGAATAGTACCGAAGATACCTAGGAGGTATGGATTCATTATAGATGATAATGATGATGAGGTACACATCATAGAAGATGATGATCTAGTTACATACGATAAGGTAAGAGTTATAGACACTCAAAGAAATGGATTGAAGCAAGCTTCTCAAATATGGAACATTCATTTTAATGAGACAATCAAAAGAGTTTGATTTTATCAAAAATAAGAATGAACCTAGTGCGTACAAAAGGGTCAGTGTGAGCGTCGTGACATTTCTAGTATTATACGTTGATATACTACGGATAAGGAATGACATACCAATGCTATAATTAGTAAAGATAAAGTTGTCTAAACATTCCTCCATGAATGATTTGGGAAGCGTATCATAATTGGGGATACAAATCTATATAGATAGATTTAAAAGGATGCCCGGCTTAACCCAAGGAACGTATATTCATTTGATGCTAAAGTTGTTTAACATGGCAAACTATAATAGATGTCTCATGTTGGTGAGCCCTGGAGTGTATCTCTCTTAATAGTCCCCATAGACTCATAAAAGAGAGATCACATGAGTAACTATCATGTATGCAATGAAATGTACGAGACCTGATGTTGATCAATTATATTTTAGAGAAGTTCACTGTGAGACAGTGAAAAATATCTTAAAGTACTTTATCGACACTAAGGATATGATCATATTCATGGTGGGTCTGAATTAAAACTAGAGGGCTTAACAGACTCAAGTTTCTTTTCAGACAGACCAAGACGACAGAAAATCCACTTTAAGGTAAAGCGTTACCTTGAACGGTGGTGCAGTGAAATTGGAAAGGTTCCAAACATCAAAGAGTTGTTGGTTAAGTAATAAAGACGAGGTATATAGCTATAAATGAAGCTACAAGTTGATTGTTTGGATGAAAAATTCATTATAGAACTAGGAATAGTTCCTAAGTCTCATCTTGAATCTAAACATGTGTTGTGACACTTTCATTTGATTATAGGAATCATTGAAAGATGGGAAATCACTATAGAGATAATGGACTCTCAAGAACAACATTACATATCCATTAACTAAAGCTTATCCAACAGCAGGATAATCGTCACTTAGAGAAGAAGGGTATGAGATACCATGACGATTGGCTTTAGTGCAAGTGGGAGATTGAAAGTAGTATGCACACAAGCCAATCATGTTTGATGATAAAGCATATACTTTGTAATAATCTTATTCATTTATTAATAAAAAGTATTAATTTATTAAATGCTTTTAATTATCTACATGATGCTGCTTTATAATATATGATAAACCTATAGTTTTAAGCAATGCTTTTAGAATAATGATGATGATCATTCTAATGAGATCTAAATTCTTAGAAAGCTTAAAACTAAAATAGTTCTCAATCTTTGGATTACTAAATTAGGTATTAGTGAATCTGGATAGATTGGTACATACGTTGCTTGCTCATTGGATGAGGATGATTGATCTCATGATCATTTGTGTGGAGACACTAAAGCAAGTATATAGGTGCTTATTAGAGAATAAGTTCACTGAACGTGGCTCGCTAAGGAATACCTAATGGAGTTTTACTTGCCTGTCAATAGGAATTCCTGTAGTGATAGTAGTACAAGTGATCTTTGGACTTGAGATCATCATAGCATCTTGTGTATGATGAATTATACTTTGACTTATTCCTTAAGACCCTTAGGGTATATCAAAGGGTATGCTTGGGTATAATAAGTCGTATATGGAGATAATGTATGATCAATAAAGAATCTACCACTTCTAGTAAAAAAAGAGACATGTCCTATGTGATTCGATAAATGACAACCTAGTAGTCCTTGGCCAAGGTAGAAAGAAATTAGAAAGGAGTTTCTAATTTGCATTATTTGGAGTTGTGCATTTAAGAGTCGAAATACATATAATTAAATAAAATAAGACTTGACAGTAATTCCATATCTTATATTTAATTGAGATATTGTATGATGGAAGGATTGAATTGTACGGTAACTATTTACTCAAAGGTTCTTTTATGATTAATGTTGAAAACTGTATTATCTGGAAAGTCGTTAATCGTTAGGGAAGCTTATCCCTATTGTAGAATAAATATTATTTATTTAAATAAATTAATAGTTTAATTTATTTATTTAAATATGGAGAACCTAAAGGGTCACACCATAAAAGGAAGAATAATTATTTAAGAAGTTAATGGCATAATCGTAATAATAAGTTAAGTATATTTGATTTAATCTATGGTGATAGAATAAATTAAATAGCTTAATATTTATTATTTAATATTTTGGATATATTAAATATAAATTAAGAAGAGGAGTCTTATTATTATTATTACTATTATTATTATTTAATTTCTAAAGGAGTTTGAGAATTAATTAATAAAAGTACTCTCATATATCCTAATAAGATTAGGAGGCTAATTAATTAAAAGAGTTTAATTAATTATTCCTAATAAGATTGGGAGCCTAATTAATTAAAGGAGTTTAATTAATTAAAATAAAATTTAATTCGTTAATTGTTAAGGAGGGTTGCCTACATCTATAAATAAGAGAAGTCTTATTATGGGTGGGTGTTGTTGATTTTTTCACAATATACGTAATTCCAATAGTTGGGAGAGTACACCCTTTTCTATGAGAGATAGAAAAACTAGGGTTTTACCAAATATCCATCTTCTTAAATTTTTCTTCTTCCTTGGTGGATCACCTCTAGAGGCCAAATACTTGGTGGCTAACGTTGATCAAAGGAAGGAACCAAATCCGGTGGATTCAAGTTAAACGCGAAAAGATTTGGAGGTGAACTAGTACCTGAGGAAGCTCGAATCTTCAAGGGTATAATTCTTATTCTTCTTCTTTTCGTTTAATTAATAATTTTGCATAAAGGATGATCCAGGTATATGGTTTGTAAAATTTTAAAACTTTATTTTACCACGTTTTGACTTATTTTGTGCAATTTGATTGCATTCATGAATATTACAAACCTAATAATAAGATGTCATATCAGATTGTTAACATTCATGTGATGAAATTACATGGTAATTTGATAAGTTGTATAAGGGCTAAAAGTGATATCCATGAGAAAATGTAATGACGTTCAAACATAAGATGTGAGACTTCAGTCTTGTATGTGAGACTGATGGTAATGGGCAGAACTTAAACCAAGTTAACAAGTTGTATTAAAAGAGGGAACTAAACCTATGATGTGAATGTAACTAATGAATGTTGTGAATGCATATGATATGTGTGTAGGAATTGTGGTGAACGTGAGTAGTAATCATTTAGCCTACGCATGAGGCAAGTTTCTAAACCTTATTTCCTTACATTGAGCAAGTTTTCTTAACCCTAAATTACATTGAGCAAAATTCTTACTCCATATTATGTTATGATTGAGCAAGTTTTCAAATTCTAAATTCCATTGAGCAAGTTATTAAACTTTATTACCGTTAAGCAAACTTTGTATTCCTGCTTCGAATTGCTTAGAACTTAATCATTCAAGTTCATGATTCCAAATGGAATATTCTAACTCTTCTAAAGTATTACTCTTATTATACCATGTTCGTTCAACTGTATAGAATTGAGATTTCAATCTTTGATTTGAGTATTAATTTTAATAATTCATTGAAACCTTGAATAAATAGTGAATCCTTATTGATTCAACTAATCCTTAGTTTATGATTATTGAACTCTAAATTACCCTTGAGAACCATCCAAACCAAACTTCCTTTGGTGCGAACTCTAATGTCAAAGCTGAGATGAACAACCCTGGTACATGGGATTATTTACGCGATAACGTTAAGATATTGTGCACAGTATGGTACTAAGCGTTGATCCTCCTAAGTACGAGAAGTAGAGTCCATAGTCTTATGACTGTTAAAGGTTTCAAGTATAAACACTTGACAACCTAGGAAATAGTTCAAGGTCTTATGATCCTCAGAAGTTCTTTTGATTCTTGTTATTCATTCTTGATTCAACAGTCAAGTTTTCTCATTTCAGAAGTCTTTGATTCACTTACATGTTATTATTGTTGTTATATTATTATACTTGTGGGCAATCGTTCTCACTCTTATGTAATAATAATATTACAGTTAAAAACAAAAGGTCCGATGAGCCTTCTACTAGCAAAGGCAAGAGCAATGTCAACAAGTGATGAAGACTTGTTGTTTATTTGATATGTTTATGTTTCAGACTTATGTTAAAGTTGTGTAAGACTCTTTATTTGTTTGCGATTCCGCATTTGAGATTTAAGGTTAGTATGACTTGGGATTGATGTTTTTTTTTTATATTTAGACGTTGTAACCCCATAAGGGGAGGATTTATTTCTATCTATTTTATGGTTTTCATTTATTATGGGTAGATAGACATATAATGTTTGTACAGTGAACACCAAATTCGGTGGAAATTGAAGTACCCAGATTTGGGGGTATCACACGTGTTGTCAGCTATTATCCCAATCAATAATATAAATGCTTATGTATTATTTGATTCGGGTTCTACCTATTCCTTTGTGCCTGAAGAATTTGCGAAACGACTAAATTTACCCAAGAACGACTAGAAAATCCTTTAAACAGAGAAGTTGCAAATAAAGAAGAAATCCCAGTAGAATTTATACACTGTAATTGTTGTGAAGAGATTATGAGACATAAACTAAGCATATATTTGATCTTGATAAGATTAGGAGAGTTTGAGGTAATATTAGGAATGGATTAGTTATATGACCATGCGACGGTAATTAACTGCCAGCAGAAAAGTGCGAACCTTCAGACTTCAAACCAGTTTAAGGTAGTGTTTTATGGCAGCTCATCACTTGGACAATCGTGTTACCGTACGATGATGCAAGCCAAGAAGTTATTAAAAAAGGATATGTAGGTTATTTAGCCTATATTATATATACTTAGAAAAAACGAGTAGAAATAAAGAAGTAATCGGTAGTAAGGGAATTTTAAGACGTATTCTTAGACGATTTGTCTAGTCATTCGCCAAACAGAGAAACTGAATTCGTGATAGACTTAGTACTAGAGACTGCATCGATTTCGAAAGCCCCATATCGTATGACGCTAGTAGAAATAAAGGAATTAATGATACAACTTCAAAAATTGCTAGATAACGGATATAATTAGTAGAGTGTGTCTCCATAGGGAGCACCCGTGTTGTTTGTCAAGAAGAAGGATGGATCGATGAGGCTCTGTATCAACTCTGGATAGTTGAACAGAGTAACGATTAAGAATAGATATTCGTTGCCAAGAATTGATGACCTTTTCGATAAATTGAATGGAGCGAATTATTTTTCAAAGATAGATCTACGAACGTGTTATCTTCAGTTGAAGGTACAAAAGGAGGACATACCAAAGATGGTGTTTCGAACCCGATATGGACATTACAAATTTTTAGTGATGTCATTTGGTTTGACTAATCCCCCAGTAACATTTATGCATATTATGAATCGAGTTTTCAAGTCATATTTGGACAAGTTCGTAGTAGTTTTTATTAACGACATTTTAATTTATTTGAAGACCAAGGAAGAGCACGCCGAACATCTGAAGATGGTATTAGAAGCGCTGAGAAGAGAGAAGTTGTACGCAAAATTTTTGAAGTGTGAATTTTGGTTGGAGAAGGTGTATTTTTTAGGGCACATGATAGATAAAGATGGCATTTCAGTAGACCCTGTTGTAGAGACTTGAAATTTTGCTTTTCTTTTACTAACCATGCAAGAGGGCAAAAGCATAATTTTACCCCAACGACAACCCCAGAAGGGCAAAGATGTAATTTTCCAAACATAACACAAAACAACAATCTTCCAGCTAAGGATAAGGTCATAAAAACCAGCACAGCAATCACGGGTTACAAACTATATATGCAAGACAGACTCATGTACTACTTTTGGATACTTGAATATGCTATTTTGGCCATGGACCCATCTTCTCGGATTCAGAAAGGGGAAAGTTCAATGTCACTACACAGCCCTCGGAAAGGGCATTTTGGATTGGTATGGCACGTCTCCCAATTATTTTCAGATTGAAAGGAGCGAGCTTTCCAGCGCACAACAATGCAAATAACTAGATATCATCTACCTATGGATGGTCTTTCCAATTTTTCTCTGCCTTCTCGAACTCAGAATGGGGAAAATAATATACCATTGCAAAGCTATTAGAAAGAGCTTTCTGAAATAATTTGGCGCGACTCCTAACTCCTCCCAGATTGAGAGTTATGGACATTTAAGCAGATAACATAAAAATTGACTTCGTGGCACGAAAACCAAAAAAGTGGGGACCACTTTAGGGCTGCTGCAGGTGTACCTATGGCTCCCCCTTTTTCTTCTTTAAATGCACAAATTTCAGCTCATTTGGAAAAAGAGAAGTAATCTAGAGAGAGAGAGTTCGATTATAGAGAGAGAAAGGCTTGGTTTTAGCTCTAAAACACCTATAAATCCAACTTAGCTTAGCATTATATATTTAGATCTTATTTATAGCAAAGTTTTATAGCTGAAATACAAGTTTTGTGAAGTTTATTCCATCGTTTTGAAGGAGATTTGTCCCTCTTTGTTCATATATTGAACAAATATGTAAGATCTTCTTAGATCCGTGTTCCTTTTTTAATTTAATATATATATATATATAGTTGTATATATACATAGATCTAACTTTTTATCGATTATTTTGTATATATAGTTGGTATTGTAGTGTTTTAACTATATCTATAATGGATCTAGCCTAATCTGGCATTTAACCGGTCCAAAAGCTTTATAGCTGAACCCATTGAGCTATATAGGCTTAGATCTAGGTAGATCTAGTTTATTTTCAAGCTTTGTAAATATTATAGTTTATCCCATACGACCCTAAATCCATATCTAGAGGGAGAAGTAAACTTAACTAACCGCGCACGAGGATTTAAATCGATAAATCACTCTTTAGCGGTGTTACGAAGTGTATATATAAATATGGTGTTTTAATATCTATTTCATGCAAGCTTTGGAGTATAATTTGAGCCTAGGAATCACACGGGCAATGATTCAATCAATGGATCTAAACCCGGTTCTCATGATGGACTAATTTCAGTTATAATATCATCTTGTCATCCATTGTACACGTAATCTTGGGCCTTAAAATGGTATCCAAATTTAAGTTCCTATAATAGTGAAATTATGGTTGTAGGTGCACGAGATTACTTAGATGGCTTTCATGCCCACAAGGAGCTCGACCCTTGTAGTTAATAGTTTTGTTTCCATTATCAAGCAAGATGCATCACATCTCGATTAAAACTAAACAAAGTCGCTTCTAGTAAAAATTGGAAGTATCATAAGGCCTTAATTCCTATTTGGCGAAGGGTTTGAAAACCATCTTTTCAAAAATATCAGTTGCATATGCTTTATATGAAACCATTAATTTTTTTATAAATCAAACCCTTCCAACATAGCTTCAAAGGGGCACAACACTACTTTTAAAATAAAGCACTTAATCACCTTTCTCAAAAGCTTTGCACACACACACACACACACTTCATGTTTAGGGAATGAAAAAGTCATGGTAACCGTGTTTCACAGAAGTTGGGGGTACCTAACACCTTCCCCTCGCTTAAGCAAGCCCATAAACTCTATAAATCTCGAGTTTCAGACTTGTAACACCCCCTTTCCCAAAAGGAAAAGGAATGTCACACACAAACATAATAAATACAAACCTCTAATAAATCTCAAAATATCTTCAATGAAATTGAATACCAAATGTCACATAGTCGAATTTAAATAGAAGGAACTCCACATTTACATAGTCTCTACTATATAAAAAAAATAAATGTCAAAACGGCCCAAACATCCATATACAATATATTAGGAGAACCAAGTCTAATAATAGTCTCAAAACTAATCTACTCATTTGGATCAAAGGTAGCTCTCATCCCACAAATCCTGATCACCCCTGATTACTTACTGGAAAAAGAACACAGCGTGAGCCAATTGCCCAGTACGGATATAAAGATGAACAAATATATCACAATATATGATGTATCTTAAAGAGTCAAATGAATGAACACAAGTGAATTACAAATGAATTACGAATATATCAGAATTAGTGAGACCATTTACAAATGATTAAGACTATCGAATGAATAATTATAGCCAAGAAATATTTCAATCAAATAAGGTTGAATCAAATGGTTGCAAGGTAACAATTTCATACTTAGCTCAAATACAAATAGCCAAAGGCTAACAAAATACATCAGTACTATGATGTATACAAATCAAAACAGATAGTATGCATGACACATACGTCACTAATCCACCAAAAAATTGAATTAAATTAAATACTGGGTCGACCCATATGTATCCTAAAAAATATATCAAATGGCCAAAGCTCATACCCAGAGCATACAAAAGGATACGCCGTGGACTGATCACACTGCCACAGAAGGTGTCATGCCCTTGTGTCAAGAGGACATGCCTGTGGTACCCCATTGTGTGGTTAGCTTACGTATACCCTAAGGATCAAACTACAAAATGTAAGCCAAAAGGGGTTCAAATCACAAGGCTTACATGACCATCTCCGAATGATATCAAATTATCAAATACGAACATACTCAATATCACAAAATATCAATGATCAAAACAACTCCTGAAACAAAATTATACGAAGAATGATACAAACGAATAAAGTCTCCAAAATATACTGACATGATTAACTAGTTCAAGGAGTACAAATACGAATTTTAATGTCAACGCCAAAATGAAACTATCACAATAAATTGGACAACAAGGAATAATCCTAAGAAGCAATACCAATTTCTAAACGAGTAACAAAACGAACAAATTTAATTTAAAAGACTATCGCTGAAAAAGTACGGAATCCGTACTTTAATATAGTACCAAAATAATTCGCCGAATCCAACTATCACCCGCTAAACTCCCTCAATCCGATCTAATTATCAAAATAAAATATAATGAATATAACTAAATTATGAACTTATACAAATTATATTTTCATAAACTCAATAATTTTTAATATACTATATTCAGGTTTATAATCAACAACAAAAACATTTGAATTGTAATAACAATATTATAATATTATTTATTAGTTTCCCCATTTTAGAGCTTCTGATATCTTATATTCACTTGCAACTTATATTATATAACTATAAGTTATATTAAAATAATCTAATATATTATATAACTCCTATAATATATAAAGGTTGAACTATGTATGGAGACTTACTCCTAACAAAAGTACTATAAAAAGCTTAATAACTCTATATATATATATATATATATATATATATATATATATGCTCGAACAATCTTGATTCTAATGCATCGAAACATATTAACAGTATACTCATTAATTTTATGTATTAAACTCATATAAACGAATAGTTCATCATCTAATATATAAAAAAAAGTCGGATCCTAAATTTCAATTTAAGATTATCGCAACATGTTGAATAATCAGGCGACACAAAAAAATTGACATAACCTCTATTGAAATCAGAATAGTAAAATACATATCTGCAATAATTACCTTTTGAGAAGAATAATATGATGAATAAAATCTTAATAATCTTGTTCTCAAATCTTTTTTAATTTCAGCCTCGCTCTCTCGTTCTCCTTCCGCCTCTTCCTTTCTCTTCCATTCTATTCCCACAACTCATCATACGTAATGAAGTATAACCTGGTTTTAGTTATTTAATTATTAATTAACTTGTTTTATTAATTCTTTTAATTTTATTAATATTTAAAAATTACACAAATATAATTTAGACCCAATTAATTTTAATGGCCCAATTAATGTAATATTTACTTATTATGGTCCAAATAAATTAATTACAGTTTGACCCAAATATAAGAAAAGTCCAATTAAATATTTTAAAACTTACTTAAATATTTATTTATTTATTTTTGGGTATTACATTACCTTCCCCTTAAAAATGATTCAGTCCACGGAATCAAAATAATGGAACGTACCTAATGATCGAAGAGATGCGGATATTCCGCCCGAATAGACTCCTCCATCTCCTAAGTAGCTTCCCGTTCCGAATGGTTTTTCCACAAGACTTTAACAAAAGGAATTGTCTTCCTTCTCATAATTCGTTCTTGACGATCTAGAATCCCATCGGCTTCTTCCTCACAAGTAAGATCTTCTTGAATCTTATGTAATGGGTATTGCACAACATGAAGCGGATGATAGTTATATTTCCTTAACACCGAAACATGAAATATATTATGCACATGAGATAACTGTGAAGGCAAAGCCACCTGATATGCCACTTCTTTAACTCTCTCAAGGACTTCAAAAGGGCCAATAAAACGCGGACTAAGCTTCCCTTTCAAACCAAACCTTCAAACACCTTTCCATGAAGAAACTTTCAAAAACACGTGTTCACCAGGTGTTAATTCAAGAGCCCTTTTATGAATTTTAGTATAACTCTTTTGCTGCGATCGAGCTTCTTTCAATTTTTCTTTAGCCACTGCTACCTTCTCTGTAGTAATCCTAACCAAATCGGGTCCTTCTATTATCCTTTCTCCAACCCCATGCCAACAAGTCGGAGCTTGACACTTCTTACCATACAAGGCTTCAAAAGGATCCATAACAATACTAGCTTGCCAACTATTATTATATGCGAACTCCACCAAACTCAAATAATCATCCCAATTTCCTTTCCATTCTAAAGCACAAGATCGCAACATGTCTTCTAATATCTGAATAGTTCTCTTTGATTGTCCATTTGTTTGCGGGTGAAAAGTTGTACTATAGTTGAGTCGCATTCCCCAAGCTCGTTGAAATCCTTTCCAAAATCGAGAAGTAAACTGCGGATCCCGATCCGAAACAATAGAAACTGGAGTCCCATGAAGCCTAACAATCTCACGTTGAAAAATATCTACTAACTTATTTACCGAAAAATTCTCACGAATAGCCAGAAAATGCGCCGATTTAGTCAAACGATCCACTACCACCCAAATAGAATCATTCTTTTTAAGAGTCCTCGGTAATCCAATCACAAAGTCCATCAAAATGTCATTCCATTTCCACACAGGAATCTTTAACTAGTTTAACAAACCACCATGCCGCTGATGCTCTATTTTCACTTGCTAATAAGTAAGACATTTACTCACAAATTCAGCTACATCCCTTTTCATTCCGCTCCACCAGAAATTCTCCTTCAAATCCTTATACATCTTTGTAGACCCCGGATGAATAGAAAATGGCGAACTATGAGCTTCAGTTAACACTGCCTCACGAATCATTGGATCCACTAGAACACATAACCCTTTACCAAACCATATCACACCTTGCTCATCAATGCGAAACTCTGGCTGCCTACCCTCATCAATATTCTGTGCTACAGCCCACAACTAGCCATCCTCCTTTTGGGCTTCTTTAATAAGCAAAATAAGAGAAGGTTCCACCCTTATACCTTCTACCAACCCATCAGAACCTCTAGCATATAGCTCCAAACCCACACGCTCCATTTCTGAGATAAGTTGAGGTTGTGTAACCAAGGCAGCTACACTCCCTGAACTCTTTCGGCTAAGAGCATCTGCAACCACATTAGCCTTACCGGGGTGATACTGAATCTTGGCATCATAATCCTTGAGAAGTTCCAACCAACGCCTTTGCCTCATGTTAAGCTCATTCTGAGTAAAAATATATTTAAGGCTCTTGTGGTCGGTGAAAATGTCACAAGTCTCTCCATATAGATAGTGCCTCCAAATCTTTAGGGAAAAAATAACTGCTGCTAACTCCAAGTCATGGGTAGGGTAATTTACCTAATAAGGTTTAAGTTGTCTGGAAGCATAAATAATTACCTTACCATGTTGCATCAAAACACACCTTAAACCCTTCTTGGAACCATCACTATAAATCTGATAACCTCCCGTCCCCGACAGTAATATAAGCACTGGAGCCGACACAAACCTCTTCTTAAGCTCCTCAAAACTTTTCTCACGTTCCTCATTCCACACAAACGTTGTGCCCTTATTCATCAACTGAGTTAATGGCAAAGCTAACAAAGAGAAACCTTCCACAAATCTCCTGTAGTACCCTTCCAAACCCAAGAAACTCCTTACTTCAGTTACCGTGGTAGGTCTTGGCCAATTAGTGATAGCCTCAACCTTCGCAGGATCTACCTTAATACCTTCAGCAGACACTACATGTCCCAAAAATGTTATCTGTTGTAACCAAAACTGACATTTGGAGAACTTAGCATATAACTTATTCTTCTGTAGAACCCCCAAAATAGTACGAAGATGCTCTTCATGCTCCTCCTTAGACTTGGAATACACCAAAATGTCATCAATGAAGACAATGACAAATTGGTCCAAATACTCGCTAAAAACCCAATTCATCATATCCATAAACACTGCCAAAGCATTAGTCAACCCAAATGACATCACCAAAAACTCATAGTGCCCATACCGAGTACGAAAAGCTATATTTGGAATGTCCTCTTCCCTCACCCTCAACTGATGGTACCCCGACCTCAAATCTATCTTTGAGAAGAACTTTGCCCCTTGGAGCTGATCGAAAAGGTCATCTATCCGTGGCAATGAATATCTATTCCTGATAGGGTTTTGATTTAGCTCCCTATAATCTATACATAATCTCATAGATCCGTCCTTCTTCTTCATAAATAAGACTGGAGCACCCCATAGCGATACACTCGGTCTAATGAATCAACGATCTAATAACTTCTGTAATTGTTCCTTCAACTCCTGTAACTCTAATGGAGCCATCCTATAGGGTGCCTTAGAAATAGGTTCCGTTCCAGGAATGAGCTCAATAGTAAACTCAACTTCTCTTTGTGGTGGCAATCCTGGCAGATCCTTAGGAAATACCTCAGGAAATTCTTGCACAACTGGATAGTCATCAAGTTGGAGTTCATCCCTTGAGGTATCCTTCACATAAGCCAAATAACAATCACGTCCCTTAGTAATCATTTTGCTCACCTTCAAAGCTGAAATTAACTTTACAATACCATTTGGCTTGGAACATTGAAACTCGAATTCTGGAGCTTCTAAGGTTCCAAAAATAACCTTCCTCGCCTGAAAATCAATAGTGGCTCGATGCTTACTCAACCAATCCATACCCAAGATGATATCAAAATCATACATCACCATCAAAAGTAAGTTAGATGTGTACACCCTCCTCCCTAACTTCAAAGGACACTCGCGAAATTGCTCAAAAATAATCACAGAATTTCCCATCGGGGTAACAATAGATAAAGAAGGATCTAATATATGAGAAGACGCTCCAAGAAGATAAACAAATGAAAGTGCAACAATAGAGTGTGTAGATCTAGTATCAAACAAAACTGATGCCTCACGATTTCCTACAATAAGGATGCCTGAGATAGTACCTGGTGCTTGAGCCGCCTGATTAGCTGTCAATGCAAATACTCTTCCACCAGTGTTGTGCTGACCGCCATTACTAGCATTATTGCCTCCCCCATTACCACGCTGAACTGTGCAGTCCCTTGCTCTATGTTCCATTTGTCCACATAAGAAACAAGCCCCTATCTCTCTATAGCACGCCCTACCAACATGATACCCACCACAAGTAGCACATGGACCAAGTGGAAGTGGCAAAAGGTTCAGATTGCCCCCACCTGCCGATCCTGGATATTGCCCCTAAATTTGACCTTGTTGGCGATGCTGACCCTGATTCTAATTTTGCTGGAAACCTTTGTTCTGTTGAAATCCCCTATTTTGATACTGCCCTTCAGCTTGCCACTGACCCTGCTGTTGACCTCCATGACCACCCTGCTGCGTTGGGTAAGCAAAAATATCCCTTCGAGGATTAAATCGTTGACCTGATGGAGGCTCATTCTAATTATTTTGCCTTCTATTTTGATTTCTGCCAAACTGCCCAATTCCTTTCCCTTGCTGGTCATCTCAATCTCTCTTTCGACTTCCTTCTGATTTGGAAGCTCGAAAGTCCTTGTGTTCCATTTCCACACTCTTAGTTGCATTAGCCACCTGTGATACGTCTGTAAATATGGTGTGGATGATCGATCTCCTATACTAATATTTTAAGGCCCATTTGAACTTTTCTGCCTGTTGTGCATCTGTCCCAGCTATTGAACCCGCAAAACCAGCCAATCTCATAAACCTAGCTATGAAATCGGTAATAGTCTCATCCTCCCTTTGTCGAATGGATACAAACTCCCTGATGTATGCATCCCTATCAGCGTTTGGGATGTACTGCTGATAGAAAAGGTCACAGAAACTGCTCCATATGAGCCCATCCATAAATCCATCTCCCTGTGTAGCCTTCAACAATTTCCACCATATCTGAGCATCATCCTCTAGCTTATAAACTGCTAATCTCACCTTCTGAGTTTTTTTAACACCCAATCACATCAAAAATCTTCTTCAAGTGGGCGATCCAGTTCTCCGCATCAATTGGAGTAGGAGCAAAACGAAAAAATTTGGGCTTCTGCTTAATGAACCTCTCCAATAACACATACAATGGCTGCACTTGCTGACCAACTTAATTCTCGGGAAGAACATTCTGTTCATGTTGTGGTATCTCTGCATCATCCCTCATGCCATTTGCATGCTGATTTCCTTGCATTTGCGGAATACCTGCGATAGCACGTGCGCCGCGCTTGTATGAATCGCCTCATTCACCATTGCTGCAACCATAGCCGGGGTTATTGTTGCATTACCCTGCTTCCCATCATTTCCACCCTAGTTAACAGCCTCAACTTGGGGCCGCCTCTGACCCCTGATAAGTAAGTTTTATACCTACTTATTGGATATCAATTCACGAGAATTATGCTCATCTCAAGTAGATTTTAGTATGTTTTTAGTTGCATTTTATGTTTATTTTGCATTACTCATAATTAGAACTCCTATGGTATGGAAATGCAGGAAATGGCATAGTTCGGCATCGGCAAGGTGGTATGGGACTAACAAAGGCATGGCAAGTGGAACGTGCATAGACAAAGAACTGAGCATTGATGAATGACCAACAACAAGCAGCAGAACAACAAGCAACAATAGCAGAACAAGTATGCAGAACATAGAAGTCGCGTGGCCGCGCGACTAAACAAGCTAGATTTCATGCGCCCGCGCCATCACCGCTGAAGCTAAACGCATACACGCACGCGCGTTTGCTTTTATCTTTGGGACCTCGTGGCCGCCATGAGTCCTCTAAAGCTGTTTGTTGACTTAATTTTAAATTTAAAATTTGAAGTGCTTGAGCTTATCTAAACTATTCTGGTTGGTACCAGACGTGAAGGATGATGTTTGTTTTTATCAGTTTTTCATTAGGAAATTAGAGTTCTAAGCTTTGATCTAGTTCTAGAGAGGATTTGAGCATGAATTTAAGATTTTCTACATCTTCTCTTGAACTTAGTCATTAAATAATTAATCATTTCATTTTGCTAGAAATTATTGGAGATTTGAACAACACTTTGGAACGAATTTTGCAATTGGGTTTAATCAATTCTATATTTTATCTCAATTGTGATATTTACTTTCCATGTGTTATTATAATCCCATAATGGTTTTCGATTCAGAAATAAACTAAACTCCATTATGGGATTCTAACGGATTTTGATATGTAGTCTATAATTAATTGCCTGATTGTTTGATTGTTCATTTAACATTGGAATATCTATTATGATTGAATGTATTGCATGAATGTTTGATCACCATTCATTTTGTATACTTATATGGAATTGAAAAATGACATGTGAGTATGGTTATAATCATGATAACATGCGTTTATGAGGCTAAAATATTTAGCTTTATATTTTGTGAACCAGATAGAAATATATTGTTTCACCGTGTGTTTTAATATAAGAGCATGTGCTTCAATTCATGATTGTTGTAATTTCACATAGAAATATATTGATTTTGGTAATATTGACGATTACATGATTTCTATTGCATGTGGAGGTATGTAAGTAGGTCATAATACATTGAAAAATAGTTATGTCTACTTTTGTGCTCTTGGCTAATTTTCCATGATAAATGTATAATCTTGCATGATTGTAATATTTAGATGAAATATGAAATGAAGTTAGAATCCCATTCTTTCCAAATTTGATTTCATTAAATTAGAATTGTGTTTTTAATTATTAATTGATTTTAGAATTAATTTCAATTATAAATTATTCGTTTAAGCATATAAAAAATTAGTGATACAATTGGTGTATGATAATTTAGATTTAAAACCTTTCTCTGTGGATCGATACTTTTCTTACTATGTACTACTTGTTGACCCATGTATGCTTGCATGAGTTAGAGTCCTTTTGTTAAGACTAAAAAGGAGGCAACAACCCCTCCTACCATTATTACCCTGCCTCCCAGCAATTCTCGAAGACCTATGAGCCATCTATGATACAAAATCAAACAGACGAGAATAAACAAATCAAAACAAATAATCAAGGCCAAATTTATGCAGAACAAAAATCAAACGCAATACATATCTTATAACTACCTAGTGGTCTACCCATAACTCACAGGTCAAGCCTAAAACACAATCTACAAGATCATAACCTAAGCTCTGATACCAACTCTGTAACACCCCCTTTTCCAAAAGGAAAAGGAATGTCACGCACAAACATAATAAATACAAACCTCTAATAGAATTGTTTAATATTTAAATCATTTAATAATGATTCCGGTGTTTGAAAAATCATGATTAATTATTTAAAAATTATTATAAGTCATTTAAAAATAATTTGACCGATATTTAAGATATTTAGAACTTTGGTATAGAGTCTTAGACTCGTTAATTACCGATAAAGATGTCGACACGCCGACATGTTTCAAAAATTGATCTGGACTTAGATATTTTGACTGTATTAATGTTTATTTGTGATTCAATACCTGTTGTATATGTGTGGCAATGTGATTAAGTAAAATGCTGACTGCAAAATGCAGTACTATGTGTTATAGTATATTGTTCTAATCGAACAAATGATCTTATTAATGATAGGTCGTGATTTAAAAGATAAAACTAAGTTGCATATTGTAAGCAGCAGACCAGGGAAGTATCCTACCTTTGCATTTTCTTTATGCAATGGACATGAGTAAGAAATGTTCAGAATTATATTATTATTATGCTAGATTACTAACCCTATTGTTATATATATTATATCTGATCATTGATTATCAACATGGTATCACATTATTATTCAGATATTTATTCTGTTCGTTAATTTCTAATTATGGTTATACAAGTGTCCCCACTTGGATAATCATTGTATTTAATCACATGTTGATATATATATATATATATATATATACCTATTGATTGCTGTTGATCGATTTCACAATCAATGAATACGTGCAAGTATACACGGTCAACAAGTAATAAAGTGAAAGTAGAGTATCGTTCCCACGCGGAATTATTTAATAAAAATCACCAAGTACTAATTCTTAACCAAACTAATTTTATTTAAACAATCTCAAATCGTGTTTTTTCTAATTAAGAAAACTAAATTAACTAATTAAAACTAAGATTTTAACGAATGAATTCAAATAAATAAAGATTAAGACTTCAATATCCCCAATTATGAATTATAAATCAATTATCCAATTATCCCAATTATTATGTCTCTTGAATTGTTAATGTGAATTCTCAAATGCCAAAAGTCCTTTTCCAAGTGATCAATTGCCTTCTATTTAATCCAGATTAATTTTTGCTATATTCCTATGCAAAACAATTGAATTAAACTTGTTACAATCCCAATTCCTTATGTGTTACATGTGGCGAAAAGATATTTCCATTCTATTCACAAACCTAATTATTCACTGTGCAAATAACTAAGTCACATGATATCATGCCCAGTTCTAACCCTAGAATTCCTCTTCCAATTCCTTCTAGAGTAACAAAGTAATTACTGATCAGATAATTAATCAATAAGCATAAGGCAAGATAAACAACTCACTTTGACACAAATAATTGGAATATAATGAATAACTAATTCATAGCCATAAAAAGTTCAATTGAAATCTCAAAAATAGTTAGTTCATAATTAATGAATTAAAATCAAGAATCCTGGTTGAATAGACATCAAAAGATAAAAGTAAGATGAGATAAGAGAATAGAATCATTTGTCAAAGAACTCGATGCTCCCTCTTGCTTCTTGCTCTTGATCTTCAATGGTCTCCAAGTTGCTTCAATCTCAAAACTAATAAGAACTAGGGTTATTTTCTAATCTAAAGGAGTATTTAATCTAGGCTAAGCTATGTAATCTCCAAGCTAAGCTATGTAATCTCCCTTTATTTTATGCCTTACATCATGTATTTATAGGTTACAAGTCCAATTTTTAGCTTAGAACAAACTCAATCCTATTTTCGAGTCAAAAGGTGTCAAAATTCGCCCAAAACGCGCCCAAAGCCATCACCAAGCCCTTCCCAGTCATTTGGCGCTGGGCTGCAGCCTCAAACTCTGCTCCCGACCTTGGCAGTCAAGTATAAACTAAAATGGGCGCCCGGCCTTTGGCCCAAAATCCGACATTTTCTGCTCCGACGTCCTTTGGGAAAATGGCCATAACTTCTTCGTCCGAACTCCGATTTCGATGATTCAAGATGTTCCGGAAAGAGGAGAAGTAGATATACAACTTTCATTCTTTGAGTTTTTCGAAATAATGTCAGGAGCTATAGTCAAATTGGCTCTGAAGTGACTGCTGTGTAAATGGCAAGCCGAAAACGCGAATCTAGCCACCCCAAACATCGATCCATGTAACTTTTGTCCCAAATCCTACAAAACAATATAAAACATGCTTGAATAGACACAAACACATAAAAACATCCTAAAAGACTTAAGAACAACAATAAATTAAGCCCGAATATATCCAATTCATGGGTATAAAACTCACTCATCAAATACCCCCAAACTTAAATCTTTGCTTGTCCTCAAGCAAAAACACAAAAAATGTTATGCAATGCAATGTAATGAAACTAATCTATATGCCTACGAATCAAATAGTAATGACTGAAACAAGTCTATTCAACCGGCCTTAGAGAAATCAAGTAAACATGATAATACATCATATTAAAACAAATCAGTAATTTCCCAATCAATCATCAAATCTTAGATCATTATCATGCGATATAGTGCGTGTGTGCTCCACAACAATGTTAATCGATATAAAATCAAATTTAAGACATAATAGATATCTTTGAAGGCATCATACGATTGCAAATTCACAAAATTCACGAACAAGCTATATCCAACTAAAGTCAAACATCCACCAAGTTCAAGAGTCCAACTGGGATACTTATGCTTTACTTTTCATTACGGGGCTTTTTGCTCTTTTCCGCTTTTATTGTTTTTTTTAACCATAAGCTGCAATGTCTCATTCCATTAGGCTAACAAATGTCACCCCTTAGCGAGCCGACCAACGACTCCTGGACCATATAAGACCTTAGAGGCGCTAGGTTTTAAGATACCTTCTCAGGCGTTTACTCAAGTAACAAAGGCCCGAAACAAAACTAGCTACGGTAATTTTTTTTTTTTTTTCTTTTTTTTATAGATGGTTGGTGAGTGCGTTTTACGCTCCATCTCACGCTTGTGTTTATGGGGAGTGTTTCTCCTCAACCCACCACAAGACTCAACATGTTTTTTTTTCTTTTTTCTATTTTTTTTTTTAAACAAAAAAAAAACAAAAAAAAACAAAAAAAAATGAATGCAACAACTAAATGTAAATAACCCGAAAACATAACGAACTACAATGTAAATAACTAACTATATGCAATACGACACTAAAATGCCCCCAAACTTAAACTAGACATTGTCTCAATGAGTGAAATAGAAAAAATAAAAGCGAGAGAATTCACGAAAATATAGCAATCTTCCTCCTTGCCCGCTAAGTTTGGAGAATAGGCTAAGCACATGGAACAAATTGGGCACCACACTTGAATTGGACTTGAATAACCTGTAAAACCATGATAGAAGCAATTTTATTAAATCCTAAATAAATGCAAATTCAAAACTACTAATATAAAACTTAATAAAAACTAAAAATAAAAATTAAACTTGGGTTGCCTCCCAATAAGCGCTTGTTTTATAGTCTCAGCCTGACTTCTTCAATTCTCTATCCAATTCTCCTACGAAAGTTGAGGAACCCTCCATCCATCGGAAATAATATAGCTTTTGGTAGGTTCCCATTTGTAATAGCCATTGTATTAAAGTCACCTAGAATGCTTTCTTGAGATAAGATCACATTCAAGAACGTCCAGCATCTAGGTGATTTCTCCATTAATGTCTGCTGAATATATTCGGCATAGAGGTTTGTCGGACACAACAATTTCTTCTTCTATCTTTCTAGCTCATCGCACCATGGTTTGAAGGTGTACTTGCTTTTACATCACACGGAGAGTATTAAATTGACATGACTACTAATCGGACAAGGTTTTGCAAATCTAATTAGGACTCTTGAAGCGTGGAGGAGAAGGCACTTGAGGCATAAATAACATTGGCTCATCATCATTGGTTCTCACAATTAGTTCTTCACCGACCTTGTTGTCATTATCCCCACTTGTCTCCTCTTTTTCATCTCGTGGCTCATCCAGTTGTAGATTTGGCTCGGGCTCTCCATCAGTCTCGAAATCCATGTCATAGGGCAGTGTATTGAGGGGCCGGTTGTTCAACGCATGTGCTATCTCTGCTCCACTTGATTTTCCAAATTCTTGATCAACGCCTTGGCTTTGCAAATTCAAATCTACTTGATTCATTTTCTTGTCTTGTTCCTCATTCCTTTTTCGTAAGCTTTAATAAATTTTTCCAAGGCTTCCTCCCAATTTGAATGTTCTTCTGTTGTAGTGGAGGTGGACACAAGAAATCCTGTGGGTATGTTGGACTTGGAGCATAAAATTGATCTTGATTGTTACTCCATGAAAATCAAGGGTGATACCCCAACTCGATGATAGTTGTTGGGATAGACATAATTATTGGGGTAATCACCACTATCTTTGTCAACAGGCTCAAATCGATGGTGCATTGATGACTCATATGATTTCAAAGACAATAATCACAAGTAACCACCATACTTTGACGACGCACGAGCTTCAAAAGCTTCAAACATCCTCGAAAGTGTCTCGATCTGTGTACGACAATGCGTAAAGTTTCTAGTCTTTCAATCTCCACTCCCTTGGTTGAGTCATGTTCGTGTATGGCCATTGATACACAAAGTCATCCATGGTACCGAAAAGAGAGAAATATAGAAAGAGAATTAAAATAAAAAATAAAATGTTTAAATTAAGACTAATTTGATTGAAATTAATATTGGTAAATAATTATTAAATTAATTCCCCGGCAACGGCGCCAAAAACTTGTTGATCGATTTCACAATCAATGAATACGTGCAAGTATACACGGTCAACAAGTAATAAAGTGAAAGTAGAGTATCGTTCCCACGAGGAATTATTTAATAAAAATCACCAAGTACTAATTCTTAACCAAACTAATTTTATTTAAACAATCTCAAATCGTGTTTTTTCTAATTAAGAAAACTAAATTAACTAATTAAAACTAAGATTTTAACGAATGAATTCAAATAAATAAAGATTAAGACTTCAATATCCCCAATTATGAATTATAAATCAATTATCCAATTATCCCAATTATTATGTCTACTGAATTGTTAACAGGAATTCTCAAATGCCAAAAGTCCTTTTCCAAGTGATCAATTGCCTTCTATTTAATCCAGATTAATTTTGCTATATTCCTATGCAAAACAATTGAATTAAACTCGTTACAATCCCAATTCCTTATGTGTTACATGCATGAAAAGATATTTCCATTCTATTCACAAACCTAATTATTCAACGTGCAAATAACTAAGTCACATGATATCATGCCCGATTCTAACCCTAGAATTCCTCTTCCAATTCCTTCTAGAGTAACAAAGTAATTATCGATCGATAATTAATCAATAAGCATAAGGCAAGATAAACAACTCACTTTGACACAAATAATTGGAATATAATGAATAACTAATTCATAGCCATAAAAAGTTCAATTGAAATCTCAAAAATAGTTAGTTCATAATTAATGAATTAAAATCAAGAATCCTGTTGAATAGACATCAAAAGATAAAAGTAAGATGAGATAAGAGAATAGAATCTGTTGTCGCAAAATCGATGCTCCCCTCTTGCTCTTGCTCTTGATCTTCAATGGTCTCCAAGTTGCTTCAATCTCCAAAACTAATAAGAACTAGGGTTATTTTCTAATCTAAAGGAGTATTTAATCTAGGCTAAGCTATGTAATCTCCAAGCTAAGCTATGTAATCTCCCTTTATTTTATGCCTTACATCATGTATTTATAGGTTACAAGTCCAATTTTAGCTTAGAACAAACCCAATCCTATTTGGAGTCAAAAGGTGTCAAATTAGCCCAAAACTCGTCCTGGGCCATCACCAAGCCCTTCCCGGCGCTTCAAATACTGGCACGGCAACTCAAACTCTGCTCCTCAAAGGCGCCCCAAGGCTGGGCAGCAAACTAAAATGGGCGCCCCGGTGCTGGCCCAAAATCCGACATTTTCTGCTCCGACGTCCTTTGGGAAAATGGCCATAACTTCTTCGTCCGAACTCCGATTTCGATGATTCAAGATGTTCCGGAAAGAGGAGAAGTAGATCTACAACTTTCATTCTTTGAGTTTTTCGAAATAATGTCAGGAGCTATAGTCAAATTGGCTCTGAAGTGACTGCTGTGTAAATGGCAAGCCGAAAACGCGAATCTAGCCACCCCAAACATCGATCCATGTAACTTTTGTCCCAAATCCTACAAAACAATATAAAAAATGCTTGAATAGACACAAACACATAAAAACATCCTAAAAGACTTAAGAACAACAATAAATTAAGCCCGAATGTATCCAATTCATGGGTATAAAACTCACTCATCAATTGCCAGTATGTATACATTAAGTAAAACTCGTCTAAGCTATTTGATCAGCTAGACACAAAATTAGAAATACCGTTGAATATGATAAAACCCTTTTGTATCCAATCAAATTGTTTTGGTTCGGATTCCCGACTAAGTATGAACATTCTGAACATGGGAAAACTTTTATGTACCCAAGGCGGACAGAGTGAAGGATAATATCGTTCTTGCATGTAGTATTGATCTATCTGAGGCATAACCTATTTGATCCCCGTGCTCGTAAGTTATGATTTGCCACTGGATGAAGTTTCGTTAAACCTATTCAAAAATTGAAAATAATGTTCATAGTATGTCACCTTAACCCTATTTATAGTCAGTACGTAGTTTCAAAAAATTGATAGAGAGTTGTTATGTTAATATTATCAGTTTAGATTACTTCACAACTATTGATTTGTTGTAGAAGGGTAGTACAAAGAAAACATTTAATCCTTTCAGCTAATATTTATAATTGTTATTACTTGCTGGGCACTCAAATGCTCATCCTTGCTTAATTTAAATATTTTAAGCTAAGTGTGAACAACCAGAAGGATCATGTAGAAACAAAGGAAAATGGAAAGTTGTTGAATGAGTTCTATGTTATCTTATGTAATACTTAGACTTTATTAAGATAAGAATGATATCTATTTATTGTGACGCCCCCAAAATAGGTATACATCACCCATCTTGAGTCGCCAAATACATGTTACAAAATTCAAATACAACTTAATTGTACAACTGTCGTGTAAAATACGACAAAATACAAACTGAGAGTTTTAATACGGATATTGTTATTTAGACAATATCTACACTCAAGGAGTCCTCATTACAATTATTATCACACTATTTCATAGAATAGTGAGGACTACTAATGCTATTATCTGGACCGTCACTCCGTTCCCCGACTAGTCCCTGCTACGTTCTCATTTCCTGAAGAGAACAATGAAAGCAAAAGGGTGAGCTCAACTAGCCCAAAGAAGAAATATTATGACTAAGATAATGCAAAATAAATTATTGTTAGCCTTCAACAAGTGTTAAACTGATAAAATATAACAAACATCAAGTTTAACTGCAATGAACAAGCAATCCATTAAAAGAGTCAAGTAGAGAATAAAATCTACTATCTTTTTATGATTTAAAAAGGTTTTCATCACTTTTATCATTGAGACTCAAATTTTAATAAATAATCCACTCATCCCACTTTTCTACTACCAAGGATATTCATTAGTATCACAACCACAAATTATCCATGCACTATGGGCCAAAGATATTCATGTATTCATCAATGGTCATGATCATGCCAACCACTGTCCATCAATGCACTACGGGCCAATGAGAAATTTTACCACATCATTTGTAACATTACATGATTATACCGAATAACCCCTGGTCATAATCATACCAAGTCCATCTATGCACTACAGGCCACAGATGACTTTCAACATAATATAAACATGAGGATGATGACAATGATATAAGAATTCAATAAAATAAGTTCAAGAATTAATTTATCTAGGAACCAATAACGTCCAAGTTGTCAACATGATACTGCTTTGTGGGGTAAAACTCAAGAATGCTCAGAAGAATATTTTCATGAAAAGATACTGGATGAAGCGCAAATATCAATGATATTCCACTAATTTCATGGAGTATAAAAGCCAAAACTTTAACCAACTGAGTATAATAAAGAATGGAATAACAAAAGAAATCATCGTGCATGCGATGTAATCCGCATGCATAAAGTTATTCCAATAGAATAATAAATAACGGAACCAGGTCATGCATAAACGCATAAACAGGATATTTTAACAGAATAATAAATAACGGAACTGTGTCATGTGTAAATGCACAGATGGATATTCCAATGAATAATAAAGAATGGAATAATGAAGAATTTCACCATGTATGCGGTGCCGCGCCAGACAGACAAAGTTATTCAACATAATAATAAAGAATGGAATAATAGAATAATTTCACCAAGTATAGGGTAGTCCGCGTGATACAAAAGTTATTCCAATGTAATAATAAAGAATGGAATAATGAAGTTCTCTTCATGAATATGAAAGAAATAATAATTTCACAAGAAAAAGAAGAGTATTAAATTGGTAGGTAGAAGATATTCTTTAAGAAAACTTGCGAGACGCTTCAAAGCTTCTTAAAACTCTAAAGAAATCGCTTTCCAAGATTATAGAAGAGAATTTCTAAATTTACGGTGTGATTTCAATTCTAACTAAGCATCCTATTTATAGGAGAATGGAAGGCTTTGTTAGGAATTATCACGGACTTAACATTAACAAATTTCACAGTGCGCCTTACTAATAATCACGGGTGAAAGGAATTGCATGTAAAACCAAAACCAAAAATATATATATATATATATATATATATATATATATAAAATGGATGGTGGTGGGTGGAGAATGATGGTATTGATATATATATATATATATATATATATATATCTCCCACCACCATTAATTCAATCCTCCCATTTTTCCTTACATGACACATAGTCACATGCATGTACACTGCACATTTATATATATATATATATATATATATATATATATATATATATATATATATATATATATATATATATATATATATATATATATATATATATATATCTTGAATAACTTTCTACCGATTATTTAAGAAAATAGGTAAATGGGGGTTCATATAATATGCAAAATTTACATAAAAGATTTTATAAAAATCCCTTCAATATTATTAATAACATTTATCATCATTATTATAATTCGCAATATTAATCGACTGTGTCATTCCTGAGAAAGAGGGCTTTCAATAAGGATTTTCTCCTATTGGCGCGCAATTAGTTGACCAAACCTCTCATTGACAGAACTTCTAGACATCGTTAATATTGCAAATAATAATATTAATAACTTTGTCGTCTCAATTATTGATTTAATAATATATAAAATATCGACAATAATTGAATCAAAACGTGAGATACTATGCAATAATTATCATAGCAATAATTGAACAAAACCGAGTGACTTCTCACGTAAGCATCAATAATCATATATCGTACTACTATGCAACCACGCCAGACATTCATTTCTTTTAACACCGAAAGTGTTTTAACGAGTTAATGGTAAAACTTCCGCCGTTATTTTCATAAAATATTTTTGTCGTTTTCTCAATCTCAACAATAATTACATTTTTGGGGTCCACCAATGATTGTCTTGTCATTTAATATTCCCTGTTAAAACGAATATTCTCCACCAATCGAATATTATATAACAACTTGCGTACTTTTCAAAATTTATAAATAATACCCACAACTATAATATTATATCAAATTCATTCCATAATATTCAAAAATGATATTTATAGAAAAATCATCTTTATAAAAAAAAATTGGGGTCTTACATTTATTATTATGAATTGTAATGAATGTTTAAAGGTTGCGTACTTGGGAATAGACTCTGATAATTATGTAAATTAAGTTTGATATTTATATTATTGTTATTATTATTAGTATTATTACGCTCATAGAAATGGTATCGTGAAGCACCGAGTTCATGTTTCAAGTACCCGGATTTGAGGGCTTTACAGCTTGGTATCAGAGCTTTAGGGTTAGAAACCTTAGGTGGGATAGACCTTAGGCTATAACCTTAGAACAGAGGGAAACGTTGAAAATATCAATAACTCATATAGAGTTTAAAAGGAGATGAATTGAATAAATTCGTCGTCAAACAAAATAAATGATAACTTATATAAAACTATTATTTTCTGTGTGTATATACTATATGCTAATCAGGATAATTTATGTGTGTAGATGTTTGGTGGAAAAGGCTTGTTATATGCTTATAGCATGAAGAAGGATCAAATTCATACACCCGAGCTAATATCAAAGCCAATAGCTAAAATAGAGGCTCACAATGAAAACAACTCGGAGGAGGTAGTTATCGTGGAAAACATAGTACCAGATTCGAAAATGGTGGAACTGATAGATAGTGATTCAGACACTAAAATTGATGTTGATTAAGCATCAACGGAGGTGCAGAATCTGAGGAACAAGGTTTCTTCTCTGGAAAAGCTGTTAAATAGTCAGTTACGAAAAGCCTTACTAGAAATAATGGAAGAACAAGATAAACTTAAAATCCAAATTGATCAAATGGGAGCCACAAGCAACTTATCGTATGCAGCTCCGAGCAATAAGGGGAAAAGAAAGATAGAAGACCATGACTTTGGAAAACCCAATAAGAAGAAATGGAAAAAGATATGTTACCTTTACGACTATGAGTGACATACCACTCTTTATTGTCCCGACTATAAACCAGGTGCATGTTTTATTTGTGGATTAGAAGGTCATCAGGCGAAAGGTTGTCCAAGAAAAAGGCGTAGTGAATAGGTAGTATAGGTTTTGTTATGTAGGTCTATTTAATGTAATATATATGATAAGTATGTCTGTGTAATGTAATGTTCCCAACTTTTGTATTAATCAAGGTTGTAAATCCTGACTTTTGTAGTCACAAAGGGATAGCTGATATTTAAAGCAGTATGTGTTATGCTATGAAAAGTATTCGCTAAATGAATATGAATCTAAGTTTGAGTAATGAAATAAGTTTAATATATTAAACTTATATGATAAGATTTAGAATGTAAAGAATAATTTATGGTTTTACTTAACCAGATAATGCCGCCAAGACGACAAACTCGAAATCAAAGGGCAGAAAAATCTGTCAATAACGTTGAGGGACAACAACAAGCAGACCCGATGTAGCACTTTGCAAACATGGTAGCACAAGCTATGCAACAAAGAATGCCAGCTGCAGGGAACCAGCCAGATAATCGCCTGGCGAACTTTAAAGATTTCAAGGCTATAGGACCACCAGAATTTAGAGGTACAACTGACCTTGTTGAAGCCCAAACTTGGGTTAAAGAGATTGAAAAGGCGTTTGTGATAGGTAGGGTAGCTAAAGGGCAAAAGACAACTTTTTCCACTTACATGATGAAGGGGGAGGCAAACTTTTGGTGGGAAGCAAATCAGGCAAGGGCAGGAGAAGGTGTAGTTACATGGGATAAGTTTAAGACACTATTTTTCAAAAACTATTTTTCATCTAGTATCCAGGCTAGGATGGAGGTAAAATTTTTGGAGTTGAAGCAGGAGAATATGACGGTGTCAGAATACGCCGCAAAATTTAATGAATTGGCTAGGTTTGCTCCGCATCAAGTTGATACGAAGGCTAGGAAAGAGAGAAGGTTTGAGCTGGGATTAAAACCCTAGCTCTATAACAAGGTGGCGGTGTTGCAGATTCCTACATTTGCAGCACTCATGGAAAAAGCTATTATAGCTGAAGAGGGGAGTGAGGCCATGAGCCTCTACGACAAGGAGAGAAAGAACAAGGGTAAGGTCAAAGGAGCTGGGAAGGTAGAAATTAATAGTGGAAGTAAAAGTGGTAATGGAAAGAGGAACGAGAGCAATTTTGGAAATGTCCAGGTGAAGCAGGAAGGTGTTAAGAAGCCAGCGTTACAATGTAAGACTTGTGGAAAGAACCACTCTGGGAATGTTTGAAGGGTAAGTTTGTATGCTACAAGTGCGGGCAGGAGGGCCATATCTCTCCCAATTGCCCCAATCCAAGAATGAACAGTGGGTGTTTTCTATGCAGGTGAACTGAGCATAAGGTGACGGATTGTCCGAAAATAATGATGGAGGCAGGAAGTGTGACTACTGGCAAGGGTAGTGGGACTTTAGTGATCACGGGACCAACGTCATCAAGCAAACCAATGAAATCAACAGCAAGGGTCTTCAACATAACGGTCCAGGATACGGTGGCAGCTGGCAATGGAACTCCAGGTATTATTCGTATAACTTTTTTTATATATATACATGATTTTCATATATATAGTAAATTATTTTATAAAGAAATTTTGAAGGAGGAGTTTGAGTTCTTTTAGAAATCAATTTCCGTTGAATCAGATAGACAAGCTTTACGTGAATATTAAAAGATCAGTTCGATCAAAGTTGGTCGAGATTTACTTGCAATGATTGTGTATGCTATGTACCCTTGTATGTATAGGTTTTAAAACGGTGATTACGGGGATGGAATCTTTATAAGGGAGGGTGAATGTAACAACCTGATATTTTCTATATAAATAAATCAGAAATTTTGCGTATAATTTTTTTTTTATTTATTAAAATAAATATGGGAAATATGTGCCAAGATAATGTGTATATGTATTTATATGATAAATAAAAATATATTTATTACATGCAATATTAGAAATAATTTTCATGTTAGAATTATTGATCATTATAAATTATATTCTTATAATAATTAATTTTATAGTAGAAATGTTTTTATTAATTATTTTCCATGAAAATATAATTATATATTATTTAAATAATATATGAAATAATTATTAGAATACTTAATTTCTTTTATTATGTGAATTTATTTCAGATTAGTTGTTAATTATTTTTAACTTAATTAATGATGTTATATATGACAGATAAATCAGATATGTAATCCAAACCCCAGTTTTGGATTTTTATCAGGGAATGAGAGTAATAATATAATATTAATTATATTTTAATTTTTTTAGTGCTATAAATATGTACTGTATGTATAGACTGACAATGGTTTGTCAATTATGGTGTATTATGTCATACCCTAGTATTACTATGGGAAACCCTAATTTGAAACTCAAATTAGAGTACAAGATTGTTATGTTATCAAGATAATGTGATTAATGATTGGAATTATAGATATTAACCTTGATTAGGAAAACCCTAATTTTTGAAAACCCTAATTAATGTTTATAAACTCTAATTTTTTTATTTGGAACCCTAACTGTCAAATTGGGAAACCCTAATTGCTAATTTAGAATGTTTAATGCTAATTAGTGGACTTTAAACCCTAATGTTCATGTATAATGTAATTAGAAACCCTAATTATAAATTGTTAACCTTAATTATTAAGTTGTTAATCCTAATTATTAAATTGTTAACCCTAATTGATAAATAAGAACCCTAATCGCTAATTAAACAAGCTTAATGTTAATTATTGAATACCTAAACCTAATTTTTAAGTTTATGTAATTAGGAAACCTAAACTAATTTAGTAATCCTAATTTGTGATTTTTAGAAACTAAAATTTCTATTTTTGGCCTAATTAGAAATTCTAGATAAATAATCATAATTGGTAGAACCTTAGGGTTAAACCCTAAGGGTCAAACCCTAAGGGTTTGCCAAGTTACATTATTACCATTAAAATTTCAAGGCTATTGACTACTATGCCCTTATTGCATTATTGAAGTTTACTTGTAGAACTTGGTCTAGTTGGAGTGGTTGGCCAACCCTAGGGTAGCCATTTGACTTGAATTAAAAATCTCAGCCATTTTATATCACCAATTAATACATTGCATCTAAGGCTTATATATATAGTATTAGAGAGAGACAAGTCCATTATTTTGCCATTTGAGCACCAACTCTCTACCAATACCATACATCTCTCTAACCCATGAAATCATAAGACAAATCAGCCCCAAAACAAAGCCCCACTAACATCTATATCAAATCAGAAGCCTTAAATCAGAACTTGATCATAGAAGGTATAAACCCTACCCAAGAATCTGATCTTTGATCTGTTGTTAGATGTTAGTTTTTAGTGTTAAAATATATTGTTTATGATGTAAATAGATTATCTGGGTTGCTAGATGTTAGATCTATAACATCTAGAGGCTCGGATTTGAAGATTTACAAAATTTGGAAAAGTTTATTTTGTGTTCTGACAACCAAATGTCAGGCCTTGTAGATCTCTGTCTGTGTTTAGTTTTTGTGTTTAAAGTGTTTGATCTTGTAGTATGTCGTGAGATCTGTGTTCTGGAACTCATAGAAGGACCAGATCATGCACAGATTGATAGATATTCTTGGTCAAAGGTCGTTGACCAACCATGACTGGACAAAATCTGGGTAACCCAGATCTTGCCCAGAAAGGTCTGACAAGACCTTTGTCGCCTCTGATCTTGCAAGTTGTTATTGATTTATGTTGGTTATTGTATTCAAGTGGTATTATGATAGTTATACTACACATTAATGCTGTTAGATGGCTTATACTACATATTTTCTGGATTCAGTGACCGGTCAAAGTAGCTCAGTTGATCACAGTTCATGTTTTCTGGGTAACCCAGAAAACGTTTGAACGTGTCCTCTGACATGGTTTGATCGGGCTATATCTGCTTGATGTGTTGTTGTTAGATGTGTTTTAGGTGTTAGATCTCTTCATTTACGTGCTCACTACAACCTGGAAGCATTAGATCACAAAATCATTTCATGAAAAGCAAGTTGTGGAAGCCCAAATATGAGCAGTCAAACTGTTCTTTATTTCTGGGTAACCCGGAAAATGAAGAACAACTCTGACAGCTTGTTCAAGGCTCCAGATCTCACTTATGTTATGCTTGTTGGCCATGTTTATGGTTGGATCATGTAGTATTGTATTAGTACTACAAGATCTAAGTCATAGTTTGGCCAGAAACACTTTGTGTTAAGAATTAATCATGGGCAAAGTTACTTACTCGATAATTGCACATGAGTTTCTGGGCTTCATGAAGAACACCTATAGCGACGGTTTTGTCGCTATATATAATTACATCTTTTTAGCGACACTTAATTTTTTTGAAAATTATATTTTATTAAATAATTATAGAAAATTAGTTTTAATTATTAAAATACAAATTAAATTACTAAAAATTATTTTAAAGTCGAAAATTAGGTTTTAATAATTTTAATATATTTCATAAATATTTAATATTTTTGAAATATTAAAGGTATTTACTTTATTTAATTATTATATTAAATAAATTATTTAAAAATAATTTTAATACTTGAAAAATCATTTAAAATTATATTATGGTATAAGAAAATATTTTAAGTTATTTTTAATGACTTTTAATATTTTGTGATGAAATTCATTAATAAATTAATATTAATGATAATTAAGTTATTTAATAAATGTATTAAATAAATTAATTAAAAATAATTTTATTATATTAAAAATCATTTTAAAGAATAATAAGGTATTTAAAAATATTTTAAGGTATAAAATATAACTTTCAATATTTAAAGGTAAATTTCATTAATTAATTATTATTAATGATATTAAAGTTATTTTATAATTATATTAAATAATTTAGTTTTAAAATGATTTTAATATTATAAAATTATTTTAAATGAAAATAAAATATTTAAAGATATTTTAAGTTATAAAATATAACTTTTATATTTAAAGGATAAGTTCATTAATAATTTAATATTAATGATATTCATTTAGCATTAATGATATTAAATTTATTTAATAATAATATTAAATAAATGGTTTAAAAGGGTTTTATTAATTTTAAAATTATTTAAAGAGGATATAAATGACTTTAAAATATTTTAAGTTATACTTAATGACTTTTAATAATTTGAGGAATAGTACATTAATAATTAAATATTATTGGTAATTATTTAAAAATGATTTTATATATTTTGAAAATCCTTTAAGGGTAATATTATTACTTTAAAATTTTTTGAGTTATTATAAATAACTTTAATATTTTGGCAATGGTTTAATTAATAGTTTAATATTAATTAAATGTTAATGATAATAAAATTATTTAATATTTAAATCATTTAATAATGATTAGGTGTTTGAAAAATCATGATAAGTTATAATAATTATTTAAAAATTATTATAAGTCATTTAAAAATAAGTTGACCAATGTTTAAGATATTTAGAACTTCGGTATGGAGTCTTAGACTCATTAATTACCGATAAAGATGTCGGCACGCCGACATATTTCAGAAATTGATCTGGACTTAGATATTTTGACTATATTAATGTTTGTTTGTGATTCAATGACTGTTGTATATGTGTGGCAATGTGATTAGGTAATGTGCTGACTGCAAAATGCAGCTGTTCCAAAAGAGTCTGACTGGAGAAGCCCGTTCTTGGTATACTAGATTAGACAACTCAAAGATCCATAGCTGAGAAGAGCTAGCTCACGCCTTCCTCACTCGATCTGAGTTTCAATCTCGGATGGCTCTGGCCGGGGTGCAGATTACCAAGGTTAAGAAACAATCTAATGAGTCTTTCAGAGAAATGTATTTCAAAGGTGGGCGCCTTCTGTCGCTCAAGTTATTCCTTCCATGACAGAGTCAAAAATGGTCATGACTTTCATAAACATACAAGAAGCTCCTTTCTATGTAAGAGTCTTAGTTGGTTTTGGCAAACCATTTTCTGAAATGATCCAGCACGGAAAAATGGCTGAGATGGGATTGAAATCAGGAAATATTCAAGACCTAGCCGCTTAAAGCACTTCTTTGAGCACATCCGATCTGGATCTTATGGAAACAACTTCTTGGAGGTCCATAAAAGAAAGAGGAGGATGTTTCCTTGATACTATAAGGTCAAAAGGCGATCGAACATGCCTATCTGGAGGAGAAACTACTCACATACAATCAAAGGGAATTTACATACCTGGACCAACCTATGGAAGAGATATTTCAGATGCTAATCAATGAAGGAAGAATTACCTCCCTTCTACCTCCAATCAATCCCCGTTCAACACGATTCATCTTCGATGGAGTATGTCAATATCATTCACATTCTCGCGGTAACAGCACAGAAGAATGTTGGATACTCCGCCACCTTATTCAGAATCTAATTGATAGCGGTGTCTCCGCGGTTGCGACGACGATGACTTTGTGATGATACTCGAGAGTGGAAATAAGCATCCTACTAAATGGAAGGATTAGTAGCGATTATATCCATGAGGTGATAAGGAGACTGTCAAACCATTTCCCATACAAGCAATTCAACTCAAAGGAGCTGACAATCCTTTGAAAGTGGCTGCACCAGAGCCAATTTCTTTACCATTCAGATCATAGTATCCTGTTGTCAGCTTACACAAAGTCCCATGGAATTATGGAGAAGTTGAAGGATCCACATCTTCTACTACTGCTACAGTGTCGAAGGAAAATCCACTGTATCTTCCTCAGAGGGTAATAAAGCCTACCATAAAAGAAAAGGGGAAGATTCCCATGGAGAAAATTAAAAAATTCCTCCGCACTATGGGCCATAATGAAGCCAAGGTGGTTCTCCACATCAGATCTCAATACTAGACTTGGTTTTTCTCTTCCGAGGATCATAGGAAGATCTTATTGAAGGTTTTGGAAGAAGCCTACTTGCCAAAATCAATGGATGTGGAAAAATTTTAACATCAGGTTGATCACATTTTTAACAATAATGTGATATCCTTCACTGATGATGATATACCGCTCGAAAGGACCAGTCATTGCAAGCCATTGCACATTGCAGTTTTGTCCTCCGGGTATATGTTAGCTGGAGTTTTGATAGATGGAGGTTCATCTCTAAATATCTGTCCTTATACCACCTTGGTGAAGATGAACGTCAATCTTAAACAAATTCGAAGCAGCCATACAGTCATTAAAGCTTTTGATGGATCCCAACAAAATTATGTCGGAGAGATTGAGCTGCCAATGGAGATTGGTCCAAATACATTCAATGTACCTTTCCACATCCTCAAGATAGATCCATACAACCTGCTATTGGGGAGGCCATGGATCCACATGGCTGGAGCCGTCCCTTCTACACTTCATCAACTACTTAAATACATTGTCAACAATAGCCTAGTCACCGCCAATCGAAATGGAATGTCACGAATAAGAGAGATGTACCAACAAATGACTTCAATTAGGAAGTTGAAGCTGGCCGATTTTTTCATACTTTGGAAGTGAGTAACATGCAATACCATCCTATTAGAGCGCCATTTCCCGTACCTAAGATTTCTGCCAAAGTGATGGCAGCTACCCAAGAAATAATGTCATTGGATCATCAGCTTGGACAAGGGCTTGGTAAAGATAAGCAGGGTATTAAGCCCCCAATTCAAGTGTCCAGTCAAACTAGGACATCCAGACTAGGCTATTCTGCCAGTTCTAGACATAGGAATCCTCATAAGCATAAGAAGGTTCCTCAAGCTTCCGCCACACTGCGATTTTCTCCACCTGCACCTCATGAGCTAATACAGTCTCCGGTAAAGGTGTCAGCCTATGTTATGGCTATGTTATTTCCTAAACTAGTACCATTCAAAGAAAAAGAGGTCCTGATTCCTGATCCTGAAGTGGAAGAGAGGGAACGAAAACGTAAACATGACATCGCCTTGATGATGTCAGGAATACGCATCATTCATTGTCCATGATGAACATACAAACAGATACACCCTAGACGATGATTTTCCAGATGTTATGGTCATCATTCAGGAAAAGGAGGACGATGACAACCCCTCCATCATTGCAGTCCATCAAGACTTTACCCTCGACAATTGGAGCAACATTCCATGCATTGGTCGACGAGGGTAAAACGGGCAGAAATCCCTCTACCCTGTAGTTAACTTTAATTGCTTACTTTTCTGTATAGTATTAGCAGTTATTTTATCAGTACATGCTAACACTTGTGTATGATTAAACAGTTTTATATATTAAGTGAAAGCATATTTTATTTCAGGACTCTGAATTTAGATGTGCTTGTCCTTGCTAATAAGGTGCCTTTTCTCCACAAGGCCTGTAACTTTGATGAAAAGTTGGACTCAGACTTGATGGAAATCCAAGAGGACATTGAGACACCTCATGAGATTAAGGAATGGGTCGAAGACAAACCTAAACCCAACCTTGACTAAACCACTTCTTTCAATCTTGGAACCTTAGAAAGCCCTAAGTTAATCCAGATTATTTCAGACCTCACCCCAAACCAACATAATGACATGGTTACGCTATTAACCCAATTCCAGGATGTGTTTGCATGGTCTCACGAAGATATGGTGGGTTTTTCCACTGACATTGTCCTTCATCGCCTTCCCATTAAAGAGGGATTCAAGCCAGTCAGGCAGAAGCTCAGGCGATTGAAACCTGAGTGGAGTTTAAAAGTAAAAGAAGAAATTGTGAAACAATTTCAAGCTGGCATTATCATGGTGTCTACATATCCGAAGTGGATATCCAACATTATTCCCATGCCTAAACTAGGAGGAAAGATGCGAGGATGCGTGGATTACCGGGATCTGAATAAATCTTGCCTTAAAGATAGCTTTCCCGTGCCCTTTATCCACATTCTTATTGACAATATTGCTCAATACGACATGTACTCCTTTGCTGACTGCTTTCATCACGCCTTGGGGAACCTTCTGTTATAGACGGTTGTCATTCGGCCTCATCAATGCCGGGGAAACCTATCAGGGAGCCATGATGGCTCTTTTCTACAATTTAATGCATAAAGAGATAGAGATCTACGTGGATGACATCATTGTCAAGTCCCGAAGGGAGGAAGACCACTTAGACCATCTCAAAAAGATCTTCAGCGTAAGTACAACTTGAAGTTGAATCCAGCCAAGTGCACCTTTGGCGTTAAATCAGGAAAGTTGCTATGTTTCCTAGTCAGCCAAAAAGGGATTGAGCTGGATCCCACCAAAATCTAGGCCATCAAGGAAATGCCCATTCCTTAGACAAAGAAGGAAATATAGGGATTTTTGGGAAGAATCAACTTCATTAGCAGGTTTATTTCTCAACTCACAGCAACCTGTGAGCCCATCTTCAAGCTGTTAAGGAAGAACTCATCCATGAAATGGAACAATGAGTGTCAGAAAGACTTCCTTACAATTAAAGAGCAGCTAGTTAACGCTCCTATTTTGGTACCTCCCAGGGATGATGTTCCCCTGTTCATGTACCTGTCCATTAATGACAATGCTATGGGCTACATGCTGGGGCAAAAAGATGATAAAGGCCAAGAACGAGCTATCTATTACCTCAGCAAAAGATTCAGCAGCAGTGAACACAAGTACACTCTGATTGAGAAGACTTGTTGTGCTTTAGCATGGGCTTCCATGAGGTTACAGTATTAACTCCATGGTCACACAACCCATCTCATATCCCGCGTGGATCCTCTCAAGTATGTGTTCAGTAAGCCTATACTAAATTGTCAGCTGTCCAGATGGCAGTTGATCCTACAACAATTTGACATCGTCTACGTGATGCAAAAGTCTGTCGAAGGTTAAGGAATTGCGGATCAACTGGCCGCCGCACATGCAGGGGACTACAAACCCTTGGAAACATACTTCCCCGATGAAGGGGTAATGGCAGTTCAGCAACACCATCAATACGATGCATTCCACATGTGGAAAATGTATTTTGATGGAGCTATTAACACAGAAGGTTCTGGAGCTGGAGCAGTTCTAGTATCTGGTATGGGGGAGCAGTATCCCGTCGCCGTCAAATTGCAGTTTGTCAGCACCAATAACACAGCTGAGTATGAAGGTTGTATCATGGGGCTAAAACTTGTCTGTTCAATGGGCATCAGGAGGTTAACTGTCTTTGGGGATTCAGAGTTGGTAATCAAACAATCCACAGGAATCTATTAAACCAAAGAATTACATTTGTTGCCTTACAATCAGCAAGTTTTTCAGGCTTTGGAGTTCGAAGAAATCTCCTTTCTACACATTCCTCATAATAGGAATTATTTTGCAGATGCACTAGCAACATTGGCCTCCTTGATTCACATACCTGATAAGGAAAACATGCCAAGCATCACATTTACCCTGCAAAAGGCCCCAGCTTATGGGAACTATATTGGAGAAGTATCGGATGAAATACCTCACATCCATAACCCTTGTTATCACATATCAAGGAGTATCTGCGAGATGGATCTACACCCGCTGAGGCGAGCACGACTGAAAGAAGGCGGATCCATCGACTTGCTATGAAATTCTACCTGAGCAGAGATGCACTCTATAAAAGAGATGCAGGATTAGGTCTCCTAAGATGTCTGGATAAAGACTAAGCTCAGAGGCTCATGGATGAGATCCATGGTGGAGAATGTGGCCCACACATGAGTGGACCCCTACTTATTAAGAAAATACTCAGAACAGAGCATTATTAGCTTACGCTCAAAGCTGACTGTGATGATCACGTCAAGAGGTGCTATCAATGCCAAATTCATAGGAATGATATCCACGCCCCTCCAAGGGAACTCCACAATATGAGTTCTCCATGGCCCTTCTTAATGTGGGGAATGGACGTGATTGGGCCCATCGAGCCCAAAGCCAGTAATGAACATCGATTCATATTCACCATGATCGACTACTTCACCAAATGGGTAGAAGCAGCCTCCTTCCCCAGGGTTACCAAAGAAGTCATCATTGCTTTCATTAGAAACAATATCGTTTATCGATATGGACAACTTGAGGTTATTGTGTCAGACAATGCTAAGAACCTCAACAACAAAATGATAGAGGAGTTAGTAGTAAATTCCACATCAAACACCTTAACTTTGTTATCTACCGTCCAAAGATGAATGGTGTTATTGAAGCGGCTAATAAAAACATCAAAAAGATCATGCAAAAAATATCTGCTAATCACAAAGGATGGCCTGACCTCTTGCCTCTGACTTTATTAGCCTACAGAACTTCAATGCGTACTTCCACTGGGGCAACCCCCTACTCATTAGCCTATAGGATGGAAGCAATGCTCCCCATAGAGGTGGAAATGGAATCCCTCAGAGTGTTGATGGATTCTCAGTTGGATGAAGACCAATGGGTACAAGACAGGTATCACCAATTGTCTTTAATAGATGAAAGGCGAACCGTGACTATCTTCCATGGTCAGTTATATCAGCAAAGGGTTGCAAGATCCTATAACAGGAAACTCCGGCTACGGCAGTTTAAATAACAGGACTTGGTTTTGAAGAAGATCATTGACAACCAAGATCAATCTAAGGGAAAATTCGCTCCTAACTGGGAGGGCCTGTTTGTTGTCAAGGAGGTATTGACAGGAGGCGCTCTCAGACTATAGGAAATGGATGGCGATGAATTTCCATAGCTTATCAACTCAGACACCGTGAAACGGTACTATATCTGAGGTTTCCATCAAGCAAACATCCTGGTTTTTGATAATCAAATCACCAGTCATTCTGGTTTTTTAACCCTTTACACATACTCTTCTGCCCCTCAGGGAAACATACACTTCAAACCAGCAGCCTGGTTTCACCTCATTTCAAACCTTTCACACAATTTCGATTATCCCTTAGGGATTGAACCTTTCACACCTGCAGTTTATCCTGAAGACAGGATTAAACTTTTCTACGCTTGCAGTTTGTCCTGAAGATGGGATAAAACTTTTTCCACACCTGCAGTTTGTCCCAATCATGGGATCAAACTTTCTTCTCCCCGCAGTATAGCATACACATGGGATTTATACTTCTCTTTAGCTGCAATTCATCCTGAGGGGCGAACTACGTCGACCTGATCTCCCTGATACCTGGGAGTACATAGGCAACCATATTTTATATGGCCCGATCGCAATAAAAAAACAACAAAAACATTTCTGCCCTTTCTCTACAAAAACAAAAACCACAAAAACACTTCTACACCCTTCTTCATCAATAAAGCTTCTACACCCATCGCGCGCTTTCACATTCGACGTTGAACCTCTTACAGAGTTCAAACTACATGACCGATCTCCTCTTCAATAGAGTACGATGCGAGTCATTTATGGTTCGATCTAACCCCCTACCAGAAAAAAAATACTTGTCACACGGTACTGGGATCAAACTTCAATCCACCACATTTCATCGACTTCAGACCAAAGGGATGGAACTACCTAACCCCTCCTCACAAATAGGAGATTCGGCGACCATCTAAGCTGTGGTTGTGCCTCAAAGAGAAACACCAATCCATAAGAGATGGAATTAACTAGGCTTCTTACCAATAGAAGTACTGGCGACCATCTGTGGTGCGGTCAATCTCAGAGAGGAAAAGCCACACTCCTCTCCACATTTCCATACAGAAACCAATCCCAAGACACCAAAGATGGTAGGGATACACACAGATCAATGATCAGTTCTGAAAGATCCTGTGACGTCTCAATGTCCACACATCAAGGGTGAGTTCAGAATGCATCAAGATCACAAGCTTTGAAGAAACAGGCAAATATCAAGTAAGTATCAAGGCATAACTGAAAGGGAAGTAAATCAAAAAATATTTCCCTGCCATATATAATACTGTTTGATATATACAATATGTGTTGTACATGACAAAATGGCTAAGCTAGTCTGTGCAGGAAAATACAAGTCTATCTACGGATCTGTGTGTATGCGAACTATCAGATCTAACATAGCATCCCTCTCCGAAGAAGGAGGTAACGCTGCAAGCTCCGGCCCAATGGTATCTACATGAGCTAGCAGATCAGAGGCTTACTACATGGTGGCATGATGCTCATCAATTTATGCACTTATATCGATAAGGATGCCAGTCGTAAAGGATCTCACTGAAGTACTATCTGTGACGGCTACATCCCGGGCAGATAGGGCAGTATCCCACTCTACAATCAATGCATCTCTGGTTGATCTAGCCTCGTCTCTCTAATAGAGCTGCGTCTCTCCCATCGCTGTCAACATCAAGGCCCTAGCCTGATCTCTCTCAAAGGTCATCGGATGTAGACTCTACTCTGAAGATATTGTCTTTGAATCTTTGAATCACGGTAGCACTCATAGTGGGAGAATCCATCACAAATTGGTAACTTAAGAGTCAAATCCTCCCCGATGGGAATATGGGTCTCCTCTATAGGCTCCTCATCGTCAAATCAGGTCCCCCGAATGTGGATACTACTTGGTAATCTGATCATCTGTCTCCATCCATGCGAGAATACTACGTAGAACAAACCGGGATGACTAACGTAAGCTTCATTAACTCTCGTTGATCCCAACAGCATACAACCTATATCTATCCTCTGCTGATAAGTGGCGAGAAGCGAAGCGCTGACTCGATGCCCCCTCAAAAGGATGAAAATCCTAAAATTGGTCAAACTGACACATCACGGCCAGTGGGTGGTAAGTAATCATGCCCCTTAAACCAGCTAGAGGAAGATAATCCATGCCCGGAGCATGAGTGATGAAGTTATAGGGTGAGCTAAGCCCTGTACACGGCAATAGATCAAACGGATCTCCAATACCGCCGAGTAAAGGTGACCAAGATCGAGATCTCAGACACTCAGCAGTCGAAAGGAGTATGACATGGCTATATCATGGGTGAAACAATACCCATGCCATCTAAAAGTGCCAATTGGTCTCAAGTGTGACATAAACCACATGTACAACATGACCGAGCTGCCTGTAGACACTCCTGTTGGATAAGTGCAGCAGTATATGGCCGACCTCAGAGTCTCTGCTATGATCATCGGTATGATGGTATGACCCTCCCTGAGAGCTCTCACTACCATAATGACTCCTATGTCTAACTCATCCATGTACAGTGGCATGTAGACATATGACAGTACGCACAATAGCAGTACATCTACTCTGGCCAAACGCCAATGATCCTCCAGTGTGGTGAAGTCCTCGGAATGCCGTGTATAACTATCCTAAAAGCCAAATCTGTCAAACAGAAAACGTTGGGATATAACGTGGCCAGATGTGAGCTCATCCTGCACCACCCTACGCCTCAATTCAGTGAGGGTCATGAACTGCCTACTCATGTCTCCAATCTCCATATGCACGCAAGGTCTGTCCAATGGTATCATTGTCAAACATTCATACTCTTCTAGAGTAGGAGTCAACTCCTTGGTCCCAAATCAGAAAACATGCCTCTCCGATACCAAGTGCTCCAGCATGCCCTCCACAAATCCTATGGGAACCTGAAACATCAACAAGGTCATAGTATGCTGTAACAGATGATCTACAGTCACCCTGTCTGATGGTGACATACTATTATACCACGATTGCATACCAGATGCCACCAAAAATGGTGGGGTATGATCAATACGGCTAACTGTCGAAGAAGACATTCGTACGAACCGTGTCATAAGACCATCCAGGGGTCAATGCTGAATATCTCTGGACAGACATACATATGCATAACATAATAACATGTATGATACAATAGATGGCAATATGATATAGGGAATGGAAAACTGTACATACATTCCTAAGTATATCATCATCTAATACATCTTTGAACAGCTAAAATATAGGGAAATAGGGCACAGTCGCCCTACATCTAATAGAGGCCTATCAAAAGATATAACGAGAATGGGGCGAAGCTACCCAATATCTAACAAGAGGCCTATCAAAAGAGATAACGAGAATATGCATTAGAAGAAGATAATGGTGTCAATGTCTACATCATCAATACTGTCCACCTGATGTAACTCTTCCTGAGTCACTGGATCTCTATCCACAGGGATGTTAGGCCTATACAAGGGAGGATTTGCATCGGCAAAACCATATGCCAGCGCCAGAGCTGGAAGGATCAAAAGTATCTGCCTCTGAAGGATCTCTACCCAAATTCTGGATAAAGAAATGTGCCCGGTTCAACTGCCGGGTCAAACTGTCAATCTGTATCACATGAGTCGGATCCCTGACACAAGCTAGCCAATCCATCATCATCACGGATCTTGAAACCATATCCCCCATGAACTGAGTGGCGCGGGTCTAGGCTGCAATGGTACGAGGGAACCACCAATGCTGGAAAATCTCCTGAGTGTAGGGACCCTCTGATAATGTGAAACCGTCAATCCCCAACAATGGGATATCAATAACGGGTGACTGCAAAACAGGCCAATAACGCCTAGTAGGAGGCAAGATCGGTATGCAACTCTCTCTTGTAGTCCTCCTAATAGCATGTTATCCTAAATAGAGCTCACATCCTCCATCTGTGAAGAGAGGAATCCTACGGGTGGAAATCACATGCTCGAAACCAGTCGGGTATCCATCCTCACATCCAATGCTCAAATGCTCCCCAGAGTAAGGAACCCACGTGATGACATCTGCTGTCAACAACTCCAATTGTAGGCGACAATGAGTGAAACCCTCAGCAACAGGGACCTCCGCCAGTATGGAATGATGCCATCTCCGTCCTCGTGGATAGGTGTCTAAACCTAACACGCTCATAGGACGTAAACATGGAAGCCTCTTATAGGCCCAAAACTGCCAACACAAAGGAAAACATCTACTGTCAGTCAACATTATTTACCTATACATGGGAAAAGACAAGAGAAATACTCATCAGTAGAAACGGGTAGAATCCTAACCAAGCCTCGGTATCAAGCCCTGCGATCGCATGCGCATTCCCTAAGGAAGTAGGCGAAAGTGTAGGAACCCCAATCATAATCTCCTATACGGCCCACGTGTCGAGTGGCGCTGATCAAAGCGAAGGACACCGTAGAAGAGTTATCTGCTATAAAGCAGCCCCTAATGATGATCAGGAACAGTCGTCGAAGAATGCGATCCCTGACTCTAACATCGTCGGGTATGGGCTCATTCAACAGCCCGCTCATAGCATCTACGCTCAAAGGACCTGTACGAACAGTCCTGCGCTTGAGCGCCTCTGCTGGAAGTCCTAGCAAGGATCTGACGGTATAGGGGTGATATCTACTGTACAAGGCACTGGCTCCCCTGCAAACTCCATACATATGATAAACTTCCAATCCATCGGTGTCATCATCACCTCACAGTCCAACAAATGGAGTGACTGAGTCTGGTAAAACCAGCGCTCAGACAATGCCTTGAGGTAACCCCAGGGACAACAATGGGGAAGAATGGAAAAGAACGTCCCGAATCCCCAGCCATATACAATCACTCTATAGTCATCATGCAAAGCCTGATACATAGAGTGGATGTTGAACCAGTTCCCTCGAGGCTGTGTAAAGCCGGGAACCTACATCAAATACAGATCAACATTAGAACCCTTTACTCCTCATCAATAGGAAACAATGAAGATTAAGATCTAACTTTATACCTCGTTTGCGTGCAGGTAAACTAAAAGGTGTCGACTCAAATCACCCAGAAGCTCTGGGTTCTCCACTTGAATGCCTGGAAAATCCCTATGGGGAACACGTGCAGCAGGAGCTGGAACCTCAACCGGTACATCCTCCTCCTCATCCTCAACATCCGAAACTTCAACCTGGATAGGACGTATCACCGCCTCTACCAAATGACGAGGCTGTCTGACAGAACGGGGTCGAGGAACTTCAGAAGCCCTTCTCCGTACACCAGAAGTGGTCCTGCGAGAACTACTCGGCTGATCTAGATCCATAATATTTGGACAACAAGTCTCCAAATCACCTCAGAAAAGGTGTGGTAAATTCTTACCTGGAGCTTTTCAAAATATATTTTATGACTACATGCATGCATGCATTATTTTAACATACGTCTACAGTATAGTTAAAATGCATGACTACCCAATGCCTACGTTTTGGAAAATTTTGACATAGTCCCCTTTGTAAATAGGACTATCCACATGCACATAGGCATGACTAGGTGGACATTCAGTAGCACACCTACCCACAGTCATATACACCCTACATGCATTAATACATCATAGTAAAAAATCCGTAAGTGTAGTCTAATTACCAGGATTATTTTGCTTTTTTACCTTTACCCATTTGTCCTCAAATAGGATAAGAAATGATAGTAAAAGGTGCCAATTTGACTGTTTCAAAAGTTAAATTTTTTCACATCATTATGTTCAGCATGGTTTAATACTAACATTTACTGTGTTGAATATTTTTTATCAAGTCATATCAGCATGCATATTCACTACTATGTGTCTAAATGCATTTCATGTGATAAGTCATTTTCCAACGGATAGAAATTGGAAAAGAATATATGCATACGTTACCAGGACAGTGAAGAACACTTGTATGATAGCAAAATTTGAAGAAAGTCACCCGAACTCAGTAGATCTGAAGAAGAGCTCTTGGATTTCCTTTGCGACGCAGCTTGAAAATGACTTGTGAAAGCAACCCGCAGGCATTACATACCCACGGTTGGCCGCAGGTCCACCTGCGGCACCCCTACATGGGTCCCACACCTCTAGCTTAGTTCAGTTCAAGTTGCAAAGGAGGTCTCACAAGCTGAAAAGGCCAAATCAAGAATAAAAACGCTACGCGATTGAGCGGAATAGCCTGGAATTCTGGTTTTCACGGGCCAAACTCTGGCTCTGCACATCACTCATTGGTATTCGCCTGAATGCAAGGTATACTATATCGATGAGCTCAGCTTTTGTAAATCATGCTCGGCAATGCCTCATAGGTGCGATCTTGCCAAACATGTGGTCGTAACCTAAAAGGCGTGTTCTAGACCGAAGTCACAACGCCGAAGTTAAACATTGATAAAGTATCCCCGGCGGGGGTCACAACACCAAAGTCAAACATTGATAAAGTAACCTCGACGGGGGTCACAACACAGACTTTAAATCATCCACAAATCCCCGACAGGGGTCACAACGCAATTCAACCATTGATATACGCATCAATGAAGGTCAAGTAACCTTGACATGTTCCCCGGCGGGGGTCACAATGCAATGTAACCATTGATACACACATCAATGAACGTCAAACAGCCTTGATAATTTGCCTAGCAGGGATCTATCCGATGATACACACATCAGCGAAGGTCAGGCAGCCCTGACAATACATATTGTTTGCAGTAACTCCGACAGGATTATGGTATATGTTATACACATCCTCAAATAGATAAAGCTTTATCCCCACAGATCTCTTGCACACGAGAGGCGCATCTTCGGAGTAAAGTCTGTATCAAGGATCCAGGACTTTGGTGATAACCCCAACGTCAACATTCTTGAAGACTTGGATCGCATGTCCAAGACATCACTGATTGTCATCCCCGGCAGGATTAACAGGGAACTAGAAATCATCCCATCATATTGGGAAACAATCCAACAATCTACATGTATCATGCATTTGCATCATGTTACTGCACATATCATCATGTTTATCTTGTTGTATTTCAAGTGTCTATGATTCTTTATCCTATCCATGCCTTGCATTGCATGAATATGATAAAGAGGGCATCTATGAACACTAGAAATTTTCCACATACTATTCTTAACATTACGGGAGGCGATTCATCTTTCAGAGATAACCCTGGAAGACAGCTCACATCCATTCCGGATACTACCGGAAGTTCATTTTCAACCCCGGAACACACACCAGGAGTATCAGTTCCAACCTCAGAGATAACCCTGAGTTTCATCCTTTGAGATAACCCCAAGGAATGTTGTTGCAGTTCCGGTGATAACTCCGAAAATGCTTGTTTCAAATGCATGCAATCAGCTTCAATCTCAGACCTCCTGCCGAGGAACTCATTCCAAAGACCCGAAGCTAACACCGGGAAGACAGGCACACTTACAGATGACCTTGCGGAATTCAAACACTTGTAGCAGTCCAATCTCAGATGTAACCCGGAGCAATGTCTGTTATCAGCCCAAACCGGAGATAACCCCGGTGAGGGGCAAAATCGTCATCTTGCCACCTCAACTCCAGCGCGTCATCTCAACATTTCATACATACATTACTACACAATAATGTCCCACAAGAGCCAAGGAGTTCCAATCCCGAGTGACTATTACGCGTGGCAAAGACTGCCGGATAGAATTTGAAGCTTGAAGACCATGGGCATGGTCCCTCTTCCCGACTTCGTACAACCTCTAATCCCATGTTATTGCATAACTCTCGACAAAAGCAGTCCGAATGTGGTCTTGTACACCTCGTTCGGATGCTCGGATTGAAGTTCTGCAAGTTTGAGTGGACATCGCGGCACGCGTGCTTGAGACAATGGGACCATCGGGCCGGGGCACCCGTGTAGTGCAGAGTGCATCTGCAGTGCCGCAGCAGTACATCTGACTCCCAGCTCTATAAATATAGAGCTTGGGGGGGCATTTGTAAGAGAGAAAGAGGCGAGGAAGCCCTGTCCAATTTGCTCTGTACACATCCCATATTGAGTGCTTTCTCATTTTTAACACTTGTTAGCTCACATATAGCTACATTTTACCGGCGGGAGCTGAGTGTTTATCCATCTAGAGTAATAGAAGCCTGCTTTGGTAGCCCATTGTAAGCCTTCTCACACTCTATAAAGCCTTTCTCTTCATCTTTGCACACACTATTCTTCACATTGAGAGTCGTGTTATGTGTGTATGCCCGGACTTCAGTCGGTGGTTTTTATTTCTGTCTGTATATATTTATTTATATATTTATATATGGACTAACATTATCGAGTTATGCCTCGATTGAGCCTAGACTTATGTCTGGAGCGTTTACTTGCTTATATATATATATATACATTTTTGTCAGGCCTGGAGTTTACTTCGTGGCCTTTTACTGCTTTATTTACATTAGTCCCTCACGGAGTTTTACCGTGGTCATTGATCGTTTTTTTACTACTTTCTTTACATTCAGTCCCGCCTGGAGTTTACTTCGTGGCGGTTGATCGCATCTATTGCTTTATTTATATTTCTGATCCCCCATGGAGGTGCTTCGTGGTGGTTGATCATGTCCATATATATATATATAGCCATTATATATATAACTACTTACTGATTTTCATATAAATTGTGGCATCATGTGAGCCTAGGAATCATGTGAACACAGATTCAGTCTACTGAATCTAGATTTGGTTCACGTGATGGAAATTTTTAGCTGTAAGCAGCATGTACATTATTTACGATTTTCGAATTTCCTTAGATGGGTTTCATGCCCATGAGGAGTTCGGCTTCGCTGTATATTAATTTCTCGAAGATGCTTCGCATCTCGAAAATAAAAGCAAACAAGCTGAACATTTAATAATAAAATGGAAGTATGAAAAGGTCTCAATTACTATTGAGCACAGTGTTTGAAAAATCTCTTTTACAAAAATTCACTGCTATATCATGTTTAAAACTGAATTTTTCTATAAATTCAAACCCTTTGTATATAGGTGCGAACGAGGCCTCGCACTACTTCCAAATAAAATTGCACCTTGATCCACACACACACACACACATTCATATAATAGTTTTTTGAAAAGTGGTGGTCACCGTGGAAACACGGATGTCGGGGGGTGCCTAACACCTTCCCTCCGCATAATCAAACCCCCGAACCCAAATGAATCTTGGTTTCACAGACCTTTTTATAAAGTGTCACATTCATCGGGTCAATGTGCAAACCTTTCTCCGATTGCGTTGGTGCAACCACGATTAAAAAACCAATCAATGGCGACTCTTACAGTCAAATCATCGACATGATACATGTCGGACCTTTTTCACTTATTTTTTCAAACAAATCTCACATAATATGAGAACACCAAAGAACAAGAAACGAAAAGGGATAAATAAAAATCCCGACGTTGGCATTTGGCCATCAGACAAAGATTTGCCACTTGAGGATCTTCATCATCTCCAGATTCAGGAGTTGAGTTGTTGTCTGAGTCACTCCACGATCTTCTGGCCACAAGACCTTTATCTTTCTTTTGGAGCCTCTTGTTGCCTTTGAATTCTTTCTTTGAATGTGATCTTTTCTTGAGTTCTTCTTTGAGAGGCTTGTTGCAGTTTGCAATGAAATGACCAGGCTTTTTACAGTTGTAGCATAAGTAGTTTATTTATTCCTGGTTGTTGTAGTTGTTGAACTTCTTAGGTTTGCTGCTTTTGCCTTGACGCATGAACCTTCTGAGTCTTTTCACCAACATTGCAAAATCCTCATCATCATCTTCATCATAGTCAGAGTCATTCTCAGTGTTAGCTTTGGAGATGTTATCTGTTGCTTTGAGAGAAACTCCTTTGTCTTTCTTTCTTCCTTCAGATAGAGTTTCTACTTGTTGAGTCAGCTCCAGTTCATATGTGAGAAGGTTTCCATATAACTGTTGAACAGTCATTTCATGGAGATTCTTTGACTCTCTGATTGCAGTGGTTTTGGCATCTCACTTGCTAGGTAAAGCTCTCATGAACTTTATGATTAGATCTTTATTTGGATAGATCTTTCCATAGGCTCGAAGAGAGTTGAGCAGTACATTGAATCTTTCGTAGGTAGAAAGTGACATTTTCTCCTTGAACGTGTGCAAACATTTCATATTATTGAGTCAGGAGAGATTGCTTATTTTCTCTGACTTCTTCTATTCCTTCATACATAATGAGCAATGTTTCCCATACTTCCTTTGTTGTTTTGCAGTTGACCACATTCTCAAACAGATCATCTTCTAAAGATTGGAATAAGATGTTCTTGGCTTTTTTATCAAGTTGGACAGCTTTTATTTTGTTGTCAGTCCATTCTTCTTTGACCTTGATCTGAATTCTGTTTGGGTCATCTACAGTAGGAGCAAGCTTAGTAAGAATATAGGGCCTATTTTGAACAGTTTCAAATAGATCTTCATCTATTAAATCCATGTAGGCTTGCATACGAACTTTCTAGTTGGCGAACTTATCTTTATTACACATAGGTGGCTTGTTGCCTCCTCCAGTATTTGATTTGCTTATCAGATGTGCCATTGGATCTACTTAAGCTCTGTAGGCTATTTGATAGAACCTGCTCTGATACCAATTGCTAGTTCCCAGAGGCACAATAGTTATCTAGAAGGGGGTTGAATAGATATTTTAAATTCTTTCTTTTCAAAATACTTGTTAGTTTTGATAATGATTTAAGCACAACGGAATTAAGATTTGTTTATTTTCCCTTCAAGATATAATGAATTAATAGGAGTAAAGCAATTATGACAGTTATAGCAGTTATGGCAAGAATATAAGAGACATAGTGATTTTAAGTAGTTCAGAGCATTCAAAGCTCCTAGTCCACTCTTCTACTCCTCGAGTAGGAAATCCACTAAGGATATCTTTACAACTTCTGAATCTCATATATTCTTTCAAGACCAGCAGTCTTGGAACTTCTTAGTTCACTATTAAACTCTTCAAGTCTAGCAGACTTGGTACTTCTTAGTTCACTTAGAACTCTTCAAGTCCTTCTGACTTGGAACTTCTTCCTTCACTTGATAATAGTTAAGTTCTTGAATGGTGCTACTCAGTTGCCGTAAAGCTTGTTTTCAAAAGAACTGAGTAGCTGAGCAAGCTTTTCTTTTCAGATCGTAGAGTTGAGCGTTGAGTGTTCTTCAGTTTTTTGTTCAGTATTTGCATGATCTCTTTCATCTGCTGAAGCTTTGTATATATGATGTCTTTGAAATGTATCCGTTGAAGATATCCGTTAAAGATATCCGTTGAAGCATTAAATGTATTTGACATTTCTGAGCTTTGATGGAGACTTTTTGCACAACTTCTAATTAGCAGACTGGCCCACTGACACAGCAGACTGCTATCTCACCTAACACCTGAAAAGGTATTTTCTGCTGACCCATAGTACTTTTCTTAGCTTCTTCAATATGTTTCTTTGTTATATACTAAGGATGACTGTTGTGTCATTGGGACTCCCGAGGTATTCAACGTCTATAGCTCATTCCATATTTGTTGTGATTTATCTTTAAATAAATGGACGAGGCTCGATGCTTCTGACACAGACAGATGAAGCTCTACGATTCTGATCGTGGTGTCTTGCCATCTTGGTACTTGATCTGATGCTGATAGATGAGAACACTACGATTTCTCTTAAGTACTGGTACACTACGATTTTTTACTTTCTTGACTTGCAGACTCTACGCTTTCTAGAGCACTCTATGACCTCTGATTTGGCTCGACAAGTGTTAGGACTACTCTACGACTTTAGAGAGGCCCTTCAAAGCAGATACACTACGATCCTCGATGCTCTATGATTCTGCCTTATTTTTTACAATCTCTTGATCATCTTGATAGACTATAATTCAGTTGAAGCCTATCTATTACATCTTAAGATATAGATCAACCTAACAGCTTTGATCTTTTCTTCTATACATTCATTTACAGAATGATAAACATTAAAGTCCAGATCAACCTAACAAATTTGATCTATCACTAAGTCCTTGTACATGTGTTTCTTTGAAGGACTTTACATATAATCATGACTATTAACTTTCAACATCAAATTTTAAATGTGCAATCTCCCAACAGATACCATCTTACTTTCTAGCATACATGGATACTAATACATATCATATACACATGTTAAGAGGTCTTGATTATGTTTGGTCCCTCCTATGGTCATTTAAGTTCAATTTCAAACATTATGGTTTTATTTTGAAATTTCTATTCGACAAAGCTAAATGAATTCATTTAACAAAGGACTACTATGTTTACCATTAAACCACATAAGGATGCTATAGAATGTTAATACGCATGCTCAAAGTCATTCAACTCATTTACACATAGTTAATGTAGTTTTACTCTTGAAATTTATTATATATTATGCTTGAATAGCCCATATCATGCCTAACTAGATGGGTGTACATATCAGTCATGTTTAGAAGCATAAAGAGTCCTATTCTACATGCTCAAAAGGTCAGAATGCCAATAGGACAATTTTCAACAAAGTTTGTTTTCAAGACTTACAAGTTTTCTTTTAAAAACTCATACTAAGGTAACTTATTTCATGCAAGGCAACTTGGACAACATACCAACCTATTTTTATATATGACTAAGTTAGATACACATACTCAGAATATCAGGGCACTCTCAAGATGGCTCTGTTTTTTGAAGAACTCAGAATTCCAATACACCAAGCATGCATATAATGATCAATATTATGATTCAAAATATACATACATCTCAAATATCCAAATAAAATACCCATTCCAAACTAACTACCAAGTAATTTCATGTTAATTTATATGAATTTATCTAGTTCATAGCCATTACAAGAATACACATTCTTACATTATGATCACATAATTTACCAAAAACTTATTTCTCAAAAACTTAATCTTCTAATTACATATAAATACCAAAATTAATAATTAATATTAAACATTTATTTACTTAAAATTAATTCTCTTTCATAATTTTAAAATACACATTTTATGGATTTATCATGAATCATTTGGCCACACAAGGCAGCAAGCTTAGTAAATTACATAACTCAAAACACAAGGCTCATTTATGCAAGCTTAGTAAATTACATAACTCAAACTTATTTTCACAATATAGTCTTACATAATAATTATTCATATTATAACATTATTCCTAATATCCCATCTTATATTTTATACATGATGCAACTTTATTGCATTAATTATTTATATGGTCACACAACACATAAATTTGCACATAACAAAAAAAATTTATAAATAATAGTAATAATAATTATTCTTTATTAATTTATCACGTTATTTAATTTAGTTAAGTAAATTCCTTAGTTCATCATTATGACACATGAGGCATATCACATATGCTTAATTAAGCTCATCATCTTTGTCACCACATTTCTAACATATCATATACTTAATTCAATTTAAATTAAATTTTCACATTTCATGCCACACAAAATATATACGTACTCAAAATAAATATTCAAATATTTCTAATTTCAATATTAATATTATTTATAAAATTCACGAGTATTATAATTTCAAAGACCGTCCAGATAATATTTTTTGTTTAAGAAATATATTTGAATATCGGTATCTAAGTACTGACTAAATTTGGTTTCACAATTTGATAATTATATAAATATTTAATAATATTTATATAGATTATCTATATCAACAAAAGGCCACATAAGATTTTAAAGACCGTACTAAAGATTTCAGAGAAAAACTTTTGAATTATTTTGGTATATAAGTACTAACTTTTTATATGATATTGATAGATGATATATATATATATATAGGGGTTCCATCCATAGCAATCCTTTTTTTAGCCTTGTGTTGTAGCAGCTGGAATAAAAAAAAATTAAAAAAAATTGACACAAGGCTAAAAAAGGGGTTGTTCCACGATGCTTAGGTTCTTAGCATGGATGGAACATATATATATATATATGTGTGTGTGTGTGTGTTTGTGTGTGTAACAATTTATATTTGAATATCTATATATAAACAAATATGAAATAATGCAAATAAAATAATTCAATAACTTATCTCAAATATTTTGACCAATTTTCTCTTTTTCGGAACATTAAAACTTTGATAGAAGTAAGAGTGAAAACTTTTTTAGAAAGAATTTGGGTAAAGAGAGTAAGTTTTTCTTAGATTGCAAATTGATAATCAAAAATGAAAAAAAGTCTTCCTATTTATAGATTTTTAAAGTGATTTTTAAAGTTAAGAGCAAAGAGGTCTTTTGGCGTTTGATTTTTGAAAGCAATGGCTTGGATTGTTTTGAATCAAATGGATGGCTCGAAGTACTTTATAAAGCACACAGATTGAGCTAATGAGGAACAAGTTAAATTTCTTTTAGCCCAAGACAAAAGGTTTCTCACATTAACTAGCCAATCGTTTGGTTAAGGCAAAAAAAAAAAAAAAAAAACCTCCAACACATGCCTCTTCAACTTGGTCATAACATAAAAGGATGTAAAGCCTTAGTCACTTTTAATCACACATGGGCACACACATATGTGATACACATGTATATACACGGCACACAAATATGCACGTGTATATATATATATATATGATTTTTCTTTTTGCCCATAAAAGAATTTTTGAAGGATTTTAGTTTTGAGAATTATTTTGAAAAGAAATAGAATTCTCCTTATTTTAGGAAATGTTACTATATGAATCAAATTCTTGATATTATATTATCAAGGTAAAAAAAATTCAATAAGAGTTTGGAAAAATATTTTGGTCAAGATAAATGAGATAATTAAAATCATTTTAATATTTTATTCATATGGAGAGAATTCTACCCGTTTACCCTATTTACTTACTTTGTTATCATCAATAAAAATTATCAATCTCCCTTTTACGATGATGACAATAAACAAAAATATTTTCTATTAAGACTTCCCCCTAATTCATGAAACTCCTCCTCGATCATGAATCAGTTTAAAAAATATTTTTGAATTTTTGAAAGATCCATCACAGCAGCAGTTATATTCATCACATGACAGTTTATATATCATCTCATCCATTACTGTCAATAACATAGCACATCAGTATATACTGTCCTGCATCATCAGTATATATTGTCCTACATCATCAGTATATACTGTCATGCATCATCAGTATATAATTGTCCTTTAATATTTTTCTCCTCCCCTTTGTCATTATAAAAAAGGGGGAAGAAATACTGTTTTCAAAAACTTGCAGGAATGATTAGTACAAAACATTCTTTACACAACTTGCGGAAAAAGGTAGTGTCAGAATAGGTAGAAACATAAAAGATATAACCTGGATGGTAGTAGTTAGATTAGTATATAGATACATTAATCCCAAATAGTTCGTGAAATATATATATATATATATATATATATATATATATATATATATATATATATATATATATATATATATATATATTAGTGCAGTCCTCCTAATAGTTAGAATTCTTCTAAGTGGTCATGGGAGAAATGTAGACCAAGAGATGTAAGAGGAAAATCTGGAAGGGTTTGAGCAGATTGATCAACCTTAGTCGAGCTTGTGCTAGCAGTGAAATGATAAGGGGGTATAAAACTTTCTGATATTCCATCAGCATATATAACATATATCTTCGATGATGTACAAATTATTATAAAGCTTTTATTTGACTCACCATATTACTTTGATTTTGTAAGGAGAATTGATTCATGCTATCCAGAGTATCAAATTGAGAAAGCATATTCAAATGAGACTCAATAGACTCAGTGTCGTTGGGTTTGAAGATTATTAAAGGTCTTGGAGGGAGATTTAGATGTGACACAATATTACTATTTTGCACAAGTTGAGTTTGATGATTAAGAACATTAATCCCAAGATGTTTAAAAATAGATGTGAGAAGACCATAACCTAGACAATTGTTGTGATAACAGAACTCAAAAGAAGTCAGAAGAAAATATGGAAGACTGTATGAAATGCTCTCAATTAAAACACATTTTTTGACCTAAGTCAACAGGATGCATAAATTTGTAATTTCTAACAGACATGAAGTTTTGACAAAAAAATTTGCCCAAAAATTGACATGGGGCAGTCAAGAACTAAAGACCAACTTTGCATGAAAAGTCAAACAAGTTTGCAGGCACAAGTTGTTTAGTAACAGTAGCTAAGTTGTGTTTAAAAGTTATGCAATCACTTGTAAATATGCCTATAGGATTAATGTATTCATTGATTTTTGGAAAATCTAACATGCAGTTTCTGAGATGTAATGCATGGAGGATGAGCAGTTTATCAATAACATAATCTTGACCTTGTATGAAAGTATTAATATACAAGTTAAGAGACCAGTTGAATCTCTAACAAAAGTCAAGTGAGCATAAAACTCTGCAATAAGACTTGGGTAAATTTGTCTATTTGTTAAAGCAACAAGACACTCCCATGCTATACTTGTTGAGGATGAGCAGTTTATCAATAACATAATCTTGACCTTGTATGCAAGTATTAATACAAGTTAAGAGACCAGTTGAATCTCTAACAAAAGTCAAGTGAGCATAAAACTCTGCAATAAGACTTGGGTAAATTTGTCTATTTGTTAAAGCAACAAGACACTCCCATGCTATACTTGTCATCTTTTCTAGCAAATCAGGAAAACTGTTAAAGATGTACCTACACCTGGTGTGAGACTATGTCTCGTGTGCCTATATTTCGCCTTAGCATTAGTAGTGATCAACATAGGTGTATAGACATCAGGATGTAACTCAGGTGCCTATATTTTTTTCTTTTAGAGGAAAAAATTGGTTCCATGTTGAAGGTAGAAAATATGTAAAAACACAGAAAGTAAGAGACAGAATGTAGATAGATGAAGTTGGGTATATATGCAGGCAATTGTGTTCGATGTCATTTTATAGATGAAGTCCATGACTAGCACTATCAGTTCAAGCATTAATTCATAGGCATGTAGGATGATGACTGACTTCTCAAGATATTCATTTAACAAAGAGATATCTACTTGTAGTAAATGCTCACATAGATAAGTAAGAGAATAAGCAAAACTTATGACTGAAGTGGTTTAAAATGATATCATAACAATGAGTAGTAAAGTTCAGATTTTAATAAATGCACCCAACAACAGTAATGTTAGCAACTAAACCAAATATATTCTAGATTATTCAAGAAATATCTTAATTAATATTAGTACATGAATTGGTGATATCTAAGTACATGAATGTATTTGAATTGTCTTGAAACATGTAATTGTTAGGTTCATATACATGAATGTAGTCATGTAGTCATTATTAATGTGGTTCTAGAAGTGTCCTATGAGTCCTATAAATAGTGTTGTATTTTGTTCATTTGAATCAAGTGAAATCAAAGTGTTCTTATATTCTCCAAAGTTATATTTCACTTCTTCTATAATTCATCATCTTCCATAAATTTCTAACAAGTGGTATCGACGACCCAAGAAAGGTGACTTAGTGCTATCAAAGTGTTTCATTTGCTTAAAAGTGCAAAGTGTAACAAGCGTTATAGCTAGAATTGCAATCTAGCAAATGTGCTAGTTGAGAAAATTTTTGAAGAAGTTTGTGAGTTGAAGCACGTCACAAAGGTTGTCATATTGATAGCATTTTTGGTGAGGTAAATTATAAAAAAAAATGATGTTTCTTAGGTTTGGTGCCAAATTAGTGTTCACAAATTACAATGTTTGGAGTATAAGGATTCGAGTATTTCTTGGAGAATGCAATTTATGGCAAGATGTCATTGCAAATCAAGAAAAATGTATTTCAAAAAAAGTTCAAGAAATGAAAGAAAAAAGAATAAGGAAGATTTTGCAAGGAGTAATGCATGAAGAAGTCTGGATGCGTGTTGCGAGTTTTGATTCATCGTTACCTAAAGTGTCTTGGTTTTTGGAAGAGGATGAGAAACTTGTTGAAGAAATTGATGAAGTTGAAGAAGAAAAGAAAAATGAAGACTTTGAAGACATATGTTGGGAAGCAAAAGAAATAGATCATGTCGAAAATAAAGAATTTGAAGACACAATAATTAAAACATCTTTTGAGAAAGAAGAACCTGAGAGTGAAGCGATGGAAGAAGAGAATGAGACAAATTTGAATAATGAGCTGGAGGATAAGGATGTTAAAAAAAAGAGTGCACACTCAGAAGTTACTAGTCAATTGGACGTCACATCATCTAATCCTGCTGTTGTCAGAACTTTTACAAGGAAGAAGGTTGCCAAAAAGGTTCAAGTCACAAAAGCTTCTACAGAAACATCATATACAAAGTCCAAGTTGGAAGCAGAGTGCAAACTAAAGGTCGAAAATGCAAAGACCAAGAAAAAAGAAACTCAAGTTGTAGAAGGTATTGAATGGGTTAATATGAGGAAGTATTTTGTTTAGAATGAGTTTAAGAAATACAAGCATGTAAAATGTGAGAAGCTAGTTATAAGCAAGATTAAGAAGAACAAATGGAAATTTCAAGCATTTGTGTCATATACATCAATGGAGATGACAAAAGAGTTTCTTACGTTTGAAGGAATCGGAAGATCAAAATGTTTTACGACATTATAAAGAATAAATTTGGTTTACGGGAGGCCTTGTTAGCAACTAAACCAAATATATTCTAGATTATTCAAGAAATATCTTAATTAATATTAGTACATGAATTGGTGATATCTAAGTACATGAATGTATTTGAATTGTCTTGAAACATGTAATTGTTAGGTTCATGTACATGAATGTGGTCATGTAGTTATTATTAATGTAGTTCTAGAAGTGTCTTATGAGTCCTATAAATAGTGTTGTATTTTGTTCATTTGAATCAAGTGAAGTCAAAGTGTTCTTATATTTTCCAAAATTATATTTCAGTTCTTCTATAATTTATTATCTTTTATAAATTTCCAACAAGTCTTTAAAAGTCAATGCAAAGAAATATCATGTATATATAAGATTGACTAGACTAACTCTAGTTCCCTTCAGATCTCATATCAGTGTTGTAACCAGATAGGTGTGTGAACTAGATGTCCAATCATAAGACAAATACCATCAAGTTGCACAGATATGCAGTCTATAGATAGGAATGACATGGCTAATGTCAGCAATGAGATTTATAATTATAATAGTTCACACAAAAATATTTTAACCCAGAACAGTAGTACAATTAATAGATGTTAATGCAACTTAGCAGTTAAGATAGATGCAAATAATATAGTTGTTATAAAGTGATGTTACAGATTGTTCCTCATTGGCAGTCCCAATACAGAGGTTCAAAAAAAAAAATTAAACCCAACGCATAAGTTTAGAAAAAAAATTGTAACCCAGCACAACAGTTCTAGTATACGAGTATAGATGAAATAAAAATAGAGAAATTGTCTGGCCTATGATACACTGGACTGGCAGTCCCAACATAGCAAACAAATCATACCAATATGTATAGAATATATTTTTTTTTATCCATTTATCAGTCCCAATAAAGCAGTTCAAGCACAAATCCCACAGAAAAATGAGAAGTGCTACCTGAGCCGTATATTCACAGGAGTAATTTAGGAAGAGCTTTTCTATGCTTCATTGGTCATTCTCAAAGAGCTTCTCAAACAAACATGTATACATTCTCAAAGAATATATATATATATATGTATGTATGAATTTTTTTTAAAAAAAATTAGATCAGGAACAAACATACATAGAAGTGATTGAGGGGTTTTTATTTTGAGGAACATGAAATAGGAGATCTGTAAAGTATTCATGAAACTAAGATTTGTGACGCCCCTAAATTTGGGTACTTTTAACCCATAGATATGGTACTATACGGTACTCATAATTATACATTCATTCTATTGAAACAACATTAAAATAATTGTATTTACTACATTCTTATTACAATAATAATAATAAATCATTTCCCAGGTTCTGTAACCGATATATTCTTCGTTTATCATAATATGATTTTTATAAATATACTAGTCTATTACACGATAATTTACTTATCCATCTTAGCTTTGCCTTTATCCCTAGCCTTTATCCCTACTGGGATCCTCAGTTTTTTCGGCCTTAGCTGCAATCATATAATTCAAGCAAGAAGTGAGCATACTAGCAAAGCAAGTCTAGCAAAAGATAATACAAATACTACGTCGAGAATTATATGATTATTTTTCAATAACTGAACAAGTAGCTATGAAGTACTATGAAATATTAAATAGCACTTTTCATTTCATAACACAATTCCAGAGTACATATAATAACTTAGGAATTCTGAGCTGGTCAAAAGACCATGAACATTCTCTTTTGGTTTTCATTCATGAAAAAGGACAACCCGACACTAAGTCTGTAAGTCCGATATATCTTACGAGAACTTCTAGGTGATCAGCCTAGAGTACTCTATGTTGATCAACACTCATCCGTTAAACGTATCTACGTTTAAGTTTTTGGCAACCTCGCGTGCCCATCGAAGAATCGATGAAAAATGCATTTGTTTGTTCATACACAAGCTTACCTTTGAATCCGTACCAAACCATTGGCATAGGACAGCGTTAACAATACTATATCAAAAGACTTGTAAACAAATCAATCTAACTCTTAAGATTAGTCTAGTCGAGTTAAAACGGGCATTGAATCTTTCGTAAAACAATTCATGCATCTCATAACATGAATCACAGAAAACTTGGCTAACACGAAGGTTAGACAAGCTTTAAGAAAACTTACCTTTAAGCGTCTTCAAATAAATATTCAACAGTTCTTGATCTTTATAGTTTCTGCATGATATATTCACATAGCTAACTGTAATTAGCTACCAAACAATCTAATCACATTATTTTTATCAACTTCTTTCTCTTCTATAACTTAATCGAATTTATTTCATTAATAAAACTCGATTCGCCTACTATTCTTTCTTACGACTTATTAACGTTTTAACATTACTCAATCAACACTCAAAGTCCCCTTGGTTAAAACCATAGTAATTGAATATGTTTTGCATTCTCATATGTTGCGTTCTTCGTTTAATTTCTATTAAACCATGCTCGATTCCTAAAGTCATCACTATAAATGTGATTTAAGATTGGTCTTATCATGTATACTATGTATATACATGTCCCATGATTGTCTTGCAACAATTTGGGATTAAAACTAACTTGGTCAACATTTCTCCATTACTGGCGCTGCGGTGCCAACTAATAGTAGGCTATCCCTTATCTCGGTGTTGCGGCGCGAGACTTCTTATATATACGTGGCGATGTGACGCCATTCAGCAGTAGCTATTCTCCTAACTTTGCGTACTTGTACGGATTTTTATGCTTGGGGTGTATTTATTTACCCCGAACCCATGAATTTTTTTTTTATATTTTCCTATTCAATTCTTTCCGGATTTGTAACTTGGTCGTTATAAGTCAGATTTGGCTCGTTCAAAAACCATTTTCTTAAACATATCATATACTTCGATTCCATCCGGATAAAAGTAGTTTTTAAATCCGTTAACAATGAATTCACTATTTACGTTCTATTACGTGTTCGTTTAACGCTCGTGAACGTTCATAGCCCGTTTCTTCATTTTAAGTCAGAATTTGACTATTCTTGAGTCCATGACTCTTAAATACGTTGTTCTATGCTACGCCATCGAAAAATAGGGTTTCTGAATTAAACGGCGAGTTTTGACTACTAATCCAGAAATTCTACGATTTCAATGTTTAACGCCTAATCTCGTAAATTTAGTCATAACTTCGTTACTCGTGTTTTATACGCCAAATCAAATGGAACCAATCCATTGATTCAGTGTCTATATCCTAACCAAGCAATATGCACATACCCTATAAATGATGATTTTTAATTTTTCCATCAACAACCAAATCAACGATTATTGGTTTCTTCGATTTAACTTCCTTAAACGCTTATGATTCCTACTTATACATGGCTTATCGATGTTTTAATTAACTAATAGCCATCATTATTACTCCGAAAGAGACATGCTCCACTAATTCATGATTCTCTATGAAAAATAAATATAAAAGGATCGAAGACTAAGGTTTACAAATTATTACCTTAACGTTCTTCGCGTTCTTAACTAAAGCTTGAATGTTTTGCTTTGAACTCACTTGACTACTTTTTACTACTCTTTTCTCTCTCTCAATATATGTTGGTTAATGTTGGTGAAAAACAGAAATGAACTAACTTAGCTTTTCTTATATGGACAAACCAAATGGAGGGTAAAATGGTCCATTGTTCCACCTCCTTACTATTCATGGCTTAGCCACTTACTTGGAAACCAAGTGGCCGGCCCACATGCCTTTTTGGGTCCCACATGGGTTTCCCTCATGGGTTTTACCCATGTGGTGATCCATCGGGTTGATCCGTGGTTCGGTTTCTTGCATCGGGCTTAGGGTTAAATATTATTGGCTTATTATGGGCTTGATTTACATAACTTTGGGCTTAACATAATCCAAGTCCAATTGGAATTGACAAAGTCCAATTACTAAGAGTCCATTAATAACTAATCGTATTCTACTCGTATAACTCTTGTATCCTCTTCGTATACTAATAGTATGATATTCATATTATACATCGTAATAATCTTCATACTATACTCGTATAATAACTAGTACCATACCCGTATTCCTCACGTATAATAACCCTAATCATTATATGTAATCATTTCATTCTTGAAACTCACTTTCCCTAACCCTTAGGTTTTAAGTTCGCAAGCGAAAACTTCGTTTGCCATAACTAAAATATTATTGGATATTCCATCTCGTCTTAAAATTCTATCATTACGTATTTGTCAGAAATTCAAAATAAATTCCCGAGTAGAAATGGATGAATAGTGTTTTTACGGAAATTTCTCAGAAAATATTTATTTTCGTCTTGAAAATTCAAACCAATTAATCCTAGCACATAGCCAGAATCCTAACCACATCCGCACATTCTAGGTCATAGAACGACCTTCAAATAGCTTATTCACATAATTAATCAATTAACTTCATTTAATTTAAATAATCAAATAAAATTTAATTCACATAAAAATCTGATTTTTCTCGGGCGTTACATTCTCCTTCCCTTATAAGGATTCTGTCCCCAGAATCTCAATACAATTACATAAACAAATGGGGAAAATTTCCCTTCATTTTACTCTCGAGTTCCCACGTTGCTTCTTCGACATTGTGGTTCCTCCAAATTACCTTCACCGAAGGTATTATCTTATTTCTCAAGACTTGTTCCTTCTTATCAACAATCTAAATAGGAAGTTCTTCATACGTTAAGTCTTTTTCTATCTGAATAGATTCATACTCTATTACGTGTTTGTAGTCCGATTTATAAGGACGCAACACTGACACGTGAAACACATTGTGTATTCTTTCCATCTCTGGAGGTAAATCTACTTCATAAGCTACCTCTCCTACCCTTCTTAAAATTTCAAAAGGTCCTATAAACCTTGGACTTAACTTCTATTTCTTTCCGAAACGTATCTTCCCTTTCCAAGGCAATACCTTTAGAAAGACATACGACCCTACTTCAAACTCCCTCTTCTCACGGTGAGGATCTACATACTTCTTTTGTCTATCTTGAGCTTCTACCAATCGAGTACGTATTAACTTTACCATGTCTGCTATCTATTGTACCATCTCAGGTCCCAACATTCGACGTTCACCTACTTCATCCTAGCACAAAGGAGTTCTGCACTTCCTCCCATATAATGCTTCATAAGGCGGCATGCCTATACTAGCGTGAAAACGCGAATTCCACCAAATGCAGATGTTCGTCCCAACTCCCCTTAAAATCCATAACGCAAGATCTTAACATATCTTCTAGCATTTGAATTGTTCGTTCACTTTGTCCATCCGTTTGAGGATGATATGTTGTACTCAACATCAACTGCGTTCCCAGTTGCTCTTGCAAACTTCTCCAAAAATTTAATGTGAATCATGGATCACGATCTGACACAATCAAAACAGGTACTCCATGCCTTGAAATAATTTCTTTGACATAAGTTTAGCCAATTGCTCTAGGTTATACCTAACTCCTATTGGTCAAAAGTGAGCCAATTTCGTCAACTGATCCACTATTACCCAAATAACGTCATATCCATTCCTTATCGTTGGAAGTCCCACCACAAAATCCATTATGATATTTTCCTATTTCCACTCTGGAATCTCTAGTAATTGAAATAATCAACTCGGTCGTTGGTGTTCAGCCTTAAATTTCTGACAAGTTAAGCACTTACTAACATATTCTGCTATCTCTCTTTTCATGTTGGGCCACCAAAAGTTCTGTCGAAGGTCTTGATACATCTTAGTACTACCTGGATGTATCGAGTACCTCGAACTCTATGTTATCTGAAACCCAAATATCTCTCTTCTTTTAACTCGATGTTATCTGAAACCCAAATTCTTCCTTCAAAATGAAGTAATCCTTATTTATCAAGGTTATACTTAGTCTTCTCTTCATCCTCCATTCTCTTCTTCATTCGTTTGTAGTCCTCATTACCTAGTTGTACTTCTTTAACTCGTTCCACTATGGTTGGTTGAGTCTCCATTGTGAATAACATCTCTACCGCGTCACTCGATAATTTAACTTTCTAGCTCCATTCTTTCCATCTCTGTTACTAACTCATTCTTAGTCATTAACATTGATAGCTTTTCTCTACCCTTCCTACTTAGCGCGTCGACTACTACATTTTTTTCCCCGAATGATATAAGATATCATAGTCGTAATCTTTTATCAATTCTAACCACCTTCTATGCCTCATATTCAAATCATACTGTGTGAAGATATATTTAAGACTTTTATGGTCCGTGTATATCTCACACTTCTCCCCTTATAAATAATGTCTCCATATTTTTAAGGCAAAAACTACCACTGCCAATTCTAGGTCATGAGTAGGATAGGCCTTCTCATAATCCTTCAACTAGCGTGGCGCATACGCAATGACTTTGCCATGCTGCATGAGCACGCAACCCAGTCCTCTATGCTAAGCATCGCTATAAACTACAAAATTTCCTATATCATCTGGTAAAGACAATACAGGTGCCTCACTTAACCTCCTTTTTAGTTCCTGAAAACTATTCTCACATTTCTCAGTCCACACATACTTCACCGACTTCTTCGTCAAATTCGTCAACGGAGTAGCAATTTTAGAAAAGTCCTGAATGAACCTTCTATAGTATCTCGCTAACCCTAGAAACTCCAAACCTCGATTGGCATTTTTGGTTGTTCCCAATTATTAACTGCTTCCACCTTCGTTGGATCCACAGAAATGCCATCTTTATCCCTACTGGGATCCTCAGTTCTTTCGGCCTTAGCTGCAATCATATAATTCAAACAAGAAGTGAACATAACTAGCTCAGTAACAAATACCATGTCAAGAATTATATGATTATTCTTCAATAATTGAACAAGTAGCTATGAAGTACTATGAAATATTAAATAGCACTTTTCATTTCATAACACAATTCCAGAGTACATATAATAACTTACGAATTCTGAGCTGGTCAAAAGACCATGAACATTCTCTTTTGGTTTTCATTCATGAAAAAGGACAACCCAGCACTAAGCCCGTAAGTCCGATATATCTTACGAGCACTTCTAGGTGATCAGCCTAGAGTACTCTATGTTGATCAACACTCATCCGTTAAACGTATCTACGTTTAAGTTTTTGGCAACCGCGTTCCCATCGAAGAATCGATAAAAAATACATTTGTTTGTTTATAGACAAGCTTACCTTTGAATCCATACCAAACCATTGGCATAGGATAGCGTTAACAATACTATATCAAAAGACTTATAAACAAATCAATCTAACTCTTAAGATTAGTCTAGCCGAGTTAAAACGGGCATTGACTCTTTCATAAAACAATTCATGCATCTCATAACATGAGTCACAGAAAACTTGGCTAACACGAAGGTTAGACAAGCGTTAAGAAAACTTGCCTTCAAGCATTTTCAAATAAATATTCAACAGTTCTTCATCTTTACAGTTTCTACATGATATATTCATATAGCCCACTATAATTAGCTACCAAACAATCTAATCACATTATTTTTACCAACTTCTTTTTCTTCTATAACTTAAATGAATTTATTTCATTAATAAAACTCGATTCGCCTACTATTCTTCCTTACGGCTTATTAACGTTTTTACATTACTCAAGCAACACTCAAAGTCCCCTTGGTTAAAACCATAATAATTGAATATGATTTGCATTCTCATACTTTGCGTTCTTCATTTAATTTCTATTAAACCATGTTCGATTCCTAAAGTCATCACTATAAATGTGATTTATGATTGGTCTTATCATGTATACTATGTATATACATGTCCCATAATTGTCTTGCAACAATTTAGGATTAAAACTAACTTGGTCAACATTTCTCTATTACCGGCGTTGCGGCGCCATCATTAAGCCCAGCATTGGCTGCGATTACCCAACTAACGATGAAGCTATCCCTTGTCTCGTGACTAGCAAGACTGAGACTTCTTATATATAAGTGAAATTTGCGCCATATTCATTCAAAGAGCTATTCTCCTAACCTGGCGTTGCGGTGTGGGATTTTATGCTTGGGGTGAGCTCGTGAAATTTTTTTATGTTTTCCTATTCAATTCTTTTTGGACTCGTAACTTGGTCGTTATAAGTCGGATTTGGCTCATTCAAAAGCCATTTTCTTACACATATCATATACTTCGATTCCATCTGAATAAAAGTAGTTTTTAAATCCGTTAACAATGAATTCACTATTTAACGTTCTATTACGCGTTCGTTTAACGCTCGTAAATGTTCATAGCCCGTTTATTCATTTTAAATCGGAATCTGACCATTCTTGAGTCCATGTGTAACGCCCCGGAAAATCGACCATTTTGTAATTACTTTTAATAATGAATAAAATAATAATATTATTATTACGTGTTGAGAAGATGAAGGTCGTTCTATAACCTAGAAACGTCGGAACGTCGTAGTATTTTAACTATGTGGGAGAATTAAAGTGTTTGAATTTCTAAAACGAAAATAAAAGTTTTTCGAGAAATTTTTTGAAAAACACTATTCATCAATTTACGCTTTCGGGAACTATTTTTGAACTTAGAAATATGTAGCGTTATAATATCGAGGTGATATTGATTATGTAATAATAACCTAAGTATGGAAAACGTAATATTTCGCATGCGGACTTAATTTGGGAACATTAGGTTATTAAGCGTTAAAGGAAGAGAGTTGTGATTATATAATGTGTATACATTATATGAAGTAATGGATGTAAGTATAATACGACATATTGTACTATTATGTATGAAGAATGAGATAGCGTATATTAAGAATTAATATCTGAGTTAGCATCTGAAAGATTATACGTGGGGTATAATTGTTAAGTTATTGAATTAAAGGTAATGGACTTGTAGGATTGCGAGCTTATTGGTAGAAGTCCAATAAAATGTGTTTCTCAAGCCAAGTGTTTGTTAATCATGAGTCCAAACAATGGTAGTGTAAGACCAATAAGAAAACTAGCTAGATTAAACTAGCAAGCCCAATGATTTAGCCAAGATCCATGGAGCGATCCAACTGTAAGTGGGTAGACTTGATGGGCAAGGTTAATGTGTGGTGACCAAGTGATGTGATGAGAAAGTGTTGTGGCTAGCAAGTTTACTTAGTGGCTAGATAATGAATAGTAAGGAGGTGGAGTATGAGGAGGTGGAAATGAGGAGGTGGGATGTGTTAATGCCCATTCTACCCTAGCTTTTGATAGCCTATAAATACCAAGCTCATTTCAATTTTATTGGTTGTTATTTCATCCAACTTTCCTCTCAATATAAAGCTACTTATTGGTTAGGGAGAATAAGCCACTTAAGCACTTATAAACCACTTCAACCTTTGCTAGTTTTCCAAAGTGAATTGAAAAGTCTTAGTCTACAAGGGTAAGACTCATCTCTTTTATCTACATCTCTTCTATGATAGGATTGATAGAGAAGGGGGATGGTTTGATAATAACATGTAATAAGTTAATAAGGAATGAACTTAAGCCGAATAATTTGAATAAGCAACTTGAACATTAATAAGTTGCTAGAGCCATGAAGAACTTATTATAAGTTGTCATATGACGATTAGTATGTTGATTATAGCATGCGAACATTGATTAAAGGACTTAGGTTGTTAATAAGTCATGAGCATGAAGATTTTTAGTTCATAAGTTGTATAAGTTAATGACTTATGAGAATGAGTCAAAACCTACCTTGTTTATGAGATGGGTTAATAAGTAACTTGTAATGATCATATGTTGGTTGAAATCCATTTAGAATCATTAAGAATGTAGCTTTGCTGGAAATCACACGATTAGACGATTATCGTCGAATTCATGAAATTCTCCGAATGGAAGTCGTATTTTGTGTTTGAAGTCGGAAACGTTGGTTTTCGATGGAGACAAGTCATATTGGTCATTATAGAGTTGCGGACTCGAAAATGACCGGATTTCGACTTGAAACGAAGAAACGAGCGTTGAACGTTCACGAACGTTTATCATTTCGTTAAAAATGAACTCATAGGTGAATTTTTAGCAAATGAAGTCAAATAGATAAAATTCTTGCATGAACATGTAGATTATGAAATTTTTGAACCGTAAGCTTTTGAATGGACCAATTCAGACTTAAAATGAAGAAGTTATGCGTTCGGGAAGTTCGTAAAAATGTCAAAAGCGCATAATTATGCGAGGCACGACAGTCATGCGGTATGTGGCGACTCTAAGCCTAGAATTCCATATACTTAAAGACGAGGTAGGAAGCTTGTGCCTTAACAACTTTGTGCGTGACATGAGTCACAGTCTAAATCTTTCTGCCGTGTGGCTGATCTCGAGAAGTTGATAGTAAAGAATGTTTTAAAGTATAGAAGAAAAGAAAACTTGTTAGTAATGAATTAAGATGTAATCATAACATGATTAAGACATTGTAAGGTACTTGTAAGACACTAATGTATGTTGATTAAGAGTTAATAATCAATCGAAGATTAGCGGAATTTGAATGACGTAACGAAAGCCGGAAACCCTAAATAACGAATCTAAGTTAGGAATTACGTTGAGATGAAGGGTAAGATATAATAGTAATCATACTTGATTGTGTATGACCTAATGTGATACGTTATATGATTATGTATTGTAGAATCATAAAGACTTAAAATCTTGTATGGATATTAATCGATGTCAGACGTCAAAGGCAAGTATTCTAACCCTTGTTCCGATTCGATGCAGACAAATCGTATGTAATTCATGTATTCTTTTCGCATGAAGTTTTTAACGATGAAGTCTAAAGCCAATTCTTTTGGCTAGACTTATATTATGAATCTATCAAGCATGATTAATGTTTCCAAGTTATATTGGCATGGTTTTCAATCGAAGACCAAGTATGCTAAAATGTTTTTGTCGTTTAACGACAGGCATGTGAGCTTGCCACAACTTAAACGTACATACGTTTAATGGATGTAGTGTTGATCAACATAGAGTACTATGAGTGATCACTTCGGAAGTGCTTTCGTAAGCTATATGCGGACTTACGGACTTAGTCTTGGGTTTTCCTTTTCAAAAGAACTTGTGATATGCTCATAGACTTGAGCCATAATTGTTATTCTATTGAGTATGGTTGTGTAAAATGTTTTGAAGGAAAAGAAGTGCTATTTTGAATTATCGATAGTACTTCGTAACTATTATTCAGTTATTGAAGCTATATGAGTTCTATGTTTTAAGCATGTTGTTTATTAGAATTGTAGTACTTGCTGAGCTAGTCATGCTCACTCTTGCTTGAACCATATGAACACGCCCAAGATCAATGAATGAAGGCTCGGGCAAGGACAAGGGCAAGGCGAAGACAAACCTTTAGATTACTTATGTAATAGTATAGGTGAACGATGGTAATATATTTGATATTATGACAAGAACAAATGAATGGGTTACAAAGAACCTGGGAAATGTAATATTATTTTGGATATATATAGAAGTTGTATTAGTCCTTTTGTGACTATTCAGGTGAATGAATGAATGAATGGTAGTACCGTGTAGCACCATCTGTCGGGTTGGAAGAGACCCGAATTTGGGGGCGTCAGAAGTTGGTATCAAAGCATTAGGTTATAAAACTTAAGGGAGGGAATTAAAAACCTTAAGTCATAACCTTAAGAGGAGTCAAAGAAGTACAAGAAGAAAATAACCTTATAAAAATGCATTATGATTATGTTATGTGTTTTTATTATTCTACTAACGTGTACTAATCAACTTAATTGTGTTGTGTAGATGTCAGGAGTAAACGAGATGATTGTACGTGATCAAGCCATTAGTGAAGAATCGGTGAACCAAATAGAGGTTTTACCGAACCCTATAGCAGCAAAGCCAGATGTAGTGATTATTGAGTATGGAGAGGAAGCTGACTATATATATGTCAGTGTTTGACGGGATGATAGAGGAGGAGGTAGAGACAGTCTCCTTTAACCCAGTAGCTATAGCAATGGAGATAGCTCACGGGGGTCGATGATGTCTCTGTTCATGTGCATGTTGGATAGAAATATCCATTCTTTGTCGAGGAAGTTAAGGAGTCAAGGCGAGCTCCAAATGCTTAGAGAGGACAAGACCGATGTCGAGTCCATGTGGGAGCTTGAAAGACATGATGAACGGATTTTGGCTAAGGACAAAGTCCATGATTTAAAACACGAGGTCTTTGAGCTCGAGGAGGAGCTAAAGACTAAGGTGCAGAAGATAGGGAGAATGTCCTATATCTATAGGAGTTTTCATACGGATTTTTAGCAGCAGGTAGCTGGATATCCTGTAGAGGTGGGGCAATCACGGCATACTATTAATAGTGATATCATTCTTGCGATTTGCCAAATGATTTCGATAATGCCTTGAAAGCGGATGTAGATTAGTTGTATTTAAGGTAGTATGTAAATATTTTGTAAGTAGTAGTGACATAAAGCCCTTTTTGTATAGTAAAGGGTAGTCTTTTGTAAATCCCAAATTTTGGAAAGCGATAGCGGGAAAGTAATGTAAGCAGCTTAGGCTGTGTATGTAACCGATGTAGTATTATACTATGAAGAATGAATACAAGTCCTTTTTATGGAAAGCAATGTGTTATGGATGTGGATGTTATTATTTAAAATTAAATGATAACTAATAAAGAAAGGAATAATAACGTAATGTGTTTATTGTATCAGCAAAATATCGCCGAGAAGAGTGCAACGTAACCAAGAAACGAACGTAAATTAACCGGAGGGAGGTCCGGTTAATCCGATGTAGGAGTTTGTTAACTTAATAACCTCCGCATTTAATAGAACAGGGGCTAATATCCTCAGTAAATCCGAGGAGTATACATTACTACCTTTAAGGAATTTAAGAGTGTGGGTCCGCCGGAGTTCAAAGGAACTACGGACCCGATCGAAGCCCAAACGTGGGTTAAGGGAATAGAGAAGGAATTTGAAATTGCAAATGTCGACGAGGCCCAGAAGGTTGCCTTTGCGACCTATATGATGAAGGGAGAGGCCAATTTTTGGTGGGAAGCCAATCGGGCTAGGGTTGGGATAGCAAATTTGACGTGGGATAGGTTCAAGGAGATATTCTTCGAGAACTACTTTCCAATGAGCATGCAAGGAAGGATGGAGATGCGGTTTCTCGAGTTGAAACAGGGGGACATGACTATTCCCCAATACGCTGCCAAGTTCAATGAACTAGCGAGGTTCGCTCCACATCAAGTGGATCTGAAAGGTGAGGAAGGTGCGACAGTTCGGCGAGGCTTGAAACCGGCTCTATAATCAGATATCGGTGTTCCAAAGTACTTCTTTTGGAACCGTTTTTTAGAAAGCGATAATCGCCGAGGGTGATAGTGAGGCATTGAGCCAATACCACAAAGAAAAGAAGAATAAGGGAAAGGTTGACGGGAGAGTCAAGATTGAGGGAGCCAGTGGAAGTGGTGAGGGTCAGAAGAGGAAGATATTTAGCTCTAGGAATACCAGAGTGAAGCAAGGAGACCCGAAGAGAAGAATGGAGGCCTGCAAGACCAATGGGAAGACTCACTTAGGAGTCTGTCTTAAGGGGAAGGCCATCTGCTACAACTGTGGATAGGAGGGGCACATTGCGCCTAACTGTCCAAGTTCGAAGAAGAATCATGGATTCTTTGTGTGTGGGTCAACTGACCACATGGCAAAGAACTGCCCGAAGAAGGGGACAGACGGGAACCGGGGTACTAATAACGGTAAGTTAGTTATTGGGGGTCCAGCGCAGCCTGGTAGGCCGATGGATCGTACCTTTAACATGACAGTCCAAGATGCGGTTGCATCAGGGGACGTTGTCGCAGGTATTATTCCGGTCAACGATATCAATGCGTATGTGCTGTTTGATTCGGGTGCTACTTGTTCGTTTATAGCATGCGATTTTGCTAGACGATTAGGATTACTTCCCAAAAAGTTGCCTATACCTTTAAATATTAAGGTAGCAAACGAAGAGATAATTTCTGTTGAAAATATTCACAAGAGTTGTTGTGTAGATATACGAGGTTGTAAATTATCGGTAGATTTATTACCAATAAAGTTAGGAGAGTTTGACGTAATTCTCGGAATGGATTAGTTGGTATACCATGGGGAAATTATAGATTGTCAAAAGAAATGTGTGAACATTAAGACGTTAGAACAACCTCGGGTAGTATTTTACGGGAATAGATCGCCGGGACGTTCGTGTTGTCTAACCATGACACAAACTAGGAAATTATTGATAAAGGGATGCGTAGGTTACCTGTGCCATGTTGTTGATACCCAGAGAGTGGTAGCAACCATGGAACAAATACCTATAGTAAGAGAATTCGCCGATGTATTTTCGAGTGAATTACACGGTCTTCTCCCGGATAGGGAGACGAGTTTGTGATAGACATTGTGCCGTGAGGCGGCACAGTTTCGAAGCACCGTATCGTATGGCGCGTATGGAGCCCGGTGGAATGAAGGAATTGATAGTGCGTTGCAAGAAGCTGTTGGATCGGAGAAGTACATTCGGTAAGTGTGTCGCCGCTGGGGAGAACCGATCTTGATTTGTTAAGAAGAAGGACGGATCGTTAAGACTTTCAGACGACTATAAAGAGTTGAACAAGTTAACAATAAAGAATAAATACCCATTTCCCGGGATCGTGATCTCTTTGATCGATTAAAAGGGGCTAAGTATTTTTCTAAAATAGATTCTGACGGGGTATCATCAATTTGAAGGTTAGGAAGGAGGATGTGCCAAAGACATCATTCGAGAACTTCGTTATGGTCATTACGAGTTTTTAGTGATGTCGTTTGGGTTATAAAATGCACCAATTTGCATTTATGGATATGATAAGCAGAGTGTTCAAACAATATTTGGACAAGTTCGATGCGTGGTGTTTATAGATGATATTCTAGTCTACTCTAAGGCCTTGGAAGATCATCTTGAACACCTTAGATTAGTATTGGAGACATTAAGGAGAATTGTATGTGAAATTCACGAAGTGTGAATTTTGGTTAGAGAAGGTGCGATTTTTAGGTGTCATGATTTGACCGTGGGATTCGGTGAGATCCGGTGAAGGTGGGCAAGTGATGAATTGGGGAACAACCGAAAATGCCCGGTCGAGGTGCTGGAGTTTTCTAGGTTAGCGGGGTTACTATTGGAGATTCATCCGAGATTTTTAAAGATAGCTACTCAAGTTGACTAACTTGACAAGGAAGACAAAGAAACACGTGTGGATCGATAAGTGTGAAGACAATTTTCAAGAATTGAAGAAAAAATTAAGTGAGGCACAATGTGTTGTCATTACCAGATGACACATGAAATTTTTAGTTTATAGCGATGCTTCACATAGAAAGTACTTGATTTGCGTGCTCATGCGGCATGGTAAGGTCATTGCGTATGCATCTAGGCGATTGAAGGATTTGATGAGAAAGTTTATCCTACTCATGATCTCGAACTAGCCATGATTGTTTTTTCTCTAAAGATATGGAGACATTATCTTTATGGAGAAAAAATGTTAGATATCTGTGGACCACAAAAGTCTAAAATATATCTTCACCTGAAGGAGTTGAATATGAGCAGAGGAAGAGATGGTGGAGTTGATAAAGGATTACAACTGTGAAATCAGTATCACGGGAAAATCAATGAAGATTCTTGAAGCATACTAAGTAGGAAGGATCGGGAAAAGTTATCTTTGTTAACGGCAAACCGAGTTAATAATGAGAGATGGCTGGGATGGAGTTGGGAAGTGAAGCCAAGTGAAATGAGACAAATGTTATTTGCACAGAGAGATCTACCATCTACCATCGAGAAAGAGTCATGGAGGTGCAACTCAAAACTGATGAGTGTGACCGTATGAAGGAGCAGCTGACCAATGAAAAGGATAGTAAATACAGTCTTGATAACGAGGGGTTATTGAGATTTGAAGGAAGAATTTGGGTTTTGAATGAGACAAAATTAAAGGAGCAGGGTCTATAAGAGGCTCATAGTTCAAGGTTTTCGATTCATCCTGGTAGCACTAAGATGTATCAAGATCTTCGACAGAGTTTCTGGTGGCCGAACATGAAGAGAGAGATAGCTGAATATGTTAGTAGGTGCTTAACTTGTCAGAGAGTTAAGGCCGAACATCAACGACCTAGTGGCTTATTACAGTTATTAGAAATTCCGGAGTGGAAATGGGAGAATATCACGATGGATTTTGTGGTAGGACTTCCGACTACTCAGAAGGGGTATGATGCGATTTGGGTAATAGTGGACCGGTTGACGAAGTCGGCTCACTTTTTGCCAATTAGGGTTAAGTATAACTTAGACCAATTAGCTAGACTTTATATTAAGGAAATAATCTCTAGACATGGAGTGCCAGTATCGATTGTGTCAGATCGTGATCCACGATTCACGTCGAACTTTTGGAGAAGTCTACAAGAGCAGTTGGGAACGCAGTTAAAGTTGAGTACAACGTATCATCCACAGACGGATGGATAGAGCGAGAGGACAATTCAGACGTTAGAAGATATGCTAAGATCTTGCGTCATGGATTTCAAGGGTAGTTGGGATGATCATCTACCATTAGTGGAGTTTACGTATAACAATAGTTATCATGCAAGCATAGGTATGCCACCTTACAAAGCTTTGTATGGGAGAAAATACAGAACGCCATTATATTGGGATGAGGTAGGAGAACGGCAGAATGTTGGGGACGTAATTGGTGCAATGACAACGGTGGAGATTGTCAAGAAGATTCAGATGCGTCTTCTAGCAGCTCAAGATAGACAGAAGAAGTTTACGGATCCGCATAGAGAGAATCGAGAGTTTGAAGTAGGTTCGTACGTATTTCTAAAGGTATCTCCCTGGAAAGGAAAGATATATTTTGGAAAGAAGGGGAAGTTAAGTCCGCGGTTTATAGGACCTTTCGAAGTATTAAAGCGGATGGGTGAGGTAGCTTATATGATAGCGTTACCTCCAGACCTAGAATGAATACATAATGTATTTCACGTATCCGTGTTACGTCTTTATAAGCCGGATTATAAGCACGTGATAGAGTATGAGCCTATTCATGTCGAGAAGGACTTAACGTACGAGGAAACGCTGATTCAAATTATCGATAAAAAAGAACAAGTTCTGCGGAATAAAGTCATACCTTCCGTGAAGGTGATATGGAAGAACCACGATACATAAGAAGTAACGTGGGAGTTAGAAGAAATGATGAAAAAGAATTACCCTCAATTATTTGTGTAATTTTATTTAGCGAGATTCTAGGGACAGAATCCTTATAAGGGGGAGAGAGTGTAACGCCTCGGAAAATCGAACATTTTGTAATTACTTTTAATAATGAATAAAATAATATTATTTATTATTATTATGTGTTGAGAAGATGAAGGTCGTTCTATAACCTAAAAACGTCGGAACGTCGTAGTATTTTAACTACGTGGGAGAATTAAAGTGTTTGAATTTCTAAAATGAGAAATACTTAACATTATAATATCGATGTGATATTGATTATGTAATAATAACCTAAGTATGGAAAACGTAATATTTCGCATGCGGACTTAATTTGGGAACATTAGGTTATTAAGCGTTAAAGGAAGAGAGTTGTGATTATATAATGTGTATACATTATATGAAGTAATGGATGTAAGTATAATACAACATATTGTACTATTATGTATGAAGAATGAGATAACGTATATTAAGAATTAATATACGAGTTAGCATACGAAGATTATACGTGGGGTATAATTGTTAAGTTATTGAATTAAAGGTAATGGACTTGTAGGATTGCTAGCTTATTGGTAGAAGTCCAATAGAATGTGTTCTCAAGCCAAGTGTTTGTTAATCATGAGTCCAAACAATGGTAGTGTAAGCCCAATAAGAAAACTAGCTAGATTAAACTAGCAAGCCCAATGATTTAGCCAAGATCCATGGAGCGATCCAACTGTAAGTGGGTAGACTTGATGGGCAAGGTTAATGCGTGGTGACCAAGTGATGTGATGAGCAAGTGTTGTGGCTAGCAAGTTTACTTAGTGGCTAGATAATGAATAGTAAGGAGGTGGAGTATGAGGAGGTGGAATGAGGAGGTGGAAATGAGGAGGTGGGATGTGTTAATGACCATTCTACCCTAGCTTTTGATAGCCTATAAATACCAAGCTCATTTCAATTTTGTTGGTTGCTATTTCATCCAACTTTCCTCTCAATATAAAGCTACTTATTGGTTAGGGAGAATAAGCCACTTAAGCACTTATAAGCCACTTCAACCTTTGCTAGTTTTCCAAAGTGAATTGAAGTCTTAGTCTACAAGGGTAAGACTCATCTCTTTTATCTACATCTCTTCTATGATAGGATTGATAGAGAAGGGGGATGGTTTGATAATAATATGTAATAAGTTAATAAGGAATGAACTTAAGCCGAATAATTTGAATAAGCAACTTGAACATTAATAAGTTGCTAGAGCCATGAAGAACTTATTATAAGTTGTCATATGACGATTAGTATGTTGATTATAGCATGCGAACTTTGATTGAAGGACTTAGGTTGTTAATAAGTCATGAGCATGAAGATTTTTAGTTCATAAGTTGTATAAGTTAATGACTTATGAGAATGAGTCAAAACCTACCTTATTTATGAGATGGGTTAATAAGTAACTTGTAATGATCATATGTTGGTTGAAATCCATTTAGAATCATTAAGAATGTAGCTTTGCTGGAAATCACACGATTGGACGATTATCGTCGAATTCATGAAATTCTTGGAATGGAAGTCGTATTTTGTGTTTGAAGTCAAAAATGTTGGTTTTCGATGGAGACAAGTCATATTGGTCATTATAGAGTTGCGGACTCAAAAATGACCGGATTCCGACTTGAAACAAAGAAACGAGCATTGAACGTTCACGAACGTTTATCGTTTCGTTAAAAATGAACTCATATGTGAATTTTTAGTAAATGAAGTTAAATAGATAAAATTCTTGCATGAACGCGTAGATTATGAAATTTGTGAACCGTAGGCTTTTGAACGGACCAATTCAGACTTAAAACGAAGAAGTTATGCGTCCATGAAGTTCGTAAAAATGTCAAAACTGCATAATTGTTTGAGGCACAGAGTCCGCGCTGCCAAGTGCGACTCTAAGCCCGTAATACTCAAGGCCATGAAGGTAAGGTCGGGAAGATTGTGCACTGCTAACTCACGCCGCAACGCGAGTCACATTGCAAATCTTGGCGCCGCGGCGCCAGTCTCAAGAAGTTGATAGTAAAGAATGTTTTTAAGTATAGAAGAAAAGAGAACTTGTTAGTAATGAATTAAGATGTAATCATAACATGATTAAGACATTGTAAGGTACTTGTAAGACACTAATGCATGTTGATTAAGAGTTAATAATCAATCGAAGATTAGCGGAATGTGAATGATGTAACGAAAGCCGGAAACCCTAAATAACGAATCTAAGTTAGGAATTACGTTGAGATGAAGGGTAAGATATAATAGTAATCATACTTGATTGTGTATGACCTAATGTGATACGTTATATGATTATGTATTGTAGAATCATAAAGACTTAAAGTACTATACGGATATTAATCAATAATTAGACGTCAAAGGCAAGTATTCTAACCCTTGTTCCAGTTCAGTCTGGACAAGCTGTGTAATTCATGTATTCTTTCGCATGAAGTTTTTAACGATGAAGTCTAAAGCCAATTCTTTCGGCTAGACTTATATTATGAATCTATCAAGCATGATTAATGTTACCAAGTTATATTGACATGGTTTTCAATCGAAGACCAAGTATGCTAAAATGTTTTTGTCGCGTTTAACGACGTGCACGTGAGGTTGCCACAACTTAAACGTACATACGTTTAATGGATGTAGTGTTGATCAACATAGAGTACTATGGTGATCACCGAAGTGCTCGTAAGCTATGCCGGGACTTATGGACTTAGTGTCGGGTTGTCCTTTTCAAAAGAACTTATGATATGCTCATAGACTTGAGCCATAATTGTTATTCTATTGAGTATGGTTGTGTAAAATGTTTTGAAGGAAAAGAAGTGCTATTTTGAATTATCGATAGTACTTCGTAACTATTGTTCAGTTATTGAAGCTATATGAGTTGTATGTTTTAAGCATGTTGTTTATTAGAATTATAGTACTTGCTGAGCTAGTCATGCTCACTCTTGCTTGAACCATATGAACACAGCCAAGATCAAGCGGACCGAAGGCTCGGGCAAGGACAAGGGCAAGGCGAAGACGAACCCTTAGATTACTTATGTAATAGTATAGGTGAACAATGGTAATATATTTGATATTATGACAAGAGAAAATGAATGGGTTACAAAGAACCTGGGAAATGTAATATTATTTTGGATATATATAGAAGTTGTATTAGTCCTTTTGTGACTATTCAGGTGAATGAATGAATGAATGGTAGTACCGTGTAGCACCATCTGTCGGGTTGGAAGAGACCCGGATTTGGGGGTGTCACACCATGACTCTTAAATACGTTGTTCTATGCTATGTCATCGAAAACTAGGGTTTCCAAATTAAACAGCGAGTTTTGACTACTAATCCAGAAATTCTATGATTTTAACGTTTAATACCTAATCTCGTAAATTTCTCTACAACTTCGTTACTCGTGTTTTATACGCCAAATCAAATGGAACCAATCCATTGATTCATTGTCTATAACCTAACCTAGCAATATGCACATACCCTATAAATGATGGTTTTCAATTTGTCCATCAATAACCAAATCAACGATTAATGGTTTCTTCAATTTAACTTCCTTAAAAGCTTATGATTCCTACTTATACATGGCTTATCAATGTTTTAATTCACTAATAGCCATCCTTATTACTTTGGAAGAGACATGCTCCACCAATTCATGATTCTCTACAAAAAATAAAAATAAAAGGATCGAAGACTAAGGTTTACGAATTATTACCTTAACGTCCTTCGCGTTCTTGACTAAAGCTTGAATGTTTTGCTTTGAACTCACTTGATTACTTGTTGCTAATCTTTTCTCTCTCTCAATATATGTTGGTTAATGTTGGTGAAAAACACAAATGAACCAACTTAGCTTTTCTTATATAGACAAACCAAATGGAGGGTAAAATGGTTCATTGTCCCACCCGTTACTATTCATGGCTTATCCACCAAGTAACAACTTTACTTGGCTACCAAGTGGCCGACCCATATGCCTTTTTTGGTCCTACATGGGTTGCCCTCATAGGTTTTACCACAAAGGCTTAATAGAACGTTTACTTAATATCCTTACCCCAAAGGCTAAAGCTATTAAAATGGAATAACAATGATCATACCAATCAATTGTCTATCTTTGCACTATGGGCCAAAGATATTCAACCATAAAACCAATGGTCATGATCATGTCAATCAATTGTCTGTCAGTGCACTACGACCAAAGACATTCAACTGTAAAACCAATGATCATGCCAAACAATAATCTATCTTTGCACAACAGGCCAAAGATATTCATTTGTATCATCAGTGGTCATGATCATGTCAAACACCTGTCCATCTTTGCACTACGGGCAAAAGATATCAATTAACAATTCATCTTTGCACTATGGGCAAAAGACATACAACTGTAAAACCAATAATCAACAGTCCATCTTTGCACTGCGGGCCAAAGATATACAACTATAAAATCAATAATCAACAGTCCATATTTGCACTACGGGCCAAAGACATACTGTAAAACCAATAATCAACCGTCCAGCTTTGCATTACGAGCCAAAGAGGACTTTCACCACATCATTTGTCTATAACATTACAGGTTATGATTATACCAATACACAATTCCTGGTCATAATCATATCAACAGTCCATCTATGTACTACGGGCAAAAGATGATTTTTACCATATCATTTGTCTGTAACATTACAGGTCATGATTATACCAATCAACAGTTCATCTATGCACTACGGGCCAAAGATAACTTTTACCACATCATTGGTCTGTAACATTACAGGCCATGATTATACCAATACACAATTCTTGGTCATAATCATACCAATCAACAATCCATTTATGCACTACGGGCCAAAGATGACTTTTACCACAATACAAACATGAGAATGATGACAATGATATAAGGATTCAATCAAGTGAGATCAAGGATAAATATTAGAAATTTATAATTTAATTTATCCAGAGTTCAAGAATATCCAAATTGTCAACATGATGATCAAAACATGGATTCAAATTTAAGAATAAGATTCATATATCAAAGATAATTTGGTCAGAAAAGAAACCAATTTTGTCGTGAATAATATTCGTGAATAGTACCCGAGTGAATAGTACCAAATGAATAGTATCCCATCATGCAAGGTACCCCGAATAAATAGATATTCATATATCAAAAATAATTTGGACAGAAAAGAAATCACTTTTTTCGTGAATAGTTCCTGAATGAATAGTACCAAATAAGTAGTACCCCGTCATGCAAAGTACCCCGCCCGAGTAAATAATACCTCGAGTGAATAGTACCCCATCAGGAAAAGTACCCGAATAAATAGTACTCCGGTATGAATAGTTCCCATAAATGGAAAATACGAAAGAAAATGATATTCCTTGACGAGTACAAAAGAAATGATATCTCATACGTGTATAAAAGAATATATGAAACTGCAAATAGATTTTCACCCGCCATGCGGTAATTCGCATAGACAGATCTTTTCCACAAATAAAGAATGAGTACGAAGGGTTATTCACCATGCATGCAGTAATCCGCGTAGATAGGTTATTCCTGCAAATTAATAAAGAATGAATATAAAAAAGAATATCGCTTACAATACGAAAAATAACATCCCTTACGAATACGAAAGAAATAATACACCTTACGAATACGAAAGAAAATAATACACTTTACCTTAGTAGGAGATTGGATACTGCAATAGTGAAGTAGCAAAATACTCTTCTTCTTTCTCTCTATAGTTTCTCTTGTGAGTCTTAGTGAATTGGTAAGAATGAAAGAAGAAATAGGCTTCTATTTATAGGAGAATGGACTAAATAGTAGCTGATTCACGAACGGTCCAGATTGATTTACTATTAAAATGGACGGTCTATTGATTTACTATTAAAACCACAATCGACGGTCCATATTTATTTACTATTAAAACCATAACCGACGGTCCATATTGATTTATTATTAAAACCACAACCGACGGTTCATATTGATTTACTACTAAACCACAACTGACGGTCCATAAATTAGTACATCTAACTATGGAATAATAAGTCAAACTTACAACAAATGCCTCATGACAAACCCCTCTATTTATATCAAAAATTGAATAAATATTTACCACAAATTTCTTATCTTCAATAAACACATTTTAAATCTTTTAACAATTATTCATCATTAATATTATAACTCACAATATTGACAACCAGATCATTCCCAGGAAAGAGGGGGCTTTCCGATAAGAATTTCTCCTTAATGGCGCGCAATTAAATAACCAAACACCTTTCCTCGATAGAACTTTCTAGACATTGTCAATAATGCAAATAATAATATGAATAACTTGTCGCCTCAATTATTGATTTAATAATATAAAATATTGTGTAGATGATACAGTGATAATAATGGAATCAATAATATGAGATACTATGCAACAACTACTGTGACAATTATTAAATAAGACTGAGTGACTTCTAACGCAAGCATCAACAATCAGAGATACTGTGCAATACCGTGTGCTACTGTGCAACAACACGTATTACTGTACTTTTATCACCGGGTATTTCAAAAGTTTAACGGTGAAAGTTTTGTTGTTATTTTTATAAAAAGGTTATTTCTGTCACTTTCTATATCCGACAGTTATTCCGTCAATGATTGCGTCTTCATACGAATATTCCTCGATAAAAAGAATATTCCCCGACCAAATGAATATTTTATGACCACTTACTTACTTTGTAAAATTTTCACATATCACCCTTAATTTTAACCTTTTATCAATTTCACCATTTACTGAATAGAATAATTGAATGCTTTTATTTCATAAAATTTGGGATCTTACAATTAAAGGTTAAATTTCTTTCTAATTATGATATATAACTTTTGTATTTAAACTTGCTGAGCGAATTAATTGCTCATCCTTGCTATATCATGTTGTTTATTTCAGTTAAGCCAGAGATGTCCAAGAAGGACAAAGGAAAAGGGAAAGTCCAAGAATAGATTAATGTGAATGATTAAGTATTATTTTACTTTATGTAATTTATTAATGTAAGCCTTTTGTAATATTAAAGGTATGTTTTAACTTAAGGTTATTAGACCTTAGGATTATGATTGTAGAATTTATTGTAATGAACAATGTATGTTTATTATTTTCGCTATAGTTTTAGAATGTGTATGATGATGATGGATTGTGAGCATCGAATCCGAGGTTAGAGAACCCAAATTTGGCGGCGTCACAAATGGGAGGGGAGTGCTTCCAATGGAAGTTAGTTATCCCATCCCCCACCAATTAACCACACCACTTAACCATGGTTAGTTAATTAGACGGTGGTTTAGTTAAGGAAACTTAAGTGCTAAGTCTTGGGTGATATTTGTTGGTTTACTATCCATTATACCCCAATTCTTGAAAAACTTATAAATAGGAAGTCATTTCATTCATTAATCCTTCCAATTCATAATCTAAGAGAAGAAACTCTTCATATTTTGAGAGAGGAAGAGAGGGAGCTCGGAATTGGAGGAGAAAAGGAAGAAGAGGATTAGCAAGCTAATCATTTAGCAAGTTTAAGTAAAAAAGAAAGGTAATAAACCCTAGATTTAATCCATCCTTTTAAGTTTTATATGTATAAATTACGTAACTTATAAAAATTAGAAGTATAAGATGATGGAAGATGATGTTAATATGGTTTAACCATGCTAATATGTATGAAAAATGGAAGCAATGAGAACTTGAATCTTAATTTCATCCATTTCTTTTATAGCTTTTCATATAGTTATGAAGTGCTTTGTTGGTGGTTGGATGATTAATGTGAATCAAGAGTGATCCGGAGAAATAAGGAAGAATTAATGGACTTAAATCACTAATATATGTAAGGAAATTGAAATCGTAGCTGAAATAACGAGCTAAACAAAGAAAATGTTAATTGTTGTTAATGGACAAGCTTAAAACCATTGATCGTATGTTGTTAATGGACAAATTTAAAACCATAGTTAATAAGTTGATTTTTAATATCCGAGTAGAAGGATATAGACGTGTATGAGTTATTGAAATGTTCCAAGTGGAATAGATTAAAAATATGCTATAATTAAGTTATGACAAAAATGTGAGTAAAATACATTAAACGTCGAAATCCTAGTTCGGTATGATATATGGACGAATTTAGAATGTGAGTTAATGATTCTGAATAATTAAGATTTCATGAAAATAGTGTAGAACGTAGAAAACGTGAGCCATATGCTCAAGAACGAACTTATTCCGAGTTCGGATGAGTAAGTTATGAAGAAATGAAAAATAAACGTAATGAACGGTGAAGTTAAAAAACTGAGTGACGGAGGAAATTTGAGCCAATTTAAAGGCTTGTTAGAGAATCTAGGAAATTATTATGTCTAGGAAATTTGGCTCAATAACAAACTTATTCCTGTTACACCCCCAAAATAGGTATACATCACCCATCTTGAGTCGCTAAATACATAGTACTGAATACAAATACAAACTTAAGTATACAACATGAGTTGAGAGTTTTTACACGAATATTGTCTCATAGACAATATCTAAACTCAAATTCAATCCTCATTACATTTATTATCATACTAAATAATGAGGACTACTAAAACAACCATCTAGGACCGTCACTCCATTCTCCGACTAGTTTCCGGCTACGTTCTCATTTCCTTAAAAAGGAGAGTATTCTAACTGGTATAGCGGGGATATTTTTGAAGAAAACTTTCACTGTTTTCTACACTCAAAGCTTCCTAAAACTCGAAAAAAATATGCTCAATATTATAGAAGAAGAATTCTCTGATTCTGGTGTGATTTTCAATTCTAAACTAAGAATCCTATTTATAGGAGAATGAAAAGGATACTATTTGAATTTAGAAATCACGATTTTGCCGCAGTAAAGAAAGAAAAATCACAAGCGACGTTCTTTGAAATTTTTTGAAAATTTGATTTTACTATTCATTACTGTGCAATAAAATATTCTAATAAAATAAAAACTTTAAATAAAATATAATATATTCTATTTATAATCTAATAAAACAAAACTTATAATATATATAAATGTATATATATATATACACATATCAACACACTTTTTCTTTCACCCCCCACCATCACTCACACACACACTCACACATATACACACACATGTTATATATATATATAACAAAACTGAGATAACTTCTACCGACAGTTTTGAAAAATGAGTAAGTGGGGATCCAAATAATACGCAAAATTTACAACAAATACTTCATAAAAATCCCCTCAATATTTTTAACAAAATTTATTCATCATTATTATAACTCGCAATATTAACAACCAGATCATTTCCAAGAAAGAGGGGGCTTTCCGATAAGGATTTTTCCCTATTGGCGCGCAATTAGGTGACCAAACCCCTTTCCTAGACAGAACTTTCTAGACATTGTTAATTATGCATATAATAATATGAATAACTTGTCATCTCAATTATTAATTTAATAATATAAAATATTGACAATAATTGAATCAAATAACGTGAGATACTATGCAGCAATTACTGTAGCAATAATTAAGTATAACTAAGTGTCTTCTCACGTAAGCATCAATAATCAATACCGTGTGCTACTATGCAACCACGCGGATTACTGTACTTTTATCAAGGGTATTTCAATAGTTAAGCAGTAAAACTTCCGTAGTTATTTTTATAAAAAGTTATTTCATGCGTTTCTAACTCGCATAATAATAATTACATTGTGGGGACCGCTTAATGATTGCTTGGCCGCACGATATATTCCTGTTATAAAGAATATTCCCCGACCAATCGAATATTTTATAACAACTTGCATACTTTGCAAAATTTATAAATATTACCCATAACTATAACATTATAACAAATTCACTCCATAATATTCAAAAATATATTTTGAGAAAAATTAATCTTTATTTATGAAAGTTGGGGTCTTACAATTCTGATGTTGGGCGAGAACGTTACGAGATGCGGAAGTAGGAGCTGGAAGTGTTGCACAACACTTGGGCTTGAAAAAACTGGAAATCTGAACTGGCGCCACAACGCCTGATTTCTAGTTCATTTGGGCGCTGCAGCTATAACGCCCGAGAAAATTGGATTTTTATGTGAATTAAATTTTTATTTGATTATTTGAAATAAATGAATTTAATTGTTTATTTACGCGAGTACGCTTTTTGAAGGTTGTTCTATGACCTAGAATGTGCGGATGTGGTTAAGATTTTGGCTATGTGCTAGGATTAATTGTTTTGAATTTCCAAGACGAAAATAAAAGTTTTCCGAAAAATTTCTGTAAAAATACTATTCATCCGTTTCTGCTCTGGAATTAAGTTTAAATTCTGAGAAACACGTAATGATAGAATTCTAAGACGAGATGGAATATCCAATAATATTTTAGTTATGGCAAACGAAATTTTCGCTTGCGGACTTAAAACCTAAGGGTTAGGGAAAGTGAGTTTCGGAAAGGAAATGATTGCATATAATGATTAGGGTTATTATACGTGCGAAATACGATTATGATACTATTTATTATACGAGTATAGTATGAAGATTATTACGACATATAATGCGAATATCGTACAAATAGTATACGAAGAGAATATGTGAGTTATACGAGTAGAATACGATTAGTTCTTAATGGACTTTTAGTAATTGGACTTTGTCAAATCCAATTGGACTTGGATTATGTTAAGCCCAAATTTAGTAAATGAAGCCCAAGATTGAGTAGTATTAAAGCCCAATGATAGGTTAAATCAAGCCCGATCCAAGAAACCAAACCGCGGATCGACCCGATGGATCACCACATGGGTAAAACCCATGAGGGCAACCCATGTGGGACCCAATAAAGCATGTGGGCCGGCCACTTGGTGGCCAAGTAAAGTATCTTTACTTGGTTTCAAAGTAATAAATAGTAAGGAGGTGGACAAAAAGACCATTTTCCCTCCATTTGATTTTCTATATAAGAAAGCTTGTCTTGGTTCATTTGTTTGTTTTACAAACTTTAACCAACATATTTGAGAGAGGGAGAAGTGCTATAACAAGTAATCAAGTGAGCTTGATGCAAAACATCCAAGTTTTAAGCAAGAATGTGAAGAACGTTAAGGTAATAATTCGTAAAACCTTAGTCTTCGATCCTTTTATTTTTATTTTTTGTAGAGAATCATGAATTGGTGGAGCATGTCTCTTCCGGAGTAATAAAGATGGCTATTAGTGAATTAAACATTGATAAGCCATGTATAAGTAGGAATCATAAGCGTTTAAGTGAGTTTAATCACAGATAAACCATTGAACATTGATTTGGTTGTTGATGGAAAAATTAAAAACCATCATTTATAGGGTATGTGCATTTTTCTTGGTTAAGTTATAGACAGTGAATCAATGGATTGATTCCATTTGATTTGGCGTATAAAACACGAGTAACGAAGTTATGGCGAAATTTACGAAATTAGGCGTTAAACGTTGAAATCGTATAATTCTGGATTAGTAGTCAAAACTTGCCGTTTAATTTGGAAACCCTAGTTTTCAATGGAATAGTGTAGAATAATGTATTCAAGAGTCATGGACTCAAGAACGGTCGAATTTCGACTTAAAACGAAGAAAACGAGCTATGAACGCTCATGAGCATTAAACGAACGCGTAATAGAATGTTAAATAGTGAATTCATTGTTAACGGATTTAAAAACTACTTTTATCTGGATGGAATCGAAGTGCATGGTATGTGAAATAAAATGGATTTTGAATGAGCCAATTCCGACTTAAAACGACTAAGTTATGAGTCCGAGAAGAATCGTATTGGAAAATATAAAAAAATTTTAAGGGCTCAGGGGAGGCGCCGCAGTGCCACCCCAAGCTTTATTTGTTGCGTCGCAGCGGCGAGTAGGGAGACTCAGCTACTGGAGAATGGCGTTGCAACGCCACTTTTATATAGTAAGTCTCCGCCAGATTCTTGTAGCCAGCAGGGTTCGACATATCTTTTTGTTAGTAAGGCGTCATGTCAGCTAATAGTGTACTCAAAGGTAGCTCACTTGTTGCAGCAGTGAAGGAGAGAAAAGTTGACCAAGTTGGTTTTTAATCCCAAATTATTGTAAACCAATAATGAGGCATGTATACACTTAATATACATGGTAAGACCATTCCTATATAGTATATATAGTGATGAATTTAGGAGTTGAACATTATTTGATAGTAATTAAACGAAGAATGTAAGGTATGGGAAAATAAAACATATTCAACTATTATGGTATTTAACCAAGGGTCTTTGAATATTTATTAAGGGTCATGAAAGCGTTTACAAGCCATAAGGGAGAATAGTAAGGCAAATCAAGTTTTATTAATGAAATAAATTCGATTAAGTTATAAAAGAGGAAGAATTTGGTAAAAATAATGTGATTAGATTGTTTGGTAGCTAATTACGATTAAAGCTATGCTTGAATATCATGTGTAGAGACTGTAAAGACCAAGAACTGTTGAATAATTATTTGAAGACGCTTGAAGGCAAGTTTTCTTAACACTTGTCTAACCTTCGTGTTAGCCAAGTTTTCTGTGATTCATGTTATGAGATGCATGAATAATTTTAAGAAAGGGTCGATGCCAGTTTTAACTCGGCTAGACTATTCTTAAGAGTTAGATTGATTTATTTACAAGTCTTTTGATATAGAACTATTAACGCTATCATATTCAAGGTAAGCTTATGTATGAATAAATAAATGTATTTTACATCGATTATTCAATGGGCACGCGAGGTTGCCAAAACTTAAACGTAAACACGTTTAACGGATGAGTGTTGATCAACATAGAGTACTATAGGCTGATCACCTAGAAGTGCTCGTAAGATATATGAGACTTACAGACTTAGTGTCGGGTTGTCCTTTTTCATGAATGAAAACCAAAAGAGAATGTTCATGATCTTTTGACCAGCTCATAATTCCTATGTTACTATATGTACCCGGGAATTATCTTTATGAAATGAAAAGTGCTATTTAATGTTTCATAGTACTTCATAGCTATTTGTTCAGTTATTGAAGAATAATCATGTAATTTTCGACGTGGTATTCGTATTATCTGTTGTTAGACTTGTTAAACTAGTTATGCTAACTTCTTGCTTGAATTATATAATTGTAGCTAAGGCCGAAAGAACTGAGGATCCCAATATGGATAAAGGCAAAGCTAAGATGGATAAGTAGATTATCCTGTAATAGACTAGTATGTTTGTAAGAATCATATTATGATAAACAAAGAATGTATCTGTTACAAAACCTGGGAAAAGATATATTATTATTATTATTGTAATAAGAATGTAGTAAATACAATCATTTTGATGTTTTTTCAATGGAATGAATGTATAGTTATAAGTACTGTGTAGCACCATATCTGTCGGTTGAAAGTACCTTAATTTAGGGGCGTCACAGGTTGGTATCAAAGCATTAGGTTATAAAACTTAAGGGGGGAAGAACCTTAGGCTAATAACCTCGTTAGAAAAGGAGAAGTTAGAAGGAATTGAACTCAAGTAAAATGAGTTAATTAAGTATTGAGGAAACTCAGTACTGAAAGATTTAAAAGATGGAAATTAACCCTAAATAAACTAAATGTGATTTATGCTTATATTATTGTGTATTATGTACTAATCAACATGTTATGTGTTATTGTAGATGTCCATCGATAGCTCCATGTATAGAGATATACACGTGGTGAGCGAAGAGTCCGTAAATTGGGTAGAGCCTGTACCAATGCTGGTGGTGGGAGTACCAGTAGTGATCCTAGAAGAGTCCGAGCCGGAGGAGGACTATTCGGAGGAGGATTATTCTGAGGGAGATATGGATAACTTGGCATCGACATTATATCTCGATATGGTGGTCGATGGGGATGAGGAGATGGAGGTAACATCATTTAATACGGTGGTACCTGCACTAGAGCCAACACCTCCAGACGCAATGAGGGCATTGTATCTAGCGGTGCTTGACCAGAATGTGCAACTGCGCACTGATGTACAGAACCAAAATAAGGAGATTAGTGATCTCTATGAAACAAAGGAGTCTGCAGAAGCAGATTTTGAATTAGAGCACGACGAGAAGGTGCTCATGATAGATAAGGCGAGATATTATAAGAAGGAGGCAGTAGAGTTTTGTAAGGAACTGGTTGAGAAGAACCAGAAGATAGCACGAATGTCTTACATCCATGAGAGTGCTCATGAGGATTTCAAGCTAAAAATTGCTTGTTATTATATTGAGTCAGGACAGACTCGACATACTATTAGTCGGAATATTGTGTCGATTTTTGCGAATCAGAAGCATGAGAATGCTGTGATGCAGTATTAGTATATCGGTAGATCTTTTTGTATATGTGTAGTGATGTAAAACCCTTTTTTGTATAATTAAAGGGTAGTCTTTTTGTAAATCCCAATTTTTATAGAAGTTAATCGCGGGATATAAATGTAATAGATTTTGGCTATGGAATCAAATTGTAAATAGTTTTGAACTATGAAGAAGTATATTAATATAATGATATTTTTATTAAATGTGTTTTGATGTGGTATGAGTTATTGTTTTTGAATGATAACTAAGTAAGTAAATAGATAATAATAAAACTTTATTTATTTAATCAGAATAATGCCACCAAGAAGAAGACAACGTAATCAGGAAGCTGAATCCCATAACGATAACCAAGCGGGTCAAAATAACCCTATGCAAGAGTTTGTTAATTTATTAATGGCTGCATTTAACCAAACCGGGGGTAGAGCACCCACAGTACCTAGGGTAGCCAGAACGACTACCTTTAAAGAATTTAAGAGCATAGGTCCGTCGAAGTTCAAAGGAACTACGAACCCAATAGAGGCCCAAACATGGGTGAAGGAAATAGAGAAGGTGTTTATTATTACAAACATAGTAGAGGTGCAAAAGACTTCTTTTACAACCTATATGATGAAAGGAGAAGCCAACTTTTGGTTGGAGGCTCACCAGGGCGGGGCTAGAACTGATGCTGTTACGTGGAAACAGTTTAAGAAGGTTTTCTTAGAGAACTATTTTCCTATCAGCATGCAGGGGAGAAGGGAGATTAAGTTCCTAGAACTTAAACAAGGGGACATGACGGTTCCCCAATATGCGGCCAAATTCAATGAATTGACAAGGTTTGCTCCACACCAAGTGGACACTGAGGAGAGGAAGGCTCAGAAGGTTCGAAAGAGCAGGATCAAAACCCTGGCTCTATAGTAGAATTTCTATTTTCCAGAGCTCTTCATATGGGACTATTCTGGAGAAAGAAATCATTGCAGAGGGTGGGAGTGAGGCTTTGAGCCAATACCAATAAGAGAGGAAGAATAAGGGCAAAGGAGAAGGAGGACTGTAACAATCCAAAAATTTAAATTGTAATTTTAAATATTTATGGAATTATATGAATATTTAAGTAATGTGTTTATTGTAGAATAAATATTTGTTTAATTTGATTTGATTTGATTATTTATTTGTTGAATAAATAATTAACGAGTTAAGGAAATTGATCATCATGAGATGATATTTTAATATTTAGTTGATTAAATAAAATTATAATTATAAAGAAAATTATAATTATGTTGTATTGATCTATGTGGTAAATTTATTTAATAAATTATTATTAGAATTAATTAAATTAAGTGTGACCATAAACTATATTATAAAGGAGTTATTAAAATAAGTTAAGGGAGGTTAATTCAGTTTTGCTAAATAAGGCTTAATGAATGTTAAGTCTTTAATTTAAATCTGTTTTACCAAACAAGGTGTAAGATTTAATACGTTAATTTTTAGTTAGTTAGCCAAACAAGCCTTATGGCTTTTGAGTTTAAAAATAACTGATGTCAGTTAATAGATATATTTATATTATACAATTATTATATATTATATCATATACGTTATAACTTTAGTACGTAAGGTTAGAATAGAGAAGAAGAACACAGAAGAAAAAAAAGAAGAGAAATTGAGAGAGAACTTGAGAGAATTCTAGAGAGGTTTGAGAGAAGAATTGGGGAAAAGAAAGCTTGTTGATCAAAAGGGAAAGCCATCATCTTCTAAAACTAAGGTATCATCTTACTCTTTTTTTTAAAGTTATAGCTTTATTCTCTTTCAAAATCCTCTGTAAAATCTTTGTAGAGGATGAATTATTTGTTATATATAGTTTTATATGATAAATTGGTGTTTAAAAAGTTGTTTTCATAAGTTTATAGATGAATTAATTCATGTTATGTAATTATTTGTTAATAAAACCATATTACAATGAATTGGTATGAATATATATGATTATGGCTTAGTTTAAAGTAAAATTGAAGTTTGATTAGTTGTTTAATATATATATTGACTATTGAATTCGAAAGAGGATGAATAAACATAAGCATAGTATGTTGAATTAATTGTTTTGGTTGAAAAATAAAATCACAGTGATGATTTTCACTGAAACTTTCAAAAAATGAAGTTTTAGCAAAAATAGTGAAAATTAATTGTTGTAATTTGGATGTTTATGTTGTTTAGATGGCTAGAAACGCGTTAGAAAATATTAGATTATGTTTCTGTAAACCTATTACACCTTTGGTAGGTTGGTATGGTTGTTAGAAAGGAGTTTGGAGGCCTAATTTGGCTTTTCGTAGTGTTGTAGAGCATAAAATTGCAAAACGTAGAAGGGATCCTCCTTCCTATGACCCTCAAATACAAAACCCCGCCAATGGGGGTATTCACAAGCCAAAATTTTGGAAAAAACTGACCGAATATAGTTTACTAAAATGAGCATAACGTTTTCATACTAACTCCGATTGATGCGATTCAAGATAATTCCGAACGAGGATGAATACACCTATAACTTTTACTCTATAAGTGTTTCAATTTGAAATCGTTATAAAGGGTCAAAATGACTATCGTTAGGACTGTTATGTATTTTGAGGCAATCGAAGGGCGTCGGGATACGCGAATGCAAGTGCAATTATTTGTGTATTAGTATAACCTAATGATAACATGTTGGACATGTAATAGGATGTTGTATCAAGTTATTAATGTGTATGTGGTGCAATTACATGATCACTTAAGTAGTTGTAATAAAGCTAAATAGTGATATTCATGAAAAGATATGATGTTGTCAGTGAGCTATATGAAGCTAATATTAGTGCAACTAATGTGTATTGTCAATACATATGGTATTTGTAGGACTTGTGGTGAACGTGAGTAGTGATTGTTTAACCTACGCACGAGGTAAGTTCTCTAACTCTACTTTTATAATTGTGCAAGTTTTCCTAACTCTAAACCTTCTTTGAGCAAGTTTTTCTAACTCTAAGCTTTCTTTGTGCAAGTTTCTTAACCCTAATTATATTGTGCAAGCTCCTAAACCTTATCTCTTGATATTGAGCCAATCTTTAACTTGTTATTTAGCATACAAATTTCTACATTCTAACACACTAATCTTGAACAAGTTTTATCATTCAACTTACTATTTGTTATGCATGCTTAAGATTCAACTCTAAATAAGGTTTTAACCTTAGCTTAACATTGTTCAAGCAAGGTATGTTACATTATTCAATACTTATGCTCTTAGATTATTCCTAAAGCATGACCTTAGTACACAATGTTGATTCACTTATGAATTATTCCATAGCATAATGTTATTACAGTTTTATTCAACTAATCCTTAGTTGATGTTCGTAAACTCTAAATTACCTTGAAACTTATCCAAACCAAACTTACTTTGGTGCGAACTCGTATTCTAAATGCTGAGATGAACAACCTTATTATAGGGGATAACTTACTCATAGAGTTAAAATGTTTGTGCATAATACACTGTACGAAAGGCTGATCCCCCTAAGTACGAGGAGTCCTTATAGTCTTACGACTGCTAAAGTTTAAGTTGAAAGATTACTTACAACTATGGACATAGTTCATGGTCTTTTGACCCTCAGTTATATATTTCAAGTTCTGTTCTTGATTATTATTGATGAAGTACTTTATTCATTTCTATTGAGCCTATTCATTTGGCAGTTGATATGATGTTTATTCATTATTATTCAAGTGAGCTTTGTTTGCTCACTCTTGCATATATACACTCATTACAGCTAAAGTTGAGAAGGTCGATGAACCTATAACTAGCAAAGGAAAGGGAAAAATGTACATGTGATGAAGACTTGTAATTTAATAACTTTTATGTTAATAGACTTTATATTTAATGATGTGATGTAATTATTTTATTTCTGCACTTGATTGATGTTAAGGTTAGAGAACCTGGGATATTTTGGATTTAATGATGTAACCCTTTTATAGGGAGGATTTATGGTTTAAATGTTATTTATTTGGGTAGATAGTATGAATGTATGGAAAGTGAACACCAAGTCTTAGGGGAATGAAGTACCCATATTGGGGGGGGGTGTCACAAGTTGGTATCAAAGCTTAATTTAGGTTATGAACCTTAGGTGGGGGAAAAGCCTTAGGAAGTAACCTTTGAAAAGATAGTGGTGATAAATTCTTATCGAGTTGTTAAGAAAGAAGTAATAAAACACTTATGTGCTTATGTGATTGTAAATTATGTGCTCGTCAGTGTCGAGTAGTAATGATTAGTAATTAAAACTCAAAATTTTGTTGTCAGGATGGCTTATGTTGGAGAATCCAGTCAAGCTAGGGAGGAAGGATCCCAGATGCCTAGAGAGGAGGAGCCTCGAGATATTTAGGTGGTTTGGGAATAACTACTGACACGGGAAACAACTCCGTTGGTCATAGTGGTTGAGCAGGAGAGGTTACCTGATGAGGATGGTGAGATAGAGACGGACGAGGAAGACCCTGAGGAGCTGCCATAGTCGAATGAGGATGAGGATGACGAGGAAGAAGAGCTTCCACTTAACTCGATCACCGGCCGTATGTATGACGAAGTATACGACCGCAATATGGAACTTCAGGATAGTGTCGAGGAGTTACAAGAGATAGTAGCTGAACAACAGTTCGCAATAGCGCAGAAGGACAATGAGATCTAGGATCCAGATGAACGCTTGAATAATGTCGAAGAGAAGCTGATCCACACCAAAGGAGAAAACGAGCAACTGACAGAGGAAATCGCAGAATTGAAGAACAAGCTGAAGGAAGAATCTACTAAGAGGGCAAGAGCCGAAGACGCGTACGAAGAATCTTATCAACGAGCCGGGATAGCAGAGAGAGAGGCACAAGCAAAGAGGATCAATATGGAAGAGATGAATAATGTATTTAACACCGTGATTAATCGAGCTCAAGATCGGGTCATGGGTTATCCGATTCAGTTCGAGACGCCGCCATCGTATATATTAGATAAATAAAACAATGTTCCAAATTATGGAGGAAGAACGTCGTAAAGGCTACGCAAAGATCTCTAAGTAGGACATCATAGGGAATGTACTTGATATATGATTTATGATATGATAAATAAAATGTAAATCCCAAGTGTTATATAACCTATGGGATATGATGATGATGTTATCTTGGAACTTTAGTAGTTCAGGAAAGTAATGTAAATAGCAGTGATGCTATTGTTCTTATGTTTTTTAAAAAAGAAGAAGATTATGAATGAATAAAAGTTATTATTGTATTCAATAAAACTCGAGGAGGACAAGGGGTGATGACATAGAATAGGTTTAAGGAGATATTCTTTGAGAACTATTTCCCAGAGAGTTCAAAGAATCAGATGGAGGTGCAGTTTCTAGAACTGAACCAGGGAACAATGACGGTATCAGAGTATGCCTCAAAATTTAACGAATTGGTGAGGTTTGCACCGTATCAAGTCAACACAGATGAGCGCAAGGCTAGGAGATTTGAACAGGGACTGAAACCCTAGTTGTATAGTAGGGTCTCCCTGTTCCAGCTGAAGACATTCGCAGCGGTGCTTGAGAAGGAAATTCTCACTGATAGTGGAGGCGAGGTTGTAACAAAGCACAACTAAGAGCAGAGAAAGAAGAAGAATGATGGCGAAGTTAAGAATAGTGGTGGAAACAGTGGAAATGGTAGCAATAACCTGAAGAGGAAATGGAATGGAAATGTGGGTTCAGGAAACCAGCAGGGTAATCAACAGAAGAAGAAGTTCGAAGCATGTGCTATGTGCGGGAAGTTTCACGTGGGTGTGTGCTTAAGGGGGAAGCGTGTATGCTTTAACTGTGGCCAGGAGGGTCACATTGCCCCAAATTGCAGTCAACCCAAGAAGAATATTTGCTACACGTACGGGTCAAAGGATCATTTTGCTCGTGAGTGCCCTAAGAAGAAAGCTGAAGAGACGACGGGAAATAAGGGAGGTAGCAGTGGAGGTACATTGACCATTACGGGACCAACATCATCTAACAGACCCACATCTAGAACCTTCAACACGACTGTACAGGATGTTGTTCAATCGAAAGATGTGGTGTCAGGTATTATCAATCAATGATATTGATGCTTATGTATTATTTGATTCTAAAAAAGCTACTTGTTCATTTATATCGATGAATTTGCTAAGAGGTTAGGATTACTCAGTGAAGAATTGAATTTTCCTTTAAACATAGAAATTACGAATAGGGAAGTGATTCTGTTAGGTTCATTATACAAGAATTATAGGGTGAACATTAAGGAAATGTTATGATGGTAGATTTAATTCAGATAAAACTTGGAGAGTTTGATGTTATTTTGGGAATGGATTGGTTGTTCAATTATGGAGCAATAATTGATTGCCAAAAGAAATGTATAAACCTTATGACTCCGTCAAAGGTAGTTTTCTTTGGTAGCAGATCGCCTAGACATGCAAGATGTCTGACAATTATGCAGGCCACGAAGTTGTTGAATCAAGGTTGTGTAGGTTATTTGGCTTACATAGTCGATACTCAGAGGAAGGGGGTGAAACTGGAAGAGATACCAGTGGTTAGGGAATTCATTGATGTGTTTTCGAAAGATTTGCCAGGACTTCCGCCGGATCGAGAGATTGAATTCGTGATCGACTTAGCGCCAGGAACCGCTTCAATATCGAAGGCCCCGTATAGAATGGCTCCGATAGAGATGAAGGAACTGATGGTACAATTGCAAGAGCTGTTAGACAAGAAGTACATTCAGCCAAGTGTGTCACTGTGGGGAGCACCAGTGTTATTCGTGAATAGGAAGGATGGGTCAATGCATCTTTGCATTGATTATAGGGAATTAAACAAAGTCACTATTAAGAATAAATATCCATTGCCAAGAATAGATGACTTGTTTGATCAATTGAAGGGTGCTAGATATTTCTCAAAAATAGATTTGAGAAGTGGGTATCATCAACTAAAAGTAACTAAAGGAGGATGTACCAAAGGCGGCACTCCAAACTCGGTATGAACATTACGAATTTTTGGTGATGTCTTTTGGTTTGATAAACGCCCCTGCAACGTTCATGGATTTGATGAACAGGGTGTTTAAACCATTCCTAGATAAGTTTTTGGTGGTATTCATTAATGATATTTTGGTGTATTCAAAATCTCAAGAAGAACACGTGGAACATTTACGTTTGACGTTGGAGATACTAAGAAAGGAAAAATTGTACGCGAAATTCTTTAAGTGTGAGTGTTGGCTAGAACGTGTACAATTTCTTGGGCATGTGATTGACAAAGATGGGATTTCAGTGGATCCATCAAAAGTTGAAGCTGTAATCAATTTGGAACAACCAAGAACACCTTCGGAGATGAGGAGTTTCTTGGGACTGGCCAGTTATTATAGGCGGTTTATCCAGGATTTTTCCAAGATTGCCACTCCGTTAACAAATTTGACAAGGAAAACTATAAAATTTGTTTAGACGGAGAAGTGTGAAGAAAGTTTTCAAGACTTGAAAAAGAAGTTAAGTGTGCTTTTTTGTGTTGTCATTACCGGATAATACAGAAATTTTGTGGTGTATAGTGATGCCTCCTGAAGGGAGCGTGTTGTGTTCTTATGCAGAGCGACAAAGTTATTGCTTATGCATCAAGACAAGCTGAAGGACTATGAGAAAGGATATCAGACTCATGATTTAGAATTGGTTTAGTGGTATTTGCTCTAAAGATATGGAGAGCCTTATCTCTATGGAGAAAAATGTGAGATATACACAGACCATAAGAGCCTAAAGTATATTTTCACTCAGAAGGACCTGAACATGCGTCAAAGAAGATGGATGGAATTGATACAAGATTATGATTACGAGATCTTTTATCATCCAGGCAAAGCAAATGTGGTTGCAGATTCTTTAAGCAGGAAAGGTCATGAGAAGTTGATGTTGTTAACCAACCAAGAGGAGCTCATTTCAGCAATGGCAAGACTAGAGTTGGAAATCAAATTTCCAAAAGAAAACGATGAAAAATTGTTCCAGATGGAAGCTAGTTCAACTTTGGTTGACAAGGTGAAGAATGCTCAACTACAAGATGAAGAATATGGAAAGATCAAAGAGAAAGTGGTTGAGAGTGGTGAAGTGAAATACAAGATCGATCTTAGAAGGGTTACTAAGATTCGAGGGAAGAATGGGGTTCAGTGCAGTACCGGATATTAAAGAAGAAATCTTGGCCGAAGCTCATAACTCAAGATATTCGATACACCTGGGAAGTACGAAGATGTATCAAGATTTATGATGAAACTTTTGGTGGCCAAACATGAAAAGAGATGTTACAGAATTTGTTGTGAAATGCTTGACATGTCAAAGAGTCAAGGCCAAGCATCAACGGCCAAGCGAATTACTTCAACCGTTGGAAATATCAGAATGGAAGTAGGAACACATCACAATGGATTTTGTGGTGGGTCTTCCAACTACTTAGAGAGGATATGATGCGATTTGGGTGATAGTGGACAGACTGACGAAATCAGCACACTTTTTGCCAATAAAGATTAGATTCAATCTTGATCAGTTAGCAAAGTTGTACGTTAAAGAAATCATTTTAACACATGGAGTTCCAGTGTCAATTGTGTCAGATAGAGATCCGAGGTTCACATCAAACTTCTGGAAGAAACTACAAGAATGCATGGGAACACAGTTGAGAATGAGTACGGCATATCATTCGCAAACAGATGGCCAAAGTGAATGAATAATCCAGATGTTGGAAGATATGTTGAGAGCATGCATCATGGATTTCAAAGGGAGCTGGGATAAACATTTACCATTGGTGGAATTTTCTTACAACAACAGTTACCATGCAAGCATCGGCATGCCACCTTACAAAGCATTGTACGGCAGAAAGTGCAGAACTCCACTATCTTGGGATGAAGTCAGTGAACGTCAATTGTTAGGACCGGAACTGGTGCAACAAACTGCTGAGGTTGTTAAACTCATCAGGAAAAGATTGATAGCTGCTCAAGAGAGACAGAAGAAGTATGCTGATCAACACAGACAAGATCGTGAATTCAATGTAGGAAATTTCGTGTTCTTAAAAGTTTCTCCTTGGAAGGGGAAAATTCATTTTGGTAAAAAGGGAAAGCTAAGCCCGAGGTTTATTGGACCCTTCGAAGTGCTGCGAAGAGTAGGAGAAGTGGCTTATGAGGTAGCTCTACCTCCAGAGTTGGAACACATTCATAATGTTTTTCATGTTTCGATTTCTGACCAAGTATAAACTTAGATATAACAAGCATGTGATAGAGTACAAACCTTTACAGTTCGATAAAGACTTGTCTTATGAAGAGGTTCCTATCCAGATAGTCGATAGGAAAGAATAAGTGCTCAGGAATAAGGTGATACCTTCTGTAAAGGTAATATGGAGGAACCACAATGTCGAAGAGGCTACGTGGGAACTCGAAGCTGAAATGATGAAGAATTACCCTGTGTTATTTGTTTAACCTGTGTCTTCGATTTTGGGGACAGAATCTTTGTAAGGAGAGAAGAATGTGACAAATAATTTGTTTGAATTATGATTCTGAGGATAGAATCCGTGTAAGGAGAGAATGATGTAACAATCCAAAAATATAAATTATAATTTTAAATATTTATGGAATTATATGAATATTTAATTAATATGTTTATTGTAGAATAAATATTTGTTTAATTTGATATGATTTGATTATTTATTTGTTGAATAAATAATTAACGAGTTAAGAAAATTGATCATCATGAGATAATATTTAATATTTAGTTGATTAAATAAAATTATAATTATGTTGTATTGATCTATGTGGTCAATTTATTTAATAAATTGTTATTAGAATTAATTAAATTATGTGTGACTATAAACTATATTATAAAGGAGTTAATAAAATAAGTTAAGGGATGTTAATTTCGTTTTGCCAAACAAGGCTTAACGAATGTTAAGTCTTTAATTTAAATCTGTTTTACCAAACAAGGTGTAAGATTTAATGGGTTAATTTTTAATTAGTTAGCCAAACAAGCCTTATGGCTTTTGAGTTTTAAAAAAAACTGATGTCAGTTAATAGATATATTTATATTATACAATTATTATATATTATATTATATACATTATAACTTTAGTATGTAAGGTTAGAATAGAGAAGAAGAACATAGAAGAAGAAAAAGAAGAGAAATTGAGAGAGAACTTGAGAGAAGAATTGGGGAAAAGAAAGCTTGTTGATCAAAAGGGAAAGCCATCATCTTCTAAAACTAAGGTATCATCTTACTCTTTTATTTTTTTTAACGTTATAGCTTTATTCTCTTCCAAAGTCCTCTGTAAAATCTTTGTAGAGGATGAATTATTTGTTATATATAGTTTTATATGATAAATTGGTGGTTAAAAAGTTGTTTTCATAAGTTTATAGATGAATTAATTCATGTTATGTAATTATTTGTTAATAAAACCATATTACTGTGAATTGGTATGAATATATATGATTATGGCTTAGTTTAAAGTACAATTGAGGTTTGATTAGTTGTTTAATATATATATTGACTATTGAATTCGAAAGAGGATGAATAAACATAAGAATAGTATGTTGAATTAATTATTTTGGTTGAAAAACAAAATCACAGTGATGATTTTCACTGAAACTTTCAAAAAATGAAGTTTTAGCAAAAATAGTGAAAATTAATTGTTGTAATTTGGATGTTTATGTTGTTTAGATGGCTAGAAACGCGTTAGAAAATATTAGATTTTGTTTCTGTAAACCTATTACACATTGGGTAGGTTGGTATGGTTGTTAGAAAGGAGTTTGGAGACCTAATTTGGCTTTCCGTAGTGTTGCAGAGCATAAAATCGCAAAACGCAGAAAGGACCCCCGCCCCGGCGGGGGGTATTCTGCCAAGCCAAAATTTTGAAAAAAAAACTGACCGGACATAGTTTACTAAATGAGCATAACTTTTTCATACGAACTCTGATTGATGCGATTCAAAATGATTCGGAACGAGGACGAATAGGCCTATAACTTTTATTCTTTAAGTGTTTCAATTTGAAATCGTTATGAAGGGTCAAAATGGCTATCGTTAGGACCGTTATGTATTTGGAGGCAATCAGAGAGCGTCGGGGGGATGCGCAAATGCAAGTGCAATCTTTTGTGAATTAGTATAACCTAATGATAACATGTTGGACATGTAATAGGATGTTGTATCAAGTTGTTAATGTGTATGTGGTGCAATGACATGATCACTTAAGTAATTGTAATAAACCTAAATAGTGATGTTCATGAAAGGATATGATGTTGTTAGTGAGCTATATGAAGCTAATATTAGTATAACTAATGTGTATTGTCAATACATATAGTATGTGTAGGACTTGTGGTGAACGTGAGTATTGATTGTTTAACCTATGCACGAGACAAGTTCTCTAACTCTACTTTTATAATTATGCAAGTTTTCCTAACTCTAAACCTTCTTTGAGCAAGTTTTTCTAACTCTAAGCTTTTTTTTTGTGCAAGTTTCTTAACCCTAATTATATTGTGCAAGCTCCTAAACCTTATCTCTTGATATTGAGCCAATCTTTAACTTGTTATTTAGCATACAAATTTCTACATTCTAACACACTAATCTTGAACAAATTTTATCATTCAACTTACTATTTGTTATGAATGCTTAAGATTCAACTCTAAATAAGGTTTTAACCTTAGCTTAACATTGTTCAAGCAAGGTATGTTACATTATTCAATACTTATGCTCTTAGATTATTCCTAAAGCATGACCTTAGTACACAATGTTGATTCACTTATGAATTATTTCATAACATAATGTTATTATAGTTTTATTCAACTAATCCTTAGTTGATGTTCGTAAACTCTAAATTACCTTAAAACTTATCCAAACCAAACTTACTTTGGTGCGGACTCGTATTCTAAATGATGAGATGAACAACCTTATTATAGGGGATAACTTACGCATAGCGTTAAAATGTTTGTGTACAATACATTATATGAAGGGTTGATCCCCCTAAGTACGAGGAGTTCTTATAGTCTTACGACTGTTAAAGTTTAAGTTAAAAGATTACTTACAACTATGGACATAGTTCGTGGTCTTTTGACCACCAGTTATATATTTCAAGTTCTGTTCCTGATTATTATTGATGAAGTACTTTATTCATTTCTATTGAGCCTATTCATTTGGCAGTTGATATGATGTTTATTCATTATTATTCAAGTGAGCTTTGTTTGCTCACTCTTGCATATATACACTCATTACAGCTAAAGTTGAGAATGTCGATGAACCTACAACTAGCAAAGGAAAGAGAAAAATGTACAAGTGATGAAGACTTGTAATCTAATGACTTTTATGTTAATAGACTTTATATTTAATGATGTGATGTAATTATTTTATTTTCGCACTTGATTGATGTTAAGGTTAGACAACCTGAGATATTTTGGATTTAATGATGTAACCCTTTTATAGGGAGGATTTATGGTTTAAATGTTATTTTATTTGGGTAGTTAGTATGAATGTATAGAAAGTGAACACCAAGTCTTAGGGGAATGAAGTACCCAGATTTGGGGGTGTCACAAGGACCCAAGGAGGAGGGAGCTAGTGGCAGCGAGGGTATGCCCAAGAGGAAGAATTTTAACTCTGGGAATACTGGAGTGAAACAAGGGAATCCTAAACGTAGGATTGAAGCATGCAAGACATGTAGAAAGACTCATTTAGGAGTCTATCTAAAAGGGAAGTCGGTTTATAATAACTGTGGGCAGGAGGGTCATATATCACCCAATTGTCTTAATCCCAAGAAGAACCAAGTATGTTTTGTTTGTGGGTCGATGGACCATATGGCAAGAAATTGCCCAAAGAAGGGGTCAGAGGGTAGCAAGGGTACTGGTAGTGGTAAGTTAGCCATTACTGGACCAACACCATCGTCTGGTAGACCCACGGCCCGTAATTTTAATATGACTGTCCAAGATGCGGCTGCATTAGCGAATGTAGTAGTAGGTATCATTCTAGTCAATGAAATAAATGCTTATGTGTTATTTGACTCGGGTGCTACTTGTTCTTTTATAGCATATGAATTTGCTAAGAGATTAAGTTTACTCCTGGAAAGATTAGAAATACCTTTAGATGTTAAGGTAGAAAACGGAGAGATAATTCCCATTGAAGATATTCATAGGAATTGCTGCGTAGATATTAGGGGTAATAAATTATCGGTAGATTTAGTACTGATAAGGTTGAGAGAATTCGATGTAATTCTCGGTATGGATTGGTTGATTAACCATAAGGCTATAATAGATTGTCATAGGAAAAGTGTGAACCTTTGGCTTTCTAAGAAAACCAAGGTAGTGTTCTCACGATATTAAATCAAGAGGCAGCTCTTGTTGTCTAACCATGACACAAGCTAAGAAAATGTTGAGGAAGGGGTGTATAGGATACATGTGCCATGTTGTGGATACCCAAAGAGTGGGGGCATCATTGGAACAGATACCTATAGTACAAGAGTTTGCAGATGTATTTCCAGATGAATTACCAGGTCTTCCGTCGGATTGGGAGGTCAGGTTTGTGATTGATTTGTTGTTGGGTACGACACCAGTTTCTAGGGCACCGTATAGGATGGCGCCAGTGGAAATTAAGGAAATAATGGTTCAATTACAAGAACTATTAGATAGGAAGTACATTCAACCGAGTGTGTCTCTATGGGGATCACCGGTATTGTTTATAAAGAAGAAGGATGGATCATTAAGACTTTGTATCGACTATCGAGAGTTGAACAAGTTAACGATTAAGAATAAATACATATTGCCCAGGATCGATGATCTATTTGATCAGTTGAAAGGGACAAAGTATTTTTTTAAAATAGATTTGCGTACGGGGTACCATCAATTGAAAGTAAAGAAGGAGGATGTACCTAAGACGACGTTTAGAACTCGTTAGGGTCATTACGAGTTTTTGGTTATGTCATTTGGGTTGACTAATGCGCTAGTCGCATTCATGGATATGATGAACAGAGTGTTCAAACAGTATTTGGACAAGTTTGTTGTAGTGTTCATTAATGATATTCTAGTCTATTCTAAGACACCAGAAGATCATGCTGAACATTTAAGGATAGTGTTGGAAACACTACGGAGGGAGAAATTGTATGCGAAATTCACTAAGTGTGAATTTTGGCTTGAAAGAGTGCATTTTTTAGGACATGTTATTGATAAATATGACATTTATGTGGATCCAACGAAGGTAGAAGCAGTTAATAATAAGGAACAGCCAAAAATGCCAACTGAGGTTCGGAGTTTTCTGGGGTTAGCGGGATACTATAGAAGGTTCATTCACAACTTTTCTAAAATAGCTACTCCGTTGACGAATTTGAAGAGGAAGTCAGTGAAGTATGTGTGGACTGAGAAGTGTGAGAATAGTTTTCAGGAACTAAAAAGGAGGTTAAGTGAGGCACCTGTATTGTCTTTGCCATATGATATGGGAAATTTTGTAGTTTATAGAGATGCTTAGCATAGAGGACTAGGTTGTGTGCTCATGCAGCATGGCAAGGTCATTGTGTATGCGTCGTGCCAGTTGAAGGATTATGAGAAGGTCTATCCTACTCATGACCTAGAATTGGCAGCTGTAGTTTTTTCCTTAAAAATATGGAGACATTTTTATATGGGGAGAAGTGTGAGATATACATGGATCATAAAAGTCTGAAATATATCTTCACACAAAAGGAGTTGAATATGAGACAGATAAGGTGGTTAGAGTTGATAAAAGGTTACAACTATGATATCTCATATCATCCAGGAAAGGCAAATGTAGTAGCAGACGCATTAAGTAGGAAAGGTAGAGAAAAGCTATCAATGTTAATGACTCAGAATGAGTTAGTAACAAAGATGGCAAGAATGGAGCTAGAAGTTTAATTACCGAATGAAGTGGTAGAGATGTTATTCAGAATGGAGACTCAACCAACCATAGTGGAACGGGTTAAAGAAGTGCAATTAGGTAACGAAGAATGCGAACGAGTGAAGAAAAGGATGAAAGATGAAAAGAAGACTAAGTATAACCTTGATAAAGAAGGATTACTTCATTTTGAAGGAAGAATTTGGGTTCCAAATAATTTCGAGTTAAAAGAAGAGATAATGAGTGAGGCCCATAGTTCGAGGTACTCGATACATCAAGGTAGTACTAAGATGTATCAAGACCTTCGACAGAACTTTTGGTGGCCAAACACGAAGAGAGAGATTGCAGAATATGTTAGTAGGTGCTTAACTTGTCAAAAAGTTAAGGCTGAACACAAACGATTGAGTGGGTTATTGCAATCATTAGAGATTCCAAAGTGGAAATGGGAGCATACTGATGAGTGAGTTTTATACCCATGAATTGGATACATTCGGGCTTAATTTATTGTTGTTCTTAAGTCTTTTAGGATGTTTTTATGTGTTTGTGTCTATTCATGCATGTTTTATATTATTTTATAGGAATTGGGACAAAAGTTACATGGATCGATGTTTGGGGTGGCTAGATTCGCATTTTCGGCTTGCCATTTACACAGCAGCCACTTCGGAGCCAATTTGACTATAGCTCCTGACATTATTTCGAAAAACTCAAAGAATGAAAGTTGTAGATCTACTTCTCCTCTTTCCGGAACATCTTGAATCATCAAAATCGGAGTTCGGACGAAGAAGTTATGGCCATTTTCCCAAAGGACGTCGGAGCAGAAAATGTCAGATTTTGGGCCAGCGCCGGGGCGCGATTTTTAGTGTATTTTTTAGCCTTGGGGCGCTTAGGGGCAGACCCAATTGCCGCTGCCAGTATGGGCGCTGAGTGAAGTTTGGTGTGGCCCGGACGCGTTTTGCTTAATTTTGATACCTTTAGACTCAAATTGGATTGGGTTTGTTCCTAAACTAAAAATTGTACTTGTAACCTATAAATACATGATGTAAGACATAAAATAAAGGGAGATTACATAGCTTAGCCTAGATTAAACACTCATTTAGATTAGAAAATAACCCTAGTTCTTATTAGTTTTGGAGATTGAAGCAACTTGGAGGCCATTGAAGATCAAGAGCAAGAGCAAGAGGGGAGCATCGAGTTCTTGACAATGATTCTATTCTCTTCTCTCATCTTACTTTTATCTTTTGATGTCTATTCAGTTGTGGATTCTTGGTTTTAATTCATTAATTATGAACTAACTATTTTTGAGATTTCAATTGAACTTTTTATGGCTATGAATTAGTTATTCATTATATTCTAATTATTTATGTTAAAGTGAGTTGTTTATCTTGTCTTGTGCTTATTGCTTAATTATTTGATCGATAATTACTTTGTTACTCTAGAAGGAATTGGAAGAGGAATTTAGGGTTAGAAGCTGGGCATGATATCATGTGACTTAGTTATTTGCATGATGAATAATTAGGTTTGTGAATAGAATGGAAATATCTTTTCATGCGCATGTAACACATAAGGAATTGGAATTATAACGAGTTTAATTCAATTGTTTTGCATAGGAATATAGCAAAATTAATCTGGATTAAATAAGGTAATTGATCACTTGAAAAGGGCTCTTGGAAATTGAGAATTTCTGTTAACAATTGGTAGGCATAATAATTGGGATAATTGGATAATTGATTTATAGTTCATAATTGGGGATATTGAAGTCTTAATCTTTATTTATTTGAATTCATTCGTTAAAATCTTAGTTTTAATTAGTTAATTTAGTTTTCTTAATTAGAAAAAACACGATTTGAGATTGTTTAAATAAAATTAGTTTGGTTAAGAATTAGTACTTGGTGATTTTTATTAAATAATTCCTCGTGGGAATGATACTCTACTTTCACTTTATTACTTGTTGACCGTGTATACTTGCACGTATTCATTGATTGCGAAATCGATCAACACATACCACAATGGACTTTGTGGTGGGACTTCCAATGACAAGGAAGATATACGATGCTATTTAGGTAATAGTGGATCGGTTAACGAAATTGGCTCAATTTTTACCAATAGGAGTTAGGTATAACCTAGAACAATTGGCTAAACTGTATGTCAAAGAAATTATTTCAAGACATTGAGTACCTGTTTTGATTATGTCAGATCATGATCTACAATTCACATCGAATTTTTGGAGGAGTTTGGAAGAGAAAATGAGAACGCATTTGAAGTTAAGTACAATATATCATCCTCAGATGGATGGACAAAGTGAACGGACGATTCAAATGCTAGAAGATATGTTAAGATCTTGCGTTATGGATTTCAAGGGAAGTTGGGACGAACATCTGCCTTTAGTGGAATTCGCGTACAACAATAGTTTTCACGCTAGTATAAGCATGCCGCCTTATGAAGCGTTATATGGGAGGAAGTGTAGAACTCCTCTGTGCTGGGATGAAGTAGGTGAACGTCAGATGTTGGGACCTGAGATTGTACAATAAACGATACACATGGTAAAGTTAATACGTACTCAATTGGTAGAGGCTCAAGATAGACAAAAGAACTATGCAGATCCTCACCGAGAGAAGAAGGAGTTTGAGGTAGGATCGTATGTCTTTCTAAAGGTGTCTCCTTGGAAAGGGAAGATACATTTTGGAAAGAAAGGGAAGTTATGTCCAAGGTTTATAGGACCTTTTGAAATTTTAAGAAGGGTAGGAGAGGTAGATTATGAAGTAGCTTTACCTCTAGAGATGGAACGAATACACAATGTGTTTCACGTGTCTGTGTTGCGTCCTTATAAACCGGACTATAAACACGTAATAGAGTATAAATCTATCCAGATAGAAAAAGACTTAACGTATGAAGAACTTTCAGTTCAGATCGTTGATAGGAAGGAACAAGTTTTGAGAAATAAGATAATACCTTCGATGAAGGTGATTTGGAAGAACCACAATGCCAAAGAAGCAACATGGGAACTCGAGAGTAAAATGAAGGAAAATTTTTCTCATTTGTTTATGTAATTGTAGCGAGATTCTGGGGTTAGAATCCTTATAAGGGGGGGGGGGAGAATGTAACGCCCGAGAAAATTAGATTTTTATGTGAATTAAATTTTTATTTGATTATTTGAATTAAATGAATTTAATTATTTATTTATGTGAGTAAGCTTTTTGAAGGCCGTTCCATGACCTAGAATGTGCGGGTGTGCTTAGGATTCTTGCTATGTGCTAGGATTAATTGTTTTGAATTTCCAAGATGAAAATAAAAGTTTTCTGAGAAATTTTCGTAAAAACACTATTCATCCATTTCTGCTCGGGAATTAAGTTTGAAATTCTGAGAAACGCGCAATGATAGAATTCTAAGAAGAGATGGAATATCCAATAATATTTTAGTTATGGCAAACGAAGTTTTTTTCTTGCAGACTTAAACCTAAGGGTTAGGAAAAGTGAGTTTTGGAAAGGAAATAACTGTGTATAATGATTAGGGTTATTATAATACGAGTATGATACTAGTTATTATACGAGTATAGTATGAAGATTATTACAACAAATAAGACGAATATCGTACGAATAGTATACAAAGAAAATACGTGAGTTATACGAGTAGAATACGATTAGTTCTTAATGGACTCTTAGTAATTGGACTTTGTCAAATCCAATTGGACATGGATTATGTTAAGCCCAAAGTTTAGTAAATAAAGCCCAAGATTGAGTAGTATTAAAGCCCAATTATAGGTTAAATCAAGCCTGATCCAAGAAACCGAACCGCGGATCGACCCGATGGATCACCACATGGGTAAAACCCATGAGGGAAACCCATGTGGGACCCAATAAAGCATGTGGGCCGGCCACTTGGTGGCCAAGTAAAGTAGCTTTACTTGGTTGCAAAGTAATGAATAGTAAGGAGGTGGACCATAAGATCATTTTGCCCTCTATTTGATTTTCTATATAAGAAAGCTTGTCTTGGTTCATTTATTTGTTTTACAAACTTTAACCAACATATTTGAGAGAGAGAGAAGTTCTATAACAAGTAATCAAGTGAGCTTGAAGCAAAACATCCAAGTTTTAAGCAAGAACGTGAAGAACATTAAGGTAATATTTCGTAAAACCTTAGTCTTCGATCCTTTTATTTTTATTTTTTGTAGAGAATCATGAATTGGTGGAGCATGTCTCTTCCAGAGTAATAAGGATGGCTATTAATGAATTAAATATTGATAAGCCATGTATAAGTAGGAATCATAAGCGTTTAAGTAAGTTTAATCGCGGATAAACCATTGAACATTGATTTGGTTGTTGATGGACAAATTGAAATCCATCATTTATAGGGTATGTACATTTTTCTTGGTTAGGTTATAGAAAATGATTCAATGGATTGGTTCCATTTGATTTGGCGTATAAAACACGAGTAACGAAGTTATGGTGAAATTTACGAAATTAGGCGTTAAACATTGAAATCGTATAATTCTGGATTAGTAGTTAAAACTCACCGTTTAATTTGGAAACCCTATTTTTCGATGGCGTAGCGTAGAATAATGTATTCAAGAGTCGTGGACTAAAGAACGGTTGAATTCTAACTTAGAACAAAGAAAACGAGCTATGAACGCTCACGAGCGTTAAACGAAAGCGTAATAGAATGTTAAATAGTGAATTCATCGTTAACGGATTTAAAAACTAATTTTATCCAGATGGAATTGAAGTGCATGGTATGTGTAAGAAAATAGCTTTTGAACGAGAAAATTCTGACTTAAAACGACTAAGTTATGAGTCCGGGAAGAATCATATTGGAAAATGTAAAAAAATATCAAGGGCTCAGGGGAGGCGCTACAACGCCACCGCAAGCTTTATTTTCAGCCACGATCTCAGGGTAGGAGACTCAACTCTCGGAGAATCGCATGCCATGACATCACTTTTATATAGTAAGTCTCAAATCCGTCAATTGCCGAGACCGGGGATAACATCTTGTTAGTTGGCGCCAAGAGCGCCAATAGTGTACCAAAAGCTTTATACTGGTGGCCCAGTAGTGGAGAAAAGTTAACCAAGTTGGTTTCTAATCCCAAATTATTGTAAACTAATAATGGGACATGTATACACTTAATATACATGGTAGGACCATTCATATATAGTATATATAGTGATAACTTTAGGAGTTGAACATTGTTTGATAGTAATTAAACGAAGAATGTAAGGTACGGGAAAATAAAACATATTCAACTACTATGGTATTTCACCAAGGGTCTTTGAGTATTTATTAAGGGTAATAAAAGCATTAACAAGCCGTAAGGGAGAATAGTAAGGCAAATCGAGTTTTATTAATGAAATAAATTCGATTAAGCTATAGAAGAGGAAGAAGTTGGTAAAAACAATGTGATTAGATTGTTTGGTAGCTAATTACAGTGTGCTATGTGAATATATCATGTAGAGACTGTAAAGACCAAGAACTGTTGAATAATTATTTGAAGACGCTTGAAGGAAAGTTTTCTTAACGCTTGTCTAACCTTCGTGTTAGTCAAGTTTTCTGTGATTCATGTTATGAGATGCATGGATTATTTTACGAAAGGGTCGATGCCAGTTTTAACTCGGCTAGACTATTCTTAAGAGTTAGATTAATTTGTTTACAAGTCTTTCGATATAGAACTATTAACGCTATCCTATGCCAAGTATTTGGTACGGATTTAAGGTAAGCTTGTGTATGAACAAACAAATGTATTTTACATCGATTATTTGATGGGCACGCGAGGTTGCCAAAACATAAACGTAAACACGTTTAACGGATGAGTGTTGATCAACATAGAGTACTATAGGCTGATCACCTAGAAGTTCTCGTAAGATATATCGGACTTACAGACTTAGTGTCGGGTTGTCCTTTTTCATGAATGAAAACCAAAAGAGAATGTTAATGGTCTTTTGACCAACTCAAAATTCCTAAGTTACTATATGTAACCGAGAATTGTCTTTATGAAATGAAAAGTGCTATTTAATGTTTCATAGTACTTCATAGTTATTTGTTCAGTTATTGAAGAATAATCATGTAATTCTCGACGTGGTATTCGTATTATCTGTTGCTAGACTTGCTGAGCTAGTTATGCTCACTTCTTGCTTGAATTATATGATTGCACCTAAGGCCGAAAGAACTGAGGATCCCAATAGGGATAAAGGTAAAGCTAAGATGGATAAGTAGATTATCCTGTAATAGACTAATATGTTTGTAAGAATCATATTATGATAAACAAAGAATGTATCGGTTACAAAACCTGGGAAAGGATTTATTATTATTATTGTAATAAGAATATAGTAAATACAATCATTTTGATGTTATTTCAATGGAATGAATGTATAGTTAGAAGTACCGTGTAACACCATATTTTTGGGTTGAAAGTACCCGAATTTGGGGGCATCACAACAGCACTCAGGTGCAATAGCTGGGGGTCAATACTGCCATCGCAGCGTCGACTATAGGCTTAAACCATGCGACACAACGCTGGTTCGGGTCAAAGCCTAGTGATGAGTTGGTTTGAACTCAAAGATTGGGTATTCATATAGGATGATAATGAACATGAATGTTCTATAAATGTATCACCATAACAAGTGATTAAAACCTTACGTAATGGTTGAATGTGAGTTTAAAAGGTAAACCATGTAAGCGTAAAACACTTGAACCAATGAAGACGTTTAGTGTGCGTGTAAGATGAACGTACTTAGCATGCACATGAGTGTATGGTTTGGACGTAGCATATTGGAGTCGGGTGTACAACGTGTAAACGTTGTAACGCCGAAAGACGACTTTAAAAGTTTGGTCACGTAAATTTATAAAATGTGAATCATATAAAATGAAATGAAGATAGTAATATCTTAAAAAGTGGCTTTGAAACTAAAGTCTCATCTATGATCGAAGTTAAGAGAAGAATATACCGAGTGTATAAGGTTGGATACGTTGCTTTGAGTTATAAAACTTGAACATTGTAAATTACGAAACGAGTTAAAGTAAATTCAAATAAACCAATATGAGCGTCAATATATGACTAATTGATATGTGGTCCTTATGTTATAAATAAGAATTTTAAAGAGTAATATAGCGTAAGCTGTAAGCATTGCTTAAGGCAAGTTTCCTAACTTCATTCACATTGTTAAATTGAATGCAAGTTTCTTTAACTTACTCAAATGTAGTAATTGAGCAAGTTTCTATCTATGTGCAAATGTATTATATTTGTACAAGATGTTTATCATGAATGGGGTTAAGTGCTAATTTTCTGTACTTATGTGCTTTTGAGATGAACTGTTCTGTGATTGAATTGTTCAAGTGGTAAGAGTTTTGTGTAATCATGAACTACGTTAAGAATAAATTTATGCTGATTATTTTGGTTGGACAAGATGTTAAGAGGGTAATTAAGTTTAAGGTGTAGGTACAGTAGTGTTTTTTTAATCGTTAACTTGTAGTAACTGAGTTAAATAACTCCTTTGTATGGGCAGAGGTTTAAGATGATTTAGGAACCGATCTAACTCACTGTTAAGACAGTGTAGATGAGACGAGAAATAATTTATTATTTTTAGGTGGGGAGCCACTCAGTTTACTATATTATTAACTATTGAGAACTCGGTTTGTGCTGTGTTTTTTTTATATGTATGTCGAAATGGTCTTTTCACATATGTAGTTGTGTAGGATGAGTTAAGTTGTTGAAGTGTTATAAGAAATATTGTTATTAATATTTTATGGGAAAATATATGTTATTGACGTTTTAAAATGATAGGAATAAGAATTATTCCTGTTATTCGAGCTGCTTCATAACTATTGTTCAGTTATTAAAGTTTTCTAATGAAAGAATATTTGATTCTTGATTTTGTTGTTTATTCAACTGATATAACTTGCTGGGCAATTGAATGCTCACATTTACTTAAAATAAAAATAATTTTAACGAAGCTAGAAAGAACTGAAGAATCCGATGAAGATTAAGGAAAAGATCAAGTTCTCGACTTGAAGAGTAATTGTTAAACTTTATATGTATCTGTTGTGGCAGATAAAAGTCACAAGCGTATTAAGGAAGTAAGTAAATGATGTATTGATCATTATTTGTATGTTTTGAAGATTTTAAGGTATTAGAATCTAGGCTTAGAAGAAATATATATTGTAATATTTTGAGGATGTAATTATATCTTAAGAATATATGGAGGTGTGTATTGAATGAGTAGCACCGTGTAGCACCGAACTCGGGTTTGAAGGTAAACCCGAATTTGGGGCGTCACAGGTTTGTATTAGAGCTAATAGGTTAAAAACCTTAGGTGGGGAACCTTAGGCTATAACTTGAGAGAAACTATTGAAGATAGTAATGAGAAAAACTCAGAAAGAGTTTTAAGGAATGAATTGAGGAAATTCATCAAAAGAAATAAAAGTAAAATGATATATGGTTATGTGATAATAATTATATGTTATTATGGTAGGTTCATGACTCATAACAGTATGGTATGTTTTTGAGCCAATAGGGGTATGGGCAGTTTTTGATTTATTCTTGAACTACATATTTCTATGACAAGTTCCTGAACTCGTATTATTGCGGAAAGTTTTTGAACTCATACGGTATGGTAATTTCTCTGAATGAAACATTATTGCTAAAATTACAAGATATTGAAATTGATTTATAGAAGAAGAAAGTAGAGCTAATCTTTTTATTAAAGAGAAGCTAGTAGTTGTACCTAAGCAAATAGTTGTGGTATTAACTAAGGATGATCAAGAGAAATGGAGATAGCATACTCTGAAGTGAGTTAAAAAATGAACAACCCTAAGGTATAGGGAATCATGTAAAAGGGTGTTAAAGCCATAGTGTTAACCCCTGTGCAAGACACAAGTTGGTGCCAATCAAAGAATTAGACACAAGTTGGTGTCAACTCTAGAGTAAAAGCACAAGTTGGTATTAACTTAAGAGTAAATCACAAGTTGGTGATAATTCATGTGTAAGATACAAGTTGGTATCTGATGAGTAGGTTTTTAACCTATAATTTAACCTTATTTAGCTTGATATATTGTTATTTTTTGAGATTTTTCATGTTGCTTTTGATGGATTTTTGTTATGTGTGCAGGAGATTAGGTTGATGATGGTTAAAAGTTAACATGTGAAGAAATTTTAAGCATTTTGGACATTCAACATCATCCTGTAGTGAGCATGCACCGTGATTATATAGAAGATGGCACGAGTGCTGGTTTGCATGGAGAGTACATACTCATCGACTAAGCGTGAGCCACATTTTGCGCATTAAAGGACCCAGTATGAGGAACGCTAGTCGAGACAGAGGCGATTCTTGATTTAGTTATTTCTGCATGAAATTGAGTTTTGTTTGGAGCTATGACTTCTTTATGTAATAGGGTCAAGTTATGAGTGTGACAAGGAAGTTATTTCATAGTAATTGGGATTTTTCAAGTTAAAAACTTCTTGGGTACAAATAGAAGTTTGATTTTTATTAGAATTCCCAATTGGATTGGATGGGATGACTTTGATATGGATTGTGATTGGATTTGGTTCAGCTAAGGGGAATTAATTTATGTCAATTAGTAGAGTACTAAACTTATCCAATAATTCAATTACACTTTGTGGAGCCATAATTTAGAAGAAGATCTTGGAGGAACAAAGGAAGGAGGTGATTTCACGAAGATTGCAGAATTGAAAGCCAAGAAGGGTGGTGTATTACTATTCTTCTTTTTAAATTCAATTTTGTAATTGGGATGATGATTTCTTTACTTTATTCAGTTTTTAATTCATTAATTATGAACTAAATTACTTTTTAAGCTTGCAATGGATCTTTAGTGTTGAATGATAATTATCATGCCTTGATTTGAGTTTAATAAACTATCAATTCAGTTTATTTATTGTGATTTGTATTTAATTTATGAATTGCTTGATCACGTGTATTTGTATAGATTCAAGAGATGATGAACAACATGTGTTCTTGAATTCCATGTTTACATAGAATCCTGATGAATGTTAGGATAGAGATATACCTAGCATCACATGTAATCGGGTAAAGAACTTGGAATTTAAACTCTTTTTAATTTTAATTCACATAGAGATATAGTGAATTATTTAATTAGAGTGTTTGGCTTAATTCTATCTAATTTTTTGATTTAAGTTAATATGGTGTTAGTGCATCGAGAGATGACTAATTCTACATAACCGTTCTTGATTAATAAACTGAGATAGTGAATTGAACTGGAATAAGGTGTGATAATTGGAGTGAGACTTAAAGTGAAGTTGTAAGCCTAATTCTCCATTATTTACTTGAAATTACGATTATTAAATTGTGTTTGTTGGTTAGGATTTTTATTTTTTAGTTTTAATTAGTTATAATCATTAATTTGGATAGTTTAATAAAATTGAGTTAATATAAAACTGGTAATTGTTAGGATTAATTTCTTACTATTCTCCGTGGGAACGATTCTTTTCTTATCATTATATTACTTGTTGACTACGTGCACTTGCGTCTGAGCGTTTTTAGTATTCGACCAACAAGTTTTTGGCGCTGTTGCCGAGGAATAGTTTTGATTTTAATATTTTTTAATATCAGTTTAATTAGTTCAGTTTTACTTAAACAAATTTATCTTTTTGTTTTGCTCTTTCTTATTTCAGGTTCTCTGAGTTAGTTTATGCAAACTCGGTCTAAGAAGCTAGACTTGCTTCCTTTCGAGGACGACATCGAGAAAAGGTTTCAAAGGTTGAGTAAGTGGATTAAGGACACTAAAGAGAATCTTGATAAGGAAGAAACTATGGTCGCAGAGAAGATCGAAAAAGCCGAGAGGATTATGCTACTCCCAAGGTGGTGAGCTTGATAGTAGTATAACTAGGCTAGTGCTATTCTTTGTAAATACTTTTGAGATCAAGCCTGGGACCATACAGATGATTCAGAACTTGGTACAGTTTGGGGGATTAGCCAATGACGATCCAAACAAGCATTTAGTCAGTTTTTTAGAAATCTATGACACCTTCAAATATAATGGGGTGTCAGATGATGCAGTTAGACTTCGCTTGTTTCCGTTCACACCGCGGGACAAGGAAAAAAGTTGGTTACACTCTCTACCGCCAGGGTCGATTACTACGTGGGACGACCTTGCTCAAAAGTTCTTAGCCAAGTTTTTCTCACCAACAAAGACTACGATGATGAGAAACGAGATTACAATGTTTGAGCAGCAGCATGGGGGAGTCATTGTATGAGGCATGGGAAAGGTACAAGGAACTACCCAAAAAGTGCCCACATCATGGATTACCTAAATGGCTGCAGATGAACACGTTCTACAATGGGTTAAGTGGTAATCTCAGGACTAGCATAGATGCAGCTTCAAGTGGAGCATTCATGGCTATGAGTTATAAGGAGGCGTACGAGCTAATAAAAACAATGGAGGCTAACAACTACCAGTGGCCCACAGCGAGAATGACATAGCCTAAGGTAGCTGGGATGTTAGAGGTAGATGGGGTAACGGCATTAGCGGCTTAAATTTTAGCGCTATCAAAGAAGGTGGATGCTTTGTCGGGTGCACAAACTCAGCAGATTACTTTTATTTGTGAATTGTGTGCGGGGGAACATCCTATAAAAAATGTGCTATTAACCCAGCTTTGGTACAATTTGTGGGTAGCTACAACAGGATTCCATAGAATATGTATCAGAATGCCTACAATCTGGGAAATAGGAATCACCCAAATTTTTTGTGGAGTAACAACCAGAATCAGCAGGCTCCACGACCATCTTATCCCCCAGGATTTCAAAATTAGCATCAACAAGCAGCTCTGCACCAAGAGAAAAAGACAGATTTAAAAGAGTTGTTATTGAAATATATATCGGGCAATGAGGCAGCCATGAAATCGCAAGAAGCAGTAATGAAATCACAAACAATGGCCATCAAGAACTTAGAAAATCAGATGGGACAACTGGCATTTTCATTGAATAATAGGCCTCAAGGAACTCTACCTAGTGACACTGAGAAAAATCCAAAGGGGAATCATGAGCAGTGTCAAGCAATTACTTTGAGGAGTGGAAAGCATCTTGAGGGGCAGAACGTAGAAAATTCAGCTAGAAAAGATGGCAAAGAAAGTAAAGATAAAAGTGGTTGAGGGGAAATAGGGTGATGAAAAGAAAGTGGACAAGAGCAAGATAGAGGTTGAGCCAGTTGTGTATCCTCCACCACCATTTTAGCAAAGAGTTCAGAAACAGAAACTAGACAAGAAATTTTCAAAGTTTTTAGAAGTTTTTAAGAAACTTCAGATTAACATTCCTTTCATAGAAGCCCTAGAGCAAATACCAAGTTATGCTAAATTCATGAAGGGTATTCTGTCAAGGAAGAAAAAGTTAGAGGATTATGAAACTGTAGCTTTAACGGAGGAATGCCACGCAATTTTACAGAGAAAGTTACCTCCAAAGTTGAAGGATCCGGGGAGTTTCACTATTCCTTGCACAATCGGGAACATGGCCTTTAAAAAGTGTTTGTGTGACTTGGGGGCAAGTGTGAACCTCATGCCGTTATCTATTTATATTGAATTGGGTTTACCAGCTCCGAAGCCTACAAATATATCATTGCAGTTAGCGGAAAGATCGATAACTTATCGAGGAGGAATCGTGGAAGATATATTGGTTAAGGTGGACAAATTTATTTTTCCAGCAGATTTCATAATTTTGGATTATGAAGAAGATTAAAACATCCCAATCATCCTAGGGAGACCATTTTTGGCTACGGGTAGGACTCTCATCGATGTTCAGAAAGGGGAATTAACCATGAGGGTTCAAGACCAGGAAGTCAAATTCAATGTGTTTAAAGCCATGAAGTTCCCTACAGATGAAGAGGAGTGTTTCCGGGTGGATGTCAGCAACATGATAGTTAATGAAGACCTAGTCAAAAGTTTGGTCAGTGATTCGTTGGAAACCACACTACTGGGGGATAAGGATTTGGATGATCCGGAGTTTGTAGATTACTTACATATGCTGGATTCTTTGCCTCGAGTTAGTAGATTCAAGGTACCATTCTAGCCATTATACACGGAAGAAAAAGCTTCGACAAGAATGAAACTTTCATTGGAGGAGCCACCTACTCTTGAGCTTAAGCCCCTTCCTAAACACCTCAGGTATGCTTATTTGGGAAATTCTAATACTTTACCTATTATTATTACATCTGAGCTTAACGAACTACAGGAAAATAAGTGGCTGAGAGTGCTTAGAGAATACAAGTCGGTTATAGGATGGAAAATTACAGATATAAATGGGATAAGTCCATCCTTTTGCATGCACAAGATTCTTATGGAAGAGGACGCAAAGCCAATAATGGAACATCAGAGACGACTAAATTAGATCATGAAAGAAGTGGTAAAGAAAGAAATACTGAAGTGGTTGGATGCGGGAATTATTTACCCGATTTCAGACAGTGCATGGGTCAGTCCAATTCAATGTGTTCCAAAAAAAGGTGGAATGATCGTAGTGAAGAATGATGATAATGAAATGATTTTGACGAGGAGAGTGATCGGTTTGAGGGTTTTCATAGACTACAGGAAGCTGAATAAGGCAACCCGCAAGGACCACTTTCCTCTACCCTTTATCGATCAGATGTTGGACCGGTTGGCGGGGTATGAATTTTACTGTTTACTGGATGGATATTCAGGGTACAACCAAATAGTCATAGCTCCTAAAGATCAAGAGAAGACCACTTTCACGTGCCCATACGGCACCTTTGCATTAAGGAGGATGTCTTTTGGTTTGTGTAACGCATCGACAAAGTTCCAAAGATGTATGATGTCTATCTTCTCGGACATGGTGGAGAAGAATGTGGAAGTTTTCATGGATGACTTCTCAGTCTATAGAGACAATTTTGATATCTGTCTAGAGAACTTGGACATGGTCTTAAAGCGATGGGTGGAAACAAATTTGGTTCTTAACTGGGAGAAGTGCCACTTTATGGTTGAAGAAGGAATCATCTTGGGGCACAAGGTCTTCACAAAGGGCTTAGAGGTTGATAGGGCAAAGATGCATACAATTCTACCGAAGGTTTATTAAAGATTTCTCTAAGATTGCAAAACCACTATGCAGTCTCTTAGAGAAAGATGTAGTTTTCAAGTTTAATGAGGAATGTAAGTTAGCATTTGAATAATTGAAGAAGAAGTTGACTACAACTCCCGTGATCGTAGCACCGGATTGGACAATGCCTTTCGAGTTAATGTGCGATGCTAGCGACTACGCGGTAGAGGCTATTTTGGGTCAACGCCGAGAGAAAATATTCCATGCCATATACTATACAAGTAAAACCCCCATGGATGCCTAATTAAACTACACAACAACTAAGAAGGAATTACTTGCAGTAGTATATGCCTTTGACAAATTCAGAGCTTACTTAATAAAAACAAAGGTGGTGGAATACACGGATCACTCGACGATTCGTTATCTAATCTTAGAGAAGGATGTTAAGCCTAAACTAATCAGATGAATTCTACTCCTTCAGGAATTTGATTTGGAAATAAAGGGTAGGAAGGGGATAGAAAATCAAGTGGCAGATCATCTTTCAAGATTAGAAAATCCAGACAAAGATGGGGCAGATAAGTGTTTAATCAACGAGTCGTTTTCGGATGAGCAGCTTTTTGGAGTCAACTTAGAATTTCCATGGTATGCGGATTTTTCCAATTACTTGGTGAGCAAAATCCTTCCCCCTGATCTGACACGATAACAGAAAAAGAAGTTCTTACATGATGTCAAGTGGTACATGTGGGACAAGCCCTATTTATTCAAATAGTATACAGACAAAGTGATTCGTAGATGTGTGCCATACAACGAAGTAAAGAATGTCTTGCATGAATGTCATTCATCTGTGTATGGGGGACATTATGGGAGTGAGCAGACAACGGCTATGGTACTTCAAGCAGGATTCTACTGGCCTACTGTGTTAAAGGATGCCCACCAGTTCGTGAAAAACTATGACAGATGCCAAAGGGTGGGCAATATCTCAAAAAGGAATGAAATGCCGCTTAACACGATCATGGAAGTTGAGGTTTTATATGTGTGGGGAATGGACTTCATGGGACCTTTTCCCCCTTCATTCAACAACTTGTACATTTTGCTTGCTGTGGACTATGTATCAAAATTGGTGGAAGCTGTAACACTCCCTACAAACGATGCCAAGGTGGATCTTAAGTTTCTACAAAAAAAACATTTTCACACAAGGTTTGGCACACCAAGAGCAATCATAAGTGACGAGGGAAGTCACTTATGTAATAAGTCATTTACAGCTTTCTTGGTGAAGTACGGGGTCAATCATAGGGTTGTAACATCATATCACCCCCAGACGAGTGGTCAAGCTGAGGTTTCCAACAGAGAGGTGAAGAAAATTTTAGAGAAGGTAGTAAATCCGAGCAGAAAAGATTGGTCTCTAAAGTTGGATGACACACTATGGGCTTATACAGGACATCATACAAGATGCCAATTGGGAAGTCTTTGTGACACCCCCAAATCCGGGCACTCCATTCCCACAGGATTTGGTGCTCACTATCCAAAACTATTACATCTAACTACCCATAATAAAGGATAAAGACATAATTGAAATAACTTAAATAATAATCTTTTCCATTAAAGGGTTACATCCATATAAAACAATCACAGGTAATCTAACCTTAAACTATTACATAAGTCTGTGGAATACATCACAAAATAAATTAGGTTTTATAATATAATTCATCCAAATAAATTCACATAGATCTTCAACACTTGGACATCTTTCCCTTTTCTTTGTTGGAAGATGGCTCATCGACTTTTTCAACTTTAGATGCAGTGTTTAAATGCAAGAGTGAGCAAACACTTGTTCACTGATATAAAGAATAATAATAATGACAACATGAGTTTGAACAACAAATGCTGAATAAATGGAGAACTCGTTCTACAATTCAAAAATAGAAAACAAGTTCAAGACTATATCTGAGGGTCTTATGACCACGAACTATATCCTCGGTAATTAGATATTATTACCTCAACCTTAACAGTCATGTAGACTATACAGACCCTTCCTTACATACTTAGGGGGATTAGCCCTTTGTACCATGTATTGTGCACAAACATCTAAATGTTGACACGTACTTAATCCTCTATATCAGGGTTGTTCATCTCAGTTTGAATTTAGGATTTCTGCACTAAATAAAGTTTAGTTTAGAACTAGCTTATCAGTGGTTCTAGAATTTTAGAACACTATTCAATTATAGATTAGTTCAATCAATAAGAGTTTGCTTGCTATTTTAAGGCTCAACACAGTAATATAGAATTAAACAAGGTTATTTAAGTCAAAGATTAAATAACAACAATATACATTTGAATAGACATGGTATATATACAAAGTACTACATCCAAAAGAGTTAGGAAAACCTCATTTGAAAAAATGAATTTAAACAGTCTATGCTTTGAATAGAAATAACAAGAATTAAGAAAGTGAAACTCGCTCGATGTAACGAATTAGATTACAAGAGCTTGTACAATCATACACGAGATAGAATCAATAGGCTTGCTCAACTTTAATATAAATTTAGGAACTTGCAAAATGATAAATTAGGAATAGAAAGCTTGCTTTACATCAAAAGATAACGTAGTTATGAAACTTGCATTCATTATAAAGAGAATGAAGTTAGGGAACTTGTCTCGTGTGTAAGCTACACAAGTATAATAAATGTTGGCCAATTACCCTACATTAACCATTGAAATCGCAATACCGATCAGTTATACTATTGTTAGCTTTATAGATTTAATCCCCCATTTAAGTCATAACCTTTAACTTAATGTCTAAACATGTTGGTTCACCTTTCATACAAATCTAAAAACCCATTATCACCTAATATAAAGCTTTATCATTCACTTCCAACTCTTGTAAACATCAACTTTTACACATTACATAACTTATTTAAATGATCATTTAAAATCTTCATATTTAATATTACATTACCTTACAATATATTACTGTATTTTATGATAGGGTTTAACATCTTTATCATGCTTACTAAACTAGATTAGGTCTACATACTATGGTCTGCAATTAATCAACACATCATCTCTCTGTTAGGGCATGGGCATGCAATTTCTTACTGGTGCGAGAATCTCGGAAGGCCAACCGATCTTGTTATTGCCATTTACTTTTGTGAATCTTGCAGGGAATGCAATTTGCAACGTCGATTACAGGCATAAACTACAATGACTTGACCTATTTTGCACCAACACTCCAATTATCCCAATTTCCACAGAAATTCACCATACCCAACAACTAAAATTTTGTAATAACATCAATAAGCATGCAATTCATAATTCCATCCACATAAACATTACATATAATTAACTTTTAAGGATCAAAATCATATTTTTTTCCAATTTCTTCATATTTTAACACTTTTAGCGAATGTGATTTCCAAATCCTTGTTTCTTAACCAATTGACACCATTCAAACTACGTTATTTTTGTTTCTTGGTATACTAACACAATCTACAATCGATTTCCAGATTTTATCAAGATTTGAACATCAAATTTTGGACTTAACTAAGCCATTTTTACCCATATACACACTGTTAATCTAACTTTCTTCTTTAAACCCAATTTCACGTATTTGATTACTAAAAATTATGACAATAACAAATTCTTCAAGATTATAAACACATATAACCCACATCATACAATCAATAATATAACAAAATCCTAATTCAAGAGAATGAAAATTACAAAAATTGAAAATTAGAGTTAGGGGTAGATTATATTGTAGACACGAAATTTTCTACACACCTGTTACTAACATTGCAGGAGGGCAGATTCGTCTTTCGGAGATAACCCTGGAAGACAGCTCACATCTATTCTGGATACTACCAGAAGTTCAGTCTCAACCCTGGAACACACACCGGGAGTATCAATTCCAGCCTTAGAGATAACCTCGAGTTTCGTCCTTGGAGATAACCCCAAGGAATGCTGTTGTATTTTCGGCGATAACTCCGAAAATGTTTGTTTCAAATGCATGCAATCAGCTTCAATCTTAGACCTCCTGCCGAGGCACTCATTCCAAAGACCCGGAGCTAACACCGGGAAGACAGGCACACTTACAGATGACCTTGCAGAATTCAAACACTTGTAGTAGTCCAATCTCAGATGTAACCTTGGGCAACGTCTGCTATCAGCCCAAACTGTAGATAACCCCGGTGAAGGGAAAAATCGTCATCTTGCCACCTCAACCCCAACGTACCGTCTCAAAATTTCATACATACATTTCTACACAGCAATGTCCCACAAGAGCCAAGGAGTTCCAATCCCGAGTGACTATTATGCGTGGCAGCACACCGGATAGAATTTGAAGCTTGAAGACCATGGGCATGGTCCCCTCTTCCTAACTTCGTACAACCTCTAATCCCATGTCATTGCATAACTCTCGACAAAAGCGATCCAAAAAAGGTCTTATACACCTCGTTTGGATGCTCAGATTGAAGTTCTACAAGTTCGAGCAGACATCACAAGGTATTACATCGAGACGGTGAGGATCCGTGAGGCAGGGGGCACCCGGCGGTCAGCCAGTAGTGCATCTGCGGGTGCCTGCAGTATACACCTACGGTACCCCCTCTATAAATAGAGGGCTTGGGGTGGCCATATTCAAGAGAGAAAGTGGCGAGGAAGCCCTGTCCAATAAATAGAGGGCTTGGTCCGACATTGAGTGCTTTCTCATTTTAAACACCTGTTAGCTCACATATAGCTATATTTTACCGGCGGGAGCTGAGTGTTTATCCATCTAGAGTCATAGAAGCACGCTTTTGATGTGACCAACTGTAAGCCTTCTCACACTCTATAAAGCCTTTCTCTTCATCTTTACACACACTATTCTTCACATTAAGAGTCGTGTTGTGTGTGTATGGCCAGACTTCAGTCCGTGGTTTTCATTTCTGTCTATATATATATACTTATATATGTATATATTTATATATGGACTAACTTTATCGAGTTATGCCTCGATTGAGTCTAGACTTATGTGGAAGCGTTTGCTTTTTTATATATATATATATATATATATATATATATATATATATATATATATATATATATATATATAGCGACAAATCATTGAAATGATAAAGCCGATATAGGGATTGAGAATCATCACATGCGTACGTTTACCGCTTATATGTATATATATATATTTACATTTATGTCAGGCCTAGAGTTTACTTCGAGGCCTTTTACTGCTTTCTTTATATTTAGTCCCTCCTGGAGTTTACTTACGTGGCGGTTGATCGTCTTTTCTGACTTTGTTTACTTTTTTTGATCCCCCATGGAGGTGCTTCGTGGTGATTGATCATGTCCATATATATATATATATATATATATATATATATATATATATTTACCGCTTTTATATATTTACATTTAGATCCCCCATGAAGGTGCTTCGTGGTGGTTGATCATATATATATATATATATATATATATATATATATATATATATATATATATTTACAACTTTTATATATATAGCTTGCTTACTTCTTTTCATATAAGCTGCGACACCATTTGAGCATAGGAATCATGTGATCACAGATTCAGTCTACCAAATCTAGATTCGGTTCCCGTGATGAACATTTTTAGCTGTAAGAAGCTTGTACATTATTTACGATGTCTGAATTTTCTTAGATGGTTGTCATGCCCATAAGGAGTTCGGCTTAGTCATATATATATTTTTTAGAAGATGCTTCTTGATCTAGAAAATAAAAAGCAAAAACAGTTAGAACATTTAATAATAACATGAAGTATGAAAAGGTCTCAATTACTATTGAGCACGAGGTTTGAAAAACCTCTTTTACAAAACTTCTTTGCTATATCATGTTTAAAAGCTGAATTTTCTATAAATTCAAACTCTTTGTATATAAGTCTTGACGAGGCCTCGCACTACTTCCAAATAAATTTCACATTGATCCACACACACACACACATTCATATAACAGTTTCTTGAAAAGTGGCGGTCACCGTGGCAACACGGATGTCGGGGGGTGCCTAACACCTTCCCTCCGCATAATCAAACCCCCGAACCTAAATGAATCTCAGTTTCACAGACCTGTTTAGCAGTTTCACATCACTGGGTCAATGTGCAAACCTTTTATCGGTTGCGTTGGTGCTACCAGTTAAAAACACCAACTGGCGACTCTTACAGTCAAATTGTCGACATTACACATGTCAGACCTTTTTCACTTGTTTTTTCAAAAAAATCTCACATAACGTGAGAACACCAAAGAACAAGAAACGAAAAGGGACAAATAAAAATCCTGATGTCGACAGGTGGCGACTCTGCTGGGGACACCAGTAAGAAGGTTTAAGCCGTTACTACAAGATTTTCAAAACTGTTATATGCTTGTCTGTGAATGTTGCATTTACATTTATGATGAATGTGTACGAATGCATTTTACTTACTGCACTGCAATATATCTATCTGTGATATTAGTGCTTCGCATATGTCATCATTTGCATAAACGGTGAGACACGTTGTATGTGAATGTATGTTGTGTGGTTCCTCCACCAGGAGGCTATCCTGTCGGTGTTTGATTACTGGACTCGTAGGGAAACTAATTGCAACGAGGCTCAGGAAAGGCACCACCTAGATTCGCTCCAGTTGAAAGACTGAATTAACTTCCCGTCAAGTAGATTGTGATGATCTGGGGACCTTCATGCCAAAAAGCCGCGAGAGTAAACCTAAGATAGGTCAGCCTCTTATAAACCAAACACGGAGGAAAGTCTCTTCATGCTTTCCATTTTCAATTACTTGTAAAAGCATTTACTTGTAATTTTATTCCATGTTCATCTTTATGCAATGGAAAATATGAAGAATATTTGTGCATATATAACATGCTATCAAATTAACATCCATTTTTGCAAGATAATATTCCTAACACGGGTATATCACATAGCATGTAAACATTTTCATTATCCCTAAGACTAAACTACATATGTCTTTTGTAAGGAAACAATTGGGCCTGTTACCTGCTCAAAATCCAAAAAGGCCACGAGCCTACAGCCAATCATATCTTCTTCTGACCAGTCTAATCCTGTTTCTCGAGAAGAATTTGACGGATTAAGTAAATAAATTATAGATTTGGCTGTTCTGCTGAAAGAATTGCATCAGTCTACTGAGGGTACAAAGATGCCTACACATACAAAATCCTCTACACAAGGAGGAACACAAGGTTTGGATAAAACAAATCCAGAACCTTAGTTGGATATGACCAACAAAGACCCTGGAAACACCCATCTCAAAGGAGATCCAGACACCGGTGATATCAGGAAGAAGGTCCTTCAAATGGAAGAAACTATCCGTGCTCTCAAAGGGATTGGAACACATGGAAGTTTTTCATATGCTGACCTTTACAAATTCCCTGGTGTTTATTATCCAGAGAAATTCAAAACCCCTGACTTTGAAAAGTATGACGGATTAGGGGATCCTTACACACATTTGAAGGTATTCATTGGAGAACTTGGATCTTATGCGGAAAACGAGAAGCTCAGAATGCAGTTGTTCCAGAAGAGTCTGACTAGAAAAGCCCGTTCATGGTATACCAAATTAGACAACTCAAAGATCCATAGCTGGGAAAAGCTAGCTCATGCCTTCCTCGCTCAATACAGTTTTCAATCTTAGATGGCTCCTGACCGATACCAGATTACCAAGGTCAAGAAACAGTCTAATGAGTCTTTTAGAGAGTATTCTCAAAGGTGGAGGCGCCTTGCTGCTCAAGTTATTCCTTCCATGACAGAGTCAGAAATGGTCATGACTTTCATAGACATACAAGAAGCTCCTTTCTATGAAAGAGTTTTAGCTGGTATTGGCAAACCATTTTCTGAAATGATCAAGCACGGAGAGATGGCTGAGATGGGATTGAAGTAAGGAAAGATTCAAGACCTAACTGCTCTTAAAGCAGTTGCTGAGCACATCCAGTCCGGAACTTATGGAAACAACCCCCGGAGGGTTCATAAAAAAAAGAGGAGGACGTTTCCTTGATACTACAAGGTCAAAAAGCGGTCAGAACATGCCTATCTGAGGAGAAATTACTCCCTTTTCCGAGCACGACCTTCAAACCCTCCATTGCCTAAAAGGTGGAATCAAAGCGCCCTCGAGCGTTCACACCCTTGGGGACTCGCTCGAGAATATTCTTGCTCTTCTGACTACTCAGAAGAAAATCACGCATCTTCTTCCACCAGCCAACCCTAATGGGAGGGGTTTCAATGCTACTAGGAAGTGTGCCTATCATGCCGGAGCACCGGATATGATACTCAAGATTGTTAGGCCTTAAAACACAAGATCCAAGATTTAATAGACAACGGTGAGATCGTGGTTACCAAACCAAATCAACCTCATGTGCAAGACAACCCTCTTCCTCAACACAAGGAAGAAGAGGTCAACATGATTAGTTGGAATGCTAGGTAGAGTTCCAATTTTAATGGTGAATCATCCCAGACCATCAAAGACGGTATTGACAGATGGGATTATGCAAAGTTCCAATTTTTTATGGAATGAAAGATGAAAGCTCTTTGTAAACAAATTAAATAATTGGCAGAACTGGTGACCCATAAACATCAAGTCACACGCCAGTTAGTCAGCCAGGAGAATGCATGTCTCCTTCCTTTTGTTATGAATGTTCCATCATCACCTTCAGAAAGCGAAGCTATGGAGGATAAGGTTGCGAAGAGAGCAAGTGCTAAAGCCCGTTGGGATTTTGCCAATCAAAGGGAATTTACATACCTGGGCCAACCTATGGAGGAGATATTTCAGATGCTATTCAACGAAGGAAGAATTACCTCCCTTCCACCTCTAATTAATCCCTGTTCAAGACGGTTCAACTCTAATGGAGTTTTTCAATATCATTCACATTCTCGAGGTCACGACCACGAGGAAGAATCTTTTGGGCACTCTGCCATTTTATTGAGAATCTAATTGATAGTGGTGTCCTACTTATTTGGCGGGGAACGATGACCTTTGTGCTGACTCGAGAGTGGGAATACTGTCCTACCAAATGGAAGGATTAGTAGCGATTATATCCCTTTGAAGGCGATGAGACTGTCAAACCATTTCCCATACAAAAAATTTAACTCAAAGGAGCTGACAATCCTTTGAAAGTGGCTGCACAAGAGCCAATTTCTTTACCATTCAGACCACAGTATCCTGTTGTCAGCTTACACAAAGTCCCATGGAATTATGGAGAAGCTGAAGGATCCACGTCTCATACTACTGCTATAGTGTCGAAGGAAAATCCATTGTATCTTCCTCAGAGGGTGATGAAGTCCGCTATAAAAGCAAAAGGGGAAGATTTCCATGGAGAAAATTGAGAAATTCCTCCGTACTATGGGCCATAATGAAGCTAAGGTGGTTCTAAGCTTAAGAGAAGCTCCACATCAGATTTTAATACTGGACTTGGTTTTCTCTTCCGAGGATCACAGGAAGATCTTATTAAAGGTTTTGGAAAAAGCCTACTTGGCAAAATAAGTGGAATTGGAAAAATTTCATCATCTGGTTGATCACATTTTTAACAATAATGTGATATCCTTCATTGATGACAACATACCGCCTGAAGGGACTGGTCATTGCAAGCCATTGCACATTGCAGTTTTGTCCTCTGGGTATATATTAGCTGGAGTTTTGATAGATGGAGGTTCGTCTCTGAATATATGTCCTTATGCCACCTTGATAAAGATGAACATCAATCTCAAATGGATCCGAAGTAGCCATACGGTTATCAAAGCTTTCGATGGATCCCGATGAAATTCTTTCGGAGAGATTGAGCTGCCAATTGAGATTGGTCCAAATACATTCAATGTATCCTTCCACGTCCTCAAGATAGATTCAGGATACAACCTGCTATTGGGGAGACCATGGATCCACATGGCTAGAGCCGTTCCTTCTACACTACATCAAAAACTCAAATACATTGTCAACAATAGCCTAGTCACTGCCAACGCTTAGCTGGAATGTCCTAAATAAAGAGACCTACCACTCATCAGCTTCAATTCAGAAGTTGAGCAGGCCAGTTTTCATACTTTGGAAGTGAGTAACACACAATACCATCCTATTGGAGCGCCACTTCCCATACCCAAGATTTCTGCAGAGGTTATGTCGGCCATTCAAGAAATGATGTCATTGGGTCATCAGCCTTGATAAGGGCTCGGTAAAGATCAGCAGGGTATTAAGCACCCAATTCAAGTGTCCAGTCAAACTGGGACATCCGGACTAGGCTATTCTGCCAGTTCCAGTCACAGGAATCCTCATAAGCACAAGCAGATTCCTCAAGATTTCGCCACACGGTGATTTTCTCCATTTGCACCTCATGTAACGTCGATCTCGGTAAAGGTGCCGACCCATGTTATGGCTATCTTTGTTTCCCAAACCGGTACCATTCAAAGAAAAAGAGGTTACGATTCACGATCCGAAAGTTGAAGAAAGGGCGAGGCGTAAATATAGCGTCACCTTGATGATGTCGAGCATCGCATCATTGTCCATGATGAACATACAAACAGATATACCCAGACGATGATTGCCCGGATGTTATGGTCATCATTCGGAAAAGGAGGAAGATGGCGGCCCCTCCATCACTTGATCCATCAAGACTTTGCCCTCGACAATTGAGCGAAGACTCCATGTAGAAATGGGGTCGACGAGGGTAAAAAGCGCGTAAATCCTACGCCTCGTAGATAACTTTAATTTCTTACTTTTTATGCAAGATTACTTGGTTATTTTATCGATTACATGCTAACACTTGTGTATGATTAAATAGTTTCATATATTAAGTGAAAGCATATTTTGTTTGAGGACTACGAATTTAGATGTGAATGTACTGGCGATGAGGTGCCTTTTTCTCCACAAGAATTTGTAACTTTGATGAAAAGTTGGACTCAGACTTGATGGAAATCCAAGAGGACATTGAGACACCTCGGAGATTAAGGAATGGGTCGCAGACAAACCTCAACACAACCTTGACCAAACCACTTCTTTCAATCTCGGAACCTTAGAAAGCCCTAAGCTAATCTAGTTTGGTTCAGACCTAACCCCAAACCAATGGAATGCCATGGTTGCGATACTAACCCAATTCCAGGATGTGTTTGCATGGTCTCATGAAGACATGGTGGGTTTGTCCACTAACATTGTCCTTCATCGCCTTCCCATTAAAGAGGGATTTAAGCCAGTCAGGTAGAAGCTCAGGCGATTGAAACCTGAGTGGAGTTTAAAGGTGAAAGAAGAAATTATGAAACAATTTCAAGCTGGCATTATCATGGTGTCCACATATCCGAAATGGATATCCAACATTGTTCCCGTGCCTAAACTAGGAGGAAAGGTGCAAGTTTGTGTGGATTACCGGGATCTGAATAAGGCTTGCCTTAAAGATAACTTTCTTATGCCCTTTATCCACATTCTTATTGACAATCTTTATGTCGACGTATATGTACTTCCTTTGTGATTACTTTGCAGGGTATCATCAGATTATAGTCGCTGAGGAGGATCGTGAGAAAACTGCTTTCATCACGCCTTGGGGAACATTCTGCTATAGACGGTTGTCATTCGGCCTCATCAATGCCGGGGAAACCTACCAGCGAGCCATGATGGTTCTTTTGCACGATTTAATTCATAAAGAGATAGAGATCTACATGGATGACATCATTGTCAAGTCCTGAAGGGAAGAAGACCATTTGGACCATCTCAAAAAGCTCTTCAACAGGTTGCGTAAGTACAACTTGAAGTTCAATCTACCAAAGTGCGCCTTTGGCATTAAATCAGGCAAGTTGCTAGCTTTCTTAGTCAGCCACAAAGGGATTGAGCTAGATCCCACCAAAATCTAGGACATCAAGGAAATGCCCATTCCTCAGACAGAGAAGGAAATACGGGGATTTTTGGGAAGAATCAACTTCATTAGCAGATTTATTTCTCAACTCACAGCAACCTGTGAGCCCATCTTCAAATTGTTAAGGAAGAACTCCTCCGTGAAATGGAATGATGAGTGTCAGAAAGACTTCTTACCATTAAAGAGCAAAGTTGGTTGCTCTTTTTTGGTACCACCCAGGGATGATGTTCCCCTATTCATGTACCTGTCCATTAATGACAATGCCATGGGCTTCGTGCTGGGATAAAAAGACGATAGAGGCCAAGAACGAGCTATCTATTACCTCAGTAAAAGATTCAGCATCAGTGAACACAAGTACACTCTAATTGAGAAGACTTGTTGTGCTTTAGCATGGGCTTCCATAAGGTTACAACATTACCTCCATGGTCACATAACCCATCTCATATCTCGCATGGATTCTCTTAAGTATATGTTCAGTAAGCCCATACTGAATTATCGGCTGTCCAGATGGCAGTTGATCCTACAATAATTTGACATCGTGTACGTGACGCAAAAGTCTATCAAAGGTCAAGGAATTGCGGATCAACTGGCCGCCACACCAGCAGGGGATTACAAACCCTTGGAAACATATTTCTCCGATGAAGGGGTAATGGCAGTTCAACAACACCATCAGTACGATGCATACCACACATGGAAAATATATTTCGATGGAGCTATTAACATATAAGGTTCTAAATTTGGGAGCAGTTCTAGTATCGATGCACGGGAAGCGATATCGTCATCGTCAAATTGCGTTTGTCGGCTGACCAAACAACACACATCGAGTATGAAGGTACGTATCATGGGCCTAAAACTTGCCCGTTCAATGGGCATCAGGCGGTTAACTATCTTTGGGGATTCAGAGTTGGTAATCAAACAATCCACAAGAATATAGCAAACCAAATAACTATATTTACTGCCTTACCATCAGCAAGTTTTACAGATGGCTTTGGAGTTCGAAGAAATCTCCTTTTCACACATTCCTCATAATAATAATGATTTTGCGGATGCACTAGCAATGTTGGCCTCCTTGATTCACATACCTAATAAGGAAAACATGCCAAGCATCATATTTACCCTACAAAAGGCCCCAACCTATGGGAACTATGTTGGAAAAGTATCGGATGAGTTACCTCCCATCCACAACCCTTGGTATCAGCATATCAAGGAGTATCTGCGAGATGGATCTACACACCACCGATGAGCTTTGATTGAAAAGAGGCAGATCCATCGACTTGCTATGAAATTCTATCTGAGCGGAGATGCACTCTACAAAAGAGATGTAGGATTAGGTATCCTCAGATGTCTAGACAAAGACCGAGCTCAGAGGCTCATGGATGAGGTCCATGGTGGAGTATGTGGCCCCCACATGAGCGGACCCTTACCTGTCAAGAAAATCATCATAACAGGGCATTATTGGCTTACGCTCAAAGCTGATTGTGATGATCACGTCAAGAGGTGCTATCAATGCCAAATTCATGGGAATTATATCCACGCCCCTCCAAAGGAACTCCATAATATGAGTTCGACATGGCCCTTCTTAATGTGGGGAATGGACCTGATCGGGCCCATCGAGCCCAAAGCTAGTAATGGACATCGATTCATATTCACCATGATTGACTACTTTACCAAATGGGTAGAAGCAACCTCCTTCCCTAGGGTTACCAATGAAGTCATCATTTCTTTCATCAAAAACAATATCATTTGTCGATATAGACAACCAGAGGTCATTGTGTTAGACAATGCTAAAACCTCAATAACAAAATGATGGACGAGTTATGCAGTAAATTCCACATCAAACACCTTAACTCTGTCATCTCCATTCAAAGATGAATGGTACTGTTGAAGTGGCTAATAAAAACATTAAGAAGATCATGCAGAAAATGTCCGCTAATCACAAAGGATGGCCTGACCTCTTGCCTCTGACTTTATTAGCCTACAGAACTTCAATGCGTACTTCCACTGGGGCAACCCCCTACTCATTAGCCTATGGGATGGAAGTAGTGCTCCCCATAGAGGTGGAAATGGAATCCCTCAGAGTGTTAATGGACACTAAGCTGGATGAAGACCAATGGATACAAGACAGGTATCACCAATTGTCTCTAATAGACGAAAGGAGAACCGCGACTATCTTCCATGGTCAGTTATATCAGCAAAGGATCGCCAGATCCTACAATAGGAAAGTCCGAATACGACAGTTTAAATAGCATGACTTGGTTTTGAAGAAGATCATTGACAACCAAGATCAATCCAAGGGAAAATTTGCTCATAACTAGGAAGGCCCGTTTGTTGTCAAGGAGGTATTGACAGGAGGCGCTCTCAGACTACAGGAAATGGACGGCGATGAATTTCCACAGCTTATTAACTCATACATCGTGAAACGGTACTATGTCTAAGGTTTCCATCAAGCAAACATCCTGGCTTTGGATCATCAAATCATCAGTCATTCCGGTTTTCTAACCCTTTTTACATGCTCTTCTGCCTCTCAGGGAAACATACACTTCAAACCAGTAGCCTGGTTTCACCTCATTTCAAATCTTTCACACAATTTCGGTTATCCCCCCAGGGATTGAACCTTTCACACCTGCAGTTTATCCTAAAGATAGGATTAAACTTTCCTATGCTTGCAGTTTGTCCTGAAGACGGGATCAAACTTTTTCCACACCAGCAGTTTGTCCCAAACATGGGATCAAACTTTCTTCTCCCCACAGTATAGCCTGCACATAGGATTCATACTTCTCTTTGACTGTAATTCATCCTGAGGGGCGAACTACGTCGACCTGATCTCCCTGATACCTGGGAGTACGTAGGCAACCATATTCTATATAGCCCAGTCGTAATAAAAAGAATAACAAAAACATTTCTACCATTTCTCTACAAAAACAAAAACAACAAAAATACTTTTACACCCTTCTTCATCAATAAAGCTTCTACACCCATTTGCCTTTCACATTCAGCGTTAAACCTCTTACACCAAGTTTGAACTACTCAGACCTAATCTCTTCTTCAATAGGAGTACGTAGGTAGTCATTTATGGTTCGGTCTAACCCCCTACCAGAACAAAAATACTTGTCACATGGTACTGGGATCAAACTTTAATCCACCACATTTCATCGGCTTCAGACCAAAGAGATGGGACTACCTAACCTCTCCTCACAAATAGGAGATTTGGCGACCATCTAAGCTGCGGTTGTGCCTCAAAGAGCAACACCAATCCATAAGAGATGGAATTAACTAGACTTCTCATAAATAGAAATCTTGGCGACCATCTATGGTGCTGGTCGATCTCGAGAGAGGAAAAGCCACACTCCTCTCCCACATCTACACACGAAACCGGTCCCAAGACACCAAAGATGGTAGGGATACATACAGATCAATGATCCATTACGAAAGATCCGGCGACATTTCAATGTCCACACATCGAGGATGAGTTCAAAATGCATCAAGATCATAAGCCCGGAAGAAGCGAGGCAAATATCAAGCAAGTATCAAGGCGCAACTAAAGGGAAGTAAATCAAAATATATTTTCCGCCATATATATAATCTTTTGTTTGATATATACATATATGTGTTGTACATGAAAAAATGGCTAAGCTTATGCATGCGGGAAAAATACAAGTCTATCTACGAATGAACTGCGTGTGTATGCGGACTATCAGATCTAACATAGCATCCCTCTCTGAAGAAGGAGGTAACGCTGCAAGCTCCTGCCCAATGGTATCTACACGAGCTAGCAGATCAGAGGCTAACTGCATGGTGGCATGATGCTCATTAATATATACACTCATATCGGCAAGGATGCCAGTCGTAAGGGATCTCACTGAAGTATTATCTGTGATGGCCATATCCCGAGCAGATAGGGCAGCATCCCACTCTACAATCAATGCATCTCTAGCTGATATGGCCTCGTCTCTCTCTAATAGAGTTGCATCTCTCCCATCAAGTGCTGTCAACATCAAGGTCCTAGCCTGATCTCTCTTAAAGGTCATCAGATGTAAACTCTGCTCCAAATACTGTGCTGAATACTGAATGATAGTAGCACTCGTAGTAGGAGAATCCATCACAAATGGTGGCAACCCAACAGTCAAATCCTCCTTGATGGGAATATCAGCCTCCTCCATAGGCTCCTCATCATTGGAATCAATCCTCTGCACTATGGATACTACCGCAGCCGATGCAGTCTCTGTCTCCATCCATGCGGAATACTCTATAGAATAACTTTGGATGTAATGATGAAAATGATGCTAGCTCTCATCGATCCCAACAGCATACGAACATCTGACTAGATCGTCTCTCTGCTAATAAGTCTTGCGAGAAGCAAAGCGCTGACTCGATGCCCCCTCAAAAGGATAAAAATCCTAAAACTGGCCAAACTGACACATCATGGCTAGTGAGTGGTAAGTAATCATGCCCCTCAAACCAGCTAGAGGAAGATAATCCATGCCCGAAGCATGAGTGATAAAGTTGTAGGGTGAGCTGAGCCCTGTACACGGCAATATATCAAACGGATCTCCAATACCTGCAAGGAAAGCTGACTAAGATGCAGCATCTATACACTCCGCATGCTGAAAGGAGTATGATATGGCTATATCATGGGTGAAACAATACCCATGCCGTCTGAAAGTGCCAATCAATCTCAAGTGTGACATAAACCACCGTCTGACATGATCATCGTGTTTGCTGTAAACACTCATGCCGGATAAGTGCGATAGTATGTAGGCGACCTCGAGTCTGTGATGATCGCCGGTATGATGGTGTGACCCTCACGAGAGCTCTCATTGCCATAATGGCGCCAATGTCCAACTCATCCATGTATCATGGCATGTAGACATCTGACAAGATCGCATTGATGGCAATACATCCACTACGGTGGGATGCCAATGATCCTCCGGTGTGGTGAAATCTCCGGAATGTCGGTGTATAACTATCCTCGAGCCAAATCGTCAAGCGAGAAAATCTTTGGGATATAGCGTGGCGGATGTGAGCTCATCTGTCTTGCTTTACGCCTCAATCCGGTGAGGGTCATGAGCGCCTACTCGTGTCTCCAATCGCCAAATGCACACAAGGTTTATCCGATTGGCGGCGCCGCCAACGTGCATTCTCCTCGGAGTAGAGTCAACTCCACGGTCCCAAATTGGAAAACACCGCTCTCTCTATACCCGGTGCTCAAAGATGCCCTCCACGAATCCGTGGGAACTGAAACATCAACGAGGGTCATAATATCTTTGCAGCAGATGATCTACGGTCACCACATCGATGGTGACATCTTTATCATGCCATGATCGCATACCGATGCCACCAAAATGGTGGGGTATGATCAATCTGACTAAGCATCGGTCGAAGAAGACATCTGATGCGGTAAGTAGTCAAGTAAGACCATCTAGAAATTCGATGATGAATATCTACGAACATATATACATATGCATAACATAATAATATGCATGATATAATAGATGGAAATATGATATGGGAATGGAAAAGCGTACATACATTCCTAAGTATATCATCATCTAATACATCTTTATCTGACTAAAATACAGGAAATGGGGAAAAGCGCCTACATCTATGTGAGAGGCCTATCAAAAGAGATAACGAGAATATACATCAAAAGAAGTCAATGGTGTCAATGTCAACATCATCAATCCTGTCCACCTGATGTAACTCCTCCCGAGTCACTGGATCTCTTTCTACAGGGATGTCAGGCCTATATAAGGGAGGATCTACACCAGCAAAACCATATGGGTCACCTGAGGGGCCAGCGCTAGAGTAGAAAGGATCAAAAGTATCTGCCTCTGAAGGATCTCTACCCAAGTGCCGGATAAAGAAATGTGCCCGGTCTAACTGCCGGGTCAAACTGTTAATCTGTGTCACACGAGTCAAATCTCTGACATAGGCTAGCCAATCCGTCATCATCACGGATCCTGGAACCATATCCCCCATGAACTGTGTGGTGTGGGTCTGGGCTCCAATGGTAAGAGGGAACCACCAATGCTGGAACATCTTCTAAGTGTAGGGACCCTCTGATAGTGTGAAACCGTCAATCCCCATCAATGGGATATCAATGACGTGTGACTATGAAACAGGACAATAACGCCTAACAGGAGGCAAGATCGGCATGAAAATCTCTCTTATAGTGCTCCTGATAGCACGCTCTCCTAAATAGAGCTCTCATCCTCCATCTATAAAGAGAGGAATCTTACGGGTGGAAATCACGTGCTGTACCCATCCTTAAATTCAATGCTCAAATGCTCCCCAGGGTAGGGAACCCACGTGATGACATCCACTGTCAACAACTCTAGCTGTAGGCGGCAATGAGTGAAACCCTCAGCAACAAGGACCTCCACCAGTATGGAATGATGCCATCTTCGTCCTCGTGGATAGGTGTCTAAACCTAACACGCTCACAGAACGTAAACATGGAAGCCTTTCATAGGCCCAAAACTGCCAACACAAAGGCAAATACCTACTATCAGTCAACACTCTTAACCTATACATGGGAAAAGACAAGAGAAATACTCACCAGTAGAAACGGGTAGAATCCTAACCAAGCCTCGGTCAAGCCCTGCGATCGCATATGCATGCCCCTGAGGAAGTAAGCAAAGGTGTAAGAACCCTAATCATAATCTCATATACTGTCCACGTGTCAAGTGGCACTGATCAAAGCGAAGGACACCATAGAAGAGTTATCTGCTATGAAGCACCCCTAATGATCATCAGGAACAATCATCGAAGAATGCGATCCATGACTCTCACATCATCGGGTATGGGATCACTCAACAACCCGCTCATAGCATCTATGCTCAAAGGACCTGTACATACAGTCCTACCCTTGATCGCTCCGTCTGGAACTCCCAACAAGGATTTGACGGCAATAGGGGTAATATCCGTCATACAAGGCACTGGATCCCCTCCAAACTCCATACCTATGATAAACTGTCAATCCATCGGCGTCATCATCACCTCACAGTCTAGCAAATGGAGTGGCCGAATGCAGTGAAACTAAGCGCTCGACAATGCCACGAGGTAACCCGGGGGGACAACGACGGGAAAAATGGAAAAGAATGTCCGAATCTGACCATGTACAATCGCTCTATAGTCATCATAGAGTGGATGCTGAACTAATTCCCTCGAGGCTGTGTAAAGCCGGGAACCTACATCAAATGCAGATCAACATCAGAATCCTTTACTCCTCATTAATAGGAAACAATGATGATTAAGATCTAACTTTCTACCTCATTTACGTGCAGGTAGACTTAAGGATGTCAACTCAAGTCACCCAGAAGATCTAGGTTTGCCACTTGAATACCTGGCAAATCCCTACGGGGAACACGTGTAACAGGAGCAGGAACCTCAACCGGTACATCCTCCTCCTCGTCCTCTATGTCTGGCACTTCAACCCAGATATGACGTATCACCGCCTCCACCAAATGATGAGGTTGTCTGACAGAACGGGGTCGAGTCACTTTAGAAGCCCTCCTCCGTACACCAGAAGTGGTCCTGCGAGAACTACTCAGCTGATCCGGATCCATAATATCTGGACAATAAGTCTCCAAATCACCTCAGAAAGTGGGTGGTATTGTTTAACCTGGAGCTTTTCAAAATGCATTTTTATGACTACATGCATGCATGCATTATTTTAACATACGTCTACAGTAGAGTTAAAAAGGCATGACTACCCAATGCCTACGTTTTAGAAAATTTTTGCCATAGCCCCCTTTGTAAATGGGACTATCCACATGCACATAGACATGACTAGGTGGCCATTCAGTAGCACACCTATCCACAGTCATATACATCCTACATGCATTAATATATCACAGTAAAAAATTAGTAAGTGTAGTCTAATTAACAGGATTATTTTACTTTTCTACCTTTACTCATTTGTCCTCAAATAGGATAAGAAATAACCGTAAAAGGTGCCAATTTGACTGTTTCAAAAGTCAAATTTTTTCACATCATTATGTTCAGCATGGTTTAAAACTAACATTTATGGTGTTGAATATTTTTTATAAAGTTATATCAGCATGCATATTCACTACTATGTGTCTAAATGCATTTCATGTGATAAGTCATTTTCCAATGGATAGAAACTGGAAAAAAATACATGCATATGTTACCAGGACAGTGAAGAACATTTGTACGGTGACAGAATGTGCAGAAAGTCACCCGAACTCAGCAGGTCTGAAGAAGAGCTCTCGGATTTCCTTTGCGACACTACTTGAAAGTGACTTATGAAAGCAATATGCAGCCTTTACATAGTCACGATTGGCCGCAGGTCCACCTGCGGCACCCCTACATGGGGCCCACACCTCCGGCTCGGTCCAGTTCGAGTTGCAAAGGAGGTCTCACAATCTGAAAATGCCAAATCAGGAATAAAAACACTACGCGATTGAGCGGAATAGCCTAGAATCCTGGTTTTCACAGGCCAAACTCTGGCTCCGCACATCACTCATTGGTATTCGCCTGAATGCAAGATATACTATATCGCTGAGCTCAGCTTTTGCAAATCATGCTCGACAATGCCTCACACAGGTCTGATGCCACCAAACACAGGGTCGTAACCCTAAAAGACCTTCCCCGATGGGGGCCACAACTCCGAAGTTAAACATTGATAAAGTATCCCTGGTGGGGTTCACAACACAATTCAACCATTGATGTACATGTCAATAAAGGTCAAGCAGCCTTGACGTCATTTCAACCAATGACAAGTAAACCCATCGAAACATCGAAGGTCATTCGATGATCTTATCCATCAGTGCACTTATCGACAACCTTCCCCGGTGGAGGTCACAACACCAAAGTCAGACATTGATAAAATATCCCTGGCGGGGGTCACAACATGATTCAACCATTGATATACGCGTCAATAAAGGTCAAGCAGCCTTGACATACTCCCCAGCAAGGGTAAAAACGAAATGCAATCATTGATACACACATCAATGAACGTCAAACATCCTTAACAGTTTTCCCAATAGGGACCTATCCGGTGATACACACATGGTCAAGGTCGGTAGCCTGACGACAATACATACTGTTGGCAGTAACTCTAACAGGATCATGGTATATACTGGTGACACAAACCAGAGAAGACCATCCTCATCGGAGAGGACCAATGGTGGAATATGTTATACACATCCTCAAACAGACAAAGCTTTATCCCCACAGATCTCTTGTACACGAGAGGCACCTCTATGGGGGTAAAAGTCTGTATCAGGGATCCAGGATTTTGGTGATAGCCCCAACGTCAACATCCTTGAAGACTTGGATCGTATGTCCAAGACATTAATGATTGTCATCCCCGACAGGATTAATAGGGAACCAACAATCATTTATTCATGCATCAAACATTTGCATCATGTTGCTGCACATAACATCATGTTTATCTTGTTGCATTTCAAGTGTCTAGGATTTTTATCCTATCCATGCCTTGCATTGCATGAATATGATAAAGAGGGGCATCTGTAGACACTCAAAATTTTCTGCACACTTTTATTTACTAACATTGCGGGAGGGCAGGTCGTCTTCGGAGATAACCACGGAAGGCGGCTCACATCCATTCAGATACTCTTTGGAAGTTCAGTCTCAACTACGAAACACACACCGGGAGTATCAATTCCAACCTCGAAGATAACCCCGAGTTTCATCTTTGGAGATAACCCCAAGGAATGTTGTTGCATTTTCAGATACCTCCGGAAATACTTGTTTCAAATGCATGCAATCAGCTTCAATCTCAGACCTTCTGCCGAGGCACTCATTCCAAAGACCCGGAGCTAACACCGGGAAGACAGGCACACTTACAGATGACCTTGCGGAATTCAAACACTTGCAGCAGTCCAATCTCAGATGTAACCCTGAGCAACGTCTGTTATCAACCTAAATTGGAGATAACCCCGGTGAAGGGAAAAATCATCATCTTGCCACCTCAACCCCAGTGCACTGTCTCAACATTTTATACATACATTTCTACACAACAATTTCCCACAAGAGCCAAGGAGTTCTAATCCCGAGTGACTATTACGCGTGGTAGCACACCGAATAGAATTTGAAGCTTGAAGACCATGGGCATAGTCCCCTCTTCCAGACTTCATACAACCTCTAATCCAATGTCATTGTGTAACTGTTAACAAAAGCGGTCGAAAGAAGGTCTTGTACACCTCATTCGGATGCTCGGATTGAAGTTCCGCAAGTTCGAACGGACATCACGATTGCAGTGAGTGCCGAAGATCGAGGGGCGGGACGTGAGACCCTAGGAACCTAAAGGCAGCGCATGAGGGCATCTGCGGTGCTTGTGTATATCTGGCTCCCCTCTATAAATAGAGGGCTTGGGGTGTCCATATTCAAGAGAGAAAGAGGCGAGGAAGCCCTGTCCAATTTGCTCTGTACACACCCCATATTGAGTGCTTTCTCATTTTAAACACCTGTTATCTCACATATGACAATATTTTACCGGCGGGAGCTGAGTGTTTATCCATCTAGAGTCATAGAAGCCTGCTTTGGCAACCCACTGTAAACCTTCTCACATTCTATAAAGCCTTTCTCTTCATCTTTGCACACGCTATTCTTCACATTGAGAGTCGTGTTGTGTGTGTATGCCCAGACTTCGATTCGTGGTTTTCATTTCTATCTGTATATATAAACTTATATATGTATATATTTATATATGGACTAACATTATCGAGTTATGCCTCGATTGAGCCTAGAATTATGACTGGAGCGTTTACTTGCTTATATATATATATATATATATATATATGAACTGTTGTCAGACTCTTTCTGATGAGCCTGGATTTTACATCCGGAGCGTTTATTTCTTTTATATATATATATATATATATATATGAATTATTGTCGAACTCTGTTCGATGAGCCTGTATTTTATATTCAGTGCATTTACTCCTTTTATATATATATATATCGACAAATCGCTGAAATGATAAACCGAGCCAGGATTGAGAAACATCATGTGCGTTTACCACTTATATATATATATATATATATTTACATTTCTATCAGGCCTGGAGTTTACTTTGAGGCCTTTTCCGCTTTTATTTACATTTAGTCACTTTGGAGTTTACTTCGTGGTGGTTGATAAATCTTCTGACTTTATTTACTTTTACTGGATCCCCATGGAGGTGCTTGCGGTGGTTGATCGTGTCATATATATATATATATATATATATATATATATATATATATATATATATATATTTACCGCTTATATTTACATTTCCGATCCCCCACGAAGGTACTTCGTGGTGGTTGATCATGTCTGTATATATATTTTTACAGCTTTTATATATATAACTGCTTACTGCTTTTCATATAAACTGCGGCATCATGTGAGCCTAGAAATCATGTGATCACAGATTCAGTCTACTGAATCTAGATTTGGTTCCCGTGATGGACATTTTCAGTTGTAAGCAGCTTGTATATTATTTATGGTATCTGAATTTCCTTAGATAGTTGTCATGCCCATGAGGAGTTCGGCATCGCTGTATATTATTTTCTCGAAGATGTTTCGCATCTCGAAACTAAAAGCAAACAAGCCGAACATTTAATAATAAAATGGAAGTATGAAAAGGTCTTAATCACTATTGAGCACAAGGTTTGAAAAACCTATTTTTACAAAACTTCATTGCTATATCATGTTTAAAACTGAATTTTTCTATAAATTCAAACCCTTTGTATATAGGTGCGAACGAGGCCTCGCACTACTTCCAAATAAATTGCACATTGATCCACACACACATACACACATTCATATAACAGTTTCTTGAAAAGTGGTGGTCACCGTGGCAACACGGATATTGGGGGTGCCTAACACCTTCCCTCCACATAATTAAACCCCCGAACCCAAATGAATCTCGCTTTCACAGACCCGTTTAGCAGTGTCACATCACTAGGTCAATGTGCAAACCTTTTATCGGTTGCGTTAGTGCAACCAGTTAAAACACCAACTAGCGACTCTTACAGTCAAATCGTCGACATTACACATGTCAGACCTTTTTAACTTGTTTTTTCAAAAAAATCTCACATAACATGAGAACACCAAAGAACAAGAAATGAAAAGGGACAAATAAAAATCCCGACGTCGATATATACCTTAATCCTTTGATGTTAACAAGGTTCTACCAAACCCTTCTTAATCCTTCTCCTTCTTCTCCAACTCTTAATTCTCTGTAATTCTCTCTAGCTTTCTCTCAATTTTGTCAAACCTCTATTCTCTTAGTTAGCCATTAGGAAAAGAAATACATGTAACATATAAACCCACGTACGTCAGGTAACAAAACTCAGCAGGTTGCGTCAGTTAAAATAAGACAAAGGCCACAAGGACTTGTTTGGCTATACACAAACTCCCCATCTTTCAATTTATTTTTATAATCTTTATATTATATAGTTCTCGTGTCACAGTTTAATTTAATTAATTTTTATACTTACACTTAATAAATTATTATATGTCCAATTTAATTATTAAATTAAACATAGAACACCACTTTATTTAATTTAATTATTTTCTTAAATATTAAATAATTTATTTAATTTAATTATTTTATTAAATCAAATTTTCAAATAAAATTATCACTCATTAATTTAAATCTTCAAATAATAAAATTACCATTAATCAATTTAATTAACGTACACACTTAATTAAATTATTGCACCACAATTTCATCAATTATTTATTTTTCTCAATAAATAAATTATTTAAAATATTTATTTAATTCAATAAATATTTAAATTAATTATAAAATTTCTCGATTGTTACATCCTTCCCTCCTTAAAAGGATTTTGTCCCTAGAATCACGACTCGATAAATTTATTCATTACATTATTCCTTCCTTAATAGGATTCTATCCCTAGAATCGCTATACAAGATTAAGCAAATAACTGAGGATAATTCCTTATCATAACATCTTCAAGTTCCCACGTAGCTTCTTCAGTATTGTGGTTTCTCCAGATTACCTTAACAGAAGGTATCACTTTATTCCTTAGTACTTGCTCTTTCCTGTCGATAATTTGAACAGGGACTTCTTCATATGACAAATATTTCTCAAACTGTAATGGCTCACATTCTATAACATGATTACAATCAGGCATATATGGACTTAATACCGAGACATGGAAAATATTATGAATATGTTCTAATTTCGGAGGTAAAGCTACCTCGTATGCCACTTCCCCAACTCGTTGTAGCACTTCAAAAGGTCATATAAACCTAGGGCTTAATTTCTCCTTTTTTTTCCAAACCAATTTTTCCCTTTCCAGGGAGACACTTTCAAGAAAACAAAACTACCAATATCGAATTCTCAATTTTGTCGGTGTTGATCGGCATATTTCTTATGTCTATCTTGTGCAGCTATTAATCTTGTCTGAATCACCTTGATGATCTCGACAGTTTATTGTACCAACTCTAGACCCAATAGCTGACGTTCACCTACCTCATCCCAGCATAACGAAGTTCTGCATTTCCTATCGTATAATGCTTTGTAAGGCGGCATGCCAATACTCGTGTGATAATTATTATTATAGGCAAATTCAACCAATGGTAGATGGTCCCAATTTCCCTTGAAATCCAGAATACATGCTCTGAGCATATCCTCTAGGGTCTGGATGGTTCTCTCACTCTGTCTGTCGGTTTGAGGATGGTACGCTATGCTTATTCTCAACTGCGTTCCCAAGCATTCTTGTAGCTGTTTCCAGAAATTTGATGTTAAACATGGATATCTGTCTGACACAATGGACACCGGTACACAGTGTCTTGAAACAATTTCTTTCACGTATAGTTTTGCCAAACGATCTAAGTTAAATCTAATCTTGATTGGCAAAAAGTGTGCTGACATCGTCAATCGATCGACAATCACCCAGATAGCGTCGTAACCTTGTTGAGTCGTTGGAAGACCTACCACAAAATCCATTGTGATATGCTCCCATTTCCATTCCGGTATCTCCAACGGCTGCAACAATCCACTTGGCCTTTGATGTTCAGCTTTAACTTTCTAACGCGTTAAGCATTTCGCCGCACACTCAGCCACGTCCTTTTTCATATTCGACCACCAGAAACGATGTCTGAGATCCTGGTACATTTTTGTATTTCTAGGGTGAATCGAATATCTTGAGTTATGAGCTTCACTCAAAATTTACTCTTTAACTTCCGTTACTGGTGGAACCCAAATTCTCCCTTCGAATCGAAGTAACCCTTTCAAATCGATTTTAAATTTGTTTTCCTCACCTTTAGATACTTTTCTTCTTATCTCTTCACAGTTCTCATCCTGAAGTTGTGCATTCTTCACCTTATCTATTAACGTTGAACTGTTTCCCATCTGGAATAATTTTTCTTCCGATTCTGTCAGATATTTAATTTCCAACTCCATCTTTGCCATTTTTGATACTAGCTTCTCCTGAGCAGTTAACATCATTAACTTCTCCCATCCCTTTCTACTTAAAGCATCAGCAACAACATTCGCCTTTCCGGGATGATAAAAATCTACATGATCATAGTCTTTAATCAACTCAACCATCTTCTACATCACATATTCAAATCTTTCTGTGTAAAGATATACTTCAGACTTTTATGGTCGGTATATATCTCACACCTCTCTCCATAAAGATAATGACTCCAAATCTTTAGAGCAAACACCACCGCAGCCAACTTTATGTCATGAGTCGGATACCCTTTCTCGTAATCTTTTAATTGATGTGATGCATACGCAATACCTTTGCCATTTTGCATAAGCATATAACCTATTCCTTTATGCGATGCATCACTATATACCACAAAATTCCCTGTATCATCAGGCAATGACAACATAGGTGATGAACTCAACCTCTTCTTTAATTCTCAAAAACTTTCCTCACACTTCTTCGTCTAAACAAACTTAACCGCCTTCCTAGTTAAATTCGTCAACGGAGTTGCGATCTTGGAAAAGTCTTGAATAAAACTCCTATAGTAGCCTGCTAATCCCAAGAAACTTCTTACTTCTAACGGTTTCTTTGGCTGATCCCAGTTTATTACAGCTTCCACTTTTGATGAATCTACCGAAATTCTGTCCTTATCAATAACGTGCTAGAGAAACTGTACACGTTCCAACCAAAACTCACATTTTGAAAATTTAGCATACAACTTCTCTTTTCTCAATGTCTCTAACTTCACTCTTAAGTGTTCAACATGTTCCTCCTTGGTCTTGGAATACACCAAAATATCATCAATAAACACCACCACAAATTTATGTAAGAATGGTTTAAACACCCTGTTCATCAAATCCATGAATGCTGCAAGTGCATTGGTTAAACTAAACGACATAACCAGAAACTCATAATGACCATACCGAGTTCTGAACGCTGTTTTCGGTACATCCTCTAGACTCACCTTCAACTGATGATAACCACTCCTCAAGTCTAACTTTTAGAAATATCTTGACCCCTTCAGTTAATCGAACAAGTCATTGATTCTTGGTAATGGATACTTATTTTTTATCATGACCTTATTCAATTCTCTTTAATCAATGCAAAGCCGCATCGATCCATCTTTCTTCTTAACAAACAACACTGGTGCTCCCCATGGCGATACACTCGGCTGAATATACTTCTTGAAAGCAATTCTTGCAACTGCACCATCAACTCTTTCATCTCTATTGGGGCCATTATGTATGGTTCTTTAGATATCGGGGTCGTTCCTAGTAGTAAGTCAATCACGAACTCAATTTCTCGATCCGGCGGAAGTCCCGACAAATCGTCTGGAAATACGTCTGTAAAATCTCTTATAACCGGTATCTCTTCTAACTTCACACTCTTCTTCTGTGTATCAACTATGTAGGCTAAGTATCCTACATATCCTTGTCTCAACAACTTCTTGGCTTGCATCACCGTCAGACAACTTGCTTGTCGAGGTGACTTACTGCCATAAAACACTACCTTTAACAGAGTCATAAGGTTAACCCATTTTCTTTGGAAATCAATTACTGCTCCATAATTGAATAACCAATCCATTCCCAGTATAACATCAAACTCCCCAAGTTTAATTGGTATTAAATCTAACATCATCTCGTGACCCTTTATAACCACTCTAAAATTCTTATATATAAATCTAACAGGATTCACCTCCCTATTTGCAATCTCTATGCTTAAAGGGTAATCTAATTCTTCCTTAGGCAAATCTAAGTTCTGAGCAAATTCATCGGATTTAAATGAACAAGTAGTACCCAAGTCAAATAACATATAAGCATTAATACCATTAATCAGAATGATACCTGACACCACATCACTAGACTGCACAGCATCCTGCACGGTCATATTGAAAGTCTTCGCGGTAGGTCGGCTTGATTGTGCTGGTCCAGTGATAGTTAATGTACCACCACCCTTGTTTCCCTTTCCTCCACTTGCACTTCCCGCTATCTTTTTAGGGCAATCATGAGCCATGTGATCCTTCGAACCGCAGGTGAAATATGCTCCTTTCTTTGGGCTAAAACAGTTCGGTGCAATGTGACCCTCCTGGCCACAATTAAAACACACCCTCTTACCCTTCAAACACACCCCAGTCTGGTTCTTCCCGCAAGTAGCACAAGCTTCAAACTTCTTCTTTTGTTGACTTCCTTGTTGTCCTCCCATAGTCGAATTCTCGCTCCACTTCCTCTTTTGATTGTTACTTCCATTATTGCTACCACCAGCTTTGTTTTCATTCTCATTCTTTCTCTTTTTCTGTTCTTGATTATACTTGGTTAAGGCATCGCTTCCACCCTCTGCGATAATTTCCTTTTCTAGTACAGCTGCAATGTATTTAACTGGAACATTGAAACCTTGCTATAAAGTCAGGGTTTCAACCCTTGTTCAAACCTTCTTGCCTTTTGCTTATCGGTATTAACTTGATAAGTATCAAACCTTGCCAACTCATTAAACTTTGCAGCATATTCCGGCATAGTCATGGTTCCTTGTTTTAACTCAAAAAATTGAACCTCTAACTAATTTCGAGAACTGGCTGGAAAGTACATCTCAAAAAACATCTCTTTAAACCTATCCTATGCTATTATTCCTTGTCCCCCATGAACCTTATTCGTCTGCCACCAATAACTAGCTTCAGAGTTCAGTATGAACGTTGCGAAAGCGGTCTTCTAATCCTCGCTAACTTTGGCAACGTCGAACACCTTCTCCATTTCTATGATCCAGGTTTGGGCTTCAACTAGATTCATAGATCCTTGAAACTCTGGCGGTCCAATCGCTTTGAAGTTCTTGAAGGTCATGACTTGAGCTTGTGGTTGATTTACAAGTGCTCCCATTAATAAAGTCACCAACTGCTGAAACATGTTAGTGTTGACCTCGTTATTATTGTTAGTTGACTCCTCAAGAGGTGGTTGTTGGCGTGGTTATCTTCTTCTAGGAGGAATTTTCTATTAAAATATATGCTTATTAGTTCATTACTCAACTTCTTGAGTATTTAAAGTTTAACTTAAACATTCTAAGATTAAAGCTATAACACATAACATTTCAATAAACTTTAATATTTTTATTCATTTAAAACTTTTCATAACATAGTAAGGTTAACATCTCTACTTCCAACAATCATTTTCCTGAACTAAACAAGTTTCAGGATTACATCCTCACACTACCCCTTTATTTATCTAGTAATAAGGGATTTACAACTTATTCATTCACATACTTAATCACATATTATTATTATTCTTCCTATCTTGGCATATTAAGACGTCGAGAGGCTCCCCTACGCTCTTCCTCCACAATACGATACGTCATCCTATGATCCATCACGAACCATGGCGAGTCTTCAAACTGAGGTGGGTAATAAAGGACTCGATCATGGGCCCTATCAATCGCAGAATGAAAGGAATAATCCATTTCATTCATCTTGGCCTTCTTTATTTAGACCTTAGCCTTAGCACGGTCTGCACACTGAGTCGCCTTCATCCAAGCGTCCTCTGCCCTCGCACGCTTAGCTGACTCCTCTTTCAAGTCATCTTTCAGCTTCTCTACACCAGACTTCATTTTTTCATTCTTAGCCAACAGATCCTCTTGCTAGCCCTTTGTATGAACTAGATCCAACTTTGTGTTTCCAAGGTGTGAGTCGAGTTCCTGAATCTCTGCATCCTTCTACTCTATAGTTGCTTGATGCATTTCAGTCAACTCCTTCAGCTCCTCAACCTTATCCTGTAATTCTATGTTTCGATCATATAGCGCATCATACATCTCAGCTGATATGGAGTTTGGTGGAAACTCCACAGGATCCTCTTCCTCGTCCTCCTCCTCTATCTCCTCAGAGCTCTCCTCCTCAGGATCAGACACAAGCTCATCCTCCTGTCCTTCCTCAGCGATCAACAGAGAAGGCTCCCTCTAAATCAATTGTTCCGGCATAACGTGGACATCCCGGGGTTCCTCATCTCTAGGTATCTGAGGTATCACTTCCCTAGTTGGACTAGATCCTCCAACGTTAAACATCCTGACAACAAAATACTTTTAAGTTTTACTTATTATGTGACATTATTTGATACTCGTGAGCACATAAGTTATTAACACATAACATATAATGTCTTTTATTGTTTAGCTTCAATGGATGCCTTAATCCATTCCTTAAAACTCGATAAGAGTTTGGCACCACTATATTTTCTGTCTCCTTAAAGATTACTTCCTAAGGTTCATAACCTAAAACTTTGATACCAACCTGTGACACCCCCAAATCCGGGTACTCCATTCTCACAGGATTTGGTGCTCACTATCCAAAACTATTACATCTAACTACCCATAATAAAGGATAAAGACATAATTTAAATAACTTAAACAATAATCTTTCCCATTAAAGGGTTACATCCATATAAAACAATCCAGGTAATCTAACCTTAAACTATTACATAAGTCTGCGGAATACATCACAAAATAAATTAAGTTTTATAATATAATTCATCCAAATAAATTCACATAGATCTTCAACACTTGGACATCTTGCCCTTTTCTTTGCTGGAAGATGGCTCATCGACTTTTTCAACTTTAGCTGCAGTGTTTAAATGCAAGAATAAGCAAACACTTGCTCACTGATATAAAGAATAATAATAATAACAACATGAGTTTGAACAACAAATGTTGAATAATGGAGAACTCGTTCTACACTTTAAAAATAGAAAACAAGTTCAGGACTATATCTGAGGGTCTTGTGACCACGAACTATACCCTTAGTAATTAGGTATTATTACCTCAACCTTAACAGTGATGTTGACTATACAGACCCTTCCTTACGTACTTAGGGGGATCAGCCCTTTGTACCAAGTATTGTGCATAAACATCTAAACGTTAACACGTACTTAATCTCCTATATCAGGGTTGTTCATCTCAGTTTAAATTTAGGAATTCCGCACTAAAGAAAGTTTAGTTTGGAACTAACTTTTCAGTGGTTCTAGAATTTTAGAAAACTATTTAATTATAGATTAGTTCAATCAATAAGAGTTTGCTTGCTATTTAAAGGTTCAACACAATAATATAGAATTGAACAAGGTTATTTAAGTCAAAGATTGAATAACAACAATATATATTTGAATAGACATGGTATATATGCAAAGTACTACATCCAAAAGAGTTAGGAAAACCTCATTTGAAACAATGAATTTAAACAGTCTATGCTTTGAATATAAATAACAAGAATTAGGAAAGTGAAACTCGCTCGATGTAACGAATTAGATTACAAGAGCTTGTACAATCATACACGAGATAGAATCAATAGGCTTGCTCAACTTTAATATAAAATTTAGGAACTTGCAGAATGATAAATTAGGAATAGAAAGCTTGCTTGACATCAAAAGATAACGTATTTATGAAACTTGCATTCATTATAAAGAGAATGAAGTTAGGGAACTTGACTCGTGTGTAAGCTACATAAGTATAATAAATGTTCGCCAACTACCCTACATTAACCATTGAAATCGCAATACCGATCAGTTATACTATTGTTAGCTTTATATATTTAATCCCCCATTTAAGTCATAACCTTTAACTTAATGTCTAAACATGTTGGTTCACCATTCACACAAATCTAAAAACCCACTATCACCTAATATAAAGCTTTATCATTCACTTCTAACTATAGCATTTTGCATGTATATCATGTTTATTCAATTACATATATTGTTGATATCCGATCTTTGACTTTGATAGCCTTGATCAGTTATACATTCTTATATTAAACCTTTATTGATGGAAATTGAATAGTGTTCTAAAATTCTAGAAACACTGATAAGCTAGCTCCAAACTAAACTTTCTTTAGTGCGGAAATTCTAAATTCAAATTGAGATGAACAACCCTAACATAGGGGATTTTGTACGTGTAACGTTTAGATATTTGTGCACAATACATAGTACAAAGAGCTGATCCCCCTAATTACGTTAAGAAGGGTCCGTATAGTCTAAATGACTGTTAAGCTTGGGTAATAATACCTAAGTACCGGGGACATAGTTCGTGGTCTTAAGACCCTCAGATAATTAAAGTTTGAACTTGTTTTCTATTTTGATTCGTAGAACAAGTTCTTTATCATTCAGCTTTTGTTGTTCACTCTCATGTTACTATCATTACTACTTTCTATATCAGTGAGCATTTGTTTGCTCACCCTTGCAATTAACACTGCAGCTAAAGTGGAGAAAGTTGATGAGCCGTCTACTAGCAAAGGAAAGGGCAAATTGTCCAAGTGCTGAAGACTTATGAGAAATTATTTAAATGTTTTACGTTTCAAGACTTGTTTTATTTTATGATGTATTATGGCAAACCGATGTAATAAATTTAAGGTTAGATTACAGGATTATTTTGAGATGATGATGTAACCCTTTAATGGGAAAGATTATTGTTCAAGTTATTTAAATTATGTCTTTATCCTTTATGATGGGTAGTTAGATGTAATGGTTTTGGATAGTGAACACCAAATCCTGTGGAAATGGAGTACCTGGATTTGGGAGTGTCACATATTTTTTTTGAAGAGTTATTAGCACAGGAAAAGAAATATTATTCTTTTTGGTTACTTGCTAATTGAACTTGGTGACTTTAAGTAATAGAAGGCTTGTATATCAAAATGCTCAAATTATCCATTGAGCTGGAATTTTATGGCTGCTTGATGAAAACAGTTTTGCCATATGTAAACAGTTTATGGCTGCTTGATGTAAACAGTTTATGGCACAAGTGGAATTTTATGGCTGCTTGATGTAAATAGTTTTGCCATATTTTGGCGTGTTTTGTTAATAACTGATCCTTTACTCCTTTTTAAAAGGGATGGAGTAATATATATTTGTGTCATTGTTTTGGTATGTCGTAAGAAATGAAGTATCCAAATAAAGAAATCGGAATTCATACACAAGAAGATAAATAGGATGGAGAAATTAATCCAGGGTCAATCAACCTCAATAGATCATGGTGTAATATAATTACATTAAATTCTTGATCCTATAAGACATGTACAGTCTTCATCACATTGCACAAAAAAGTATTTAAAAGTTATCTAAATCAACTAGTAGTCATCCGTTAGCAAAAGCTTTGCTTCATTACAATCATTTCATTACATTTAAAATAGGGACTTCACACAACCTAACTTTTCCATCTCTCAAATTCTAATTACAAAATTTTCCTATTTAAGCATCTTCTTGCACAGAGATGGTTCCAAAGAATCACTTGAATAGCTCTCGGCTGCATCGGAGGATCATACCACATGAAATTATCATTTAATTCTGCATAAAATGATAAAATTGTAAACACAGGCATAAAATGAATGAAACACTTGTTAAGGAATAAATAGCCCAAAAGGGATGTGAACATTTAGGCATTTCATTATATAAAGAGAAACTCAGTACTGAATAGTACCTTCCCTATACTTCTATGTTGTTTTAACCATCTTTTAATGCAAGATAAACCATATATATGACCACAAGGAAGACAACTGTAGTCCTCAACCACAAAAGGATAAATAGATTAGATAATAAGAAGTGTAATTCTCCACCAAGATTAAAACAGTGACCTAACGGCATAAGACTTTAATAAATTAGGTATATTAGGGCCAGTTTGGATTTAGCATAACAGGTAAATTAAGTAGAAGAACATAGGAATTGTTAAGGTGTAAAATTAAACTGCAAAAGTACCAAATTGCAAGCCCTTACCGAATCGAACTAATGAGATGAAGGAGATCGCAATTCCAATTCTAGGGCACGTCGAGATTTCAAGGCTATAGGGCTCTCTCTTCTGAAGACTATAGGGCTCAATTACTCTGAAGATTTCGACCTCGATTGAAGATTTGGAAAACGTCATGTGAAGAATGGAATGGAAATATGGAGAAGGAACTCATTCCCTCAGTTGAAACACACAACCCTTGAACCGAGCGAAGAGAGAGAATGTGAAGACAAAAAAAACATGGAGCTTATATTGTAATGCTCTTTAAGGAATATTACTCTTTAAGAGTAATGCCCTTGAACGGGCTTGTATATATATATATATATGTGTGTGTGTGTGTGTGTGTGATAAAAGGAGCAGAGGTATTGAAAATGAATGCTTTATTTTCTAAGCATTATAGTAACCTTGTCATTTTTTCCTAAGTGGGTTGGTGAGACATTGCCTGCAAATTAAGTTTTTCAAATGGGTGGGTCCTCTCCCATAAGAAGAGGATTTAGGAAAAAATAAGCTTAAGAGTTAGGAGGATGGTTTAAAATTTCCTCCGTGTTGCACTATAAATAGGTGGTAACCCCTCCTTCCTAAAACACACCTTCAATATTAGAAATTCTTATTCTATAGTATTATGAGTATTTCTCTTGAGTATAAAGATACTTTGAGTGTAGCTTTTTGTGCAAGTTTTTCTCATAATAATATTCAATATTACAATCAGAAATTCTTATTCTATAGTGCCTGACCTCCCGTGTTTGTCTCCGGGGTTAGAACTGAGTGCCTCAGGGTTATCTCTGAGGTTAAAGCTGACTGCAAAGGGTTAAAATGACCTTTTTTGGGGTTATCTCCGGAACTACAACTGCACTCCTCGGGGTTGTCTCCGAGGTTGAAACTGAAACTCTCGGGGTTATCTTCGGGATTAAGTATCTCGGGGTTGTCTCCGAGATGGAAAATTGAGGATTCTGGGGTTATCTCCGGAACTGGAACTGCCCTCCTCGGGGTTGTCTCCGAGGTTGAAACTGAATCTCCTGGGGTTGTCTCCAAGACTGGAACTGAGTATCTTGGGGTTGTCTTCCAAATGGTAAGACTGATAATTCCGGTGTTGTCTTTGGAATTGGAGTTGCTTTGTCCTCCAGGGTTATTTTTGAAAAACGATTCTGCCCTCCTACCATGTTAGTAACAAGAATGCAAAATTTTGAGCGTATACAGATGCCCCTCTTTATCATATTCATACAATGTAATGGCATGAATAGGATAATGAATACTAGACACTTGAAATATGACAAGATAATCATGATACAATGTACTGCAGCATGATGTATGTGGTTCATTGGATTGTTTTTCCAACGGGATGTGATGACTGTTTTCTCTCCCACGACTTTTGATGGGAACTGGAGTTATCACTGATGACTCTGATGAACTGCTTGGATGTGTGATCCAAAGCTTCCAGGATGTTAACATTGAGGTTATCACCAAAGTCCTTAATCCTTGGTACATACTTTCCATTGAGGATGTATCTCTCATGTATAAGAGACCTGTGGGGAAGTGTTTTGTCTGAGGAAAATTTATATAACATATTCCATCATCAATCCTCCCCGATGAGGATGGTCTTCCCTAGTATGTATCACCAGGTCTTTCCACTGCTCTGTTAGAGTTACTGCCAATAGTTTGGGTTGTCAGGGCTGCCCGACCCTCGCTGAAATGTACATCAACGGATAAGATCCTTGCTGTGGATGATGTCAAGGCTTCTTGACCTTCGTTGACGTGTATATCAACAGATGAGATCATCGGATGGTTTCTGATACATTGCTCGATTTACTTACCAGTGGTTGAATGTCGTCAAGGTTGCTTGACCTTCGTGTGCATCAACGGATGAACTTGCATGAAATCCCCATTGGGGGAAATGTTATGGAGTTACGACCTCGAACTGATGGCATCGGACCTTCATGAGGTATTGTTGAGTGTAGTTTGCAACAGTTATAATCATCGGTATAGTAAACCCTGTGTCTGGGCGAATACCAATGAGTGATATGAATACCCGCAGTTTGGTCTCTGAAGACCAGGATTTCAGTCTTTTTCGCTCAATCGCGTAGCATCTTTTTTCCTGATTTTACTTTTTTAGCTTGTGAGACCTCCTTTGCAACTCATATTGGACCGAGCCGGAGGGGTGGGCCCCACTCAAGGGAGTCGCAGGTACACCTATGGCCAACTGCGGGTGGCCTTAAGTGGCCTGTTGCTTTCATAATTCATTTACAAGTTGCGCCACACAGAGAATCCGAGAGATCTTCTTCAGATCTGCTGAGTTCGAGCGTCTTTCTGCAAATTCTGTCACCGTACAAGTGTTCTACACTGTCCTTATAATGTATGCATGTCTTCTTTTCCAGTTTTTATCCGTTGTAAAATGAGTTATCACATGAAATGCGTCTAAACACATAGTAGTGAATATGAATGCTCATAAACTGGATAAAAAATATTCTCCTTAGTAAATGTTAATATTTAACCATGCTGAACATAATGATGTGAAAAAATTTAACTTTTGAAACAGTCAAATTGGCACCTTTTTCTGCTATTTCTTATCCTATTTGAGGACAAATGAGCAAAGGTGGTAAAGCAAAGTAATCCTGGTAATTAGGCTACCCTTACGGATTATGACTTTGATGGTGTTATGCATATAGGATGTTTATGACTGTGGGTAGGTGTGCTACTGATTGGCCACCTAGTCATGCCTATGTGCATGTGGATAGTCTTGTTTACAAAGGAGACTATGGAAATTTTTTTCCAAAATGTCGGCATTGGGTAGTCATGCATTTTTAACTTACTGTAGGCGTATGTTAAAGTAATGCATGCATGCATATAGTCATAAAATGCATTTGAAAAAGATCCAGGTTAAAGTTTACCACATCCCTTTCTGAGGTGATTTGGAGACTTGTGTACAGATATATGGATCCATATCAGTCGAGTAGTTCCCGCAGGACCACTTCAGGTGTGCGGAGGAGGACTTCTGATGTGCCTCGACCCCGTTCAATTAGATAGCCTCATCGTCTGGCGGAGGTGGTGATACATCCTGTTCGAGTTGAGGTACCGGATGTTGCGGATGAGGAAGAGGATGTATCGATTGTGGACCCCGCTCCTGCTACTCATGTTCCCCGTAGGGATCTTCCAGGCATTCAGGTGATGATCCCAGAGCTTCTGGGTGATTTGTGTCGACACCCCTCGGTTTCTTTCATGTAAACAAGGTATAAGCTGGATTTGATCTTCCTTTTTCCTATTGATGAGGAGCAAGGATTCTAATGTTGATTTGCTTTATGATGTAGGTTCCCGGCTTTACGCAGCCTCGAGGGAACTGGTTTAACATTCACTCTACATATCAGGCTATACATCCTGATTATTGAGCGATTGTACACAACTGGGGCTTCGAGGCATTCTTTTCCCTCCTCCCCCGTCGTTGTCCCTAGGGTTATCTCAGGGTGTTATCTCGAGTCTTTGGTTTCACCTGCACTCGATCTCTCCATTGTTAGGCGTGAGGTGATGATGGCCTTCGATGGATTTGAGATTTATCATCGATATGGAGTTTGGAGGGGCGTTAGTGCCTTGTACGGCGGATATTACCCCGACTGCCGTTAGATCCTTGTTAGGAGTCCCTGCTGTGGCGCTCAAAGGCAGGACAGTTCATACAGGTCCTTTAAGTGTAAATGCTATGAGTGGGTTGTTGAGTGAGCTTATACCTAATGTTGTGAGAGTCAGGGACCTCATTCTTCGGCGATTGTTCCTGATAATCATTAAGGGCTGCTTCATAGTGGTTAACTCTTCCATGGTATCATTCGCTTTGGACAGTGCCACACAAGATGTGGACCGTATTGGAGAGTATGACTGGGGTTCCTATACCTTCACCTATTTCCTCAAGGGCATGCGCATACGTTCGCAGGGCTTGACGGAGGCTTGGCTAGGATTTTACCCATTTTTGCTGGTGAGTATTTCTCTTGTGATTTCCCATGTACAGGTTAAGAGTGTTAACTGACAGCAGATATTTTACCTTTGTGTTGGCAGTTCTAGGCCTATAAGAGGCTCTCATGTTTGCGTCCTATGAGTGTGTTAGGTTTAGATACTTATCCACTAGGATGGCGATGGCATCACTCCATACTGGCGAAGGTTCTTGTAGCTGAGGGTTTCACCCATTGTCGTCTACAGTTAGAGTTATTGACAGCTGATGGTATCACTTGGATTCCCTATTCTGGGGAACATTTGACTGTTGGGTTTGAGGATGGGTACCCGACTGGTGTCGAGTACTTGATATCCACCCGTAGGATTCTTCTCTTCACAGATGGAGGATGGGAGCTCTATTTAGGAGAGCGTGTTATTAGGAGCAGCACAGGGGAGATTCGTGTACCGATTTTGCCTCCTGCCAGGCGTTACTGGCCTGTATCATAGTCACCCGTCATTGATATCCCATTGATGGTGGTTAACGACTTTACTCTATCAGAGGGTCCGTAAACTCAGGAGATGTTTCATCGCTGGTGGTCCCCACATACCATCGGAGCCCAGACTCGCACCACTCAATTCATGGGGGATATGGTTCCTGGATCCATGATGATGATGGATTGGATGGCCTGTGTCTGAGATATGACTCATTTGAAACAGATTGACAGTTTGACCTGACAGTTGGACCGAGCATATTTCTTTATCCTGCACTTGGGCAGAGATCCTTCAGAGGTAGATACTTTTGATCCTTCTAGCTCTGGGGTTGGCTCTTCAGATGACCCATATGGCTTTTCCGGTGAAGATCCTCCATTGTATAGGCCTGACATCCCTCATGGCGGAGATCCAGTAACTCAAAAGGAGTTACATCATGTGTACAGGATTTATGATGTAGACATTGGCACCATTGTCTTCTTCTGATGTGTATTCTTGGTATATCTTTTAATAGGCCTCTGTTAGATACTGGGTGGTTGTGCCCCATTCTCGTTATATCTTTTGATAGGCCTCTATTAGTCGTTGGGTGTATGTTCCCCATTTCCTTGTATATTTAGTTGAATAGAGATGATGTATTAGATGATGATGTACTTCAGAATGTATGTATTATTTCCTATTCCCTACATCATATTGCCATCTATTGTCTATCATGCATGTATTATGTTATGCGTATGTATGTCTAGAGATATTAAGTATTAACCCCTGTATGGTCTTATGATATGGTCTACACAGATGTCTTCTTCGAGAGTCAATCGTATTGATCACACCCCACCAGTATTAGTAGCCTCCCGTTTGAGGTAATGGTATGGTAGCTTGTCACCTCCAGACAGGGTGACTATAGATCAGCTATTACAGCATTCCTTGACCCTCCTGATGTTCTAGGTTCCTGTGGGCTTTGTAGATGGTATGCTGAAGCATTGGGTACCGAAGAGGCAGGTTTTTTAGTTTAGAACCCATGAGTTAACTCCCACCTTAGAGGAGTATCTTGTGATTACGGCTAATGTTGCCACTTTTGACAGAACCTTCTTGCGTAGATGGCTATAAATCGACATGGAAGCGAGTTGATGACCCTCCTTTGGGTGAGGCGTAGAAGTAATCTGAGATGAGATTACATTCGGTCATGTGGTGTCCCAGCATTTTCTAATAGACAGATTTGGCTCATAGGACAGTTATGTACGGCAGTTTAGGGATTTCACCATGTCAGAGGATCAGTGGCATGTGTCCAGGGTAGACGTACTCATGATGTGCATAGTGACTTATGTGTACATGTCAATGCATATAGATTAGCTGGATATCAGTGTTGTCATAGCAGTGAGAGCTCTCAGGGAGGGTCATACCATTGTGTGAATGATTATGATAGAGACATTGAGATCGGCCACATATTTCCATACTTATCCTGCAGGGGTATTCATAGGTAGCTCGGTCATGTTGTATGTGAAGTTCATGTCACACCTGAGACCGATTGGCACTTTCCGACGACATGGGTACTGCTTTTCCCATGAGATAGCCATGTATTACTCCTTTCATCCAGCGGAGTGTACAGATGCTCCATCTTGGTCGGTGTTTTTGGTAGGGATCGGAGATATATTTGACATTTTGCCATGTACAGGACTCAGTTCACCCTACAGCTTCATTACTCATGCCCCTGGCATGGATTATCTCCCTCTGGCTGGTTTGAGGGGCATGACCACTTACCACCCACTGGCTGTGATGTCATAGTTCGACCAGTTTCGGGACTTCCATCCTTTTGAGGGCATTGGGTGGTAACAGCTTCTCACCACTTGTCGTGAGAGGGCCAGATCCGTGGTGTATGCCTATTGGGATCAATGTGAGCTAGCTGAGTTTTCTGTTAGCCATTCGGGCTATTCAACAGAATAGTCTACATGGATGGAGACAGAGACCACATTGGATGCGGTTGTATCCACAGAGCCGGGGATTGATTCGGAGGGTGGAGGGCCCATAGAGGACATTGATTTTCCCACCGAGGAGCTTTTTGTTGGGTTATTAGCAGCTGTGATGGATTCTCCCAGTATGACTGCTACTGTGACCTCGCATTCAGTAGAGTATTTAGAGCAAAGTCTTCATCTGATGACATTTGAGAGAGATCAGGCCAGGGCCTTGATGTTGACAGCTTTTGTTGGGAGAGATGTCGCTCTATTAGAGAGAGATGATGCCTTAGCTCATAGAGACATCGCTATTGCTGAGCGGGATGAGGCTAGATCATCTAGAGATGCATTGATTGTTGAGCGGGATGGTGCCATATCTGCCCAGGACGTAGCCATTACAGATAGTACTACAATAAGATCCCTTACCACTGGCATTATTACCGAGATGAGCGCATATATTGATGAGCACCATGTCACCATGTAGTTAGCTGTGGATCTGTTGGCTCATGTAGATAACCTTGGGCAGGAGCTCACAGTGTTACCTCCTTCTTCAGAGTGAGATGCCATGTTGGACTTGATAGCTCGCATATACACTGATTTGTAGATGGTCTTGTATTTTCCTGCAAAGACTAGCTTAGCCATTTTATCATGTACAATACATATTGTATATATTAAACAACATTATATATGGCAGGGAAATATATTTTGATTCACTTCCCTTTTAGTTGTGCCTTGTTACTTGCTTGATATTTGCCTGCTTCTTCAGGGCTTGTGATCTTGATGTATTATGAACTCATCCTTGACGGGTGGACATTGAGATGTCTCAGGATCTTTTAGAATGGATCGTTGATCCATGTGCATCCCTACCCTTTGGTGTCTTGGGACTGGTTTCTGTACGTACATGTGGAGAGGAGTGTGGCTTTCCTTTCAGAGGTTAACCGCACCGCAGATGGTCGCCGGTACTTCTTTGTATAGGGGAGCCCAGGTAGTTCCATCTCTTATGGATTGGTGTTTCTCTTTGAGGACTCAACCACAACTTCGATGGTCACCAATTCTTCCATTTATGTGGGGAGATCAGTTAGTTCTATCCCTTTGGTTTAAAGCCGAAGAAATGTGGTGGATTCAAGGTTGATCCCAGTACCATGTGACAAGTTTTGTGTTTTGGTAGGGGGTAAGACCGAACCATAAATGGCTGCCTACGTACTCTTATTGAAGAGGAGATCAGGTCTGCGTAGTTCGAACCCGGTGTAAGAGGTTCAACACTGTATGTGAAAGGGTGTGGAAGGGTGTAGAAGTGTTATTTTTGTTGTTGTTTTTTATTACGGTGAGCCAGCCAAAAAAATGGTTGCTATATGTACTCGCGTGTATTGGGGAGATCAAAGAGCGACATAGTTACGCCCCATGTATGTGGGGCAATTACAATCGAAAAGTTTGATCCCATGTTCAGGACAAACTGCAGGTGAAAAGTTTGATCCCATGTACATGACAAACTACAGGTGTGATAAGTTCTATCCTTGGTGGGACAAAATTGCAGGTATGAAAGGTTCAATCCCTAGTGGGATAACCTGAAAGATTTGAAACGAAGTGGAGTGAAGGATATAATGATCCGAAAACTAGGCTGCTGGTTTGAAAAGTGTGTTTATCTCTAATGAGGTAGATGAGTATGAAGAAAAGTTATATATAGTAAAGGGTTAGAAAACCTAAAGTGACTGGGGATCTGGTGATCCAAAACCAGGATGTTTGCTTGATGGTAACCTCAAACATAGTACCATTTCACGGTATCCGAGTTAATGAGTTATGGAAATTCATCACCGTCCATTTCCTGTAATATGAGAGCACCTCCTGTCAATACCTCGTTGACAACAAACGGGCCTTCCCAATTTGGGGAAAATTTTCCCTTGGATTGATCTTGGTTGTCAATGATCTTTTTCAAAACCAAGTCATGTTGTTTAACTTACCATAGCCGGACTTTTCTGTTGTAGGATCTAGCGATCCTTTGTTAGTATAATTAACCATGGAAGATAGCAGCGGTTTGCCTTTTGTTTATTAGAGACAGTTGGTGATACCTATCTTGTAACCATTGGTCTTCATCCAGCTGAGCGTCTATCAACACTCTGAGGGATTCCATTTCCACCTCTATGGGGAGCATTACTTCCATCCCATAGGTTAATGAGTAGGGGGTTACCCCAGTGGAAGTACGCATTAAAGTTTTGTAGGCTAATAGAGTCAGAGGCAAGAGGTCAGGCCATCCTTTGGTGATTGGTGGACATCTTTTGCATGATCTTCTTGATGTTCTTATTATCCGCTTCAACAACACCATTCATCTTTGGACGGTAGATGACGGAGTTGAGGTGTTTGATGTGGAATTTACTGCATAATTCCTCCATCATTTTGTTGTTGAGGTTCTTAGCATTGTCTGAAATAATTACCTCTGGTTGTCCATATCGACAAATGACATTATTTTTGATGAAACCAATGATGACTTCTTTGGTAACCCGGGGGAATGAGACTGCTTCTACCCACTTGGTGAAGTAGTTAATCATGGTGAAGATAAACTGATGCCCATTACTGGCTTTGGGCTCGATGGACCCGATCACGTCCATTCCCCACATTGAGAAGGGCCAGGGTGAACTCATATTGTGGAGCTCCCTTGGAGGGGTGTGGATAGCATTTCCATGAATTTGGCACTAATAACATCTCTGGACGTGATCATCACAATCAGCTTTGAGAGAGAGCTAGTAATGCCTTGTTCTGATGATCTTTTTGACAAGTAGAGGGAAACTCATGTGTGGGCCACATACTCCACCATGGATTTCATCCATGAGCCTCTGAGCTTGGTCCTTGTCCAAAAATTTGAGGAGACCTAGTCCTGCATCTCATTTGTAGAGTGCATCTCTGCTCAGGTAGAATTTTATAGCCATTCGATGGATCCGCTTTTTCTCAGCAGAACTTGCCTCAGTGGGTGTAGATCCATCTCGTAGATACTCCTTGATGTCTTGCGATACCAAGGGGTCTTTGAATGGGAGGCGGCTCATCCGATGCTTCTCAATGTAATTCCCATAAATTTGGAGCCTTATTGAAGGCAAATGTGATGCTTTGGCATGTTTTCCTTGTCGGTATGTTGATCGAGGAGGCCAAAGTTGCTAAGCGCATCCGCATAAAGTCATTCCTATTCCGAGGAATGTGGAGGAAGTTTATTTCTTCAAACTCCAAAGTCATCTGGATAACCTGTTGATGGTAAGGCAGCAAATGTAGTTCTTTGGCATGATAGATTCATGTGGTTTGTCTGATTACCAATGCAGAATCTCTAAAGACAATTAACCGCCTGATGCCCATTGATTGCGAAAGTTTTAGCCCCATGAAACAGCCTTCATACTCAGTTGTGTTGTTGGTGCTGACAAACTGCAATTTGACAGCGACTGGATACTGCTCCCCCGTAATGGCTACTAGAACTACTCCATCCCCAGAACCTTCCATATTAACAGCTCCATTAAAATACACCTTCCATGTCTGGCGTGCATCGTACTGATGATGTTACTGAAATGTCATTACCCCTTCATTGGGGAAGTATGTTGCAAAGGGTTTGAAATCCCCTGAAGGTGCGGCGACCAGTTGATCCTTAATTCTCTGACCTTTGATAGACTTTTGTGTCATGTAGACGATGTCAAATTGCTGTAGGATCAACTGCCATCTGGACAGCCAACAATTCAATATGGGTTTGCTGAACATGTACTTAAGAGGATCCATGTGGGATATGAGATGGGTTGTGTGACCATGGAGGTAATGTTGTAACCTCATGGAAGCCTATGCTAAAGCACAACAAGTCTTCTCAATCAGAGTGTACTTGTGTTCACTGCTACTGAATCTTTTGTTAAGGTAGTAGATAGCTCTCTCTTGGCCTCTATCGTCTTTCTGTTCCAGCGTGTAGCCCATGGCATTGTCCTTAATGGAGAGGTACATGAACATGGGAACACCGTCCCTAGGCGGTACCAAAACAGGAGCTTTGACTAACTGCTTTTTGATTATAAGGAATGCTTTCTGACACTCATTATTCCATTTCATGGAGGAGTTCTTCCTTAATAGTTTGAAGATAGGCTCACGGGTTGCTGTGAGTTAGGAGATGAATCGGCTGATGAAGTTGATCCTTCCCAAAAATCCCTGTATTTCTTTCTCTGTCTGAGGAATGGGCATTTTCGTGATGGCCTGGATTTTGGTGGGATCCAGCTCAATCCCTTTGTGGCTGACTTGGAACCCTATCAACTTTCTTGATTTAACACCAAAGGTGAACTTGGCTGGATTCAACTTCAAGTTATACTTATGCAACCTGTTGAAGAGCTTTCTAAGATGATCAATGTGGTCTTCTTCCCTTCGGGATTTGATGATGATGTCATCCACATAGATTTCTATCTCTTTATGCATTAAGTGGTGAAAAAGAGCCATCATGGCCCATTGATAGGTAGCTCAGGCATTAATGAGGCTGAATGACAACCGTCTATAGCAAAAGGTTCCCCTAAGCGTGATGAATGCAGTTTTCTCACGATCCTCTTCAGCAACCATGATTTGATGGTACCCCGTAAAACAATCAGCAAAGGAGTACATGTCGTATTAAGCAGTATTGTCAATGAGAATGTGGATAAAGGACACGGGAAAGCTATCTTTAAGGCAAGCTTTATTCAAATCCCGGTAATCCACGCAAACTCGTACCTTTCCTCCTAGTTTAGGCACGGGGACTATGTTGGATAGCCATTCAGGGTATGTTGACACCATGATGATGCCAGCTTGAAATTGTTTCACAATTTCTTCTTTAACCTTTAAACTCCACTCAGGTTTTAATCGCCTGAGCTTCTGCCTAACTGACTTGAATCCCTCTTTGATGGGGAGGCGATGAATAACAAATTCAGTAGACAAACCCACCATGTCTTCATGAGACCATGCAAACACATCTTGGAATTGGGTCAAAAGTGTAACCATGCCATTCCTTTGGTTTGGAGTGAGGTCCATACCAATCTGGATTAGTTTAGGGTTTTCCAAGGTTCCGAGATTGAAAGAGGAGGTCTGATCAAGATTTGGTTTGGGTTTTTCTTTGAACCATTCTTTGATCTCCCGAGGTATCTCATAGTCCTCTTGTACTTCCATTAAGTTTGAGTCCAACTATACATCAAAGTTACAGTCCTTGTGGAGAATAGGCACCTCATCAGCAAGTTTAGGGACATCTAAATTCAGAGTCCTAAAACAAAATGCTTTCACTTAATATATGAAACTGTTCAATCATACAAAGTGTTAGCATGTAATGACAAAATAACTGCTAATAATGTACATAAAAGTAAGCAATTATTGTTATCTATAGGGCAGAGGGATTTTCTGCCCTTTTTACCCTTATTAGCAAATGCATAGAATACTTCTCCAATTGCCAAGGGTGAAGTCTTGTTGGATAGCAGTGATGAAGGGGCTATCAGCATCCTCCTTCTCCAGAATGATGACCATGATATCTGGACAATCATCGTTTGGGATGTCTCTATTCATGCCCTCAGCATGGACAATGATGCGTATGTTTAACAACTGTCTGGCGATGTCTTATTTAAGTCTCCGTTCCCTTTCTTCCACTTTGGGATCTAGAATCAGGACCTCTTTTCCTTTGACCGGTATCGGTTTGGGAAATAACATAGCCATTACATGGGGGTAGCACCTTTCTTTGGAGACAAATGCGAGCTTAGGATCAGAGGTTGAGATACTCATCATGTGGTGGCCAGAAGGAAACTGTTTATGTTTTGAGGATTCACATGTTGGAGTGGAAGAATAGCCTAGTCCATTGTCCGGTTTGACTAGGAATTTGAATTGGGCGCTTAATGCCTTGATGATCTTTGCCCAACCCTTATCCAGGTTGATAACCCAATGATATCATCTCTTGAGTTGCTGACATTACCTCGGTAGAAATCTTGGGTATCAGAAGGTGGCGCCCCAATAGGATGATAGTGAGTGTTTCTCACCTATAGGGTATGTAAACTGACCGGTTAAACTTCTGAATTGAAGCTAATGAGTGGTATGTCGCCTTGTTCAGGACATTTCAGCTTAACAATGACAATGAGTAGGTTATTGTTAATGATGTATTTAAGTTGCTGATAAAGGGTGGAAGGGACGGCTCCAGCCATGTGAATCCATGGTCTTCCCAAGAGCAGGTTGTATCATGTGGCTATTTTGAGCACCTGAAAGGATACGTAGAAAGTATGTGGACCAATCTCCATAGGCAGTTCAATCTCTCCGACAGCATTACGTTGGGATCCATCAAAAGCTTTGATAACCGTATGGCTGCTTCTGATCCTCTTGAGATTGATGTTCAACTTCTCCAAAGTGGCATAAGGACAGATATTTAAAGATGACCCTCCATCTATCAGAACTCCTCCCACCATGTATCTGAAGGAAAGAACCGTTATGTGCAATGGTTTGCAATGACCAGTCCCTTCAGGAGGTATGTCGTCATCAGTGAAAGATATCACATTGTTGTTAAAAATGTGATCAACCAGATGTTGGAATTTTTGACATCCACTGATTTTGGCAAATGGGCTTCTTCTAAAACCTTTAGCAAGACCTTCATGTGATCTTCAGAAGAGAAAACCAAGTCCAGTATAGAAATTTGTTGTGGAGCTTCTCTCAAGCTTAAAACCACCTTAGCTTTATTATGGCCCATAGTACGAAGGAACTCTTCAATCTTCTTTATGGGAACTTTCCTTTTTGATCTGATGGTAGGCTTCATCACCCGGTGGGGAAGATACAGTGGATTCTCCTTCAACACTGTTGCAGTTATGTGAGATATGGATTCTTCAGCCTCTCCATAATTCCATGGTACTTTTTTTAGGCTGAAAACAGGATACTGTGGTCTGTATGTCAAGAGAATTGGCTTTGGTTCAGCCACTTTCAAAGGATTGTCAACACCTTTGAGTTGAATTGCTTGTATAGTAGGTGGTCTAGCAGCCAAATCATCCTCAGCGGATATAACTGCTACGATTCCTTCCATTTTGTACGAATTGTGTCCCCACTCTTGAGTAATACAATGTCATTATCTGCCAACTGCAGGACACCATTGTCAATTAAGTTCTGAATAAGATGGCGGAGTACCCAGCATTCTTCAGTGTTGTGTCCGCGAGAGTGGGAGTAATTGTAATAACCCAGGATTTTGAATAATCCAAATTTTACAAATAATTTTTTTTTAATTTTTTTTATTTAATATTGACTGTTAATATTGTACTGTGTATCTGTGATACGAGTCTCGAGAATTAGTCAATTTGTGTATTGACTGAGAAATTAGAGTAGAGTTGTGCTTAACAGCTTTAGAAACCCTAACTCTAATTTCTGGATAGGGATTCGATAGAAAATATAATTAAAATAATTATTTTGATAAGTATGTCTTTGTACTGTATAAATTTTTTTTATCAATGATTGATCGAATAAGGTTTAAAATTAATAAACCATAATAAGATATTAGAAACCCTAATCTTAGGATTAGAAACCCTAATGTGCAGTTAGAAACCCTAATTGTATGACGGGAAACCCTAATTCTAAATTCGAGATTCCTAAACCCTAATTAGGTAACCCTAATCCTAATTGGCAAGCCTAATGTATTTATTAAACATTAATATGATTAGGAAAACCTAATTTAATTAGGAAACCCTAATTATAGTTTTAAAATCTTAATTTTTCTAATTAAAAACCCTAATTAGAAAATCCTAGAAAACTAAAGTTTTAAAACCTAAGGGTTAGAACCTTAGGGTTAAACCCTAACAGTTTGAGCAATTGTCAATTATGTCATTAAAATTGGAAGGAAAATGTCAAAAGTACCCTTTTGTATATTTTTATTAGTTAACTTGCAATATTTGCTAACACCTTTAGTAGGTAACCTAATTACTTAACTTTGTGACATTAAAATATCAGAAAATTAACCTCTAATTGACAGCAAGATCATATCATTCATGTATCTAAATAATATAAATGTTAAAGAGAGAGAAAGTGTGCATAATTGTATCATTTTCTTGCAAGTTCTCAAGTCACTTCTCTCTCAACCAAACCTCTAAATTCCTTAAGTATTTCAATCATATTATAACCTCTAGAAACATCAAGTTCAGTTTAGGAGATCAAAGATCCAAGCTTATTCAAGAAAAGGTATAAAAGCCCTAACCTATTTTGATCCTAAATGCTAAGAAGATTTTTGTGTTTATGTGTTTAATCTGGTGTTATATGATGTTTTTAGTTGATCTATGTTGATCCATCATGGATCCATAGCATCAAAATGCTTTAAAAGTAAAGATTTTCAAAACTGTCCAAGAACAAAATTTGTGGTCTGACAAGCTAATGTTAGGAGCCACAGATTCTTGTTTGTTTATGGTTCTTGATGTTTTAAAGTTGTTATATGTAGCTTGTCATGTGGTCTTTAATCTACAAGTGGAATCAGTGCCATTTGATGTCTAGATTGGTAGTTATTAGCAATTAAAACCTTAGTTGTTAAGGCGTAAAACACTGCCAAATCTGGGCAACCTAGAAAGGTTAGAACAGTGTCTGACAACATCTTTAAGCTCCTTGATCTGGCAGGATTTGTGTGTTTTAATTATGTATTTGTATTTATTTTGAATCCTGTAATGTGAAATATAGATCCATGGTTTTAGATCATATAACACATCAACAGGATTGATGTAGTGGCTGGTCAAACTATACCATCTGATCACGTGAACATTTTTCTGGAATTTCCAGAAAGTGTATGAACATAATTTTTGACCATGTTTGACTGGGTTGAATCTTACAACTATGATGTAGTTGGACTGATATTATGTTATGTAGATGTTCCTCGACATGCGAACAACAGATTTGAACCAAGAACACACCATTTTGTTGACCAAAATACTAGATTAATTGGACTAAAAAGTGACTAGTCGACAATGTCTGGGTTTCTGGGTTACCTAGAAAACTCAAATGGTCTCTGACAGCAAGTTTAAAAGCTTAGATCTTGCATCTGAGTTATTGTTTGACCAAGAGGTTGGTTGTCATTGGTAGTGTTACATACCTACTATAAAATTAATGCAGAATCAAGCCTAGAAATAAAATAGGTAGAAGATTAAACGTGGTCAAAGTAGCAGCCTTGAACATGGGACTGTCAGTGTTCTTGAGCTCAAGAACACCAACAGCGACTGTAGACACTCGAAATTTTTAGCACACTTGTTACTGACATTGCAGGAGGGCAGATTTGTCTTTCGGAGATAACCCTGGAAGGCAACTCACATCCATTCCGGATACTACCGAAAGTTTAGTTCCAACCCCGGAACACACACCGGGAACATCATTTCCAACCCCGGAACACACACCAGAACATCATTTCCAACCTCGGAGATAACCCTAAGTTTCGTCCTTGGCGATAACACCAAGGAATGTCGTTGTAGTTCTGGCGATAACTCCGAAAATGCTTGTCTCAAGTGCATGCTATCATCTTCAATCAGACCTCCTGCCGAGGCACTCATACCTCAGTCCCGGAGCTAACACCGGGCAGACAGGCACACTCACAGATGACCTTGCAGCATTCAAACACTTGCAGCAGTCCAATCTCAGATGTAACCCTGAGCAACGTTTGCTTTCAACTCAAATCAGAGATAACCCCGGTGAGGATTCAAACGTCATCTTTCCACCTCAACGCTTGCGCGTCATCTCAACACTTAATACATACATACATATAACAATGTTTTACAAGAACCAAGGAGTTCCAATCCCGAGTGACTATAACGCGTGGCAGCACACCGGATAGAATTTGAAGCTTGAAGACCATGGGCATGATCCCCTCTTCCTGACTTCGTATAACCTCTAATCCATGTCATTGTGTAACTCTCGATACAAGCAGTCCGAAGAATGTCTTATATACCTCGTTCAGATGCTCGGATTAAAGTTCTGCAAGTTCGAGCGGACATTACAGTGCACGAGTGCACGTACTTTGAGACGACGGGACTCGCGAAACCCGGGGCACCCCGGGCATCCGCAGGTGCATCTGCGGCTACCGCATGTACACCTGCGGTTCCCCCTCTATAAATAGAGGGCTTGGGATGGCCATTTAAAAAGGAGGGAGGCGAGGAAGCCCTGTCAAATTTGCTCTATACACACCCATATTGAGTGTTTGCTTTTTTTAAACACATGTTAGCTCACATATAGCTATACATTTACCGGCTGGAGCTAAGTGTTTATCCATATAGAGTCATAGAAGTATGAATTGGCAGCCCACTATAAGCCTTCTCACACTCTATAAAACCTTTCTCTTCATCTTTGCACACACTATTCTACACATTGAGAGTCGTGTTGTGTGCGTATGCCCGAACTTTGGTCCGTGGTTTTCATTTCAGTCTGTATATATATACTTATATATGTATATATTTATATATGGACTAACATTATCGAGTTATGCCTCGATTGAGCTAGACTTATGTCTGGAGCGTTTACTTTATATATATATACTTATACATATAACTATTATTAGACATATCTGATGAGCCTGGATTTTACATCCGGATATATATATATTTACATTTACATTGGGCTGGAGTTTACTTGAGGCATTTTCTTTTATTTACATTTAATCCTTTGGAGTTTACTTACGTGGCGGTTGATAAATCTTTACTCTTTGTGGTATCATGTGAGCCTAGGAATCATGTGATCACAGATTGATTCTTGAATCTAAATTGATTTAAAGTGATGGACATTTTCATTTATGGCGAAACTTGTACATTATTTACGATTAATACGAATTTCCTTGGATGGCTATCATGCCCATAATGAGTTCGGCACTGCTGTATATTATTTTCTCAAAGATGGCTCGTATCTCAAAAATAAAATCAAACAAGCCGAACATTTTAATAATAAAATGGAAGTATGAAAAGGTCTCAATTCCTATTGAGCACATGGGGTTTGAAAAACCTCTTTTTACAAAACTTCATTCTATATATCTTGCTAAAAGCTGATTTTTCTATAAATTCAAACCCTTTGTATATAGGTGAGAAGCGAGGCCTCGTACTTCTTGTCAAATAATTGTACATTGATCACACACACACACATTCATATAACAATTTCTTGAAAAGTGGCGGTCATAGTGGCAACTTACCGGATGTCGAGGGTTTCTAACACCTTCCTCAAAGATAATCAAGCCCCGAACCCCAAATGAATCTCGGTTTCATGGGCCGTTTAGCGATGTGTCATATCCTTTGGGTCGATGTGCAAACCTTTTCCGATTAACGTTAGTGCAACCGATTAAAAAACACCAATGGCGACTCTTAAAGTCAAATCATCGACATTACACTTGTTGGACCTTTTTTCACTTATTTTTTCAAACAAATCTCACATTAACATGAGAACACCAAAGAACAACTAACGAAAAGGACAACTAAAAATCCCGACGTCGGCGGTGGCGACTCACTTGGGGACTCGGTAAGAAGAGGCTTAAAGCTGCTATTACAAGCTTTTTAAAATTGTTATATGCTTGTGTGTGAATGTTGCATTTACATTTATGATGTATGTGTACAAATGCATTTTACTTACTGCACTGCAAAATATCTATCTGTGATATTAGTGCTTCGCACATGTCATCATTTTCATAAACGGTGAGACACGTTGTATGTGAATGTATGTTGTGTGGTTCCACCACGGAGAGGCTATCCATCGGTGTTTGATTCTTTGGACACGTAGGAAGACTAATTCCAACGAGGCTCAGGAAAGGCACCACCCAGACTCGCTCCAGTTGAAAGACCTGATTAACTTCCCATCAAGTAGATTGCGATGATCTGGGAACCTTCATGCCAAAAAGCTGCTAGAGTAACCCTAAGATAGGTCAACCTCTGATAAACCAAACGCGGAGGAAAGTCTCTTCATGCTTTCAATTTTCAATTACTTGTAAAAGCATTTACTTGTAATTTTCATTCCATGCTCATCTTTATGTAATGGAAAATATAAAAAATATTTGTGCATGACATGTCATCAATTAACACCCGTTTTTGAAGGACAATATTCCTAAAACGGACACATTATGATAGCATTTACATTATCCCTAAGACTAAACTACATAAGTCTTTTGTAGGGAAGTAATTAGGCATGTTACCCGCTCAAAATCCAAAAAGGCCATGAGCTTACAACCAATCATGTCTTCTTCTAACCAGTCTAATCCTTTTTCTCAAGAAGAATTTGATGGATTGAGTAAACAAATCACAGATCTGGCTATTCTGCTTAAAGAATTGCATCAATCTACTCAGGGTACAAAGATGCCTACACATACAAATAATTCCAGAACCTCAGTTGGATACAACCAACAAAGACCCTGAACACACCCATCTCAAAGGAGATCCAGACACCAGTGATATCAGGAAGAAGGTCCTCTAAATGGAGTAAACTATCCATGTTGTCAAAGGGGTTAAAACACATGGAAGTGTCTCATATACTGACCTTTTCATATTCCCTGGTGTTAATTATCCAGAGAAATTCAAAACCCCTGATTTTGAAAAGTATGACGGATTAGGGGATCCTTATACACATTTGAAGGTGTTCATTGGAGAACTTGGATCTTATGCGGAAAATGAGAAGCTCAGAATGCAGCTGTTCCAGAAGAGTCTGACTGGAGAAGCCCATTTATGGTATACCAGATTAGACAACTCCAAGATCCATAGCTGAGAAGAACTAGCTCACGCCTTCCTCACTCAATACAGTTTTCAATCTTAGATGGCTCCTGACCGGTACCAGATTACCAAGCTCAATAAACAGTCTAATGAGTCTTTCAAAGAGTATGCTCAAAGGTGGAGGCGCCTTGCTGCTCAAGTTATTCCTTCCATGACAGAATCAGAAATGGTCATAACTTTCATAGACATATAGGAAGCTCCTTTCTATGAGAGAGTTTTAGCTGGTATTGGCAAACCATTCTCTGAAATGATCAAGCATGGAGAGATGGCTGAGATGGGATTGAAGTCAGGAAAAATTTAAGACCTAGCCTCTCTTAAAGCAGTTGCTGAGCACAATCAGTCCGGATCTTATGGAAACAACTCCCGGAGGGTCCATAAAAAGAAAGAGGAGGATGTTTCCTTGATACTACAAGGTCAAAAAGGCAATCAGAACATGCCTATGCAAAGGAGAAATTACTCCCCTTTCCAAGCACAGTCTTCAAACCCTCCATTGCCTAAAAGTGAAGAAGTAAAGCGCCCTCGAACGTTCACACCCTTAGGGGACTCGCTCGAGAATATTCTTGCTCTTCTGACTACTCAGAAGAAAATTACACGTCTTCTTCCACCAGCCAACCCTAATGGCAGGGGTTTTAATGCTACTCGTAAGTGTGCTTATCATGCTAGAGCACCTGGACATGATACTCAAGATTGTTGGGCCTTCAAACACAAGATCCAAGATTTAATAGAAAATGGTGAGATCATGGTTACCAAACCAGATCAACCTCATGTGCAAGACAACCCTCTTCCTCAACACAAAGAAGAAGAGGTCAACATGATTAGTTCGAGCCTTTGGACGAGAGTTCCCGGTTTTAGCGGTGAATCCTGGACCATCAAAGGCGGTGTTGATAGATGGGATTATGCAAAGTTCTAATTTTCTATGGAGCGAAGATGAAAGCTCTTTGCAAAAGCAAATTGAAAGTAATTGGCGAGCCTGGTGACCCACCAGCATCAAGTCACACACCAATTAATCAGCCAGGAGTATGCCTATCTCCTTCCTTTTGTTATGAATGCTCCACCATCACCATCAGACAGCGAAGTTATGGAAGATAATGGTGCAAAGAGAACAAATGCTAAAGCTCGCCGGGATTTTGCCAATCGGAGGGAATTTACCTATCTGGGCCAATCTTTGGAGGAGATATTTCAAATGTTGACCAATGAAGGAAGAATTACCTCCCTTCTACCTCCAATCAATCCCCGTTCAAGACGGTTCAACTCCGATGGAGTATGTCAATATCATTCACATTCTCGCGGTCACAGCACATAAAAATGCTGGGCACTCCGCCATCTCATTCAAAATCTCATTGATAGCGGTGTCACATAGATGGCGAGATGGCGACACTGCGGCAACTTGAGGTGGGAATACTGTCCTACCAAATGGAAGGGATCGACTTGATTATATTTCTTTGAGGATGATGAGACTGTCAAAGCATTTCCCATACAAACAATTCAACTCAAATGAGCTGACAATCCTTTGAAAGTGGCTGCACCAGAGCTAATTTATTTACCTTTCAGACCACAATATCCTGTTGTTAGCTTACACAAAGTTCCATGGAATTATGGAGAAATTAAAGAATCTACGTCTCATACTACTGCTACAGTGTCGAAAGAAAATCTACTATATCTTCCTCAGAGGGTTATAAAGCCCGCCATCAAAACAAAGGGGAAGATTCCCATGGAGAAGATTAAAAAATTCTTCCACACTATGGGCCATAATGAAACCAAGGTGGTTTTAAGCTTAAGAGAAGCTCCACATCAAATATCAATACTGGACTTGGTTTTTTCTTCTGAGGATCACCGGAAGATCTTGTTGAAGGCTTTGGAAGAAGCCTACTTACCGAAATCAGTAGATGTGGAAAAATTTCAACATATGATTGATCACATTTTCAAAAACAATGTGATATCCTTCACTGATGATGACATACCGCCCGAAGGGACCGGTCATTGCAAGCCAATGCATATTACAGTTTTGTCCTCCGGGTATATGTTAGCTGAAGTTTTGATACATGGAGGTTCGTCTCTAAATATTTGTCCTTATGCCACTTTGGTAAAGATGAATGTCAATCTCAAACGGATCCAAAGCAGCCATACGGTTATCAAAGCTTTTGATGGATCCCGACGAAATTCCGTCGGAAAGATTGAGCTGCCAATTGAGATTGGTCCAAATACATTCAATGTATCGTTCCACGTCCTCGGAATAGACTCAAGATACAACCTGCTATTGGGGAGACCATGGAGTCACATGGCTGGAGTCGTTCCCTCCACACTACATCAACAACTCAAATACATTATCAACAATAGTCTAGTCACTGTCAATGTTGAGCCGAAATGTCCTAAACAAGGAGATCTGCCAATCATCAGTTTCAACTCAGAAATTGAGCCGACCAATTTTCATACTTTGGAAATGAGTAACATACAATACCAACCTATTGGAGCACCACTTCCCATACCCAAGATTTCAGTCGAGGTTATGTCAGCCACTCAAGAAATGATGTTATTGGGTCATCAGCCTGGACAAGGGCTTGGTAAAAATTAGTAGGGTATTAAGCACCCTATTCAAGTGCCCAGTCAAATTGGGATAGTCGGACTAGGCTATTCTTCCAGTTCTAGTCATAGGAATCCTCATAAGTATAAGTAGGTTCCTCAAGTTTTCGCCACACGGTGATTTTTTCCATCTGCACCGTATGAAATGACCGTCTGATCTCCATAAAGGTGCTGACCCCCATATTATGGCTATGTTGTTTCCCAAACCGGTACCATTCAAAGCAAAAGAGGTGCTGATTCCTGATCCTGAAGTGGAAGAAAGGGAGCGAAAACGTAAGCACGACATCGCCTTGATGATATCAGGCATACGCATCATTGTCCATGATGAACATACAAACAGATATACCCCAGACGATGATTGCCCAGATGGCATGATTATTATTTGGGAGAAAGAGGACAATGACAACCCCTCCATCATTGCAGTCCATCAGGACTTTGCCATCGACAATTGGAGCAACACTCCATGCATTGGTCGACGAGGGTAAAACGGGCAGAAAATCCCTCTGCCCTGTAGATAACTTTAATTGATTACTTTTCTATGCAGTATTAGCAGTTATTTTATCAGTGCATGCTAACACTTTTGTATGATTAAACAGTTTCATATATTAAGTGAAAGCATCTTTTGATTTTAGGACTCTAAATTTAGATGTGCCTGTACTTGCTGATGAGGTGCTTTCTCTCCACAAGGGTTGTAACTTTGATGCAAAGTTGGACTCAGACTTGATGGAAATACAAGAGGACATTGAGACACCTCAGGAGATTAAGGAATGGGTCGCAGACAAACCTAAACCCAACCTTGACCAAACCACTTCTTTCAATCTTGGAACCTTAGAAAACCCTAAGTTAATTCAAATTGGTTCAGACCTCACTCCAAACCAACGGAATGACATGGTTGCACTATTAACCCAATTCCAGGATGTGTTTGCATGGTCTCATGAAGACATGGTGGGTTTGTCCACTGACATTGTTCTTCATCGCCTTCCCATTAAAGAATGATTCAAGCCAGTTAGGCAGAAGCTCAGGCAATTGAAACCTAAGTGGAGTTTAAAGGTTAAAGAAGAAATTGTGAAACAATTTCAAGCTGGCATTATCATGGTGTCTACATATCTAGAATGGATATCCAACATTGTTCCTGTGCCTAAATCAGGAGGAAAGGTGCGAGTTTACATGGATTACTGGGATCTGAATAAAGCTTGCCTTAAAGATAGCTTTCTCGTGTCCTTTATCCATATTCTCATTGACAATACTGCTCAATACGGCATGTACTCCTTTGCGGATTGCTTCGCAGGGTACCATCAGATTATGGTCGCGAGGAAGCGAGTGAAAAAGCGCTTTCATCATGCCTTGGGAACCTTTTGCTTTCTGGGGCGGTTATCTTTGGCCTCATCAATGTCAGGGCAACCTACCAGCGAGCTATGATGGCTCTATTCCATGATTTAATACATAAAGAGATAGAGATCTATGTGGATGACATCATTATCAAGTCCCGAAAGGAGGAAGACCACTTAGAACATGACAGAAAGTTATTCAACAGGTTGCGTAAGTACAACTTGAAGTTGAATCCAGCCAAGTGCGCCTTTGGTGTCAAATCAGGCAAGTTGCTAGGTTTCCTAGTCAACCATAAACGGATTAAACTGGATCCTACCAAAATTCAGGCCATCAAGGAAATGCCCATTCCTCAGACAGAGAAGGAAATACGAGGATTTTTGGGAAGAATCAACTTCATTAGCAGGTTTATCTCTCAACTCCACGACACTCGTGAGCCCATCTTCAAATTATTAAGGAAGAACTCCTCCATGAAATGGAACGATGAGTGTCAAAAAGCCTTCATTACCATTAAAGAGCAGCTGGTTAACGCTCCTTTTTAGGTACTACCCAAGGATGATGTTCCCCTGTTTATGTACCTGTCCATTAATGACAATGCCATGGGCTGCATGCTGGGGCAAAAAGACGATAGAGGCCAAGAATGAGCTATCTATTACCTCAACAAAAGATTCAACATCAGTGAACACAAGTACACTCTGATTGAGAAAACTTGTTGTGCTTTAGCATGGGCTTCCATGAAGTTACAGCATTACCTCCATGGTCACACAACCCATCTCATATCCCGCGTGGATCCTCTCAAATATGTGTTCAGTAAGCCCATATTGAATTGTCATTGTCCGGATGGCGATTGATCCTACAACAATTTGACATAAATCTACGTGGCGCAAAAAGTCTATCAAAGGTCAAGAAATTGCGGATCAACCTAGCCGTTACTTCATAGGGAGATTATAAACCTTAGAAACATACTTCCTCGATGAAGGGGTAATGACAGTTCAGCAACACCATTAGTATGATGCGTGTCGTACGTGGAAAATGTATTTTGATGGAGCTGTTAACACAGAAGGCTCTGGAGCTAGAGTAGTTCTAATATCCGTGCGGGGAGCGATATCTCGTCGCAGATTAAGTTTCGGATTTGTCAACACCAACAACAACCACGGTGAGTATGAAGGTTGTATCATAGGGCTAAAACTTGCAGATTCGATGGGCATCGGTAGTGTTAAGCGTCTTTGGGGATTCGAATTGGTAATCAAGCAATCCACAGGAATCTATCAAACCAAAGAATTACATTTGTTGCCTTACCATCGGCAAGTTTTACAGATGGCTTTGGAGTTCGAAGAAATCTCCTTTCTACACATTCCTCGTAATAAGAATGATTTTGCGGATGCCCTAGCAACGTTGGCCTCCTTGATTCACATACCTGATAAGGAAAACATTCCAAGCATCACATTTGCCCTACAAAAGGCCCCAGCTTATGGGAACTATGTTGGAGAAGTATTGAATGAGCTACCTCCCATCCAAAATCCTTGGTATCAACATATCAAGGAGTATCTGCGAGATGGATCTACACCCGCTGAGGCGAGCCTAACTAAGAAGAGGCGGATCCATCGACTTGCTATGAAATTCTACCTGAGCGGAGATGCACTCTATAACAGAGATGGAGGACTAGGTCTCCACAGATGTCTGGACAAAGACCAAGCTCAGAGGATCATAGATGAGATCCATGGTGGAGTTTGTGGACCACACATGAGCGGACCCTTACTTGTCAAGAAGATTCTCAAAACAGGGCACTATTGGCTTACACTCAAAGCTGACTGTGATGATCACGTCAAGAGATGGTATCAATGCCAAATTCATGGGAATGCTATTCACGCCCCTCTAAGAGAACTCCACAATATAAGTTCGCCATGGCCCTTCTCAATGTGGGGAATTGACGTGATCGGGCCCATCGAGCCCAAAACCAGTAATGGACATCGATTCATATTCACCATGATCGACTACTTCACCAAATGGGTAGAAGCAGCCTCTTTCCCTAGGGTTACCAAAGAAGTCATCATTGCTTTCATCAGAAATAATGTAGTCTATCGATATGGACAACCAGAGGTCATTGTGTCAGACAATGCTAAGAACCTCAACAACAAAATGATGGAGGAGTTATGCAGTAAATTCCACATCAAACACCTGAACTCCGTCATCTACCATTCAAAGATGAATGGTGCTATTGAAGAGGCTAATAAAAACATTAAAAAGATCATGCAGAAAATGTCTGCCAATCACAAAGGATGGCTTGACCTCTTGCCTCTGACTTTATTAGCCTACAGAACATTAATGCGTACTTCCACTGGGGCAACCCCCTACTCATTAGCCTATGGGATGGAAGCAGTGCTCTCCATAGAGGTGGAAATGGAATCCCTCAGAGTATTGATGGACGCTCAGTTGGATGAAGAACAATGGGTACAAGACAGGTATCACCAATTGTCTCTAATAGATCACCAATACAAAGTATATAATAGACAACACTTAAATCACAATGTTTTTTATAAAAATGTTGTGATATTTTTTTTACAACATTTTTAAAAAAAAGTTATAGATATATATATAAAAACGTTATCTATTTAAAAGGGCATGTTTTGAGTTTAAACTAGATGACATTTTTTTTAAAACATTATCTATCTACAAAAACACGGAGTAAAAAAAATGCGTAACTGAATAATACGCAAGCACTCTGTTTTGTAGCCGAAAACCCTAGCCTCTATTTTCTCTCACTCCCAAATTCATCCCGATCTCGTCTCTGTTTCTCACCATGCATCCCCAGCTCTGGTCGTCGACTGCTCCACCATCGTTCTAAACATGGTGGACTGTCTCTCTTACGTCAGCAGCGGCAACACAGTGAGTAAGCCAGAAGGGACGTGCTGCTCTGGCCTCAAAACTGTAGAAGAATCCAAGTGTCTATGTGAGGCTTTCAAGAACAGTGCTCAGTTTGGTGTCTCTTTGAATGTCACCAAAGCCTTGGCTCTTCCATCCGCCTGCAAAATCTCTGCCCCTTCTGTTAGCAATCGTGGAGGTATGGGTTTTTTTCCCCCATTTTTTGTGGACTATAGTTAAGAAATTAGATTCCCTTTCTTAGTTAAGTTTGGTATAGTTCCACAATTTTTGCTGGTGTGATTTGGTTGGTAAGTTGAATTCTACTCCTTTACTTTATGATTTTTAATTTTTGCCGGTATAATTTGTGGAATCTTTATGTAATTGGCTACATATTTTACGGTAAATTCAAGCCTGTTCTTTTATGACGATGTTCAATTAAGTATTAATCTATTATATACAAAATTATGTTGTGGGTTCAAATTTGGATTTGGATTTTGTAATTGATTTTACTATGCGCTTTATAACTATGTTTTTATTATGGTTTGGGCTATTGTTAACTTGTATACTCTTATCCTTTTAATTATTTTGAAAATTTTATAAGTTAATACTGATCCTCCATCCTAAATAAGTGTGCAGTTTTTTCTGTTGATTTTTTTTTTCCTATTTTGTATGGGACATACTTGCATTATATTTATTGATGATATTTTTTGAATATCAAACTGTAAAGATTTAATTATTTAGAAAAAAAAGTACTGGTTTATTTTTTTGGTCAAATTATGTCCTGTGTAAATTGGTCTCAATAGGTGAATCTGGGTAAATTGTTTACTTGATTTCGTATAATGAAGTTTCTTAATGAACGTAAGGGTTGCAACTTAATTTTATGTGCTATAAATTTATTGTTCTTTATAAAGCAGAATGAATTGCCACATCATTGTTGGTTATAGCTTGGAAACTATATATATGTCTGTTATTGAGGGATTAGCAGCTGCCGCTATTATCTCTCTGGGATTTTTTGCTGATAGGTTGTTCTTGTTTCTGTTGCAGTATCAAAATATGTTTGCACCACTTATCAAGCTCGAAGCTGACAGCTATGGTAAGTGCTACTTACAAAACGTGCCTACTGATCAATAGAGGCTGATTTACAAAACGTGCCTACTGATCAACAGAGGCTGATTTACAAAGGCCGGATCTTGAAGGACGATTAAACCCTAGACAGCTATGGTAAGTGTTACTTCTCTTTCTTTTTGTACGTTCAGTATTTGAATTGGGTATTTATGGATTTCGTTTATGGATTAAAGTTTAGATTTATATATGGTTTGTATGCATTTGATCATCTGGAAATGTTAAGATTTATATATGGTCTGCTAATTGTTAATTTATTCTTTTTGAATATTTTCCTTATTGGTGATAAAAGTTATATCTTGCAATTTTATAGAATTAGTTTTTGACTGTTAATGCTTGTGTTTCTGACTCGTTTTGTTATAGGTGCTGCCTTTTTCTCACAAACAGTGGCTGTAAATTATGCAACTGTAAAATTTGAAATATGGGATACTGCTGGTCAAGAGAGATATCATAGATTAGCTCCAATGTACTATAGAGGAGCTGCAGCTGCAATTATTGTGTATGATATAACAAACCAAGTAAGTTCTTACATCTTTTTTGTGTTATTGCTTATTCTATTTTTTGTGTTATTGCTTATTCTATTTTTCCTGATAACAAACCAAGCTAGTTTGATTTAGAGGCAAGGAAACAACAAAAGAAGTGAACAACTCTATAAACGAATGAGGGGAGAAAATTGTTCATCTTTGGGCTGTTTTTCCAGTTTGTATGCGTTGAAGCAAATTTTCTGAATCTCAAAGTTGCAGGAATCTCTCTTAGTTTTTCATTCTAATTGATTGGTGTTTCATGCATATCTCTTATAGGCCTGTTACTTGTGAACCGGAAAGTACAAATTTTGAATAATCTCTGAAGTAGAAGTTAACATGTTCTGCATACTATTAACATGTTTCTATTTTAATGCATGAGGTAAATAAAGTAGACGAACTATAACACAACTCATTCAGGTAATGAGTGGAAGCTACTCATGTTGTATTCTTTCTATCTTTTGTTCCTTGTCTTACATGTCTTGCAAAGTGTTATGAGCTTTATAATTTAGTTGATGTTTCTATTTTAATGCATGAGTTAAAGTCTCAAAAGTTGAATAAATTAGTTTGATTTTTCTTCTACCTCTATCACTTAAAGATGTAAATAAAGTAGACGAACTGTGCTCTATTGGATATATGAACATTACTAATTTATAAAAAGAAATATACAATTTGTTGCATTGTCTTCAGCATATCCCTATATTTTTTATTATGAAGAAATATCCCTGTCAACGTATCTTTATTGTGTCTCATTCGTTTATCGTATCTGGACCTATGCTTCATAGATTCGTGCATAGCTGGTGTTTCAAACATAAAGTTGTACTAGTTCATCCTTTTAAACCTGATCTGACTGTAACTTTTGAACTTTCATGCACATTTATTTCTACTAATGCATTACTTTTTTATCTGGAACTGTATAATGTGCCTACTCTTCTTCTGCAGAGATATGACCCTGACCCAGAGGCAAAAGCAGCTGCTGCAACAGTCCTTGCATCCAAGTTGGGTGCAGATTCTGGCTTAAAAGTGTATATGGGAGATGACACAAAGTTCAATCCCCCTACAAGGATGAGCAGTGATGTTGAGCATCTGCAATCTAGTGGTCTCCGAAAACGCAAGCAGTCAGTCTCCAGATCCAGTAGTGCAGAGAGTGCTGTATTGCATCAGTTGGAAAAAGAAATGATGCAATATGTTGGGCCTGAGGGTCCTGAGATGTCTAAGCATAATCAGCTGATTGTTGAGCATCAAAATCCTACAAGTTTGCATACACAGGATGGGGGATGGATTGCTCGAATCGCAGCATTGCTTGTGGGAGAGGATCCAACACAATCTTATGCACTTATATGTGGAAACTGCCATATGCACAATGGTGAGTATGAATTTGAAGACTGATCTCTCACACTAAACAAGAAAGAACAAAAAAATAGTATCAATCAAGTGTTCAACGAACAATGTGTTACAATAATAATATAATTTCCATAACTTGTTTACAGGGCTTGCAAGGCCCAGTACACACTGGAATTTTGTTAGCATTCACACCACTTAGTTGAATTGATTTTCTAGTAAAACATAGATTCTTGATGTCATTGATCACAGTTGGTCATGCTGTAACGTAAAAGCTCCAATTCCTTTTTTGTTTCATAGTACACGTCCATTTTACTTTCTTTATTATATGAAAAGCATGACTTCGAAATGTATTCTATCTGATTATTATGAGTTTGCTCATTACGAGTTTTCTTTTTCTTTTGTGAAATTTGTTTTTGACCTATACCTTTGTTTGATTAATTTGAATTATATCTATGTGGAACTTCATTTGTATATGGGTTGTCTTGTAATCATCTATAGTTTTGTTACTTGTGACAGGCCAATGAATAAAACTGCAGGGATGCACTCCAAGGATGATGATCTTGATTTGGCTGAGTTTTTACAGTATGTTGATTATACCCTAGTTAGGCTCATCAAATAGTAGATTTTACTTTAATCAGGCAGTCTAACTGATAAAATACAATGTAATATTTTGTGGATGTAGTAATGTGAAACTGTAAACGAATGGTATTTATTGGGATGTATTTTGAATGGTTGATACATTTTGGCTTTAAATTTAATTGAGAATTAGCATATTACAGGTGCATTGGTATTGTAGGTGAATCACAACATTTTTTGTTCTTTTTTTTTAATCTACAACATTTTAAAAACGTTGTGGAATCATACCGTCTACAACGTTTTTATCCAAAAAACGTTGTGGAATTATACCTTCTACAACGTTTTTATCCATATGTTAATTTTTGAAAAACAAATCCACAACGTTTTTTTTCTTAAAACGTTGTGTATTGTGCTTAATTACAACGTTTTAAAAACGTTGTGTAAGGGTGTCAAATAGACAACACCCTTAACTACGATGTTTTTCTGACTGAAACGACAACTTTTTTTCGCATTATCTATTTACTGTTTTGTAGTAGTGGATGAAAGGAGAACCGCGGCTATCTTCCATGGTCAGTTATATCAGCAAAGGATCACACGATTCTACAATAGAAAAGTCCAGCTATGGCAGTTCAAACAACATGACTTAGTTTTGAAAAAGATTTGACAACCAAGATCAATCTAATGGAAAATTTGCTCCTAACTGGGAAGGCCCGTTTGTTGTCAAGAAAGTATTGACAGGAGGTGTTCTCAGACTACAGGAAATGAATGGCGATGAATTTCCACAGCTTATCAACTCGGACACCATGAAATGGTACTATGTCTGAAGTTACTATCAAGCAAACATCCTGGTATTGATCATCCAATCACCAGTCATTAGGCTTTTGAACCTCTCTTTACAAACTCTTTACCCCTCGTGGAGACATACACTTCAAACCAAAGAACTGGTTTCACCTCATTTCAAACCTTCCATACAATTTCGGTTATCCTGATGACGGGATTGAACCTTTCACATTTGCGGTTTATCCAAGACGGATTAAACTTTTTCTACGCTTGCGATTTGTCTTGAAGACGGGATCAAACTTTTTCACGCATGCGCTTTGTCCCCATCATGGGATCAAACTTTCTTCTCCCCAAAGATAGCTTCACACATGGATTCACACTTCTCTTTCGTTTAATTCGCCTTGAGGGGCGAACCACGTTGACCGATCTCCGACGACATGAGAGTACGTAGGAAACCATGCTTATTCTATATGGCCCGGTCGCAATAAACAAAAAAAATAACAAAAACATTTATGCCCTTCCTCTACAAAAACAAAAACATTTCTACACCCATCTGCCTTTCACATTCAGCGTTGAACCTCTTACACCAGGTTTGAACTACGCAGACTTGATCTCCTCTTCAATAGAGTACGTGGCGTACCATTTATGGTTAGGCCTAACCCTACTAGAACCAAAATTCTTGTCACACGTTACTGGGATCAAACTTCAATCCATTACAGTTCATTGGCTTCAGACCAAAGGGATGGAATTATCCAACCTCTCCTCACAAATAGGAGATTCGGTGACCATCTAAGCTGCGGTTGTGCCTCAAAGAACAACACCAATCCATAAGAGATGAAATTAACTAGGCTTCTCACAAATAGAAGTACTGGCGACCATCTGTGGTGCGGTCAATCTCAGAGAGGAAAAGCCACACTCCTCTCCACATTTCTATACAGAAACCAGTCCCAAGACACCAAAGATGGTAGGGATACATATAGATCAATGATCTATTCTGAGAGATCCTGCGATGACTCAATGTCCACATATCAAGGACAAGTTCAGAATGCATCAAGATCACAAGCCCTGAAGAAACAGGAAAATATCAAGCAAGTATCAAGGCACAACTGAAAGGGAAGTAAATCAAAATATATTTCTTTGCCATATATAATACTGTTTGATATATACATCTATGCTGTACATGACAAAATGGCTAAGCTAGTCTGTGCAGGAAAATACAAAGCTATCTACGGATCTGTGTATACGGACTATCAGATCTAACATAGCATCCCTCTCTAAAGACGGAGATAAAGATGCAAGTTCATGCCCAATGGTATTTACACGAGCTAGCAGATCTGAGGCTAACTGCATGATGACATGATGCTCATCAATGTATGCACTCATATCAGCAAGGATGCCAGTCGTATGGGATCTAATTGAAGTACTATCTGCAATAGCCACATCCCTAGCAGATAGGGCAGCATCCCGCTCCATAATCAATGCATCCCTGGCTGATCTAGCCTCATCCCTTTCTAATAAGATCCCAAATAATTAATAAATGAAATTTAATTTTCTAATTATTATTTTGAAATAGTAAGGGTTGATGTGATTAATGTGGATAGTTATGGGTAAAATACTTAAATATTTCAAAATAAGCAAGTGGTTATAAAATATTCATTGTTGTTTGGGAATATTCGTTTGGTCGTGGAATATTCAGATCGCTTGGGAATATTCGCAGACGATTTGCACAAAAATGCCATGTGTGGGCCCCATAAACTAAAAGCGATTGGAGGAAGAAAATGACAAATATAAGTTGTTTAAAAATAACTACAGAAGTTGTTACCGCTTACATCGTTGGAATACCTTATGGTTAAAACACAAGAATACGCCGTTGTCGCAGACAAGCAGAAGACACTTCAGATTGCACCAATTATCGACTTTACGTAAGAAGGCACTACTCAATAATGGTTACGTGAATTATCGCTCAAAGGTTTTATTTTATTGATTCAATAATTGCCGCGTTGATATTTTATATTGTCGTTGTTTTAATAATTGTCATTACACAAGATTTTTCATTATCAAGCTAATAATTCATATTATCCAATAATATTATTAGATAACATTATTGGCAATGTCTAGAAAGTTCTGCTCTAAGGAGAGGTTTGGTCACCTAATTGCGCCGCCAAGAAGGAGAAATTTTATCGAAAGCCCCTCTTCCTGAACCGCCGTTGTCAATATTGTGATTCTCGTAATATTATTTGTGAATAATTAATTATTGATTCATATGATGAGGAAAATATTGATTTTATGTGGATATAGATGGAGAAAATTTTAATGTGACAATTGTTGAAAATTGAAATTTTATCTTTTTCTCGATAAAATAATTCATTTAAATATATATAATATTATATTTTAATAATATAATAATGGTGATATTTTTACAACGAATGTGGGATATATGAGTATACGAGGAGGAAGAGTATTTTTGTTGCAATAAATGTTTAAAACATGTTAAACATGTCATTGGACCCCATTTATCGATCAAATTTGATTATAGCCTCTAAAATCGCCTGCTTGTGGATTTCTTGGCCAATTTCTGCTTGGAATTTGGAAAAACTTTCTTCCGCAAAGTTGTAGAGAATTGAATTTCCTATAAAAACTCATGAGATTCAATTTTCTGACAAAAGGGCTATTTATTATGAATTATTGAAGTTCAAGTTCAAATAATTGATTTTTGGAAGTTTTAATTATTTATTTTATGAAAACGTTTTTTTTTACTTCTTCTAGAAGGGAGCATGTGGTTTGTATTCAGATTTTCAGATTCTAAGAATGGTATAGAAAAATTTTTTATATATATTATTATTATAATAATTTTTTCGCTTTGGTGTTCTAAGCAATTTTCTATAAATAAGTGCTTAGGTTAGAATTGAAAATCACACCGTAAATCAAGTTTTCTCTCTATATTATCGAGTTTATTCTTGTGAGTATTTTGAGTATACTTTGAGTATTGCTATACGGTGAAAGTTCAAGATATAGCCTATATCCAAAGATTCCAGCTGTAAGATCGATCTTTCGAGGTAAGTGGATATTATTTTTTCGTAATGATATTATTTCTTCAATATCATTATGTCAAATATTGATCTCAAGTTTTTATCAAATTTGGAACTTTTGGTGTCGGAGTTACTATTCACGATACTCAAGACTATTCACGATATGGTACTATTCACTTAATACTAAGACTATTCATCTAAAAATGAAAATTTTTCTTTTCGTTCAAAATATCTATTGTGGATACTAGCTTTGATTGTATCCATGTTTTGATCATTCTTGAATTTTACACCACTATGATTATTTTTGAGGTATTTTTGGACGTGGATAAAACAAAGTATCCTTAATCCTTAATCCTTAATCCTTGTCATTTTGTTTCATCGATTCGCTTTTAAAAAAAAATATTTTCATCATCCCTCACCTTAAATGATGATATTATTGAATATCTTTTCAGAAAGCAAAGATGAATGATTTATGATGAATAGAGAGGCAAAGATGAATGATTTTCGATGAATATCTTTGGCCCGTAGCAAAAAAGATGAATGATTTTCGATGAATATCTTTGGCCCAGAAAGTAAAAAGATGAACAAAGTGTTTAGATGAACATGACCAATCGGTGAATGTCCTCGCCTCAGAAAAAGGATGAATATTTGATCCCGTATATATATTGATTGATGTTACAGGATGGAAAAAATAGACGATGAACTTTTAAAATTCATACATGTAAGATATAGTAGTTTGCATTCTCTACTTAACTCTTCTAATGAATTATTATTTCACCATAATATTGATTTAAAACTTGTTGTCTATTGTATTCTATTATATTTTTCCTCGTGAAGACTAACGATAATTTTGTTGTATATTATCTTAGTCATAATATTCTTTATCGGGCTAGTCGAGCTCACCCTTTTCCTTTTTGTTCCATTTTTCTTCTCGTGAGGCTAGAATATAAGCGAAAGTATTTAGCCTGGGGTATGGAATGAAAGTTCTAGGAGAGTTGTTTAGTAGTCCTCACCATTGTTGTAAAAAATAATGTATCAATAATTATGATGAGGATTTATTTGTATGTGGATATTGTCTAGATGGCAATATCTCGTATTTAAACTCACGCTTTACTATTGTAATAATAAAGTTGTAGTTGTGCTTCGCACTGTATTGACAACTCGTAATGGGGATGTAGACCTATTTTGGGGTGTCACAGCTTGGTATCGTAGCTTAGGATATGATCTCAATGAGATCGGGAATAGAACTAGAGGGGAGAGACGAGTAAATCCTTCGCTAGTGTGTCCTACCTAAGCTTATTTGATAGTTGGTCAAGATATAGGATATTATGTGATATATTGATTTTTAATTAACCCTTGTTTTATGACAAGATTTGAGAATGTCGATCGAGAATATTAACAATGGAAATGAGACCGTGGAGACGCTCAGACTCACCAACGAGGAGAACGTGCAACAGTCGGGCAATGTTCCTCCCGTGAACAACACCAACCGAAAGCAGATGATGAACGAGGGGATATTTAGAAGCTTTTTGCGCTCATGCAAAATCGCACGAGGAGACTCGTGTTCAAAACATAGGAGGAAATGATAATTCACTCTGGTTGTCACAAACCAAGCAGCTTCAAAGAGTTGGGACCACTGTAATTTAAGGGAAAGCCGATCCGATCATGGCGTAAACATGGGTCAAGCAAATTACCAAGATATTCGATGTCTTGGGATGCACAGAGGAACAGAAGGTTCCATTCGCCACCTTTATGTTCCGTGGGAAAGGCAGATCATCGGTGGGAGTCTCGTGAAGCGCACTCCATCCAAACCAAGACTCAAAGATGTCTTGGGAGACGCTTCAGAAACTATTTAATGACAAATACTTTCCGAAAGTGTTCGCTATATGAAGGAAGTGGAGTTTATTAGATCGAGCAGTAACAACATGACGTGTCTCAAAGACGAGGATGAAGTTTGCAGAGTTATCCGTGTTTGCACCTCATTTGGTGGAGAATGAGGAACGATGACGCGGATGTTTCGAGAGGTTTGAAACCCCAGATACGCCAAGATCTCATCTCTCATAAATTTTCTCTATTCGAGATGTTGTTAATGTGGCTCAATTGTTAGAGCGAGATAACTAGTACGGCCAACCGAGGTACCACAATCGTGGATCATACCGAGATAGCAAACAACAAAACAACAATAACCAAAGTGGAGAAAGAAAAGTGACAAAAATGGTAACCACTCCGGTGGTAATCATGGCCATGAAAATAGAAGAAGCGAAGTCAGAGGAGATTTTAAAAAGAGGAGATTCAACAACCACTATGTGAAGACGACAAAGTACAAGAAAGAATCGGTTCCAAGGGAGGAGAACCACCACCCCGGCCATATGCTATAAATGCGGAAAGAGGGACATATCATCACCAAACCGCCCACAACAGCCTGTGTATGCTATAATTGTGGAAAGGAAGGACATATCGCTTCGAGATTGCACAGTAAATAAACCTAGTTCAATGGGGACGGTGACTCAAAAGATCGTCCCGTAAAAGTCAAAGTCAACGGTTCCTCGAAGAGCGCTTTGTTGTGATCGGTCAAAATGCGAGGAACCCAAACGAGGTGATCACGGTAAGCTATTTATAAATTCTTGTGAAGTTTATACTTTACTAGATACCGTGCATACCCATTCATTTATCTCTCTCCCGCTTGTGCTCAACGCTTAAACTCGATTCGAGAAATTAGACTTTGACCTATCTCGTGGAAACTCCGTTAGAGAAACTTTCATCACATCCATCGCTTATAAATCTTGTCTAATCCATGTTGGCACCCTTATCTTACCGCTGACCTTATCTCTTTAAAGATACTTGCTTTTGATGTGATTTTAGGGATTGATTGGTTAACTACTCATCATGCCAAAATTGATTGTTTTCGTAAGGTTGTTAGCTTTCATATTCCTAAACAACCTCGTTGTTCAATTCAAGCAACTAAACCATTAAAATCAATCACCGCCATATCTAATCATAAAGCTATTCGCTTATTAAAAAACGGATGTCAAGCTTTCTTAGCCCATGTTATGGATTTGAATAAAGACACGCCAAAATTGAATAATATTCCCGTTGTTATTAACTTTCCCGACGATTTTCTCAAGAACTTCCTGGCCTCACCCCGTAACGTGAAGTTGAATTTTATCGACCTTGAACCCGCACAAAGCCCATTTCTAAAACCCCATATCGAATGGCTCCTATTGAACTTCAGAGTTAAAGGTCCAACTACAGTGAGTTGTTGGACATTGGTTTCATTCGCCCCTAGTACATCTCCTTGGGGTGCTCCCTGCTTTATTTGTAAAGAAGAAAGACGGAGTATGCGATTTTGTATCGACTATCTGGAATTGAACCATGTCACTATCAAGAATAGGTATCCCTCACCTCGATTGATGACTTGTTTGACCAAATTGCAAGGAGCACAATTCTTTTCAAAAATCGATCTTCGCTCGGATATCATCACCAAGATTAGAACCGAGGATATTCCAAAGACCGCTTTTAGAACCCTAAGACGGCATTATGAATTTTAGTTATGTCTTTCTTTGATTGACTAATGCTCCTCATGGCTTTCATGGATATGATGAACCGAGTATTCAAAGAGTATTTGGACTAGTTCGTTGTTGTCTTTATTGATGACATCCTCATATATTCCAAAAGTCGTGGAAGATCATGAGCACCATTTGAAGTCGGTACTCCAAAGGCTTCGTGAAAACAAGCTTTATGCCAAGTTAAAGAAATGCGAAGTTCGCTCGAGGAAGTAGCATTTCTTGGGCATGTGGTGTCAAAACATGGAGTATCCGCTGACCCTTGCCAAGATTGAAGCAATACAAAGTTGGGAGCAACCAAGTTTCCAGGATCAAGTACGAGCTTTTTGGGCTTACCGGTTATTATCTGAGATTCGTGGAAGGGTTTTCTCGAATCGCTACTCTGCTAACTCATCTAACTCTAAGGATACAAAATTGCTTGGTTAAGAATGCGAGAAGAGTTTCCAAGAGCTTAAGAGGAGACTTATTTCTAAGACTGTTTCTAACAATACCATCCGTTCTTGATGGATTTGTTATCTACAGCCGATGCTTCGGGCAAAAGGGTTAGGATGTGTTCTCATGCAACGTGGGAAAGTCATAGCCTATGCCCTCATGACAACTTAAAGAATATGAGAGGAATTATCCTACCATGATCTAGAGTTGGCAAAATAGCTCATTTTCGCCGCTTAAAGATCCGGAGGCACTATCTATATGGGGAGAAAGTGAGAGATATATTCGCACCATAAAAGCCTTAAATATTTCTTCACTCAAAAGAACTTAACACGCGCAGCAATGACGCTGGCTCGAGCTATTGAAAGACTACGACCACACTATTCAATACCATCCCGAAAAGCTTAACGTGGTAGCCGACGCGTTGAGTAGAAGATCATATGCGTGAACGAGGGCGATGATGTCAAGTATACGACAGAGCCAACTTTAATAGAAAAGTTAAGGTTGCTCAAGCCACCCCAATCTTGAGTCGATGCATATGAAGAAGAAAGTACAAGAAGGAGCTATTCCTAAGTTTAGAATTGATGAAGAAGGAATACTTTGAGTCCACCTGCACTTTGTGTTCCTAACGATTCTCGATTTGAAGTACAAGATTATGATGGAGGCACACAATACACCATTTGCAATCCATCCGGAAGTACTAAAATGTATCGTGATCTTCGACATACATTTTGGTGGAACAATATGAAGAGAGAGATTGCAAAGTTTATCTCAACATGTTTAACTTGTCAACGGTAAAAGGCGAGCATCAAGTGCCTAAGGGACCATTGCAACCACTTGAGATTCCAAATGGAAGTGGGAACACATTACCATGGATTTGCTACACGGACTTCCCACGGTTTCTCAAGGCATAAATGCTATTTGGGTTATTGTTGATAGATTAACCAAGTCCGCTTCATTTCTTGCCGATACGGAGACTTATTCCTTGAACGCCTTGCTCAAATGTACGAAATGAGATTGTGAGATTGCATGGCATGCCAAGATCCATAGTTTTGGATCGTGACCCAAGATTCACTTCAAGATTTTGGGTTAGCTTGCAAAAAGCTATGGGTACGGATTTAAGATTGGGCTTCGCATACCATCCTCAACGGACGGACAATCGAGAGGACTATTCAAACTCTTGAAGATTTATTAAGACTCGTGGTCCTAGACTTCAAGGGCGCTTGGGATAAGTATTTACCATTGGTGGAATTCTCCTACAACAACAACAGCTTATCGTGCAAGTATAGGTGTGGCCCCATTCAAGCATTATATGGACGAAAGTGTCGCTCTCCAATATGTTGGGATGAGGTGGGTGAAGCAACATTGTTGGGACCCGAAAGTTAAGACGTATGATCACCTAAAAGATCCAAATGATTCGGACAACGATACAAACCAAGACAAGATCGATAAAAGAGTTATGCGGATCTTCATCGAAAGGATGTGGAATTTAGTATAGGGGATCATGTATTGTGCGTGTTGCCCCATGGAAGGGAGTTACAAGATTCGGAAGAGAGGAAAGCTCAATCCACGCATTTATTGGTCCATTTCAAATTCTTGACCGAGTAGGAAATGTAGCCTATAGACTCGCCAACATTCTCCAAGTATGTCTCGTGTTCATAATGTGTTTCACATATCCGCATTTCAGTAAATATGTGAAAGACCCAATCACGCTATTGAGTTAGAACCGGACGAGATAGCCAAGACTTAACGTATGAGGAAGTACTGCCAAGATCTTGGATAGAAGGAGCATGTCCCACGACGAAGGTCATACCACAAGTTAAAGTCTTGTGGAGAAACCATGCTATAGAGGAAATGACCCGAGTTGGAAACGGAAATGAAAGCGAGGTATCCTCATCTTTTCAAACACCAGTACGTACGCCAATTTCGAGGACTAAATTTCATAAGGAGGGAGGTTGTAAGATCCCAAATAATTAATAAATGAAATTTAATTTTTCTAATTATTATTTTGAAATAGTAAGGGTTGATGTGATTAATGTGGATAGTTATGGGTAAAATACGCAAATATTTCAAAATAAGCAAGTGGTTATAAAATATTCATTGTTGTTTGGGAATATTCGTTTGGTCGTGGAATATTCAGATCGCTTTGGGAATATTCGCACGACGGCGCAAAATGCCATGTGGGCCCCATAACGAAAAAAGCGATATGGAGGAAGAAAATGACAAATATAAGTTGTTTAAAAATAACGGCAGAAGTTGTTACCGCTTACATCGTTGAATACCCGTGGTTAAAACACAAGAATAATACATTGTTGCACTCAGAAGACACCAGTATTGCACCAATTATCGACTCTTACATAAGAAGGCACTACTCAATAATGGTTACAAAGAATTATCGCTCAAAGGTTTTATTTTATTGATTCAATAATTGTCGCGTTGATATTTTATATTGTCGTTGTTTTAATAATTGTCATTACACAAGATTTTTTCATTATCGGCAATAATTCATATTATCCTAATAATATTATTAGATAACATTATTGGCAATGTCTAGAAAGTTCTGTCTAAGGAGAGGTTTGGTCACCTAATTGCGCCGCCAAGAAGGAGAAATTTTATCGAAAGCCCCTCTTCCCGAACCGCCTCGTCACAATATTGTGATTCTCGTAATATTATTTGTGAATAATTAATTATTGATTCATATGATGAGGAAAATATTGATTTTATGTGGATATAGATGGAGAAAAATTTTAATGTGACAATTGTTGAAAATTGAAATTTTATCTTTTTCTCGATAAAATAATTCATTTAAATATATATAATATTATATTTTAATAATATAATAATGGTGATATTTTTACAATCTAATGTGGGATATATGAGTATACGAGGAGGAAGAGTATTTTTGTTGCAATAAATGTTTAAAACATGTTAAACATGTCTCATGGACCCCATTTATCGACCAAATTTGATTATAGCCTCTAAAATCGCCCGCTTGTGGATTTTTGGCCAATTTCTGCTTGGAATTTGGAAAAACTTTCTTCCGCAAAGTTGTAGAGAATTGAATTTCCTATAAAAAACTCGCGAGATTCAATTTTCTGACAAAAAAGGGCTATTTATTATGAATTATTGAAGTTCAAGTTCAAATAATTGATTTTGGAAGTTTTAATTATTTATTTTATGAAAAACGTTTTTTTTACTTCTTCTAGAAGGGAGCATGTGGTTTGTATTCAGATTTTTAGATTCTAAGAATGGGCATAGAAAATTTTTATATATATTATTATTATAATAAATTTTTCGCTTTGGTGTTCTAAGCAATTTCCTATAAAAAAGTGCTTAGGTTAGAATTGAAAATCACACCGTAAATCAAGTTTTTCTCTATATTATCGAGTTTATTCTTGTGAGTATTTTGAGTATACTTTGAGTATTGCTATACGGTGAAAGTTCAAGATATAGCCTATATCCAAAGATTCCAGCTTAGAAGTACCGATCTTTTCGAGGTAAGTGGATATTATTTTTTTTTTCAGAATGATATTATTTCTTCAATATCATTATGTCAAATATTGATCCAAGTTTTTATCAAATTTGGAACTTTTGGTGTCTGAGTTACTATTCACGATACGGCACTATTCACGATACTAAGATTATTCACTTAATATTTAAGACTATTCATCGAAAAATAAAAAATTTTTCTTTTCGTCAAAATATCTATTCTGGATACTAGCTTTGATTGTATCCATGTTTTGATCATTCTTGAATTTTACACCACTATGATTATTTTTGAGGTATTTTTGGACGTGGATAAAACAAAGTACTAATCCTTAATCCTTAATCCTTGTCATTTTGTTTCATCGGATTCGCTTTCTTTAAAAAATATTTTCATCATCCTCGCCTTAAATGATGATATTATTGAATATCTTTATTCAGTAGTAAAAGATGAATGATTTATGATGAATATCTTTGGCCAAGAGGCAAAGATGAATGATTTTCGATGAATATCTTTGGGCCCAGAAGCAAAGATGAATGATTTTCGATGAATATCTTTCGCCCAGTAGCAAAAAGATGAATGTGTGTTTAGATGAACATGACCAATCGGTGAATGTCCTCGCCTCAGAAAGTGCAAGGATGAATATTTGATCCCGTAGATATATATTGATTGATGTTACAGGATAAAAATAGACGATGAACTTTAAAATTCATACATAGAAGATAGTAGTTTGCATTCTCTACTTAACTCTTCTAATGAATTATTATTTCATCATGTAATATTGATTTAAAACTTGTTGTCTATTGTATTCTATTATATTTTTCCCCTCGTGAAGACTAACGATAATTTTGTTGTATATTATCTTAGTCATAATATTCTTTATCGGGCTAGTCGAGCTCACCCTTTTCCTTTTTGTTCCATTTTTCTTCTCGAGAGGGAGAATATAGAATATAAATAGTACGAATAGTTCTGGGTATGGAATGAAAGTTCTAGGAGAGTTGTTTAGTAGTCCTCACCATTGTTGTAAAATAATGTATCAATAATTATGATGAGGATTTATTTGTATGTGGATATTGTCTAGATGGCAATATCTCGATTTAAACTCACAGCTTTTACTATTGTAATAATAAAGTTGTAGTTGTTTCGCATCTGTATTGACAACTCGTAATGGGGGATGTAGACCTATTTTTTGGGGTGTCAGTGGTGACATACTATCATACCATGGCAAGATACTGTGATGCCACCAAACATGGTGGGGTATGATCAATATGGCTAACTGTCGAAGAAGACATCTGTACGGTCCGTGTCATAAGACCATCCAGGGGTCAATGCTGAATATCTCTGGACATACATACATATGCATAACATAATAACATGCATGATATAATAGATGGCAATATGATATAGGAAATGGAAAATTGTACATATATTCCTAAGTATATCATCATTTAATACATCTCTCAGATGCCTAAAATACGTGGAAATGGGGGTGGCTTACCCAACATCTCAACAGAGGCCTATCAAAAGATATAGCGAGAATGGGGCGAAGCTACCCAGCAGCTAACAGAGGCCTATCAAAAGAGATAACGAGAATACATCAGAAGAAGTCAATGGTATCGATGCCTACATCGTCAATCCTGTCCACCTGATGTAACTCCTCCTAAGTCACTGGATCTCTATCTACAGGGATGTCAGGCCTATACAAGGGAGGATCTCGCACCGCAAGAAACCATATGGGTCACCGAGGGTCGCCGCCAAAGTCGGAAGGATCAAAAGTATCTCGCCTCTCAAGGATCTCTACCCAAATGCCGGATAAAGAAATGTGCCCCATCCAACTACAAGGGTCAAATCACAATCTGTGTCACATGAGTCAGATCTTTGACACAGGCTAGCCAATCCATCATCATCACGGATCCTAGAACCATATCCCCCAAAAACTGTGTGGCATAGGTCTGAGCTCCAATGGTATGAGGGAACCACAAATGCTGGAACATCTTCTGAGTGCAGGGACCCTCTGATAGTGTGAAACCGTCAACACCCAACAATGGGATATCAATGATGGTTGACTGCGAAACAGGCCAATAACGCCTGACAGGAGGCAAGATCGGCATGCGAATCTCTCTTGTAGTGCTCCTGATAGCACGCTCTCCTAAGTAGAGCTCCCATCCTCCATCGGTGAAGAGAGGAATCCTACGGGTGGAAATAACGTACTCAACTCCAGTCGGGTACCCATCTTTAAATACAACACTCAAGTGCTCTCCAAAATAGGGAACCCATGTGATGACATCCTGTAACACCCCGAATTTTATGAAATAAAAGTATTTAATTTTTCTTATAATTGTTATTCAGTAAATGGTTAAATTGATAAAAAGTTAAAGTTAAAGGTGAGATATGAAATTTTTTCAAAATAAGCAAGTGGTTATAAAATACTCATTGTTGTCGGGGAATATTCGTTTGGTCGTAGAATATTCTTGTTGTTGGGAATATTAAATGCGATGGCGCAAGACCATTCCAGGGCCCCATAATGTAATAACCGTCGGATGAAAAAAATGACAAGTTTTTATAAATAACGGCGTAGTTGTTACCGTTAACACTATTGGAATACCTGGTGGTTAAAATATAGTAATACGCGTTGTTGCATAGTAGCACACGGTATTGCACAGTATTTTTGAATTATTGATTCTTACGTAAGAAGGCACTACTCAATAATTGTTCTGATAATTATTATGCTCAATATTTTATTTTATTGATTCAATAATTGATGCATTGATATTTTATATTATTGTTATTTTAATAATTGTCATCACACATGATTTTCCATTATCATATCAATAATTCATATTATTTGAATAATATTATTAGATAACATTATTGGCAATGTCTAGAAAGTTACATTAAGGAGAGGTTTGGTCACCTAATTGCGCTACCAAGAAGGAGAAATCCTTATCTAAAGCCCCTCTTTCCTGGGAACCACCTGGTTGTCATTATTGTGATTCTATAATATTATTTGTGAATAATTAATTATTGATTTATATGATAAGGAAATATTTATTTGATGCGGATATAAATGATGGATTTATTTATGTGGTTATAAATGAAGGAATTAATGTTGAGGTATTTTATCAGTATTTTGTCGGATTGGATGTATTAAAAGATCAAATTGGTGTTCTTAAAGCTCTATTGCGTGAGTTATAATTTTAATCTGACCGTTGGATCATTATGATTTTTGGATATATTATAAATATATAAGTTGAGTATATGTCCACAAATTTTGAACCGTTAAAAATTAATGGTTGATTTGTTATGAATTTTAAAAGGTGTTAAAAATCATCCGTTTATGAATTTTAGATATTTTCTGTCTGGAATTTGGAAAAACTTAAAGCTACAAAGTTGTAGAGAATTCGATTTCGTGTGGAATGAATATAAAATTCATATTTTTCTGATAAACGGACTATTTTTTATGAATTAATGAAGTTTCGGAAAATAAAATAATTTTTATTAAAATTAGGGGTGGGACCCACTATTGTTTTAAACATGTGGGCTGCCAATTTTTTTTAAATTTGGCATGCTTGATGGCTGGTCTTGGTAGGTGGTGTGGAAGGAAGAAATATATATATTATTTTATTAATTTAGTCTCTTTTGGCGTTCTAGCATTTTCCTATAAATAGGCGCTTAAGTTAGAATTGAAAATTACACCAGAAACATAAGTTTTCTCTCCCTATATTATTGAGCGTATTTTTGTGAGTATTTTGATACTTTGAGAGTTGCTAATCAGTGCAAGTTTCCTTCATTATACATCCGATATTCCAAATTTAAGTACCGCTCTTTTGAGGTAAGAGATTGTAAGGGATGTTATTTTCTTCTTAAATGATATTATTTTCTTCAATATCATTATGCCGAATTATTAATATGAGTTTTATTGTGGAATTTCTACCTTTTTCATGTCGGGGTTACTATTCACGTATACGGCACTATATTCATGTATATGACACTATTTACGTATATGATATTATTTACGTATACGGTACTATGTACAAATATGAGTTACTATTTATGAGTTATTATTCATGAGTTACTATTCATGAGTTACTATTCACGAGTTACTATTCAGGAGTTACTATTCACAAGTTACTATTCATGAGTTACTATTCACGAGTACTATTCACGACAAAATTGGTTTCTTTTTCTGACCAAATTATCGTTGATTTATGAATCTTACTCTTGAAATTAAATTCAGTTGTTTATCAAATTATTTTTATTATCATATATAACATTTTTATAACCCTAATGATGATATTTCTCTTTGACTTGAGTGTAAAGATGGGTAGATTATTTGTATGATCGTGACTATGGGTTCTCTTTGGCCAGTAGTGCAAAGATGAATTGTTGACTAGTATGATCATGACCATTGAATTTCTAATTGAATATCTTTAGCTTAAGTGCAAAGGTGAATTGATCAACATGATTATAATTATTGTTTATATAAATTCTGAAATGATTATATATTTCTTTGAGATTAATATCTTTGGCCCGTAGTGCAAAGATGACATGTTGTTGAATATCTTTGGCCTATAGTGCAAAGATGAATTGTTGATGAATATCTTTGGCCCGTAGTGCAAAGATGACCTGTTTGTTGAATATCTTTGGCCCGTAGTGAAAAGATGAACTGTTGCTGAATATCTTTAGCATGTAGTGCAAAGATGAACTGTTAATGAATATCTTTGGCCCGTAGTGCAAAGATGAACCTATTAGTATGATTATGAACAGAACTCGTGATTTGGTATAACCATGATCTTTGATGTTTTAGGTAAAGACATGTGATGAAAATTATCTTAAATCCGGATGAGAAGATGAATTTAGAACCACAAATATGATTATGAGTTATTCACATGATTGTGGACAGGAACTGTTGATTGATGTTACAGGAATAAAACATTGTTGGTGGACTTTTAACATGGAGAAGATAATAGACTTTATGGTCTATTTGACTCTTCTAATGGATTGCTCGTTTTGCTGCAACTATGGTTGAAAAGTTTTATCATCTACCATATGTTCTAAATCTCTAATTTATTACTGATGAAGGCTATTGATAATTTAATTATCTTTAGTCATGATATTCTTTACTGAGCTAGTTGTGCTCACCCTTTTGTTTCACAATTCCTTTAAGGTAACAAGAGTGTAGCTGGGTTGAGCGGGGGTAACAGGGGAATAGAACGGTGGTCTATAGCTGTTGAGGTTCTCCCTAAATAGTATGGAAATAATTTTATTGAGAACTTTAGATAAGTGTGTTGTATTGTATACGTCATTTGATATTTAATTTTGGTGAACCGAATAGGGTGAGGTGAACCCAACGTTGGAAGGGTGTTTTGCCACTATCATACAAGATGTCTAATGACATACAACCTCGTGTTATCATAAGACAAGGTTGCGCACATCCACTTGCTGAGTATATCTACGAGCACTACCTATATGATCTTGCAGTTTGGTTGAAATATAATTTTTAATTGCAGACAGTGGAGATAGTTATATGTCAAGAGAAGACTCACCATTGGAAAGAATATGATAGTAATCTTCTCATTTTTCTTTGGGGTCTATTGGGTCAACCAAGGATAATTCTGTAGGCATATGATATCTATCATAACATAAACGCATGGCCTCCCATGTACGAAGGTTTCCTTGAGCACTTCCCAAAGATTTTAATTTCTAAAACAGTTTTTGATTGTACCTTTATGTAAGGTGCCATTGTGATGTGCTATCCAAGTTGGTGTCAAGAGTCACAGTTGGTATATATATATTTGTATCAAAACTCACAACATATGTGTTGTTGTATTTTGCATGACAATTGTGATAATAAAGTTGTAGTTGTTTTCTGTACCATGTATTTGGCGACTCAGAATAGGTAGGGTGGATTGGACCTATTTTGGGGGTGCCACACATCCGCTGTCAACAACTCTAGCTGTAGGCTGCAATGAGTGAAACCCTCAGCAATAGGGACCTCCGCCAGTATGGAATGATGCCATCTCCGTCCTCGTGGATAGGTGTCTAAACCTAGCACACTCACAGGACGTAGACATGGAAGCCTCTCATAGGTCCAAAACTGCCAACACAAAGGCAAACATATGCTATCAGTCAACACTATTAACTCGTGTATAGGAAAAAAGAAAAGAGAAATACTCACCAATGTGAAATGGGTAGAATCCTAACCAAGCCTCTTAAGCCTCGCGATCGCACGCGATTCCCCGAGGAAGTAGGCAAAGGTGTAGGAACCCCAATCATAGTCTCCCTATACGGTCCCCACGGTCGAGTGGCGCCGATCAAAGCAAAGGACACCGTAGAAGAGTTATCTGCTATGAAGCGTTCTTCTAATGATCATCAGAATAATCGCCAAATAATGCGATCCCCGACTCTCACATCATCGGGTATGGGCTCACTCAGCAGCCGCTCGCCATAGCATCTACGCCAAAGGACTCAGACGCATAGATCCCCGCCTTCGAGCGCCTCACCGAACTCCCAACAAGGATCTGACGGCAGTAGGGGTAATATCCACTATACAAGGCACTGGATTGCCTCCAAACTCCGTACCTGTTATAAATCGCCAATCCATCAGCGTCATCATCACCTCACAGTCCAGTAAATGGAGTGACTGAGTCTGGTGAAAGCACCGCTCAAACAATGCCCTGAGGTAACCCCAGGAACAGCGATGAGGAAGAATGGAAAAGAACGTCCCGAATCCCCAGCCATCTACAATTGCTCTATTGTCATCGTGCAAAGCCTGATACATAAAGTGGATGCTGAACCAGTTCCCTCGAGGCTGTTTAAAGCCAGGAACCTACATCAAATGCAGATCAACATCATAACACTTTTCTCCTCATCAATAGGAAATAAGGAAGATTAAGATCTAACTTCTTACCTCGTTTGCGTACAGGTAAACTGAAGGATGCCGACTCAAGTCACCCAGAAGATCTGGGTTCGCCACTTGAATACCGTAGATCCCTCACGGGAACACGTGCAGAGGCGGGAACCTCAACCAAGACTCTCCTCGCCCTCGACATCCCAAGCACTTCAACCCGGAAAGGACGTATCATCGCCTCCACCAAATGACGGACTGCTTAATGTAAGCGGGGTCGAGGTACTTCGTAAGCCCTCCGCATACACGGAAGTGGTCCTGCGGGAACTACTTGGCTGATCCGGATCCATAATATCTGGACAACAAGTCTCCAAATCACCTTAGAAAGGGTGTGGTAAATTCTTACCTGGAGCTTTTCAAAATGCATTTTATGATTACATACATGCATGCATCGTTTTAACATACATCTACAGTAGAGTTAAAAATGCATGACTACACAATGCCTACATTAAAATTTTTTCCATAGCCCCCTTTGTAAATGGGACTATCCACATGCACATAGGCATGACTAGGTGGCCATTCAGTAGCACACCTACCAACAGTTATATACATCCTAAATGCATTTAATACATCACAGTAAAAAATCTGTAAGTTTAGTTTAATTACCAGGATTATTTTACTTTTCCACCTTTACTCATTTGTCCTCAAATAGGATAAGAAATGACAGTAAAAGGTACCAATTTGACTGTTTCAAGAGTCAATTTTTTTTCACATCATTATGTTCAGCATGGTTTAATACTAACATTTACTATGTTGAATATTTTTATCATATCATATCAGCATGCATATTCACTACTATGTGTCTAAATGCATTTCATGTGATAAGTTATTTTCCAACGGATAGAAAAGAATACATGTATATATTACCAGGACAGTGAAGAATGCTTTTACGGTGACAGAATATTTAAAAGTTTCCCGAACTCAGTAGGTCTGAAGAAAAGCTCTCAGATTTCCTTTGTCGCGCAGCTTGAAAATGACTTATGAAAGTAACCCGCATAGAATACATACCCATGGTTGGCCGCAGGTCCATCTCATGGTCGCTAGTGTACCTGCTTGACTACTCTATATGGGTCCCACACCTCCGGCTCGCTCCAGTTAGAGTTGTAAAGGAGGTCTTACAAGCTGAAAAGGCCAAATCAGGAATAAAAACGCTACGCGATTGAGCGGAATAGCCTAAAATCCTGGTTTTCATGGACCAAACTTTGGCTCCACATCTCACTCATTGGTATTCACCTGCATACAAGGTATACTATACCAATGGCCTCAGTTTTTATAAATCATGCTCGGCAATACCTCACGAAGGTCCGATGCTGTCAGTGCAGGGTCACAACCCTAAGACGTATCCCCGGCGGGGGTTACAATGCTGAAGTTATGAATTAAAGACGTATCCCCGGCGGGGGTTACAACGCCGAAGTTATGCAATAATGAAGTATCCCCGGCGGGGGTCACAACACAAGACTTTCAAACATCTACGTACCCCGGCGGGGGTTACAACGCAAGACTTTTAAACATCTACGTACCCCGGCGGGGGTTACAGCGCATTCTCAACCGTTGATACACAAATTAATGAAGGTCAAGCAACCTTGACGTTATCTCAGCCGATGGAAAGTAAACCCATCGAAGCAACCTTCCCTGGCAAGGGTCACAATGCGATGCAACCATTGATACACACATCAATGAAGGTCAAGCAGCCTTGACAATGCACCCAACAGGGATCTATCCGGTGATACACACATCAGGGAAGGTCAGGCAACCCTGACGATACATACTGTTGGCAGTAACTCCAACAAAATTGTGGTACATGCTAGTGATACAAGCCAGAGAAGACCATCCTCATCGGAGAGGACTGATGATGGAATATGTTATACACATCCTCAAACAGACGAAGCTTTATCCCAAAGATCTCTTGTACACAAGAGGTGCCTCTATGGAGTAAAAGTCTGTGTCTAGGATTCAAGACTTTGGTGATAGCCCCAACATCAACATCCTTGAAGACTTGGATCGCATGTCCAAGACATCACTGATTGTCATCCCAATAGGATTAATAGGGAACTGACAATCATTTCATTCATGCATCATACATTTGCATCATGTTGCTGCATATAGCATCATGTTTATCTTGTTGCATTTCAAGTGTCTAGGATTCTTTATCCTATCCATGCCTTGCATTGCATGAATATGATAAAGAGGGGCATCTTTAGACACTCAAAAATTTTTGCACACCTGTTACTGACATTGTAGGAGGGCAGATTTGTCTTTCGGAGATAACCCTGGAAGGCAGCTCACATCCATTCCGGATACTACTGGAAGTTTAGTTCCAACCCCGGAACACACACCGGGAACATCATTTCCAACCCTGGAACACACACAAAAACATCATTTCCAACCTCGGAGATAACCCCGAGTTTCATCTGGCGATAACACCAAGGAATGTCGTTGCAGTTCTGGCGATAACTCCAAAAATGCTTGTTTCAAGTACATGCTATCAGCTTCAATCAGACCTCCTGCCGAGGCACTCATACCTCAGACCCGGAGCTAACACCGGGCAGACAGGCACACTCACAGATGACCTTGCGGCATTCAAACACTTACAGTAGTCCAATCTCAGATGTAACCCTGAGCAACGTCTACTTTTAACTCAAACCGGAGATAACCCCGGTGAGGAGTCAAACGTCATCTTGACACCTCAACACTTGCGCGTCATCTCAACACTTTATACATACATACATACATACAACAATGTTCTACAAGAACCAAGGAGTTCCAATCTCGAGTGACTACTACGCATGGCAGCACACCGGATAGAATTTGAAGCTTGAAGACCATGGACATGGTCCCCTCTTCCTGACTTCGTACAACCTCTAATCCATGTCATTGAGTAACTCTCGACACAAGCAGTCCGAAGGTCTTATATACCTCGTTCGGATGCTCAGATTGAAGTTCTGCAAGTTTGAACGGACATTACAGTGCACGAGTGCACGTACTTCGAGACAATAAAACCCGCGAAAAACTCACATTCTGGCAAATGATCTGCATCTCATGCTGCAGTAGTATTACCTTTACGGCCCCCTCTATAAATAGAGGGCTTGGGGTGGCCATTTAAAAAGGAGGGAGGAGAGGAAGCCCTGTCAAATTTTCTCTGTACACACCCATATTGAGTGCTTTCTCTTTTTAAACACTTGTTAGCTCACATATAGCTATATATTTATCAGTGGGAGCTGAGTGTTTATTCATCTAGAGTCATAGAAGTCTGCATTGGCAGCCCACTGTAAGCCTTCTCACACTCTATAAAGCCTTTCTCTTCATCTTTGCACACACTATTCTACACATTGAGAGTCGTGTTGTGTGCGTATGTCCGGACTTCGGTCCGTGGTTTTTATTTCAATCTGTATATATAAACTTATATATATATATTTATATATGGACCAACATTATCGAGTTATACCTCGATTGAGCCTAGACTTATGTCTGGAGCATTTACTTGCTTTTATATATATATATAATTGTTGTCAGACATATCTGATGAGCCTGGATTTTACATCCGGAGACATATCTGATGAGCCTGGATTTTACATCCGGAGCGTTTACTTGCTTATATATATATATATATACATTTCTGTTAGCCCTGGAGTTTACTTCGAGGCTTTTTACTGCTTTATTTACATTTAATCCTGCCTGGAGTTTACTTCGTGGCGGTTGATCGTCTTTACTGCTTTATTTACTTTTCTGATCCCCCATGGACTCGCTTCGTGGTGGTTGATCATGTCCATATATTTATTTACCGCTTTTATATATTTACATTTCTGATCCCCCATGAACTTGCTTCGTGGTGGTTGATCATCTCTGTATATATATATATTTACGCCTTTTTATATATATAATCGCCATCGCTTTTCATACAAGCTATGCAGTATCATGTGAGCCTAGGAATCATGTGATCACAGATTCGATCTCATGAATCTAGATTCGTTCTCGTGATGGACATTTTCAATTTAAGCGACTTGTACATTATTTACTATGTTTGAATTTCCTTGGATGGATGTCATGCCCATAAGGAGTTCTAAGATCAACAGATATTATTTTCTAAGAAGATGCCTCGCATCTCTAAAAAAATAAAAAGTAAACAAGTTGAATATTTTAATAATAAAATGGAAGTAACGAAAAGGTCTCGAATTCCTATTGAGCATGTGGTTTGAAAAACCTCTTTTTACAAAACTTCATTGCTATATCTTGCTTAAAACTAAATTTTTCTATAAATTCAAACCCTTTGTATATAGATGCGAACGAGGCTTCGCACTACTTTCAAATAATTTCATATTGATCCACACACACACACACATTCATATAACAGTTTCTTGAAAAGTGGCGGTCACCGTGGCAACACGGATGTCTGGGGTGCCTAACACCTTCCATCCGCATAATCAAGCCCCGAACCCAAATGAATCTCGGCTTCATTGATCTGCTTAGCAGTTGTCATATCATCGGGTCAATGTGCAAACCTTTTTCCATTGTGTTGGTGCAACCAATTAAAAACACCAATGGCGACTTTTAAAGTCAAATAATCGACATTACGTATAGGACCTTTTCACTTGTTTTTTTCAAACAAATCTCACATTAACATTAGAACACCAAAGAATAAGTAACGAAAATGAACAACTAAAAATCTCGACGTCAACAGTGACGCTTTGTGTCGCTAAAGGCCTATAGCGACGGTTTTTAATATTTTTAATTTTTGGTTTTTCGGAAATTATTTAAAACTAGAAATAAATTATAAAAATTACCAAAAATGGTTTTAAAAATTATCTTAAATTATGAAAAAATAATTTTTGATTAATGGGGATATTTTTTATTAATATTTGTAATTATTTGAATATTAATGATATTTAATTTATTTAATTAGTATATTAAATAAATTAGAGAAAAATGATTTTATTATATAAAAATTATTTTAAATAAGAATAATGTATTTAAAAATATTTTGAGTTATAAAATATAACTTTTAATATTTTTAGAGAATTTTCATTAATAAATTAATATTAATGATATTAAATTTATTTAATTAATAAATTAAATAAATAAGTTAAAATGATTTTATTAATTTAAAAATCATTTTAAATAAGAATAAAGTGTTAGAAAATATTTGGAATTATAAAATATAATTTTCAATATTTTTGGAGAATTCTCATTAATAAATTAATATTAATGATATTAGATTTATTTAATTATTATATTAAATAAATGAATTAAAAATGATTTTATTGATTTAAAAATCATTTAAAAAGAGAAAATGATTTAAAATATTTTTAAGTTATAATTAATGACTTTTAATATTTGGATGATAATTTCATTAATATTTAAATATTAATGGTGATGATTTAAAAATGATTTTAATTATTTTAAAAATCATTTAATTGGAATATTGTTGATTTAAAAATATTTTAAGTTATTGATAAGAACTTTAATATTTTGACAAGTATGTCATTAATATTTTAATACTATTAAATATTAATGATGATAAGATTATTTGATAATTAAATCATTTAAAAATGATTCCGATGTTTGAAAAATTCTTATAAATTATAATAATTGCTTATAAATTATTAAAAGCTTCTGAAAAATATTATTAATGATATTTGACTTATCTAAAATAATATTGAAGCTTAGAAACTGAATTTACTTGACAATAACTGTGATAATTGTCGGATAGGGTGACCAGAACATCGAGATGAGACTGAAGTCTAACCAGACCAAACTAGTTAGACTTGATAAGTGTTTAAATAGGTTATAAACACTGATGTGACTATGTGGTAATATGTCTAGGAGAAGATTGACTATGAATTATAGTGTTACGTGTTATAAAATATTGTGCTAATTGTGAGACCGATATTATTGGTTATAGGTCTTACGAACGTAGATAAGTTTATCGTGAGAATGTAATCAAATGTGAAGAGGCAAGTTTTCTAACTCAACCTTGAGTTAATATTGTTTAATTATTATGGTGGTTAATTATTGTTAATTAGACCACGTCCAAGAATTTATTGTTGATTATTTGCAGTTAGTGCATGTTTAATAATTCAAATTGAATTACTGATTCGAAAAATATGTATTCGTAGAATTACTGTTGTTGGATATTAATATCCGTAGAATTTCTATATTGACAAAGACAGATAATTCTGCTTATTGTCAAATTATGTTGAGAAATGTCTTAGCTAATTATTCTGGCAAGACGAACATTTGTTAGAACTTGATAAATTCGAGAAGAGAATTCAATTGTTATTGACAGATCAATGCCAATTATTTCGGCTAGATCGAGAAGTGATTAGATATTGAAATTATAGTATTTCGTTGTTAAATCAAATCTTGATTCTGAGACTGAGAAGAATAACCTTTTATACAAAGGGAACATTTTTGATCGTATATTTGATCATTGCGTGCGACTTAAGTATTATGCATAATATAGGGTACAAGGAGTTGGCCGGCTCTAAGTACTTGTAGAGGGGTATTATTTAATCTTTATGGTTATCTGATACACCTGAGTATACATTAAAGTAAATCTTTAATAGATACCCGAGAAGAGAAGTTCAAGATCCAATGGATCACCAAAGATAAACCGGAAAACATTCCACTTTGTTATCACATGAGAATTGATTCTTGATTATTCATTAGAATATCGTAGAAACTTTGAAAGCGTTGTACTCTTTCATTATTTAATTATTGTGTTGCATAGAAGGCGAGAAGACTTGTTATTGATTCTTATACATTTATTGTATGACTTAACTTGTGGGGCAAACTTGTTGCTCACCCTTGCTATATATAAAACTTTTCAGCTAGGGACGAAGTTGCAGAAGGTGTTGTGAAGAAGAACAAAGGAAAAAGGTATAATGATAAACTAATATAATGAACATTATTATTATTATGTTGTATTCTAAACCCTTTTTGTATATCTAAGGCGTATGTTTGTAATGTTAAGGTTAGTGGACCTGAGACTAATGTATTAACAACACATGTTAATGTGGTATGTATTACTATTCATATATGAATGGGTAGTTAAATGGTATTATATTGTGGATCGTGAACACGAAACTCAGGGGTCAGGTAACCCGAATTTGGGGGTGTCACAGGTTGGTATCAAAGCTGTAGGTTATAAACCTTAAGTGGGTGGGGGAAGACCCTGGGATTATAACCATGAGTGCGATAGAGAATATTCATTTAGAGTACTAAGTGAGGGATTGTCGAAGTGTATCGATAGTGAGATAAGTGGACCCATAGTGCGACAAGTTTGTACTAATGGATTACTAATCAAGTTATTTAAACTGATTGTAGGATGTCGGGAGAAGATAAGATGAGTACGGAGATGCCAAGAATTTGTCGCGCACCAAAGGTTAGTAAGCCGAGGTGCCAAAGGATGAGCGAAGTCAAGAGAGGAGGTGTAAAAAGATGAACCTATGATCAATCTTGGGAGTGATCATGATGTTTATCCCGAGATGTATCTAAGTGGTGATGAGGAGGCAGAGTCTAAAGAAGCTAAGGTGGAGTTAAAGAATAAGATCAAAGTTGGAGAACAAGATCAGCTATCTGCAAAAGTCCAGGAATTCTGGAGTATAGTATTTCTCTTGGAGGAGTTATGGAAGATAGAGCGAAGCAAGATGCTTAAATGATCAAGAATGTAACGAAATGAAAGCGCAGGTGGAGAGAATGAAGACTGAAGGTGGTGGATCGTCTGAAGGAACCAACAAGAAGGGCATGAATAAGAGAAAGAGGGAAAAAGACAGCGAAAATTCTGAAAATTCAAACCCGAAGAAGAGGCAAGCTTATAGCAAGTGTGGAAAGACTCACGTGGGAGAATGCATGATGTGGAAGAATGTGTGTTTCAACTGTAAGCAGGAATGACATATTTTTTTGCATCGTCCTAAGCCGAATATGAGGAAGTGTTTCTCATGTGGTAGAACAGGTCACAGATTTAACAAGTGTCCCAACAAGAAGAAGATTGATGAAGGGAGTGGTCGGTAGACAACTTAGATATAAGTGATAATATCTTTTGGTAGAAGGTTATGATATTAAGTGTTATAATATCGAGAATGATGTATAAGCATATGTAAATATATATGTTTTTATGAATGAAATCTTTATTTTCTATATGAATATAAGATTAAGATTAATTTGTGAGTTCTTAAAACTCATACTTATGGTAAGTTCATGACTCATAATTATATGAAATGTTCGGAACCCCTCAGCGAATGGACGCCAATGGTCTGACTAGGATAAGTTCATACACTCATATAATTGTGGAAAGTTTCTGAACTCATAAGTGTGGTAAGTTTGATGAACTGGGATTAGATATGTGAATATGGCAAATGATAACTTTTTGTGTAAAGTTGGAGAATTACAACTTTTTGTAAAGTTGTGTTAATCCTAAAATTATTTTAAGGGGATAGTAATATGTGTTAAGTACTATATGTACTATGTGCTATTTGAATAAATATGCGATTATATGAGAACTATGTGTTGAATTCTTATTATGTTAAGAATCTGTGTAGAAAAAGAGAATTAATATAAGATTTTTATTTAAATCAGATCATGCCGCCTAGACGATAAAATCAAAATCAACGAGAAGAACAGTCAGCGAATAATGAAGGAGGTCAAGTGAACCCAATGTAGAATTTCGTAGACATGTGATAAGTAGGTTTTATACCTACTTATTCGGTATCTATTACTTGAATTAGTTACTCAAACTCATGTTTCTTAGTTACTTTTCATGTATTTTGTGTTCATTTTGTTAGTTATACGTTTGGAAGCGGTGTGAGCGACTATTGGTAAGGAAAAGCAAGGAAAATGCAAAGAAAAGCAATTCAGACATTGTTTGGGCTTTCATGTTAATTTCATGTTCTTGGCTTGGAACTTAAACTATATTGTAAAGCATCTTCTTAGCTTTTCGGAACATCTTGAATCATTCCAATTGGAGTTCGGATGCAAGAGTTATGACATTTGTACCAACGGATGTTGAATTTTGCTGTTTTGGGTGGTCATTTGCATAACAGTAACTTCCAGTCCAATTTCGACCTTCATCCGGCTAGAATGTTTCAATCCTCAAAGAATGAAAGTTGTAGAGCTTGTCGATATCTTCGATTTGATAGGTGGAAGGCCCCGTAACTCTTTCCGGATCAAACGTTATGACCATTTTACTAGAGGACATTGCAGCAAAAAAATAATTGGCAGTTTACTAAAGAAGTGGGGCTTGCCCCTTTCAGGTTTTGATGATAGCAAGCCGGGCTTGGGGTCCTGGGTGTATTAGCGCCTTAATAGCAAGTCGGGCTTTGCACGCATGTAATGAGTAGTTTTTGTCCGAATTTGAGTCCGAAAAGGATTGGTTCGAGCTATTTGATTCAAGGACTCCCAAGAGGACTTAAAGACATATACAGAGGCTAATAAAAGGAGGAGATTTGCATGGATTAGAGGGAGTTTTTGGAAGAATTCCATTAGATTAGATTAGAGTAAATTAGATCAAAACCCTAGTTCTAATGAGTTTTGGAGATTGAAGCAACTTGGAGACCATTGAAGATTCAAAGTATGAAGCGAGAGAGAGCATCAAATCTACGCATAATAGATTATATCTTCTCATCTTCTTCTATCTTTGTCTTTTATTGTTTATTCAATTGTGGATTCTTAGTTTTAATTCAATGAACTAATTCTTTGTTTGAGATTACAATGGATCTTATTGTGTAGTTTATTTTAATATGCTTCGTTATCAATTATTATGTTCTATCGTGAGGATTGTCTATTGTGATTTGGACTTAATTGTTTAATTGATTTGCCATCAATTACCGTGATAATCTATATAAACTCGAGAGATGAAGTATTGATTTAGATCTAATCATGATAGCATGTGTTTAGGATTTTGTCAATAGCTTAAACTTGATGAGTGTTAAGGTAGAGATATGCTTGACATCGCATGTAATCGGATAGAGAACTTATTCTTCAACCTTCTTCAATTGTAATTCACATAGAGATATTGTGGGTTAGTTGATTAAGGTGTTTAACAGATTTCTATCTTAATTATGGATTGACGTTAATACGGTATTAGTGCATCGAGAGGTGGTTAATACTACTTTAGTGTTCTTGATTAACAATTCGGGATAGAGAATAATTGATGAGAAGTGTGTTAACTTAAATGAAGCAATAAGTGAAGTTGTGATCTTAAATCTCCATAGTCTTAATTTAATTAGTGGAATTTAATAGTAGTTTAATTTATATAATTTGAAATTCATTCGCTTAAATAAGATCGAGTTTGTTACTAGGTTAGTACTTGGTGATTTTTATTAACTAATTCTCTTAGAACGATACTCAACTTATCACTTTATTACTTGTTGACCACGTATACTTGCGTGTTGTGCGTAATTAGATTTTACCCAACAAGTTTTTTACGCCATTGCCGGGGAATTAGTTAATATTTTTTACCAATATTAGCTTCAATCAAATTAGTCTAAATTTAAACATTTTTAGTTTTATTTTAATTCTCTTCCTATATTTCTCTCTTTCGTGTACCATGGATGACTTTCGTGATCATGTGGCCATATACACTAACATGACTTAACCAAGGGAAATAGGGAATGATGGACTTAATACATCTTCTATAGAGCCAATACAAAGTGAGGCAACTTCGAAGACGTTCGAGGTTATCGTAGCCCAACAGAGTCGAAGGATGGCAAGAATGACTCAAATCTAAGGGGCGGAGATCGACAGACTCGCGACACTTTCCGCAATGTCGCCATGCATTGAAGAACTTTCGAGGAGGTTGGGACGTTATCGCAGCCCCCAACAGAGTTGAAGGATGGCGATTATATGTGACTATCAGGCCGGAAATCACCCGAGTAATCAATGCACCATCAATCTTGGGCCGGTACAGTATGGTGGTAACTACCTCAATCAGTATGCATATGATAATTATGATCAAGTTTGGGGGTATCACCCGGATTTTTCATAGAGCCATACTCATCAAGATTAATTCTATGCTCCAAGTCCAACATACACGACGGAATTCTCATATCCACCTCCAAGGCGACAAGAAGTCAGTTCAGAGTTTAAGGAATTCATGTTAAGGAGTATAGCAGAAACAAAAGAGCTAATAAGGAGTCAGGAGCTGTCAATCCAAAATTTTAATAAATGGATGGAATAACGTTTCACAACCTCAACCAATGGTCCTCAATACATGGCTTCCGAGACTGAAATAAAAAATTCAAGGCTGTGGGAATTATTGTCCAAGTTCATAGTAGATGAGGAGAATATGAGTAATCAAGCACGTGAAAGTCAAAATCTTGAGAATCAGATAGAGCAAATGACCAAAGACGTAAGCAACCTTCCTCCAAACACTTGGCTTTATGACATGGATGATTTAAATTGATGGAGAACCTTAACCAAATCAAGAACTAGATGAGCCACAAGATATGGGAAGTGTGGAGACAATTGGGGATAATGAAATAGAGGTCCACGAAGATCTAAATGGGTCTCCACCAAAGATCAAAGAGTCGGTCAGATTTGCAAAATCATGACCACTTGGTAGTCATGTCATCGGTGAAGCTCTTGTTGACATAAGAGTGAGTACAATTTTCAATCCATGGTGGGAAGAGAAAGAGAAGATAGACGAAGAGCCCATTGTGTGTGACAAGCTTCCATGCCCCAAAGTGATCACATACACAATGGAGAAAACACCTAGTCGTGGGACGTTTTGATTGAGATCATACCAAATCGAGCATGCTAGGTGACTTTGATGCATCGGCCATCGTAAATGGGAACCTACCAAAAGCTATATTATTTCTGATGGATGGAGGGTTCCTCAACTTTCGAAGAGGAATTGGATAGCGTTGACCAAACAAAGTCAGGCTGAAAGACTATAAATCATGCGCTGATTGGGAGGCAACCCAGGAATTTTTATATTTATATGCTTTACTAGTTTATTTAGTAGATAGGAATTAATTTGCTTATTAAGCTCTCTTATAATCTAATCCACATTATCTCTTCATTGCAGGTATTGGAGGCTCAATGGATAGGAAAATGATCGTCGCAGCCATCGCCACCATCACTTCACGCTTAGCTGATTACAGGGAAGTTCTCTTCTACTTACCGCTATATTCTTACAATGAGGACATTGTAATTGCTAAGTTTGGGGGAATTTAGTTTAGTTCATTATTGCATGTTTAGTTTCATGTTTATGTTATGTTATTTTGCATACGTTGTTAATTTAGTTTAGGTTCATTATGTTTGCATTCATGTAGAACAACTGCATAAGTAGTTGCATAATAGTATAGTTTGAATAGCATTATATTCAGTTTTTTTTGTTAAAAAAAAAATTCAAAAAAATTCAAAAATTCAAAAATAATAGTTAGTTATTATGTTCATCTTGCATGATTCCAGATGTTAGATATTTATAATTTGTTTTGGCCAATGATGAGATTGGAATTGAGTAGACAAGTATAGTACTGACTATTAGAGATTTGATGTGATTTCTTGTTAGAATTGAGTCTTTTTCTCGCTTGAAACCGTATAATAAGGATATAGTACCAAAAAAAAATTCGTTGATTGATTGAGTTTAAATTGATACATAATGGGACTCTAAAGGATAATGCTAGTTTAAATGAAAGAATGACAAGAATAAGTAGTGATGGTTAAAAGTAGACAAGAACCTAAGTTTGGGGGAATATTTGGGGTACATAAGCTATATAAAAAAAAGAAAAAAAAGAAAAAAAGAAAAAGAAAAAAAAAGTATGAATAAACACCGTGGCGTGCTTGTTTAGTTTTATGGCCTTTGTTACTTGAGTAAGTAAGTTCTGAGGGGATTGTCTCTACACCTAATACCTAAGGTCTTAATGGTCTGGGAGTCGTTGGTCGAAAGCTCGTTAAGGTAGCATTGAAAAGCCTAAGGGAATAAGACATTGCATATATAAACAAAAAAGAAAAAAAAACGGGAAAAGAGCAAAAAGCCCCCGTAATGAAAAATAAAGCATAAGTATCCCATGTTGACCCTCGATATTGGTAATTGTTTGATTTTAGTTGGATCTAGCTTGTTTTTGGATTTTTTGAGTTTACACTGTATGATGCTTTCAAAGAGACTTGTTATGTGTTAAATTTGATTTTATATCAGTTAACATTGTTGTGGAGCACACACACACTGTCTCACCATTATGGAAATGATGACATATGCGAAGCACTTTAATATCATAAGTAGATATAGTGCGAAGCACTAAGTGCAATAAGTAAATGCATTCGTACACATTTGTATAAATGTAAATGAAACATCCACACACAAGCAGATAACAATTTTGTAAAGTTTGTAGCAGCGGCTTAAGCCCTCTTACTGGATGTCCCCAGCAGAGTCGCCACCTGTCGACGTCGGGATTTTTATTGTCCCTTTTCTGTTCTTGTCTTTTGGTGTTCTCATGCTAGGTGATATTTGTTTGAAAAAACAAGTTGTGAAAAGGTCCGACATGTATATGTCGACGATTGGACTGTAAGAGTCGCCAGTTGGTATTTTTAAATGGTTGCACCAACTCAATCGAGAAAAGGTTTGCACATTGACCCAGTGATGTGACACTGTTTAATAGGTCTATGAAACCGAGATTCGTTAGGGTCAGGGGGCTTGATTATGAGGAGGGAAGGTGTTAGGCACCTCCCGACATCCGTGTTACCACGGTGACCACCACTTTTCAATTAAACTATTATCTGAATATGTGTGTATGGGTCAATGTGCAGTTATTTGGAAGTAGTGTTATGCCTCGTTTGCACCTATATATAAAGGGTTTGAATTTTGTATAAAAGTTCAGTTTTAATAAGATATAGCAGTGACATTTTGTAAAGAGGTTTTTTAAACCCTTATGCTCAATAGTAATTGAGGCATTTGATACTTCCATTTTATTATTTGTTCAGCTTGATTACTTTTATTTTCGAGATGTGAGGCATCTTTGAGAAAATAATATACATAGCCATGCTGAACTCCTTGTGGGTATGAGAGCCATCTAAGGAAATTGAACAATCGTAAATAATGCAAGTCGATTACGGTGTATAAAAATTTCCATCATAGGAACGAATCTAGATTCAGAGACCTGAATCACATGATCACATGATTCCTAGACTCACATGATATAGCAGTTTGTATGAAAGCTGTAAGCAGTTATATATAAAAAAGTTGTAAATATTTATGTAAACGATCAACCACCACGAAACAACTCTGTGGGGGATTAGAAATATAAATATATAAAAGCTGTAAATTTATATATATATATATATATATATATATATATATATATATATATAACGATCAACTCGCTACTCAAGTAAACTCTAAAGTGGGACTAAATGTAAAGAAAGTAGTAAAACGATCAACCGCCACTAAGAAAACTCAAAGGACTAAATGTAAAAAAAAGAAAAGAACATGAAGTAAACTCTGTGCCTAGCAGTAAATGTAAATATATATATATATATATATATATATATATATATATATATATATATATATATATATATATATATATATATATATATATATATATATATATATATATATAAAAGTGGTAAAGCATATAGGATATTCTATTTCAGGCTCATCGTAATGCAGAGTTAACAATAGTTTATATATAAATATATATATAAAAGAAATAAATGCTCCGATGTAAATCCGAGCTCATAATAGTTTATATATATATATATATATATATATATATATATATATATATATATATATATATATAAGCAATAAACGCTAGGACATGAGTCCGTGCTCAATCGAGGCATAACTCGATAATGTTAGTACAAATATATGTGTATATATATATATATATATATATATATATATATATATATATATATATATATATATATATATATATATATATATATATATATATATATAAAAAGAAATAAAAGCCATGGACCAAAGTCCTAATTACACGCATTACCACCACACGACTCTCAACGTGAATAACAGTGTGTGCACAATAGTGGAGAAAGGCTTTAAGAAATGTAAGAAAGCTTACAGTGGACTGCCAAAGAAGATTTTAATAGCTTTAAATAGATGAACACTCGGTTCCCACCGGTAAAATATAGCAAAATATAAGTACACAAGTGTTTAAAATGAGAAAGCACTCAGTTTATAGTGTGTAAAGAACAAATTGGACAGGGCTTCCTCACCTTTTCTCTATGCAAAATGGACACCCCAATCCCTCTATTTATAGAGGGGGGGAGCCTCAAGTGTACCTGCAGCTGCCCGGGGTGCCCCGGGCTTCGCGGGTCCTGCCATCTCGAAGTACGTGCACGCATGCAACGCGATGTCTGCTCGAACTTTTAGAACTTCAATCTGGGCATCCGATTGAGGTGTATAAGACCTTTTTTGGAATGTTATTGTCAAGATTTATGCAAATAATATGGGATTAGAGGTTGTACTAAGTCAGGAAGATGGGACTAAGCCCAGGTCTTCAGGCTTCAAATTCTATCCGGTGTGATGTCTTGTGTATTAGTCACTCGGGATTTGAGCTCTGGTTCTTGTAGGACACTTCTATGTGTAATGTATGTTGAGATGTGTTGAGATGGTGCAATATGGGATCGAGGTGGCAAAATGATGATTTTGCCCCTCACCGGGGTTATCTCCGGTTTGGGCTAATGTAGCAGTCTTTGCTTAGGGTTATCTCTGAGATTGGGCTACTGTGAGTACTAATGTCCTCAGGGTTGTCTCTGAGGTGTGCCTGAGCTCCCGGGGGTTATCTCCGGGGTTGGAACTAAGTGCCTCAGGGTAATCTCCGAAGTTGAAGCTGACTGCAAAGGGTTGAAATGAGCTTTTCTGGGGTTATCTCCGGAACTGCAATTGCACTCCTCGGGGTTGTCTCCGAGGTTGAAACTAAAACTCATGGGGTTATCTCTGGGACTGAGTATCTCAAGGTTGTCTCCGAGATGGAAAACTGAGGATTCCAGTGTTATCTTCGAAACTCGAACTGCCCTCCTTGGGGTTGTCTCTGAGGTTGAAACTGAATCTCCCGGGGTTATCTCCGGGACTGAAACTGAGTATCTCGGAATTGTCTCCAAGATGGTAAGACTAATAATTCTGGTTTTGTCTTCAGAATTGGAGCTGCTTTGTCCTCTATGGTTATTTTTGAAGGACGATTCTGCCCTCCTGCCATGTTAGTAACAGGAATGCAAAATTTTGAGTGTCTATAGATGCCCCTCTTTATCATATTCATGCAATGTAATAGCATTGATAGGATAAAGAATACTAGACACTTGAAATATGACAAGATAATCATGATGCAATGTACTGCATCATGATGTATGTGGTTCATTGGATTATTTTTCCAACGGGATGTGAAAATTATTTGCTCCCACGACTTCTAATGGGAACTAGAGTTATCACTGATGACTCTGATGAACTGCTTGGATGTGTGATCCAAAGCTTCCTGTATGTTGACATTGAGGTTATCACCAAAGTCCTTAATCCTTGGTACATACTTCCACTGAGGATGTATCTCTCATGTACAACCCCAGAATTGAAGCTGCTTTGTCCTCCAAGGTTATTTTTGAAAGACGATTCTGCCCTCCTGCCATGTTAGTAACATGAATGCAAAATTTTGAGCGTCTACAATTGTTATCATCCTAATGTTTATACTGGAAGTCATCTTTGGCCCGTAGTGCAAAGATGGAATGTTGATTTGTATGATTATGACCAAGAATTATGTATTGGTATAAACATAACCTTTAATGTTACAGATAAGGTTTTTGGTGAAAGTCCTCTTTGGCCCGTAGTGCATAGATGGACAGGTGTTTGGCATTATCATGACCACTAGTGATACTAACGAATATCCTTGGCCCGTAGTGCATGGATAATTCGTTGATTTGAAATATTTATTGAATGATGTTACAGGGATAAAATATTGATGATGGACTTTTAAATCATAGAAGATAGTAGATTTCATGCTCTACTTGACTCTTCTAATAGATTGTTGTTTTCACAGCAGTTATTGATCTAAAACTTGTTGTCTATTGTATTCTATCAGATTTTTTCTTGTTGAGGACTAAGGATAATTTTTTCTACATTATCTTAGTCATAATATTCTTTACTGGGCTAGTTAAGCTCACCCTTTTCCTTTTTGTTGCGTTGTTCTTCTTAGGAGGCGAGAATATAGCTGGGACTAGTCGGGGTGTGGAGTGATGGTTCAAGATGGTTATTATAATAGTCCTCACTATTTTGTAAAATAGTGTATCAATAATTATAATGAGGACTTTATTTGAGTTTGGATATTGTCTACAAGACAATATTTGTATTAAAACTCGCAGCACATGTGTTGTCGTATTTTGCACGACAATTGTATTAATGAAGTTTGTATTTGGTTTATGTACCATGTATTTGGCGACTCAGAATGGGTTGTGTGGACCTATTTTGGGGGTGTCACAGTTGGTATCAGAGGTTAGGGATATGATCTCTGATGGAGATCTGGGGTTAAAATTATGAGAGGAGTGACGAGTAAATTCTTCGTTAGTGTGTCCTACCTAAGCTTATTTGTTATTTAATTTGTCGGTCGGAATATAGGGATAATATGTGGCATGTCAATTTCTTTAATTAACCCTTGTTTTGTGGCAGTATTTGAGAATGGCATCTAAAAATTTTGAGATGAGCAATGGAGCACATGCGACCATTGAGACACCGACAATCAACAACCAGGATAATGTGCATCAGGAAGGCAATAATCCTCATGTAAACAACAACACCAACCAAATGATGAACGATTGGATGTTTAGGAACTTTTTACAATTCATGCAACACCAAACGAGAGAAACTCCTGTTCAAAATGCAGGTGGAAATAATGATAACTCACAGCTGGTCACTGCTAAACAATTAAAGGAGTTAGGACCACCAAAGTTTTTGGGAAAGCCAGAGCCACTTAAGGCAGAGACATGGATTAAGCAAATTACCAAGATATTTGATGTCTTGGGATGCACTAAAGAACAAAAGTTCCCTTCGCCACCTTTATGTTACGCGGATAGGCACTGGTGGGAATCTGTAAAACGTACTCATCTATCCACACTTAAGATGTCTTGGGAGAGGTTCCAAGAATTGTTCAACGATAAGTACTTTTTAGATAGTATTCGTCACATGAAGGAGGTGCAATTTATCAAGCTGGAGCAGAACAACATGACTGTATCGCAATACGAAGACAAGTTTGTGGAGTTATCCCGATTTGTATCTCATTTGGTAGATAATGAGGAACGAAGGACAAGTATGTTTCTAAGAGGTTTGAAACTCAAAATTCGTCAATATCTTATCTCTCATAAACTTTGCTTGTATTCAAATATAGTGAATAGAGCTCAATTATTGGAGCGGGATTATGAGTCAGCTCAACCAAAAGACAGCAACCGGTAGCAATATAATAGTTATACTAGTGGCAACAGTTATCGAAGAAGTGATAGCCAACGTGCCAGAAATGGTACCATTTCGGTGATAATCATGGCCAAGATAATAGAAGAAATGATTCAAGTGGAAATTTCAAGAAGAGAAGATTTAACAATGACGGAAAGACATCGACAAAGAATACCCAAAGTCAGCTTGTAGGGAGGAGAAAGACCGCGATTAGATGCTACTGAGATGTGAGAGAGGAGGGACACATAAGTCCAAACTGTTTACAGCCTTCCAAGGTATGTTTTAGTTGTGGCAAAGATGGTCACATAGCTCGAATTTGTCCTGTAGCAAAGTCAAGTCCAGCTGGGACGGTGGCACCAAAAGGTGGCTATAGACAAAACAAAGTCGATGGTTCAAGGGAGAGCGTTTGTTGTGACGTCCCAAAAGGCGAGGAACCCGAACGAAGTTATCATGGGTAAGCTAATCATAAACTCTTGTGAAGTATATACCTTATTAGATATCGGTTCCACCCATTCTTTTATTTCTCCTGCTTGTGCTCAATGTTTGAACTTGACCCCTGAGGAATTAGACTTTAACTTATTTGTTGAAACTTTGTTAGGAGAAACCTTCATTACATCCAATGTTTATAAATCTTGCTTGATTCAAGTTGTCACCATCACATTACCTGTTGATCTCATCTCTTTAAAAATACTTGCATTTGATGTGATTTTAGTGATTGATTGGTTAACTACTCATCATGCTAAAATTGATTATTTTCGTAAGGTTGTTAGTTTTATATTCCTAACCAACTTGTTATGTGAATTCAAGCAACCAAACCACTAAAGTCAATCACTATTATATCAAGCCATAAAGCCATTCGTTTATTGAAAAACGGATGTCAAGCTTTCTTAGCCCATGTCATGGATTTAAACAAAAATACGTCAAATTTGAATGGTATTTCTGTTGTTAATGAATTTCTTGATGTATTTCCTGAAGAACTTTCAGGCCTACCCCTAGAGCGTGAAATTGAATTTTGTATTGACCTTGAACCCGGCACAAAACCCATTTCTAAAACCCCATATCTAATGGCTCCTATTGAACTTCAGGAGTTAAAAACCCAACTACAGGAGTTGATAGACATTGGTTTCATTCATCCTAGTACATCTCCTTGGGGTGCTCCTGTGTTATTCGTAAAGAAGAAAGATAGGAGTATGCGACTTTGCATTGACTATCGGGAGTTGAACCATGTCACCATCAAAAATAGGTACCTATTACCTCGCATTGATGACCTGTTTGACCAGTTGTAAGGTGCTAAATTCTTCTCAAAGATCGATCTTCATTCTAGATATCATTAGTTAAAAATTAAAACTGTTGACATTCTAAAGACTACTTTCAGAACTCGGTACGGGCATTACAAATTCTTAGTCATGTCTTTTGGATTGACTAATGCTCCTGTGGCCTTCATAGATATGATGAACTGAGTATTCAAGGAATATTTGGATCATTTTGTGGTTGTCTTTATTGATGACATCCTCATCTATTCCAAAAGCCGTGAAGATCATGAGCAACACTTGAGGCTGATACTCCAAGAGCTTCGTGAAAATGAGTTATATGCCAAGTTGAAGAAATGAGTTCTGACTTAAGGAAGTAGAATTCCTTGGGCATGTGTTATCGAAGTATGGATATCAGTTGACCCGACAAAGATTGAAGCAATACAAAGTTGGGAGCAACCTTAGTCAGTAACCGAAGTACGTAGCTTTCTGGGCTTAGGTTATGTTTGATAAAATTGAATGTTAAGATCTAAAGAGTTAAGATCTCTCAATAATATAGAGTGTCTGTTTAAAATTGTATCTGAATGAAGAAATGTTGTTTGATAGCTATTTTTTTCAAAATGTCTTAATAACAATATTTTACCATTTTAACCTTCTAAGTTATTTAAGCAAAACTTGTTAAAATTCACTCCTTAATTTTCTTTTAATTTTAATTTTACGTCAATTAAATTATCTTCGATCTCAATTCCATTAAATCAAAAAAGAATCACCACTTTCTCTCTCTTTAGGAAAGCTACACATACATATATAGATAGAAGAAGAGTAATGAGAGTTTCTTGGAAAGTGAGATGGTGCAAATTATACCGATGACATCGTCGATTCATCCTGCAATCTCCTCCTTCAGGTTTTATTCAGCAACCTCTTCTTGCTTCAATGGTGTTTCTCTCTCCTCCTATAATTTTTGGGGATGTATAAAAAAAGGATTAACTTTTGTCTTCAATCAGATATGGTTCAGTATTTTTCGCAGGAGATGGTGTGAAGAGTGGGTTGAACCTCGCCGGATATGATAAATTTGTACTTGCAGATCACAGAAATCGGCGATGGCGATGGCGATGACTGGATTATGTATTGTGTATTTTATTAGAGGGATATAAGTGGAATTTTGTAATATTGAATAGGTTAATTTTGTCCCAAAAAAATATAAACTCATTCAGACCTGTCTCTAAATGGTATAGATTTCATTTCATATCTTACCGATTAAGAGGCAAAAATTTTTTTACCAAAAAAGTTTTGCCTCTGACCGAATCAGAGGCATACCCATTAAGAGCTATTCAGATGTAAACAAACACACCCTTAGTTTGTTATTATAGGAGATTCGTGGAAGGATTTTTGCGAATCGCTACTCTATTAACTCAGCTTACTCGAAAAGATACAAAATTCGGATGGAGCGAGAAATGTGAGAAGCATTTCCAAGAACTCAAGAGGAGACTCATTTCAGCACCTGTTCTGACAATACCATCAGGTTCAGAGGGATTTGTCATCTACAACGATGCTTCAGGTAGAGGTTTAGGATGTGTTCTCATGCAACATGGGAAAGTCATAGCCTATGACTCACGACAACTCAAAGAATATAAGAAAAATTATCCTACTCATGATCTAGAGTTGGTAGCAGACATTTTCGCACTAAAGATCTGGAGGCACTACCTGTATGGGGAGAAAGTGGAGATCTATACAGATCATAAAAGCCTCAAATATTTCTTCACCCAAAAGGAACTCAACATGCGACAACGACGTTGGCTCGAGCTATTGAAAGATTACGACCATACCATTCAATACCATTCTAGAAAAGTGAACGTGGTAGTTAACACGTTGAGTAGAAGATCATATGCGGGTATGAGTGCGATGATGTTAACGCAAAGACCCATTTTGTATAACTTACAAAGGATGGAGATAGAGTTGAAAACTTCAGGGACCCACGTGATGATGTCAAATATATGAGTAGAATCGACTTTAATCGATAAATTAGTTAAAGCTGCTCAAGCCACAGACCTGGAGCTGGTGAGTATAAAGAAGAAAGTACAAGAAGGTGTTATTCCAGAAGCAAGAATCGATGAAGAAGGAATACTTTGAGTCAACTCCAGACTTTGTGTTCCGAACAACTCTGATTTAAAGTACAAAATCATGATGGAATCACACAACACACCATTTGCAATCTATCCCGGGAGTACCAAAATGTATTGTGATCCTTGACATACATTTTGGTGGAGCAATATTAAGAGAGAGATCGCAGAGTTTATCTCAAGGTTTTTAACTTGTTAACGTGTCAAGGCGGAGCATCAAGTATCAAAAGGCCCATTGCAACCACTTGAAATTCTAGAATGGAAGTGGGAGCACATCAACATGGATTTCGTTACTGGTCTTCCCAAGGTTTCTCAAGGCATAGATGTAATTTGGGTTATTGTCGATAGATTAACCAAGTCTACTCATTTCTCGCCTATACAAGAAACTTATTCACTTGAATGTCTTGCTCGTATATACATAAATGAGATTGTGAGATTACATGGTATGCCAGTATCCATAGTTTCTAATCGAGACCCAAGATTTACTTCATGATTTTGGGTTAGCTTGCAGAAAGATATGGGCACTAATCTATGATTCAGTTTTGCATATCATCCTTAGACGGACGGACAATCGGAGAGGACTATTAAAACTCTTAAAGATCTATTAAGACTCTATGTCCTAGACTTCAAAGGAAGTTGGGACAAGTTCTTGCCATTGGTGGAATTCTCCTATAACAATAGTTATCAAGCAAGTATAGGCATGGCTCCATTTGAGGCATTGTATGGACGAAAGTGTCGTTCTCCAGTGTGCTGGGACGAGGTGGATAAAGAAATGTTGTTGGGATCAGAAATGGTACGCATGACTATGAAAAAGATTTAAATTTTCCAGCAATGTATACAAACCTCACAAGATTGACAAAAGAGTTATACTTATCTTTATCGAAGGGACATGGAATTCAATGTTGGAGATCATATATTGTTATGTGTTTCTCCATGGAAAGGAGTTACGAGATTCAAAAAGAGAGGAAAGCTCAACCCTCGATTCATTGGTCCATTTGAAATCCTCGATGGAGTAGGAACTGTGGCCTATAGACTCGCTTTACCACCAAGTATATCTCGTGTTCATAACATTTTTCACATATCCATGCTACGTAAATATGTGAAAGACCCGAACCACATTATTGAATTAGAACTAGACGAGATAGCGAAGATTTAAAATATGAGGAGGTACCTGTCAAAATCTTGGATAAGAAGGAACATATTCTACGCTCAAAGGTTATACCTCAAGTCAAAGTTTTTATGGAAAAACCATGATATTGAGGAAATGACCTGGGAGTTCGAATCTGAAAAGAAAACAAGGTATCCTCACCTCTTCGACATACCAGGTATGTATATCAATTTCGAGGATGAAATTTCATAAGTAGGGGAGGTTGTAAGACCCCAACTTTTTATGAATAAAGACTTAATTTCTCTAATTATTATTTTGAATATAAAGGTGTTGAATTGATATAATGCTTTAGTTATGGGTGAAATGTGCAAATTTTGCAAAATAAGCAAGTGGTCATAAAATATTCTTTTGGTCGGGGAATATTCTTTTTATCGGGGAATATCTGTACGACAGCGCAATCATTGGTGGACCACATAACAGAATAACTGTCGGATATAGAAAGCGACAGAAATAACCATTTTATAAAAATAACGATAAAACTTTTATCGTTAACTATTGAAATACCCGGTGATAATAATATAATAATATGTGTGGTTGCACAGTAGCACACGGTATTGTACAGTATTTGTAACAATCCTGAATTTTATTTCTAATTTCAAATATTTATTGAATTAAAAAAATATTTGAAATTGATGTGTTTGTTGTTTAGTTGATATTTGTTGGATTATTTGTTAGTAAGTAAATAATTCATTATTTATAGAAATTAACTTAACTAAGATAAAAGAGTGATGAATTAAATTTATGAGATAATACTCTAATTTAACTTAATAACTAAAATAAAGAGTTGTTAAGGATTATATGGTTTGTTAGAATGTTGTTTTAATTTAATTTAGCAATTATACGTTAATTTATTAAGTAAAATTATAATGAAAATTATAATTTTGTGGTAATTAGTTTTGTTTATTTAAGATTGGATATGGAAATCCAAGTGAAGAATGTGGGACAATAAACTATAGTATAAATGATTTATTGAAATAAATTAAAAGAGTTTTAAATGGATTTACCAAACAAGGCTTAAAGATATTAAGTCTTTATTTTAATTAGTTTTATCCAAACAAAGCCTTATGGATTTTGAATTTAAAAAAAATAAAAATAAATATTTTATAACTGATACATAATTAGTATATTTATTAGTACAACAATTTTATACGTTTTGGTTTATTGCGTCTGTTTTATTTTTACATAAGGAGTTGGCCTAAGCCTGAGAATAGAGGGAAAGAAGAATAGATAAAAATAGAGAGAAATCAGAGAAAGAAAAGAGAGAAATTGTGAGTTTGAAGGAAGAAGATTGAGGAAGAAAAACTAATCATTCTTGTTGATTAATCAAGCAATTAAAGGTATAATCTCTAAAACATTAGTTTTAGGTATATGAAAGTTGTGTGTTTTTGAGTTTCAAATTCTTTGTAAATGCAATTTTTATGAATTATTGATATATAAAGTGTTCAATTATGTGTACATGTAATTGTGATGTTATAACTAACATCTAGACAAGGATTTGTGATATTAATTTAGATGAATTACGTTCAAAAAGAAAAGAAACCGTTTACAGTGAATATGAGTATGAATATGGCTTGTGAGAGTCCAAAATTGATAGTTGGTTTGTGAGCTAAACTATAAATTGAGCCTTGAGTATGTTAATTAGGTAGGAAACGAAAAGACTACAATTTGAATGAGTTGATTTGGTGTAGTAATGAGACTTCAGGCTTAACCCTTGCAATGGACTACCCAAGGTGGGAGAGTATGGATCCATCCTTGTAGTGGTGGACCTATTTTAGAAATATGCCACCTTCATCCCGGCCCTACATCCGCTTCTACAGAAGAGACCGCCTTACTTGTTCCTCAAGTACATCGTCAAGTATTGGGGCGCGTGCCGGAACATTGTTAGTGTCCGAGACTCGAGATTCACAGGACGCTTTTGGACCGAACTGGTCTCAGCTCGATTTCTCGACCGATTGGTCATCCCCGCAAATCTGAGAGCGTTATATTCGGGAATCGGGATAGATTTCGAATTAAATTGAATAGATGTATCTAGGAGAATTCACTTTGGTTGAAGCGACTATTCCTAGATACACACGCCGTGATATTTTATTTCACAATTCAATAAATTTAAAAATGAAAAAGACCTAAAGTTAGGGATTTATCAATAGGTAATGTTGCACTTTTTCTAAGGATGTCAAAAATGAAGTTTTTTTCAAAAATATGGAATTCAAAGGACTAAGTTTTTGTAGTTGTTGTTTAATTGTTCTAAATCAATATATATATATATATATATATATATATATATATATAATATGTAATGTTTATATGAAGTCTATATCATTTGGGTATGTATAATTTGCTGATTAATTGATGAAATTCGTGATAGTTGGACTGAACAGAGCAAATAAACTATCTGCGTAGTTTCTGTCTGAGCACCAACATAGCTGCACTGGTTCCAGGGTTAAACATGGTGCAGCTACGCCATAGCCAGAACAAAGGCATTGAAGTCTGTTGATGGTGTAGACTTTAAAAACCCATTGTAATCTAGTCTGATGAAAGTGTTAATGTGGTGAGCATGTAATAGAGATACTATAACAGATTTGTATTATGTATGTGGTAATTCCAAAGTTTTAAAAATTAGTAAGTCGTGAAAATCTTGCGTTGTGATTTATTAAAATCTAGAGTTGGTGACTAAGTGTTGTAATTCTAAGACTTATGATTCTGAATTGTATATGGTATGATTTAAAACTTGTACTAAAGTAACAAGTTTAACTAAAATGAGATTTAATTTGGAAAGTGAATGTTAATATATCTAATAGATGTTGTGATTCTAATAATATGTATAGGTGAATGTGAATTAGAATTTATAGCTTACGCACGAGGCAAGTTCTTTAACCCTAAACTTTATTTAAGCAAGTTCTTTACCCCTAAACTTTTTTTAAGCAAGTTCTCTAACCCTAATTTTATTTGAGCAAGTTTTGAACTCTAATCTTTGTTTGATTTATCCTAACTTGTTTATAATTAAACAAGTTTTCCTAGTTTTATTCTCTTTATAATGAATGCAAGTTCTTGAACTCAAATCTCTAATTGAGTTGTCCTATCTCGTTTACTTTACATAGTTTCTAACCTTTATTGTTATATTAAGCAAGTGTTGTTCTTAGCTTATTATTCATTAATGCATGTTCAATAGTTCAATTCTCTTATTCGACAAGATTATAGCCTTAGCTTAATATTGTTCAAGCAAGGTTTATTGTATTACTCAATGCTTATGCTTTCTAGTTTATTTCTAAGCCAGACTTCGATATGTAGTGTTGGTTAACCTACGATTCATAATTATTCCACATTATGTTAATATTGATCATTCGAGATGACCACAATGTCGAAGAGGCTACGTGGGAACTCGAAGATAAAATGATGAAAAACTATCCTGAATTATTTGTGTAATCTGTGTCTTCAATTCTGGGGACAAAATCGTTGTAAGGAGGAAGAATGTGATGAATGAATTGTTTGAGTCGTGATTCTGGGCACAGAATCCTTGTAAGGAGGGAAGGATATAACAATCCAGAATTTTATTTATAATTTTAAATATTTATTGAATTAAATAAATATTTTTAATTGATGTGTTTGTTTTTTAGTAGATATTTGTTGGATTATTTATTAGTAAGTAAATAATTCATGAGTTACTGTAAAAATTAACTTAATTAATATAAAAGAGTGATGAATTAAATTTATGAGATAATTCTCTAATTTAACTTAATAACTAAATTAGAGAGTTGTTAAGGATTATATGGTTTGTTAGAATATTTTTTTTTAATTTAATTTAGCAATTAAAGTGATATGTTAATTTATTAAGTAAAATTATAAAGAAAATTATAATTTTGTGGTAATTAGTTTTGTTTATTTAAGATTGGATATGAAAATCCAAGTGAAGAATGTAACTATAGTATAAATGATTTATTAAAATAAATTAAAGGAGTTTTAAATGAATTTACCAAACAAGGCTTAAAGATATTAAGTCTTTATTTAATTAGTTTTATCCAAACAAAGCCTTATGGCTTTTGAATTTAAAAAAAATAAAAATAAATATTTTATAACTGATACATAATTAGTATATTTATTAGTACGGCAGTTTTATACGTTTTGGTTTATGGCGTTTGTTTTATTTTTACGTAAGGAGTTGGCCTAAGCCTGAGAATAGAGGGAAAGAAGAACAGAGAAAAATACAGAGAAATGAGAGAAAGAAAAGAGAGAAATTGTGAGTTTGAAGGAAGAAGGTTGAGGAAGAAAAACTAATCATTCTTGTGGATTAATCAAGCAATTGAAGGTATAATCTCTAAAACTTTAGTTTTAGGTATATGAAAGTTGTGTGTTTTTGAGTTTTAAATTCTCTGTAAATGAAATTTTTATGAATTATTGATATATAAAGTGTTCGATTGTGTGTACATGCAATTGTGATGTTATAACTAACATCTAGACAAGGATTTGGGATATTAATTTAGATGAAGTCTGTTCATGGTGCAGACTTTAAAAACCCATTGTAATTGTAAAACCTCAATTTTTATGAATAAAGATTAATTTTTCTCGAAATATATTTTTGAATATTATGGTGTGGATTTGATATAATATTATAGTTGTGGGTAATATTTACAAATTTTGCAAAGTAAGCAAGTGGTTATAAAATATTCGATTGGTCGTAGAATATTCGTTTTAGCAAGGAATATTCGTACGATGGCAAAATCATTGGTGGACCCCACAACGGAAGTATTGTTGTAGTTATAAAACGACAGAAATATCTTTTATAAAAATAACGACGAAAGTTTTACCGTTAAACTGTTGAACTACCCGGTAGTAAAAATCACGAATGTCGTGTGGTTAATAGTAGCACGGTATTGTACATTATCTTTGATTATTGATGCTTACGTGAGAAGTCACTCAGTTATATACTCAATTATTGCTACAGTAATTGCTGCATAATATCTCTCATATTATTGATTCAATTATTGCCATAGTATCATCTGCATAATATTTTATATTATTAAGTCAATAATTGAGACGACAAAGTTATTCATATTATTATTTACAATATTGGTGATGTCTAGAAAGTTCTGTCGAGGAGAGGTTTGGTCACCTAATTGCGCGCCAATAGGCATAAATCCTTATCGGAAAGCCCCCTCTTTCTTGGGAATGATCTGGTTGTTAAATATTATGAGTTATAATATTAATGATGAATAAGTTCGTGTTGATTAAAGATGAAATTGATATTTCCATTGTGTTGGGATTATTAGTGTTAATGGAAATCGACATTTATTTCGATAATAATTGATTTCTAGAGGTTAAAGTGACCAATCGGGTAATTAATCGGATAAATGAGCAATTAATTGCTATTAATTCACATGCTTATAATTATTTGTTCACATGTATGTACTATTGATTCACATGCATGTACTATTAGGGGAGGTGATGCAAGATTGATAATACTTGCGTGACTAAATTAAAAATATAGGTATTGATGAAGGTACTATATTATAACTATTTTTTCACATGTATAGAACTATTGATTCACATGCATGTACTATTAGGGGAGGTGGTGTAAGTTTGATAATACTTGCACGACTAAATTAAAAATAAAGGAAAAGAAGAATGTATTATACTGTAATATTTTGAGCCCCAAAACGTGCAATTATCAAAACTATATTTTCCTATAAATAGAAGCTCATTCTTCTTTCATTCTCACCAATTCACTAAGACTCACAAGAGCAATTATAGAGAGAGAAGCTATAGAGAGAGAAGATATAGTGAGAAAGAAGAAGAGTATTCTGTTACTTCACTATTCTAGTATCCAGTCTTCTTCTAAGGTAAGGGATATTATTTTTTCAGTATTCGTAACAAATAATATTTTCTTCCATACTCTGTAGTATGTGAGTAATATTATTTTGTTTCGTATTCCTAATTCTACACTCATTCTGTTAAATTATTGCTTCTATACTCCGTGAAATTAGTAGAATATCCTTGAAATCTGCGCTTCATCTAGGATATTTCACACGAATATTTTTCTGAACATTCTTGATAAATTTTAAACTTTTCATGCCGGAGTACTGTTCACAAAATACTATTCACAAAGTACTATTCACGGGGTACTATTCACGAAGTACTATTCATGGGTACTATTCATAAAGTACTATTCATAAGTACTATTCACAAAGTACTATTCATCCAGGGTACTATTTATGACAAAAAGGGATTTCTTTTCTGTTCAAATCATTTTTGTTACAATATTATTCTTGAATTTTACTCCATAAAGTAATATCATGTTGACAATTTGGACATTATTGAATTCTGGATAAATTAATTTATAAATCTTTAAAAATTTATCCTTTGTTTTCTTTTAATTGAATTCTTATATCATTGTCATCATCCTCATGCTTATATTGTGATGAAAGTCATCTTTGACTTATGTGCATAGATGGACTGTTATTGGTATGATTATGACCAGGGGTCATTTGGTATAATCATGACCTATAATGTTACAAATGATGTGGTAAAAGTCCTCATTGGCCCATAGTACATTGATGGACAGTTGTTGGTATGATCATGACCATTGATGATTACATGAATATCCTTGGCCCGTAGTACAGGGATGATTCGATGATGTGGTTTATTTATTAAGCTGAGTCTTAGCAATAAAGTTGATGAAAAACTTTTTAAATCATAGAAGATAGTAGATATCATGCTATACTTGACTCTTCTAATTGATTGTTTGTTCCTCTGCAGTTAAACTTGTTGTTTATTAGTTTAACATTGTTGAAGGCTGATGATAATTTATTCTGCATTATCTTAGTCATAATATTTCTTACTAGGCTAGTTGATCTCACCTTTTTGCTTTCATTGTTCTCTTCGGGAAATGAGAACGTAGCTGGGACTAGTCGGGGAACTGAGTGATGGTCCAAGATGGTGGCTATAGTAGTCCTCACTATTCTATGAAATAGTGTGATAATAAATGTAATGAGGACTCCATTTGAGTTTGGATATTGTCTAGAAGACAATATTCGTGTAAAAACTCTCAGCTACGCTTTTTTCGTATTGTATAAAAGTAGTTTGTATTTCATTTATGTACCAAGTATTTGGCGACTCAGAATGGGTGATGTATACTTATTTTGGGGGCGTCACAGTTGGTATCAAAGCTTAGGGATATGATCCTTGGCTGAGATGTAAGACTAGAACTAGAAGGGGAGAGATGGGTAATTCCTTCGTTAGTATGACCTACCTAAGCTTATTTGTTATTTAATTGGTCGGTCAGAGTATAGGGATAATATGTGGCATGTCAATTAACCCTTATTTTGTGGCAGTGTTTAAAAATGGCATCTAAAAATGTCGAGATAAGCAATGAAGCACATGAGAATGTTGAGTCACCAACGATCAATACCCAGGATAATGTGCATCAGGAAGGAAATAATCCTTAGGAAAATAACAACACCGACCAGATGATGAACGATGTGATGTTCAGAGGCTTTATGCAATTCATGCAACATCAGGTGAGAGAGACTCCTGTTCAAAATGTAGGTGGAAATACTGGAAACTCTCGGATGGTCACTACTAAGCAGATCAAGGAGCTGGGACCACCGGAGTTTTTGGGAGAACCAAAACCACTTAAGGCGGAGACGTGGATAAAGTAGATCACCAAGATATTTGATGTCTTGGGATGCTCCGAGGAGCAAAAGATTCCATTTGTCACCTTCATGTTGAGAGAGAGGCTGATTCTTTGGTGGGAATCAAGAAACGCGTAGTCACCTGCCGTGACTCAAAATGTCTTGGGAAAAGTTCCAAGAACTGTTCAACGACAAGTACTTTCCTGAAAGTATTCATCACATGAAAGAGGTGGAGTTCATCAAGCTGGAGCAAAATAATATGTTCGTGTCGCAGTACGAAGCTAAGTTTTTCGAGTTGCCCCAGTTTGTGTCCCACTTGGTTGATAATGAGGAGAGAATGATGCGGATGTTTCTAAGAGGTTTGAAACCCAAGATACGTCAATATCTCATTTCTCACAAACTTTGCATGTATTCAGATGTTGTGAATAAAGCTCAGTTATTGGAGCGCGATAGTGAGTCAACCCAACCAAGAGAGAGCAGCTAACAAAATGATAATACTAGTGGTAGCAGTCATCAAAGCGGTGACAACAAACATGAAGGGAATCAACATGCCACAAATGGTAACCACTTCAGTGGTAATCAAGGCCAAGATGATAGAAGTGGAAATTTCAAGAAGAGAAGGTTCAACAATGATGGAAAGACGTCAGCACCAGCACCTATTATTAAGGAAGGAGAACGACCGCCGGCCGTATGTTACAAATACGGAGGGGAGGGACACATCAGTCTAAACTGTATGCAGCAGTCCAAAGAATGTTATAATTATAGAAGAAAAGGTCACCTAGCCCGATTGTCGTGCACCAAAGTCAAGTCCGGCTGGGATGGAGGCATCAAATGACATTCCAAACAAGACAAAACCTGTAGTTCAAGGGAGAGTATTTATCGTAACCTCCCAAAAAGAAAGGAATCGGAACAAGGTGATCACGGGTAAGCTAATCATAAACTAACGAAGTCTATACCTTATTTTATACCGGTTCTACCCATTCTTTTATTTCTCCTACTTGCGCTCAACGTTTAATTTTAACTCCAAAGAAATTAGACTTTGACTTATCTGTTGAAACTCCATTGGGAGAAACCTTCATTACATTCACTGTTTATAAGTCTTGTTTGATTCAAATCAGTAACCACACGTTACCTGTCAATCTTATCACTTTAAAAATACTTGCATTTGATGTGATTTTAGGGATTGATTGGTTGACCACTCATCATGCTAAAATTGATTATTTTCGTAAGGTTGTTAGTTTTCATATTCCTAACCAACCTATTATGCGAATTCAAGCAACCAAACCACTAAAGTCAATCACTGTCATATCAAGCCATAAAGCTATTCGTTTATTGAAAAACGGATGTCAAGATTTCTTAGCCCATGTCACAGATTTAACCAAAAATACGTCAGATTTAAATGATATTTCTATTGTTAATAAATTTCCTGACGTATTCCCTGATGAACTACCTAGCCTTCCCCCGGAGCGTGAAATCGAGTTTGGTATTGACCTTGAACCCAGTACAAAACACATTTCCAAAGCCCCATATCGAATGGCTCCTATTGAACTTCAGGAGTTAAAAACCCAACTACAAGAATTGTTAGACATCGGTTTCATTCGTCCTAGTACGTCCCCTTAGGGTACTCCTATTCTATTTGTGAAGAAGAAAGATAGAAGTATGCGACTTTGTATTGACTATCGGGAGTTGAATCATGTCACCATCAAAAATAGGTACCCGTTGCCTCACATTGATTACCTTTTTGACCAGTTACAAGGCGCCAAATTCTTTTCAAAGATCGATCTTCATTCCAGATATCATCAGTTAATGATTAAAATCGATGACATTCCAAAGACTGCTTTCAGAACTCGGTACGGGCATTATGAATTCGTAGTCATGTCTTTTGGATTGACTAATGCTCCTGTTGCCTTCATGGATATGATGAACCGAGTATTCAAGGAATATTTGAATCATTTTGTGGTCGTCTTTATTGATGACATCCTCATATACTCCAAAAGTTGTGAAGATTATGAGCAACACTTGAGGTTGATACTCCAAAAGCTTCGTAAAAATAAGTTATATGCCAAGTTGAAGAAATGCGAGTTCAGGCTTGAGGAAGTAGCATTCCTTCGGCACATGATATCAAACCACGGAATATCTGTTGACCCAGTAAAGATTAAAGCAATATAAAGTTGGGAGAAACCTAGGTCAGTGACCGAAGTACGTATCTTTTTGGGCTTAGCTGGTTATTATCGAAGATTCGTGGAAGGATTTTCTCGAATTTCTACTCCATTAACTCAGCTGACTCAAAAAAATACAAAATTCGGTTAGAGTGAGGAATGTGAGAAGAGTTTTCAAGAACTCAAGAGGAGGCTCATTTCAACACCTGTTCTCACAATATTATCAGCTTCGGAGGGATTTGTCATCTACAGTGATGCTTCAAGCAGAGGGTTAGGATGTGTTCTCATGCAACATGGGAAATTCATAGCCTATGCCTCACGACAACTCAAAGAATATGAGAGGAATTATCCTACTCATGATCTAGAGTTGGCAGCTATCGTTTTCACACTTAAAATCTGGAGGCATTACTTGTATGGGGAGAAAGTGGAAATATATATAGATCATAAAAGCCTCAAATATTTCTTCACCTAAAAGGAACTCAACATGCGGCAACGACGTTGGCTTGAGCTGTTGAAAGATTACGGTCATACAATTCAATACCATTCTGAAAAAACGAACGTAGTAGCTAATACATTGAGTAGAAGATCATATGCGAGTACGAGTGCGATATTGTCAACGCAAAGGCCCATTTTTTATGACTTACAAAGGATGGAGATAGAGTTAAAGACTCCAGGGACCCATGTGATGATGAAAAATATACGAGTGGAACCGACTTTAATTGATAAAGTTAAAGCTGCTCAAGCTACAGACCTGGAGCTGATGCGTATGAGAAAGAAAGTACAAGAAGGTACTATTCCGGAAGCAAGAATCGATGAAGAAGGAATACTTCAAGTCAACTCCAGACTTTGTGTTTCTAACGACTCTGACTTGAAGTATAAAATCATGATGGAAGCGCACAACACACCATTTGTAATCCATCCTGGGAGTACCAAAATGTATCATGATCTTCGATGTGACGCCCCCAAAATAGATCCACACGACCCATTCTGAGTCACCAGATATCATACTATAAAAATCAAATACAAACTTCATTTATACAACTGTTGAACTGTCGTGTAGAATACGACCACACTTAAACCGTGAGTTTTAATACAAATGTATGTAACTCTCATGGTGCCTTGACCACAACCTTACAATGGTACCTTACATAAAAGTACAGTCAATAACTATTTTTAGAAATTAAAATCTTTAGGAAGTGCTCAAGGAAACCTTCGTATATGGGAGGCCATGCGTGTAGGTTATGATAGATATCATATGTCCACAGAATTATCCTTGGTTGACCCAATAGTCCCCAAAGAAAAACAAGAAGATTGCTATCATCCTCTTTCCAATGGTGAGTCTTCTCTTGACATATAATTATCTATGTTGTCTCCAAGTGAGAATTATATTTCAAATAAACTCCAAGATTATATAGGTAGTGCTCGTAGATAAACTCAGCATGTGGATGTGCACAACCCAGTCTTATGATAACACGAGGTTGTATGTCATTAGACATCTTGTATGATAGTGGAAAAACACCCTTCCAAAGTTGGGTTCACCTCACCCTATTCGGTTCACCAAAATTAAATATCAAATGACTTATACAATACGACACACTTATCTAAAGTTCTTAATAAAATTATTTCCATACTATATAGGAGAACCTCACAGCTATGTATAGACCACCGTTCTAATCCTCTTAATACCCAGCTTTCAATTCCAATGCCTACACCTTTATTACCCGAAAGGAATTGTAGAAGAAGCAAAAGGGTGAGCTTAACTAGCCCAAAGATAAAAATATCATGACTAAAGATAATTAAATTATCAATAGCTTTCATCAATAATAAATCAGAGATTTAGAACATATGGTAGATGATAAAACTTTTCAACCATAGTTGCAGCAGAACGAGCATTCCATTAAAAGAGTCAAATAGACCATAAGGTCTATTATCTTCTCCATGTTAAAAGTCCATCAACAATGTTTTATACCTGTAACATCAATCAACAGTTCCTGTCCACAATCATATGAATAACTCATAATCATAATTATGGTTCTAAATTCCTCAAGAGCACCTGTGATCGAAGATAGTTTTCATCACCTATCTTCACCGAAACATCAAAAATCATGGTTATACCAAATCACAATTCACGCTTATAATCATACTAATAAATTCATCTTTGACTACTACCAAGATATTCATTAACAATTCATCTTTGCACCAGTGCCAAAGACATACAATTGTATTTTAAAAGAGTCAAGTAGAGCATGATATCTACTATCTTTTACGAATTAAAAGTGTATAATCAATATTTTATCTTTGAGACTCAACTTAATAAATAATCAACATCATCGAATCATCCCTGCACTACGACCAAGGATATTCATGTAATCATTAATGGTCATGATTATACCAAATAATCCCTGGTCATAATCATACCGATAACTGTCCATGAATGCACTGTGGGCTAATGAGGACTTTTACCACATCATCTATAACATTACTGGTCATGATTATACCAAATAATCCCTGGTCATAATCATACCAATAAACAGTTCATCTATGCACATAAGCCAAAGATATACAACCAATAATCAACGGTCCATCTTTGCACGTAAGCCAAAGATACTTATCAATCAATAGTTCATCTTTGCACGTAAGTCAAAGATATACAATTGTAAAACCAATAATCAACAGTCCATATTTGCACGTAAGCCAAAGATATACAAATGTAAAACCAATAATCAATAGTCTATCTTTACACGTAAGCCAAAGATATACAACTATAAAGCCAATAATCAACAGTCCATCTTTGCACGTAAGCCAAAGATTATTTTCATCATAATATAAGCATGAGGATAATGACAATGATATAAGCATTAATCAAACGAAATCAAGGATAAATTTTAAAGACTTTAAATTTATCCAGAATTTAAAATATCCAAATGTTATCAATCACTTAATAATCTCATAATCTAATATCATTAATATTATAACAATATTTTAATCATTTCTTAAGCTTATAAATAATTTATTTTAATTATTTACACTTTACCAAATAATGCATTTAATACTTCAAAAATACCATACTCATAAGATTTCATCACCAATGATCAAATCCCTCATCAAAAATCTGCATATACCTTATATAGGATTTTCAAGCCATAAAATCCAATTTACCAAATTATCAACTTCACATAACATATTTAATTCATATGTTCGTAACTAAACTATTTTCATAAAAAATACCAAATCAGTCCCAAAAATTATTCTTTTTTGGGATTATTTAGCAGAATATAGTCCCATATTGAACATATATTTTTCTCGAAATTTTTAAAATTTATTTACTATTTTCATATGGCCAAAACTTTCGAATATTTAAAAATTTATCATAAATTGTATTTTTGTCCAAAAATTCCAAACTTTACAGGGTATACTCCTGTTATATATATGTACTCCCAATAAAAATTTAACCAATTTTGGAGTAAACCAAAAGGAGTTATAAGGGTTTACTTTTAAAATAGTGTTTTCCCGTAAAATTCATAACTCCTAATCTATACATCCAAAAATTGCCATTTTTGGATACAATCTAGAAAACTCATCAAATTATCATTTCAAATTTTTCCAGAATTTTTGAGGGTCAGAAAAATTACGAAACTGCAAATGGATTTTTACTCGCTACATGCAGAATCCACGTAGATGCAGATCATTTCCACAATTTAATAAGGAATGAATACGAAGGACATTCACCATGCATGTGGTAATCCACATAGACAAGAGTTATTCCAATAGAATAATAAAGAATGGAATAATGTAAGAATTCACCATGCATTTGTGAGTCCACGTAGATAGGTTATTCCAAATGTAATAATAAAGAATGGAATAATGAAGAATTCACCGTGCATCGCGATGAATCCGCAGATGCATAAAAGTTATTCCAGCAGTAATAATAAAGAATGGAATAACAAATGAATTTACGAGCCTGCGATAGAGACCGCATGCATGTGTTATTCCAATAGAATAATAAAGAATGAAACGGCGTCACGCGTGAATCCGACAAATGTGATATTCTAATGAGAATAATAAAGAATGGAAACCGTAATACGTAATCCGTGCATGCGGGATATTCCAATGTAATAATAAAGAATGGAACCGGGTCATGCGTAATCCACACAGCATGTGATATTCCAAATGTAATAATAAAGAATGGAATAATGTAAGAATTTGACCGTGTATGCGGTACTTTGCATAGACAAGTTATTCCAACATAATAATAAAGAATGGAATAACAGAAGGATTTCATCATGTATGCGGTAGTTCGCATAGACATGTTATTCCAACATAATAATAAAGAATAGAATAACAGAAGCTCTCTTCATGAATACGAAAGAAATAATACCCCTTACTATAATAATAATATCCCTTACTATAATAATAATATCCCTTACCTCAAAAGAAGACTGGATACCGGAATAGTAAGGTAGCAGACTTCTCTTCTTCTTTTTCTCTATAATTTCACGCTATAATAATTGCTCTATAGTTTTAGTGAATTGGTGAGAAATAAAGGAAGAATGAGCTTCTATTTATAGGAAAATATAGTTTCGATAATTACACGTTTTGAGGCTCGAAATATTACAGTACCAATACCTTCAACTTTTTTTTTATTTTTAATTTAGTCCTTACAAGTATTATCAAACTTGCACCACCTCCCCTAATAGTAAATCATGTGAATTAATAGTTCTTTCATGTGACTTAATAGTTATAATCATGTGAAAATTCGAATTACAGTATAGTACCTCCATCTATACCTCCATTTTTAACTTAGTCATGCAAGTATTATCAATCTTGCACCAACTCCCCTAATAGTAAATAAATGTGAATCAATAGTACACACATGTGAACAAATAGTTATAATCATGTGAATCAATAGCAATTAATTGCTCATTTATCCGGTTAATTACCCGATTGATCAATATAACCTCCAGACATCAATTATTATCGAAATAAATGTCGATTTCCACTAACACTAACAATCCCAACGCAATGGAAATATTTTTCTCAAAATTTTCATTTTTGAAATTTTGAAGTTTGACTTTTTCTAAAAAAGTCAACTATTGACTTTTTTGACCAAAAAGTCAACCCCGACAAATTTTGTGTTTATACTCTATTTCTACTAATTTCATCGTTTCGGACTCAAATATCACGTCCACGTCTCCAAATTCAACTCCGAACTCAAATTCTATTTTTAATAACATTCATCATTAATATTATAACTCACAATATTTAATAACCAGGTCGTTCCCAAGAAAGATGGGGCTTTTCGATAAGGATTTCTCCTTATTGGCGCACAATTAAGTGACAAAACCTCTCCTTGACAGAACTTCTAGACATTGTCAATATTGCAAATAATAATATGAATAACTTTGTCATCTCAATTATTGATTTAATAATATATAAAATATTATACAGATGATACCGTGACAATAATTGAATCAATAATATGAGAGATATGATGCAACAATTATTGTACCAATAATTGAGTATAACTGAGTGACTTCTCACATAAACATCAATAATCAATACCGTGTGCTACTATGCAACCACGCGTATTACTGTACTTTTACTATCGGTTATTTTATGAAAACTTGCTTACTTTGAAACTTTTTTAAATATAACCCTTAACTTTAAACTTTTATCAATGTAACTATTTACCAAAATAGAAAAATTGAATACTTTTATTTCATAAAATTCGGGGTCTCACATGAATACTTTTATTTCATAAAATTCTGGATCTCACAATCTCCCCTCCTTATGAAATTTCTCCCTCAAAATTAACGTACCTGGTAGTTCGAAGAGATGAGAATACCTTGCTTTCTTTTTGGATTGCACCTTCCCGGTTATATCCTCTGTATCATGATTTTTTTTTTCCATTGCTAATCTACTGTATTTCAGATATCATTCTAGAATATATCTACAAAACAAAGGTCAATTGACATATCATAATTGTCAATTTATTAAGTAAAATTTTTTGGCTTAGGTAAGTCACACACTAGCGAAGTATATTACTCGTCTCTCCCCTCCTATTTCTAGACTCATATCTCCGCCAGCGACCATATCCCTAAGCTCTGATACCATTTGTGACACCCCCAAAATAGGTATACATCACCTATTCTGAGTCGCCAAATACATGGTACATAATACAAATACAATCTTAAATATACAACATGAGCTGTGAGTTTTAATATAATATTGTCTCGTAGACAGTATCCAAACTCAAATTATTACAATGCCATATAAAATACAGCAGTAAATATTTTAAGACCCCAAAGAAAAACGAGAAGATTGCTATCATCTTCTTTCCAATGGTGAGTCTTCTCTTGACATATAATTATTTCTGTTGTCTCCAAGTGAGAATTATATTTCAAATAAACTCCAAGATTATATAGGTAGTGCTCGTAGATATACTCAACAATTGGTTGTGCACAACCCTGTCATATGATAACACGAGGTTGTATGTCATTAGACATCTTGTATGATAGTGGCAAATCACCCTTCCAAATTTGGGTTCACCTCACCCTATTCGGTTCACCAAAATTTATTATCAAATGACATATACACTACGACACACTTATCTAAAGTTCTCAATAAAATTATTTCTATACTATATAGGGATAACCTCAATAGCTACAGACCACCGTTCTAATCCTCTTAATACCCCGCTCGACCCAGCTACACCTTTATTACCTGAAAGGAATTGTGAAGCAAAAGGGTGAGCACAACTATCCCAGTAAAGAATATCATAACTAAAGATAATTAAATTCTCAATAGCTTTCATCAATAATAAATCAGAGATTTAAAACATATGCTAGATGATAAAACTTTTCAACTATAGTTGCAGCGGAACGAGCAATCCATTAAAAGTGTCAAATAGACCATAAGGTCTATTATCTTCTCCATGTTAAAAGTCCACCAACAATGTTTTATCCCTATAACATCAATCAACATTTCCTGTCCACAATCATATGAATAACTCATAATCATAATTGTGGTTCTTAATTCCTCTTCGCACCCAGGATGAAACATCAAAAATCATGGTTATACCAAATCATAATTCCTGCTCATAATCATACTAATAAATTCATCTTTGCACTATAAACAAGTTATTCATTAACAATTCATCTTTGCACTCTGAGCCAAAGACATCTGTTCAGTATTTTAAAAGAGTCAAGTAGAGCATGATATCTACAATCTTTTACGAATTAAAAGTGTATAATCAATATTTTATCATTGAGACTCAACTTAATAAATAATCCATATCATTGAATCATCCCTGCACTACAGCCAAGGATATTCATGTAATCATTAATGGTCATGATTATACCAAATAATCCTCAAGTTATAATCATACCAATAAGCTCGGTCCATCAATGCAACTACAGGCCAATGAGGACTTTTACCACATCATCTATAACATTACGGGTCATGATTATACCGAATGATCCCTGGTCATAATCATACCAATAAATAGTTCATCTATGCACATAAGCCAAAGATATATAACCAATAATCAACGGTCCATCATTGTACGTAAGCCAAAGATACTCATCAATCAATAGTTGATCTTTGCATGTAAGTCAAAGATATACAATTGTAAAACCAATAATCAACAGTCCATCTTTGCACGTAAGCCAAAGATATACAATTGTAAAAATAATAATCAACAGTCCATCTTTACACGTAAGCCAAAGATATACAACTGTAAAACCAGTAATCAACAGTCCATCTTTGCACGTAAGCCAAAGATTACTTTCATCATAATATAAGCATGAGGATGATGACAATGATATAAGCATTAATCAAATGAAATCAAGGATAAATTTTAAAGACTTTAAATTTATCCATAATTTAAAATATCCAAATGATATCAATCATTTAATAATCTCATAATCTAATATCATCAATATTATAACAATATTTTAATCATTTCTTAAGCTTATAAATAATTTATTTTAATTGTTTACACTTTACCAAATAATGCATTTAATCCTTCAAAAATGTCATACTCATAAGATTTCATCACCAATGATCAAATCCCTCTGTATCAAAAATCTGCATATACCTTATATAGGATTTCCAAGCCATAAAATCCTATTTACCAATTTTTTAACTTCACATAACATATTTAATTCATATGTTCGTAACTAAACCATTTTCATGAAAAATACCAAATCAGTCCTAAAAATTATTCTTTTCTGGAATTTAGCAGAATATTAGAGACAATCCCCTAGGGCGTACTTGTTCAAGTAGCCAGGGCCCCGAAATAAGACTAGCCATGTTATTGCTATTTTTTTTATACAAAGCATACCCATGTTTTCCCAAAGTTTGAATATCAGTGTTTTATGCAGTCTAAGTTCACTTTCCACATATTTCCCTTTTTAAAATTACATTTTCTATCAAACAATGCAACACATAATTCTTATACCTGCAAGTGATTGTGAACACTGCTGTGCAAACCGAAAGCATTTAAACAGCAACATGAATTTCATCGTGTAAAACATTATATCTCAGCTTATGTTATCCAACATACTCAAAAATCTTCCCAAATTCACTATCATCATCGGCTAGACAAACTTTCCATAAGGCTAGAACTGTGAGACATGCAAACTAAAAATATACTAACATAAGTAATAATAACTAAAACTTAAAAATTTTCTGCAATTTTTATCTAACACATAAACATATAAAATTTAAACTAAACATGCAAATACTAAATGAACTTAACTAATCATGCAGAAACTACATGCAACTACACTATGACCCCAATACCCCCAAACTTATAATATTCATTGTCCCAATGAATGAAGGTAAAGGGTGAAAGAGAACTACCCTAATGATCAGCCGCACCACCCTCTTCGGGTGGTGAATCTGGTAGTGGATATGGCACTACTGTCCCGAACTGAGGCCACTCGAGTGTTGTTCCCTGTAGTGCAAAAGCCTCGGCCAAGGCCCTCGTGAGTCCCGTAGCAAATGCTCCGAAATTATTGTACACGACATCAACTTTTCGCTCCAACCTTCAGGGATGGCAATCACCATGGGCAGCAGGTGTTTGCGTGGACGGGCCTGCTTCATCATGCAGGAGGGTGCTTTGTGATGGCTCACTGGAAATGTGAAATTTGGAGGATAAATCTTCTTCCTCGTGGGTGCGGTACGCCTCCTGCCCAATCCTTGAACTTGGCAATAGTAGCATGAGTTATGTCGTGGCTTAGGTTCTGCAGCTGCTCGTTATTCCATGGGACTCCTTGTTGGGTACAAAGCATGGCTGCCACAGACGCATATGGAATACTCCCAGTAGTGCTCCCCCGCAAATAACGAAGCATGTTTTGATGAATTAGGTGGCCTACGTCAATGTATTTACCTTTGATGATGCCCCACAAAATGATAGCCCGCTCAGTGGTTATTTCATGCTAGTGAGCGGACAAAACTAATTTGGCACAGATAAACAGATTCCACGCTTTGGCAAACCGATTCAAGGCGGATGCTGGAAAAGATTTTGGCTCAGGTGTCCCGGCCTTATAATTCCATTTGGTGCCTGGAATGCACAATTCAGCAATCACTACAGCCAGATCCATTTCTAAATGCGCACCTTCTACCCAATTAGCAGACCCGGCCGGTGGTGTGTCATTTATTCTGAAGACTGCTCTGATCGCTGGAGGTCAAAAATCCACTTGTACTCCTCAAACCAGCGTTATCCCTCCTTTTATGTCCTTAGCATTCGCGTAGAACTCTCAAACAACCCCAATAGGAATAGGCATAGGAGTTGCAGCCAAGCCAACCCAGCCTCTTTCTCGTATCATATTCCATAGTTGGCCGTCTTGCTTCTCAGGTTTCAACCCCTGTTCCTTCACAAACGATTTGGCCATGATTCGATAATATTCCTGCTGAGCTTCCAAACTGATAAATTTCCTATGGTCCACGACATCCTCTTCTTGGTTACTGGAGGAAGATGCTGAGGATGAAGAGATGGATATGGAGCGTGCTCTCTTTAGACCCATGTGCAGATGATAGAGAGAATGCAGATGATTTGCTTGATAATGAACAAGAGCTGCTGATGAGGGTACCCCCAAATTCGTTGTTGCACAACCCAAGTAGAAACCCTAGAGTTATGCCAGTGGAGAGAATCGTGGGTATAAACTTGGATGAGAGCTGAGGAGTCGTGCGATTATGGGAAAACAGAAAAATAGCTTCTATTATGTCAAGTGAGAGACCAAATAAGCAACGACTCGGTTTTTTTAAACTTTTAAAAATTTTCACGTCGGTGTTAAGTGTATGTGTAACCTTTCAATGGTTTTTAGTGGCAGGCATACGAGTATTAGTTTCTTATTCGCGACTTTGGGGTCTTAAAAGTAGCGATTCCTTTAAGCTTCGATCTGCGTAAATGTATGGCGATCTGATTCCTAGATTGCAATTTATTTGAACTCTCAATCTGCAAAACAGTCATGCCTTCTGTTCCACTCACCTACATAACACCACTTACCCATATCAACATGTAACTCCAGAATAAGCATAATTGGACAAGTACATACTATGCATTACTACAACACAATCCAATGCAGATTCAACTACATACTTACTTATGCTCAACATAGCAATCTATGAAAAATAAACTACAGATGAACTAGCGAAATACCCTACGAAATAAATAAAAGGAAAATAGAGATAGAAATAATGGGTTGCCTCCCATCAAGCGCTAAGTTATAGTCAATTAGCTTGACTGTCTCTGAATTTCATGTCGAAGAAAGAATTGAGGCAATTTTCTGTCTATCTACCTCACCACCAAAGTAATGCTTCAAGCGCTGGCCATTCACCTTAAAAGGCTTGTCCGACAACTTATCAAATACTTCAATTGCACCATGCGAAAAAATAGTCTTCACCGTAAATGTGTTAGGTTTGTAATATTCATAACGCAATCAAATTGCAAAAATAAGCAGAAACGTGGAAAATCAGAGTTTTAAAATTTTTATAAACCATATACCCGGATCACCCTTTATGCACAATTATTAATTAAACGAAAAAGAAAGAACAAGAATCATACCCTTGAAGATCCGAGCTTCCTCAGGTACAAGTTCACCTCCAATCCTTTTTGTGTTCAACTTGAATCCACCGAGTTTGGCTCCTTCCTTTGATCAACGTTAGCCACCCAAGTGTTTGGCCTCTAGAGGTGATCCACCAAGGAAGAAGAAGAATTCAAGAAGATGGATATTTGGCAAAACCCTTGATTTCTATCTCTATAGAAAAGGAGCGTACTCTCCAACAATTGGAAATAACGTATTATTGATATCTAATATAAGACTCCTCTTATAAAGATATCAAGTAACCCTATTAAAATAAGGTATTATTTAATTAAACTCTTTTAATTAAATGGGCTCCCTAATCTTATTAGGGATAATTAATTAAACTCCTTTAACTAATTTTCCCTCCTAATCTTATTAGGAATAAATGAGAGTACTTATATTAAATTAATTCCTAAACTCTTTTAGAAATTAAAATAATTATAATTATAATAATATTAATAAGACTCCTCTTATTAATTTATATTTAATATTTCTAAAATATTAAATAATAAATATTAAGCTATTTAATTTATTCTATCACCATAGATTAAATTAAATATACTTAATATATTATTACGATTATGCCATTAACTTCTTAAATAATTATTCTTCCTTTTATGGTGTGACCCTTTAGGTTCTCCATATTAAACCGGTTGTGAATAAATCAATTAGAACAATTCTAATCTTATTTAAATAAATAAATTAAACAATTAATTTATTTAAATAAATAATATTTATTCTACAATAGGGATAAGCCTCCCTAGCGATCAACGACTTTCCAGATAATATAGATTTCAACATTAATCATAAAAGAACCTTTGAGTTAATAGTTACCGTATAATTCAATCCTTCCACCATACAATATCCCAATTAAATATAAGACATGGAATTTCTGTCAAGTCTTATTTTATTTAATTATATGTATTTCAACTCTTAAATGCACAACTCCAAATAATGCAAAATAGAAACTCCTTTCTAATTTTATTCTTCCTTGGCCAAGGACTGCTGGGTTGTCATTTATCGAATCACATATGACATTTCTCTTCTTTTACTAGAAGTGGTAGATTCTTTATTGATCATGCATTATCTCCATGTACAACTTATTATACCCAAGCATACCCTTTGATATACCCTAAGAGTCTTAAGGAATAAGTCAAAGTATAACTCATCATACACAAGATACTATGATGATCTCAAGTCCAAGGATCACTTGTACTACTATCACTACTGGAATTCCTATTGACAGGCAAGTAAAACTCCATTAGGTATTCCTTAGCGAGCCATGTTCAGTGAACTTATTCTCTAATAAGCACCTACATACTTGCTTTAGTGTCTCCACACAAATGATCATGAGATCAATCATCCTCATCCAATGAGCAAGCAACGTATGTACCAATCTATCCGGATTCACTAATCCCCAATTTAGTAATCCAACGATTGGGAACTATTTTAGTTTTAAGCTTTCTAAGAATTTAGATCTCATTAGAATGATCATCATCATTATTCTAAAAGCATTGCTTAAAACTATGGGTTTATCACATATTATAAAACGGCATCATATAGATAATTAAAAGCCTTTAATAAATTAATACTTTTTATTAATTAATGAATAAGATTGTTACAAAGTATATGCTTTATCATTAAACATGATTGGCTTGTATGCATACTACTTTCAAAATGGCCCTGACCATCTCGATTTCAGCTTCCCGAGAAAAAGTTTAAGTCTGGAGTTATAAAGCAAAACCCTTTGTCCCGGTTCAAAAGCTCTCTCAATGATCGTTCGGTCATGCCATTTCCTCACCTTCTCCTTATACAGCTTCGAATTCTCATATGCCTATAATCTGAATTCATCCAACTCATTGAGTTGGAGTAGGCGTTTCTCCCCTGTAGCTTTCAAATCAAAATTGAGCTTTTGAATTGCCCAGTATGCCTTATGCTCTAGCTCCATAGGAAGGTGACATGATTTTCCATACACGAGCTGAAAAGGTGACATACCCAACAGAGTCTTGTATGAAGTCCTATAGGCCCATACCGCATCATCCAATTTTAATGACCAGTCCTTCCGTGTGGGATTCACAACTTTTTCAAGGATTCTCTTGACTTTTCAATTTGACACTTTAGCTTGGCCATTTTTTTGTGGGTGATAAGCTGTAGCAATGCGATGGTTCACCCCATACTTATCCAACAAAGCTGTAAACTGCCTGTTGCAGAAATGACTACCTTCGTCACTGATGATGGCCCTTGGAGTCCCGAATCTAATGAAGATACTTCTGTGTAAAAACCTTAGGACAACCTTGGCATCATTTTTCAGAAGAGCTGCCACTTCTACCCATTTCGAGACATAATCCACTGCGAGCAAGATATAGAGATTTTCGTAGGAAGAAACAAAAGGTCCCATGAAATCAATCCCCCACACATCAAAAATTTCAACTTCGAGGATCGTATTCAGGGGAATTTCATTTCTTTTCGAGATGTTCCTCACTCGCTGACATCTATCACATCGCTGGATAAAACTATGTGCATCCTTGAAAATTGTCGGCTAATAAAATCCTGCTTGTAGTACTCTAGCCGCTGTTCTTTCTCCCCCATAGTGACCTCCATACACTGAAGAATAACAATATTGCAAAATCCCCTCGGTCTCGCTATACAGAATACACCTCCTTATCATTTGATCAGAACACTATTTAAACAAGGCTCATCCCATATATACTATTTAACATCATGCATAAATTTCTTCTTTTGATAACCCACTAAGTCAGAGGGTACCATCTTACTCACCAAATAATTCGCGTAATTAGCAAACCATGGCACTTCCCCTTTCACCACAAACAACTGCTCATCTGGAAAGGACTCATTGATCAAAACGTTATCGTCTGCCTTCCTTTTCGGATTCTCTCATCGCGATAAGTGGTCCGCCACTTGGTTTTTTATGCCCTTTCTGTCCTTGATCTCCAAATCAAATTCCTGCAGTAATAAAATCCATCTGATCAACTGGGGTTTTGCATCCTTCTTTGCCATTAAATGTCGAATTGCCGCGTGATCCGTATACACTATCACCTTTGTGCCAATCAGATATGCTCGAAATTTATCAAAGGCGTACACCACTGCCAATAACTCTTTCTCTGTGGTGGTGTAGTTCAACTGTGCATCCGTGAGGGTCTTGCTGGCATAATAGATCATATGAAATATCTTTTCCTTCCGTTGCCCCAAAACAGCCCCTATGGCATAATCACTGGCATCACACATCACCTCAAATGGCAATTCCTAATCTGGTGCAGTAAAAACTGGTGCTGAAGTTAGATTCCTTTAAATGCTCAAATGTAGACACGCAAGCATTATCAAAATTAAACTGTGCATCCTTCTCCAATAGACTGCATAGTGGTTTAGTTATCTTGGAGAAGTCCTTGATGAATCTGCGGTAAAAACCTGAATGTCCCAGAAAACTGCGAACACCTTTTACTGAATTAGGTGGTGGAAAGTTCTCAATAGTTTCCAGCTTCGCTCTATCCACCTCAAGTCCCTTCTTCAAAACCTTGTGTCCTAGTATAATTCCTTCTTGTACCATGAAATGGCACTTTTTCCAGTTCAGCACTAAGTTCGTTTCAACACATCTCTTCAAAACCATAACCAGATTCTCAAGGCATAAATCAAACGAGTCTCCGAAGACTGAGAAGTCATCCATAAATACCTCCACATTCTGCTCCACCATGTTTGAAAATATAGCCATCATGCATCTCTGAAAGGTGGCTGGTGTAAGACACCGGATTTTATGAAATAAAAGTATTCAATTTTTCTTATAATTATTATTCAGTAAATGGTTAATTGATAAAAGTTTAAAGTTAAGGGTGATATATGTAAAATTTTCAAAATACGCAAGTGGTTATAAAATACTCATTTATGTCGGGGAATATTCATTTGGTAGTGGAATATTCTTGTTGTCGGGGAATATTCATACGACGGCGCAGTTATTTGTGGGCCCCATAATAGAATAACTATCGGATGAAGAAAACGACAAGTTTGAGTTTTTATAAATAATGGCGTAGTAGTTACTCAATTAACCTTTTTTGAAATACCAAATTGGTTAAAATACGATAATATGCGTGGTTGCTTGCGATGCTGCACGGTATTGCATGATAATTTTGAATTATTAATTCTTACGTAAAAAGGCACTACTCAATAATTGTTACAGTAATTATTGTTCAATATTCTATTTTATTGATTCAATAATTGTTGCGTTGATATTTTATATTATTGTTGTTTCAATAATTGTCACTGCACAATATTTCCCATTATCAGATCAATAATTCATATTATTTGAATAATATTATTAGATAGAATTATTGACAATGTCTAGAAAGTTCTGTCAAGGAGAGGTTTGGTCACCTAATTGCGCGCTAGTAAGGAGAAATCCTTATTGGAAAGCCCCTCTTTCTGAGGCTTTGCATTAGTTGTCATTGTTGCGATTCTGTAATATTATTTGTGAATAATTATTTATTGATTTATATGATAAGGAAATATTTATTTTATGTGGATATAAATGATGGATATATTTATGTGGATATAAATGAAAGAATTAATGTTGAGGTGTTTTATTAGTATTTTGTCGAAATGAAGAACGAAATTTGAAAATTTTCAGAAAATTAGTTTATTACTTGATTTTGTAAAATCTGTAACTCTTTATGTATAATGAGTTAGGAGATGAGTCATATATCAAAAGAAAGCCCTGGAAGTAAGCTAAACGTAGAAATTTGAATCACCCAAAAATCCTTTGTAGATTTATCGTGGTGAATTTTTGAATGAAACTGGTCCGAAGGACTCATAATCCGAAAAATCAGTGTTCTTGAGATATATTGTGTGAGTTATAAATTTTGATCCGACCATTGGATCGTTATGATTTTTGGATATGTTATACATATATAAGTTGAGTATATGTCCACACATTTTGAACCATTAAAAATGAACGTATAAATTTTTATGAATTTTAAGAGGTGACTGGTTCAGAAATTGTTGAAGTTTCAGAATTTATCATTTTGGTGGAAAATTCTAGAATGCGTGGGCCCCACCTATGGTTGGTGAAGAAATGTGCTGAAATTCTAATTCAAATGTGGTGGGTGGCAATAGTAGCGGGTAAAGCCATCAATTAGTAGGTCAAGTCTGCTTCGACGAGCTAACATTTTTCTATAAATAGAGGGCTAAGTTAGAATTGAAAATCACACCAGAAACATAAGCTTTCTCTCTTTCTCTCTCTATATTATCGAGCATATTTTGATACTTTGAGAGTTGCTAATGAGTGCATGTTTCCTTCAGCGTCATATCCGATATTCCAGTCAGAAATACTGCTCTTTTGAGGTAAAGGATTGTAAGGGATTTTAAGGGTTATTATGTTTCTTCAGTTTTGTAATTTTTCTGATCTTCAAAAATTCTGGAAAAATTTGAAATGATAATTTGATGAGTTTCCTAGATTGTGTCCAAAAATGACGATTTTTGGATGTATAGATTAGGAGTTATGGATTTTATGAGAAAAGACTATTTTAAAAGTAAACCCTTATAACTCATCGTGGTTAACTCCAAAATTCGTGAAATTTTTATTGGGAGTACATCTATATAACATCAGTATATTCTGTAAATTTTGGAATTTTTGGACAAAAGTACAATTTATGATAAATGTCTAAATATTCGGCAATTTTGGCCATGTGAAAAATAGTAAATGAATTTTAAAAATTCCGAGAAAAAATGTATGTTCAATATGGGACTATATTCTGCTAAATCCCATAAAAAAAAAATATTTTTGGAACTGATTTGGTATTTTTCATAAAAATGGACTAGTTATGAGTAAATGAATTAAATATGTTATGTGAAGTAACAAAATTGAAAATTAGGATTTTAAGGCTTGGAAATCCTATATAAGGTATATGCAGATTTTTGATGAGGGTTTTGGTTATTGGTGATTAAATGCATTAATTGGTAAAGTGTAAACAATTAAAATAAATTGTTTATAAGTTTAAGAAATGATTAAAATATTGTGGTAATATTAATAATATTAGATTATGAGATTATTAAGTGATTTATAACATTTGGATTAAGGTGTTATGAAATCATTGATTCATGAATATTACTCTTGAAATTAAATATAGTTATTGATCGTATTGTTTTTATTATCATATATAACATTTTTATAATCCTGGTGATAAAAATTTTCTTTGACTTAAGTGTGAAGATGGGTAGATTATTTGTATGATCGTGACTATGGGTTCTTTTTGGCCAGTAGTGCAAAGATGAATTGTTGACTGGTATGATCATGACCATTGAATTTACAATTGAATATTTTTAGCTTAAGAGCAAAGGTGAATTGATCAACATGGTTATAATTATTGTTTATATAAATTCTGAAATGATTATATATTTCTTTAAAATATTAACATCTTTGGCATGTAGTGCAAAGATGAATTATTGATGAATATCTTTGGCGTGTAGTGCAAAGATGACCTGTTGTTGAATATCTTTGGCATGTAGTGCAAAGATGAACTGTTAATGAATATCTTTGGTCCGTAGTGCAAAGTTGAACTTATTAGTATGATTATAAACAGGAACTGTGATTTGGTATAACCATGATCTTTGATGTTTCAGGTAAAGACATGTGATGAAAAATATCTTCGTCTTGGATGAGAAGAGAAAATTAGAACTATAATTATGATTATGAGTTATTCACATAAGCTTGTGAACATGATCTCGTTGATTAATGTTTGTGGTTAAAGCATTATTGGTGGACTTTTAACATGGAGAAGATAATAGACTTTATGGTCTATTTGACTCTTCTAATGGATTGCTCATTCCGCTGCAACTATGGTTGCCATATGTTCTAAATCTACGATTTATTCTTGATGAAGGCTATTGATAATTTAATTATCTTTAGTCATAATATTCTTTCTTCGAAGCTAGTTGTGCTCACCCTTTTGCTTCACAATTCCTTTCGTGTAATAAGAGTGTCATTTGCGAATTCGGCGGGATAATGAGGGAATAGAGCGGTGGTCTATAGTATTTGAGGTTCTCCCTAAATAGTATAGAAATAATTTTATTGAGAACTTTAGATAAGTGTGTCGTATTGTATACGTCATTTGATATTTAATTTTGGTGAACCGAATAGGGTAAGGTGAACCCAACTTTGGAAGGGTGTTTTGCCACTATCATACAAGATGTCTAATGACCTATGAGTTATCATAAGACAGGGTTGTGCACATCCACTTGCTGAGTATATCTACGAGCACTACCTATATGATCTTGGAGTTTATTTGAAATATAATTCTCAACTGGAGATAGTGGAGATAGTTATATGTCAAGAGAAGACTCACCATTGGAACGAACATGATAGTAATCTTCTCGTTTTTCTTTGGGTTCTATTGGATCAACCAAGGATAATTCTCTGGACATATGATATCTATCATAACTTAGATTCATGGCCTCCTATGTACGAAGGTTTCCTTGAGCACTTCCCAAAGATTTTAATTTCTATAATAGTTATTGACTGTACCTTTATGTAATGTATCAATGTGAGGTGCTGTCCATAGTTAGGACATGAGTCACAATTGGTATTAAAACTCATAGTATATGCGTTGTTGTATTTTGCACGACAATTGTAGTAATAAAGTTGTAGTTGTTTTCTGTACCATGTATTTGGCGACTCAGAATAGGTTGGATGAATTGGACCTATTTTGGGGGTGTCACAGCTGGGGCATTGCACAATCCAAAAGACATCCTTCTAAAAGTAAAAGTGCCGTATGGACATGTGAAGGTAGTCTTTTCCTGGTCTTCTGGAGCTATCATAATCTGATTGTAGCCTGAATACCCATCTAGAAGGCAATAATACTCATGACCCGCTAATCTGTCCAACATCTGATCAATGAATGGGAATGGAAAATGATCTTTCCTTGTAGCTTTGTTAAGCTTGCGGTAGTCCATGTAGACTCTCCACCCCGTCACTGTTCTTGTTGGAATCAACTCATTATTCTCATTAGTCATGACTGTCATACCACCCTTCTTCGGTACACACTGCACTGGGCTCACCTATGAGCTATCTGAGATCAGATAAATTATGCCTGCATCCAGCCATTTCAGTACCTCTTTCTTGACCACTTCTTTCATTATCGGATTAAGTCTTCTTGTTGTTCAACAGACGGCTTATTAGCATCTTCCAGCAAGATCTTATGCATACAAAATGAAGGGTTGATCCCTTTGATATCTGCTATGGTCCATCCAATAGCTGATTTCAACTCTCTAAACACTCATATCAATTTTTCTTCCTGAAAAGATGTTAGTGCAGAAGAAATAATCATAGGTAGCTTTGAATCTTTACTTAAAAATGCGTACCTGAGATGTTTTGGAAGTGGTTTTAATTCAAGCTCTGGAGGTGACTCAAGAGATGGCTTTAATTTTACCGATGATTCTCCCGCTTTTGTCAATGGCTCAACAGGTGTCCTGAATTTTTTGAATTGTGGAGTAGTGTCCAGATATTGCACAAGTTCGCCGAATTCCTCATCCTCCAAATCTGAATTTTCAGCAATTACCTTCTTCCACGGTTCATAATTCACCAAATTCTGCACCTCATCATATAAGACCCGATCCACCAAATCAACCCGGAAACATTCCTCTTCATCTGTTGGGAACTTCATGGCTTTGAAGACATTAAAAGTGACCTCTTGATCATGAGCACGCATAGTGAGTTCCCCTTTTTGCAGATCTATCAAAGTCTTTCCTGTGGCTAAGAATGGTCTCCCCAGTATGATTGGTATATTTTTATCTTCCTCGTAATCCAAAATGATGAAGTCAGCCGGAAAGATAAATTTGTCCACCTTTACCAACACATCTTCAATAATTCCCCGTGGATACGTGATGGATCTGTCAGCTAGCTGCAAAGAAATATTTTTTGGCCTTGGAGCCGGCAATCCCAATTGGTTGAATACTGACAAGGGCATCAAATTTATACTTGCCCCGAGATCACATAAACATTTACTGAAGCTCACCTTCTCGATTGTGCACCAAATTATGAAAGTCGCTGGATCCTTGACTTCGGAGGTAATTTCTGAAGCAACTTTGCCTTTGCATTCCTCTGTCAAGGCTACCGTCTCAAACTCGTCTAATCTCCTTTTCCTTGACAATATACCCTTCATGAACTTTGCATAGCTTGGCATTTGTTCCAATGCCTCGGCGAAAGGTATGTTGATTTGCATCTTTTTAAATACCTCCAAAAACTTGCTGACTTGCTTATCTTCCCTCTGCTTATTTAATCTCTGCGGATATAGAACACGAGGGTGGGCTGGTAATCTTCGCACTCTTAAGCTTCTCCTCCGAACTTGCTTTATCTTTCTCTTCATGCTGAACCTCAGAATTTTCAGATTTTCTTTCTTATCGGTCATTGCTCACTGCCCAACCTTGCCATTGTAGGCTTCCTTTAGTATAATTGGGCACGAGTATTGTTGTCGATGTCACAATATTTTTCCTAGACCTCAATGTGATCGTCAGCAGCTTGCTTCCTTCCGTCTCTTCGTGGATTTGTCTCTGTATTACTTGGCAATGAACCTTGGGGCCTGTTGTTAAGCATGCTCGCCATTTGCCCCATCTGAGTCTCCAAATTCTTAATAGCCACTGCTTGGCTTTTGATCATAACTTCCATGTTTACCATGTACTTCAACATCATCTCCTCAATTTTTGATTTCTTTTCTTGTTGAGGTGCAGCTGGAGTGTGATGTTGTTGTTGTTGAGAAAATCCTGGCGAAAATGGTAGTTTTGGTGTAAAATGTGGCTGAGATGGCTGTGATTGAAATTGTTGATTCGGCTAAAACTGATTCTGCTAATTCCCTTGGCTATTTGACCAACTAAAATTTGGATGATTGCGATTGTTGGGATGGTATGTGTTCTGAAACTGTCCTTGGACTTTCCTGTAATTACCCACATACTGTACCGACTCTGAGCTGATAGCACATTGATCCATGGAGTGCGACCCTGCACAAATCTCACAGATGAAGGCAACTATTTTTGTTTTGCTTTCTGCTAATGTATCTATTTTCTTTGCCATAGGCGCCATACGTGTTGGGCTTGACGCGAAACGCACAAATAAAATTAAAATTTTAAAGCAATTTCAAACCCTAAAATAGGATCCATGCGAAAATCAATTAATTGAGAGGTTTAGAGATTATACGGATATAAACAAAAATGAGAATCTGAAACACATTGTGCCTCGAATCTCCAACGCAATACAAACCGATTTAGCCTCTCTACAGTATCCACGAAACGCCGCATCTAACCGTCGAACGATTCTGCAATAAGAAGGACTTCACAGTACTAGCCACCAAAAGGAATGGATTTTACAAACTGTTTTCTCTAGTCTTTCTCTAAGCTGGCTAGGGTTTTTCAATTTTGATATCTTACCCTAAGTAGTCATTATATATCATATATATAGTAGTTAAAAGGAATTAATCAAATCAAAACCTAATTTTATAAAATCCGAATTATATATATATATATCTCTTAATTAAGTCTTACTTAATTAATATACATATATACAAATTATCCTTTTAATTTAAATTAGTGATTTAAATACTATTAATCATATTAATATATTTAAATCCTTAAAATTTAAATTAATTCCCTTTTAAATAACGTTCTATGTGTGTGACCTTATAGGTTATTATTACGTTGGCAATAATTTTAAAATCATATTATAAAATTATAAGCGTTGAGTGAGCATCTAGTAATGCATCATCGCTACCCAAGTAATAATAAGATCGATGATTCGATGCAACCTTTTCGTGACCAATGTTTCAATGTAATTTAATCCTTTTAACCTTAATATCCTAGATTAAACTCGAGTCATGGAATGTGTCATACTCTTCATAATTTAATCGAGTTTTCTTGATCAATGAGTAGACTATATGAAACAAATCACTATTTGAGCATGGCCATGCATTTCATAGTCCTACTCAATCAAGAGGCCTATGGATATCACCCATAATATATAGGATGGTTAAATTCCATCTAGATCACTCATATTTCTCACACGATTAATGATGAACCCAATAATCACCTTTATAGTCCACCCTATTAAAGGTGACATTTGATGATATCAAAGTACATAAATTCTCGTAGTAGTAATATAGCGATTTTGTGTCGGAGGACCATTACATCATTATCACTATGAGAATTGCTAACGACACTTCGCATAATGCTCCATATAGAATTCTCATGGTGGGTGGGTGCATCCGATTACATCGTTCTCTAACATGTACCTATGCATTGACTTAATATCTCATATATTTATGACCAATGAGATTTGGTCATCAGTCAATCCACATACTAGTCTCCATGCATCATTGTTGTCCCATCAACAATGATACTCGACTAGGGACATTTAAGAACACTGATACTAATGGTAATATATAATCTCATGTTCAAGTCACATACTTGAAACTATATAATTTGTATCACTATTCTAAGGAATTTTATTATGTTAACAATTATATTACGCAGTAAATAAAACCATAATAAAATTATATATTTATTCAATCAAATATAATATCAAAACGTTAAGCAATTATATCAAATAATTGGCCTCTAGGGCATAAACTCTAACAATCTGTGCCGACAACTGCGTAATAGCGTCCACCTCCAACAAACCTGCAACCTTGGGCTGTGGCATCCGAGATGTAGGATTCTGAAAATCATTTGCAGCCATAGTCTCGATAAGTGTATAGGCCTCGTCATAGCTCTTTGCCCATAATGCCCCTCCTGCGGCTGCGTCTATAATAGGCCTCGACTGCCATCCCAATCTATTGTAAAACATGTTGATCACCATCCAATCTGGCATACCATGGTGCGAACACTTCCATAGCATCTCTTTGTATCTCTCCCAAGCCTCGTATATGGATTCACCCTGTTGTTGCTCAAACTGAGAGATAGTTGTCCTCATCTTCGCCGTCTTAGCCATTGGGAAAAATTTGGCTAAGAACTTTTGTGCTAAGTCCTCCCATGTAGTAATTGATCTAGCAGGCAAAGAATGTAACCAACTCCTTTCTTTATCCCACAAAGAGAATGGGAACAACCTTAGTCTAATAACATCATCCGTCACCCCGTTGTATCTGAATGTATCACAAATCTCAATGAAACTCAACAGGTGTTCATTCAGATCATCCGTAGCAGCACCCCCAAACTGTACCGAATTCTGCACCATCTGAATAGTACCCAGTTTAATCTCGAAAGTATTTGCTGCTATTGCCGGTCTAACTATGCTCGACTGTAGTCCATTGATATTCGGCATGGAATAATCTCTTAGAGCCCTGTGCTCTTCTCTCTGCTCAATTCTCTAATCTTCTGCCATACTAGCTGTAGTACTCTCTAACTGAGCTTGCAAATTTCTCCGCACACCACTTGCTTTCCAACCTCTTCCGTTAATGTTATCCTGCGCTGGTGTTAATTGTGAGTTGGATGATCGCGTGTGCATAAAAATCTACAAGTACCTAAAACCAAAACAAAAACAAAAATAGAAATGAGATAAGATTAGATTTGTCTAAGTCATACAATATAGCTTAAAATTGATGATAATTATTTAAATTTAAACGCCTTTCCCCGGAAACGGCGCCAAAAACTTGTTGCCTCTTTTTTTAGTTCTAACAAAAGAGCTCTAACTCATGCAAGCATACATGTGTCAACAAGTAATACAGAGAAAGTAGAGTATCGATCCCACAGAGAAAGTTGTTTAATTCAAATCACTATGCATCAACTAAATCACTATTTTTATATGCTTAAACTAAATATTATAATTGTGAATTACTCTAAGTGCAAATAACAACTAAAACAAGAATAATAATGGAATAAATCAAGTCTGGAAATAATGGGATCCTAACTTCATTTAATACTTCATCTAATTACAACCATCATGCAAGAAAGTTCACATATCACAGGAAGGTAGCCAAGAGCACTAATATAGACATAGTCATTTTTCAATGTACTATGACCTACTTATATAGCATCCACATGCGATAGACACCATGTAATCATCAATATAACCAAAATTACTATATGTCTATGTGAAATTGCAACCATATTGAATTTAAGCGCATGCCCTTATTTTAACTCATACGGTGAAACAAAGATGTTCATCCAGTTTCACGAAATACACAAGCCCGTGCAAAACAACCCCATATCGCATGACGCTATCATGATTACAATCCATACTCGCATGTTCATTTTCAATTCCATACAAGCACTTAAAATGAATGGTGATCAAGCATTCATGCATGTAAAATAACCATGATAGAAATTCCTTATGATATATAAAACAGTCCAGCTATCAAGCACGCAATTAAACTACATATTAAAATCAGTTAGAATCCCATAATGGAGTTTAGTTCATGATTAAACCAAAAGCCATTATGGGATCAAAGCTACTCATGGACAATAAGAAAAAAATTGGAAGAGAAAGGATAGAAACGATCAAACCCAATTGCTGAATACAATCCACTAATAACGTTCAATTCCACATTAAAAACCAGCAACAAAACAGTGGTCTTCCACAATGATTGAAAATCCAACGACGAAATAGAAAATATGAATGTTAGGCGTCGTTCTACGTTGGAAAATCTCCCAAAGTGTAAACCCTAGCTCCCAATATGAAAATACATCAAAACTACTGAATGATGCGTCTGACACCAGTCAGAATCTTTTTTTAATTAATTACAGCCCTTAAAATTAAAAATTAAAATAAATACCAAGAATGACATCGATCATATCGCTTGCGTACCGGCCTCCTTTTAATAATTCATTGCTTGTGCGTCTTCAAAATCTGGTCCATCCGGTGTTCGGCGTGGTAGCGTCCTCAAACCTTTATAAGGCGATAATGGCGCTTTGGCTTATTGATCTGCGATTACGGTTTTGCTTCGATTACGGTTACGTAGTATTCATTGCTACTCTTGATTTGTTCTGCTGCTCATTCCTTTCATGCTTGGTTTCCTTGCTCCACTAGATCCTCACGCCATGCACCCATTAGCCTTATGCCATCTAATACCACCATATTAGGCCATTTCCTGCACTTTTACACCAAAAGAGTTCTCAGTACATGCAATGCTAAATAACATGAAATGCAACTAAAAACACACTAAAATGTACTTGAGATGGGCATAGTTCACGTGAATTGATATCCAATAAGTAGGTATAAAATCCACTTATCAATTACTGATAGGCAGTCGCTCATGCACTTAGTGTAACAAAGAAGATATCAGTCGAATCCAAGAGAAGAACACTGGAAGGCAGTGAAAAATATCCTAAAGTACTTAAGAAGAACTAAGGATATATTTTTTGTCTACGGTGGGTCTGAATTGAAACTAGAGGGCTTCACAGACTCAAGTTTTCAAACAGACCAAGATGACAGTAAATCCATTTTGGGGTATGTTTTTACCTTGAATGGTGGCGCAATGAGTTAGAAAAGTTCCAAACAGCAAATAGTTGCTGTTTCGGTGATAGAGGCAGATATATAGCTATAAGTGAAGCTGCAAAGGAGGCTGTTTGGATGAAGAAGTTCATAATCGAACTTGATGTGGTTCCTAGCATTAGAGGATCAGTACCTTTATTTTGTGAAAACACCAGAGCTGTTGCTCAGGCTAAGGAACCTAGGTCTCATCAAAAATCCAAACACGTGTTGCGGCACTTTCATTTAATTAGAGAAATTAATAAAAGAGGAGATGTTACCTTGGAGCGTGTGGACTCTCAAGGAAATATTGCAGATCCATTTATTAAAGCGTTAACACAACAACAGTTTGATTGTCACTTAGAGAAGATGGGTATGAGATACCATGGCTATTGGATTTAGTGCAAGTGGGAGATTGAAAGTAGTATACATACAAGTTAATCATGTATGATGATAAAGCATATACTTTGTAAACAATCTTATTAATTTATTAATAAAAGTTAGGGGTGAAAATCGATTCCAAAAGTAGTTATTGATTCGATTCGAATTCGAAAATATATGATCCCGGGTCTTAAATTCGGTAGATATTCGAGCCGAATATGGGCCAAGCTCATTTTCTGGTTATAATACTGAACCTCGAATATGATCACAATACCGTTCGCTCATTTTAGGGTTCGAGCTTTCCTCTATCATCTGAGCCATACTCGATCCATACTCGATAAACCTACTCGTTTCAGGTTCGTACGTAGTCGATCCTTAATATTTGTCATCTGATAAGGGAGTGGAAAAGGCTTTAGCCGTTACGTGTTTCAGCGTTTGGTTTTCTACCCTCTGTTCCTTTCGTCTATTGAGACTTGAGAGTTCGGACTTTAGAGTTTAGTCGCTTCATTTACAGAGAAATCTAGTCTCGAGCCTCGAGGGGGTGAGATTTGATGCTGAAAATTGAATCATCCCACCACAAAAGAAGATCGATGCGTTATGTGTAAGTCAGTTCTTTAATATTTTCTTCTTCCAATCTTCTCTTTCACTCAAGTAATCTATATATATGTATAGCTTTAATATTTCTTATCCAGCCATGGCCCAATCCCCCAATTTCTCGTCTCCTCTGATCCAAAAATCAAAGTCAAATTAATTCTGTTATACCAAAAATCCCCAATCAGTAAAATTAGAACCCTAATTTATAGCTTTCAAGTTTCAATTTGATCTTATTCAATTCAATGGAACACTTTGAGGCTTCAGGTATATACTTTTCTATGTAATTTTAGTTTCTTAACACCATTTGGATTTGATTTTGATTTTTGAATTGCATATGCTATAGAACATGTTCTGAAACTTGGGTTTGAATCATATCTTTATGTTTGTAATGCCTTAATTTATATGTTAATATGTATACCTCAGATACTGATTTGCGTCTTGCTATATGTTTGACAAAAAGTCTGATAGAAACTTAGTTTCCTGGAATTCATTAATTTATTATGGGTATAGGCAGCGTAATACATTTCATCACCACTACTTTCTATTTTCTTATTTTTGCTAAATTATTTGAGGTCTTATTACGATTTTTTTGTTGTTGTGGAAATCTGCTTCTTTCTGAAAAACCAAGTATAAATTATCTGTATGGTGAAATTATTTTGTATATGTTAAGCACCTAAATTAGATCTATGTACCTAAATTATATATATATACTTCATTTTTTGAGACATAGTTTAAATCATTTAGTATACTAGTAGACTTGTGACTGTTGTCATTTTCTTTCAGTAAGATGCAATTTTGCTTCTCTGATGAAATTCATTAATTTATTATGGGTATATGCAGTGTAATACAATTCAACATCCCTTGTTTGTGTTTAAGGCCATGTTTGTTTGTTTCTGCTTATTCAAAATAGTTTATAGCTTATTCTTAGGGTCTGTTCAACAATGACTTATTTTACAATGACTTAGAGATGGCAAATATGGAAGAGGCTATGATGATGATGAATCAATTTTTAAGGTTAAATCAGGCGGTGAGAGAATGTGACCATATCTTCTAAGGGGCTACCCGGAGGGTATGTGAGAGATTTGATTGAGTTATTATTCCTCTCTCATGCAATTTGTTGGTTCTGCGATCATGGCGATGTCACCCTCTTGCCTAATATATTGAGATCTGAGCCTTTCCTTCCATTTTTCACATCTCTCTTCCTCTCATTCTATTTGTTGTGTGCTGTTATTAATGGGTATTTGTAATTTCGAATAAATTATGCTCTTTTGTCTCAAATTAAATATTTAATTTTGAATTTTTAAAGTCAAATAAACAATTCATTGGCTCATACTTTCAAAATGTATTTAGTTGAATGTAATACTCATTACGACAATTTTATTATGCATGCATATGTTATATCCTTTATATCTAATTCTGATATTTTTTTATTTATTTGTTTGAGGTAACAATGAGATCATAAGTTTGATTGAAGACCCATCTGGACCATCTCAAGTGCCGAATACTCAAACTGAAAATCAACCTCAACTAATTGGTGATTCTCAGCCAGAAAATGCTACTGAGGTTAAAGTTGAAGCTAAGCATGGGGAAAATAGAAAAAAAAAGACTTCAAAAGCCTAGGACGAGTTTACTGTTGTGATATTAAAAGATGGAAATAAGAAGGTTGAGTGCAAGCATTGCCATTCAAGGCTTGCTCTTCAAAATTCGGGTTCTACCAGTCATTTGAATAGGCACATGAACTCTTGCTATATTCGGCTGGCTTCAATTTCTGGCTCCGGAATACCCAAGTAGCAGGTATTATCTTATCCTAATTTAGAAGTTGAAGGTAAAACTGGTAACTTGAATTTCTTCAAGTATGATAAAGAAAAAGTAAGGGAGCTTTTTGCTAAGATGATATGTGTGCATGAATACCTTTTTCGTATGATTGAGCATGATTTTTTCATACTATTTTTGAAAACTTTGAATCAAGATTTGATCCCATTTCTAGAGTGTGATGGGGTGATTGCATGAAGCTTTATGCTTTAGAGAAGAAAAAAATTAAGGCTTTGTTTGATGGTATTAGTAGGATAAGTTTAACTTCTAATTTATGGACTTCTAATCAAACTATTGGTTATATGTGTCTCACTGCTCATGTTTGGATTCGGATTGGAACTTGCATAAAAGGGTTATCAATTTTTGTACCATGGCACCTCCACATAATTGGTCTTATGATTTACGATTCTATTTTTGCATTGTATAACTGAGTGGGGAATTGAAAATAAAATATCGACCGTGACTCTTGATAATGCATCTGCAAATTATTCTGCTATAAGGCATCTTAGGGATAATTTTACATTGAAAGGTGGCCTTTATTTTAGTGATAAAATATTTAATGTTAGATGTTGTGCCCACATTCTTAACTTGATGGTGCAAAATGGTTTGGGGATTATCCAAAATGTTATTCAAAACATTCGTGAGACTGTCAAGTACTTGAAAATGTCTCCATCTCATCTTCATAAATTTGGTGAGATTGTGAAAAATTTGCAATTACCGTCTTCAAAAAGATTGATCTTAGATGTCCCACTAGGTGGAACTCCACATTTGCCATGTTAGAGTCTGCTTTGAAATTCAAGGATGTGTTCCCATTGTACAAAGAGAGAGACCTTCATTATAATTCTTTGCCTAATAAAGAAGATTGGGACAGGGTTGAGAGGGTTATTAAATTTTTAGAAGTGTTTAATAAAGCAACAAATGTGTTTTCTGGTTGTGAATATCCTACTTCCAATTTGTTTTTACCTGAGATTTGGAAAATCAAGGAGCTGTTGAATGAAACTATTGTTGATGATTGTGAATATATGAAAGAAATAGCTTACAAGATGAAAGAGAAGTTTGATAAATATTGGGGACAATGCAACTTACTGATGGCTATTGCATCTATCTTAGATCCAAGATATAAGATGTAATTAGTTATATTTTGTTTCCCAAAGATGTATGTCAGTGAGTTTGAAACAAAGAGGAACTTAACACTTATTCAAAATGCTTTGCAAGAACTATTTGACGAATATGTGTCACTTTACCATGCAGAACAAGTTGTTAATAGTCAATGTGGAACTTCAATTGCTAAACCAATGATTTCTGTTGGTGGATCTAAGAGTAAGACCAAGAGTAGAGCAGAGTTTGACAGTTGGGCTCAAAACATGGACATTGCATCCCCATGTTTGAAGTCTGATTTGGAAATTTACTTGGAAGAAGGGAGATTGGTTTGTAATGCTAATGATAATTTTGATGCTTTAAAATGGTGGAAGACAAATACTTTAAAATTCAAGGTTTTGTCTAGGATGGCAAGAGATATATTGTCCATACCTGTGACTACTGTGGCCTCCGAATCAACATTTAGTGCTGGGGGAAGGGTTTTTGACCAGTTCAGGAGCTCTTTAAAGCCCGACACGGTTCAGGCTTTGATTTGCACAGGTGATTGGTTGTAAGCTGAATATAAGATTAAGAAAAGCATGATTGTAAGTATTAATTTATTTAATTGTTTTTACATAAATAAACACATGCAAATAATATCATGGATTAATATTAGTTGTTTGACAATGTGGTGATGAAGATTCAATGCGGGGAGGTGAGCTTGGAGACCGAAGTGTTGGTGCAGTGAAGAAATTTATAATATATTGCTGATATTGTGATACATTGTTGTTTACATTTTAGTTTTTAAATTGAACTATTGAACTGTTTACTTTGTTTAGTATTGAACTGTTGAACTTGGACCGTTAGACTTTGGTTATTTTGTTTGGAACTTTGGATTTTCTTTTGAGCATTTTGGAATTTGGTTTATGAAATGGTGTCAAACTATTAGCTTTAGTGCTTGAGTTTGGAATTTGGTGTTTAAATATTTGACTTGCAGCCTTGAGTTGATAACGCACAACTAGTTTGGTGTAAAGTCAAAAAAAAAGATAAGTTTCTAATCTTTTTATTTTGACATTTTCTTATATTTTTTACTAGTTAGTTTTTACTTGTTTTAACCATCTTCTATATTTGCAGGATTTAAGCTTGGACTTTAGGCTTGGATAATTGGGTCATTATAATTGATTTCTATGATCGTGTTGAGCAAAGATCTCATTCCTTTTGGGATATTGCCCACCCATTGGCATCTATCACAGTTTTCACGAATTAGTGGGCATCCTTGAACACATGATGAGACCAATAAAATCCTGCCTGAAGAATCTTAGTTGTTGTCCACTCACTCCCATAGTGTCCCCCATACGCAGATGTGTGGCATTCGTACAAAATATTCTTCACTTCGCTGTAAGGCACACATCTATAGATCATTTTATCTGCACACTATTTGAAGAGATAGGGCTCGTCCTACATGTGCCACTTGACATCATGTACGAATTTCTTTTTTTGCTGATGTGTCAAATCAGGGGGAAGGATCTTTCTCACCAAGTAATTAGGAAAATCCGCATACCATGGAAATTCAGTGTTTACTCCAAATAGTTGCTCATTCGGAAACGACTCGTTGATCAAACACTTATTTTCCCTGTCCTTATCCAGATTTTCTAATCTCGAAAGATGATCCACCACTTTATTTTCTGTCCCCTTCTTATCCTTTATTTCTAAATCAAATTCTTGAAGGAGTAGAATCCATCTAATGAGCCTAGGCTTAGCATCCTTCATCACGAGTTAAGAAAAGAATTTTCAGGGAAATGATTATAGAATAAGATCACGATGTGATCTGTTTAAGTTATAAAACAAAGATGGTTTGTAATGTTTAGATAATTATAGCTTGATGTTATGAAGATAATGTACTATGAAATAGTATGAGATAAACTCGCGAGGAGTTATAAATGATGAGGTACGAAAAACACGTATTGACCAAAGAGCATGTTATAAGCAAGATAGATTTAGGTGGGGATTTCAATTGAGGACTCATGTGATGGCTGAGTTGTACAAACCTTTGTATGGGCAAGGGTTTTGTGCTTGCACTCAGTTTATCCCAGTGATAATCATTGGAATGTTAGTGTCGCGCTATCTATGTATATGTGGCAAAAAGGTGATTCTTTTCTCATGTGTATATTTGATAGTTAGAAACTATTAAGATTAGTCAGATATTATTAGGATTAGGTGCGGTTCTTAAAACTAATGCATATGGTAAGTTCGTGACTCATAATAATATGGTATGTTTTGAACCCCTCAACGAATGGACGCCTATGGTCTGACTAGGATAAGTTCTTAAACTCATATTATTGTGGCAAGTTCCTGAACTTCCAATGTGCGGTAAGTTTGATGAACTATACTGGGGGTATGGGAAGATTGTAAGTTAAAATACAAGAATATTTAGTATAAGAGCATTAGTGGTGCTAGAAATAAAAAGAATTGGTTAAGTAATGAAGTAATGGAGTAAAGATTGAAGTTGATGGATACCTAGATATTCTAAATCTACTAGCTATGCTAGACTTTTGAAATTTATTGACTTCGTGCTGATGTTTGCACTTCTATTTTCTTGAAAAACATTGGATCAAATGATGAAACCAATGAGTTTTAAAAATAATACTGTTATTCGTATGTCTATGTTAATTGCTTCGGCTAGACAAAAATGATTTTAAATATATCAAAATATATTTTTTATATCATCAATGCATCATGGAACCTGGTGTAGAGATGATAAAAATGATGGAGTCATCAATGCAGTATTACTAGTGTTGGATGTGATCTAAGGATCGTCAGCACACTATGGTATGATGAAGTATGATAAAATCACCAAATGACGGAATCCTCAAACGGACTGTAAATACAGTGCGGTATCATGACGTCATAAAAAGATTTTTGAGCTTTCTTTAAGATATGAGAATATATATATATATGTATATATATATATATATATATATTTCAATTGATGTCCAAATTATTGTAGAAGTCTATGCTATTTGATTCAGCTAGACGAATATTGAAAGATGTTCATGAAATTCAAGCATTTCTTGAGAAGTTATGCCAAACCAAATTGTTTTGGTGTTGATTCAGATGTTGAAAAGCTGAGATGAACAACCTTTTTATAGGGGATTACGCGGAGGCATTTAGATGTTTGTGCACAATACATGGTATGAAGGGCTGATCACCCTAAGTACGGGGAGTCCCTACAGTATTATTGTTAAGGTTAAAGTTGAAAGATTACTTGTAACCGTGGACATAGTTCGTGGTCTTGTGACCCTCATTTACATCTCTAAAAACTGAGAAGAACAACCCTATTACGGGGGAATTATTTTTACGTGATGCGTTTAGATGTTTGTCCACAATATATCGTACGAAGGGCTTAACACCCTAAGTACGGGAGTCCCTATAGTCTAATGACTGTTAAGGTTTAAGTTGAAAGAGTACTTATAACCGTGGACGCAGTTCAAGGTCTTATGACCCCTTAGCATGATTTGGAATCTTTTAAATTCCTGAGTTATTCATAATGCTTAATTCCCAATTATTGAGCAATTGTGGAAGATTCTTGCTATTCTAAAAGGCAAATGTGGTAAGGATGATATTCCTTAGAAAGAAGTAAGTCGTAGAATGCGACACTGAATGATGAATATATTGAATAAGTGAGAAAAGAAATTTTGAAGTGAGAAGGAGATGAGTTGTCAAAGAATAATGTAAAACTTTTAATAGAAAAGTTAATAATTGTAGAAAGATCTTTGTGGAAAGAAAGTGATTATAGAACCCAATGACTAAATAAAGTATTAACGTAAAATCTATTTTGATAGATTGAATGAATAAAGATTAATAGATAAAATTTCGAGGACGAAATTCTTAGAAGAAAGGGTGAATGTAATATCCTGAGTAAATTTTGAAAAGAGATTCGGTGAAAACCGAGTAAGGGAGGTTTCTTTGATTCCGAAGACGGAATCCTTATAAGGAGAGAAGGATGTGACAACCCGAATTTTCATAAGTTATTAAAATAAGAATTTAATAATTAAAATTTTTATTATGAGGTGTATATATTTTGAATTATGTGATTTGGTGTAAAGAGAATTATATATTCATATGTTGGAGAATGTGAGATTTAATAGTTAATTAAACTATTAAAGAAAATAAATAATATTAGTTAATTTAATTAAGTTGAAATTATGTTATGAGATAATATAATTTTAATTATTATGCCTTATGGGCAATGGAAATTATTATGAGCTAAGTTTCATAAATAGTGTGAATAATTGACTTAATTAAAATAGTGAATTAATACAAGTATAATTAATTTAATGAAGTGAGAAGGTAATATATTGCATGAAAATGTAAATGTTAATATAATGCGAGTAAAATATTTATTAACTACATTAAATATTTTAGTTGGAAACTTTATAGAATAAAATGAATATTTATGGTATTAAATAAATATTTGATGAAAATTGTTATGGGATAGTTTATTTAAGTGTGATAAAATAGATGGGATTTATACGTATTTTATTACGCCAGTATAATTAAGGATATTCTAATTTAATTAAATAATTAAATTAGAGGAGTGAGAATTTGTTAAATAATGTTATGATTATAATGGTTGAATAGAAATTATAATTTTACTGATAAGGTTAATTTTATTTCTTAAAGAATTAAAGGTACATAATCTAGTTTATATTTCTAGTTTGTGTTCTTGAGTTTCTTTTAAAATTGGAGTTTTAGTTAATAAATTTGTGGGTTACGATGTTATATATGTTATTAGATATTTCTAATTTGATAATGGTCATCTAGAAATAAATTTTTAGAAATCAAATTCATGTATTTATACTAAAGAAGATGAATTTGGGTTTTGATTGTAATGTGTGTTAGTGTACTTTTGGACTAAAGTTGATTGAATTCGTGATGGAAACTTTAAATTGATGGATGATTGTTGTTCTCCTCTATAAAATGAAAACAACGTAACTTGAACGAATCGAATTGGTTAAGAAACGAATTCGTGATGAATGAATACACTTAGCATGTTGAAAATAGGAAAAATTAGTATAAACAAATTAGAATTAGTATAAATCAAGTCCCACATCAACTAAATTAAGAACTTTACCCTTTGCTAAACCTATAAATAGAAGGGCTTGATCCTTTGTTTCATTCACCAACAATAAGGCCTCCAATTTTGAGAAAGGCTTTGTTGTGGGAGGACTTTTTATAAAGACCTCCTTAGTTAAATTTTGGCGTGGAAGTGCGTATTCAGTTTGTGGAACTCATATTTTCGGGGCACGTGAAGTGCAGATAACTGTAAGCTATTAAACTATTATTGGTAAACAACGAACAAGGCAAGTCTTTCGGTTCCTATTTTCTACGTGGACTTGATGAATTGTTTTAAATTGCATGATATGATATATGTGTTGTAAGCGAGCATGATATGTTATACATGTTGTAATCATGAAATGTTAAAGTCAATTTATGACTACATTATTTTGGTTAAATGATGATGATTGAGTAAGGAACTCAATCTTTATATTTGCTATGTGAATTAAAGCATGTATGTCATGTTACTTTAATTATTAGGATATGTATGTTGAGCATATTGTTATGTGTTATGTGATGCATGAAAACTATTAGAACTTCTTTGTCAAGTCGTCCAAATAAGAAATAGGTATAAAACCCATTCATCACAAATAACTTAGCAAAAGTGATATAAATGAATAAGTAGCACCCAAAATTAAATTTTAAGATAAGTTTACTATAGCACACCTAGAGGGGGGTGAATCGGTGTAAATACTTAGAAGGTCTATGCCAATTTTCAAACATAAGTATTAGTACTATCCAGTATTAGTGTAAAACTTTTTCGACGTAAACAAAAACTGCAGAATATTGAAGCAAAAAAAAAATAGAAGCAAAACAATAGAAAATCACACCGAGATTTTTTACGTGGTTCAGCCCCTATCCTCTACTCTAGTGGCCTAATCCACGTCCAATCCCAACTAGGATTGGAGACTCACTTTATTAAAATAATATTCAGCAATTACAAAGACAATAAAACTCCCTATTACAACGACGATCGATTGGACACCTCTGCCCCCTTTGCACCTCTACAACACCTCTCACCTCTGAGACTTTGATACCTTCGTTGTACAGACTGAATATTACTAAAATAAAAACCCCAAGCCAACCTAGACTTGTACTATGTTTACAATATATATGAAATAAGGAATACACGAACTTTGTAAACCAGACTAAAAAAGAATGATATGATAATTGATGTGTATCTTGGATAGCTTGAAGAGTTTACATTAGGTAGTCTTGTGTTCTTCATGAAGCCGTGTAATAAATATATATATATATATATAAAGAAAAGCACAGCGACTATGAAACCTTCCAATTCCTCCTGCAGCGGCTATATCTTTTTGATTGAAATAGAGATCCACGTTACCAATGACAACATCGGTAGATAAGGAAATACTGACTATGAAGAAGTCAAATGAAAATCAAATACTAGTTGAAAGAGTCCTATTAGCAATTAGCAAGATCCCTTAAAAATAGCAATTCTTTGTTTAGCATGTGACAAAATAACATCTCCATCAACTTTAAATAAGAATCCTTCATAAAACCAATTCCTAAAAAATCTCCCAAATACATTTAAATTGGTAGCTATATATATATATATATAATAAATAATATATATATATATATATATATATATATATATATATATATATATATATATATATATATATATATTGGAAGGATATAACCCCACAATAAAAATATGAGAAATTTAAGGAATATTAAGCAGATTTCCAATCTCCTTAAATTACTCCAATTTGAATTAGTCTTTAAAGCATATCGAGATTGGATATAAACATATATATATTATATATATATATATATATATATATATATATATATATATATAAAAATTTAAGGCATGTGACAAAAATAACCACCTTGATTTACTCACTCCAATACTGCATTAACTTTCGTGAGCTAGGAGACAAAGTGATTAATCCATGCAATAACCCATGCACACTATTATATATCATATAATTAATATGCATAAAATTATTTGAATAACATGACCCAATTAAATTATAAGCCAAAATAAAATCAATTAAGCCCATATAAACATTGTCATCATTAAAACCACAAAGTATAAATACTAACATTCTCCCCCTTTTTGATGATGACAATATATTATCTTTTAACTTTATATGCTCCCCCTATCTATAAGGCTCCCCCTAAATTTATGCATATTAAGTCAACATGAATACCCAGTCAATTCAAATTTCAAATACCAAATATCTCTCCCCCTTTGTCATTATCAGAAAGAAATCATTAAGCACAAGTTGGTTATAACATAATCATCATTACCCAAATATCTCTCCCCCGTTGTCATTAACAAAAAAAGGAGAAATTAGTGAGATCCTTGAATTTCACATCATCCTTGAATTTCACATTCTAACCACATACAGACATTCCAAGTTCTCTTCTCAAAGTGCAAAAACGCTCTTCACTTAAAGGTTTTGTAAAAATATCTGCCAATTGATGTTCAGTAGGGACAAATACTAATTTAATTAATCCTTTAGCAACATTATCTCTTAAAAAATGATGTCTCACTTCAATATGCTTAGTACGAGAATGAAGCACATGATTTTTTGAAATATCAATTGCACTAGTATTGTCACACATAATAGGCACATTTTCACATATCACATTAAAATCATGAAGAGTTTGAATCATCCATAAAATTTGTGAACAACAACTACCTGCCGCCAAATATTCACCTTCCGTAGTAGACAAGGCAACAGATGTTTGTTTCTTGCTGTGCCAAGCTACAAGGCTTTGACCTAAAAATTCACAAGCACCACTTGTGCTTTTTCTATCAACTTGGCACCTGCATAATGCATCGAGTATCCAATTAGTTCAAAACTTGGAGATCTGAGGATAGTATAAGCCTAAATTAATTGTGCCAGCTAAATATTTAAATATTCTTTTTACCGCTTTAAGATGAGATTCTTTAGGTTGAGCTTGAAATCTAGCACAAAGGCATACACTATACATAATATCCGGTCTTGATGCAGTTAAATAAAGTAAACAACCAATCATACCTCGATACATTGTCACTTCAACATCTTTACCTGTAGCATCCGTGGTAAGCTTGATGGTAGTACTCATTGGTGTTGACTTTGGTTTGGTATTTTCAAAACCAAATCTCTTTAATAACTCCTTTACATACTTGGATTGGTGAATGTGAATCCCTTCATTGGATTGTTTGATTTGAAGCCCCAAAAAATAGTTTAATTCCCCCATAAGGCTCATGTCAAACTCATTATGCATACATTGGGAAAACCACTCACACAAAGAGTTAGTAGTAGCTCCAAAAATTATGTCATCCACATAAATTTGAACAATTAATAAATCTTTATTTTTGGTTTTAATAAAAAAAGAGTAGAGTCAATCTTCTGCATGATTAAAACCATTTTCTAATAAAAATTTGCTTAGTCTTTCATACCAAGCTCTTGGAGCTTGTTTTAATCCATACAAAGCCTTTTTCAATTTAAACACATGATGTGGATATTTTTCATGTTCAAAATCGTGGTGGTTTAACATATACTTCTTCATTTAAGTAACCATTTAAAAAGCACTTTTCACATCCATTTGATATAATTTAAATTGTCAAAAAGCATCGCATAGGCTAATAAAATTCTTATAGCTTCCAACCTTTGCAAGAGGGCAAAGGTTTCTTCATAGTCTATACCTTCACATTGATTATAGCCTTGAGCTACCAATCTAGCTTTATTTCTAGTGATAACACCATTTTCATCAAGTTTATTTTTGAAAATCCATTTTGTACCAATAATAGAAGCATCTTTAGGAGGTTTGACAAGATCCCATACGACATCCTTCGAAATTGGTTTAACTCTTCCTGCATGGCAATAGACCAATTTTCATCTTGAATTGCTTCCTTGGCATTTTTTGGTTCTATTTGTGAAAGAAATGCGGAGAATGCACAGTAATTCCTTGCGTTCCTTCTTGTGTTCATCCAAGTGTCAGGATCACCTATGATCAGATTTGGTGGATGATTTCTCATTGTTCTAGATGGTTTAGGAAGCCTTGCTGTAGTCATTTGTTCGTTGAATTCAAACTGTGGTATGTCACATTCTGCATCAGTGTGTTCATTCGATTTTCCTTCTAAATTGGACGGGTCTACACTGTCATTTTTCGGTGTCTGCATGTTTGAGTTTTCTACTAAAATGGACGGGTCGGTCGGTATCGATTTCAATTGTATTTTTCCTTCGATTGGATGGACTTAGGATTTATCTATTTTTATTTGATTATTTTCTTCGATTGGACGGACTTTAGGCGATTCAGATTTAATGATTTGGCTTCCACGAATCAAATGATTATTTCCTGCAGAATCCTCATCTTTTGACTGATCATGGTTAACTTCATTAAATATTACATGCACTGATTCTTCAACCTTTGACTTGTCAAGATTATAAACCCTATATGCCTTACTATGTCTTTGAATAACCAATAAAAAATAGCTTGATTGATTTGGCATCAAATTTTCCAAGATTACTATTAGTATTTAAAACAAAACATTTAGCACCAAACACTTTAAAATAATTAATATTAGGAATCCTTTTGTTTAGTAACTCATATGGTGTTTTCAATAATATGGGTCTAATCAATACTCTATTTAGAATGTAACATGCAGTACTTACAGCCTCTGCCCAAAATCTTTTAGGCAGTTTACTTTCTTGAAGTAACGTTCTTGCAGTTTCTTGGAGAGTACGATTTTTGCGTTCCACTACTCCATTTTGTTGTGGTGTTCTTGGTGCAGAAAATTCATGTGTAACACCTCTCTCACTGCAATATGGTATAAAGTCTTTTCCAAATTCCCCACCATGGTCACTTCGAATACCAATTAGCTTGAGGCTGTGTTTTGTTTCAACATTCTTTATAAGCTTTTCAAATTCTGCAAAAGCTTGATCTTTAGTTTTCAAAAATAAAACCCATGTAAATCTTGAAAAATCATCAACAATAACAAAAGCATAATGATTATTTCCTAAGCTAGCATATCTCTCGGGTCCAAACAAATCAAGATGCAATAATTGAAGAGGTAAAGAAGTTGATACACGATTTTTTTCTTGATAAAGGAATTTCTTGCTTGCTTACCTAAGCGACATGCATTACAAATCACATCTTTTCATATTTTAGCTTTGGCAATCCTTTGACAAGGTTCTTGGTAGCAAGTTTGTTAATTAATTCCATATGCACATGTCCTAACCTTCTATGCCAAAGAATAGTTTGATCTTGAATAGCAGTTAGGCAAATATCTTCATTTTGATTTTCAAAATTAATTGTATAAATATTACCTTCCCTTTGAGCAATTAAAGGAACATTGTGAGAAGCATGAATAATAGCACATTTATCTTTTTCAAAAACTACTTTATGTCCACTATCCATTAGTTGACTTACACTAATTAAATTATATTGTAATCCTTCAACATAATAAACATTATCAATGAAAACCTTACCATTTCCAATTTTACCTTTACCAAGCGATTTGGCATGTGGTGTCATCTCCAAAGGTAATGAGTTCCTCCTTCTTAGTAGTTAGTGAGATGAATTTAGCTATTATCACCCGTCATGTGTCTAGAACATCCACCATACAGCACCCATTTATGTGATGGTACTTTAGCTTTAAAACACACCTCTGAAAAAAAAGTAACTCATCGTTTTGGTACCCAAATCTGTTTGGGTCGGTATTATTAGTAGCAATTAAATCTCTTTTCTTTACCCAAACTTGTTTTATTTTAATTTTATTATAGTTTGTATCAAAATGTCCTTTTAAACCACAATTTTTTTGCAAGTAATAAAAAGGTGAGCAATAAAGAGGCTTGTTCCTTGGTTTATTATTTATTACTCTAATTTTATTAGTAGTGCTTGTGATGTTCTTAATGAGATTATATCCAATTCCTTGTTTATCTAGACTTGACCTTTGAGCCCCTAACATTATATTTAAATTCTCTTCCCCTTGAACAAATTTTGCAAGATCCTTTTTCAATGAAATTATTTCTTCCTCATTATTATTTTGCATGTTTAATATTTTTCCATCATTAAAAGCATCAATACAAGTATCTCTCATTTTCAAACTTTCTTTTAAAACATCATTTTCCTTTTTAAGATCATTGAATTCTTCATTTAATTTGTTTGCGATTATATAGAATTTTATTATAATTATCAAGATAATCAATTTTAGCATTTAACTTAGATACTTCACTTGATGTGTCAATCTTTAACTATTTCTTGTTTTTCTTCAATTAATGTTTCTACCTCTTTCATTAAATCATTTATCCAATTTTTTAAATGAGCATTTTTCTCTTTAATACGAATATTTTCATTTTTTAAAACTAGATAATCAAAAATAGTAATATCACCAAGTTCAGAGTTTACCTCAGATGATTCTTGATTGCATAATCCAGTGAAACACAGTTGAGCAGTTTCATCTTCTTCCTCATCATGATTGGACTCATCATCGCTCCATGTCATTAACGCCTTTCCTTTTGAATTGCTTGCTTTGTTCTTCCTTTTTAATTGGAAGCAGTCTCTCTTGAAATGCTCGGGCCTTCCACATTCAAAACAGGTATCTTCTTGTGGCTTTTGCTTGGCGTCTTTCTTGTTGTTGAATGTCTTGCCTTGAAACTTTGATTTATTCTTCTTTCTAATCAGCTCTCTCAATTTTTGGGACATCATAGCTATTTCTTCATCGGAGTCTTCATCATCACCTTCTATGTAGCTTTCAACTTGAAGAGCTAAGGTCTTCCTTTTAGGTCCTTCATCTTCTTCATCATACCTCTTTAGTTGATTTTTGAATTCTTCAAGTTCTCCAAACAAAGTTAGAGTTTCCATCGTACTGATTGTAGTTGAGTCTTGAAGAGTTGTTACTTTTGGTGCAAATCGTTTGGGCATGACTCTAAGTATCTTTCTATTTATCTCCTTTGATCAATTTTCTGGCCGAGCATGCTTAGAGAGTTCATAAGAGTGAGGAATCTAGCTTGAGCTTCTTTGATGGATTCATTCTTCTCTAACCTGAAAAGTTCATATTCTTGCATTAGTAAACTTAATTTGACTTCTTTTACCTTTGTAGTTCCCTCATGGCTCATGATGATTGTATCCCATATTTCTTTAGCAGTGGTGCATGCAGAAACTTTGTCAATTTCAGCTTGAATCATTCCACTTAGCAGCGTGTTCATGGCTTTGGAGTCGTAGGATACCATGTATGATTCATTTGAATCCATTTCCATGAGAGTCTTTGGTTTTCCATCATCATGTCTTGGAATGACAGGGCCATTCTCAACAACCCACCATTCCCATGGGTCTCGTTTGAGATAAATCATCATTCTAAACTTCCAAAAGTTGAAGTTTTCACTTCCGAGCAACAAAGGTGGTCGGCTTGTGGATTGACCTTCTTGAAAACTGAGGTGTGCCATAGGATCTTTCCCTACGACCTGCAAAGATCAATATTAGTAGAGCCTTGCTCTGATACCAAATGTAATTCTGTAATTAAGCACACCTAGAGGGGGGTGAATAGGTGTAAATACTTAGAAGTGATCTACAATGGCCAATTTTCAAAGTTTACTATGATAGATTATAATCGGACGGTCTAACCACATGTCAGTATTAGTTATATACTTTATGCATTATAAGCGGAAACTAATACTGTCCAGTATTAGTGTAAAAACTTTTTCGACGTAAACAAAAGCCGCGAGAATATTGAAGCAAAAAAAAAAATAGAAGCAAAACAATAGAAAATCACACCGAGATTTTTTACGTGGTTCAGCCCCTATCCTCTACTCTAGTGGCCTAATCCACGTCCAATCCCAACTAGGATTGGAGACTCACTTTATTAAAATAATATTCAGCAATTACAAAGACAATAAAACTCCCTGTTACAACGACGATCGATTGGACACCTCTGCCCCCTTTGCACCTCTGCAACACCTCTCACCTCTGAGACTTTGATACCTTCGTTGTACAGACTGAATATTACTAAAATAAAAACCCCAAGCCAACCTAGACTTGTACTATGTTTACAATATATATATGAAATAAGGAATACATGAACACGTGTAACCAAGACTAAAAAGAATGATATGATAATTGATGTGTATCTTGGATAGCTTGAAGAGTTTACATTCGATAGTCTTGTGTTCTTCATGAAGCCAGTGTAAGCGATATATATATAAAGAAGAGAGCAGCGGCTATGAAACCTTCAATTCCTCCTGCAGCGGCTATATCTTTTTGATTGAAATAGGAGATCCACGTTACCAATGACAACATCGGTAGAAGGAAAGGAAATACATGACTATGAAGAAGTCAAATGAAAATCAAATACTAGTTGAAAGAGTCCTATTAGCAATTAGCAAGATCCCTTAAAAATAGCAATTCTTGTTTAGCATGTGACAAAATAACATCTCCATCAACTTTAAATAAGAATCCTTCATAAAACCAATTCTAAAAAATCTCCCAAATACATTTAAATTGGTAGCTCAATATATATATATATATATATATATATATATATATATATATATATATGGAAGGATATAACCCACAATAAAATATGAGAAATTTAAGGAATATTAATGCATTTTCAATCTCCTTAAATTACTCCAATTTGAATTAGTCTTTAAAAATCAGATCGATATAAACATATATATATATATATATATAAATATATATATATATATATATATATATATATATAAAAATTTAAAAATTTAAGGCATGTGACAAAAATAACCACCTTGATTTACCTTGATTTACTCACTCCAATATTGCATTAACTTTCGTGAGCTAGGAGACAAAGTGATTAATCCATGCAATAACCCATGCACACTATTATATATCATATAATTAATATGCATAAAATTATTTGAATAACATGACCCAATTAAATTATAAGCCAAAATAAAATCAATTAAGCCCATATAAACATTATCATCATTAAAACCACAAAGTATAAATACTAACACATCGAATACTTTCTTCATCCGATAAGTCAGTTTTATACTTATTTATCTGGTATCTCTTACTTGAATTTATTGTTTAAACCCGTGTGTCATAGTTACTTTTCATGCATATTACTTTTATTTTATAGGTTGTATACTTGGGAACTGGCTTGGTAGAATTTGAGGGCAAAATGGATGTATTGAGAGCTTAATGTGATCAAGTATTGAGGAGATGGCAAGTGAAGTGAAGCAGCAACAGTAGAAGCGAGAAAGCGAACTTTGAAGTGTTAACGACGATTGCCCAATTTGACCTTAATGAAATTTGCTTGGCACGCGCATGATTCTGTCGACCAACAAAGTTGACTTTTCATTTAATATGACCAATTAGATTATTGCTTGGGCAAGGAGTCAGTCGAGATTTAACATATATTTAGGCACATTTACAGTAGGTATTGGGGGGCTACACATTGAATAATAGATTTAATTCCCTCTTTTGGAATAAATCTCTCTTATATATTCTATCTTAGATTAGATTAGGCAAAACCCTATATTAGATTGGATATGAAGATTGAAGAAATTGAAGAGCATTGAAGATTCAGAATTTGAGCAAGAGAGATCAGATTTGCAATTCTATTCCTACTTTTTCTTTCACTTTTATTTGTATTCTTCTAATGCATATTCAATTGTGGATCATGGATTCAAGCTCAATTATGAGTTAAGCTCTATTTTGGGATTATAATGAATCTTATTGAGTAGTTTATTCTGATATGCTTCCGTGTTAGTTTTATTAACTGTTATTGGATTGTATATTATGATTTGTGATTAGTTATTTAATTGATTGGCCATCAATTACCATGATAATCTGTATGAAATTGAGAAACAGATTATGGGTTTAGATCTGGTCATAATAGCTTATGTTTGTAACTTCTATACGGCGATGGAATTCATTATTCATGTCTAGGATAGAGATATACCTATGCATCACATGTAATCTGATAGAGAACTTGTGCTTTAAACCCTATTTAATTATAATTCACATAGAAATATAATGAATTAGTTAATTAGGGTGTTCTTCTTAATTCTAACATATGTGGATTTAAGCTGATATGGGTATGGTGCATTAAGAGATTGTTATATTTTACTTTCGTGTTCTTGATTAACAATCTGATATAATTAATTATGTGTAACGAGAAGTGTATTGATTTAAATGAAACAATAGGTGAAATTGTAGTCTCAAGTCTTCATTATCTAGTTTCATTCTAGGGGTAGTTAGCATTAGTTTAAGTAATTATTTTAATTCAACTTATTAAATAAATTGTTTAAATAAGATTAAGTTAGTTACGGGTTAGTGTTCGATAGTTTTCATTAAATAATTCCTAGTGGGATCGATACTCTACTTTCATTATATTACTTGTTGACTATGTGCACTTGCATATGTGTATTGATTTGTCATATATACAAAAAAGCCAACACCATCTCCATAATCCAGGTTTGGGCTTCTACCGAATTTATAGACCCTAGAAACTCTGATGGTCTTACAGCTTTAAAATCATTAAAAGTCAGAACATGAGCTTGCGGCTGATTCACAAGTGCTCCTGCTGGCAGATTCACCAATTGTTGAACCGGGTTAGCATTGGCTTCATCGTTGTTATTGGTAGATACCTTAAGGGTTTGTTGACGTTGTTGTCTTCTTCTAGGCTGTGAAGCCCCCAAAATAGGTCCACACAACCCATTCTAAGTCGCCAAATATATGGTACATAAACAACTACAACTTCACTATTACAATTATCATGCAAAATACGACAACACATACGCTGTGAGTTTAAATACAAATATATATTGTCTTCTAGACAATATCCAAACTTAAATAAGTCCTCATTAAAATTATTGACACACTATATTACAAAATAGTGAGGACTGCTAAAACAACTGTCTTGACCCATTACTCTATACCCCAACTAGTTCCCGCTATATTCTCGCCTCCTAAGAAGAAAAATGGAACAAAAAGGAAAAGGGTGAGCTCAACTAGCCCAGTAAAGAATATTATGACTAAGATAATGAAAAACAAATTATCGTTAGCCTTCAATAAATCAGATAAAATATAATGGACAACAAGTTTAGATCAATATTAGCAGCGGAAATAATAATTCATTAGAAGAGTTAAGTAGAGAATGAAATCTACTATCTTCTATGATTTAAAAGTCCATCATCAATATTTATCCCTGTGACATCAATTAACATACATCTCGAACCAAATATTCATCTTTGCACTACGGCCAAAGATATTCATTTGTATCACCAGTTGGTCATGTTCATCTCAACACCTGTTCATCTTTGCACTACGGGCCAAAGATATTCATCAGATAATCATACATCTTTGCACTACATGCCAAAGATATTCAGTTATATCACCATTTAGGACTGCGGATGATATAAAATATTTTAAAGAGAATGAATTCAGTGAGATAAAAGAACAAAGATTAGGGATTCGTACTTTAATTTATCCAAGTTCAAAAATACTCCATAATAAACAATTGTGGAGCAAAATTTAAGAATGAAGATCAAAACATGGATATAATAAGAGATAGTAACCATAATAGACAATTTGGACAAAGAAAAGAAAAATTAATTTTTCTGTGAATAGTGCCGTATACATGAATAGTAATCCCGATACGAAAAGGCAAAAATTTCACAAAAAAAAAAAATCATACTTCGTGAATAGTATCGTATTCGTGAATACTGTCGTATATGTGAAGAGTGTCATATATGTGAATAGTAACCTCGACATGAAATGGTAAAAATTTCATATTAAAATTCATAACAATATTTTGGTATAATGATATTGAAAGAAATAATATTATTTACGAAAAAAATAACATCCCTTACCTCAAAATAATAGTACTTCTGGCTAGAATATCGGATATAATGTTGAAGGAAACTTGCACTATATAGCAACACTCAAGATATCTAAATACTCACAAAAATACGCTCGATATTATAGAGAGAGAAAACTTCAGATTCTGGTGTGATTTTCAATTCTAACCTAAGCACCCTATTTATAGAAAAATGCTTAGAACGCCAAAGAAAAAAATTTAATAAAATATTATTAAATTTATTATTATTTTTCTTAGCACACCACATCACAATCTCAGCACTCCACAAGTGGGTCCCACCATATTAAAAACATTTTTTTTGTAAAAAAAATATTTATAACCCTAAAAATCAATTATCCCGAAACTTAATAATTCATAATAAATAACACTTTTATCAGAAAAATTCAAATCTTATGTCCATTCTATAGGAAATTTAATTCTCTACAACTTTGTAGAAGAAAGTTTTTCCACGGAAAATTACTAAAATCAACATACGGATGATTTTCAATACCTTCATTCTGACAAAACACTAATAAAACACCTCATCATTAATTCCTTCATTTATATCCACATAAAATAAATATTTCCTTATCATTTTTATCAATAATTAATTATTTATAAATAATATTACAGAATCACAATAATGATAACCAGGTCGTTCCCAGGAAAGATGGGGTTTTCCGATAAGGATTTCTCCTTACTGGCGCTCAATTAGGTGACCAAACCCCTTTCCTAGACAGAACTTCCTTAGACATTGCCAATAATGCTAACTAATAATATTATTCAAATAATATGAATTATTGATCTGATAATGGGAAATACCGTGCAGTGACAATTATTGAATCAACAATATAAAATATCAACGTAGCAATTATTAAATCAATAAAATAAAATATTAAACAGTAGTTACTGTAACAATTATTGAGTAGTGACTTCTTACATAAGATTAGAATTATTGTTCATTACCGTGTGCTACTGTGCAACACCGTGTATTACTAAATTTTAACCATCGGGTATTCCAACAGTTTTAACGGTAACAACTACGCCGTTATTTATTAAAAAAAACTCATACTTGTCATTTTTTCCATCCGAAATTTTTCCGTTATGGGGCCTATAAATGGCTGCGCCGTCGTACGAATATTCCCCGACAGCAAGAATATTCCACGACCAAACGAATATTCTCCGATAACAATGAATATTTTATAACCACTTGTTTAAAAATATTTGCGTATTTTACCCATAACTAACCACATTAATCGAATCAACCCCTAACTATTTCCAAATAATAAATAGAGGAAATTCCATTTTATTCATAAAAGTCGGGGTCTTACAACCTCCCCTCCTTATGAAATTTCATCCTTGAAATTGACGTACGTACCTGGTGTTTCGAAAAGGTGAGGATACCTCGATTTTATTTCCGATTCCAACTCCCAGGTCATTTCCTCAATAGCATGGTTTCTCCACAAACCTTTGACTTGTAGTATAACCTTTGTGCGTAGGACATGCTCCTTCCTATCTAAGATCTTGACAGGTACCTCCTCGTACGTTAAGTCTTTGGCTATCTCGTCTGGTTCTAACTCAATAATGTGGTTTTGGTCTTTCATATATTTATGAAGCACAAATATGTGAAAAACATTATGAACACGAGACATGCTTGGAGGTAATGCGAGTCTATAGGCCACATTTTCTACTCAGTCAAGAATCTCAAATGAACCAATAAATCGTGGATTGAGCTTTCCTCTCTTCCCAAATCTTGTAACTCCCTTCCATGGAGCAACATGTAACAATACATGATCCCCAATATTAAATTCCACATCCTTTCGATGAAGATCCGCAAAACTCTTTTGTCGATCCTATGCCGTTTGTATACATTGTCGGATCATTTAGATCTTTTCTGTAGTCATATATACCAACTCTGGTCCCAACAATGTTGCTTCACCCACCTCATCCCAACATACTGGAGAGTGACATTTTTGTCCATACAATTCTTTGAATGGAGCCACACTTATACTTGCCTGTTAACTGTTGTTGTAAGAGAATTCTACCAATGGTAAGTACTTATCCCAACTCCCTTTGAAGTCTAGAACATAAAGTCTCAATAGATCTTCAAGAGTTTGAATATTTCTTTCCGATTGCTCGTTCGTTTGAGGATGGTATGCCGAACTGAATCGTAAATCCGTGCCCATAGCTTTCTGCAAGCTAACCCAAAAATCGTGAAGTGAATCTTGGGTCTTTATCAGAAACTATGGATACTGTCATACCATGCAACCTTACAATCCCATTCACGTATATACGAGCAAGACGTTCAAGGGAATAAGTCTCCCGTATCAAAAAGAAATGAGTAGACTTGGTTAACTTATCAACAATAACCCAAATTGCATCTATGCCTTGAGAAACATTGGGAAGACCAGTAACAAAATCCATGTTAATGTGCTCCCACTTCCATTTTGGAATCTCAAGTGGTTGCAATGGACCTTTTGGTACTTGATGCTCCGCCTTGACACGTTGACAAGTTAAACATCTTGAGATAAACTCTGTGATCTCTCTTTTCATATTGCTCCACCAAAATATATGTCGAAGATCACGATATATTTTGGTACTTCCAGGATGGATTGCAAACGGTGTGTTGTGTGCCTCCATTATGAGTGTGTACTTCAAATCAGAGTCGTTAGGAACACAAATTCTGGAGTTGACTCGAAGTATTCCTTCTTTATCAATTCTTGCTTCTGGAATAGCACCTTCTTGTACTTTCTTCTTCATACGCATCAGCTCTGGGTCTGTGGCTTGAGCAGCTTTAACTTTATCGATTAAAGTCGGTTCTACTCGTATATTTGATATCATCACGTGCGTACTTAGATCCTTTAACTCTATCTCCATCTTTTGGAATTAAACAAAATGGGCCTCGTACCCGCATACGATCTTCTACTTAATGCGTCAGCTACCACGTTTGCTTTTCTAAGATGGTATTGAATGGCATGGTCGTAATCTTTCAACAGCTCGAGCAAACATCATTGCCGCATGTTCAGTTCCTTTTGGGTGAAGAAATATTTGAGGCTTTTATGATCTGAATATATCTCCACTTTCTCCCCATACAGGTAGTGCCTCCAGATCTTTAACGTGAAAATGACTGCTGTTAACTGTAGATCATGAGTAGGATAATTCCTCTCATATTCTTTGAGTTGTCGCGAGGCCTAGGCTATGACTTTCCCATGTTGCATGAGAACACATCCTAAACATTTGCCTGAAGCATCGCTGTAGATGACAAATCCCTTCGAACCTGATAGTATTGTTAGAATTGGTGCCAAAATAAGTCTCCTCTTGAGTTCTTGAAAACTCTTCTCACATTCTTTGCTCCATTCGAATTTTATATCTTTTCGAGTCAGCTGAGTTAATGGAGTAGCGATTCGAGAAAGTCCTTCAACGAATCTCCGATAATAACCACCTAAGCCCAAAAAGTTACATACTTCAATTACGGACTTAGGTTGCTCTCAACTTTGTATTGCTTCAATCTTTGCTGGGTAAACTGATATTCCATACTTCGATACCACGTGCCCAAGAAATGCTCCTTCTTCAAGCCAGAACTCATATTTCTTCAACTTGGCATATAGCTTGTTTTCACAAAGCTTTTGGAGTATCAGCCTCAAGTGTTGCTCCTGATCTTCACGACTTTTGGAATAGATGAGGATGTCATCAATAAAGAAAACCACAAAATGATCTAAATATTCCTTGAATACTTGGTTCATCATATCCATGAAAGCCGTAGGAGCATTAGTCAATCCAAAAGACATGACTAGGAATTTGTAATGCCTGTACCAAGTCCTGAAAGCAGTCTTTGGAATGTCATCAGTTTTAATTTTTAACTGATGATATCCAGAACGAAGATCAATTTTTGAAAAGAATTTAGCACCTTGCAACTAGTCAAACAGGTCATCAATGCGTGGTAGTGGGTACCTATTTTTGATGGTGACATAGTTCAACTCCCGATAGTCAATACAAAGTCGCATACTCCCATCTTTCTTTTTTACGAATAAAATAGGAGCACCCCAAGGAGATGTACTAGGACGAATGAAACCAATATCCAACAACTCCTATAAATTGGGTTTTTAACTCCTAAAGATCAATAGGAGCCATTCGATATGGGGTTTTGGAAATGGGTTTTGTACCGGGTTCAAGGTCAATAAAAAATTCGATATCATGCTCTGGGGGTAGGCCAGAAAGTTCTTCAGGAAATTCACTAACAACAGAAATATTATTCAAATTTGACGTATTTTTGTTTAAATCCATGACATGGGCTAAGAAAGCTTGACATCCATTTTTCAATAAACGAATGGTTTTATGGTTTGATATGACAGTGATTAACTTTAGGGGTTTGGTTGCTTGAATTCACATAACAGGTTGGTTAGGAATATGGAAACTAATGACCTTAAGAAAATAATCAATTTTAGCATGATGATTGGTTAACCAATCAATCCCTAAAATCACATCAAATGCAAGTATTTTCAAAGAGATGAGATCAACAGGTAATGTGATGGTCCCAACTTGAATCAAGAAAGATTTATAAACAGTGGATATAATAAAAGTTTCTCCTAACAAAGTTTCATCAAATAAGTCAAAGTCTAATTTCTCAGGTGTCAAGTTCAAACATTGAGCACAAGCAAGAGAGATAAAAGAATGGGTAGAACCGGTATCTAATAAGGTATAAACTTCGCAAGAGTTTATGATTAGCTTACCCGTGATCACCTCGTTCGGGTTCTTCGTATTTTGGGCAGTCACGACAAATGCTCTTCCAGGAATCGTTGACTTTGACTTGTCTGGGATAGCCTTTGGAGTCATCATCCCCACTGGACTTGGTTTTGCTACAGGACAATCTCGAGCTATATGACCTTCCTTTCCACAGTTATAACACACCTTGAATTATTGTGGGCAGTTTGGGCTGATGTGTCCTTCTTTTCCGCATTTATAACATACGACCGGTGGTCGTTTTCCTCCCCTAGAAACAATTGATGCTGGTGCTGACGTCTTCACGTTGTCATTATTGTACCTTCTCATTTTGAAATCTCCCCCCGACTCGCTTCTTCTACTATCATGGCCACGATTACCACTAGAGTGGTTACCGCTTCTGTCCAGATATTTTCCTCCCTGTTGGTTGTCATTACTCCGATGACTGCTGCCACCGGTACGACCCTGGTTTTGGTCCCTCGGTTAAACAGACTCATTATCACGCTCTAATAATTGAGCCATGTTCACAACATTTGAATATAGAGAAAATTTATGAGAAATGAGGTATTGACGAATTTTGGGTTTCAAACCTCACAGAAAAATATGCGTCATACGTTCCTCATTTTCTACCAAATGAGGTGCAAACCTAGATAACTCCGCGAACTTAGCCTCGTACTAGGACACAGTCATGTTGTTCTGTTCCAGTTTGATAAACTCTACCTCCTTCATATGACGAATACTTTCAGGAAAGTACTTGTCATTGAATAGTTTTAGAACGTTTCCCAAGACATATTGAATGTGGTAGGCTGGGTATGATTCACAGATTACCACCAGTAATCTACCTCACTACTAAACTTAAAGGTGGCGAATGGAACCTTCTATTCCTCCGTGCATCACAAGACATCAAATATCTTGGTAATTTTCTTAAAACACGTTTTCGCCTTGATCGGATCTGGCTTTCCCAAAAACTTCGTCTGTCCCAACTCTTTGAATTACTTAGCAGTGACAAACTGTGAGTTGCCATCGTTTCCACCTGCATTTTGAACAGGAGCCTCTCTCGTCTGGTTTTACTTGAACTGCAAAAAGCTTCTAAACATCCCTTCATTTATCGTTTGATCGGTGTTGTTGTTTACATGAAGAATATTGCCTTCCTGATGCACATTATTCTGTTTATTGATTGTTGGTGTCTCAATGGTCTCATGTGCCCCATTGCTCATATCAACATTTTCAAATGTTATTCTCAAATACTGCCATAAAACAAGTGTTAATTAAAGAAATTGACATGCCACATAATACCCCTATATTCTGACCGACCAACAAATAAGCTTAGGTAGGACACACTAGCGAAGGATTTACTCGTCTCTCCACTCCTAGTTCTATTCCTCGATTTCTGCCAGAGACCATATCCCTAAGCTCTGATACCAACTATGATGCCCCCAAAATAGGTCCACACAACCCATTCTGAGTCACCAAATACATGGTACAGAAACAACTACAACTTGATTATTACAATTGTCGTGCAAAATATGACAACAAATACGCTGTGAGTTTAAATACAAATATTGTCTTCTAGACAATATCCAAACTCAAATAAGTCCTCATTATAATTATTGATACACTATATTACAAAATAGTGAGGACTGCTAAAACAACTGTCTTGACCAATTACTCCAAACCCCAACTAGTTCCCGCTATTCCCGCCTCCTGAGAAGAAAAATGGAACAAAAAGGAAAAGGGTGAGCTCAACTAGCCCAGTAAAGAATATTATGGCTAAGATACTAAAAAATAAATTATCGTTAGCCTTCAATAATTAGATAAAATATAATGGATAACAAGTTTAGATCAATATTCGCATTGGAAATAATAATTCATTAGAAGAGTGAAGTAGAGAATGAAATCTACTATCTTCTATGATTTAAAAGTCCATCATCAATATTTATCCCTGTGACATCAATCAACATACATCTCGAACCAAATATTCATCTTCGCACTACGGCCAAATATATTCATTTGTATCACCAGTTGGTCATGTTCATCTCAACACCTGTTCATCTTTGCACTACGGGCCAAAGATATTCATCAGATAATCATTCATCTTTGCACTACATGCCAAAGATATTCAATTATATCACCATTTAGGACTGAAGATGATATAAAATATTTTAAAGAAAATGAATCCAGTCAGATAAAAGGATAAAGATTAGGGATTCATACTTTAATTTATCCAAGTTTGAAAATATTCAATAATAAACAATTGTGGAGCAAAATTCAAGAATGAAGATCAAAACATGGATACAATCAAATATAGTAACCATAATAGATAACTTGGACAAAGAAAAGAAAATTTAAATTTTCTGTGAATAGTGACGTATACGTGACTAGTGATGTATACATGAATAATGTCGTATACGTGAATAGTAACCCCGACATAAAAGGCAAAAATTTCACAAGAAAAATTATACTCCGCGAATAGTACTCGTGAATAGTATCATATTCGTGAATAGTGCCATATACGTGAATAATAACCTCGACATGAAATGGTAAAAATGTCATAATAAAATTCAAACCAATATTTCAGTATATGATATTGAAAGAAATAATATCATTTAAAATAACATCCCTTACATCAAAAGAATAGTAATTCTGGCTGGAATATCGGATATAATACAGAAGAAAACCTGCACTGTATAGCAACACTCAAGATATCTAAATACTCACAAAAATACGCTTGATATTATAGAGAGAGAAAACTTCAGATTCTGGTGTGATTTCCAATTCTACCTAAACACCTTATTTATAGGAAAATGCTTAGAACGCCAAAGCAGAAAATTTAATAAAATATTATTAAATTTATTATTTTTTTTTCTTAGCACACCACATCACAATCTCAGCACTCCACAAGTGGGTTCCACCATATTAAAAACGTTTTTTGTAAAAAAAAAATTATAATCCCAAATATCAATTATTCTGGAACTTCAATAATTCATAATAAAGAGCTCTTTTATCAAAAAAATTATAATCTTATGACCATTTCATAGGAAATTTAATTCTCTACAACTTTGTAGAAGAATGTTTTTCCAAATTCCAAACTGAAAATGATCAAAATCCACAAACGGATGATTTTTAACACCTCCATTCTGATAAAATACTGATAAAACACCTCAACATTAATTCCTTCATTTATATCCACATAAAATAAATATTTACATATCATTTTTATCAATAATTAATTATTCACAAATAATATTATAGAATCACAATAATGACAACTAGGTCGTTCCCAGGAAAGAGGGGGCTTTCCGATAAGGATTTCTCCTTATTAGAGCACAATTAGGTGACCAAACCCCTTTCCTAGATAGAACTTTCTTAGCCATTATCAATAATGCTATCTAATAATATTATTCAAATAATATGAATTATTGATCTGATAATGGGAAATACTGTGCAGTGATAATTATTAAATCAACAATATAAAATATCAACGAAGCAATTATTGAATCAATAAAATAAAATATTAAACAGTAATTACTGTAACATTTATTGAGTAGTGACTTCTTACGTAAGATTGGAATTATTGTGTAATATCGTGTGCTACTGTGCAATACCACGTATTACTGTACTTTAACCACCGGGTATTCCAACAGTTTTAACGGTAACAACTACGCTGTTATTTATTTAAAAAACTCATACTTGTCATTTTCTTCATCCGATAGTTTTTCGTTATGAGGCCCACAAATGGTTGTGCCGTCGTACGAATATTCCCCAACAACAACAATATTCCACGACCAAACGAATATTCTCCGACAACAATGAATATTTTATAACCACTTGCTTAAAAATATTTGTGCATTTTACCCATAACTAACCATATTAATCGAATCAACCCTTTACTCTTTTAAAATAATAAATAGAGAAAATTCTATTTTATTCATAAAAGTTGGGGTATTACATAGGCAGCATCTTTACTACTTAAAATATGCGTCATTAGATCATTATTCATTTACTTAAACATTTAAGACTTAATCTAAACACTTTTAGATAACAGATAACATTTCAAATAAACTCTTGTATTTTATTCATTTTTTGTTTCAAAACATAGCAAAGATAGCATAAGCGCTATTTACATTATCTATCATGTACTAGAAAAGTTTCAGGATTACATCATCATCATATCCATTATTTATTTCAAAATCTTGGGTTTACATCTTATTTACTGTCATAGTTATTATTATATTATATTATTCTTCTTATCACGACCTATAAGGACATTCCTCGTCGCACAGCTTCATTAAGCTCCTGCTCCATGATACGAATACGATCTATCATATACCACAGACAATCTTCAAACTGAACTGGATAATAAAAGACTCAATCCTGAACTCTATCAACCGATGTATGCAAAGCATATTCCATCTCATCTATCTTGGCCTTCTTTGACCGAACCTTATCCTCAACAAGATCTGCGCGTTTAGAAGCCTTAAACCACGCATCCTCGGCTCTCGCCCACTCAATTGACTCTTCTCTCAAATCATCTTGTGCAATCTCTTTCCCAACTAACAACTGTCATACCTGATACTCCAACTGCACCAGCTTCTGCTCAAGCTCTACGGTTCGTGCGGTGAGATCTTGAATGGTGGCATCCTTTTGCTCTAAGACGACATGATGCTCCACAACTTGTTCTTCTAACTCCTCGACCCTATCCTGTAACTCTATGTTATGGTCATATACTTCATCAAACATCTCAATTCCGATAGAGTTAAGTGATAACTCTTTGGGATCCTCCTCTTCCTCTTCCTCCTCCTCAGATTCTAGATCAAACATTGGTGTATGCTCCGGACCTACCACAATCACAAATGGGGATGGCTCCCTCGATAAGAGCTTCTCCCAGACAGTATGAATATCTCGTGGCCACTCCTCCCTAGCCCGGCTGAGTCCTCCTATCTTAGTCATCCTAATAACAAAGTTTTAAGTTTTAATTATTACTCGTACTACTCTCGCGAGCACATAGGTTTATTAACAAATAAGCACATAAAGTCTTTTATTATTTATTCTTTAATGTATTTCCTTAATTCATTTCTTAGAACTTGATAGGAGTTTATCACCACTATGTTTTCGATCTTCCTACAAGATATAGCCTAAGGTTCCCCACCTAAGGATCATAACCTAAAACTTTAATACCAACTTGTGACACCCCAAATCCTGGTACTTTAATCCTATAAATCTGGTGCTCACTATCCATCACAATCATAACTAACTACCCACAATAAAGGATAATATTAAACTTCAAAAAGAATTCTCCCATTAAAGGGTTACATAATCAATACGAAATCCTCGGTCATCTAATCTTTAGTCATTACATCATCACTGGAAAACAAAACATAAGAATAATTAAGTCTTATTACATAAGCTTCTCAAAATAAAAAGTAAATTAAACTTCAGCTACTTAAGCATCTTACCCTTGCTCTTACTCGTGGATGTCTCGTCAGGCTTCTCAATCTTAGTTGCAATGTTTTATACAAGAGTGAGAAAAACAACTTGCTCACAAATAGAAAAATGCATAACAATAGTATATAGATAATGAAACAACTTTAATTGAATAAGATATTCTTTCTTGAAATAATAAGCTTTAGGTTAAGAACTGTAAGTTCAATAAAATAAATAACTTTCAAATGAGTTTAGATGTCAAGATCATACTGAGGGTCACAAGACCACGAACTATGTCCCAGGTTGTCAAGTATCTCTACTTAAACCTTTAACAGTCAAAAGACTATATGGACCATCTATCTCATACTTTAGGTAATCAACCCTTTGTACTATGTATTGTGCACAAACATTTAACGCTATTGCGTAGCTCGAATTTATAGTTTCCAACAATATAATCCGCCATTATAGGGTTGTTCATCTTAGTCTTTAACATTAGAATCCGCACAGAAGGAAGTTTAGTTTGGAATAGCTTCAAAGAAATTTAAGTCTTTAGAACGCTCATCAACTATGGACTAGTTGAATCAATAATGGTTTGATAATCGTCTAGAAGTTTGATTACATCATAAGCTTGTACAATTATATATAATCAAAGATAAATTAACAATAATTCGCATTTGAATAAACATCATATATTAAAGTAATGCTTACGAAAGAGTTAGAAAGCTTAATCAAGAGTATAGGCGTTGAATTTTAGGAAACCTCGCTTGAATAATAAAGAAGCAAAGGTTTGGAAACTTGTACAATGTAAAAGTAGAGTTAAGAAACTTGTCTCGTTCGTTCGCTACATAATTACACACACGTTCTCCAAATATCCTACATATATCATTTAAAATCACAATACCAATTAGTTACTTTAACACTAACTTCATTGGTTTACTTCTCATTGTAGTTAAGGCTACAATCTTTTGCTTTAGTTTTGATTCTATTAATAATTAACATACCATAAATCTAAAATCTTTATCCCCATAGAACACAAAACTATCATTTAAACTACTATTCTAATCATCACGACTAATCAGTTACACCTTCACAAATTCTTAGCTCACATATCAAAGTATTACTTCGTGATTACAATCTTTTATAATAACTTATTACATGTTTTAAGCTTTTCTTTAATCATTAGAATATTTTAGGATTACATATACGAAACTGAACAAATAAACATTCTTCTCTCGATCGACCGTTAACTTAAAAGATCTGCGTGCTTCACTTACCCTCAAAAACAAAGACCTTTAACGCCTAAACCGGGCCTACGTCTTTAGCGCTAAGCAAAGTCTTGCATGACGCTGATCAATCACTGCAATTTAGTTCCCAGACTCTGTTCATTACAAAATTCTAATCCTTTTTATCTAAGAACCAAATTAGCCATTTACAGAAGTTGTAAACTAATTAAACAAAATACCAAACATTCACAGAACAAACTCCACATCTCAAACAACCTTATTAACCAACTTTAAGAACTCCAATTCCATATTCATTCTAATCTTCATGTTTTAACACACTTAACGAAATCAAACACCACTAATTCATTTTTTAATCAATTTGATTCTTTCAACTTGCAATGTTTTCGATTCTCAGAGTATTAACATAATCCATCATCAATTTTATAATTTACAATAGGAATCATATCCAATTTTATACTAAAACAAGCCATAAAATACATATTTCACTGTAAACTCAACTTCTTCATTTTCAACATATTTAAATGAATTTTCTTGATTAAAATCAATTCTAGATGATGATTAACAGATTACTTATCCCCAGAAAAACACATATAACCAATTTTTCAACCAATCATCCACCAAAAATCCATTTACAGAGAATAACTTGGAGAAATAGAAACTAGAACTTAGAGTTGAAATTGTTACCTTTTGATTCTTCTTAAGCTAGATATGCAATTCCAATTTGTTGGATTAATCTCATTCTTCTTTGATTTCACAATAAAAAAAAATTTCTCTTAATTTCTTGCTTTGTCTAAACTCTCTACTCTCTTTGGCCTTGCAAATATAAGCGTATACAAACTGAAAACCAACTTAACATGGCTTGGTCAGTTATTGAGACAAACAGTCTCAGCAATTAGGAACAAAAACGGTCACAAGATCTTGTTTGGCTAATACCCAAAAACCTTTTTAAATTTATTTTTATTTTTCACTTATCATATAATCCATTTGTCACACCCATTAACCAATTCTCATATTTTAAATTAAATTAAACTTAATTCCTTAAGAAAAAAAATTAAACCTGATTAATATAATTATAATTTCTATTTAGCCAACCATAATTATAATTTTATTTAATAAATCATTAATCTTCTAATTTAATTAAAGTAGAAAATAACCATTACACTTAAATAAATTATTCCATAATAATTTACATCAAATAATTATTTTATTTAATAAATATTCTAACAAAATATTTTTAATCATTTACAAAATTTATAATCGTTATAATAGATTTCAACTTCATGAGCTTCGACCACTATAAGAAAAAGGCTTTTCTACGACTGCACATTAGTGATCGTATTAAACGCCATTTGGACATCAAAGAATCGATAAAGATCACTAGTAGGGGGCGAGAATGTAATCTGGGTTTGTATGGACATAAATGACCTCTGTTTGCCACCGATTTTGTCGCTAAGCTGAGTCACCGTGAGTTAGGTGTCAGAGGTGACGTGGCCTACGTGTCAAGGACCAACAATAGCAACCACATCAGTCGCTAATTTCCTCAAGACATAAGCAGTCACTAAATCATTTCAGTGATCCCATGAGGTAGCTGATACTAAATTAAAAAAAATTTAGCTTGTTTTGTTGATTTTCCAAAAAATTTATACCTTTTTTATATCCCAACACACAACAGTATATCAAAATAAACCAACATTCATACAAATCCATTGATATATCCATCCATATACAATTTAATAATTAAAACATCAACACAGTAAAATAAACATCCACACATACTATATAAACAAGAACCGTCCGAGTAAAACTTATAAACAAATTTCATAAAGTACAATATAAACATGCATTCAATTATTCAGTCGGTAAAAATAATAATCAAATGTCGATTAAGAAGATAAAAAGGGAATACAAATGCTTTCACGGATCAATATCGTCTAGATGGGGCTATAACAAAAAAAAATAAAACATGTATTATTGAATGTAAAGTTAAACTAAACATGCAAAATAGTACATAAAGTTAAAGTACATAAATTTAAACAATGACAAGATTACATGGGGACTCATCCTGTTGCTCTACTGCTCTTGCCACTGCATCTATTAACTCCTTAGGACTCAACAACTATAGATGCGTGCAAAGTGTGAGAAGAAGATTCTGATCCTGACATACTGCTATCACACAGTCAGCAGGAGTGTGTGGCGTCGGATGGCATAAAGACTGAGTAGACTAACTAGCAGAGCTGCCTGTGCCACTCATAGTCGATCGTCGTCATTGTCCTTTGCCTTTGACATAGTTCTTCTTCACAACCGACGCCCTCTCCCACAACTCTTAATCAATCGGTGGTTGCGGGGTGCCTGCAGGATAGCGCTCAACTAGTAGCACCTTATAAGTGTCCTGTCATTAGGTTAGAAATTAAATAGTTAACAATAAATATAAAATGCTTAAGAATGACGTAAAAATTTAAAAATATATTTTTATAGCATCAGGAAAACCATCGCGGGTGGCCACATATACATCCAACCAATGGATGCGTTGACCTTGAGACGACCCCTCCTACAAAATTAATATGCTCATATATTAATAAGTAAACATGTGTCATGTACTAAAACTCGAACTAAAACTTTATACTCAATACGTACCTTAGCGGTAATGTGTTGCAACTATGATATACTGCCATCCTTATGGGTCCTTTTTGCCATATCTGCTGTAGGTACACCTGAGGATCTGTTTGAGGAGGCAGTCTTCTATCTTTTGACCATGCTCTCGGCTCTCCACTGGGCACACATCTCAGCCCATATGGTCTGTGTGCACCACCAGGGCTACGCTCATACATGTACTCCTCACCCTGTCCTAGAAGGTCTATCCCTGCATTATGAAGGGCTTTTGTCTTTCCTTATTTAGATTGTCTTTGGTTTGGATAGTGCACTTCTGCCAGAATTGTGACGCCCCAAAATCCGAGTCACTCATACCTCAGATTTAGTGCTCACGGTACAACATACACATCACATCTAACTACCCATTCATTATGAATTACAACATTCATACTATTTCTTAATATAAACATAACATTATCACAGGTTTATCTAACCTTAATTTAAATACATACCTTTAGATACACAAAAGGTTTACATAAGATAACATAATTAAACAGTACTTCAAAGACCCTACTCAGTCGCCTTCTCTTTTCCTTTGCTCTTCTTGGAACTTTCGGCTAACTCGACTTTAGCTGAAATATTTTGTTTTAAGCAAGGGTGAACAACTAGTTTGCTCCGCAAGTTAAAGCGTTCAATAAAGGATAGAAGAGTTTAATTTTCTAGAATGTCAACAATATTCAAATTAGTTCGAGATAGCTGAATAATAAATCATTTTTAATATCAAGAATTTTCTTGTATTCCATGCTGAATATCATATCAAAAATGAAAGATGTTAAATTCTTTCATGGATTCAACAATATCAATTTGATTATAAAGAATTAACAACGCTGTAATAATATTCAATAAGGTGGGATATTCCCATATTTCATGTTGAGTGATTGTTGGTCGAAATCTAATTAAGCTCACACGTAAGTGCACGTGGTCAACAAGTAATACAGTAATAAGTCGAGTATCGTTCCCACAAAGATTTAGTATGAAATTAATCCTCACAATTACCATCTTTATATTAATCCAAATTTTATTAAAATATCCAATTCAATGATTATAACAACTAAAACTAAAAATATTAAAATTACCAAACAATCAACAAACCTAAAAACTGTAATTTCAAGAAAATATTGGAGAATTAGGCTTACAACTTCACTTTAAGTCTCAGTCTAATTATTACACCTTATTTCAGTTCAATTCACTATCCCAGTCTATTAATCAAGAACACTCAAGTAGAACTAGTCATCTCTTGATGCACTATTACCATAATAGCTTAAATCCACAAATTAGATATAATTAAGCTAAACACCCTAGTCAACTAATTCACTATAACTCTATGTGAATTACAATCAAATAAGGTTTAAGTTCAAGTTCTCTATCCGATTACATGCGATGCTAGGCATATCTCTACCCTAACATTCATAAAGATTCCATTCAAACACAGAATTCAAGAGCACATGCTATAGTGACTAAGTCTAGATTCATACATCATCTCTCGAGTCCATACAAATCCACATAGAATTGGTGATCAAGCAATTCATAATTTAAAGCTCAAATCACTATAGATAAACTGAATGATAGATTATTAAACTGAAATTCAAGGCTATATAATCATTGTTCAACCATCAAGATCCGTTACAAGCCTAACAAGTAAATTAGTTCTTCACAATTGAATTAAAAACTGAAATCATCAAAATAATCATCATCCCAATTACAACGATTGAATTAAAGAAGTAGAATGAATACAAAACCACCCTTCTCCTTAGCTCCAACTTGAAATTTTCGTGACTCTGACCTTCAATCCTTCCTCCAATGCTTTCTCTCAAAATTAGGGCTTCAAATTGCTAATCGATTGTTAGCTATAATCTCCCCTTGTTATCTTTTGTTATTATCCAGCATAAGACATGTATTTTGACCATAACTTGACGCCAATACACTTCCAAACCATGCCAACCTCCCTCCTTCACGCCTCTGCAGAATTTCAACTAAAACAGGAGTCTTGTCCTTTTCCCGTACCCCCGCCCCAGTGGGGGTTTTCCTTCTTTAAGTGTCCGCCCGGCCGGGGGGTGCTTCTGTTTTTGATTAAGTACCCCCACCCTGGCGGGGGTTTTGCCTTTATAATGTCCGCCTCGGCAGGGGTCCATTCTGCTGCAGTCCAATTATTGCTCATTTACTTGCCAAATTATGCCACGGAACCAACTTTTAAGCCCAAATGCTATGGAACCATACCTAAAGATAAAATAACACTAAACAAGTACAACGAATCACAAAAATAACGAATTAACACAGTTTAAGCTCGAATTAGAGGTCGATTCGTAGGTATAAAATCCACTCATCAAACTCCCCCAAACTTAAACTCGTGCTAGTCCTCGAGCACAAAACAAAACAAAAATGTTATGCAATGCAATGGAATGGAATGTAACGCAACTAGTCTATATGCCTACGAATCTAGCAATAGTGATAGAAGCAAGTCTGTTCAACCGGCCTTTGAGAAGTCAAGCAAATATGACAATACTTCATATCAAAACCAATCAATAATTTCCTATCAATCGTCAAATCTTAAACTGTTATCACTAGTATAGTGTGTGTGTGCTCAACACCCATGCTAACTGATGCAAATTCAAATTTAACACATAACAAGTCTCTTTGAAGACATCATACAGTGTAAACTTAAGAATCTAAAATCAAACAATTACCAATATCAAGGGTCCAAATAGGGTACTTATGCTTTATTTTTCATTTACAAGGGATTTTTGCTCTTATTTCCCATTTTATTCATATTTTTTCTTTTTTTTTTATACACATGACTATGCAATGTCTTATTCCCTTAGGCTTTTAAATGCTACCTTAACGAGCTTTCAAACAATGACTCCCAGATCATTAAGACCTTAGGGTGCTAGGTGTAAAGACAATCCCCTCGGGCATACTTATTCAAGTAACAAAGGCCACAAAACTAGACAAGCATGCCACGATATTTATTATATATATATATATATATATATTTATTTATGAAGCTTATATACCCCAAATTTCCCCCAAACTTAGATTCTTGCCAAATTTTTGCTTCACTGGCTATCCTTATCATTCTTTCATTCAAACTAGCATTATCCTTTAGAGGTCCATTATGTATCAATTAGAACTAAATCAATCAACATAGTTGTTATTACTGTGCTAACCTTATTATACCAGTTTCAAACAGGAAAAGATTCAATTCATAACAGAGTACTATACTTGTCTACTCAATCCCATTCTCATCATTGGCCAAAATAGACTGAACTATCTATCAGCTGGATTCATGCAAAACAATATAGTACTTTAACTAATTTTTTTATACGGAATAAACATAACAGAATTAAAAGCTAATAAAAACTATTTACAATACTACTCTACTATGCAACTATTACACTACATGAATGCAAACATATACTGAACCTAAAACTAAACATGATAACTTATGCAAAAGTAACTAACTAAATTAAACATGCAAACATAAAAAAATTAAACTAACTCCCCCAAACTTAACAATTACAATGTCCTCATTATAAAAATAAATCACTAACTGTACGAGGACTTCCCTGTAATTGTCTAAGCTTGAGGTGGTGGTGGTTGTTGCTCTTCATTGTCTGAATCAGAAGGTGGAAACTTTGACATTGGTGCAGGCTGCTGATATGGAAACTGAGCATTTGGGTTGAAACTTTGGAGAGTCGCGTTCAAGGAGGCGAGCGACATATTCATGGCCTCGAACATGTGGTCCTGCCTGGCCGCGAGTCTCCTCATTTGTCTATTGGCTTCTTTGTTGTGCCCATCAACTTCTCTCTGGAGGCTGCAATACTGAGAGCTAAACATATATATGCCAGTCCACTGCATCTCCTCAGTTTCTTGCTCTCCCGTAACCTCGTCCGCCTGGACTCGTCATTGTCAGAGGTGTCCTCAGCATCAGCCTCATCCTCAGAGCCTGATGGAAATATGAACCCGACTCCTCTTGGGTGAGACTCTCCCCCTAGCCACACTATATAGCGTGCAATCATTCGTGTGTCCAAAGTCTGAAGTGGCATCTGGGTAGTCTCATCAACTGACCACCTAACTCTAGCCTGTAAGACCCCGAATTTATGAAATGAAAGTATTCAATTTTCTTATAATTATTATTTCATTTAGTAAATGGTTAAATTGATAAAAGGATTAAAGTTAAGGGAGATATGTTAAAATTTTGCAAAGTAAAGCAAGTTGTTATAAAATATTCGTTTGGTCAGGGAATATTTTTTTGTTGGGGAATATTCGTATGATGACACAATCATTGGTGGACCCCACAACAGAATTATTGTCAGAGTTAGAAAGCGACAAAATTATCTTTTTATAAAAATAACGGCGAAAGTTTTACTGATTAAGCTGTTGAAATACCCGGTGATAAAAGTACGATGTCTGGCGTGGTTGCGTAGTAGCAATACCAGTATTAATTATTGATGCTTACGTAAAGAAGTCACTCGGTTTTGTTCAATTATTGCTCTGATAATTCTTTGCATAGTATCTCACGTTATTTGATTTAATTATTATCGATATTTTATATATTATTAAATCAATAATTGAGACGATCTGATTATTCATATTATTATTTGCAATATTGACGATGTCTAGAAAGTTACATCGAGAGAGATTTGGTCGCACTAATTTGGCGTCGATAGGGAGAAATCCTTATTGGAAAGCCCCTATTTCTAGGAATGATCTTGTTATTAAATATTGTGAGTTATAATATTAATGATGAATAATTGTTGAAAGATTAAATATGTGTTGATTGAAGATAAAATGATTTGTTGTAATATTTATTCAATCTTTGATATAAATAAGAAGTCTATTATGAGACGTTTGTGGTAAGTTTGGTTTATTCTATGGGGGCCCATATGTCATCATCTAAGAGTCACTTTCGCCAATAGTAATTGTCTTTCCCAAACGTCAAACCACTTGTCATTTCATATTACAGGTGTCGAACCAATTGTCGTTTCACATTACAGGCATCGAACCAATTGTCGTTTCACATTACAAGCGTCAAACCAATTGTCGTTTCACATTACAGGCGTCGAACCAATTGTCATTTCACATTATAGGCGTCAAACCACTTGTTGTTTCACATTACAGGCATCAAACCACATTTCTTTTCACATCACCAGTCGTCAAGCCACTTGCTTTTTCACATTGCAAGGGCTAAGCTAGAAATCTTCTATAAATAGAAGACTATTTCTTCATTATTTTTCACCAATTCATTCAAGCTATAGAAAGAGAAAGTATAGAGCGAATAAGAGAGAAAGAAGAAGAGTATTACATTACATTACACTATTGTAGTATCCAATCTCCTACTAAGGTAAGGGTATTATTCTTTTCGTATTCGTAAAGGGTATTATTCTTTCGTGATTCGTAAGGGTATTATTTTTTTCGTATTCATGAAGAGAGTTATTTCTTTCAATACTCGTAAGGGTTGTTATTCCATTCTTTATCATTACATTGGAATAAACGCTCACGCAGCGGACTACGTATCATGCATGGTGAAATCCTGTTGTTATTCTATTCTTTATCATTCTGTTGGAATAACCTGTCTACGCGGACTACCGCATGCATGGTGAAATCATGTTGTTATTCCATTCTTTATTATTCTGTGGGAATAACCTGTCTACGCGGACTACCGCATGCCTGGTGAATAACCCTTCGTATTCATTTGGTATTAATTTATGGAAAGGATCTGTCTACGCGGACTACTGCATGACAGTTGAAAATCCATTTACAGTTTTGTATATTGTTCATTTCAGATTCCTAACTCTAAACTTACTATGGTAAGTATTGCTTCTATAATTCCTGAAATGATCAAAAAATCTTTGATATTTGCGCTTCATCCAGTATCTTTTCATGGAAATATTATTCTGAGCAGTCTTGATAAGTTTTAACCTTTTCACACCGGGGTACTATTCATGACAAAAATTGATTTCTTTTATGTCCAATTCATTTTTGAATACGATATTATTCTTGAATTTTACTCCACAAATCAGTATCATGTTGACAATTTGGACTTTACTGAATTCTTATATCATTGTCATCATCCTCATGTTTATATGGTTATGAAAGTCATCTTTAGCCCGTAGTGCATAGATGGACTATTGATTGGTATGGTTATGACCAGGAATCATTCGGTGTAATCATGACCTGTAATGTTGCAAATGATGTGGTAAAAGTCCTCATTGGCCCGTAGTGCATAACATGACCAATTGTGATAATAATGAATATCATTGGCCCGTAGTGCATGGATAATTCAGTGATGTGGATTATTTATTAAGCTGAGTCTCAACGATAAAATTGATAATAAACCTTTTAAATCATAGAAGATAGTAGATATCATGCTCTACTTAACTCTTCTAATGGATTGTTTGTTCCGCTGCAGTTAAACTTGATGTTTACTATATTTTATCAATTTAACATTGTTGAAGGCTAACGATAATTTATTTTGCATTATCTTAGTCATAATATTTCTTACTGGGCAAGTTGAGCTCACCCCTTGCTTTCATTGTTCTCTTCAGAAAATGAGAATATAGCTGGGACTAGTCGGGGAACGGAGTGACGGTCCAGATGTTTGAATTAGTAGTCCTCACTATTTTGTGAAATATTGTGATAATAAATGTATTGAGGACTTATTTTGAGTTTGAATACTGTCTAGAAGACAATATTTGTATTAAAACTCACAGCTCATGCTGTAAATTTAAGTTCGTATTTGTATTATGTATCATGTATTTGGCGACTCGGAATGGGTGATGTATACCTATATTGGGGGCGTCACAGTTGGTATCAAAGCTTAGGGATATGATCTCTGGCTAAGATGTGAGACTAGAACTAGGGGGGAGAGACGGGGAAATCCTTAGTATGACCTACCAAAGTTTATTTGTTATTTAATTGGTCGGTCAGAATATAGGGATAATATGTGGCATGTCAATTAACCCTTGTTTTGTGGCAGTGTTTGAAAATGACATCCGAGAATGTTAACATAAGCAATGGAGCACATGTGACCGTTGAGTCACCAACGATCAATACCCAGGATAATGTGCATCAAGAAGGAAATAATCCTCAGGTAAACAACAATACCGATCAAATGACGAACGATGGGATGTTCAGAAGCTTTGTGTAATTCATGCAACATCAAAGAGAGAGCGGCTCACATTCAAAATGCGGTGGAAACAACGACAACTCTCGGATGATTTGCTAAGCGATTCGAGGCTGGGACCACCGGAGTTTATTGGAGAGCCAAAACCACTTAAGGCGGAGCGTGGATAAGCGAGATCACCAAGATATTTGATGTCTTGGGATGCTCAGAGGAGCAAAAGGTTCCTTTGCCACCTTCATGTTGCTTTGAGGAGGAGGATTCTTTTGGTGGGAATCGTAAAGCATACCCATTGTCTTGCCTTTGAAGATGACTTGGTATAAGTTCCAAGAACTATTCAACAACAAGTACTTTCCTGAAAGTATTCATCACATGAAAGAGGTAGAGTTCATTAAACTGGAGCAAAACAATATGACCGTGTCGCGATCTGAAGCCAAGTTTGTCGAGTTGTCCCGTTTTCATCCCACTTAGTTGATAATGAGGAGAGAATGATGCGGATGTTTCTAAGAGGTTTGAAACCCGAGATACGTCGATACTTCATCTCTCACAAAGCGTGTGTTTGTATTCGGATGTTGTAAATAGGGCTCGATTATTGGAGCGCGATAATGAGTCAACCCAACCAGAGAGAGCAAAGAAACAAGTCGATAATACCGGTGGTAGCGGTCATCGAGCGGTGACAACAAACGTGAAGGAAATCAACATGCCAGAAATGGTAACCACTTAGGTGGTAATCATGGCCAAGATAATAGAAGTGGAAATTTCAAGAAGAGAAGGTTCAATAATGACGGAAAGACGTCGGTAGCAGCACCAACACCCGTTTCAAAGGAAGAAGAACGACCACCGGTCGTATGTTTCAAATGCGGACATGAGGGACACATCCGTCCAAACTGTACGCAGCAGTCCAAAGCATGTTACAATTGTGGAAGAGGTCACCTAACCCGATTTTGTCGTGCACCAACATCAAATCCAGCTGGGACGGTGGCACCAAATGCAGATACAGACAAAACAAAGTCGGTGGTTTCAGGAAGAACATTTTTTGTGACTTCTCAAAAAGCGAGTAACCCGAACGAAGTTAGCACGGGTTAGTTAATTATAAATTCTTGCGAAGTCTATACCTTATTAGATACCGGTTCTACCCATTCTTTTATCTCTGTTGCTTGCGCTCAACATTTGAACTTGACCCCTAAGAAATTAGACTTTGACTTATCTATTGAAACTCCATTATGAGAAACATTCGTTACCTCCACTATTTATAAATCTTGTTTGATTCAAATCGACACTTTCACGTTACCTGTCGATCTTATCTCTTTAAAGATACTTGCATTTGATGTGATTTTAGGGATTGATTGGTTAACCACTCATCATGCTAAAATTGATTATTTTCGTAAGGTTGTTAGTTTTTATATTCCTAACCATCCTATTATGCGAATTCAAGCAACCAAACCACTAAAGTCAAACACTTTCATATTAAGCCATAAAGTCATTCGTTTATTGAAAAACGAATGTCAAGCTTTCTTAGCCCATGTCATGGACTTGAACAAAAATACGTCAGATTTGAATAATATTTCTGTTGTTAGTGAATTTCCTAACGTATTTCCTGAATAAACTTCCTGGCCTACCCCCAGAGTGTGATATTGAATTTTGTATTGACCCCAGTACAAAACCCATTTCTAAAACCTTTAAATATTTCTTCAACCAAAACGAACATATAATGCGCCAAAGACGTTGGCTCGAGCTGTTGAAGATTACGACCATACCATTCAATATCATCGTGAAAGAGCGAACGTGGTAGCTGACAAGTTGAGTAGAAGATCGTGTGCGATTTTGAGTGTGATGTTAACACAAAGACCCATTTCGTACGACTTACAAAAGATGGAGATAGAGTTAAAGACTCCAAGAACCTAAGTGAAGATAGTGAATTTACGAGTAGAACCAACTTTAATCGATAAAATTAAAGCCACTCAAGCTACAGACTCAGAGTCGATGAATGTGAAGAAGAAGGTTCAAGAGGGCGTTATTCTAGAAGCAAGAATCGACGAAGAGAGGAAATCTCAGCCCTCGATTTTATTGGTCTATTTGAAATCCTCAATCAAGTAGGAACTGTGGCCTATAGACTCGCTTTACCGCCAAGTATGTCACGTGTTCATAATATTTTTTTTATATATCTGTGTTACGTAAATATGTGGAAGACCCGAACCACATTATTGAGTTAGAACCGGACGAAATAGCGGAAGATTTAACGTATGAAGAGGTTCCTGTTAAAATCTTGGATAAGAAGGAACATATTCTATGCTCCAAGGTTATATCTCAAGTCAAAGTATTGTGGAGAAACCATGATGTTGAGGAAATGACCTGGGAGTTAGAATCTGAAATGAAATCAAGGTATCCTCACCTCTTCGACATACCAGGTACGTACCCTAATTTTGAGGGCGAAATTTCATAAGAATGGGAGATTGTAAGACCCCGAATTTTATGAAATGAAAATATTCAATTTTCTTATAATTATTATTAAGACCCCAAATTTTATGAAATGAAAGTATTCAATTTTCTTATAATTATTATTTCATTTAGTAAATGGTTAAATTGATAAAAGGATTAAAGTTAAGGGTGATATGTGAAAATTTTTGCAAAGTAAAAGCAAGTTGTTATAAAATATTTTGTTTGGTGGTGGAATATTCTTTTTGTGGGGAATATTAAATATGATGAAACAATCATTGGTGGACCCCCACAATAGAATTATTATCGGATGAAGAAAATGATAAAAATATCTTTTTTTATAAATAACGGCGAAAGTTTTTCTGATTAAGCTTTGTTAGAATACACGGTGGTTAAAAATAGTGATGTCTGGCGTTGTTGCCGCGATAGCTGCGGTATTGCACAATATTTTTGAATTATTGATTCTTACGTGAAGGCCTACTCGATAATTATTACGATAATTCTTTGTTCAATATTTTATTTTATTGATTCAATAATTGTTGCGTTGATATTTTATATTATTGTTGTTTGATAATTGTCCTTTTGCTGATATTTCTCATTATCGAATCAATAATTCATATTATTTGAATAATATTATTAGATAGCATTATTAGCGATGTCTAGAAAGTTACATCGAGGAGAGGTTTGGTCACCTAATTGCGGCTAGATAAGGAGAAATCCTTATCGGAAAGCCCCCTCTTTCACAGGAGCGGCTTTGGTTGTCATTATTGTGATTACATAATATTATTTGTGAATAATTAATTATTGATTTATATGATAAGGAAATATTTATTTTATGTGGACATAAATGATGGATAGGAAAATATTTATTTTATGTGGTTATAAATGAAAGAATTAATGTTGAGGTGTTTTATCGGTATTTTTGTCGGATTGGAGGTATTAAAAAATCAAATCGAATTGTTCTTAAAGCTCTATTGCGTGAGTTATAATTTTGATCAAATAGTTGGATCGTTGTGATTTTTGGATATGTTATACATATATAAGTTGAGTATATGTCCACAAATTTTGAACAGATTAAAAATTAACGTATGATTTGTTATGAATTTTAAGAGGTGTTGAAAATCATCCAGTTTGTGGAATTTGGATATTTTTTATTTGGAATTTGGAAAAACTTAAAGCTACAAAGTTGTAGAGAATTCGATTTCGTGTGGAATGGACATAAAATTCATATTTTTCTTATAAAAGGGCTATTTATTATGAATTATTGAAGTTTCAGAAATTAAAATATTTTTATTAAAAACATGGGTGGGCCCCACTTTTGGTTGGTGTAGAAAACATGTGTTGAATTGGTGGGACCCACTAGAGGTGGCTGAAATTTGGTCTTGGTTGGTGGCATGCGTAGAAAATTAATAATAATATTTTATTAATTTAGTCTCCTTTGGCGTTCTAGCATTTTCCTATAAATAGGCGCTTAGGTTAGAATTGAAAATCACACCAGAATCAGAGAATTCTTCTTCTATAATATTGAACGTATTTCTTTAGAGTTTTAGAAAGCTTTGAGTGTAGAAAACAGTGAAAGTTTTCTTCAAGAATATCCCCGCTATACCAGTTTGAATACTCTTCTTTTCAAGGTACGGGATGTTATTTTTGTTGATATTAAGCTTGAAATAATATTTTCTTCCATACTTTGTAGTATGTAAGTAATATTATTTCGTTTCAGATTTCAAATTCTATACTCGTTTTGTTAAAATTTTGGCTTTTATACTCCATGAAATTAGTAGAATATCCTTGATATTTGCGCTTCATCGATATCTTTTCATGGAAATATTATTACGAGCATTCTTGATAAGTTTTAACTTTTTCATCTTTGAAGTACTATTCACGGGGTTACTATTCCGAGAAGTACTATTCACGAAGTACTATTCACTCGAGTCTATTCACGAGGTCTTATTCATGATAAAAAATTTATTCATTTTTTGGTCCAAATTATTTTTGGTACAATATTATTCTTGAATTTTACTCCACAAAGCGATATCATGTTGACAATTTGGGCGTTATTGATTTTTGGATAAATTAAATTATAAATCTTTAAAAATTTATCCTTGAACTTGTTTTATTGAATTCTTATATCATTGTCATCATCCTCGTATTTTATATTATATTGAAAGTCATTTGTGGCTTTTGTAGTGCATAGATGGACTTGGTATATGATTATGACCGAGGATTATTCGGTATAATCATGGTAGTAATGTTACAAATGATGTGGTAAAAGTCCTCATTGGCCCGTAGTGCATTGATGGACGATTGTTGGCATGATCATGACCATTGATGAATATACGAATATCCTTGGCCCGTAGTGCATGGATAATTTGTGGTCGTGATCTAAAGAATATCCTTGGTAGTAGTGCGGGGGTGATTCGATGATGTGGATTATTTATTAAAGTGAGTCTCGGTGATAAAAGTGATGAAAAACCTTTTAAATCATAGAAGATAGTAGATTTTATGCTCTACTTGACTCTTTAATGGATTGCTTGTTCGCTTCTGATTAAACTTGATGTTTGTTATATTTTATCGGTTTAACCTTTGTTGAAGGCTAACGATAAATTATTACGCATTATCTTAGTCATAATATTTCTTCTTTGGGCTAGTTGAGCTCACCCTTTTGCTTTCATTGTTCTCTTGAGGAAATGAGAGCGTGGTAGGGACTAGTCGGGGAGCGGGTGATGGTCGAGATGATAGCATTAGTAGTCCTCACTATTCATGAAATAGTGTGATAATAAATGTATTGAGGACTCCATTTGAGTTGAATCATCTAGAAGACAATATTTTGTTTTAAAACTCTCGGTTTATGTTTTTTGTCGTATTTTACGACAGTTGTATTATTAAGTTGTATTTGAATTTTGTACCATGTATTTGGCGACTCAAGATGGGTGATGTATACTATTTTGGGGGCGTCACGGTTGGTATCAAAGCTTAGGGATATGATCCTGGCTGAGATGTGAGACTAGAACTAGGGGGAGAGGAGGGGGAAATCCCATTAGTATGACCTACCTAAGTTTATTTGGTATTTAATTGGTCGATCAAAGTATAGGGATAATATGTGACATGTCAATTAACCCTTGTTTTTTGTGGCGGTATTTTAAAATGACATCGAGAATGTTGAGAATAGCAATGGAGCACATGAGGTAGTTGAGTCTCCACGGATCAATAATCGAGGATAATATGCATCGAAAGACAGACAACAATCATCATGCAAAAACAACTTGACCAAATGATGAGCGATGGAATGTTTAGAGGCTTTACTGCAATTCATGCGACATCGGGAGAGAGACTCTCTGTCCAAAATGCGAGGTGGAAACACTTTGCAGCTCTCGGACGGTCTTTGCTAAGCAGTTCAAGGAATTTGGGACCACGGAGTTTTTGGAGAGCCAAAACCACTTAAAGGCGGAGGCGTGGATAAAGCGAGATCAACAAGATATTTGATGTCTTGGGATGCTCAGAGGAGCAAAGGTTCCTTTGCCACCTTCATATATTGCGAGGAGGAAGCGATTCTTGGTGGGAATCGTAAAAGCGTACTCGACTTGCATACTTGAAGATGTCTTGGGAGAAGTTCAAGAAGCTATTCAGCGACAAGTACTTTCGAAAGTATTACGTCACATGAAAGAGGTAGAGTTCATTAAAGCTGGAGCAAAACAACATGGCCAGTGTCGCGATCACGAAGCCAAGTTTGTTGAGTTGTCCGGTTTGCGTCCCATTTAGTTGATAATGAGGAGAGAATGACGCGAATGTTTCTAAGAGGTTTGAGACCGAAATCGTCGATACCTTATTTCTCACAAACTGTGTTTGTATTGAGATGTTGTAAATAGGGCTCGATTATTGGAGCGCGATAATGAGTCGACCCAACAAGAGAGAAGCGGCCAAGCAAGTCGATAATACGAGTGGTACTTGAGTCGTGAGCGGTGACAACAAGCGTGAAGGAATCAACATGCGAAATGGTAACCACTTGCCGGTGGTAATCATGGCCAAGATAATAGAAGTGGAAATTTCAAGAAGAAGATTCAATAATGGCGGAAAGGCGCGGTGGCGGCACTGACACCCATTTCAAAGGAAGAAGAAGCGACCACCGGTCGTATGTTTCAAATGCGGGACGGGAGAGGACACATCAAGTCCAAGCGTATGCTGTGATGATCAAAGCATGTTACAATTGTGGAAGAGAAGGTCACACTAGCCCGATTTTGTCGTGCACCAAAATCAAGTCCATTTGGGACGGTGGCACCAAAGCGGATCTGGACAAAACAAAGTCGGTGGTTTCGGGAAGAGCATTTTTTGTGACTTCTCAAAAAGAGTAACACGAACGAAGTTAGCACGGGTTAGTTAATTATAAATTCTTTTGAAGTCTATACCTTATTTGATCTGGGTTCTACCCATTCTTTTATCTCTCTTACTTGCGCTCAACATTTGAACTTGACCCTAAGAAATTAGACTTTGACTTATCTATTGAAACTCCATTATGAGAAACCTTCATTACCTCCTTTGTTTATAAATCTTGTTTGATTCAAATCGACACTTTCACGTTACTGTCGATCTTATCTCTTTAAAGATACTTGCATTTGATGTGATTTTAGGGATTGATTGGTTAACCACTCATCATGCTAAAATTGATTTTTTTTCGTAAGGTTGTTAATTTTTTATATTCTAACCAACCTATTATATGAATTCAAGCAACCAAACCACTAAAGTCAAACACTTTCATATTAAGCCATAAAGCTATTTGTTTATTGAAAAGCGGATGTCAAGCTTTCTTAGCCCATATCATGGACTTGAACAAAAATCGTCGATTTGAATAATATTTTACATTATTAGTGAATTTCCTGACGTATTTCCTGAATAAACTTCCTGGCCTACCCAAGAGTGTGATATTAAATTTTGTATTGACCCCAGTACAAAACCCATTTCTAAAACCCTTAAATATTTCTTCAACCAAAATGAGCGTATAATGCGCCATGAGCGTTGGCTCGAATTTATTGAAGATTACGACCATACCATTGATATCATCGTGGAAGAAGCGAGCGTGGTAGGTGACAAGTTGAGTAGAAGATCGTGTATGATTCACGAGTGTGGCGTTGTTAACACAAAGACCCATTTAAATGCGACTTATAAAAGATGGAGATAGAGTTAAAGACTCCAAGAACCTAAGTGAAGATAGTGAATATCTGAGTAGAAGCAGACTTTAATTCGATAAAGTTAAAAAAGCTGCTCAAGCTATTGACTTCGAGTCGATGAATGTGAAGAAGAAGGTTCAAGAGGCGTTATTCTAGAAGCAAGAATCGACGAGAGAGAAATCTCAACCCTCGATTTTATTGGTCTATTTGAAATCCTCAATCAGTAGGAAGCTGTGGCCTATAGACTCGCTTTACTGCCAAGTATGTCGGCGTGTTCATAACGTTTTTAACGTATCTATGTTACGTAAATATGTGGAAGACCGAACCACATTATTGAGTTAGAAGCGGACGAAATAGCGGAAGATTTAACGTATGAAGAGGTTCTATTAAAATCTTGGATAAGAAGGAACATATTCTACGCTCGAGGTTATACCTCAAGTCAAAGTTTTGTGGAGAAACCACGATGTTGAGAAATGACACGGGAGTTAGAATCTGAAATGAAATCAAAGGTATCCTCACCTCTTTGACATACCAGAGTGCGTACCCTAATTTCGAGGGAAAAATTTCATAAGAAGGGGAGATTATAAGACCCCGAATTTTTTGAAATGAAAGTATTCAATTTTCTTATAATTATTATTTCATTTAGTAAATGGTTAAATTGATAAAAAAGATTAAAGTTAAGGGTAATATGTGAAAATTTTGCAACGTAAAGCAAGTTGTTATAAAATATTTGTTTGGTTGGGGAATATTCTTTTTGTCGGGGAATATTAAATGCGATAAAACAATCATTAGTGGACCCCATGAGAATTATTGTCGGATTGAGAAAATGACAAAAATATCTTTTATATAAATAACGGCGAAAGTTTTACCATTAACTTTGTTGGAATACACGGTGGTTAAAATATAGTAATGTGCGTTGTTTGGCGATAGCTTTGCGGTATTGCATGATATTTTTGAATTATTGATTCTTACGTAAGAAGGCCTTTACTCGATAATTGTTACATTAATTCTTTGTTCAATATTTTATTTTATTGATTCAATAATTGTTGCGTTGATATTTTATATTATTGTTGTTTTAATAATTGTCATTGCTTATGATATTTCCCATTATCGAATCAATAATTCATATTATTTGAATAATATTATTAGATAGCATTATTGGCGATGTCTAGAAAGTTTATCGAGGAGAGGTTTGGTCACCTAATCATTGCGCCGATGAGGAGAAATCCTTATCGAAAAGCCCCCTCTTTCACAGGAGCGACTTTGGTTGTCATTATTGTGATTACGTAATATTATTTGTGAATAATTAATTATTGATTTATATGATAAGGAAATATTTATTTTATGTGGACATAAATGATGGATAGGAAAATATTTATTTTATGTGGTTATAAATGAAGGAATTAATGTTGAGGTGTTTTATCAGTATTTTATCGGATTGGAGGTATTAAAAATCAAATCGGTGTTCTTAAGCTCTATTGCGTGAGTTATAATTTTGATCCAATAGTTGGATCGTTGTGATTTTTGGATATGTTATACATATATAAGTTGAGTATATGTCCACAAATTTTGAGCGTTAAAAATTAACGTATGATTTGTTATGAATTTTAAGAGGTGTTGAAAATCGTCAGTTTGTGAATTTGGATATTTTACATTTGGAATTTGGAAAAACTTAAAGCTACAAAGTTGTAGAAAATTCGATTTAAGTGTGGAATGGACATAAAATTTGTATTTTTTACGATAAAAGGGCTATTTATTATGAATTATTGAAGTTTGAAAATTAAAATATTTTTATTAAAAACATGGGTTGGGCCCCACTTTTGGTTTTGTTGAAAACATGTCTTTGATTTTGGTGGGACCCCACTAGTGGTGGTGAAATTTTCTTGGTTGGTGGCATGCGTGAAAATTAATAATAATATTTTATTAATTTAGTCTCTATGGCGTTCTAGCATTTTCCTATAAATAAGCGCTTAGGTTAGAATTGAAAATCACACGAATCGAGGAGAATTCTTCTTCTATAATATTGGCGTATTTCTTTAGAGTTTTAGAAAGCTTTGGCGTGAAAAGCAGTGAAAGTTTTCTTCAAGAATATCTCCATTATACCGGTTGGAATACTCTTCTTTTTCGAGGTAAGGGATGTTATTTTTGTTCGATATTTGCTTGAAATAATATTTTCTTCCATACTCTGTAGTATGTAAGTAATATTATTTCATTTTTTTCAAATTCTATACTCGTTTTGTTAAAATTTTGGCTTCTATACTCCATAAAATTAGTAGAATATCCTTGATATTTTACGTTTCATCGATATCTTTTCATGGAAATATTATTACGAGCATTCTTGATAAGTTTTAACTTTTTTAGAGTACTATTCACGGGATTACTATTCAGAAATACTATTCACGGGATCTTATTCACTAAAGTACTATTCAATTGAAGTCTTATTCATGATAAAAATTTATTCGTTTTTGGTCCAAATTATTTTTGGTACAATATTATTCTTGAATTTTACTCCACAAAAGCGATATCATGTTGACAATTTGGGCGTTATTGATTTTTGGATAAATTAAATTATAAATCTTTAAAATTTATCCTTGAACTTGTTTTATTGAATTCTTATATCATTGTCATCATCCTCGTATTTTATATTATGTTAAAAGTCATTTGTGGCTATAGTGCATAGATGGACTTGGTATGATTATGACCGGGATTATTCGGTATAATCATGTAGTAATGTTACAAATGATGTGGTAAAAGTTCTCATTGGGCGTAGTGCATTGATGGACAGTTGTTGGCATGATCATGACCATTAATGAATATACGAATATCCTTGGCCGTAGTGCATGGATAATTTGTGGTCGTGATACTAAAGAATATCCTTGGTCGTAGTGCGGGGTGATTGATGATGTGGATTATTTATTAAGCTGAGTCTCAGCGATAAAAGTGATGAAAAACCTTTTAAATCATAGAAGATAATAGATTTTATGCTCTACTTGACTCTTCTAATGAATTGCTTGTTCCGCTGCAGTTAAACTTGATATTTGTTATATTTTATCAATTTAACACTGTTAAAGGCTAAAGATAAATTATTCCGCATTATCTTAGTCATAATATTTCTTCTTTGGGCTAGTTGAGCTCACCCTTTTGCTTTCATCGTCTCTCTTGAGGAAATGAGAGCGTAAGTAGGGAACTAGTCGGGGAGCGGGAGCGGTCGAGATGATAGCATTAGTCCTAACTATTCTATGAAATAGTGTGATAATAAATGTATTGAGGACTCCATTTGAGTTGAATCTTCATGCAGAAGACAATATTCGTTTTAAGACTCTCAGTTTATGTTTTATCGTATTTTACACGACAGTTGTATTATTAAGTTGTATTTGAATTTTGTACCATATATTTGGTGACTCAAGATGGGTGATGTATACCTTTTTGGGGGGCGTCTGTTAAATATTGTGAGTTATAATATTAATGATGAATAATAGTTGAAAGATTAAATATGTGTTGATTAAAGATAAAATGATTTGTGGTAATATTTATTCAATCTTTGATATAAATAAGAAGTCTGTTATGAGACGTTTGTGGTAAGTTTGGTTTATTCTATGGGGGCCCATATGTCATCATATAAGAGTCACTTTTGCCAATAGTAATTGCCTTTACCAGACGTCAAACCACTTGCCGTTTTATATTACAAGCGTCATACCAATTGTCGTTTCACATTACAGGCGTTGAACCAATTGTCGTTTCACATTACAGGCGTCAAACCACTTGTTGTTTCACATTACAGGCGTCAAACCACTTTTCTTTTCACATCACCAGTCATCAAGCCACTTGCCTTTTCACATTACGAGGGCTAAGCTAGAAATCTTCTATAAATAGAAGCCTATTTCTTCATTATTTTTCACCAATTCATTCAAGCTATAGAGAGAGAAAGTATAGAGAGAATAAGAGAGAAAGAAGAAGAGTATTCTGTTACTACACTATTGCAGTATCGAATCTCATACTAAGGTAAGGGGTATTATTCTTTCGTATTCGTAAGGGGTATTATTCTTTCATATTCGTAAGGGGTATTATTTCTTTCGTATTCATGAAGAAAGTTATTTCTTTCAATACTCGTAAGGGTTGTTATTCCATTTTTTATCATTCTGTTGGAATAACCTGTCTACGCGGACTACCGCATGCATGGTGAAATCTTGTTGTTATTCCATTCTTTATTATTCTGTGGGAATAATCTGTCTACGCGGACTACCGCATGCCTGGTGAATAACCCTTCGTATTCATTTTGTATTAATTTATGGAAAGGATCTGTCTACGAAGACTACCGGATGACAGTTGAAAATCCATTTGCAGTTTTGTATATTGTTCATTTCAGATTCCTAACTCTAAACTTACTATGGTAAGTATTGCTTCTATAATTCCTGAAATGATCAGAAATTCTTTGATATTTGCACTTCATCCAGTATCTTTTCATGGAAATATTATTCTGAGCAGTCTTGATAAGTTTTAATCTTTTCACACCGGGGTACTATTCATGACAAAAATTGATTTCATTTATGTCCAAATCATTTTTGATACGATATTATTCTTGAATTTTACTCCACAAAGCAGATCATGTTGACAATTTGGACTTTATTGAATTCTTATATCATTGTCATCATCCTCATGTTTATATAGTTATGAAAGTCATCTTTGGCCCGTAGTGCATAGATGGATTTGTTGATTGGTATAGTTATGACCGAGGGAATCATTCGGTATAAATCATGACTTGTAATGTTACAAATGATGTGGTAAAAGTCATCATTGGCCCATAGTGCATTGATGGACAGTTGTTGAGATGAACATAACCAATTGTGATATTAATGAATATCCTTGGCTCGTAGGGCATGGCTAATTCAGTGATGTGAATTATTTATTAAGCTGAGTCTCAATGATAAAATTGATGATAAACCTTTTAAATCATAGAAGATAGTAGATATCATGCTCTACTTGACTCTTCTAATGGATTGCTTGTTCATTCTATGATTAAACTTGATGTTTATTATATTTTATTAGTTTAACATCATTGAAGGCTAACGATAATTTATTCGCATTATCTTAGTCATAATATTTCTTCTTTGGGCTAGTTGAGCTCACCCCTTGCTTTCATTATTCTCTTCAGGAAATGAGAATGTAGCTGGGACTAGTTGGGGAATGGAGTGACGGTCCGGATGTTTGCATTAGTAGTCCTCACTATCTCGTGAAATAGTGTGATAATAAATGTATTGAAGACTTATTTTGAGTTTGAATATCGCCTGAAGACAATATTTGTATTAAAACTCACATTTCATTTCATATATTTAAGTTTGTATTTGTATTCATACCATGTATTTGGCGACTCGGAATGGGTGATGTATACCTATTTTGGGGCGTCACATAGCCTTTACATGTACCCACATATGAGGGATGGGTGTGGCGTGTCATTTAAAATGGCCCTCGCAGGCATCTTCGTATTGAGAAATTAATGATGACACCCACATCGATGAGGAAGTCTTGCAAAATCGCATATAAAAGAAGTATCTTCTCCTTTGTCACCTCTGTTGTATGTGTGGACGAGAATATCTTGGTGCACATGAACGCATACCATATCTTTCCATAACGGCTTAGGTCCTTGCTGTGGAAGATTGTGCCCCCTTTGCGTCCTTTGACCCATGTGGTGCCAGGCTTTGTTATTTCTGTTAAAATCCCCTCGTAGTCGGGATCATGGTTACGCAAATAGGCATACTGGCATTCTACAACAACTCACAGGCGGTAATACTCGTTAATAGCATCAGCACTGAAAGGTACTTGCTTGCTTTTCATGAATGCTATGAATGGGGTCTTATCCTCCGCATTGGCATAAAATTCCTTCACCACATTGACGATCGCTGGCTCCGGCTCGTTAGTGAACCTATCCCATCCTTTTTCATAAATGTGACGCCCCCAAAATTGGTATACATCACCCATCTTAGGTCGCCAGATACATGGTACAAAAATATAAATACAAACTAATTATACAACAGTCGTGTAAAATACGACAAAATATAAACTGAGAGTTTTAATAAGAATATTGTCATCTAGACAATATCCACACTCAAAGGAGTCCTCATTACATTTATTGTCACACTATTTAACAGAATAGTAAGGACTACTAATACTATCATCTGGACCATCACTCCGTTCCCCGACTAGTCCAGGCTACGTTCTCATTTCCTGAAGAGAACAGTGAAAGAAAGGGGTGAGCTCAACTAGCCCAGTAAGAAATATTATGACTAAGATAATGTAGAATAAATTATCATTAGTCTTCAACAATGTTAAACTGATAAAATATAACAAACATCAAGTTTAACTGCAGCGAAAAAAGCAATCCATTAAAAGAGTTAAGTAGAGAATTAAATCTACTATCTTTTATGATTTAAAAAGATTTTTCATCACTTTTATCGCTGAGACTCAGCTTAATAAATAATCCACATCATCCCTATACTACGGCCAAGGATATTCATTAGTATCACAACCACAAATTATCCATGCACTACGGGCCAAGGATATTTGTGTATTCATCAATGGTCATGATCATGCCAACAATCGCCCATCAATGCACTACGCCAATGAGGACTTTTACCACATCATTTGTAACATTACGGTCATGATTATACCGAATAATCCCTGGTCATAATCATACCAAGTCCATCTATGCACAACAGGCCACAGATGACTTTAAACATAATATAAGCATGAGGATGATGACAATGATATAAGAATTCAATAAAACAAGTTCAAGAATTAATTTATCCAGGAACCAATAACGTCCAAATTGTCAACATGATACTTCTTTGTGGAGTAAAATTCAAGAATGCTCAGAAGAATATTTTCATGAAAAGATACTGGATGAAACGCAAATATCAAGGATATTCCACTAATTTCATGGAGTATAGAAGTCAAAGCTTTAACCAATTTGAGTATAATGTAATATATGAAAGCGCAAATGGATTTTTTTCGCCATGCGGTAATCCACGTAGACAGATCATTTCCACAATTTAATAAGAAATGAATACGAAGGGTCATTCACCATGCATGTGGTAATCCACACAAATAGGTTATTCCAACAGAATAATAAAGAATGGAATAACAGAAGAATTCACCATGCATGCGATAGACCGCACAAACAGGTTATTCTAACAGAATAATAAATAATGGAACCAGGTCATGCGTAAACGGACAGACATGATATTCTAACAGAATAATAAAGAATGAAATAACAAAAGACTACACCAGGCATACGATAGACTGCACAGACAGGTTATTCCAACAGAATAATAAATAATGAAATAACAAAAGACTTCACCAGGCATGCGATAGAATCAAGAGCATGGGCGAGTTATTCCAATGAATAATAAATAATGGAACCAGGTCATGCGTAATACGCACAGACAAGATATTCTTAAAGAATAAAAAGAATGGAATAACAGAAGAATTTCACCATGTATGCGGTACTTCGCATATACAGGTTATTCCAACATAATGATAAAGAATGGAATAACAGAAGAATTTCACCAAGTATGCGGTACTTCGCATAAACAGGTTATTCCAACATAATAATAAAGAACGGAATAACAGAAGAATTTCACCAAGTATAGGGTAATCGCAGATGTCTGAGAGTTATTCCAACAGAATAATAAAAAAATGGAATAACAGAAGTTCTCTTCATGAATACGAAAGAAATAACACCCCTTACCTTAGAACAAATTGGATATAGGAGTAGTGAAATAGCAGAATACTTTTCTTCTTCTCTCTATAGTTTCTCTCTCAGAGTTTAAGTGAATTAAGTAAGAAATAATGAAGGAATGAACTTATTTATAGAAGAATGGACTAAATAAGTAACTAATTCTGAGCGGTCCAGTATTGATTTACTTTTAAAGCAGACCGGTCCATATTGATTTACTATGAAGTATTAATAAAATATTCTAATAAAACAAAATCTTTTAAATAAAATATAATATATTCTATTTATAGTCTAATAAAACAAATAACTTTATAAAAGTATTTTGTTTTATATAAAAAGATTTAACTATGCAAACACTACGCAGAACTTATCAAACACTATGCATAATAAAATATAATATATTCTAATTATTATCTAATAAAACAAATAACTTTATAAAAGTATTACATTTTATATAAAAAGATTTTACTATGCAAAACACTATGCAGCCTTATGCAAATACTATGCATAATAAAATATAATATATTTTAATTATTGTCTAATAAAATAAATAACTTTATAAAAGTATTACATTTTATATAAAAAGATTTTACTATGCAAAACACTATGCATAATAGAATATAATATATTTTATTTATAGTCTAATAAAACAAATAACTTTATAAAAGTATTACATTTTATATAAAAAAATTTCGCTTTTATTACATTAATAATACTAATAAAAAAATTTATATATATATATATAAACTTCCGTGACTTCATAAAAAGACACCTCAATATATTTAACAACATTTATCATCATTATTATAATTCACAATATTAATCGACCTGTGTCGTTCCCGAAGAGAAAGAAGGGCTTTCCAATAAGGATTTCTCCCTATTTAGCAATTGATTAGGTGACCAATCCTCTCCTTGGCGAGAACTTCTAGACATCGTTAATATTGCAAATAATAATATTAATAACTCTGTCATCTCAATTATTGATTTAATAATATATAAAATATCGACAATAATTGAATTAAATAACGTGAGATACTATGCAACAATTACTGTAGCAATAATTGAACAAAACTGAGTGACTTCTCACGTAAGCATCAATAATTAATATCGTGTGCTATTATGCAACCACGCGTATTACTGTACTTTTACTACCGAGTAGTTCAACAGTTAACGGTAAAACTTTCATTTATTTTCATAAAAATATTTTTGTCGTTTTCTCAATCAGACAATAATTCCGTTGTGGGGTCCACCAATGATTGTACCGTCGTACGAATATTCCCTGATAAAAATAATATTCCCCGACCAATCGAATATAATACAACAACTTGCATACTTTACAAAATTTATAAATATTACCCACAACTATAAAATTATCTCAAATTCACACCATAATATTAAAAAAAAAAATTCGAGAAAATTAAATCTTTATTCATAAAATTTAGTGTTTTACAATAAATTTGTCTCTTCATTTGGCCATCTACGTTGTCGGGTGCTAAGCCTCGCTCTGGAGTTAGTGCCTTAGTCACTAGATAGTCATAGCGATCGACGGCGTTGGCACTCACGAATTTTCTCATGTCAAAGGCCTGAGTCGGTGGTGTGGACCCTGAACTCTCGCCTCGCTATCTCTTAGATGCTAATTTTGGTGCCATGGTAATTGAATGGATGAACTTTAGCCAAAATCCCCCCAAACTTCACTCGAGCAATTCGTCGAACACGTGGTGTGCACGACTAACAATTCCCCCAAACTTGGTAATTGAACTTCTAATGTGGTGATGTATGATGAGAAATTTCAAGAAATAACCGCTTACCCTTAATGTATTAACCAATTAGTTGCTTCTCCCCTTGTTGTTGATGCCCATAATCTCACTTGAAGAACCCTAACTTTTGAATGGCTAAAATTCCATGAACTGAGATTGGGATGTAGTGTAGTTAGGGGTTGAATTTATAAGGAGGAGATAATGTAGAGATTTGGTGGGTTAAAGTAGTGGGTAAGTGGGGATTATGTGAGATAATGGGTGAGAGTTGAGGAAATCGTGGGCTTGTTGAGGAAATCGTGGGCTTGTTGTTGAAGGAAGTGGGTATCAATTGTGGTTCAAGGAAGTGGGGAAGATGGGCTCAATGTTTGTAATCGCGAAGCCCGAACTCTTCGTCGTGTTCCGTACCCCCCACCTCGACGGGGGGTAATAAGCTATAGATGCCTTGTTCAAAATGCTGGGGGTATTCGCTTTGGTTCATGACCCTTGCCCAAATGGGGTATCTCATATAAATTATTCCGCCTTAGACAGAGGTGGTTTATATATAGGTTCAACTTTTCCCATTCTTTGCATCCAACACATATCCATGCACTTTCCAAGTACTTGAAACACCATAAAATGATAAATTTAAGATAACAACATGAACATTGAACAGTGAAGGTTGAATTTACTAGAAATCATGACTCACTAACTACTTGATAAACCGAAATAACATACTTTAAACTAAACTCATACTAAACTATTACTCTGAACAATGAATTAATTAGCATGCTTAAAAATATTGAGAATAAAAGTAAAATTGGGTTTCCTCCCAATTAGCACTTGTTTTTAAGCCTTTTAGCCCCGACTACTCCTGTGTTATCTGGATCGATCAATTTATCCGCGATAAAGCTATTTGTTCATAAAGACATAACCAACATCGTTGTATTGCATGCCCGTTCACTTGCATGTTTGAGAATGAAGTTGACTTACTATCCTCAATTAGTGTCTTAAGACCACCAACCTCTCTGCGATTCCCGAATTTGACATGTGTAGATTCCTCGAGCAACTCACACTCTTCCTTGTCAGTCGGGATTGAGATTTCCTTAAACACTTTCACCTTCAAAACCTGATCGAACACTTTCATAATCAGTTCTCCATTAGGCACGTCAATCATTGTTCGTCTAGTCGCAAGGAGTGGTCGTCCCAAGATGATAGGGATGTTCTTATCTTCTTCAAAATCTAACACCACAAAATCAGCTGGAAAGATCAATGAATGAACCTTCACCAACACATCTTTAACTATTCCCAGTGGATATGTTAATGATCTATCTACAAGCTGTAGACTGATGTTGGTTGGTTTTTCTTCCTTTAACCTTAGCTTTCGGTAAATGGATAGTTGCATAAGGTTTATACTCGCTCCTAGATCGCATAGAGCTCTCCCCACATCTTGATTGCTAATTGCGCATGGAATTGTGAAGCTTCTCAGATCTTTCAATTTAGGAGGAAGTTTATTCTGCAGTATTGCACAGCATTCTTCAGTTAATAACACTATTTTGAAGTCCTTGAGCTTGCGTTTCTTCGAAAGTATTTCTTTCATGAATTTGACATAACGTGGAATCTGCTCAAGTGCTTCGGCTAATGGAATATTGATGTGCAATTGTTTAAATATATCAATAAACCATAAAAACTAGTCCTTTAACTTTTAACTTTTTAGCCTTTGAGGAAAAGGTACCGGTGGTGTAGCTTTATTCAGTTTTTCTTCATTTGGCTTTTCCACCACTTTTTCTTTAGATTTCATGTCTAATTCATTCCCTTCATTCTGACAATCATCATCTGTACTTGCTTTCCTATACAAGTTAGAACTCAATTCCTTACCACTCCTAAGTGTAATCGCATTACATTGCTCGTGATTTCCTCTCAGATTCTTTTCTGTATCGCTATGTAGAGTCCCTTGAGATCTATTGTTCAAAGCCAATACAAGTTGTCCCATTTGATTCTTTAAGTTCTTAATTGCGGTCGCTTGCGTTTTCATGGCTGCCTCATTGCATGTTATATACTTCAACAGTAGCTCTTCCAAATCTATTTTTTTCTTATGCTGTGGAGCTGCCTGTTGATTCTGATTTTGAAACCCCGGGGGATAAGAAGGTTGTGGAGCCTACTGGTTTTGATTGTTGCTCCATGAAAAGTTGGGATGGTTCCTATTCCCCAGGTTGTAGGCATTCTGATACATGTTTTGCGGAATCCTATTGTCTGCCCACAAACTGAACCGATGCTGGGTTGATGGCACACTGTTCTGTAGGATGTTCTCCTGCGCATAACTCGTACACATATACCACCTGCTGTGGTTGTACATTAGTCAAAGCATCCATTTTCTTCGATAAGGCTAAAATTTGTTCCGCCAATGCTGTTACTCCATCTACCTCTAATACCCCAGCTACCTTAGCTTGTGTCATCCTTGCTGTAGGCCACTGGTAGTTATTAGCTATCATAGTTTCAATCAACTCATACACTTCCTCATAGCTCTTGGCCATAAATGCTCCACCCGAAGTTGCATCTATACTAGTCTTGGGATTCCCATTCAACCCGTTGTAGAACATATTCATCTGCAGCCATTTAGGTAGTCCATGATGAGGGCACTTTTTGAGTAGTTCCTTGTACCGTTCCCATGCCTCATGTAAAGACTCCCCATGCTGCTGCTCAAACATGGTGATCTTGTTTCTCATCTTTGCAATTTTGACTGGTGGAAAGAATTTATCCAGGAACTTCTGAGCAAGGTCGTCCCAAGTAGTTATTGATCCCAGCGGTAGAGAATGTAACCAACTCTTTGTCTTGTCCCTCAGAGTAAATAGGAACAAGCGAAGTATGACTGCGTCATCTGACACCCCATTGTATTTGAAGGTGTCACATATCTCCAAAAAGCTAACCAAGTGCTCATTCGAATCATCATTTGCTAATCCCCCAAACTGTACCGAGTTCTGAATCATCTGAATAGTCCCAGACTTAATCTCAAAATTATTCGTAGCAATCGCCGGCCTGGTGATACTTAACTGTAGCTCAGTCACCTTGGGAGTAGCAAAATCCCTCAATGATTTCTAGTCTTTTGCAGCCATTATTTCTTCTTTCTCAGAATTTTCAAAGTTTTCCCTTGTGTCTTTAATCCACTTACTTAGCCTTTGAAACTGTTTCTCGATATCGTCCTCAAAGGGAAGCAAGTCTAAGTTTTTAGACCAATTTTGCATAAACTAACTTCAAGAACCTGAAACAAGAAAGAACAAAACAAAAGAAAAAAATGTTTAAGTAAAACTGGACTAATTAAACTGATATTGCAAAATATTAAAATCTATACTAAATTCCCCGGCAACGGCGCCAAAAACTTGTTGGTCGAAATCTAATTACGCTCACACGCAAGTGCACGTGGTCAACAAGTAATACAGTAATAAGTCGAGTATCGTTCCCACAGAGATTTAGTATGAAATTAATCCTCACAATTACCAGCTTTATATTAATCCAAATTTTATTAAACTATCCAATTCAATGATTATAACCAATAAAGCTAAAAATATTAAAAATACCAAACAATCAACAAACCTAAAAACTGTAATTTCAAGAAAATATTGGAGAATTAGGCTTACAACTTCACTTTAAATCTCACACTAATTAGTACACCTTATTTCAGTTCAATTCATTATCCCAGTTTATTAATCAAGAACACTCAAGTAGAACTAGCCATCTCTCGATGCACTAATACCATATTAACTTAAATCCACAAATTAGATAGAATTAAGCTAAACACCCTAATCAACTAATTCACTATATCTCTATGTGAATTACAATCAAATAAGGTTGAAGTTCAAGTTCTCTATCCAATTACATGCGATGCTAGGCATATCTCTACCCTAACATTCATCAAGATTCCATTCAAACAGAGTTCAAGAACACATGCTATAGTGACTAAGTCTAGATTCATACATTATCTCTAGAGTCCATACAAATCCACATAAGAATTGGTGATCAAGGAATTCAAAAATTAAAGCAAAAATCACTATAGATAAACTGAATGATAGATTATTAAACTGAAATTCAAGGCTATATAATCATCGTTCAACCATCAAGATCCGTCATAAGCTTAACAAGTAAATTAGTTCATCACAAATGAGTTAAAAACTAAAATCATCAAAGTAATCATCATCCCAATTACAATTATTGAATTAAAGAAGTAGAATGAATATAAAACCACCCTTCTCCTTAGCTCCAACTGGCAATTTTCGTGACTCTGACCTTCAATCCTTCCTCCAACGCTTTCTCTCAAAATTAGGGCTTCAAATTGCTAATCGATTGTTAGCTGTAATCTCCCCTTGTTATCTCTTGTTATTATCCAGCATAAGACATGTATTCTGACCATAACTTGACGCCAAATACACTTCCAAACCATGCCAACCTCCTTCCTTCACGCCTCTGCAACATTTCAACTAAAAGCAGAGTCTTGGGTTTTTTCCATTCCCCTGACCTCGTGGGGTTTTCTTCTTCTTCGCCCATCCCGTGAAGGTGCTTTTGTTTTTGATTAAGTACCCTCGTACTGGCGGGGGTTTTACCTTTATAATGTCCACCCCGACGGGGGTCCATTCTGCTACAGTCCAATTATTGCTCATTTACTTGCCAAATTTGACCACGGAACCACCTTTTAAGCCCAAATGCTATGCCACCATACTTAAACATAAAATAACACTAAACAAGTAAAATGAATCACAAAAATAACGAATTAGCACAGTTTAAGCTTAAATTAGAGGCCGATTCGTAGGTATAAAACTCACTCATCAGTGATCACAAAAAGATCAAGAACTAATAGTGGAATTATCAATTCATTTACTGATTAAATACCTCAAGAGTATAAGTTAACCGTAAAGATTAAATTATACCCTTCTGCAAGTACGTAAGGGGATCAGCCTCATTGTGCCCGTGATTATGCATAATACTCAACAATAGCGCAAGGGCGTATGCTCTACAATAAAGTTTCCCTTTTTATAAGGGTTGTTCATCTCAGGTTTACATGATGACTCCGTACCACAACAATATAGTTTGGATTTCTTTTAAAGGAATGCTATGATTTCAACATATAATATTAATATTGATCTAGCCGAAATAAATGGCATAAATCTTTCAATAACAACTTAGTTCAAATAATAGAATGATTCATCAATTGCTAGTTTATCCAAAATATATAGCTGAGACATGGTTCATAAACAGTTCACGAATAAAAGAACTCTAAATTTATTTCACAGTTCAAATAATAAAATAGGTAATCAATTGCACTATGTGCGAATAACAATAATCTTTATGGATGTGAATAATCAACAATAATTATCCACTAATCATGCTTTTTAAAATAATAACTCAAGTTGAGTTAGGAAATTTGCCTGATCGGTTCACAATTTAATTTAACTTCTTTTGAAAAACCTTAATAAGATCGATCGCTCAATAAGCATCACATATCTTAACTATTATTTCATAATAATTTATCTAAACATATATCACATAATCAAATAATAACTTAACTCATTAGTAATATTATCATCCTTGATAATATTATTTATAATCAAATAATATTACATCATTTCTTAACATTATTAATCACTTAATAATATTTTGTTTCCTTTTAATATTATTAACCACTTAATAATATTTTATTCATTCACAAGTATTATTAATCATTTAATAATATCTTACTCAACTCATAATATTATTAATCATTTAATAATATCTTATTCACTTACTTAACATTATTAATTATTTAATAATATTTTAAATCCAATTTTAATTTAATATTATTAATTATTTAATAATATCTTAATCTAATATTATTAATGTCTTAATAATATTTTAATAATTTATTATACTAATAAACAATTTATTCTAATTGTTTAACTTTTACTAATTACTTTATTTAACAACCCTAAAATGCCATTAATATAACATCTCATCAAAAATTATAAAAATACCCTCAATAAATTAGAATACCACATTTTTAGGGTTTTCAAGCCATAAAATTATATTTTTGTCATTTATGACATCACATAACTTATTTTATCCATTTATTCATAACTCAATCATTTACATGAAAAATACCAAATCAACTCCAAAAATATTTATTTTCTAAAAAATATCAGTATATGGTACCATGATGAACATATAATGTTTCTGAAATCGAAACTTTTAGAAACTTTTTTCATAAATCGAAACTTTGTCCAACAATTCTGTAATTTTCAGGGTATTCTCCTGCCATGATACTCTTCCTCCAGTAAAAATTGCACAACTTTTAAAATTACACACAAAAAGTTATTTCAGTTCTCTTTTAAAATAGTCATTTCTTATAAAATCCATAACTCTCATTCTACACATCCAACAATTTCCATCTTTGGACTGGATCTAGATAACTTAGCGTACTATCCTACAAAAGTTTTCTAGAATTTTTAAAGTAACTTAAACGGACAAAGCGTCTCCAGGAAGCAAATTTGATGTAAACATCCTCGCTACAGCTTATGAAAATTCTGGACTATTTTTACCAAAACAGCTCCCAAGGCTTGAAAAATCATTATTTCTGAGTGCTACCACTTGGATTTAGTAGTTAACTTCCAAATCTAGAACCCCTTTATGATGGATCACAAATATGAGTGTAGATCTAAAGTTATTAATGATCAAAGTGAAGAAAGGTAAGGGTTTTTCACTTTTAAGAACATAGATTCATTTTCTTCCTTTTGACCAAACTTTTGACACTCAAAATGACTAGATTCAACATAAAACACTAGAAAAAAGATGTAGATCTAAGGTTTTTGAGTTTAAGAACATAAACACTTGTTTAATCAAACTCAACCCAAAATAAAAAGAAGAAATTAGTTTAGATTTTACCTTGATCTTGTAGCTTTCTTCCTATGAGATTAACTTGGGTGCAACAAAAATAAAAAACTATCCTCTCTATCTCTCTCTAAGCCCTGACCCTCTCTCTCTCTCTCTCTCTTGCCTCTCTCTTTTTCTTTTGATTTGCTAGTTTTTGTAAGTGAGATGAAAGAGAAATGAAAAAAAGTTATTTTTGCTTTTTAAAAATAATGTTACTTGCATTATGTATAGATATAGCATGTATATCTATATGTAATGTACCAACTTCTCTCTCTTACTTATCCTCTTTAGATTGCATGCAATCTTGATGTGGACAAGTGAGAGCTTGACACCTAAGTTGAGTGTGCAAATAACTTAGAGATAAAGAGTTTGGAAAAGATTAAATTCACCCCCCCCCCCCCCCTTCTTTCTCCTTTATGGCCGGGTTCCTTATTTTTCCCTATTTTGTTTTATTTTTAATTTGATTAATCAAATGTCCAAAAAGTCCCTTAACAATTGGGCTAAAGATTTGTACTTTCAAGTTAATTCTTTTGGGCTTCCTAATTAATTGTTTGGGCCACGGAAATAACATAGTCTACTACTTTTAATTTTCTTACCCTAATTATTTATTTAGGGTTTCCATCCCCACTCTTTTGGAATTTAAATAATTACTCATGTCCATTTAATTTTATAACCCAATTAGACTTATTTTAATTAGGTTTAAAATAAACAATAAATTGAGATAATAAAATTAATCTCTTAGGTTAGTATAAATTTTATATACTAATATTCTTTAATACTACAACCCTTAGGTTATTTAATTACCATACCTGATATGTATTATTAGGTTACAAGCTTTCTTTTTAATTCTCTTTAATAAATAAATACATATACATATTTATTTAGACACATACACTTTCCACATAAGTCATAACTTATTTATCATCATTGATAAATAATTATTAAATTTATTTGTTAGGCTATTCAACTCATGTTTTAGTAAAACCTTCTAATATGGTTTGCTGCATTCAATAAGCCTTTTCAATATGGCTTGCCATATATATTATTTTTACTTGCCCAATGCTTAATTCCTTTTTGTTTCACTATTTCACTAATCCAATTATCCTTAATTGGCTTGATGAATTATTAATCATTTTTATCCACTTTGTATTAGTTAAACTAATTAATCACTTAAAGATTATAAATCTTTCTATTTACCATTCAAGGCTAACACTCAAGCTATGTTAATTTTTTTAACATAAGCTTATCTTACCTTTCCTTAGTCAACTTGATTAAGTATATATCTTGGTTAATTTAAAATAAATAAATTAACTATCTTGTTTACTTTATATCTCATAACACATATTCACTTATATGCTCAAGACAATATATAAAAAAAATTATTCGTAAAAAATTAAATATATAATCATATAAAATTTCTCGGTCCTTACAAGAATTGTGTCTGAATAACTGATGCATGCATGTCGTCCCATCTATACCTCTTCTGTAAATAAAACAAGCATTATAATATTAAAACGGTGATATTAACATAATCCAACATTGCTAATCAATAAAAATTTATTAATTATATTATCTTTCAGCATTAACAAAAAAGTATACCTGAAATTCATCCCAAAAAGCATCCTTGTGGGCTATAGGTGTGCTCACCCACGTAATCACTGCGTAGGCCAGTTCTGTAAGCATAACTATGAAATGCATTTCACAATTTTGCTATCGCTAAAGTCACTACAATATACAATAATTCACATTAAATACAGACATTTGATTATAATATTTAAATCAAGTTACATTAGTATATATCTACAACAGTTGAAATATAAAATATTGATATATAAATGTTTAACGTACATGTTGTCCGGAGGAGGATAGATCTGTATGAGAATCTTGTCATCTGGACTAGTCGAGGCCTTCGGCACATGATTTAGACCCCTACCCAAGTTGCGCTTTCTTGAGTTGGTTCAGAAGCCATCTATAAATAAAAATTACCTGATGTTATTATGAGTTATATCTGATTACATATACAAATAAAATGACAATAATGACAGGTAATTGTATGAAAATAGTTAACTACGACAACTACAAATGAAAGGTACATAAACACGACAATGATAAAAAGAACATGTATATATGTAATTGTATGTAATACAAGTAATACTAAACATACATTTTATTTTATTAATCACTGTCTGAGTTAGAATTGTTTTGTATACATATTGGAGATTCATAACCACAATTTTCTTCAGATTTAGAGTCAGTGTCTATCAATAACTCTTCCTCCTCAGTATCAATGTCATTTGACACAAGTATTGACTCGGGATCTAATTCATTAGGTTCATCTCCACCCTCTAACTGGATTAGTTCATTATCGTCCTCCACATTTATTATAATAAGTCTATAAAGCATCTGCTCTTGGTAGAACTTTTCGTCTACTACTTGTATACGACTGCACGCGGGAGTATGAATTACAACTTTCTAATCTGTAGGCGGTCTATCCCTTTTCCTAACAGGACTAGGAGTGTAGTATACCTTTACTATTTAAGTTGGCAACACATACGGTTTGTTGGCGTACACAGACCTATGAAGCTACGTGGGAACTCGAGGAGAAAATGATGAAAAATTACCCTCATCTTTTTGTTTGATGTGTAATGATTCCGGGGACGAAATCATTATAAGGGAGGGTGAATGTTGTGACACTCCCAAATCCGGGTACTTCAATTCCACGGGATTTGGTGTTCACTGTACAAATATTATCTATCTACCTACCCATAATAAATGCAAACCATGCAATAGATAGAAATAAATCATCCCCTTATGGGATTACAACATCTGAATAATAAATACAATCCCAGGTCAAACTAACCTTAAACATTTATGCGAAAATATAAACAAATAATAAGTCTTAAACAACATCAAGTCTTGACAATAACATTCTTAAAATTAAATAACAAGTCTTCATCACTTATTAGCTTTGCCCTTGCCTTTGCTAGTAGAAGGCTCGTCGACCCTTTCGTTCTTAACTGCAATGTTATTATTACACAAGAGTGAGCACGATTGCCCACAAGTATTATAATACAACAATAAAATAATAACATGCGAGTGAATAAAAAAAACTTCTGTAACAAGAAAACTCGGCTTTTGAATCAAGAATGAATAACAAGAATCAAAAGAAATGTTGAGGGTCATAAGACCTTGAACTATGTCCTAGGTTGTCAAGTGTTTATACTTGAAACCTTTAACAGTCATAAGACTATGGACTCTTCTTCTCGTATTTAGGGGGATCAGCCCTTAGTACCATACTGTGCTCAATATCTTAACGCTAAAGCGTAATTAATCTCCTATAACAGGGTTGTTCATCTCAGTTTGACATTAGAGTCCGCACCAAAGGAAGTTTGGTTTGGATCAGCTCAACAATGGTTCTCAAATTTAGAACGTTCATCAACTATGGACTAGTCGAATCAATAAGGGTTCGCTAGTCTTACAAGGTTCAACAATAATTGATATTCAATTTGAATAATAAAGTTCAAGATGTATACAATCGAATAAGTATTATATAACAGGAATTATGCTTTTAAAGAATGATAACATCTAATATGAAATCTTGACTTGAATAATAATAAACAAGATAGAATAAGGAACTTGTTTTATGTAAAGAAACAAGGTTTATGAACTTGCCTCGTGCGTAGGCTAAACGATTACTACTTCCGTTCACCAAAAATCCTACACACATACCATATGTACTCACGACATTCATTAGTTACATTTTTACTTAATTATTTAATATAAACTCCACTTTATTTAACAAATCATTACCCTTCTAATTTAATTACTTAATTAAATTAGAATATTTTCATTTCCTTACTATTATTACACTCGAATAAATTATTATTATTTTATTTTTATTTACACATAGGAAGGGTAATTTAATTTTGTAATGCCATAGGGGAGCAGGTTACCAGACTCGGTTTACGGAGTTTTTTGCGGTACACGACCAAATTAGGCCAAAAAAAAATTCTCTCCCAATTTCAACTATACATTCTGTGAAGAACACAGAACAGAGCCATAACTTCCAATTTCCTTGTCCATACATTAATTTAAGCATACCCATATACTATAATTCATATATGATCATTATCCAACCTTTCTAACATGATTTTAACAAGTTAAAACACATGATTTATAGAATCAAAACATGTAATTTTACTATTCTTGATGTTCTTGAAAGTTTTGAACACAAAACATGAAAATTAACACTAAGGGTTCGTTATAACACTAAATATGTCCATTCGAAGTTTGTTTTCTTCATTTTAACATGCATAATTATATACAAGCATAAAATTTATGAGATAATATATGATTGACGTATTAATTTTGTGAGTAAGGGCCATATGACCATATTTCTCTACTCTGTAATTTTGTAGCAACAATATACGACGTATTTTCATGAAACTGATGATATGGAACCATAATATATAGTACAACACGTTATAAAACATCTTATCACATATATAAACACATAATTATTACTCTTTCCAACTACAGAGATTTTAACAGAAACTTGAAAGCCATTTTCATAAAAACTTTAATGACGTAAAATAGAAATTGGGTTAAAGAGATTACCCAAAGCGTGGATAAGTAGAGATGAAAATTCCTTTTTCAGATACTACTTCAATCACAGAGTTTCTCAAAAAATTCCTCTGAATTCTCTCTGAGCTCTCAAATTTTATTAAAATTAGCATACGTGAAACAAATAATAAGCTTGATGCGTATAAGAACTGGCGTGGTGGTGGTCAGTTACTCAATCACGGGTTAACTGCTCTCAACCCCCACTAAGGCCTTGTTTGGCTATTCATAATAACTCATTCCCATTAATTTGATAAACTTCCGCTACAAGAAATTACACAAAAAATGACGCTAAAATTTTTCACATAAAATTCTTATTTCGTCACTAAAATATTTGGTGACGATTGTTAATCGTCACGTAGACCGCCATCAGCAGTATAAGCGTGGTATTAGGTTTATTTGACACTATTTGATGTCGTCACTAAATGTTTTAACTTATGGTGACGATCACACCATTATCACTATAATTAATTACTTTTAGTGAGCGTTAATAAATCCTTATTTGAATGAAACTTTTCGTCACTATATTATGTTTCATCATCAAAACTTGGTACATTTAATGACAAAAATCGTTTTTTCGTCATTAAATGATATTATTTAGTGAATGAAAATATGTTACTCTATTTAAATCATCTAATTTTAATGACGACAATATTGTCATATTTATGATTATTCTTTCGTCATGTTATTGTGTTTATCGTCACCAAAAAATAAAAAAATAAATGACGACAGAACAATTCGTCACCTAATAATATATTTAACATGACAATTATGTCATTGTCATTTCATATTTTAAATAATATTACAAAATAATTTGTTACCAAAGAGCTACTTTTTGGGACACATTTTTCAATGTCACTAATTAAATACTTATGATGACGATGCATCTCGTACAAAAAGAGTTATTAATAGTGACAGAATTAGTTGTTATGACTAAATGAATATATAATAGTGACGCTATAATTTGTCACCAAAGAGTTACTTTCTATGACACATTTTTCTCTGTTACTAATTGAATACTTATGGTGATGATAGAACTCGTCACATAAAGAGCTATTAATAGTTACAAAATTAAAGGTCACCACTAAATGAATATATAATAGTGACGACATACCCTATCACCAAATAGTTAATATTAGTGACAAGATCAATTGTCATAACTAAATGAATATATATAATGACAATACTATTAATATTAAAGAGTTAATATTATTCGTCATTAAATTTTAATTTTCATTGACCAAATATTATTTATCAATAAATAATTATAAATCGTGATGATGTGGTGGTCATATTAAGTTGTTTGGCATTCAAAATGTATTGTTACATTAACAATTTTCAATAAAAATATATAATACATTTAGTGAGCTTTTTAAATCAACTTTACACTTGTATATAATATAAGAGACAAAAGACGATAAACATTTAAAATAAAAAGTAATTATCTTATAAAAAAAATTGTAGATTCACTAATTCAACAAAATACCCAACTAGATAGGCAATAAACAGTTACTTAAATAATCTAAGTACCACAAAACCAAATTATATAATCCAAAAAGCTGAAATTCTGAAATTCATATCCTAAAAAAATGCTTAATTAAAACCTTCAACCTTGTGGTTATTGACCTTCCAGAAAAAACTCTATCTGCAAATCAAAAAAACCAAACTAGCTTCTAATGCAAGATTTAGTATTTTGCAAAAATTATGGAAGTTCAAACAAAATCCAATTCTTGCTACCTAAAACATCCTGAATGTTTTGAAGAATTTGTGCTTTTCTTATTTTGCTACTATGAATTGTTCCAAGTTTTCTACTCGCTCAGATAATAAGAAGAATAAGTTAGTATAAACTGTTTAATGTAGTAAATGTATGTTTGTTGTATGCGTAGTGGGTTACTTTTTATCAAACTCTCACGTCATAAATCAAAATTAGAACTACAACACTTTTTCAGTATTACATTAACCTAACAATTATTAGGACTTAGCATTACAGTAACAATTTAACTTTAATCTTGAACCACCTTGGCATCTTATAGAAAATTAATTATAATACACATGCATTAGGCAACAACTCCTAGAATATGATCAATATATGCTACTTTACCTTCTTGGTCATTATCAATGCAAGTTTGTGATTGTTATCTTCTAAACTGATCTTATTGTCCCAACAATTAAAGGTACGGGGAAAGAATGTGCAAGTCCATAAATAACTTTTGTTACCGTACTCCGGCAAGGTTCCTGCACTTTAAGTAACACTTTTGACAGGACTCCTCACCCCCACTTTATGTCCTAATACTAGTAATACATAGAATGATCAAATTATACAATAAATACCCTTAACTATAAGTTTAAAGTTTATAAAAAGGTGACATGTTCTACCCTGATTAAAATTGCACTGGCTTTGCAAAAATAGCAAACATTTTAGAAAATCACAAAATGGAAAAATAAGGCATAATCAATGGACCAACTTTTCATGAAAAAAATTAGGACCAACGTTTCATGACTTTCAAGATCATAATCAAAAGACAAGCACACAAGACTGTTCCGCTCACTAAAAAGGCTGCAACAATTAACCTATAGTATATCTACTGTGATCACCAAAACAAATTCAAAAACTTAAAATAGATTTTCATAATAGACGCCAGATATATCTGAGTAGCATCTATAGGCTACCAGCAGATAAACTTAGAAGTTAATGCAAATGGTACATGGAAGATGCAACAATTCTATTTGTGAAGTGGCTAAAGCAGTTGCAAATAAGAAAATAGGTACTATCCCTCTATATAAAGCAGAAATAATAACAATTACTACAATGATGCAATGCTTGCCCACATTCAAGATTGCTGAGACAAATGCAGCTATATAATATAGGCATTGCATAGTTCCAAAAAGTGCCTATTTTGTTCCTGCTCCTTTTCACTTAAGCAGAAATAGGACTGATGTGGTACTTTCGCAGGAGGACCAATCAGATGAGCAACCAAGAAATAGGAAATACTTCCTAAGAGATATAGGAAAACATATGGGAGATGAAGTTGTTAACAATTCCACCCCCCTCCCCCACCCCCCAAACACCAAAAAAAAAACCGGGGATAAAAGAAAGAATAAAGAAAAAAAAACAAGAAGACATTACCATGTCCATAAAACTTCATGTTGAAACTTTTCATGGGATTAATTTTGATCTGAAGACATTGACTGTCAAGCGCAACAATTTTCAAAAGAATTACAAACATAGCTCTTCTCATAACATTGCCTTTCATCAGCCTAGAATAATCCTAGCCTAACCCCCCATTTGGCAGAGCAGTGTCGTGCCATTAATTTACTTTTAAATTTTAATTTGAAAATCTGTAATTTATGTTCTTTGATAACATATTAGAAATTTTTTTGGCAGTAGAGTTTTTGGTGCACTTGCATTACAAATAGAAGCTAAAGTTGGATGTTTGAATGTTAGAAACTTGTAAGGTGCTTTTAAATTTAATTTTTATCAAACACATTAATATCTCAATATACATCACTTTTTGTAAAGTTCTACTAATAAAAGCACTTCCCCCAAACGAACGAATCATACATATACATATATACTAAAAATTGCAATATACTAAAAAAACTCAGAAGATTATCTGCCAATTACCTGATTAGCATTTGTAGAATTTTGACTAGCTCCCTTCGACAGTTCTTCCCGGTTGCGTAGGCAATAGAAATTCAGATAGTCACAGGGATGTGAATCCAGAAGCTGCATGGATTTAAGTTCCTGGGCAACAGTAGCATACATCGCTTGCATCGTCTGGCCCTGCCAAATATAAACATAAGAACCTGAAACGTATGAGAATGGTATAATGTTTTTTCATGGTCTTTCTTACCAACTGATGCCAGACAGAAACCGGAGCAAAGAACACCACTTCAGCACATAAGAGAGAAGAGGGAAGATATTAATCTCTAAAAATAAAATTTCTCGAAAAACAACAAAATCTTAAAATCCACACATCTCCCAAACATTATTCTCCTTCCGCCTCCTAAAAACACATAATTCTGTAAAGAGCATACTCCGTATCGAAAGGGCAATCCCACACAACAAATCTATCAAACTATTGACACATTAAAGAACATCTCAAGATCGGACTCATCGTGCATATTGCACATTACACAACTCAAGAAACAAAGTTTTTATTGGGCATACACAATTGCAAAAAGTCATTATTTTGAGTTTGTGGAATCATTGACCAAGAAAAAGCCTTAGCAGAGGGTGATTAGTTTTCCAAACTAAATGCACTAATGGGAGAGGATGAAGATTTTGAGAGCGACTAAGTACAAACATTTAACCCCCCAAAAAGGAAGTATAAAAAGACTTAACAAGCGAAAGAACCTACTCAAGGAGCATATTCTTACATATTTAGAATGCACCAAATTGATCCTTTTGAAAAATGTAAAAAAAATCTAATGCAGTGAAAAGAACTAATCAAAATAAATTGTAATAATACCTCCCATAATTCCTTTAGGTAAAACGAATTACCATGGTTCCCCTTTAATATCTCCCAACCTGAAGAGGCTCTATTAGTCTGTGGAAAGGTTGTCTTAAAAATGTCCCCAAACAAAATCCTCTGAAGCTACCTGAAGATCATCACTGGATAGGACTGCCTCTATTCCAGCTAAAGGCAAGTTTAGCACCACTTCTTGGAATCTAGTAAAAATTTTAAAAAGAAATTGTGTGAATTCGAATAACTTAAGAAATTATGGGGGAAAAAGTGCAAACCCATACCCAGGGCCAGCTGGATAACCCACAAATATGAGTGAGCCAGCAAGCAACTACAGAGTACCAGAGTTATCTAGCAACATAGATGTGAGCTAGCTAGCAACTATGAAGGTAACGAGTTATCTAGCCATCTATGGATGTGTGTCAACAAGCAACATTAAATGTAAAAGAGTTAAGAACTCTTGTCTGCTTTTACCAAGCGCTGCAGTTCCCTCACTTCGGTTCTTCATCTGAAATACCGAAGGGAATTACTGCAGAGGCATAAGAGCCAAAGCTACTACTAAGCATGATTCCTTTTAAAAAACAAAATGGAGTCTTTAAGGTTTCAACTAATACAGAACTAAAAAGCAAAGTAAAGCTAGGATGCCAGAGCTCTCACTTGCTTATGTCTTTGTAACGAACAGCAAGAAACTGCTTTGCTGCATCTGTCAGTGGCTGCACTGCATCAGACATCAAAACACTCGAAGGAAGATCCAAATAAAGCAAAGCAGACTCGCAAGTCATAGGTATGTTTCTTAATAGCCGACTGCAGTATCTCATACACGAAGCAACCTTAAATTTGTCAGCAGCCATGAGAACATCTAGTAAAGCGGAAGGCGTGGTCGTTGACAAAGTATTGTTGTACATAAAATTTAGAAAGTCCATCAAGGTAGCTTCCTCTGTTCCATGAAAAGGAAAAAGTAGAAAATGGTTGTAAGCTTATGTTTTTACTAACTTCTCAAAAACAACAAAAGAAAATAATAAGAAATAAGGTCAACTACAATACATAGCACACATGATACATTACTGATTATCGGAAATTTCACCTTAAATGAAATGAAGTAGTTATTCACATAACAAGAAAATGGGAAGAAAAATACAGCCAAAGAAATGTTTTCATGTTTACCAGAGCCATGGATTTGTATAGTTAAATGTCGCTGCTCCGACTCTCTCATCCCGTTTGAGAATAACTACAAGACAATGGTTCAAATGTCTTAGTCCCTTTGCATATAAACTTTTGACTTTCTCCTAAACACTAACCTAAACTGAAGAGAGAGATAAATATGAATAAGTAAAAATGGCATAATTAAAAAAGAATAGACATAAACGTAAACAAATGAAATTACCATGAAATTTGATTTCTCTACAAATTACGTTGTTTTTGGCGAGAAATAGTGGAAGACTTGCTCAATCCAATCAATTAATGTACGAACACCCAAATAAAAACTTGCTTACTTCAGCAATTTGTCTCATTCCTCGTTGCTGCAAGATGACTCTGTTCCTCCTAAAACGTTCGATTCGATGGTTGCTTCTACTGAAACATTAGTTTATTTGAGATTGGGGCTAGGGTTTCTGATTTCGCTACTTCGTCAGCCATCGGTATAGCCTCAAGCCTTCAAAATTAGGTAGAGAGTGAAATAATGGGGAGGAGAGGGCTGAAGAAGAAGAAGGTTGTGAGTGAGATAGGAGGAGAGGAAGAGAGCGGGAGAGGGAAAGAGAGGGAATGGTGATGTCAATGGTGATGACTCGATGTTTTCCTTTTCTTTAACTGCCCATTCGATGGACTTATTTTAAAATGACTTAAAAGGTTAAAATACAAGTTAGTTTATAGGTTCTTTTAAGTTGGGACTTATAAATAAAAGAGTTTGACACTAATTTAACATATACATCAGAAATTAAGTTAAAAAAAAAGTTGTGAAGGTGTTCGGTTGATAATTACTTATAAGTTAAAATCAAATGTAAACATGCATGATGCATCCATATGAAACGACAATAATGGGAATTTGAGTAAGATTATACTTGACTCGTTTATGATTCAAACTACTTGAACTCTCAATTGTGAATCAATATATATTCGATTGATACATATTTGAGTAGTTACTTGATACCTTCTTTTATAATATATACAAAGTTAAATAAATTAGAATAATAAATTATGTGAAAGTTTTTTTCACAATAAATCTCTTGTAAGTGCTATACTATTTCTTGTGAAGGATGTGTCCTTCATTGAATGAACTTTTTCTTGTAGTATAATAGAAATAAGGAAGAGCTAATCATTAATAGATTAATAGAAGAGGAAGCGTCTACGCCGGAACCATTGGTTCGACTGAATCAGTGCGATTTGATAGATTTTTAATGCAATTTTGGTTCCTTGCTCAGCACTTCTCAAAACATACATATGTAAAACAAGGAGTTATAAGAAAAAATTCATACAAATTATTTTAAAAATTAATTATCTTTTTTTTTTCAAAATTACAAGTGAGCGAATATGATTATTATAAACTATATCTAATTTACTACAAACTCTATTTTTTATAAATTAGAAAATAAATTTATATGTGCCCAATTTTAATTTCAAAAATTATAACTCTTACGAAAAAAAAATAAAAACTAGGTATTTATTTTGAGACGAAGGGAGTGAAACATTTGACTGTATAAATTTGCGACCAAATAAATAAGAATTTTAAAATGCAAAATGATGCTTATTGGGGAAAAAAAGAAGAGGCTGAACCATGCTTATTGGGTTTATCTTAATTTTGGGTAAAAATTTACTAGTTGTTGCAAAAAAAATGTATAAAATACGCAACGAAAAAAATTTGTTGACAATGAATGTGACCCAAAACGTCTTTACAAAATTTGCCTCCAAAATTTCTTAAATTTTTTTGCCTCCAAATAAAATTGTAACGATATTACGTACTTTGTCACTAAATATAAGAATTTATGACGAACTATTTTTTTCACTTATCCACACATCTAATTAGTGACGCACTATTATCTCGTCATATAAATTTGGTATTTATGACAATTACTATTATTTTTTCGTCTTTAAAAAATTTCCCTCCAAAATTTTTCAGAAAATTTTTGTCTCCAAATAAAATTGTGACGATATTATGTACTTTGTCACTAAATATAAAAATTTATGGCGAACCATTTTTGTCAATTATCCACTCATCTAATTAGTGACAAACTATTATCTTGTTATATAAAATTGGTATTTATGACAATATAAATTGTCATAAATTATTATTTTTTCGTCTTTAAAAAATTTCCCTCCAAAATTTTTCAGAAAATTTTTGCCTCCAAATAAAATTGTGACGATATTATGTACTTTGTCACTAAATATAAGAATTTATGACGAACCATTTTTGTCAATTATTCACTCATCTAATTAGTGACAAACTATTATCTCGTCATATAAAATTAGTATTTATGACAATACAAATTGTCAAAAAATATTATTTTTTCGTCTTTAAAAAATTTCCCTCCAAAATTTTTTCAGAAAATTTTTGCCTCTAAATAAAATTGTGATGAATTTGTATTTGGCGTCACTAAATGTGAACATTAGTGACGAAAGCACATTGTCACTAAATTTTACAAATAATTAATGACAAACTATTATGTTGTCATCGAAAGAAATATTGTGTGACAATAAATACTGTCATCAATTATTACAAAATGTCACTAAAAGTTTTCCCTCTAAAATTTTGGTACGAAATTCTACCTCCAAAATAACTTGTGACGAAATTTTGTTAATCGTCATCAAATGTGTAAATTAGTGACGAAATAAATGATTAATAGTAACAAAATTAAAGGTCATCACAAAAGCAAAAATTTTTGTGATGATTATAAATTTCGTAATTATTAATTAATAAATTATGACAAAAATTTGTGTGTGGCAAAAAATTTGTCATAAAATGTGTGATTTCTTGTAGTGTTCTTATATTATAGTTTAATATAATGTCATGCTCATTTACACAATAAATCTAATATCTTATTTAATTTAATTTAAATAAAATATAATAATTTCTCATTTAATTCATATAGTCACATAATTAAATTTCTTGTTTATTAATTATGTCAAATTTATTAATTCTCTAATTAATTATTAAATTAATTAAAATAATATTAGGCTTATTAAATATTTCTTTTAATTCAAAAAGCTCACATAATTACATACTTCGAATAATAACAGAGCCATAACTTCCAATTTCAACTATAACGCCTACATGAAAACACGTAAGCAGAGCCATAACTACCAATTTCCTTGTCCATACATTAATTTAAGCATACCCATATACTATAATTCATATATGATCATTATCCAACCTTTCTAACATGATTTTAACAAGTTAAAACACATAATTTATAGAATCAAAACATGTAATTTTACTTTTCTTGATGTTCTTGAAAGTTTTGAACATAAAACATGAAAATTAACACTAAGGGTTCGTTATAACACCAAATATGTCCATTCGAATTTTGTTTTCTTCGTTTTAACATGCATAATTATATACAAGCATAAAATTTATGAGATAATATATGATTGACGTATTAATTTTGTGAGTAAGGGCCATATGGCCATATTTCTCTACTCTGTAATTTTGTAGCAACAATATTCAACGTATTTTCATGAAACTGATGATATGGAACCATAATATATAGTACAACACGTTATAAAACATCTTATCACATATATAAACACATAATTATTACTCTTTCCAACTACAGAGATTTTAACAGAAACTTGAAAGCCATTTTCATGAAAACTTTAATGACGTAAAATAGAAATTGGGTTGAAGAGATTACTCAAAGTGTGGATGAGTAGAGATAAAAATCCCCTTTTCATCAATCATAGAGTTTCTCACAAAATTCCTTTGAATTCTCTTTGAGCTCTCAAATTTTATTAAAATTAGCATACGTGAAAAACAAATAATAAGCCTAATGCGTATAAGAACTGGCGTGGTAGTGGTCAATTACTCAATCATAGATTAACTGCTCTCAACCCCCACTAAGGCCTTGTTTGGCTATTCATAATAACTCATTCCCATTAATTTGATAAACTTCTTATACTATAGTTTAATATAATGTCACGTTCATTTACACAATAAATCTAATATCTTATTTAATTTAATTTAAATAAAATATAATAATTTCTCATTTAATTCATATAGTCACATAATTAAATTTCTCTTTTATTAATTATGTCAAATTTATTAATTCTCTAATTAATTATTAAATTAATTAAAATAATAATAAGCTTATTAAATATTTCTTTTAATTCAATAAGCTCACATAAGTACAAAATTAGAATAATATTAAATTTTCCACATTAATTTAATAAATATAACATATATAATTAAATTAATCTACCACAACTTCATGAATTAATTATTTAATCTAATAATTAAATCATCAAAAATATTTATTTAATCCAATAAATATTAAAATTAAATTACAAAATCTCATTTGTCACAAATGTAATATCCGAGATTTTCTATGTAATTTAAGAATTATCAATAAACGAATTTATATGAAACTTTTGGGTGATTTCATTTATTAGATGTATATGTGTTGTACATATATGTGTTATTTCAAGATATGTGATGAGATGTATTTACATGGTTGGTTTAGTTTTATTTAACTATTTAAATTGATTAAGTAGAGAATTATTCTATTTATTACGTGGGATGGTATTAAATCATGAGCTGGAGTTCGGAGCGGAATTTAGAGACGCGGACTGCGTATTCGAGTTCGGAACGTCAAAATTAGTCAGGATAGACTGTAATCACGAAAAAGTGGCACGGTTGACCTTTTGGTCAAAGTCAACTAGTTGACTTTTTTTTGAGGAAAAAGTCAACTACGAATTTCATAGGTGAATTTGACTAAACGGATAGTCCCATGACGTCTGGAACGTCGACTTTAGTAAGAATCGATATAAGTTTAGCAACGTTCGGCTGCGAAGGGCAAAATGGTTAAAGTAATTTATTAATTGATTATTATAATATTTTATTTAAACAAGTCAGCAGCTGGTGGAGCCCTTGTGACTCACGAATTGGGACAAGGGTGGGAGTATACGTATATTACATAATAGCTAAGGTGGGAGTACTTTATTTTATTCTTTAAAACCAAAATCCTTTCATTTTCTCTAACTCCCACATTCTTCTTATTAATTAACTAAATTATTGTATTATTAAGTATTGTGAGTAACTAATAATTAGAGTTGGGGGTTATGGGAGTTGGGGGTTATGGGAATCAAAAGACTCTATCAAGATATACATATATACACATCACTCAAACATCCTTTTCTTTTAAGAAAATTCCACCAAGTGACTAAACATGGAGAGAAATTGAGAGTGATAGATAGTGTGGTAGTATTCTGGAGTTTTGGGGAGTCTAAACAAGCAAGTGTGGAGGATTTTAAGAAAATTCCACCAAGTGACTAAACATGGAGAGAAATTGAGAGTGATAGATAGTGTGGTAGTATTCTGGAGTTTTGGGGAGTCTAAACAAGCAAGTGTGGAGGATTTTCGGAAGCTAAAAAAAAAAAGAAATTCACATCAAGTAAGCAACTCATGAACATTTAAATGTTTTCAAGGGAAATAGCTAGAAAATGCCTCTTAGTTGCTAATTTATTCAAATCATGGTAATTTAGTGAGTTTGTTTGTTGTAATATGTTCACATATGTTAGTAGATGGGATCTGGACAGTAGGAATAGAATCCATGCATGGTAGAATCAAAATCATGATTTTTGTCAAAGTTGGTTAAAAAGTGTAATATGTGATTTTCGTTTTTTTAGAGCCTTGGATTCGTGGTTTATATGACTCGATTAGAGTATGTAAATTTTTTATAAAATAGTATGTAGTATGAAGTCTAATCTGGCCCAAATTTTGTTAGAATCGGAGTTATAATGAGCAAGTTATGAAAATCGTAAGCAAGCATGTTCGTTAGAACCAGAGTTATAATGAGCAAGTATAGAACTAGTGCTGGCACGTTTTTCTATGCGGTTGGTTTGTGGTCTTAGCATGCTAGTTTCATGAATGTTATATTTTTGTAAAATACCTTGTTGTATGAAGTTTATTGTGTCCGAGTATCATGGTCATATCATCTGTGGATTAGTGGGAATAAAATTGCAAAAGTGGCTGCAAGAAACAAAAGCTTGATGTCTTTCTGGGGACTGTTTGGATCAGTCTATCTCGGGGGCATTTTCGTCCACTATTTTATACTTTAAAAATTCTTGAAATATTTGGAGTATTGATATAAGAAGATATGAAGGTCCTGTAAATTGAGAATTTTTGGCCATACGGTTTGAGAGTTATGGATTTTACTGCTAAGGCCACTATTTGAAAAGATACTCAAATAACTCTCTGAGTATAAGTCCAAAAATTACGAAATTTTTACTGGAAGTACATGTATATAACAGGAGTTAACCCTGAAAATTTCAGAAGTTTTGGAGCTAATCTCGATTTATGAAAAATCTGAGAATATTTGGCTATTATGGACTATTTAAAAATAGTAGATGGAATTTAAGAATTCCGAGAAAATTATATGTTCAGTGTGGGACTATATTCTACAAAATCCTAGAAAAGAAATATTTTTGAGACTGATTTGGTATTTTTCATATAAATGATGTTATATGGATAAATGAGTTTAATTAAATATGTGATGTCATAATTATGGAAAATGAGGTTTTTCGACTTGAGACCCTTAAGCATATTTTATGCAGATTTTTGATGGAGGTTTTGATCCGAAAATTGTCAGAAATTTATGTTTTCCAGATTCTTTTATTTAACCACGTGGCCTATACGTAGGAACATGTTATGTAATTGATTTGTATTTGAATACGTGTGAGTTTAATCATCTTATTAAAATAAATGGAAACCATTACACTCCAAAGTGGTGTTCGAGAACCAAATTGCTTAACGTGACATATGTGAATAGGTTATGTGAAGGGCTAGTAGATAGCAGTAATTGTAGAAGATGTATCAGGCAAGTTTCCTAACTTTATTCACTTTATTCCAGTGAATGTAAGTTCCCTTAACTTATACAATTTATCATTGTGTACAAGTATCTTATATTGCAAGTTATAACTTGTACAAACTTATATCTAGTGCAAGTTCTATTGATGATTACTCAATTATTAATTCAGTTGTTTATGCCTTAAAGTTCTTAATTATTAATGAATTGCTTTCAAGAATGCGATCTGGCCATTTGTTTCGGTTAGATATTATAGATGCGAAATGTTGTATTATTTGAACTATTTCAAATTCATTGTATCTATTTAAGTCTACAAATCCAAATTGCTTTGGTGCGGTCTGGCATGAAACTAAGATGAACAACCCGGATAACGGTGTATCTGATGTCGGGCATATAGTCCTATTTACGTTTATGCGTTTAAACTCTATACGTGTGCACAATGTAGGGTACAATAGGCTGATCACTTAGAGTACTTGCAGAGACTGTTTATAATCTATTTGATTGTTAAGCCGTCGATGGTTTTCGATGAAACAAAGTAATGTTCGTGGTATCTAACACCCCTTAGTATCTTTATTGAGAATTCCGAACTCTTATCTTGATATTCTAGTTTATCTCTTGATATTTATTTCAAGCTCGTTTGAAATATTCATACTAATGCTTTCACTTCCGATGTATGTTCTCAAACTACTTTATATACTTGTTGGGCAATCTGTGCTCATTCTTGCTTAAACCTTTCAGTTAAGGCTGATAACGCTGAGGGCTCGGGCAAGGACAAGGGAAAGTCTAAGATGAAATGATGGGAGTTATTTATGTAATAAGTATATTTTCGCATATGATGTGATGTAGCGATAAACGCTAAGTTTAAGTTTTAGTTTATTAAAGGTTGTAAAGACTTGGGACTTTATTTTGAATAAATATGTAATAGTTAGTAGTATTATTATTGTTAAAGTTAATTAGATAGATGATGATGTATGTTGTATCGTGAACACCATATCCTGTAATCGATGTTACACGGATTTGGGGGCGTCACAGAATGAGTTGAAACCATTAGTGGAAAATTGAAGCCTCACATTTTTAGGTTCTAATGCAAACCTAGGATATGTTAAGTTGAAATCTTTCCAAGCCTGCCAATCTACGGTATGGTTTAGTTCTTCATTTTTAGTTGGATATTTTGTATGCCAACTCATATATTCAACTGTTTATGAAGACATGTTGTAAGACCCCGAATTTTAAGAAATAAAAGTATTCAATTTTTCTTATAAATATTATTCTAAATAGTAAGGTTATAATTTAATAAATGTTATAGTTATGGGTGATATGTGCAAATTTTACAAAGTAAGCAAGTTGTCATAAAATATTCGTTATGTCGGGGAATATTCGTTTAGTCGGGAATATTCGTACAGCGGCGCAATCATTGATGGACCCCACAATGGAATAACTGTCGGATATAGAAAGCGACAAAAATAACCTTTTTATAAAAATAATGCCAAAACTTTTACCGTTAAACTGTTGAAATAACTAGTGATAAAGGTACAGTAATACGCGTTCTTGCACAGTAGCTGTGAGATCCCGAATTTTATGAAATGAAAGTATTCAATTTTCTTATAATGTTATTTAGTAAATGGTTAAATTGATAAAGGTTAAAGTTAAGGGTGACATTTGAAAATTTTTCAAAGTAAGCAAGTTGATATAAAATATTTGTTGTGTCGGGGAATATTCGATTGGTCGGGGAATATTCGTTTTAACAGGGAATATTCGTACGACGGCATAATCATTGGTGGACCCCACAACGAAAGTATTGTCATAGTTAGAAAACGATAGAAATATCTTTTTATAAAAATAACGACGAAAGTTTTACCGTTAAATTATTGAACTACCCGGTAGTAAAACAACGATGTCGTGTGGTTGCATAAGTAGTAGCACCAGTGGTAATTATTATTGATGCTTACGTGAGAAGTCACTCAATTATACTCAATTATTACTACAGTAATTGCTGCATAATATCTCTCATATTATTGATTCAATTGTTGTCATAATATCACCTGCATAATATTTTATATTATAAAATCAATAATTGAGACGACAAAGTTATTCATTTTATTATTTGTAATATTGACGATGTCTAGAAAGTTCTGTCGAGGAGAGGTTTGGTCACCTAATTGGCTACCAATAGGGAGAAATCCTTATCGGAAGCCCTCTTCCCGTGTGAATGATCTCGTTGTTAAATATTGCGAGTTATAATATTAATGATGAATAAGTTCGTGTTGATTAAAGATGAAATTGATATCTTCATTGTGTTGGGATTATTAGTGTTAGTGGAAATTGACATCTATTCTGATAATAATTGATGTCTGGAGGTTATATTGACCAATCGGGTAACTAATCGGATAAATGAGCAATTAATTGATATTAATTCACATGCTTATAACTATTTATTCACATGTGAGTACTATTGATTCACATGCATGTACTATTAGGGGAGGTGATGCAAGATTGATAATACTTGCATGACTAAATTAAAAATGGAGGTATAGATGAATGTACTATACTATAATTATTTTTTTCACATGTATAGAACTATTGAGTCACATGATTGTACTATTGATTCACATGATGTACTATTAGGGGAGGTGGTGCAAGTTTGATAATACTTGCAGGACTAAATTAAAAATAAAGGTATTATACTGTAATATTTTGAGCCCAAAAATGTTCAATTCTCAAAACTATGTTTTTCTATAAATAGAAGCTCATTCTTCCTTCATTCTCACCAATTCACTAAGACTCACAAGAGCAATTATAGATAGAGAAGCTATAGAAAGAAAGAAGAAGAGTAGTCTGTTACTTCACTATTCCAATATACAGTCTTCTTCTGAGGTAAGGGGTATTATTTATTTCATATTCTGAAGAGATATTATTTTTCGTATTCGTATGAATATTATTTTCGTTCAATATTAGTAAAGAATATCATCTTCGTTCAATATTCGTAGGAATATTATTTTAGTTCAACAGTCGTAAGAGATATTATTTTTGTTCAGTATTCATAAGGAATAATATTTTCTTTCATACTCTAGTATGTGAGTAATATTATTTTATCTCATATTCCTGATTATACCCTCATTTTGATAAAGTATTGTTTCTATACTCCGTGAAATTAGTAGAATATCCTTAAAATTTATTCTTCATCTAGTATCGTTTCACAAGGATATTCATTTATACGGTACTATTCACAAAAACACTATTCACAGGTACTATTCACAAAGTACTATTCACGGGGTACTATTCCCAAAGTACTATTCATGAGGTACTATTCATCTGGGTACTATTCACCTGGAGTACTATTTATGACAAAAATTGATTTCTTTTCGGTCTAAATCATTTTTGATACAATATCATTCTTGAATTTTACTCCACAAAGCAGTATCATGTTGACAATTTGGATATTTTTAAACTCTGGATAAATTTAAAGTCTTTAATATTTATCCTTGATTTCGTTTGATTAATGCTTATATCATTGTCATCGTCCTCACGCTTATATTGTGATGAAAGTCATCTTCGCTTACGTGCATAGATGGATTGTTGATTGGTATGATTATGACCGAGGATCATTCGGTATAATCATGACCCGTAATATTACAAATGATGTGGTAAAAGTCCTCATTGGCCCGTAGTGCATTGATGGACAGTTGTTGGTATGATTATGACCAGGGATTATTCGGTATAATCATGACCATTGATGATTACATGAATATCCTTGGCCCGTAGTGCAGGGATGATTCGATGATGTGGTTTATTTATTAAGCTGAGTCTCAGTGATAAAGTTGATGAAAAACTTTTTAAATCATAGAAGATAGTAGATATTATGCTCTACTTGACTCTTCTAATGGATTATTTATTCTGCTGCAGTTGTTGATCTAAAACTTGTTTTCTATTTTATTCTATCAGTTGTTATATTGTTGAAGGCTAAGGATAATTTATTCTGCATTATCTTAGTCATAATATTTCTTACTGGGCTAGTTGAGCTCACCCTTTTGCTTTCATTGTTCTCTTAAGGAAATGAGAACGTAGCCAGGACTAGTCGGAGAATGGAGTGATTGTCCAAGATGGTGTCATAGTAGTCCTCACTATTCTATGAAATAGTGTGATAATAATTGTAATGAGGACTCCATTGAGAGTGGATATTGTCTAGAAGGCAATATTCTTGTAAACTCTCAGCTATGTTTTGTCGTATATTACCCAACAGTTGTATTAAAGAAGTTTGTATTTGATTTCTGTACCATGTATTTAGCGACTCGGAATGGGTGATGTATACCTGTTTTGGGGACGTCACAGTTGGTATCAAAGCTTAGGGATATGATCCCTAGCTGAGATGTGAGACAAGAACTAGGAGGGGAAAGACGGGGAATTACTTCGCTAGTACGACCTACCTAAGTTTATTTGGTATTTAATTAGCTGGTCCGATTATAGGGATAATATGTGATATGTCAATTAACCCTTGTTTTGTGGTAGTGTTTGAAAATGGCATCTGAAAATGTTGAGATAAGCAATGAAGCACATGAGACTGTTGAGTCACCAATGATCAATCCCCAGGATAATGTGCATCAAGAAGATAATAATCCTCGTGTAAACAACAACACTGAGCAAATGACGAACGAATGCACGTTTAAGAGTTTTCTAGAATTTATGCAAAACCAAACGAGAGAGACTCCTGTTCAAAACGCAGGTGGAAACACTGGCATCTCACGGCTCATCAACACTAAGTAGTTCAAGGAGCTGGGACCACCAGAGTTTTTGGGAGAGCCAAAACCACTTAAGGTGGAGACATGGATAAAGCAGATCACCGAGATATTTGATGTCTTGGGATGTTCCGAGGAGTAAAAGTTTCCCTTTGCCACCTTCATGTTGCGAGGAGAGGCAGATTACTGGTGGGAATCAGTAAAACGTACTTAGCCTTCTGCACTGAAGATGTCTTGGTAGAAGATCCAAGAACTATTCAACGACAAGTACTTTCCCAAAAGTATTCGTCACATGAAGGAGGTAGAGTTCATCAACCTGGAGCAAAACAATATGACCGTATCGCAATACGAGGCAAAGTTTGTGGAGTTATCCTAGTTTGCATCCCATTTTGTTGATAATGAGGAGAGAATAACGCGGATGTTTTTAAGAGGTTTGAAACCTGAGATACGTCAATACCTCATTTCTCACAAACTTTGTTTATATTCAGATGTTGTGAATATGGCTCAATTATTGGAGCGCGATAATGAGCCAGCCCAACCAAAAGATAATGACCAACAACACGATAATAATCGTACTGGTGGCAACGGCCATCGGAACAACGATAACCATCGTGAATGAAATTATTAGGCAAGAAATGGTAACCACTTCGGTGGTAATCATGGACAAGATAATAGAAGAAATGATTCAAGTGAAAAATTCAAGAAGAGAAGATTTAATGATGATGGGAAGACGTCGGCAGCAGCACTAACGCTAGCAACAAATTTTAGGGGAGGAGAACGACCACCAGTTAGATGCTACAGATTCGGAGAGGAGGAACACATAAGTCCAAACTGTTCACAGCCTTCCAAGCTATGTTTTAGTTGTGGAAAAGATGGTCACACACCTCGATTTTGTCCTGTAGCGAAATCAAATCCAGCTGGGACGGTGGCACCAAAGGTGGATACGGACAAAACAAAGTCGGTGGTTTCAGGAAGAGCATTTTTCGTGACTTCTCAAAAAGCGAGTAACTCGAACGAAGTTATCATGGGTTAGTTAATCATAAACTCTTGCAAAGTCTATACCTTGTTAGATACACGTTCTACCCATTCTTTTATTTCTCCTACTTGCGCTTAACATTTAAATTTAACTCCAGAGAAATTATATTTTGACTTGTCTGTTGAAACTCTGTTAGGAGAAACCTTCATTACATGTGCTATCCTAGTCTTGGATGAGAGTCACAGTTTTTAAATGATATTTCTATCGTTAATAAATTTCTTGACATATTCTCGAAGAACTTCCTGGCCTACCCCAGAGCGTGAAATCAAATTTTATATTGACCCCAGTACAAAACCCATTGCTAAAACCCTTAAATATTTCTTCAACAAAAATGAATGTATAATGCGCCAAAGACGTTGGCTCGAGCTATTGAATATTATGACCATAACATTCAATATTATCGTGGAAAAAGCGAACGTGGTAGCTGATGCATTGAGTAGAAGATCGTATGCGTTTACGATTGTAACGTTGTTAACACAAATGATAAAGATAGAGTTAAAGACTCTAAGGACCCACGTGATGATGTCAAATAATATGAGTAGAATCGACGTTAACCGATGAAGTTAAAATCGTTCAAGCTACACACACGGAGCTGATGAATGTGACGAAGAAGGTTCAAGAGGGTGTTATTCTAGAAGCAAGAATCGACAAAGAGAGTAAATCTCAACCCTCGATTTAATTGAGCCATTCGAAATCCTTGATCGAGTAGGAACTATAGCTTATAGACTTGCTTTACCGCCAAGTATGTCGCGTGTTTATAACATTTTTCACGTATCGATGTTACGTAAATATGTGAACGACCCGAACCACATTATTGAATTAGAAGTAGACAAGATAGAAGAAGATTTAACGTATGAGGAGATACCTGTTAAAATGTTGGATAAGAATGAATCTATTCTATGCTCAAAGGTTATACCTCAAGAGTTAGAATTTGACGAGGTATCATCATCTCTTCGATATACCAGGTATGTACGCAAATTTTGAGGGCAAAATTTCATAAGGAGGGGAGATTGTGAGATCCCGAATTTTATGAAATGAAAGTATTCAATTTTCTTATAATGTTATTTAGTAAATGATTAAATTGATAAAGGTTAAAGTTAAGGGTGATATTTGAAAATTTTTCAAAGTAAGCAAGTTGATATAAAATATTCGTTGTGTCGGGGAATATTCGTTTTAACAGGGAATATTCGTACGACGACATAAACATTGGTGGACCCTACAATGAAAGTATTCTCGTAGTTAGAAAATGACAGAAATATCTTTTTATAAAAATAACGGCGAAAGTTTTACCATTAAACTGTTGAACTACCGTGTAGTAGTAAAAATGCGAATCTGGCGTGATTGCATAGTAGCACACGGTATTGATTATTGATGCTTACGTGAGAAGTCACTGAGTTATACTCAATTATTGCTACAGTAATTGATGCATAATATCTCTCATATTATTGATTCAATTATTGTCATAGTATCATCTGCATAATATTTTATATTATTAAATCAATAATTGAGATGACAAAGATATTTATATTATTATTTGCAATATTGACGATGTCTAGAAAGTTCTATCGAGAAGAGGTTTGGTCACCTAATAGCGCGTCAATAGGGAGAAATTCTTATCAAAAAGCCCCCTCTTTCCTAGGAATGATATGGTTGTTAAATATTGTGAGTTATAATATTAATGATGAATAAGTTCGTGTTGATTAAAGATGAAATTGATATTTTCATTGTGTTGGGATTATTAGTGTTAGTGGAAATCGGACATCTATTAGATAATAATTGATGTCTGGAGGTTATATTGACCAATCGGGTAATTAATCGGATAAATGAGCAGTTAATTGCTATTAATTCACATGCTTATAACTATTTGTTCACATGTGTGTACTATTGATTCACATGCATGTACTATTAGGGGAGGTGGTGTAAGATTGATAATACTTGCATGACTAAATTAAAAATGGAGGTATAGATGAAGGTACTATACTATAATTATTGTTTTCACATGTATAGAACTATTGAGTCACATGATTGTACTATTGATTCACATGATGTACTATTAGGGGAGGTGGTGCAAGTTTGATAATACTTGCAGGACTAAATTAAAAATGAAGGAAAAGATGAAGGTATTATACTGTAATATTTCGAGCTCCAAAACGTGCAATTATCGAAACTATGTTTTCCTATAAATAGAAGCTCATTCTTCCTTCATTCTCACCAATTCACTAAGACTCACAAGAGCAATTATAAAGAGAGAAGCTATAGAGAGAAAGAAGAAGAGTAGTCCACTACTTCACTATTCCAGTATACAGTCTTCTTTTGAGGTAAGGGGTATTATTTATTTCATATTCTGAAGAGATATTATTTTTCGTATTCGTATAAATATTATTTTCGTTCAATATTCGTAAGGAATATCATCTTTGTTCAATATTCGTAGGAATATTATTTTCGTTCAACAGTCGTAAGGGATATTATTTTTCTTTAGTATTCATAAGGAATAATATTTTCTTCCATAATCTGTAGTATGTGACTAATATTATTTCGTCTTGTATTCCTGATTATACCCTCATTTTGATAAAGTATTGCTTCTATACTCTGTGAAATTAGTAGAATATCCTAGAAATTTATGCTTCATCCAGTATCGTTTCAAAAGGATATTTTCTGCACATTCTTGTTAAATTTTAAGCTTTTCATGTCGGAGTATTGTCTATAAGTACTATTCATTTATACGGTACTATTCAGAAAAAGTACTATTTACAACTACTATTCACAAAGTACTATTTATAAAGTACTATTCATGAAGTACTATTCATGAGTACTATTCACAAAGTACTATTCCTAAAGTACTATTCACGAGGTACTATTGTGACGCCCCCAAATTCAGGTACTTGAAACCCGAACTCGGTGCTTCACGATACCATTTCTATGAGTAGAATAATACTAATAATAATAACAATAATATAAATACCTAACTTAATTACATAAATATCAGAGTCTATTCCCAAGTACGTAACCTTTAATTCATTCATTACATAACATGATAGATAATATATATATCACTGTCTTAATAATATCAAACTATTACATAAGATAACATTGAACTCATTCAGCAACCTTTCCTTTTCCCTTGTTCCTAGCATAGCCTTTAGGTTGTTCACACTTAGCTGAAAATATTTAAATTAAGCAAGGATGAGCATTTGAGTGCCCAACAAGTAATAACAACAATAAAAGTTAGCTGAAAGAATTAAATGTTTTCTTTGAATGACAATTCTACAACGAATCAACAGTTGTGAAGTAAGCTGAACTAATAATAACAACATAACTATTCTATATCACATTTTTGAAACTACGCACTGACTATAAATGAAGATCAATTGATAGACTATGAACATTGTTTTCTATTTTCAAAAAGGTTAAATAGAATTTCATCTGTAAACCGTCATAACTTACAGACACGGGGGTGATCAGCACGTTATGCCCTGTATTGATCAATACTACATACAAGAATGATATTTTTGTCCAGCATATCAGCCTTAGGCGCATAAAAGTTTCCCAGATTTGGGATGTTTATACTAGTCTAGAATCCGAACCAAAATAATTCGGTTGGATACAATAAAGTTCTATCTTATTCAACAATATTTTTAAACCTGTGTCTAGCTAAATCAAATAGCTTAGACAGCTTTTAAGTCATTGTATAAATACTGGAAACTAATAAGTATGTATCAGCATGTGATAAAATATAATGATTATCCAAGTGAGGTCACTTGTATAACCATGTTTAGAAATTAACGAACATAATATATATATCTTGATCTATAACAACAGAATTAATGAACTTGAATAACAGATTATGTTCTAATAACTTACTTATACAGAATCATTGCATAAGTATATACAAAGGTTAAGATATTTGAACAATAAAAAAGAATAGTTCAGATATTCGCTTACGCCTGTCCATTGCATAAAGTAAATGCAAAGATAGGATACTTGCCTGGTCTGCTGCTTACAGTTATGCAACTTAGTTTTATCTTTTATATAGCAACCTATCATTAATAAGATTACTTTACCGATTAGAATAATATATCGTAACACATAATACTGCTTATTGCACTCAGCACATAACCTAATCACATTGTCACACATGTTTAATAGTCATTGAATCACAAACAGACACGTATACAGACAAATTATATAAGTCCAGTTTAATTTCTGAAACATGTCGGGGTACCGACAGCTTTATCGGATAATTATCGAGTCTAAGACTCTATCCTGTAGTTCAATAACTGAAAATATCAGTCACATTATTTTTAAATGACTTATAATAATTTTAAATAATTATTATAATTTATATTTATTTTTCAAACACTAGAATCATTATTAAATGATTTAAATATTAAATAATTTTATTATCAATAATATTTAAATAATATTAAACTATTAATGAAACAATTGCAAAATATTAAAGTTATTTATAATAACTTAAAATATTTTTAAAGTATTAATTTTACCCTTAAATGATTTTTAAAATAATTAAATTATTTTAAATAATTACCATTAATATTTAAATATTAATGCATTATTTATTAAAATATTAAAACTCATTAATTATAACTTAAAATATTTTTAATTCATTTATATCCTTTTTAAATGATTTTAAATAAATAAAAATCATTTTTAAATTACTTACTTAATATAATTAATAAATAAATCTAATATCATTAATATTAAATTATTAATGAAGTTATTCTTAAAATATTAAAAGTTATATTTTATAACTTAAACTATTTTTAAATAATTTATTTTCATTTAAAATGATTTTAATAATTTTAAAATCATTTTTAAACTAATTTATTTAATATAATTATTAAATAATTATAATATCATTAATATTAAATAATTAATGAAATTTACCTTAAAATATTAAAAGTTATATTTTATAACTTAAAATATTTTTAAATACCTTATTATCATTTAAAATGATTTTAATATAATAAAATGATTTTAATTAATTTATTTAATGCATTTATTAAATAAATTAAATAACAACAATATTCAAATAAATACTAATATTTATTAAAAATATGCCAAATTTTTAAAAACCAATCTTTAGGATTTAAAATAATTTTTAGTAATTTATTTTGTAATTTTAATAATTAAAAACTATTTTTTTTCTAATTATTTAATAAAATAATTAATTTTAGAAATAAAGTGTCGCTAAAGTCGCCTATAGCGACAAAACCGTCGCTATAGGTGTTCTTGATGAAACCCAGAAATGCATGTCAGTGATCAAGTTAACTACTTTGACCAAAGATTAAACACTGATCATGTTATTTCTGGACATGTTTATGGTCAGATCGTGTAGTGCTAGTGTAGGACTACATGATCCAACAACAAATCTGACCAAACAACAACACAATAAGAAGATCTAAGCATGCAAAGTGGCTGTCAAAGCTGTTCTTCATTTCTGGGTTACCCAAAAATGAAGAACAGTTTGAGCAGTCACTTTTGGGCTTCCACAACTTGCAATCCGTGCATTATTTTTGTGATATAATGGATCCAGTGTGTAGCCAACATGACCAGGAAGAAAGCTATCATATTAGATCACTAAAACAACAATAGATCAATCAGATTTATGCCGGTTAAACCATGTCAGACAAAATGTTCAAGAGTTTTCTAGGTTACCCAGAAAATAGTTTCAATGATCATCTGGCTTGGTTTGACTGTAATATCCGAGATTTTCTATGTAATTTAAGAATTATCAATAAACGATTTTATATGAAACTTTTGGGTGATTTCATTTATTAGATGTATATGTGTTGTACATATATGTGTTATTTCAAGATATGTGATGAGATGTATTTAAATGGTTGGTTTAGTTTTATTTAACTATTTAAATTGATTAAGTAGGGAATTATTCTATTTATTACGTGAGATGGTATTAAATCATGAGCTGGAGTTTGGAGCGGAATTTAGAGACGCGGACTGCGTATTCAAGTCCGGAACGTCAAAATTAGTCAGGATAGACTGTAATCACGAAAAAGTGTTACGGTTGACTTTTTGGTCAAAGTCAACCAGTTGACTTTTTTTTGAGGAAAAAGTCAACTACGAATTTCAGAGGTGAATTTGACTAAACGGCTAGTCCCATTACATCCGGAACGTCGACTGTAGTAAGAATCGATATAAGGTTCTCAACGTTCGGCTACAAAGGGCAAAATGGTCAAAGTAATTTATTAATTGATTATTATAATGTTTTATTTAAGCAAGTCAGCAGTTGGTGGAACCTTTGTAACTCACGAATTGGGACAAGGGAGGGAGTATACATATATTACATAATAGCTAAGGTGGGAGTACTTTATTTTATTCCTTAAAACTCAAATCCTTTTATTTTTTTCTAACTCCCACATTCATTTTCTCTAACTTCCACATTCTTCCTGTTAATTAACTAAATTATTGTATTATTAAGTATTGTGAGTAACTAATAATTAGAGTTGGGGGTTATGGGAATCAAAAGACTCCAACAAACTATACATATATACACATCACTCAATAAACACACTTTTCTTTTAAGAAAATTCAACCAAGTGAGTAAACATGGAGAGAAATTGAGAGTGATAGACAGTGTGGTAGTATTCTAAAGTTTTGGGGAGTCTAAACAAGCAAGTGAGGAGGATTTTCAGAAGCTAAACAAGAAGAAATTCACATCAAGTAAGCAACTCATGAACCTTTATATGTTTTCAAGGGAAATAGCTAGAAAATGTCTCTTAGTAGTAAATTTGTTCAAAGCATGGTAATTTAGTGGGTTGGTTTGTTGTAGCATGTTCATATATGTTGGTAGAAGTGACCTGGACAGAAGGAGTCAAGCCCATGCATGCTAGAATCAAAATCACAAAATTTTTCAAAGTTGGTTGAATGTGAAATCTGTGATTTTTGTGTTTTTCGGAGCCTCGAAATCATGGTTTATATGACTCGATTACCATATGTGATAATTTTATAAAATAGTATGTAGTATGAAGTCTAATCTGGGCCAAATTTTGTGTGAATCGGAGTTATAACGATCAAGTTATGAAAATCGTAAGCAAGCATGTTCATAATAAAATCTGCAGAAAATCCGAATTTTCAGATTTTTTTCCAAATATAAAACTAGTCTTTGGCATGCTTTTCTATGTAGTTGGTTTGTGGTCTTAGCATGCTAGTTTTATGAATGTTATATTTTTGTAAAATACCTTGCTGTATGAAGTTTATTGTGTCCAAGTATCATGGTCATATCATCTTTAGATTAGTGGGAATAAAATCGCAGAAGTGGCTACAAGAAACAAAAATTTGATGTCTTTCTTAGAACTGTTTGGATCAATCTGTTTCGTGGGCATTTTCATCCACTGTTTTGTACTATAAAAATTCTGGAAAAATTTGGAGTATTAATATAAGAAGATATGAAGGTCCTATAAAAATTTGAGAATTTTTGGCCATACGGTTTGAGAGTTATGGATTTTGCGGTTAAAGGACACTTTTTGAGAAGATACGCAAATAACTCTCTGTGTGTAAGTCCAAAAATTACGAAATTTTTACTGGAAGTGAATGTATATAACAGGAGTTAAACCTGAAAATTTCAGAATTTTTGGAGCTAATCTCGATTTATGAAAAATCTGAGAATATTTGGCTAGCATGGACTATTTAAAAATAGTAGATGGATTTAAAAAATTTTGGGAAAAATATATGTTAAGTGTGGGACTATATTCTACAAAATCCCAGAAAAGAAATATTTTTGAGACTGATTTGGTATTTTTCATATAAATGATGTTATATGGATAAATGAATTTAATTATATATGTGATGTCATAATTATGGAAAATGAGATTTTCCGACTTGAGACCCTTAAGCATATCTTATGCAGATTTTTGATAGAGGTTTTGGTCCAAAAAATGTCGTAAATTTATATTTCCCAGTTTCTTTTATTTAACCATGTGGCCTATACGTAGCAACATGTTATGTAATTGAATTGTATTTGAATACATGTGAGTTTAATCGTCTTATTAAAATAAAAGGGAACCATTACACTTCAAAGTGGTGTTCGAGAACCAAATTGCTTAACGTGTCACATGTGAATAGATTACGTGAAGGGCTAGTAGATAACAGTAATTGTAGAAGACGTATCAAGAAAGTTTCCTAACTTTATTCACTTTTATTGAAGTGAATGTAAGTTCCCTTAACTTGTACAATTTATCATTGTGTACAAGTCTCGTATGTTGCAAGTTATAACTCATACAAACTTATATATAGTGCAAGTTCTATTGATGATTACTCAATTATTAATTCAGTTGTTTATGCATTAAAGTTCTTAATTATTTATGAACTGCTTTCAAGAATGCGATTTGACCATTTGATTCGGTTAGATATTATAGATGGGAAATGTTGTATTATTTGAACTATTCCAAATTCATTGTAGCTATTTAATTCTACCAATTCAAATTGCTTTGGTGCAGTCTCACATGAAACTAAGATGAACAACCTGGATAACGGGGTAACTGATGTCGGGCATATAGTCCCATTTACGCTTATGCGTTTAAACTTTATTCTTGTGCACAATGTAGGGTACGATAGGCTGATCACCTTGAGTACTTGCAGAGACTGTTGGTTTAAAGTAATGTAAATGGCTGAATGCTATAAGACGATGAAATACCTTGGGTGTTATGTTTATAAATAAATATGCTTTTATTTAAGTATGTGATGTGATGATTAAGTTCTCTTCTTATGAATGATATATTCTGTAGAGTAAGTGATAAGATAATAACATTAAATTCATTTTAAACAGATAGATGGCTAGAGGAAGACGTTGTCAAGCACCCGAGGGGTCAGGCGGTAATGCTGGGGATCCACCGAACCCTATGCAGCAGTTTGTAGACATATTAGTGGGGGCACTTCAGAATCAAACCCCGAATGCCAATAACCCTCCAGTGGCCTAGTGGCACACTTCAAGGACTTCAAGAGTGCGGGACCCCCTGAGTTCAAAGGAACCACTGAACCCATCGAAGCTCAAACTTGGGTCAAGGAAATTGAAAAGGCGTTCGCTATCGCCCGAGTAGGTGATGATCAGAAAATAATCTTCGCCACTTACATGCTGAAGGGTGAAGCTAACTTCTGGTGGGTGGCAAACCAGACCACGGCTGGAGAAGGCGTGATACCTTGGGAAGGGTTTAAGAAAATCTTTTTCGAGAACTATTTTCCGGTTAGTATGTAGAGTCGCATGGAGATGTGATTCCTGGAGCTGAAGTAAGAAGACATGACGGTACCTCAATATGCCACAAAATTCAATGAGCTGGCGAGGTTTTCGCCTCACCAGTCGGATTAACGAGAGAGAGAAAAAGCGAGGAGGTTTGAGCGGGGTCTCAAACCATGGCTATATCTCTGAGACTCTCGATTATTCTGACAGACGGATAGCCGACTCTCACGGAGAAAGCTATACTCGAGAGGCGGAAGTGAGGCCACGATGAAATTTAACAAGGAGAAAAAGAAGAAGAATGAGGAGGGAATCGTGGGGAAGGTAGCAAAGCGAGTGGTGGTGCAAACAAGAGGAAGTGGAACAATAACAACGATGGCGGCAGAACAATTTCAAATCGGGAAACTCTGGGGAAAACCAGGGAAGCAAAGAAGAGAGGCGAGGCATGCAAAGGAGTGTGGGAGGAATCACTCTGGGGCATGTCTAAAAGGAAAGAATGTCTATTTCAAGCTGCAAGGCGAGGGGGGCATCTCTCTCTAATTGCTCGCACTAAAGAGAAATGGATGCTTCAATTTGTGGAGCATTGGATCATCGCAAGGAATTGCCCAAAGAAGAACACAGCAGGAGGAAATGGAGGAAGGGGACCAAGCGGTGGGAATCTCACGATTAATGGACCACCAACTCATAATCGACCAACAACAAAGACTTTCAACATGACAGTTCAGGATGCGGTCGCATCCAGGGACATGGTTTCAGGTATCATTCCGATCAATGATATATCTACTTACATATTATTTGATTCGGGTGCTACTTGTTCCTTCGTATTGCATGAATTGTCCCAATGATTAAACTTACCCCAGGAATAGTTAGAATATCCTATGAACATAGAAGTTTCTAATAAGGAAATGATTCCCGTTAGCCATATCTATAGAAATTGTGTTGTAGACATCAAGGGATATACGTTACCCATGGATTTAATTCTAATTCAATTAGGAGAATTTGATGTAATTCTATGAATGGATTGGTTATTTAACCATGGAGCGATGATAGATTGCCAAAAGAAGTGTATAAATCTTAGGACTCCAGATCAGTCTAAGGTAACATTCTATGGAAGTAGGTTGCCGAGACACTCAAGTTGTTTGACAATGATGCAAGTGAGGAAGTTACTAAGAAAGGGATGTATAGGATATTTGGCCCATATCGTTGATACGCAGAAAGCAGGGATAGAGATAGGACAGATACCAGTAGTGAACGATTTTCTGGATGTATTTCCGGAGGAATTGCCAGGACTTTCGCCGGATCGGGAGGTCGAATTCGTTATAGATTTAGTACCAGGAACGACACCGATTTTGAAAGCCCCTTACAAAATGGCACCGGTAGAAATGAAGGAGCTTATGGTACAGTTGCAGGAGTTATTGGATAAGAAGTATATTCAACCGAGTGTGTCTCCTTGGGGAGCACCAGTTTTATTTGTGAAAAAGAAGGATGGATCAATGAGACTATGTATCGACTATCGAGAGTTGAACAAAGTGACGATTAAGAACAAGTACTCGTTACCTAGGATAAATGATCTGTTCGATTAACTGAAGGGAGCGAAATATTTTTCCAAGATCGACTTGAGGACGGGATATCACTAGTTAAAGGTGAGGAAGGAGGATGTAACTAAGACAGTGTTCAGGACACGCTACGGTCACTACGAGTTCCTGGTGATGTCGTTCGGGTTAACAAATGCGCCAACAACGTTTATAAACATGATGAATCGGGTATTCAAGCAATACTTAGATAAATTCATAGTTGTGTTCATAGATGATATCTTGATCTATTCCAAGACTCAGGAAGATCATGCTGAACACTTAAGGTTAGTATTGGGGGCGTTGAGGAAGGATAAGTTATACGCAAAATTCTCGAAGTGTGAATTCTGGTGGGAGAAAGTTTAATTTCTGGGACACGTGATCGACAAGGACGAAATATCTGTGGATCCAGCAAAGGTGGAAGCGGTTCAGAATTGGGAACAATCAAAGTCACTGACTGAAGTAAGAATTTTCTTATGATTGGCAGGCTATTACAGACGGTTTGTCCAAGATTTTTCAAAGATAGCGGGAACGTTGACGAATTTAACGAAGAAGTCAGTAAAATTTGTCTGGATGGAGAAGTGTGAAGAGAGTCTAAGGAACTCAAGAAAAGAGTGAGTGAAGCACCAGTGTTGTCTTTACATGACGAATCTGAGTAACTTCGTGATTTTTAGTGATCGTCACACAAAGGACTTGGTCATTGTGCTTATGCAATATGGTAAAAAGTTATTGCACGACATATCGCGTCAATTGAAGGATTACGAGAAGGGATATCCTATCCATGACCTGGAATTGGTGGCGGTAGTATTTGCCTTAAAGATATGGAGGCACTATTTATATGGTGTAAGGTGTGAAATATACACGGACCATAAAAGTCTGAAGTATATCTTCACGCAGAAGGAGTTAAATATGAGACAAAGAAGATGGTTGGAACTTATAAAGGATTAAGATTGCGACATCTTGTATCATCCGGGGAAAGTGAACGTGGTAGTAGATGCACTAAGCAGAAAGGGTAGTGGTAGATTGGTAATGCTAACAGCTCAAGAGGAGTTAATTAAGGAGATGGCTAGATTGGAACTCGAGATAAAAAGTCAAAGGGAGCCAGAGGGGAAATTGTTCTCAATGGAGGCTCATCCGACTCTATTGGACAAAATTAAGGAAGCACAAGGCAGCGATGAGGAATGTGTGAAGGTGAGGAAAATAATTTCAGATGGAGAAGAGCTTAAATTCAGTATGGGGGGTGATGGACTATTAAGATTTGAGAAGAGAATTTGGGTGCCAGCGGTGTCTGAATTAAAGGAAGAAATCTTGCAGGAAGCTCATAGCTCAAGTTACTCAATCCACCCGGGAAGCACAAAGATGGATTAGGATCTCCGCCAACATTATTGGTGGCCTAATATGAAAAGAGAAGTCGCAGAGTGCGTCAACAAGTGTTTAACATGCCAGCGAGTTAAGGTGGAACATCAAAAACTGAGCGGGTAACTTCAACCTTTAGAAATTCTAGAATGGAAATGAGAGCATATTACGATGGGCTTCGTGCCAGGACTTCCAACTACGCAGAAGGGTTACGATGCAGTATGGGTGATCGTTGATCGATTGACCAAGTCAGTGCATTTCTTGCCAATCAAGATCAGATATACCTTGGATCAGTTGGTAAAGCTTTACATCAAAGAGATTATTTCCAGGCACAGGGTACCTGTATCAATTGTGTCAGATCGCGATCTGCTGTTCACATCAAATTTCTGGAGAAGTTTTCAAGAATGCATGGGAATGCAACTGAGGTTGAGCACGACGTATCATCCTCAAATAGATGGGCAGAGCGAGAGAACTATTCAAACGTTAGAGGACATGCTGAGAGCATGTGTTATGGATTTCAAAGGGAGCTGGGATGACCACCTGCCATTGGTGGAATTTTTGTACAACAACAGTTATCATGCGAGCATCGGTATTCCACCTTATGAAGCTTTATATGGAAGGAAATGCAGAACGCCATTGTGCTGGGATGAAGTGGGAGAACGACAATTGATAGGGCCAAAATTGGTGCAACAAACTGCAGATGTGATCAAAACAATATGAGCGAGGCTAGTGACGGCTCAGGATCGACAGAAGAAATATGCAGATCAACATCAGCAACAATGAGACTTTGACGTCGGCACTTATGTGTTTTTGAAAGTGTCGCCTTGGAAAGGGAACATGAGATTTGGGAAGAAGGGAAAACTTAGTCCCAGATTCATAGGACCCTTCGAAGTGTTGAGGCGAGTGGGTGAGGTAGCTTATGAAATATCTTTACCTCCGGAGTTAGAACATATACACAACGTGTTCCACGTTTCAGTTTTACAACCCTATAACCAGGATTACAAGCATGTCATAGAGTATGAACCTATTCAGTTTGAAAAGGACTTAACCTATGAAGAGGTCCAATTGCAGATAATCGATAGAAAAGGACAAGTCTTAAGAAATAAGATAATACCTTTTGTTAAGGTAGTATGGAGGAAACACAACGCCGATGAGGCTACATGGGAACTCGAGGAGAAAATGATGAAAAATTACCCTAATCTTTTTGTTTGATGTGTAATGATTCTGGGGACGGAATCCTTATAAGGGAGGGTGAATGTAATATCCGAGATTTTCTATGTAATTTAAGAATTATCAATAAATGATTTTATATGAAACTTTTGGGTGATTTCATTTATTAGATGTATATGTGTTGTACATATATGTGTTATTTCAAGATATGTGATGAGATGTATTTAAATGGTTGGTTTAGTTTTATTTAACTATTTAAATTGATTAAGTAGGGAATTATTCTATTTATTACGTGAGATGGTATTAAATCATGAAATTTGGAGTTAGGAGTGGAATTTAGAGGCCTTGATGCGTATTTGAGTCCGGAACGTTGAAATTAGTTAGGATAGACTGTAATCACGAAAAAGTGTCACGGTTGACTTTTTGGTCAAAGTCAACCAGTTGGCTTTTTTTGAGGAAAAAGTCAACTACGAATTTCATAGGTGAATTTGACTAAACGGCTAGTCCCATGACATCCGGAACGTCGACTTTAGTAAGAATCGATATAAGATTCGCAACGTTCGGCTACGAAGGGAAAAATGGTCAAAGTAATTTATTAATTAATTAATTGATTATTATAATGTTTTATTTAAGCATGTCAGCAGTTGGTGGAACCCTTGTGACTCATGAATTGGGATAAGGGAGGGAGTATACGTATATTACATAATAGCTAAGGTGGGAGTACTTTATTTTATTCCTTAAAACCAAAATCCTTTTATTTTTTTTCTAACTCCCACATTCATTTTCTCTAACTCCCACATTCTTCCTATTAATTAACTAAATTATTGTATTATTAAGTATTGTGAGTAACTAATAATTAGAGTTGGGGGTTATGGGAGTTGGGGGTTATGGGAATCAAAAGACTACAACAAGCTATACATATATACACATCACTCAATAAACACACTTTTCTTTTAAGAAAATTCCACCAAGTGAGTAAACATGGAGAGAAATTGAGAGTGATAGATAGTGTGTTAGTATTCTAGAGTTTTGGGGAGTCTAAACAAGCAAGTGAGGAGGATTTTCAGAAGCTAAACAAGAAGAAATTCACATCAAGTAAGCAACTCATGAACCTTTATATGTTTTCAAGGGAAATAGCTAGAAAATGCCTCTTAGTAGTAAATTTGTTCAAAGCATGGTAATTTAGTGAGTTGGTTTGTTGTAACATGTTCATATATGTTGGTAGAAGTGACCTGGACGGTAGGAGTCAAGCCCATGCATGCTAGAATCAAAATCACAAAATTTTTCAAAGTTGGTTGAATGTGAAATCTGTGATTTTTGGGTTTTTCAGAGCCTCGAAAATATGGTTTATATGACTCGATTAGCGTATGTAATAATTTTATAAAATAGTATGTAGTATGAAGTCTAATCTGGCCCAAATTTCATGTGAATAGGAGTTATAACGATCAAGTTATGAAAATCGTAAACAAGCATGTTCATAATAGAATTTGCAGAAAATATGGAATTTCCAGATTTTTTCCAAGTATAAAACTAGTGTTGGCACGCTTTTCTATGCAGTTGGTTTGTGGTCTTAGTATGCTAGTTTTATGAATGTTATATTTTGTAAAATACCTTGCTGTATGAAGTTTATTGTGTCCAAGTATCATGGTCATATCATCTTTAGAAACAAAAATTGATGTCTTTCTTACAACTGTTTAGATCAGTCTCTTTCGGGGGCATTCCACTATTTTTTACTCTAAAAATTCTGGAAAAATTTGGAGTATTAATATAAGAAGATATGAAGGTCCTGTAAAAATTTGAGAATTTTTGCTCCGAAAAATGTCACAAATTTATGTTTCCCAGTTTCTTTTATTTAACCACGTGGCCTATACGTAGCAACATGTTATGTAATTGAATTGTATTTGAATACATGTGCGTTTAATCGTCTTATTAAAATAAAAGGGAACCATTACACTTCAAAGTGGTGTTCAAGAACCAAATTGCTTAACATGTCACATGTGAATAGATTACATGAAGGGCTAGTAGATAGCAGTAATTGTAGAAGACGTATCAGGCAAGTTTCCTAACTCTATTCACTTTTATTGCAGTGAATGTAAGTTCCCTTAACTTGTACAATTTATTATTGTGTACAAGTCTTGTATGTTGCAAGTTATAACTCGTACATACTTATATATAGTGCAAGTTCTATTGATGATTACTCAATTATTAATTCAGTTGTTTATGCCTTAAAGTTCTTAATTATTTATGAACTGCTCTCAAGAATGCGATTTGACCATTTGATTCAATTAGATATTATAGATGGGAAATGTTGTATTATTTGAACTATTCCAAATTCATTGTATCCATTTAATTCTACCAATCCAAATTGCTTTGGTGCGGTCTCGCATGAAACTAAGATGAACAACCCGGATAACGGGGTAACTGATGTCGGGCATATAGTCCCATTTACGCTTATGCGTTTAAACTTTATACTTGTGCACAATGTAGGGTACGATAGGCTGATCACCTGGAGTACTTGCAGAGACACTTAAGCATATTTTATGCAGGTTTTTGGTAGAGTTTTGGTTTGAAAAATATCACAAATTTATGTTTCCCAGTTTCTATTATTTAACCACGTGGCCTATATGTAGCAACATGTTATGTAATTGAATTGTGTTTGAATACGTGTGAGTTTAATCGTCGTATTAAAATAAAAGGGAACCATTGCACTTCAAAGTGGTGTTCGAGAACCAAATTGCTTAACGTAACATATGTGAATAGGTTACGTGAAGGGCTAGTAGATAGTGATAATTGCAGAAGACGTATCAGGCAAGTTTCTTACCCTATTTTTCATTAATCATTCGTGCAAGCTCCTTTATTGTAAAGTTCTATAACTTCAATTGTGATGCGAAACGTTATTGATGATTATTCAGTTCCTATTACAACTGCTATACTTTAAAGTTCGTATTCCCTTAATGAACTATATTCAAGCATGCTTTCTAGCTTTCGTTCCAACTAGATGTTATTGATGCAAACATAGTATATTGTTTGAACAATTCAAATCCTTTGAAGCTATTAAATGTTTACCAATCCAAATTGCTTTGGTGAGGTCCTGCATGAATACTAAGATGAACAACTTGGGATAATCTGGGGTGGCGATGTCGGGCATATAGTCCCATTTACGCTTATGCGTTTAAACTTTATACTTATGCACAATGTAGGTGCGATAAAGTCGATCACCTTGAGTACTTGCAGAGACCTGTTTACAATCTATTTGATTGTTGTTAAGCCGTCGATGGTTTTTTGATGAAACAAAGTAATGTTCAGGTATCTAACACCCCTTAGTATGCTATTGAGAACTCCAGAACTCTTATCTTGATATTCAAGTTTATCTCTTGATATTTATTTCAACTGTTGAGAAATATTCATACTAATGCTTTTACTTCTAATGTATGTTCTCAAACTACTTTATATACTTGCTGGGCAATTTGTGCTCATTCTTGCTTAAACCTTTTAGTTAAGGCTGATAACGTTGAGAGCTCGGGCAAGGACAAGGGAAAGTCTAAGATGAAATGATGAGAGTTATTTATGTAATAATTATATTTCCGCATATGATGTAATGTAGCGATAAACGCTAAGTTTAAGTTTCAGTTTATTAAAGGTTGTAAAGACTTGGGACTTTATTTTGAATAAGTATGTAATAGTTAATATTATTATTATTATTATTATTAGAGTTAATTAGATAGATGATGGTGTATGTTGTATCATGAGCACCATGTCCTGTAATCGATGTTACACGGATTTGGGGGTGTCACATTGATCGTCCACTATAATCACCCAGTTTGATGTTTAGGATATTTTAAGGCATAAACATGTAGTATAAACAACATTTTACAACTTAGATGCAAAGAAAAACACAAACAATCAACACACTATCAGATCCAGGCCTTAAAACTTCTTGTCAGATCGATCTGGGAAAATTCTGGGTTACCCAGAACTTGTTCAGTCATGGTCAGTCAACGAGATTTGACCACCCATATCTTGAAATCTGGATTTGATATATGCATGATTTCAAGTCCAGATCAAAGATCACATTACATACTACAAGTACAAACTTTTAAAACACAAAGATCATTAACAATCACTGAGATATAAGGTCTGACAATCGTTGTCAGACCTCAAAAAAAATATTTTCTAGATTTGCAAAAACATCAAATCTGAGCCTATAGATATTATGGATATAACATCTATCAACCCAAATCATCATTATACACTATAAACAACAGGTTTTAACATTAAAACACAACATTTAACACATCAATCAAGATCAGATTCTTAGTAGGGTTTTATACCTTTCAATGAACAAATCTTGATTATATGCTTATGATCTGATAGAGGAGACAGTGGGGCTTGATTTAAGGACTGATATGCTAAGAGAATTCGTGGGTTTTAGAGAGAGAGAGAGAGAGAGAGAGGGTCTTGGAGGAGTGTTGTGACCAAATGAGCAAATATGAGTACTTTTCTCTCTCTTTAATCTTATATATGACTTGCATACAATGTATTTAGGTGATGAAATGGCTAAGAACTGGAGTTTGTAGGCACATGACTATGTGTAGGGTGGTTCACCAACTAAAGCCTTAGCCAATTTGACAAGTTAGCTTAAATAATGCAAGAAGGACATAATGATCTTTTGGCTTATGATTTTAATGGCAACAAAGTAAACTTGACAAACCCTTAGGGTTTGACCCTAAGGTTTAGCACAAAGATTTGTAGGATTTCTAACTAGAGAAAAAAATGAAATTTAAAGTTTCTAAAAAATATAAATTAAGGTTCCCTAATTAGATTAGGTTTACTAATTATATAGACTTGAAAATTAGTTTAAGAATTTACTAATTAGCATTAAGATAACTAAATTGGTGATTAGGGTTCCTAATATGACAATTAGGGTTATAAATTTATAATTAGGGTTTTCTAAGTAATAAATAGAATTTTTCCTAATTATCATTAAGCTTAATCATTTAATAATTAAGGTTCTAGTTTAGTAATTAGGGTTTTTAATTGCTAATTAGGGTTTCTAATTTTAGAAATTAGGGTTTCTAAATATTAATTAGGGTTTTCCTAATTAACTTTAAATCATATAACAAAATTACTACACTGTTTTGAACTCCTATTTGAATTTCAAAAATAGGGTTTAACAAATTAATGCTAGGGTTTGGTCATGATACAACATAATTGACCAACCATAGCCAGTCCACATACATACAGTACATATTTATAGCACTGCAATAAAAATAATATTATATTATTATTCTCATTCCTTGATCAAAATCAAGAATTAGGGTTTGGATTCCATATCTGATTTATCTTGCATATATAACATTATTAATTAAGTTAAAATGATAACTTAATAATCTGAACTAAAATTCATATAATAACATAATTATTATAATAATTTCCAATAATCCTTTCATATATTATTTAAATAATATATAATCATATTTTTTATGAAAAAATAAATATTCAATTTTTTTACTATAAAATCAATTATTATAAGAATATACTTTATAATGGTCAATAATTCTAAAATAAAATTATTTGAAATTATTCATGTAATAAATATATTTTTATTTATCACATAAATACATATGCTTTATCTTGTACATATCCCCACCTTTAAAAAAAAAAAATTATACACAAAATTTCTGATTTAATTATATAGAGAATATCGGGTTGTTACATTCACCATCCCTTATAAAGATTCTGTCCCCAGAATCACCGTTTCAAAACTTATACACATTAGGGCCCATAGCATACATAATCATTTCAAGTAGATCTCGATCATAATTGATCGAACTAATCTTTTAACTAATCAACATAAAACTTGTCTATATGATTTAACTAATCAACAAATTCCTTCTTCAAAATTTCTTTATAAAATAATTTATTATAAATAGCAAAATCATGTATAAGAAAATAAAATTTATACGAATAATACCTGGAGTTCCATCACCAGCTGCCACAATATCCTGGATCGTCATGTTGAAGACCCTTGCGGTTGATTTTGTCGGCTTGCTTGATGATGTCGGTCCTATGATCGCCAGAGTCCCGCTGCCTTTCCCCATGTTCACGCTTTCTGCCTCCATTCTCCTTTTCGGACAGTCCTTCACCTTATGCTCCATTGACCCACACAGAAAACACCCACTATTCATTCTTGGATTGGGGCAGTTGGGAGAGAGATGACCCTCCTGCCCGTACTTGTAACACGCAAACTTACCTTTCAGACACTGCCCGAGTGATTCTTCCCATAATTCCCACACTGTACCACCTGCTTTTTCTTTACACCTTTTTGTTTCATCTGAACATTTCCAAAATTGCTCCCCTTCCTCTTGCCATTACCACTTCTACTTCCACTATTAATTTCCACCTTCCCAGCTCCCTCGACCTTACCCTTATTCTTTCTCTCCTTGTTGTAGAGGCTCATGGCCTCACTCCCCTCGTCAGCAATAATATCTTTTTCCATGAGTGCTGCAAAAGTATTGATCTGCAACGTCGCCACCTTATTGTAGAGCCAGGGTTTTAATCCTAGCTCAAACCTCTTTTCCTTCCTAGCCTCAGTATCAACTTGATGTGGAGCGAACCTAGCTAATTCATTAAACTTTGCGGCATACTCCACAATAGTCATGTTCTCCTGCTTCAACTCCAGAAATTTCACTTCCATCCTAGACTGCATACTAGACGAAAAATAGTTTTTGAAAAACAGAGTTTTGAACCTAGCCCAAGTAACTACACCTTCTCCTGCCCTCGCCTGATTTGCTTCCCACTAAAAATTTGCCTCACCCTTCATCATATAGGTGGAAAAAGCTGTCTTTTGCCCCTCAGCTACCCTAGCAATTACAAACGCCTTTTTAATTTTCTTAACCCAAGTTTGGGCTTCTACAGGGTCAGTTGTACCTCTAAATTCAGGCGGTCTTAAAGCCTTGAAGTCCTTAAAGTTCGCCAAGTGATTATCCGGCTTGTTCCCCTACTAAATAGCCTGAGCTACCATGTTTGCAAAGTGCTGCATCGGGTCTAGTTGTTGTCCCCCAACATTGTTGACAAATTCTTTTACCCTTTGATTTCTAGTTTGACATCTTGGGGGCATTATTTGGTTAAATAAGACCATAAATTATTCTTTACATTCTAAACCTTATTATATAAGTTTAATGAATCAAACTTATTTCATTAATCAAACATAGATTCATATTCATTCAACTATTTCATAGTACTTTACATAACATAACACATACTGCTATCCCTTTGTGACCACAAAAGTCGGGATTTACGGCTTTGACTCATACAAAAGTTGGGAATATTACATTACACAAACATACTTATCACATAAATTACATTAAACACACCTACACAACAGAACCTATACTACTTATTCACTACGCCTTTTTCTTGATCTTGGACAACCTTTCGCCTGATGACCTTCTATCCCACAAATAAAACAGACACCTTGCTTTGGATTGGGACAATGAGGAGAGAAATGTCCCTCATGTCCGCAATTGTAGTAAACATTTTCCTCTTTCCTGCATACGCCTTCATGTTTCCTGTCACAGTTTGTACACTTCTCTATTCAGTTAAGGTTCCCTTGGTTGTTATCAAAATTTCTTATATCGCGGTCTTTCATCTTTCTTTTCCTCTTCTTGCTCGGAGCTGCACCCGACTTGTTACTTTTAGCTCCTATTTGATCAATTTAGATTTTAATCTTATCTTATTCTTCCATTGTTTCTATTAGTGCTTTCTGCAATTAACTATTTAACAGCTTTTCTATTTCCCACAACTTTTCCAGAGAAGAAACTTTGTTCCTTAGATTCTGCACTTCCGTGGATGCTTGATCAGCTCCAACTTTAGTGTCCGAATCGCTATCTGTCAGTTCTATCATTTTCGGATCTGGTACTACGTTTTCCACAATAACCACCTCATCGAGGTTGCTTTCCCTTTGAGCCTCTATTTCAGCTATTGGCTTTGATATTGGCTCTTTTTTTACGATCCGAGGGTATCCTAATCCTTTTTCATCTGACATCTACACACATAAATTATCCTGATTAGCATATAATATATACACACAACAAACAATAATTTTATAAGGGTTATCTTTTATTTTGTTTGATGATGAATTTATCCAATTCATCTCATTTTAAACTCTATATGAGTTATTTGTATTTTCAACGTTTCCCTATGTTCTAAGGTTATAGCCTAAGGTCTATCCCACCTAAGGTTTCTAACCATAAAGCACTGATACCAACCTGTGACTTTCATGGTGCTTCCAACCATATCACCTCACAAGGGTACCTATCAGCTTGCCACCGACTGGCTCGGCGTCCCCTACGGAGAGTCTGGCTTCGGTGCATTCCACACAAGGAAGTCACCAGTGAGAGGCTCGGGGCTCTTCGCAAATTCATGCTTATAACTCTGATACCAACCTGTGACGCCCCCAAATTGTGTACTTGCAGAAACCCGGTGCTTCACGATACCATTTCTAATGAAGAATAATACTAATACTAATACTAATACTAATACTAATACTAATACTAATACTAATTAATACTAATAATAATAATAATAATAATAATAATAATAATAATAATAATAATAATAATAATAATAATAATAAAAATAATAATAATAATATAAATACCTAACTTAATTACTTAAATATTAGAGTCTATTCCCAAGTACGTAACCTTTAATACATTCATTACATAACATGATAGATAATATATATCATCATCTTAATAATATCAAACTATTACATAAGATAGCAATGAACTCAATTAGCAACTTTTCCTTTTCCCTTGTTCTTAGCATAGCCTTTAGGTTATTCACACTTAGCTGAAAACATTTAAATTAAGCAAGAATGAGCATTTGAGTTCCCAACAAGTAATAACAACAATAAAAGTTAGCTGAAAGAATTAAATGTTTTCTTTGAATGACACTTCTACAATGAATCAACAGTTGTGAATTAAGCTGAACCAATAATAACAACATAACCATTCTATATCACATTTTTGAAACTACGTACTGACTATAAATAAATATCAGTTGACAGACTATGAACATTATTTTCTATTTTTGAAAAGCGTAAACAGAATTTCATCTGTAAACCGTCATAACTTACAAGCACGGGGGTGATCAGCCCGTTATGCCCTGTATTGATCAATACTACATACAAGAACGATATTTTCGTCCAGCATATTCGCCTTATACGCATAAAAGTTTCCCAGATTTGGGATGTTCATACTAGTCTAGAATCCGAACCAAAATAATTCGGTTGGATACAATAAAGTTCTATCTTGTTCAACAATATTTTTAAACCTTTGTGTAGCTGAATCAAATAGCTTAGACGGCTTTTAAGTCAATGTATACATACTGGAAACCAATAAGTATGTACCAACATGTGATAAAATATAATGATTATCCAAGTGAGGTCACTTGTATAACCATGTTTAGAAATTAACGAACAAAATATATATCTTGATCTATAACAACAAAATTAATGAACTTGAACAACAGATTATGTTCTAATAACTTACTTATACAGAATCATTGCATAAGTATATACAAAGGTTAAGATATTTGAACAATGAAAAAGAATAGTTCAGATATTCGCTTACGCGTGTCCATTGCATAAAGTAAATGGAAAGATAGAATATTTGCCTGGTCTGCTGCTTACAGTTTTGCAACTTAGTTTTATCTTTTATATAGCAACCTATCATTAATAAGATTACTTTACCGATTAGAATAATATATCGTAACACATAATACTGCTTATTGCAATCAGCACATAACCTAATCACATTGTCACACATGTTTAATAGTCATTAAATCACAAACAGACACGTATACAGACAAATTATATAAGTCCAGGTCAATTTCTAAATCATGTCGGGGTACCGACGATTTTATCGGATAATTATCGAGTCTAAGACTCTATCCTGTAGTTCAATAACTGAAAATATCAGTCATATTATTTTTAAATGACTTATAATAATTTTAAATAATTATTATAATTTATAATGATTTTTCAAACACCGGAATCATTATTAAATAATTTAAATATTAACTAATTCTATTATCATTAATATTTAATTAATATTAAACTATTAATGAAACCATTGCCAAAATATTAAAGTTATTTATAATAACTTAAAATATTTTTAAAGTATTAATTTTACCTTAAATGATTTTTAAAAAATTAAAATTATTTTTAAATAATTACCATTAATATTTAAATATTAATGAATTATTTATCAAAATATTAAAAGTCATTAATTATAACTTAAAATATTTTTAATTCATTTATATCCTTTTTAAATGATTTTTAAATAAATAAAATCATTTTTAAATTACTTATTTAATATAATTAATAAATAAATCTAATATCATTAATATTAAATTATGAATGAAGTTATTCTTTAAATATTAAAAGTTATAGTTTATAACTTAAAATATTTTTAAATACTTTATTTTCATTTAAAATGATTTTTATAATATTAAAATTATTTTTTAAACTAATTTATTTAACATAATTATTAAATAATTCTAATATCATTAATATTAAATAATTAATGAAATTTACCTTAAAATATTAAAAGTTATATTTTATAACTTAAAATATTTTTAAATACCTTATTATCATTTAAAATAATTTTATTATAATAAAATCATTTTTAATTAATTTATTTAATGCATTTATTAAATAAATTAAATATCAAAAATATTCAAATCAATACTAATATTTATTAAAAATATGCCAAATTATTAAAAACCAATTTTAGGATTTAAAATAATTTTTGTAATTTATTTTGTAATTTTAATAATTAAAAACTATTTTTTTCTAATTATTTAATAAAATAATTAATTTTAGAAATAAAGTGTCGCTAAAGACTGCTTATAGCGACAGAACCGTCGCTATAGGTGTTCTTGAGTGTTCTTGATGAAACCCAGAAATGCATGTTAGTGATTAAGTTAACTTCTTTGACCAAAGATTAAACACTGATCATGTTGTTTCTGGATGTGTTTATGGTCAAATCGTGTAGTGCTCGTGTAGGACTACATGATCCAACAACAAACCTAACCAAACAACATCACAATAAGAAGATCTAAGCATGAAAAGTGGCTGTCAGAACTGTCCTTCATTCCTGGGCATACGATTTGATAGAGACTATGATGATTAATAACTACCAAATTGTTGTGAGGATGACTCAACCTAAAAAAATTTGTAGTGTTAGAAGTAAATGGTGTATTCTGACTTTAGCGACTCAAATATCTGTGACCGTCGAAGAAAATGGATGCCCCCTTATGAGAGTATGTGTTTAACGGTGGTAGCATATGTATGTGAGTTATGTGTGGGGGAACAACCAACGAAACAATGTGTAATTGTAATGTCCCGAGAGTTTGAGAATATATTATATGATAATGATCCTTAGAGAAAGATAATGAACGGGTCAAGGAATATGTAATACTCAAATATAATTGAGTCTAAGTAAAGGTTATGAAATAAAACTTACAGGAATTTGTTATAAAGAATGGTGGTAATGGTAATAAATAAAACCTATATTAAGGTGATGTGTTGAGAATATTCAACGATAAATTTTGAAAAGAGATTTGGTGAAAATCGAGTAAGGGAGGTTTCGTTGATTCCGAGGACGGAATCCTTATAAGGAGGGAAGGATATGACAACCCGAATTTTTATAAGTTATTAAAATAGGAATTTAATAATTAAAATTTTTATTATGAGATGTTTTGAGTTTGAGTATGTATATATACGTCTTTATATATTTTGAAATATGTGATACATTGAAGAAGAAATATATATTCATATATATTGGGAAAGTGAGGTTTAATAGTTGAGTTAACTATTGAAGGAATTAAATAAATTTTTAATTAATCTTAAATATTTATTGAATTAAATAAATATTTTAAATAATTTATTTATTGAGAAAATAAATAATTTATGAAATTGTGGTATAATAATTTAGTTACGTGTGGATGATAATTAAGTTAAATGTAAATTTTATTCTTTAAAGATTTAATTTAATGTATTAATTAAATTAAATGAGTTGTTTAATATTAAAGAAAAAAGTAAATTAAATAAAGCGATGTTTAAGTCTAATTTATTAATTAAATTAGATATATGATTATTTATTAATCATCGGAAGAATTATAATAAAAATTATAATTATTATAATTATTATTGTAAGTTATGTAAATTGATTTCGGTGTGACAAATAAAAACTATATAATATAATATTATTAAAATAATCTAGTATGGGAAATTGTGTGTAAACGCAAGATTTTATGGCTTTTTGGTTTATTATAAGCGACACCTATTGTATTCTAATATCGTGAGAGAGAGGGAGTCGGATTTATTTTACGTGTTCTTTTCTAAGGTTAAGAACACGGAGAGAGAAGGTTAGAGAAAGGGAGAGAATTCTTTGTAATTAAGAAGATAAATTCTGAGAATCAAAGAAAAGGAAGAAGATTAATCAAGCTTCTTTAATCATCTAGCTAATTAAAGGTAAGTAATCTATTTTAAAGTTTGGAGTTCTTAGTTTTGGTTTTCTAAGTTCTCTGTAATTGAAGTTCTAGGGTTAATTGTTGAGAAATTAATTTTTATCTGTATTGGGATTACATAATCTGCTATATGTTGTCTATATATTATTTTTGAAGTATCGAATTCATGAAACATGTTTGAAGGTGAAGAACTTGAGTTTTGGTTTTATATATATTACATGGTATGTTTTGGGGTCAAAAAATGGTTTTGAATTCATACTCTAAATTGTAAATTGATAATGGAAGTTGTTAGTATGTTGAAAAATGAAAACAACGAAAGTTGAATGTACCAATTTGGTTGAGAAACGAGTTCATAGCGAATGAATTCGCTAAATGTGTTTAAAACATGAAAATATAGCATGAACTCTGAATTGGAACCCTTAAAATGATTTGTTAATATGTTTAAAGTGTTATAATTTGTGACGCCCCCAAAATTAGGTATACATCACCCATCTTGGGTCGCCACTTATATGGTACAGAATACAAATACAACTTAATAATACAGCTGTCATGTAAAATACGACAAAACATAAATTGAGAGTTTTAATAAGAATATTGTCATCTAGACAATATCCACACTCAAAGGAGTCCTCATTACATTTATTGTCACACTATTTAATAGAATAATGAGGACTACTAATACTATCATCTGGACCGTCACTCCGTTCCTCGACTAGTCCCTTGCCACGTTCTCATTTCAAGAGAACGGTGAAAGAAAGGGGTTAGCTCAACTAGCCCAGTAAGAAATATTATGACTAAGATAATGTAGAATAAATTATCATTAGTCTTCAACAATGTTAAACTGATAAAATATAACAAACATCAAGTTTAACTGCAGCGAAACAAGCAATCCATTAAAAGAGTCAAGTATAGAATAAAATCCACTATCTTCTATGATTTAAAAGGTTTTTTTATCACTTTTATCGCTGAGACTCAACTTAATAAATAATTCACATCATCCATACACTACGGCCAAGGATATTCATTAGTATCACGACCACAAATTATTCATGCATTACAGGCCAAGGATATTCGTGTATTCATCAATGGTTATGAGCATACCAACAACTGTCCATCAATGCACTACGGGCCAATGAGGACTTTTACCACATCATTTGTAACATTACGGTCATGATTACACCGAATAATCCCTGGTCATAATCATACCAAGTCCATCTATGCACTATAGGCCACAGATGACTTTCGAAAAAAATATAAACATGAGGATGATGACAATGACATAAAAATTCAATAAAACAAGTTCAAGAATTAATTTATCCAAGAATCAATAACGTCCAAATTGTCAACATGGTACTGCTTTGTGGAGTAAAATTCAAGAATACTCAGAAGAATATTTCCATGAAAAGATACTGGATGAAGCGCAAATATCAAGGATATTCCACTAATTTCATGGAGTATAGAAGTCAAAGCTTTAACCAACTGAGTATAAGAGAATATACAAAACTGCAAATGGATTTTTCGCCCGCCATGTGGTAATCCATGTAGACAGATCATTTCCACAATTTAATAAGGAATGAATACAAAGGATCATTCACCATGCATGTCGTAATCCACATAGACATGTTATTCCAACAGAATAATAAAGAATGGAATAACAGAAGAATTTACCATGCATGTGATAGACTGCATAGAGAGGTTATTCCCAAAAGAATAATAAAGAATGGAACCAGGTCATGCGTAAACGCACGCATGTGATATTAAGCCATGAGAATAATAAATAATGGAATGGTCAAAGTCAAAATAACTTGCCTAAGCAGGATATTCCAATAGAATAATAAAGAATGGAATAGCAACATAATTTCACCATGTATACAGATGCCATGCATGTAATAAAGTTATTCCAAAGCAAAATAATAAAGAATGGAACCGGTCAAGAAAAAAATTAAGGCAGGATATTCCAATGTAATAATAAAGAATGGAATAACAATGAATTTCACCATGTATGCGGTACTTCACATGAGCGAGTTATTCCAACATAATGATAAAGAATGGAATAATGTAAGAATTTCACCAAGTATAGGGTAGCTCGTGATACAAGTTATTCCAATAGAATAATAAAGAATGGAATAATGAAGTTCTCTTCATGAATACGTAAAAGAATAATACCCCTTACCTTAGAAGAAGCTGGATATAGAAAGTAGTGAAGTAGCGAGAATATTTTCCTTCTTTACATCGCCTATAGTTTCTCTCTCTAGAGTTTCAAATTGAATTAAGTAAGAAATAATGAAGGAATGAGCTTCTATTTATAGGAGAATGGACTGAATAGTAACTAATTCATGAACGGTCCAGATTGATTTACTTTTAAACAGACGGTCCATATTGATTTACTATGCAGTATAATAAAATATTCTAATAAAACAAAAAATTTTAAATAAAATATAATATATTCTATTTACAGTCTAATAAAACAAATAACTTTATAAAAGTATTATGTTTTATATAAAAAGATTTTACTATGCAAAACACTATGCAGTACTATACAAACACTATGCATAATAAAATATAATATATTCTAATTATTGTCTAATAAAATAAATAACTTTATAAAAGTATTTCATTTTATATAAAAAGATTTTACTATGCAAAATACTATGCATAATAAAATATAATATATTCTATTTATAGTCTAATAAAACAAATAACCTTATAAAAGTAATACATTTTTATATAAAAAGTTTTTTACATTTTATTACATTAATAATACTAAAAAAAAAATATATATATATATATATATATATATATATATATATATAAACTTCGTGACTTCATAAAAAGACACCTCAATATATTTAACAACATTTATCATCATTATTATAATTCACAATATTAATCGACCAGGTCGAAAGAGGGGGCTTTCTAATCAGGATTTATCCCTATTGGTGCGCAATTAGGTGACCAAACCTCTCATTGGCAGAACTTCTAGACATCGTTAATATTGTAAATAATAATATTAATAACTCTATCATCTCAATTATTGATTTAATAATATATAAAATATCGACAATAATTGAATCAAATAACGTGAGATACTATGCAACAATTACTGAAGCAATAATTGAACAAAACTGAGTGACTTCTCACGTAAGCATCAATAATCAATACCGTGTGCTACTATACAACCACGCCAGACATCGTATTTTTTACTACCGAGTAGTTCAACAGCTTTTAAGCAGTAAAACTTCCACCATTATTTTTAGAAAAATATTTTTGTCGTTTTCTCAATCCGACAATAATTCCGTTGTGGGGTCCACCAATGATTGTGCCGTCGTACGGATATTCCCTAACAAAAAGAATATTCCCCGACCAATCGAATATTATACAACAACTTGCATACTTTTTAAAATTTATAAATATTACCCACAACTATAACATTATATCAAATTCATTCCATAATATTCAAAAAAATATTTCGTGAAATTTAAATCTTTATTCATAAATTTGGGGTCTCACAATCTCCCCTCCTTATGAAATTTCGCCCTCGAAATTTACGTACGTACCTGGTATACCGAAGAGGTGAGGATACCTTGACTTCATTTTAGATTCTAACTCTTGAGGTATAACCTTTGAGTGTTGAATACGATCCTTCTTATCCAAGATTTTAACATGTACATCTTCATACGTTAAATTATCCGCTATCTCGTCCGGTTCTAAATTAATAATGTGGTTCGGGTCGTCCACATATTTACATAACATCGATACGTTAAAACCGTTATAAACACGCGACATACTTGGCGGTAAAACGAGTCTATAAGCCACAGTTCCTACTCGATCAAGGATTTCAAATGGGCCAATAAAATCGAGGGTTGAGATTTCCTCTCTTCATCGATTCTTGCATCTAGAATAACGCCCTCTTGAACCTTTTTCTTCACATTCATCAGTTCTGAGTATGTATCTTGCACGACTTTAACTTTATCGATTAAAGTCGATTCTACTCATATATTCGTTATCTTCACGTGGGTCCCTAGAGTCTTTAACTCTATCTTCATCATTTGTAAGTTATATGAAATTGGTTTTTGTGTTAACAACATTGCACTCGTAAACGCATATGATCTTCTACTCAACGCGTCAGCTACCACGTTCTCTCTTCCACAATGATATTGAATGGTATGATCGTAATCTTTAACAGCTCGAGCCAAAGTCTTTGGCGCATTATACGTTCATTTTGGTTGAAGAAATATTTAAGGGTTGAAGAAATAGGTTTTGTACTGGGGTCAATACAAAATTTGATTTCACGCTCTAGGGTAGACCAAGAAGTCTTCAAGAATACGTCAAGAAATTTATTAACGATAGAAATATCATTCAAAACTATGACCCTCATCCAAGACTTGGATAGCACGTCACATTTATACCTATCAATTTGCCACCGTTATTCACGACGTCCCCTACGGAAAGTCTGGCTTAGGTGCATTCCACACAAGGAAGTCACCAACAAAAGGTTCGGGGCTCTTTACTTATGGTTTGATATGACAATGATTGACTTTAGTGGTTTGGTTACTTGAATTCATATAACAGGTTGGTTAGGAATATAAAATCTAACAACTTTACGAAAATAATCAATTTTAGCATGATGAGTAGTTAACCAATCGATTCCTCAAATCACATCAAGGGCAAGTATTTTCAAAGAGATAAGATCGACATGTAACGTGAAAGTGTCGATTTGAATCAAACAAGATTTATAAACAGTGGAGCTAACGAAGGTTTCTCCCAATGGAGTTTCAACCAATAAGTCAAAGTCTAACTTCTCTGGGTCAAATTTAAACGTTGAGCGCAAGCAAGAGAGATAAAAGAATGGGTAGAACCGGTATCTAATAAGGTATAGACTTTACAAGAATTTATAATTAACTAACCCTTGCTAACTTCGTTCGAATCACTCGCTTTTTGAAAAGTCACAAAAAACGCTCTTCTTGAAACCACCGACTTTGTTTTGTCCATATCCGCCTTTGGTGCCACCGTCCCAACTGGACTTGACTTTGGTGCACGACAAAATTGGGCTAGGTGACCTTCTCTTCCACAATTGTAACATGCTTTGGACGACATCTCGCAGTTTGGACTGATATGTCCCTCCCCTCCATATTTGAAGCATATGATAGGTGGTCGTTCTCCTTCCTTAACAACGGGTGCTGGTGCTGACGTCTTTCCATCATTATTGAACCTTCTCTTCTTGAAATTTCCACTCTTATTATTCGCCATGATTACCACCAAAGTGGTTACCATTTACGGGCATGATAATTTCCCCACGATGGTTATCATTGTTTCGACGGCAGTTGCCATTGCGAGACGATTATTATCGTGTTGTTGGTCGTTGCCTTTTTGGTCAGGTTGACTCATTATCGGCCCAATAATCGAGCCCTATTCACAACATCTGAATATAAACAAATTTATGAGAGATAAGATATTGACGTATCTCGAGTTTCAAACCTCTTAGAAACATTCGCGTCGTTCTCTCCTCATTATCAACCCAATGGGGCGCAAACCGGGATAACTCGGAAAACTTGGCTTCGTACTGCGACACGGTCATGTTGTTTTGCTCCAGCTTGATGAACTCTACCTCTTTCATGTGACGAATACTTTCAGGAAAGTACTTGTCGTTGAACAATTCTTGGAACTTCTCCCAAGTCATCTTTAGTGCGGCAGGTTGAGTACGCTTTTTATGAGATTCCCACCCAAGTCCGCCTCCGCCGCAACATGAAGGTGGCACAGGGAACCTTTTGCTCCTCAGAGCATCCCAAGACATCAAATATCTTGCAGATCTGCTTTATCTATGTCTTTGCCTTAAGTGGTTTTGGCTCTCCAAAAAACACCGGTGGTCCCCAGGCCTCGAATCGCTTAATGGTGATCGTCCAGAGAGTTGCCAGTGTTTCCACCGTATTTTGGACAGAGCCGCTCTTGCTTGATGTTGCATGAATTGCATAAAGCCTCTGAACATTCAATCGTTCATCATTTGGTCAGTGTTGTTGTTTGCATGAGGATTGTCGCCTTCCTGATACACATTATCCTAATTATTGATCTATGGAGACTCAACGGTCTCCTGTGCTCCATTGCTATTCTCAACATTCTCGGATGTCATTTTCAAATACTTCCACAAAACAAGGGTTAATTAGCATATCACATATTATCCCTATACTCACGGCCGACCAATTAAATACCAAATAAACTTAGGTAGGTCATACTAGCGAAGGAATTCCCCGTCTCTCCCCTCCTAGTTCTTGTCTCACATCTCAGCCAGGGATCATATCCCTAAGCTTTGATACAAACTGTGACGCCCCCAAAATTAGGTATACATCACCCATCTTGGGTCACCACTTACATGGTACAGAATACAAATACAACTTAATAATATAGCTGTCATGTAAAATACGACAAAACATAAATTGAGAGTTTTAATAAGAATATTGTCATCTAGACAATATCCACACTCAAAGGAGTCCTCATTACATTTAATGTCCCACTATTTAACAGAATAGTGAGGACTACTAATACTATAATCTGGACCGTCACTCCTTTCCCCGACTAGTCCCGGCTACGTTCTCATTTCCTGAAGAGAACGGTGAAAGAAAGGGGTGAGCTCAACTAGCCCAATAAGAAATATTATGACTAAGATAATGTAGAATAAATTATCATTAGTCTTCAACAATGTTAAACTGATAAAATATAACAAACATCAAGTTTAACTGCAGCGTAACAAGCAATCCATTAAAAGAGTCAAGTAGAGAATAAAATCTACTATCTTCTATGATTTAAAAGGTTTTTCATCACTTTTATCGCTGAGACTCAGCTTAATAAATAATCCACATCATCCATGCACTACGACCAAGGATATTCATTAGTATCACGACCACAAATTATCCATGCACTACGGGACAAGGATATTCGTGTATTCATCAATGGTCATGATCATGCCAACAACTATCCATCAATGCACTACGGGCCAATGAGGACTTTTACCACATCATTTGTAATATTGCGGTCATGATTACACCGAATAATCCCTGGTCATAATCATACCAAGTCCATCTATGCACTATAGGCCACAGATGACTTTCGAAAAAAATATAAACATGAGGATGATGACAATGACATAAAAATTCAATAAAACAAGTTCAAGAATTAATTTATCCAGGAATCAATAACGTCCAAATTGTCAACATGATACTGCTTTGTGGAGTAAAATTCAAGAATGCTCAGAAGAATATTTCCATGAAAAGATACTGGATGAAGCGCAAATATCAAGTATATTCCACTAATTTCATGGAGTATAGAAGTAAAAGCTTTAACCAATTGAGTATAAGAGAATATACAAAATTGCAAATAGATTTTTCGCCCGCCATGCGGTAATCCACGTAGACAGATCATTTTCACAATTTAATAAGGAATGAATACAAAGGATCATTCACCATGCATGCGGTAATCCACATAGATAGGTTATTCCAACAGAATAATAAAGAATGGAATAACAGAAGAATTCAACATACATGCGATAGACTCGCATGTATAGGTTATTCCCAATGTAATAATAAAGAACGGAACTCGGTCATGCGTAAACGCATGTATGTGATATTTAAACGAGAATAATAAATAACGGAACAAGGTCGAAGCAAAATTCGCATGCAAGCGAGGATATTCCAATGTAATAATAAAGAATGGAATAACAACAGAATTTCACCATGTATGCGCAGATTTCAGACAGACAAAAGTTATTCCAACAAAATAATAAAGAAACGGAACGAAGTCAAGTAAAATTCAAGACCGAGCGAGGATATTCCAATGCATAAACAAAAGTTATTCCAAAGCAAAATAATAAAGAACGGAACCAGGTCAGGCAAAATTCGCACCAACAGGATATTCCAACAGAATAATAAAGAATGGAAAAACAACAAAATTTCACCATGTATGCGGTAGACATCCAGCATATAAAAGTTATTCAACATAATGATAAAGAATGGAATAATGTAAGAATTTCACCAAGTATAGGTAGTTGGCAGTATACAAAAGTTATTCAAATGTAATAATAAAGAATGGAATAATGAAGTTCTCGTCATGAATACGAAAGAATAATACCCCTTACCTTAGAAGAAACTGGATATAGGAGTAGTGAAGTAGCAGAATACTTTCCTTCTTTCTCTCTATAGTTTCTCTCTCTAGAGTTTCAGTGAACTCGTAAGAAATAATGAAGGAATGAGCTTCTATTTATAGGAGAATGGACTGAATAGTAACTAATAGTAACTATTCTAGACATCATTAATATTTCAAATAATAATATTAATAACTCTGTCATCTCAATTATTGATTTAATAATATATAAAATATCGACAATAATTGAATCAAATAACGTGAGATACTACGCACAGCCATCAAACAATAATTGAACAAAACCGAGTGACTTCTCACGTAAGCATAAATAATCAATACCGTGTGCTACTATGCAACCACCAGCGTAGACATCGCATTACTTTTACTACCGAAAGCGATTCAACGGTTTTAACTCAGTAAAACTTCCGCCGTTATTTTCATAAAAATATTTTTGTCGTTTTCCCAATCCGACAATAATCCTATTATGGAGTCCACCAATGATTGTGCTGTCGTATGGATATTCCCCGACCAAATGAATATTCCCCAACCAATCGAATATTATACAACAACTTGCATACTTTTCAAAATTTATAAATATTACCCACAACTATAACATTATATCAAATTCCTTCCATAATATTCAAAAAAATATTTCAAGAAATTTAAATCTTTATTCATAAAATTTGGGGTCTTACATAATTATTCTCTAGATGAGTAGCTAGGAGTTTAACGAGTCCAACGAATCGAAAATCGACTAATTCGGACTTAAAACGAAAAAGATATGTCCAAAACTATTTTCAGCTGTTAAAGGCCGCCTGCAAGATGCAGCGCAGTGTGACTAGAAGCTGGGGAATTGGCAAGACAGTATTGGTGAGCAAAAGGCGTGGTGCGCTTTCATATGTTTCGATTGTGACTGTTTTGACCTACTTTGGTAAAACGGTCATAACATTTTGATAAGAACTCGTATTGAGGTGATTCAAGATGATCCGGAACGAGGACGAATAGACCTACAACTTTTGTTCTTTACATTGTTCAATTTGAGGTCGTTAGGAAGGGTCAAAACAGTCATCTTTGTGACTATTACGTAATCGGAGGCAATTAGAGGGCGTCGGGCATGCACGTATACTAGTGTAGTGCTCTTGACGATAAAAGATGTTGTTCTAAATTATAAAACACGAATGTTAGTAAATATAATGATGCTTAACATTAATATAATAATGTATTAGATAAGTTATAGAAGCATAGTAAGCATGCACACGAGAGGAAAATCCATGCATGATTTAATAAATGTCGAATGCTTAGTGATACGTGTTAATGAACGTAAAAAGTATTTTAAGTCAAATGAACTAGATATTATAAAATATGAAATGGGTTTAATATAAAACCAATAATGATTCCTAGCAAGATTTAAACACTTGAATGAATTTTGAATATTACATAAGTCGAAAAGTTAACACAATCTAATTGAACATTGTGTGCTAACTAATAGGAAAGATTATGAGATGTGGAGTAGAGTTTATATTTCAATTACTATGTGCTGTTATGTGACTAATAATTGATGTGTATGATTATATAATTGTGTAGGGCACGTGAAGTGCAGATAACTGTAAGCTGTTAAACGTTTATTATTAAACAACGATCAAGCCAAGTCTTTAAGTTCCTATTTGCTATGTGAATTGGCGATTAACTATTTTAAATATTTATTGCAAAGAGCATGATCTGTTATATATATGTTGAATGTATGAAATGTTAAAGTCAACTTATGACTACGTTGATTGAGTAAAGCATGCTGATTGAGTAAGGAACTCAATCTTTATACTTAATTATATGAACTGTAACATGTATGTTATGTTAGTCTAATGTTTATGAGATATATGTTGAGCATGTTATTATGTGCTACGTGATGCATGAAAACTGTTAGATTTTTCTTGGCTATCGAGCTCAACCTTGCAAATAACCATTTTTGCAGGATAAGGATTGAAGGTAACACTGTGCTACTTGAATGACGTGGATCAGAAATAATACACGAAGATTAATATTTTAGCTAAAGTTGTTATTTCTTTATACCATGATTAAAATTCATGAGCTGTATTAAATGTTTTATGATGTATAGTTTTATGTTGAGTTGTAAAGCTAAAGTTAGAGTTATCTAATATGTAAAGGTTATCGGATTGAAATGTAAAATTTTATATAATAATAGTGATAAAGTGAATTATAAAATAAGATTGATTCAAAAACATGTAGATGATAAAGGTTTTGATTCAGGGAATTAAAGTAAAAAGACATAAAAGTTTAAATTATTTCGCATTTTATAAAGTTTAACATCGAATAATGATGTAAAATTAGAAGGTAGACGTGTTATTAACGACCGAAGTTGAGAATTAAATTGTATGAATTTTGGGGTCGTTACAATTGGTATCAAAGCTGTAGGTTATAAACCTTAGGTAGGAGTATCGTAGGCTATAACCTTAGAGAAGGAAGGTGAAGATAATGAAAGAATACACTCAAATAGAGTTTGAACGATAAGAAATAATTTAAGAAATTTATATAAAAGGAATTAAAACGTGTGTGAAAGGATTCAAAGAAGAATCTCACAGAGTTATAAGGACTATGAAAGTGGAGTTACCCAACTCCAATAATAAGAATGTAAGGTGATAATAAATAGACAATGTCTATAAGAAGAGAGTGATAAAGAAGTTACGAATAAAAAGTTATATTTAAGTATGGTACAATTGTACTCTTTAATAGTTGATGTGTGGTATCTGGGCTAAACGATTCCTTCATAGAGCGGAGGTATATACGAACTAGCAACTCGGAACCTAGTTTGTTGGTTATTTATGGGAAACCACTCAGTGTTACATATTAAAACTATTACAGACTCGATGTGTACCAAGTATAGAAATGGATACGTATGATGAAAAAGGAAAGAAAGAGGATCGTAAAACAAAACGATTACGAGTTAAGAAAAGAATTTTAAGGGAGATGATTATAGAATAAGATCACGACGTGATCTATCTAAGTTATAAAAGAAAGATGGTTTGTAATGTTTGAATAATTATAGCTTGATGCTATGAAGGTAATGCACTATGATATAGTACGAGGTAAAATCACGAGGAGTTATAGATAATGTGATGAGAGGAATTCGTATTGAGCAAGTTAAGGGTAAGTTGTTAAGAGTAAGATAGAGTTAGGTGGGATTTCAATTGAGGACTCATGTGATGGCTGAGTTGTGCAAGCCTTTGTATGGGCGAGGGTTTTGTACTTGTGCTTAGTTTATCACATTGATAGTCATTGGAATGTTGGTGTCGTTATTATCAATGTATATGTGGCTAAAAGGTGATTCTTTTCTCATGTGTGTATATTTGATAGTTAGAAACTATTAAGATTAGTCGATATTATTAGGATTAGGTGCGGTTCTTAAAACTAATGCATATGGTAAGTTAAGTGACTCACAATAATATGGTATGTTTTGAACCCCTCAAATGAATGGACGCCTATATGGTCTGACTAGGATAAGTTTTTAAACTCATATTATTGTGGCAAGTTCCTGAACTTCCAATGTGCGGTAAGTTTGATGAACTATATTGGGTAGAAAACGGTTATAATATAGAGAGCATTGATGAAGTTGAAGATTGATAGAATGGTTAAGTAATGAAGTAATGGAGTAATGATTGAAGTTGATGGATACCTAGATATTCTAAATCTACTAGCTATGCTAGACTTTTGAAATTTTTTGACTTCGTGCCAATGGTTATACTTTTGATTTTTGTAAAGAAAAAAAAAGGGTTGGGTCACACTAGTGAACCAAATAATTTTTAAAAATAGTGTTATTATTCGTATGTCTATGCTAATTGCTTTGGCTAGATAAAAATGATTTGAAATATATCAAAATATATTTTTTTATATATCATCAATGCATCATGGAACCTGGTGCAGAGATGATAAAAATAATGAAGTCATCAATGCAGTATTACTTAGTGTTGGATGTGATCTAAGGATCGTCAGCCCACTATGGTATGATGTAGTATGATAAAATCACCGAATGACGAAATCCTCAAACGGACTGTAAATACAGTGTGGTATCATGAAGTCATAAAAAGATTTTGAGATATCTTTAAGATATGGGATATATATATATATATATATATATGTATGTGTATATTTCGATTGATGTCCAAATTGCTGTAGAAGTCTATGCTATTTGATTCAGCTAGACGAATATTGAAAGATGTTCATGGAATTCAAGCGTTCTTTGTCAAACTATGCCATACCAAATTGTTTTGGTGCGGATTCAGATGTTGAAAAGCTGAGATGAACAACCCTTTTATAGGGGATTACGCGGAGGCATTTAGATGTTTGTGCATAATACATTGTACGAAGGACTGATCCCCCTAAGTACGAGGAGTCCCTATAGTCTTATGACTGTTAAAGTTTAAGTTGAAAGATTACTTATAACTATGGACATATGCATAACGTTTAAATGTTTGTGCATAATACATCGTACGAAGGGCTTAACACCCTAAGTACGGGAGTCCCTATAGTCTAATGACTGTTAAGGTTTAAGTTGAAAGAGTACTTATAACCATGGACGTAGTTCAAGGTCTTATGACCCTCAGCATGATTTGGAATCTTTTAAATTCCCGAGTTATTCATACTACTTCCAAATTATTGAGCAATTGTGGAATATTCTTGCTATTCTAAAAGGCGAATGTGGTAAGGATGATATTCTTTAGAAAGAAGTAAGTTGTAGAATGCGACACTAAATGATGGATATATTGAATAAGTGAGAAAAGAAATTTTAAAATGAGAAGGAGATGAGTTATCAAAGAATAATGTAAAACTTTTAATAGAAAAGTTTAATAATTGTAGAAAAATCCTTGTGGAAAGAATAGATTGAATGAATGAAGATTAAAAAAAAAAAAATCGAGGACGAAATTCTTAGAAGAAGGGGTGAATGTAATGTCCCGAGAGTTTGAGAATATAATATATGATAATGATCCTTAGAGAAAGATAATGAACGGGTCAAAGAATATGTAATACTCAAATATAATTGAGTCTAAGTAAAGGTTATGAAATAAAACTTACAAGAATTTGTTATAAAGAATGGTGGTAATGGTAATAAATAAAACCTATATTAAGGTGATGTATTGAGAATATTCAATGATAAATTTTGAAAAGAGATTTGGTGAAAATCGAGTAAGGGAGGTTTCGTTAATTTCGAGGACGGAATCCTTATAAGGAGGGAAAGATGTGACAACCCGAATTTTTATAAGTTATTAAAATAAGAATTTAATAATTAAAATTCTTATTATGAGATGTTTTGAGTTTGAATATGTATATATACATGCTATATATTTTAAAATATGTGATCTGGTGTGAAGAGAAATATATATCATATATATATCGGGAAAGTGAGGTTTAATAGTTGAGTTAACTATTGAAGGAATTAAATGAATTTTGTAATTAATCTTAAATATTTATTGAATTAAATAAATATTTTATATAATTTATTTATTGAGAAAAATAAATAATTTATGAAATTGTGGTATAATAATTTAGTTACGTGTGGATGATAATTAAGTTAAAGCAAAGGTAAATTTTATTCTTTCAAGATTTAATTTAATGTATTAATTAAATCAAATGAGTTGTTTAATATTAAAGAAAATAAGTAAATTAAATAAAGCGATGTTTAAGTCTAATTTATTAATTAAATTAGATATATGATTATTTATTAATCATCAGAAGAATTATAATAAAAATTATAATTATTATAATTATTATTGTAAGTTATGTAAATTGATTTCAGGTGTGACAAATAAAAACTATATAATATAATATTATTAAATAATCTAGTATGGAGGAAATTGTGTGTAACCAAATGCAGCCTTATGGCTTTTGGTTTATTGTAACTGACACCTATTGTAACTAATATATGTGAGAAAGAGGGGAGTCAGTTTATTTACGTGTTCTTCTTCTAAGGTTAAGAACACAGAAGAGAGGGTTAGAGAAAGGGAGATAATTCTTTGTAATTGAGAAGATAAATTCTGAGAATCAAAGAAAATGAAGAAGATTAATCAAGCTTCTCTAATTATCTAGCTAATTAAAGGTAAATAATCTATTTTAAAGTTTGGAGTTCTTAGTTTTGGTTTTCTAAGTTCTCTGTAATTAAAGTTCTAGGGTTAATTGTTGAGAAATTAATTTTTATTTTTATTGGGATTACATAATCTATTATATGTTGCCTATAGATGATTTTTGAAGTATCGAATTCATGAAAATATGTTTGAAGGTGAAGAACTTGAGTTTTGATTTTATATATATTACATGGTATGTTTTGGGGTCAAAAATTGGTTTTGAATTCATACTCTAAACTGTAAATTGATAATGGAAGTTGTTAGTTTGTTTAAAAACGAAAACAACGAAAGTTGAACGGACCAATTTGGTTGAGAAACGAGTTCATAGCGAATGAATTCGCTAAATGTGTTTAAAACATGAAAATATAGCATGAACACTGAATTGGAACCCTTAAAATGATTTGTTAATATGTTTGAAGTGTTATAATTATTCTTTAGATGAGTAGCTAAAAGTTTAACGAGTTCAACGAATCGAAAAATCGACTAATTCAGACTTAAAACGAAAAAGATATGTCCAAAATTTTTTTCGTTTTGAAAGCCGGTACTGTCACAAGAAGTTAAGACACCCGTCGGCTTGATATAGCAGCTAGAAACTGAGCATTAGTGCGAGCATGCGGTATTAGTGAGAGCAAAAGGCGCGACTGCCGCCTCATGTGTTCTGATTGTGACTGTTTTGACCTACTTTGGTAAAACAATCATAACGTTTTCATACGAACTCGGATTAAGGTGATTTAAGATGATCCGGAACGAGGACGAATAGACCTACAACTTTTGTTCTTTACATTGTTCAATTTGAGGTCATTAGGAAGGGTCAAAATAGTCATATTTGTGACTGTTATGTAATCGGAGGCAATTAGAGGGCGTCGGGCATGCACGTATGCTAGTGTAGTGCTCTTGACGATAAAAGATGTTGTTCTAAATTATACATGAATGTTAGTAAATATAATGATGCTTAACATTAATATAGTAATGTATTAGATAAGTTATAGAAGCATAGTAAGCATGCACAAGAGAGGCAAATCGGGCGTGTGACGAATAAACATCGAAACGCCGTGATACGTGTTAATGAACGTAAAAAGTATTTTAAGTCAAATGAAATAAATATAATAAAATATGAAATGAGTTTAATATAAAACCAATAATGATTCCTAGCAAGATTTAAACACTTGAATGAATTTCGAATATTACATAAGTCGAAAAGTTAACACAATCTAATTGAACATTGTGTGCTAACTAATAGGAAAGATTATGAGATGTGGAGTAGAGTTTACATTAAAATTACTGTGTTGTTATGTGACTAATAATTGATGTGTATGATTATATAATTGTGTAGGGCACATGAAGTGCAGATAACTGTAAGTTGTTAAACGTTTATTGGTAAACAACGATCAAGGCAAGTCTTTAAGTTCCTATTTGCTATGTGAATTGGTGATTAACTATTTTAAATCTTTATTGTAAAGAGCATGATCTGTTATATATATGTTGAATGTATGAAATGTTAAAGTCAACTTATGACTACATTAATTGAGTAAAGCATGCTGATTGAGTAAGGAACTCAATCTTTATACTTGATTATATGAACTGTAACATGTATGTTATGTTAGTCTAATGTTTATGAGATATATGTTGGGCATGTTATTATGTGCTACGTGATGCATGAAAACTCTTAGAATTTGCTTGGCTGTCGAGCTCAACCTTCCAAATAACCATTTTTGCAGGATAAGGATTGAAGGTAACACTATGTGCTACTTGAATGACATGGATTAGAAATAATACACGAAGATTAATATTTTTGCTAAAGTTGTTATTTCTTTATAGTATGATTAAAATTCATGAGATGTATTAAATGTTTTATGATGTATAGTTTTATGTTGAATTGTAAAGCTAAAGTTAGAGTTATCTAATATGTAAAGGTTATCAGATTGAAATGTAAAATTTTATATAATAATAGTGATAAAGTGAATCGTAAAATAAGATTGATTCAAAAACATGTAGATGATAAAGGTTTTGATTCAGGGAATTAAAGTAAAAAGACATAAAAGTTTAAATTATTCCGCCTTTTATAAAGTTTAACATCGAATAATGATGTAAAATCAGAAGGTAGACGTGTTATTAATTACCGAAGTTGAGATTTAAATTGTATGAATTTTGGGGTCGTTACAGTAATAAATTCGACAACAGTACAGTTTGTGGGTAGTTACACTCAACCACCAAATCCATATCAGAACACCTACAATTGGGGGGTGAGGAACCACCCTAACTTTGCATGGAGCAACAATCAGAATCACTAGTATGCTCCATGACCATCACATCCTCTAAGATTTCAACATCAGTAACATCAGTCAGATTTGCAACCCGAAAATAAAATAGATTTGGAGGAGTTGCTTATGAAATATATAAAGGGTAATGAGGCGATAATGAATACTCAAGCGACTACAATAAAGAACCTGGAAAATCAAGTCGGACAGCTTGCAAGTGCTTTGAACAATAGTCCTCAAGGAGCTCTCCCAAGTGATATCGAGAAGAATACTAGGGGTGGCCATGAACAGTGCCAAGCTGTTATGCCTTGAGGTGGGAAACAGTTGAATGAGAAAAGTGTTAAAAATCTTTAAAATGAAGCAGAAAATGAGAAAAAAAGTTAAAGAATCAATTGAGGAAAAGAAGGTTGAAGATGAACAAGTAGTCGAGAAGAAGGCTGAGAAAGCGGTAGGAGTTCCACCAGTTCCATATCCACATCAATTCAAGAAACAAAACTTAGACAAACAGTTCTCCAAGTTCCTTGAGGTTTTTAAGAAGTTTCAAATTAATATACTATTTGCGGAGGCTTTGGAGCATATGCAAAGTTATGCTAAATTCATGAAGGAAATTATATCAAGGAAGAAGAAGTTAGAGGTTTTCGAGACAGTAGCATTAACTAAGGAGTGTAGTGCCATTTTGCAGAAGAAACTACCGCCAAAATTGAAAGATCTGGGCAGTTTTACCATTCCTTGTACCATTGGTAACTTGTCATTTAGTAGATGTTTGTGCAATTTGGGTTCAAGCATTAATTTGATGCCCTTATCAATTTATACGCAATTGGGATTGCCAGCACCGAAACCAACGAACATCTCTCTTCATCTAGCGGACAGGTCGGTAATATATCAGAGGGGAATAGTGGTAAACATCTTACTAAAAGTGGATAAGTTTATTTTCCCTGCTGACTTTATCATTCTAGACTACGAGAAGGATAAGGATATTCCTATCATTTAAGATCCCAAATTTTATGAAATGAAAGTATTTAATTTTCTTATAATTATTATTTTATTTAATAAATGGTTTAATTAATAAAAGGTTAAAGTTAAGAGTGATATGTGAAAATTTTTGCAAAGTAAGCAAGCTGATATAAAATATTCGTTGTGTCGGGGAATATTTGTTTGGTCGGGGAATATTCTTTTTGTCAGGGAATATTCGTTCGACAACACTATCATTGTTGGACCCCATAATGGAATAATTGTCGTAGTTAGAAAACGACAGAAATTGTAATATCTGAGATTTTCTATGTAATTTAAGAATTATCAATAAACGATTTTATATGAAGCTTTTGGGTGATTTAATTTATTAGATGTATATGTGTTGTACATATATGTGTTATTTCAAGATATGTGATGAGATGTATTTAAATGGTTGGTTTAGTTTTATTTAACTATTGAAAATGATTAAGTAGGGAATTATTTTATTTATTATGTGGGATGGTATTAAATCATGAGCTGGAGTTCGAAGCGGAATTTAGATACGCGGACTGCGTATTCGAGTCTGGAACGTCGAAATTAGTTAGGATAGACTGTAATCATGAAAAAGTGTCACGGTTGACTTTTTGGTCAAGGTCAACCGGTTGACTTTTTTGAGAAAAAAGTCAACCACAAATTTTGGGGACGATTTTGACGAAACGGATAGTCCCATGACGTCCGAAACGTCGACTTTAGTACGAATCGATATAAGGTTCGCAACGTTCGGCTACGAAGGGCAAAATGGTCAAAGTAATTTATTAATTGATTAATTGATTATTATAATGTTTTATTTAAGCAAGTCAGCAGCTGGTGGAACCCTTGTTACTCACGAATTGGGACAAGGGAGGGAGTATACGTATAATTCATAATAGCTAAGGTGGGAGTACTTTATTTTATTCCTTAAAACCAAAATCCTTTTATTTTTTCTAACTCCCACATTCATTTTCTCTAACTCCCACATTCTTCCTATTAATTAACTAAATTATTGTATTATTAAGTATTGTGAGTAACTAATAATTAGAGTTGGGGGTTATGGGAATTGGGGGTTATGGGAATCAAAAGACTCCAACAAGCTATACATATATACACATCACTCAATAAACACACTTTTCTTTTAAGAAAATTCCACCAAGTGAGTAAACATGGAGAGAAATTGAGAGTGATAGATAGTGTGGTAGTATTCTAGAGTTTTGAGGAGTCTAAACAAGCAAGTGAGGAGGATTTTCAGAAGCTAAACAAGAAGAATTCACATCAAGTAAGCAACCCATGAACCTTTATAAGTTTTCAAGGGAAATAGCTAAAAAATGCGTCGTAGTAGTAAATTTGTTCAAAGCATGGTAATTTATTGAGTTGGTTTGTTGTAACATATTCATATATGTTGGTAGAAGTGATCTGGACAGTAGGAGTCAAGCCCATGCATGCTAGAATCAAAATCACAAATTTTTTCAAAGTTGGTTGAATGTGAAATCTGTGATTTTTGGGTTTTTCGGAGCCTCAGAATCATGGTTTATATGACTCGATTAGAGTATGTAATAATTTTATTAAATAGTATGTAGTATGAAGTCTAATCTGGCCCAAATTTCGTGTGAATCGGAGTTATAATGATCAAGTTATGAAAATCGTAAGCAAGCATGTTCATAACAGAATCTGCAGAAAATCTGGAATTTCCAGATTTTTTCCAAGTATAAAACTAGTGCTGGTACGCTTTTCTATGCAGTTGGTTTGTGGTCTTAGCATGCTAGTTTTATGAATGTTATATTTTTGTAAAATACCTTGCTGTATGAAGTTTATTGTGTCCAAGTATCATGGTCATATCATCTTTAGATTAGTGGGAATAAAATCGCAAAAGTGGCTGCAAGAAATGAAAATTTGATGTCTTTCTTAGAACTGTTTGGATCAGTCTGTTTCGGGGGCATTTTCGTCCACTTTTTTTTACTATAAAAATTCTGGAAAAATTTGCAGTATTAATATAAGAAGATATAAAGGTCCTGTAAAAATTTGAGAATTTTTGGCCATACGGTTTGAGATTTATGGATTTTACGATTAAGGATACTTTTTGAGAAGATACCCGAATAAGTCTTTGTGTATAGGTCCAAAAATTATGAAATGTTTACTGGAAGTACATGTGTATAACAGGAGTTAACCGTGAAATTTTCAAAATTTTTGGAGCTAATCTCGATTTATGAAAAATCGGAGAATATTTGGCTATTATGGACTATTTAAAAATAGTAGATGAATTTTATAAATTCCGGGAAAAATATATGTTCAATGTGGGACTATATTCTAAAAAATCCTAGAAAAGAAATATTTTTGAGACTGATTTGGTATTTTTCATATAAATTATGTTATCTGGATAAATGAATTTAATTATATATGTGATGACATAATTATGGAAAATGAGATTTTCCGACTTGAGACCCTTAAGCATATTTTATGCAGATTTTTGGTAGAGTTTTGGTCCAAAAAATGTCACAAATTTATGTTTCCCAATTTCTTTTATTTAACCACGTGGCCTATACGCAGCAACATGTTATGTAATTGAATTGTATTTGAATACGTGTGAGTTTAATCTTCGTATTAAAATAAAAAGGAACCATTGCACTTCAAAGTGGTGTTCGAGAACCAAATTGCTTAACGCAACATATGTGAATAGGTTATGTGAAGGGCTAGTAGATAGCGGTAATTGTAGAAGACGTATCAGGCAAGTTTCTTACCCTATTTTTCATTATGAATTTATTCAACTCTTATTCAAATTGATTGCAATGAGGTAAGTTTGGGCTTGTGATTAATTAATCATTCATGCAAGCTCCTTTATTGTAAAGTTCTATAACTTCAATTGTGATGCGAAACGTTATTGATGATTATTCAGTTCCTATTGCAACTGTTATACTTTAAAGTTCGTATTCCCTTAATGAACTATATTCAAGCATGCTTTCTAGTTTTCATTTCAGCTAGATGTTATTGATGCAAACATAGTATATTATTTGAACAATTCAAATCCTTTGAAGCTATTAAATGTTTACCAATCCAAATTTCTTTGGTGAGGTCCTGCATGAATACTAAGATGAACAATCCGGATAACGGGGTAACTGATGTTGGGCATATAGTCCCATTTACGCTTATGCGTTTAAACTTTATACTTGTGCACAATGTAGGGTACGATAGGCTGATCACCTGGAGTACTTCCAGAGACTATTTACAATCTGTTTGATTGTTAAACCGTCTGATGGTTTTCAATGAAACAAAGTAATGGTTCAGGGTATCTAGCACCCCTTAGTATGCTATTGAGAATTCCAGAACTCTTATCTTGATATTCCAATTTATCTATGGATATTTAATGCTTTTACTTCTGATGTATGTTCTCAAACTACTTTATATACTTGCTGGGCAATTTGTGCTCATTCTTGCTTAAACCTTTCAGTTAAGGCTGATAACGGTGAGGGCTCGGGCAAGGACAAAGGAAAGTTTAAGATGAAATGATGAGAGTTATTTATGTAATAATTATATTTCCGCATATGATGTAATTTAGCGATAAACGCTAAGTTTAAGTTTCAGTTTATTAAAGGTTGTAAAGACTTGGGACTTTATTTTGAATAAGTATGTAATAGTTAATATTATTATTATTATTATTAGAGTTACTTAGATAGATGATGATGTGTGTTGTATCGTGAGCACCATGTCCTGTAATCGATGTTACACGGATTTGGGGGCGTCACAGGTTGGTATCAAAGCCATAGGTTATAAACTTTAGGTGGGGAAACCTTAGACTATAACCTTAGGGAAGTTAGTGGAGGAAATAAGGAGATGAACTCATGTAGAGTTCTAGGGGTTGTGTCAAATCTATTTTTCTAAAACAAAAACATCTATTTTAAAATACTAATCGAGTTATTTTTCTTGTTTGAAGGATGTCAGGAGAAGAGGAGGTTAGAGATATCCACGTTGTGAGTGAGCAGTTAGTGACAACTGTACATGAGCCTATAGCTGAGGCGAGAGTCGACTTGCACTCCGCAGAGGAGTATCCTGAAGAGGAAGAGGAGCTCGAGGAGGACTCGGAAGAAGCACCTGAGGATACTTTATTGGATGAGTTGATGGATAGGATTACAGAGTTGGACGATAAGGTCCATGAGTTGAAGGAGCTGTATCAAGGGGAGCAACAAGTTGCAGCATTGCTTGGGGCATTAGTGCACCACCTGATAATTAGGAACGGGGATCTGGCTGACAAGTTGCGGGCATCAGACCAGAAGGAGGATAGGTTGAAGGATGAGAAAGAAGCTATTAGGACCCACTTGGGACATACCATCAATGGGTTAGAGTTGAGGATACAGAGTCTTTAAACTGACAAGCAGATCATCACCACATTTTGGGGAGAAGAGAGGAGAGACCGTGTTCGGGTTGAGGAGCTAACTGGAGAGTTAGAAGGAGAGGTGAGAGATAAGAAGGTTAAGATAGACAAGATAAAGTACGCGTTTAAGTCAGCACATGGAAGGTTCTAGCATATGGTGCATCACTTTCAAGTGAGGAGCACCGGTCTAGACGTGTTATAAGCCGAGGGCTGGTACTAGAGATAGAGGATGAGGAGCATGAAGACACCATTAGGCGGGGCTTTTAGTTTATTATGATTAACTTTTACTATTAGTGTTTAGAACGCTTATCTATGAATAAAAAGCTTGGTTTCGGTTTTTATCAAGTATGTTGGTTTCAAGTGATGTAAATGGCTTAACGCCATAAGACGATGAAATACCTTGGGTGTTATGTTTATAAATATATATGCTTTTATTTAAGTATGTGATGTGATGATTAAGTTCTCTTCTTATGAATGATATATTCTGTAGAGTAAGTGATAAGATAATAACATTAAGTTCATTTTAAACAGATAGATGGCTAGAGGAAGACGTCGTCAAACACCTGAGGGGTCAGGCTGTAATGTTGGGGATCCACCGAATCTTATGCAGCAGTTTATAGACATGTTAGTGGGGGCACTTCAGAATCGAACCCCGAATGCCAATAACCCTTCAGTGGCCCAAGTTGCACACTTCAAGGACTTCAAGAGCGCGGGACCCACTGAGTTCAAAGGAACCACTGAACCCATCGAAGCTCAAACTTGGGTCAAGGAAATTGAAAAGGCGTTCGCTATCGCCCGAGTAGGTGATGATCAGAAAACAATCTTCGCCACTTAAATGCTGAAGGGTGAAGCTAACTTCTGGTGGGTGGCAAACCATAGCAGGGCTGGAGAAGGCGTGATACCTTGGGAAGGGTTTAAGAAAATCTTTTTCGAGAACTATTTTTCGGTTAGTATGTAGAGTCGCATGGAGATGTGATTCCTGGAGCTGAAGTAAGAAGACATGACGGTACCTCAATATGCCGCAAAATTCAATGAGCTGGCGAGGTTTGCGCCTCACCAGGTCGACACTGAGGAGAGAAAAATGAGGAGGTTAGAGCAGGGTCTCAAACCATGGCTATATAGCAGACTCTCGGTGTTACAGACGGATAGCTTCGCGACTCTCCTGGAGAAAGCTATACTCGCTGAGGGCGGAAGTGAGGCCCTGATGAAATTTAACTAGGAGAAAAAGAAGAAGAATGAGGGAGGGAATCGTGGGGAAGGTAGCAGCAGTAGTGGTGCAAACAAGAGGAAGTGGAACAATAACAACAGTAGCAACAACAATTTCAAATCGGGAAACTCTGGGGGAAAACTAGGGGAAGCAAAGAAGAGAACTAAGGCATGCAAGGAGTGTGGGAGGAATCACTCGGGGGCATGTCTAAAAGGAAATAATGTCTGTTTCAACTGCTGGCAGAAGGGGAACATCTCTCCTAATTGATCTGCACCAAAGAGAAATGGATGCTTCAACTGTGGAGCATTGGATCATCAGGCAAGGAATTGCCCAAAGAAGAACACAACAGGAGGAAATGGAGGAAGGGGACCAAGCGGTGGGAATCTCACGATTAATGGACCACCAACTCAGAATCGACCAACAGAAAGGACTTTCAACATGATGGTTCAGGATGCGGTCGTATCCAGGGACATGGTTTCAGGTATCTTTCCGATCAATGATATATCTGCTTACATATTATTTGATTCGGGTGCTACTCATTCCTTCGTATCACATGAATTCTCCCAAAGATTAAACTTACCCCAGGAAGAGTTAGAATATCCTATGAACATAGAAGTTGCTAATAAGGAAATGATTCATGTTAGCCATGTCTATAGAAATTGTGTTGTAGACATCAGGGGATATAAGTTACCCGTGGATTTACTTCCAATTCAATTAGGAGAATTTGATGTAATTCTAGGAATGGATTGGTTATTTAACCATGGAGCGATGATAGATTGCCAAAAGAAGTGTATAAACCTTAGGACTCCAGATCACTAAGGTAGCATTCTATGGAAGTAGGTCGCCGAGACACTCAAGTTATTTGACGATGATGCAAGCGAGGAAGTTACTAAGAAAGGGATGTCTAGGATATTTGGCCCATATCGTCGATACGCAAAAAGCAGGGATAGAGATGAGACAATACCAGTAATGAACGAATTTTTGGATGTATTTTCGAAGGAATTGCCAGGACTTCCACCGGATCGGGAGGTTAAATTCGTTATAGATTTAGTACCGGGAATGACACCGATTTCGAAAGCCCCTTACAGAATGGCACCGACAGAAATGAAGGAGCTGATGGTACAATTGCAGGAGTTATTGGATAGGAAGTATATTCAATCGAGTGTTTCTCCTTGGGGAGCACCAGTTTTATTTGTGAAAAGAAGGATGGATCGATGAGACTATATATCGACTATCGAGAGTTGAACAAGGTGATGATTAAGAACAAGTACCCATTACCTAGGATAGATGATCTGTTTGATCAACTGAAGGGAGCGAAATATTTTTCCAAGATCGACTTGAGGACGGGATATCACCAGTTAAAGGTGAGGAAGGAGGATGTACCTAAGACAGCGTTTAGGACTCGTTACGGTCATTACGAATTCCTGGTGATGTCGTTCGGGTTAACAAATGCGCCAACAATGTTTATGGACATGATGAATTGGGTATTCAAGCAATACCTAGATAAATTCATAGTTGTGTTCAAAGATAATATCCTGATCTATTCCAAGACTCAGGAAGATTATGCTAAACACTTAAGGTTAGTGTTGGAGGCATTGAGGAAGGATAAGTTATACGCAAAATTCTCGAAGTGTGAATTCTAGTTGGAGAAAGTTCAATTTCTGGGACACGTGATCGACAAGGATAGAATTTCTGTGGATCAAGCAAAGGTGGAAGCGGTTCAAAATTGGGAACAACCAAAGTCATCGACTGAAGTAAGAAGTTTCTTAGGACTGACAGGCTATTACAGACGATTTATCCAAGATTTTTCAAAGATAGCGGGAATGTTGACAAATTTAATGAAGAAGTCGGTAAAGTTTGTCTGGACGGAGAAGTATGAAGAGAGTTTTAAGGAACTAAAGAAAAGACTGAGTAAAGCACCAGTGTTGTCTTTACCTGACGATACAGGTGACTTCGTGATTTTTAGTGATGCGTTACACAAAGGACTTGGCTGTGTGCTTATGCAACATGGTAAAGTTATTGCGTACGCATCGCGTCAATTGAAGGATTATGAGAAGGGATATCCTACCCATGACCTGGAATTGGAGGCGGTAGTATTTTCCTTAAAGATATGGATGCACTATTTATATGGTGTAAGGTGTGAAATATACACGGACCATAAAAGTCTGAAGTATATATTCACGCAGAAGGAGTTGAATATGAGACAAAGAAGATGGTTGGAACTTATAAAGGATTACGATTGCGACATCTTGTATCATCCGGGGAAAGCGAACGTGATAGCAGATGCGCTAAGCAGAAAGGGCAGTGGTAGATTGTCAATGCTAACAGCTCAAAAGGAGTTAATTAAGGAGATGGGTAGATTGGAACTCGAGATAAAAAGTCCAAGGGAGCCAGAAGGGAAATTATTCGCAATGGAGGCTCATCCGACTCTATTGGACAAAATCAAGGAAGCACAAGGCAGCGATGAGGAATGTGTGAAGGTGAGGAAAAGAATTTTATATGGAGAAGAGCTTAGATTCAGTATGGGGGGTGATGGACTATTAAGATTTGAGAAGAGAATTTGGGTGCCAGTGGTGTCTGAATTAAAGGAAAAAATCTCGCAGGAAGCTTATAACTCAAGTTACTCAATCTACCCGGGAAGCACAAAGATGTATCAGGATCTCGACCAACATTATTGGTAGCATAATAAGAAAAGAGAAGTCGCAGAGTGCGTCAACAAGTGTTTAACATGCCAACGAGTTAAGGAAGAACATCAGAAACTGAGCGGGTTACTTCAACCTTTAGAAATTCCAGAATGGAAGTGGGAGCATATCAAGATGGACTTTGTGGTAGGACTTCCAACTACGCAGAAGGGTTACGATGCAGTATGGGTGATCGTTGATTGATTGACCAAGTCATCGCATTTCTTGCCAATCAAGATCAGATATACCTTAGATCAATTGGTAAAGCTTTACATCAAAGAGATTGTTTCTAGGCACGGGGTACCTATATCAATTGTGTCAGATCACGATACGTGGTTCACAACAAATTTCCGAAGAAGTTTTCAAGAACGCATGGGAACGCAACTGAGGTTGAGCATGGCGTATCATCCTCAAACAGATGGGCAGAGCGAGAGAGCTATTCAAATGTTAGAGGACATGCTGAGAGCATGTGTTATGGATTTTAAAGTGAGCTGAGATGACCACCTACCGTTGGTGGAATTTACGTGCAACAACAGTTATCACGCGAGCATCGGTATGCCACCTTATAAAGCTTTATATGGAAGGAAATGCAGAACGCCATTGTACTGGGATGAAGTAGGAGAACGACAATTGTTAGGGCCAGAATTGGTGCAACAAACTGCAGATGTGATCAAAATAATACGAGTGAGGCTAGTGACGGCTTAGGATCGACAGAAGAAATATGCAGATCGACATCGGCAACAACGAGATTTCAACGTCGGCACTTATGTGTTTTTGAAAGTATCACCTTGGAAAGGGAAAATGAGATTTGAGAAGAAGGGAAAACTTAGTCCCAGATTCATAGGACCCTTCAAAGTGTTGAGGCGAGTGGGTGAGGTAGGTTATGAAATAGCTTTACCTCTGGAGTTAGAATATATACACAACGTGTTCCACGTTTCAGTCTTACGACCCTATAAGCAGGATTATAAGCATGTCATAGAGTATGAACCTATTCAGTTTGAGAAGGAACTAACTTATGAAGAGGTTCTAGTGCAGATAATTGATAGAAAAGAACAAGTGTTTAAGAAATAAGATAATACCTTCTGTTAAGGTAGTATGGAGGAACCACAACGCCGATGAGGCTACGTGGGAACTCGAGGAGAGAATAATGAAAAATTATCCTAATCTTTTTGTTTGATGTGTAATGATTCTGGGGACGGAATCCTTATAAGGGAGGGTGAATGTAATATCCGAGATTTTCTATGTAGTTTAAGAATTATCAATAAACAATTTTATATGAAGCTTTTGGGTGATTTAATTTATTAGATGTATATGTGTTGTACATATATGTGTTATTTCAAGATATGTGATGAGATGTATTTAAATGGTTGGTTTAGTTTTATTTAACTATTTAAAGTGATTAAGTAGGGAATTATTTTATTTATTATGTGGAATAGTATTAAATCATGAGTTGGAATTCGGAGCGGAATTTAGAGACGCAGAATACATATTCGAGTCTGGAACGTCAAAATTAGTCAGGATAGACTGTAATCACGAAAAAGTGTCACGGTTGACTTTTTGGTCAAAGTCAATCGGTTAACTTTTTCGAGGAAAAAGTCAACCACGAATTTCGAGGATGATTTTGACGAAACGGATAGTCCCATGACATCCGGAACGTCGACTTTAGTAAGAATCGATATAAGGTTCGCAACGTTCGGCTACGAAGGGCAAAATGGTCAAAGTAATTTATTAATTGATTAATTGATTATTATAATGTTTTATTTAAGCAAGTCAGTAGTTGGTGGAACCCTTGTGACTCATGAATTGGGATAAGGGAGGGAGTATACGTATAATTCATAACAGCTAAGGTGGGAGTACTTTATTTTATTCCTTAAAACCAAAATCCTTTTATTTTTTCTAACTCCCACATTCATTTTCTCTAACTCCCACATTCTTCCTATTAATTAACTAAATTATTGTATTATTAAGTATTGTGAGTAACTAATAATTAGAGTTGGGGGTTATGAGAATCAAAAGACTCCAACAAGCTATACATATATACACATCACTCAATAAACACACTTTTCTTTTAAGAAAATTCCACCAAGTGAGTAAACATGGAGAGAAATTGAGAGTGATAGATAGTGTGGTAGTATTCCAGAGTTTTAGAGAGTCTAAACAAGCAAGTGAGGAGGATTTTCAGAAGCTAAACAAGAAGAATTCAAATCAAGTAAGCAATTCATGAACCTTTATATGTTTTCAAGGGAAATAGCTAAAAAATGCCTCTTAGTAGTAAATTTGTTCAAAGCATGGTAATTTAGTGAGTTGGTTTGTTGTAACATGTTCATATATGTTGGTAGAAGTGATCTGGACAGTAGGAGTCAAGCCCATGCATGCTAGAATCAAAATCACAAATTTTTTCAAAGTTGGTTGAATGTGAAATCTGTGATTTTTGGGTTTTACGGAGCCTCAGAATCATGGTTTATATGACTCGATTAGCGTATGTAATAATTTTATAAAATAGTATGTAGTATGAAGTCTAATCTGGCCCAAATTTCGTGTGAATCGGAGCATCAAGTTATGAAAATCATAAGCAAGCATGTTCATAATAGAATCTGCAGAAAATCTGGAATTTCCAGATTTTTTCCAATTATAAAACTAGTGCTGGCATGCTTTTCTATGCAGTTGGTTTATGGTCTTAGCATGCTAGTTTTATGAATTTTATATTTTTGTAAAATACCTTGCTATATGAAGTTTATTGTGTCCAAGTATCATGGTCATATCATCTTTAGATTAGTGGGAATAAAATCGCAAAAGTGGCTGCAAGAAACAAAAATTTGACGTCTTTCTTAGAACTGTTTGGATCAGTCTATTTCGGGGGTATTTTTGTCCACTATTTTGTACTATAAAATTCTGGAAAAATTTGCAGTATTAATATAAGAAGATATAAAGGTCCTGTAAAAATTTGAGAATTTTTGGCCATACGGTTTTAGCGTTATGGATTTTACGGTTAAGGATACTTTTTGAGAAGATACCCGAATAACGCTTTGTGTATAAGTCCAAAAATTACGAAATGTTTACTGGATGTACATGTGTATAACAGGAGTTAACCCTGAAAATTTCAGAATTTTGGAGCTAATCTCGATTTATGAAAAATCTGAGAATATTTGGCTATTATGGACTATTTAAAAATAGTAGATGAATTTTATAAATTCCGGGAAAAATATATGTTCAATGTGGGACTATATTCTAAAAAATCCTAGAAAAGAAATATTTTTGAGACTGATTTGGTATTTTTTATATAAATGATGTTATATGGATAAATGAATTTGATTATATATATGATGTTATAATTATGGAAAATGAGATTTTTTCGACTTGAGACACTTAAGCATATTTTATGCAGGTTTTTGGTAGAGTTTTGGTTTGAAAAATATCACAAATTTATGTTTCCCAGTTTCTATTGTTTAACCACGTGGCCTATATGTAGCAACATGTTATGTAATTGAATTGTATTTGAATACGTGTGAGTTTAATCGTCGTATTAAAATAAAAGGGAACCATTGCACTTCAAAGTGGTGTTCGAGAACCAAATCGCTTAACGTAACATATGTGAATAGGTTACGTGAAGGGCTAGTAGATAGCGATAATTGCAGAAGACGTATCAGGCAAGTTTCTTACCCTATTTTTCATTAATCATTCGTGCAAGCTCCTTTATTGTAAAGTTCTATAACTTCAATTGTGATGCGAAACGTTATTGATGATTATTCAGTTCCTATTACAACTGTTATACTTTAAAGTTCGTATTCCCTTAATGAACTATATTCAAGCATGCTTTCTAACTTTTCGTTCAACTAGATGTTATTGATGCAAACATAGTATATTGTTTGAACAATTCAAATCCTTTCAAGCTATTAAATGTTTACCAATCCAAATTTCTTTGGTGAGGTCTGCATGAATACTAAGATGAACAACCTGGGATAATTGGAATTGGCGATGTCGGGCATATAGTCCCATTTACGCTTATGCATTTAAGCTTTATACTTATGCACAATGTAGGGTACGATAGGCTGATCACCTGGAGTACTTGTAGAGACTGTTTATAATCTGTTTGATTGTTAAACCGGCTGATGGTTTTAGATGAAACAAAGTAATGGTTTAAGGTATCTAGCACCCCTTAGTATGTTATTAAGAATTCCAGAACTCTTATCTTGATATTCCAGTTTATCTATGGATATTTATTTCAACTGTTGAGAAATATTCATACTAATGTTTTTACTTCTGATGTATGTTCTCAAACTACTTTATATACTTGCTGGGCAATTTGTGCTCATTCTTGCTTAAACCTTTCAGTTTAGGCTGATAACGCTGAGGGCTCGAGCAAGGACAAAGGAAAGTTTAAGATGAAATGATGAGAGTTATTTATGTAATAATTATATTTCCGCATATGATGTATTGTAGCAATAAACGCTAAGTTTAAGTTTCAGTTTATTAAAGGTTGTAAAGACTTGGGACTTTATTTTGAATAAGTATATAATAGTTATTATTATTATTATTATTATTATTATTATTATTATTATTATTATTATTATTATTATTATTATTATTATTATTAGAGTTACTTAAATAGATGAAGATGTATGTTGTATCATGAGCACCATATCCTGTAATCGATGTTACACGGATTTGGGGGCGTCACAGAAATAACTTTTTATAAAAATAACGGCAAAAGTTTTATCGTTAAACTGTTGAAATACCCGGTGGTAAAATACAGTAATATGTGTGGTTGCATAGTAGCATACGATATTGATTATTGATGCTTACATGAGAAGTCACTCAGTTATACTCAATTCTTTACTGAGAATTAATTTGCGAAAGTATCTCCACGTTATTTGATTCAATTATTATTCTTAGTATTAATATTTTATATTATTAAAACAATAATTGCGATGACAAAGTTATTCATATTATTATTTGCAATATTAATGATGTCTAGAAAGTTCTGTTGAGGAGATGTTTGGTCACCTAATTGCGCGCCAATAGGGAGAAATCCTTATCGAAAAGCTCCCTCTTTCCTGGAAATGATCTGGTTGTTAAATATTGTGAGTTATAGTATTAATGATGAATAATTGTTAATAGATTAAAATGTGTTTATTAAAGATAAATAATTTGTGGTAAATATTTATTCAATTTTTGATATAAATATAGGGATTGTTATGTGGCGTTTGTTGTAAGTTTGACTTAGTATTCCATGGGAAGATTTACTAATTTTATGGACCGTCGATGGTTGTTTTAATAGATAACCAATCTGGACCATTGATGTTGGTTTTAATAGTTAATCAATCTGGACCATTGATGGTGGATGTAATAGTAAATCAATCTGGACCATTGCTAGTGGTTTTAATAGTAAATCAATCAGATGAAATCGGTTGGTGGTTTTAAAAGTAAATCAATCTGGATAAAATCGGTTTGTGGTTTTAATAGTAATCAATATGAACCGTCCGTTCTAATAGTAAATCAATCCGGACCCGTTCATGAATCGCCATTACTATTTAGTCCATTCTCCTATAAATAGAAGCTTAATTCTTCTTTCATTCTCACCAATTCTTTGAGAAGACCGAATTTTATGAAATAAAAGTATTCAATTTTTCTTATAATTACAATTAGGTAAATGGTTAAATTGATAGAAAGTTAAAGTTAAAGGGTGATATATGATTTCTTTTTTTCAAAAATACATGTGAAGTGGTTATAAAATATTCATTGTTGTCGGGGAATATTTATTTTGGTGGAATATTCTTTACATTGGGGAATATTAAATGCTATTCATGTGGTATTATGATTCCATTTGTGGGCCCATAACGAGAATAAGCGTCGGATGAAGAAAAAGACAAATTAAAGTTTTTATAAATAGCGGCGTAGTAGTTATAAAAATTAATCTTTGTTGAATATACCGTTTGGTGGGTAAAGTAAAATGTCTGGCGTTGTTGCGATGAAGGACACGCGGTATTTGCAATTATTGATTCTTACGTGAGAAGGCACTACTCGATAATTATTACGGTAATTCTTATTCGATATTTTATTGATTGATAATTCTTTGCGTTGATATTTTATTTTATTTCAATAATTGTCCTTATCTGGTATCTTCCATTATCGAAGCAATAATTCATATTATCTGAATAATATTATTAGATAACATTATTGGCAATGTCTAGAAAGTTACATCTAAGGAGAGGTTTGGTCACCTAATTGCTTGCTTGATAAGGAGAAATTCTTATTGGAAAGCCCCTGCTTTCACAGGAGGCTGCTGGTTGTCGATAATGTGTTTACTATAATATTATTTGTGAATAATTAATTATTGATTTATATGATGAGGAAATATTGATTTTATGAGGATATAGATGGAGAAAATTTTTAATGTGACAATTGTTGAAAATTAATATTTTATCTTTTACGATAAAATAATTGATTAAATATATTATTTTAATAATATATTAATGATGATATTTTTACGATGAATGTGGGATATATGAGTATATGTGGAGGAGGTATTTTGTTACCAAAAATATTTAAAGCATGTTTTATATGTAAATTGGACCCCATTTCTTGGTTGAAATTTGATTATAGTACGTAAAATCGTCAGTTTGTGGATTTTGGTCAATTTACATTTGGAATTTGGAAAAATTTTCTTACGCAAAGTTGTAGAGAATTGAATTTTCTATAAAAACTCGCAAGATTTGAATTTTACGACAAAAGGGCTATTTATTGTGAATTATTGAAGTTACGGATTAATTAATTATTATTTTTTGGAGTTTTAAATTAATTAATTGAGAAAAAGCGTTTTTTTTAATGTGTGGGCATATTTAACACATGCTTGAATTCTTTGAAATTGGTTGATGCTAGGTGTGCGTGAAGATATATATATATATATATATATATATATATATATATATTAATATTTTAATAAATTTTTAACTTTGGTGTTACAAGCGATTTCTATAAATAGGGTGCTTAGGTTATAATTGAAAATCACACGAAGCTGAAGTTTTCTCTCTCTATATTATCGGCGTATTCTTGTGAGTATTTTGAGTATACTTTGAGTATTGCTATTATCTGGTGCAAGTTAGATTTGACGTTATTCGGTCGAAAATCTCTTGCTCTTTTGAGGTAAGGGATAATAAGGGATTTTAAGGGTTATTATTTAGAAATTCTTCTGAACCTTCAAAAATTCTGGAAAAATTTGAAATGATAATTTGATGAGTTTTGTTGATTGTGTCCAAAAATGGCGATTTTTGGATGTATAGATTAGGAGTTATGGATTTTATGAGAAAAGACTATTTTAAAAGTAACTGCTTATAACTCCTTGTGATTAACTCAAAATTGATGAAATTTTTATTGTGAGTACATCTATATAATATCGATTATATAAGTGTAAATTTCAGAATTTTTGGATAAAAGTACAATTTATGATAAATGTCTGAATATTCGGTGGTTTTGGCCATGTGAAAAATAGTAAATGAATTTTAAAATTTTGAGAAAAATATATATTCAATATGGGACTATATTCTTCTAAATCCCAGAAAAGAAATATTTTTAAAACTGATTTGGTATTTTTCATGAAAATGTTCTAGTTATGAGTAAATGAATTAAATATGTTATGTGAATTAAGAAAATTTGAAAATATGATTTTATGGCTTGAGAATTATATATGAGATATATCTGATTTTTGATGAGGGTTTTGGCTATTGGTGATGAGATCTTATGAGGTTGGCATTTTAAGATGATTAAATGCATTTATTAGTAAAGTGTAAACAATTAAAATAAATTGTTTATAAGTTTAAGAAATGATTAAAATATTGTGGTAGTATTAATAATATTAGATTATGAGATTATTAAGTGATTTATAACATTTTGATTAAGTTGTTATGAAATCATTGATTTATGAATCTTACTCTTGAGATTAAATCTATATGATTGATTATATTATTTTTATATAACATTCTTATAACCTAATGATGATATTTCTCTTTGACTTGAGTGTAAAGATGGATAGATTATTGGTATGATCGTGACTATAGGTTCTCTTTGGCGATGGTGCAAAGTTGAATTGTTGTTGGTATGATCATGACCATTGAATTTATAATTGAATATCTTTAGCTTAAGTGCAAAGGTGAATTGATCGACATATATGGTTATAATTATGGTTTATATAAATTACGAAATGATTATGTATTTCTTTGAGATATGAATATCTTTGGCTTTGTAGTGCTGAAGATGAATTGTTGATGAATATCTTTGGCACGTAGTGCTGAAGATGAATTGTTGATGAATATCTTTGGGTGCGTAGTCTGAAGATGACTTGTTGTTGAATATCTTTGGCTGTGTAGTGCAAAGATGAGCTTTGTTGATGAATATCTTTGGGCGTAGTGCAAAGATGAATTTATTAGTATGATTATGAGCAGGAGGCGTGATTTGGTATAACCATGATCTTTGATATTTGAGGTAAAAAGACAAGTGATGAAAATTATCTTCGTCACGAATGAGAAAAGGAATTTAGAACAACAATTACGATTATGAGTTATACATGTGATTGTGGGCCGGGGAATTGTTGATTGATGTTACGAGGATAAAACATTGTTGGTGGACTTTTAACATGGAGAAGATAATAGACTTTATAGTCTATTTGACTCTTCTAATGGATTGCTCGTTCAGCTATGACTATGGTTGAAATTTTTTATCATCTACCGTATGTTCTAAATCTACGATTTATTATTGATGAAGGCTATTGATAATTTAATTATCTTTAGTCATGATATTTTCTTGAGCTAGTTGTGCTCACCCTTTTGCTTCACAATTCTTTCGGGTAATAAAAAGTGTATTTGGGACAAGCGAGGGAATAACGGGGAATAGAGCGGTGGTCTATAGATGTTGAGGTGAGGTGAATTCAACTTTGGAAGGGTGTTTTGTCACTATTATACAAGATGTTTAATGACATCTGACCTCGAGTCATCATAAAGGCGAGTTGTGCTCATCCACTTCTTGAGTATATCTACCGGCACTACTATATAATCTTGGTGTTTGTTTGGAGTATAATACTCAATTAGAGCAGTGGAGATAATGATATGTCGAGAGAAGACTCACCATTGGGAAGAATATGATAGTAATCTTCTCAGGTTTTTTTCTTTAGGGTCTATTAGATTGACCAAGGATAATTGCTCCACGGTTGGGACATGGCCATATGATATCTATCATAACCTAGGCATGGCCTCAAGTATACGAAGGTAGTTTCTTGAGCACTTCCCAAAGATTCTAATTTTTAAAAGCAGTTTTCGACTATACCTTTATGTAAGGTGTCATTATGATATTATTCTTGTCACGGTTGGGACATGAGTCATTGAGTTGATATATATTTGTATCAAACTCATGACTTATATGTGTTGTTGTATTTTGCATACGACAATTGTTGTAATAAAGTTGTAGTTTATTTTACGTACCATGTATTTGGCGACTCGAGAATGGGTTGGATGGAATGGACCTATTTTGCGGAGTGATGGTAGAGATGGTGTTATAGTAGTCCTCACTATTCTATAAAATAGTGTGACAATAAATGTAATGAGGACTCCATTTGAGTTTGGATATTGTCTAGAAGACAATATTAGTGTAAAAACTCTCAACTCATGTTGTATAATTAAGTTTGTATTTGTATTCAGTACCATGTATTTGGCGACCCAAGATGGGTGATGTATACCTATTTTGGGGTCGTCAAAGTTGGTATCAAAGCTTAGGGATATGATCCCTAGCTGAGATGTGAGACAAGAACTAGGAGGGTAGAGACGGTGAATTTCTTCGCTAGTATGACCTACCTAAGTTTATTTGGTATTTAATTGGTCGGTCAAAGTATAGGGATAATATGTGGCATATCAATTAACCCTTGTTTTATGGCAGTGTTTAAAAATAGCATCTGAAAATGTCGAGATAAGCAATGAAGCACATGAGACTGTTGAGTCACCAACGATCAATACCCAAGATAATGTGCAACAGGAAGACAGTAATCCTCAGGTAAACAACAACACCGATCAAATGATGAACGATGGGGTGTTTAGAGGCTTCATGCAATTCATGCAACATCAGGCGAGAGCGGCTCCTATTCAAAATGCAGGTGGAAACACTGGCAACTCTCGGTTGGTCACCGCTAAGCAGTTCAAGGAGCTGGGACCACCAGAGTTTTTCAGAGAGCCACAACCACTTAAGGCGGAGACGTGGATAAAGTAGATCACAAAGATATTTGATGTCTTGAGATGCTCTGAGGAGCAAAAGGTTCCCTTTGCCACCTTCATGTTGAGAGGAGAGGCAGATTAATGGCGGAAATCAGTAAAACTTACTCAGTTTGCCGCACTCAAAATGTCTTAGGAAAATTTCCAAGAACTATTCAACGACAAGTACTTTCCCAAAAGTATTCGTCACCTAAAAGAGGTAGAGTTCATCAAGCTAGAGCAAAACAATATGACCATGTCGCAGTATGAGGCTAAATTTATGGAATTATCCCGGTTTGCATCCCATTTGGTAGATACTGAGGAAAGAATGACGCGAATGTTTCTGCGAGGATTGAAACCCAAAATACGTCAATACCTCATTTCTCACAAACTTTTCTTGTATTCAGATGTTGTGAATAGGGCTCAGTTATTGGAGCGCGATAATGAGTCAACCCAACCAAGTGAGAGCAGCTGACAAGTCGATAATACCAGTGGTAACAGTCATCGAAGCGGTGACAACAAATATGGAGGGAATCAACATGCCAAAAATGGTAACCACTTCGGTGGTAATCATGACTAAGATAATAGAAATGAAAATTTCAAGAAGAGAAGGTTTAACAATTGTGACACCCCCAAAATAGGTATACATCACCCATTCTGAGTTGTCAATACACGGTACAGAAACAACTACAACTTTATTATTACAACAGTAAAACTGTGAGTTTAAATACAGATATTGCCATCTAAATAATATCCACATACAAATAAATCCTCATCATAATTATTGATACATTATTTTACAAAAATGGTGAGGACTACTAAACAACTCTCTAAAACCATCATTCCATACCCCAACTCGTACTCTCGCTACATTCTCGCCTCACGAGAAAAAAATGGAACAAAAAGGAAAAGGGTGAGCTCAACTAGCCCGGTAAAGAATATTATGACTAAGATAATATACAACAAATTATCGTTAGTCTTCAATGAGGAAAAATTTAATAGAATACAATAGGCAACAAGTTTTAAATCAATACTCATGAACGAAAAATATTAATTCATAGAAGAGTTACGTAGAGGATGAAATCTACTAATATCTATGAATTTAACGATCCATCATCAATATTTTTATCCTCGTAACATCAATCAATATATATCACGGAATCATATATTCATCCTTACCTTCTGAGCCGAGGACATTCACCGATTGGTCATGTTCATCTAAACACTGTTCATCTTTTGCACTATGGGCCAAAGATATTCATCGAAATCATTCATCTGCACTACGGGCCAAAGATATTCATCGAAATCAATCATCTTTTACTACTGGGCCAAAAGATATTTAATAATATCATCATTTAAGATTGAGGATGATGAAAATATTTTTTTTTAAAAAGCGAATCCGGTGAAACAAAATGACAAGGATTAAGGATTAAGGATTCGTACTTTATTTTATCCACGTCCAAAAATACCTCAAAAATAATCATAGTGGTGTAAAATAAAAGAATGATCAAAACATGGATATAATCAAAACAAATTATCCACAATAGATATTTTGGACGAAAAGAAAAATTTTCATTTTTTGATGAATAGTGTAAATGATAAGTGAATAATGCAGTATCGTGAATAATTAGTATCGTAAATAGTAACTCAGACACCAAAAGTTCCAAATTTGATAAAAACTTGAGATCAATATTTCGGCATAATGATATTGAAGAAATAATATCATTCTGAAAAAAAATAATATCCCTTACCTCGGAAAAGCAGTAGATTTAACGGGAATCTTTGGATATAGGCTATAACGAACTTTCATAGTATAGCAATACTCAAAAGTATACTCAAAATACTCACAAGAATCATTTCGATAATATATAGAGAAAACTTGAGTTTCTGGTGTGATTTTCAATTCTAACCTAAGCACCTATTTATAGGAAATTGCTTAGAACACCAAAGCAGAAAATTTAATATAATAATATATTTATAAAAAAGTTTCTACGCCATCCTTTGGGAATCTGAAATCAGCCATCTAGCATGTGATTAATGAGGCTCACAACATATAAAAAACGTTTTTGTTATTTTAAACAATTAAAACTTTCAAAAATCAATTATTTGAACTCGAACTTTAATAATTCACAATAAATAGCCCTTTTGTTGAGGAAAAATTGAATCTCGCGTTTTTATAGGAAATTCAATTCTCTACAACTTTAGAAGAAAGTTTTCAAATTCCAAGCGAAATTAACCGAAATCCATAAAGCAGGCGATTTTCTGTTTATAATCAAATTTCGATTCGATAAATGGGGTCCAATTGAGCATATTTAACATGTTTTAAACATTTATTGCAACAAAAATACTCTTCCTCCTCGTATACTCATATATCCCACATTCGTTGTAAAATATCACCATTATTATATTATTAAAATATAATAATATATATATATTATTTAAATGAATTATTTATCGAGGAAAAAGATAAAATTTCAATTTTTAACAATTGTCACATTAAAAATTTTCTCCATCTATATCAATATAAAATCAATATTTTCCTCATCATATGAATCAATAATTAATTATTCACAAATAATATTACAGAATCACAATATTGACAACCAGGCAGTTCCCAAGAAAGAGGGGCTTTCAATAAGAATTTCTCCTACTTGGCGGCGCAATTAGGTGACCAAACCTCTCCTTAGATAGAAATTTCTAGACATTGCCAATAAAGTTATCTAATAATATTATTAGGATAATATGAATTATTGCTTCGATAATAAAAAATACTATGTAATGACAATTATTGAAACAACAACAATATAAAATATCAACACAACAATTATTGAACCGATAAAATCTTTGAACAGTAATTATCGTAACCATTATTGAGTAAAGTGCCTTCTTACGTAAAGAGTCAATAATTGGTGCAATACTGCAACTCTTGTAACAACAACAGACATAACGTGTTTTAACCACGGGTATTCCAACAAAGGTAAAAGCGGTAACAATTACGCCTGATTATTTTTAAACAACTTATATTTGTCGTTTTCTTCCTCCAATCGCTTTTCCGTTATGGGGCCCATACATGGTCATATATGGTTATAAATATTCCCCGACAGTACGAATATTCCACGACCAAATGAATATTCCCCGTCAAAAATGAATATTTTATAACCACTTGCTTATTTTGAAATATTTGCGTATTTTACCCATAACTATCCTCATTAATCACATCAACCCTTACTATTTCAAAATAATAATTAGAGGAAATTAAATTTCATTTATTAATTATTTGGGGTCTTACAACCTCCCCTCCTTATGAAATTTCGTCCTCGAAATTGACATACGTACCTGGTGTTTCGAAAAGATGAGGATACCTCGCTTTCATTTCCGTTTCCAATTCCCAGGTCATTTCTTCTATAGCATGGTTCCTCCACAAGACTTTAACTTGTGGTATGACCTTCGTGCGTAGGACATGCTCCTTCCTATCCAAGATCTTGACAGGTACCTCCTCATACGTTAAGTCTTCAGCTATCTCGTCCAGTTCTAACTCAATAACGTGGTTCGGGTCTTTCACATATTTATGAAGTACAGATATGTGAAACACATTATGAACATGAGACATACTCGGAGGTAACGCGAGTCTATAGGCTACATTTCCTACTCGGTCAAGAATTTGAAATGGATCGATATGAATCGTGGATTGAGCTTTCCTCTCTTTCCAAATCTTGTAACTCCCTTCCATGGAGCAACTCGCAACAATACATGATCCCCTATACTAAATTCCACGTCCTTTCGATGAAGATTCGCATAACTCTTTTGTCGATCTTGTGCCGTTTGTATACGTTGTCGAATCATTTGGATCTTTTCGGTAGTCATACGTACTAACTCAGGTCCCAGCAATGTTGCTTCACCCACCTCATCCCAACATATTGGAGAGCGACACTTTCGTCCATATAATGCTTCAAATGGAGCCACACCTATACTTTCCTGATAACTGTTGTTGTAGGAGAATTCCACCAATGGTAAATACTTATCCCAACTACCCTTGAAGTCTAGGACACAGAGTCTTAATAGATCTTCAAGAGTTTGAATAGTCCTCTCTGATTGTCCGTCCGTTTGAGGATGGTATGCGAATCAATCGATAAATGTGCCCATAGCTTTTTTGCAAGCTAACCCAAAATCTTGAAGTGAATCTTGGGTCATGATCCAAACTATGGATCTTGGCATGCCATGCAATCTCACAATCTCATTTACGCATACATTTGAGCAAGACGTTCAAGGAATAAGTCTCCGTGTCGAGCAAGAAATGAGCGGACTTGGTTAATCTATCAACAATAACCCAAATAGCATTGATGCCTTGAGAAACGTAGTAGAAAAGACCCGTGAACGAAATCCATGGTAATGTGTTCCCACTTCCATTTCGGAATCTCAAGTGGTTGTAATGGACCCTTTGGCACTTGATGCTCCGCCTTTACCGTTGACAAGTTAAACATGTTGAGATAAACTTTGCAATCTCTCTTCATATTGTTCCACCAAAATGTATGTCGAAGATCACGATAAATTTTAGTTCTTCCGGGATGGATTGCAAATGGTGTATTGTGTGCCTCCATCATAATCTTGTACTTCAAATCGAGTCGTTAGGAACACAAAGTCCAGAGTGGACTCAAGTATTCCTTCTTCATCAATTCTCGCTTAGGAATAGCACCTTCTTGTATTTTCTTCTTCATATGCATCATCTCAAGATTCGGTGGCTTGAGCAACCTTAACTTTTCTATTAAAGTTGGATCTATGCGTATATACTTGACATCATCGCTTTTCGTTCTGCATATGATCTTCTACTTCAACGCTTGTCGCCTACCACGTTCGCTTTTCCAGGATGGTATTGAATAGTGTGGTCGTAGTCTTTCAATAGCTCGAGCCAACGTCATTGCCGCATGTTAAGTTCTTTTTGAGTGAAGAAATATTTAAGGCTTTTATGGTGCGAATATATCTCCACTTTCTCCCCATAAAGATAGTGCCTCCGGATCTTTAAGCGAAAAACGATCTTGCTTTGCTAACTCTAGATCATGAGTAGGATAATTCCTCTCATATTCTTTAAGTTGTCGCGAGGCATGAGCTATGACTTTCCCATGTTGCATGAGAACACATCCTAACCCTTTGCTGAGAAGCATCGTGTGAGATAACAAATCCATCCGAACGGATGGTATTGTTAGAAGCACAAAATAAATAAGTCTCCTTTTAAGCTCTTGGAAACTCTTCTCGCATTCCTCGCTCCATATTTAATTTTATATCTTTTCGAGTCAATTTGAGTTAATGGAGTAGCGATTCGAGAAAACCCTTCCACGAATCTCCGATAATAACCAGCTAAGCCCAAAAAGCTACGTACTTCAGTCACCGACTTCGGTTGCTCCCAACTTTGTATTGCTTCGATCTTCGTCTGGTCAACAGATACTCCATGTTTTGACACCACGTGCCCAAGAAATGCTACTTCCTCAAGCCAAAACTCGCATTTTTTTAACTTGGCATATAACTTATTTTCACGAAGCCTTTGTAGTACCAGCTTCAAATGGTGCTCATGATCTTCACGACTTTTGGAATATATGAGGATGTCATCAATAAAGATAACAACGAATTGATCCAAATATTCCTTGAATACTCGATTCATCATATCCCGAAAGTCGCAGGAGCATTAGTCAATCCGAAAGACATAACTAAGAATTGTGAATGCCCATACCGAGTTCGAAGGCGGTCTTTGGAATATCCTCGATTCTAATTTTCAATTTAATGATATCCGTAAGCTAAGATCTATTTTTGAAAAGAATTGTGCTCCTTGCAATCGGTCAAACAAGTCATCAATACGAGGTAGAGGATACCTATTCTTGATAGTGACATGGTTCAATTCAGATAGTCAATACAAAAGTCGATACAAATGCGTCTTTCTTCTTTACGAATAAAGCAGGGAGCACCCCAAGGAGATGTACTAGGACGAATGAAACCGATGTCCAACAATTCACGTAGTTGGACCTTTAACTCCCGAGTTCAATAGGAGCCATTCGATATGGGGTTTTAGAAATGGGCTTTGTACCGGTTCAAGATCAATAAAGAATTCAACTTCACGTTCGGGGTAGAAGCGGAAGTTCTTCAGAAAACGTCGGGAAAGTCAATAACAACGAGAATATTATTCAAATTTGGCGTGTCTTTATTCCAATCCATAACATGGGCTAAGAAAGCTTGACATCCGTTTTTCAATAAAGCGAATAACTTTATGATTAGATATAGCGATGATTGATTTTAATGGTTTAGTTGCTTGAATTGCATAACAAAGTTGATTAGGAATATGAAAACTAACAACCTTACGAAAACAATCAATTTTGGCATGATGAGTAGTTAACCAATCAATCCCTAAAATCACATCAAAAGCAAAGTATCTTTAAAGAGATAAGGTCAATGTGTAAGGTGATGGTGCCAACTTGAATCAAACAAGATTTATAAGCGTTGGATGTGATGAAAGTTTCTCTATCTGAGTTTCAGCGAGATAGGTCAAAGTCTAATTTCTCGAGTCAAGTTTTAAACGTTGATCACAAGCAGGAGAGATAAATGAATGGGTAAGACCAGATATCTAGTAAAGTATAAACTTCAAAAGAATTTATAAATAGCTTACCCGTGATCACCTCGTTTGGGTTCCTCGCATTTTGACCAGTCACAACAAACGCTCTTCCAGGAATCGTTGACTTTGACTTTTCTGGGACAGTCTTTTGAGTCACCATCCCCGCTGGATTGGGTTTCGTTATCGTACAATCTCGAGCGATATGACCTTCTTTTCCACAATTATAACATACCTTGGAAGGTTGTGAACAATTTGGACTTATGTGTCCCTCTTCTCCGCATCTGTAGCATCTAACTGGCGGTCTTTATCCTCCTCTAAAATTCATTGCTGGTGTTGGTGCCGACGTCTTCCCGTCATTGTTGAATCTTCTCTTTTTGAAATTTTCACTTGACTCACCTTTCCTATTATCTTGGCCATGATTACCATCAAGTGGTTACCATTTACGGCATGATAATTTCCTCCACGATGGTTATCATTGTTAGATGGCCATCGCCGCCAATTCAGACGATTATCATCGAGTTGTTGGTCATTATTCTTCAGTTGAGCCGACTCATTATCGCTACTCCAATAATTGAGCCCTATTCACAACATCTGAATATAAACAAAGTTTGTGAGAAATGAGGTATTGACGTATTTTGGGTTTCAAACCTCGCAGAAACATTCGCGTCATTCTCTCCTCATTATCAACCAAATGGGATGCAAATCAGGACAACTCTAAGCAAACTTAGCTTCCGTCATCGCGACACGTTCATATTGTTTTACTCACTTTTGATGAACTCTACCTCCTTCATGTGACGAATACTTTCGGGAAAGTACTTGTTGTTGAACAATTCTTGGAACTTCTCCCAAGACATCTTCAGTGCGGTAGGCTGAGTACGCCTTACGGATTCCCACCAATAATCTGCCTCTTCTCGTAACATGAAAGTTGCGAAGGAACCTTTTGCTCTACGAGCATCCCAAGACATCAAATATCTTAGTGATCGCTTTATCCACGTCTTTGCCGTAAGTGGTTACGGCTTTCCCAAAAACTGGCGGTCCCCTAACTCCTTGAGGCGCTTAGCGGTGACCATTCGTGAGTTGCCAATGTTTTTCCTGCATTTTGAAGCAAGAGTCTTTCTCGTTTGGTTTTGCACGAATTCTAGAAAGTTCCTAAACATACCATCGTTCGTCATCGCTTTCAATTGGTGTTGTTCACAGGAGGAACATTGCCAGCCCGTTGCACGTTCTCCTCGTTGGTGAGCAAAGGTGTCTCCACGGTCTCATTTACTCCATCGTTAACATTCTCAATCGACATTCTTAACATCTTGCGCTATAAAACAAGGATTAATTAAATAAATTAACAAATCACATAATACCCTATATTATGACCGACCAACAAATAAGCTTAGGTAGGACACACTAGCGAAGGATTTACTTGTTTCTCCCTCCTAGTTCTATTCCCCGATCTCCACCGGAGATCATATCCCTAAGCTCGATACCAAGCCCAGACGCCCCCCAAAATAGGTATACATCACCCATTACGAGTTGTCAATACACAGTCATGAAACAACTACAACTTTATTATTACAACAAAGAAAGCTGTGAGTTTAAATACGAGATATTGCCATCTAAACAATATCCACATACAAATAAATCCTCATCATAATTATTGATACATTATTTTACAAAATGGTGAGGACTACTAAACAACTCTCTAAAACCATCATTCCATACCCCACTTTTGTACTTTTGCTACATTCTCACCTCACGAGAAGAAAAATGGAACAAAAAGGAAAAGGGTGAGCTCAACTAGCCCAGTAAAGAATATTATGACTAAGATAATATACAACAAATTATCGTTAGTCTTCAACAGGGAAAAATTTAATAAAATACAATAGACAACAAGTTTTAAATCAATACTCGCAGCGGAAAATATTAATTCATAGAAGAGTTACGTAGAGGATGAAATCTACTAATATCTATGAATTTAATATCCATCATCAATATTTTTATCCTGTAACATCAATCAATATATATCGGAATCATATATTCATCCTTGCACTACAGCCGAGGACATTCACCGATTGGTCATGTTCATCTAAACACACATTCATCTTTGCACTACGGGCCAAAGATATTCATCGAAATCATTCATCTTTGCACTACTGAGCCAAAGATATTCATCGAAATCAATCATCTTTGTACTCTGAGGCCAAAGATATTCAATAATATCATCATTTAAGACCTGGGATGATGAAAATATTTTTTTTAAAGCGAATCCATTGAAACAAAATGACAAGGATTAAGGATTAAGGATTCGTACTTTATTTTATCCACGTCCAAAATACCTCAAAATAATCATAGTGGTGTAAAATTCAAGAATGATCAAAACATGGATACAATCAAAACTAGTATCCACAATAGATATTTTGGACTTAAAAGGAAAATTTTCATTTTTCGATGAATAGTCTTGCATGATTCGTGAATAAGATCAGTATCGTGAATAAGATCAAGATATCGTGAATAAAGGCCAGATATCACGTAAATAGTAACTCAGACACCAAAAGTTCCAAATTTGATAAAAATTTGAGATCAATATTTCAAACATAATGATATTGAAGAAATAATATCATTCTGAAAAAAAAAATAATATCTCTTACCTCGGAAAGACGGTATTTAAGCGAAAATTTGGATATAAGCTATAACGAACTTTCACCGTATAGCAATACTCAAAGTATACTAAAAAATACTCACAAGAATACGCCGATAATATAGAGAGAAAACTTGAGTTTACGGTGTGATTTTCAATTCTAACCTAAGCACCTATTTATAGGAAATTGCTTAGAACACCAAAGCGAGTAAAATTTAATATAATAATATATTTATAAAAAATTTCTATGCCATCCTTTTGGGAATCTAAAATCACCACCTAAGCATGTGATTAATGAGGCTCACAACATATAAAAAACGTTTTGTTATTTTAAACAATTAAAACTTCCAAAATCAATTATTTGAACTCAAAACTTCAATAATTCACAATAAATAGCCCTTTTATCAGAAAATTGAATCTCGCAAGTTTTTATAGGAAATTCAATTCTCTACAACTTTGCGAGAAGAAAGTTTTTTCAAATTCCAAATGTAAATCGATCAAATCCATAGGCAGAAGCGATTTTACATTTATAATCAAATTTTGGTCAATAAAGCAGGGTCCCACCGACATGTTTAACATGTTTTAAACATTTATTGCAACAAAAATACTCTTCCTCCTCAGATATTCATATATCCCACATTAGATTTGTAAAAATATCACCATTATTATATTATTAAAATATAATATATATATATATATATATATATATATATTTAAATGAATTATTTTATCGAGAAAAGATAAAATTTTAATTTTTAACAATTATCACATTAAAAATTTTCTTCATCTATATCAACATAAAATCAATATTTTCCTCATCATATGAATCAATAATTAATTATTCACAAATAATATTACTAGAATCACAATATCGATAACCAGGCGCTTTCAGAAAGAGGGGCTTTCAATAAGAATTTCTCCTTCTTGGCAGCATGCAATTAGGTGACCAAACCTCTCCTTAGATGTAACTTTCTAGACATTGCCAATAATGTTATCTAATAATATTATTCGGGATAATATGAATTATTGCTTCGATAATAAAAAATCTTGTGTAATGACAATTATTGAAACAACAACAATATAAAATATCAACACAACAATTATTGAACCAATAAAATCTTTGAGCGATAATTACATGTGAACCATTATTGAGTAGTGCCTTCTCACGTAAGAGTCGATAATTGGTGCAATACCGTGTCATCTTTATACTGATAACGCAGACATCGTGTTTTAACCATAGGGTATTCCAACAAAGGTAAACGATAACAATTACAGATTATTTTTAAACAACTTATATTTGCCGTTTTATTCCTCCAATCGCTTTCAGTTATGGGGCCCCCACATCACATTGTCAGATAAATACGAATATTCCCTCGACAAAGACGAATATTCCACGACTAAACGAATATTCCCCGTCAAAAATGAATATTTTATAACCACTTGCTTATTTTGAAATATTTACGTATTTTATCCATAACTATCCACATTAATCACATCAACCCTTACTATTTCAAAATAATAATTAGAGGAAATTAAATTTCATTTATTAATTATTTGGGGTCTTACAACAATGATGGAAAGACAGCAGCACCAGCACCCGTTTTTAAGGAAGGAGAACGACCACCGATCGTATGCTTCAAATGCGGAGGGGAGGGACACATCAGTCCAAACTGCATGATGCAGTCCAAAGCGTGTTACAATTGCGGAAAATAAGGTCACCTAACTTAATTTTGTCGTGTAGTGAAGTCAAGTCTAGCTGGGATGGTGACGACAAAGGATGTCCCTGACAAGTCAAAATCGATAGTTTAAGAGAGAGCATTTTTCATGATGAGGAACCCGAACGATGTTATCACGGGTAAGTTAATCATAAACTCTTATGAAGTTTATACCTTATTTGATACCGGTTCTACCCACTCTTTTATTTGAATTAATTGTGCTCAACATTTAAACTCGACTCCGGAGAAATTAGACTATGACTTATCCGTTGAAACTCTGTTGGGAGAAACCTTCGTTACCTCCATTGTTTATAAATCTTGTTTAATTCAAATCGGCAACCGCACGTTACCTGTCGATCTTATCTCTTTGAAAATACTTGCATTTGATGTGATTTTAGGAATTGATTAGTTGACTACTCATCATGCTAAAATTGATTATTTTCGTAAGGTTGTTATCTTTCATATTCCTAACCAACCTATTATGCGAATTCAAGCAACCAAACCACTAAAGTCGATCACTGTCATATCAAGCCATAAAGTTATTCGTTTATTGAAAAATGGATGTCAAGCTTTCTTAGCCATGTCACAGATTTAAACAAAAATACGTCAATCTTGAATGATATTTTTTTTGTTAATAAATTTCTTGACGTATATCCCGAAGAACTTCTTATCCTACCTCTAGAGCGTGAAATAAAATTTTGTATCAACCTTGAATACAATACAAAATCGTCAAATATTTCTTCTCCTAAAATGAACATAACATACGCTGGATACATTGGCTCGAGCTGTTGAAGATTACGACCATACCATTCAATATCATCATGGAAGAGCTAACATGGTAGTTGACAAGTTGAGTAAAAGATTGTATGTTACGAGTGTGACGTTGTTAACACAAAGACTCATTTCGTACAACTTACAAAAGATGGAGATAGAGTTAAAGACTCAAAGAACCTACGTGAAGATAGCGAATGAACCAATTTTAATAGATAAATTTAAAGCTGCTCAAGCTACAGACTCAGAGCTGATGAATGTGAAGAAGAAGGTGCAAGAAGGCGTTATTCTAAAAGCAAGAATCGACGAAGAGAGGAAATCTCAACCCTCGATTTTATTGGTCCATTTGAAATCCTTGATCGAGTAGGAACTGTGGCCTATAGACTCGCCTTACCGCCAAGTATGTCTCATGTTCATAACATTTTTCATATATCTATGTTACATAAATATGTGAAAGACACGAACCACATTATTGAATTAGAACCGGACGAAATAGCGGAAGATTTAATGTATGAAGAGGTACCTGTTAAAATCTTGGATAAGAAGGATCATATTCTACGCTCCAAGGTTATACCTCAAGAGTTAGAATCTAAACAAGGTATCCTCACCTCTTCGGCATACCAGGTACGTACGTAAATTTTGAGGGCAAAATTTCATAAAGAGGGGAGATTGTAAGACCCCGAATTTTATGAAATGAAAGTATTTAATTTTCTTATAATTATTATTCTATTTAATAAATGATTTAATTGATAAAAGGCTAGAGTTAAGGGTGATATATGAAATTTTTTGCAAAGTAAGCAAGTTGACATAAAATATTCGTTGTGTCAGGGAATATTCGTTTGATTAGGGAATATTCTTTTTATCAGGGAATATTCGTTCGATGACACTATCATTGGTGGATCCCATAATGGAATAAATGTCGTAGTTAGAAAATGACAGAAATAACTTTTTATAAAAATAACGGCGAAAGTTTTACCGTTAAACTATTGAAATACCTGGTGGTAAAATACAGTAATACGCGTGGTTGCATAGTAGCACACGGTATTGATTATCGATGCTTACGTGAGAAGTCACTCAGTTATACTCAATTACTACTACAGTAATTGCTGCATAGTATCTCACATTATTTGATTCAATTAATGTCACAGTATTAATATTTTATATTATTAAATCAATAATTGAGACGATAAAGTTATTCATATTATTATTTGCAATATTGATGATTTCTAGAAAGTTCTGTCGAGGAGAGGTTTGGTCACCTAATTGTGCGCTAATAGGAAGAAATCCTTATCCGAAAGCCCCCTTTTTTTCTGGGAATGATCTGGTTGTTAAATATTGTGAGTTATAATATTAATGATAAATAATTGTTAATAGATTAAAAATGTGTTTATTAAAGATAAATAATTTGTGGTAAATATTTATTCAATTTTTTATATAAATATAGGGATTGTTATGAGGCGTTTGTTGTAAGTTTGACTTAGTATTCCATGGGAAGATTTACTAATTTTATGGACCGTCGATGATGGTTTTAATAGATAACCAATCTGGACCATTGATGGTGGTTTTAATAGTTAATCAATCTGGACCATTGTTGGTGGTTGTAATAGTAAATCAATCTGGACCACTGATGGTGATTTTAATAGTAAATCAATCTGGACCATTGATGGTGGTTTTAATAGTAAATCAATCTGGACCATCGGTGGTGGTTTTAAAAGTAAATCAATCTGGACCGTCGGTGGTGGTTTTAAAAGTAAATCAATCTAGACCATCGGTGGTGGTTTTAAAAGTAAATCAATCTAGACCGTCGGTTGTGGTTTTAATAGTAATCAATATGAACCGTCTATTCTAATAGTAAATCAATCTGGACCGTTCATGAATCAGTTACTATTTAATCCATTCTCCTATAAATAGAAGCTTAATTCTTCTTTCATTCTCACCAATTCACTGAGATTCAAAAGAGACACTATAGAGAGAGAAACTATAGAGAGCAAGAAGAAGAGTATTCTGCTACTTCACTATTATAGTATTCGGTCTTCTACTAAGGTAAGGGATATTATTTGTTGTATTTGTAAGGGATATTATTTGTTGTATTTATAAGGGATATTATTTGTTGTATTCATAAGGGGTATTATTTCTTTCGTATTCATAAGGAATACTATTTTTCATATTCATCCTTTAATATGTCAGAATAACCTGTCTACGCGGATTACGTACCGTATGACAGGTGAAAATCCATTTTCAATTTTGTATGTTATTTCTTTTCATATTCTTAAATCTAAACTTACTATGGTAAGTATTGCTTCTATAATCCTTGAAATTAGTGGAATATTCTTGAGTTTTGCGCTTCATCCAGTATTGTTTCATTGGAATATTGATCTGAACGTTCTTATTAAATATCAATATTTTCACCCGGGGTACTACTCATGGATTACTATTCACCCGATTACTATTCACTAGAATATTATTCACTCGGGTATTCGGGGCACTTTTCATGCCGGGGTACTACTCATGAGTTACTATTCACAGGTTACTATTCACCCAAATATTATTCATTTGGGTATTCGGGGCACTTTTCATGTCGGGGTACTATTCACGAGGTACTATTCCTGAAGTATTATTCACAGGGTACTATTCACGGGATACTATTCACCGAAAAATTTATTTCTTTTATGTCCAAATTATTTTTGATACATGGATATTATTCTTGAATTTTACTCCACAAAGCAGTATCATGTTGACAATTCGGACATTATTGAATTCTGGATAAATTAAATTATAAATCTTTAAAAATTTATCATTTGCTTTCTTTTAATTGAATTCTTATATCGTTGCCATCATCCTCATGCTTATATTGTGATGAAAGTCATCTTTGGCTTACATGCATAGATGGACTGTTGATTGGTATGATCATGACCAGGGAGAATTCGGTATGATCATGACCATTGATGATTACACGAATATTCTTGGCCCGTAGTGTAAGAATAATTTATGGACGTGATACTAATGAATATCCTTGGCCCATAGTGTAGGGATGATTCGATGATGTGATTTATTTATAAAAGCAAGAGTCCCAAATGATAAAGTTAATGATAAACTTTTTAAATCATAGAAGATAGTAGATATCATGCTCTACTTGACTCTTCTAATGAATTGCTTGTTCCGCTGTAGTTAAACTTGTTGTCTATTATATTCTATCATTTTAACATTGTTGAAGGCTAATGATAACTTATTCTGCATTATCTTAGTCATAATATTTCTTACTGGGCTAGTTGAGCTCACCCTTTTACTTCCATTGTTCTCTTCAGGAAATAAGAACGTAGCCGGAACTAGTCGGGGAACAGAGTGATGGTTCGAGATGGTGTTATAGTAGTCCTCACTATTCTATAAAATATTGTGACAATATATGTAATGAGGACTCCATTTGAGTTTGGATATTGTCTAGAAGATAATATTTGTGTAAAAACTCTCAGCTCATGTTGTATAATTAAGTTTGTATTTGTATTCAGTACCATGTATTTGGCGACCCAAGATGGGTGATGTATACCTATTTTAGGGGCGTCACATATCATCTTAAGAAGACCATTTTTGGCTACTGGTAGAAAACTCATCGATGTACAAAAAGGAGAATTGACAATGAGGGTTCAAGATTAAGAAGTGACATTCAACGTGTTTAAGGCCATGAAATTTCCTAAGTATGAAAAAAAATGTTATCGTATGGATGTGATTGAGAAAGTGGTGGAGAATTAGTTTGTGCAGAGGTTGAATACTGGCTCGTTGGGACCATATTGTTAGGGGACAGGGACATGGGTGATCCGAAAATTGATCAAGTACTTGTAGACTTTGGATGCTTTGCCAAGGGTTAGTAAGTTTAGAATTATGTTTGAGCCATTGGAATCTGAAGAAAAATTGTCAGTTCGGATAGAACCATCACTAAAGGAACCGCCCACACTTGAACTTAAACCTTTACCTAAACACCTCAAGTATGTATTTTTAAGAAGTTCATCTACTTTATCTATAATTATTGCATATGTTCTTACAGAAATGTAGGAAAGTAAGCTGTTGAGGGTTCTCCAAGAATATAAAACCACGATCAGATGGACCATTGCTGATATCAAGGGGATAAGCTGGTTATTTTGTATGCAAAAGATATTATTAGAATATGATGTTAAGCCTATAGTGGAACAGTAGCGGAAGCTCAATCCGATCATGAAAGAGGTAGTAAACAAGGAAATTCTGAAATGGCTTAATGATGGGGTAATTTACCCTATCTTTGATAGCTCATGGGTAAGCCCGGTACAGTGTGTCCCAAAGAAGGGTGGTATAAAAGTGGTGACTAATGAAAACAATGAGCTGATACCGACAAGGATAGTGATCGGATGGAGGGTTTGCATGGATTACAGGAAGCTCAACAAAGCAACCCGAAAGGATCACTTTATGTTGCCTTTCAATGATCAGATGTTAGATAGATTAGCGGGACATTAATACTATTACTTGTTGGATGGCTATTCAGGTTACAATTAGATTGTCATCGCACCAAAGAACCAAGAAAAGACAACATTTACATGTTCATATGGCACCTTTGCCTTTCGGAGGATGTCATTTGGACTTTGTAATGCACCGACGACTTTTTAGATATGCATGATGGAAATATTTTCAGATATGGTGGAACGCAACGTAGAGGTATTCATGGATGACTTTTCAGTGTTTGTTAAAGTAGTATGCACACAAGCCAATCATGTTATTGATAAAGCATATACTTTGTAACAATCTTATTCGTTTATTAATAAAAGTATTCATTTACTAAAGGCTGTAAGTTATCTACATGGTGTTGTTTTAATAATATGTGATAAATCCATAGTTTTAAGCAATACTTTTAGAATCATGATGAGATCATGCTAATGAGATCTAAATTCTTAGATAGTTTAAAAACTAAATGTTTCTAACCGGTGGATTACTAAAAATGGGATTAGTATATCCGGATAGATTGGTACATACGTTTCTTGCTCATTAGATTAGGATGATTGATCTCATGATCATTTATGTGGAGACACTAAAGCAAGTATATAGGTGCTTATTGGAGAATAAGTACACTGAACGTGGCTCGCTAAGGAATACCTAATGGAGTTTTACTTGTCTGTCAATAGAAATTCCTGTAGTGATAGTAGTACAAGTGATCCTTGGACTTGAGTCATTATAATATCTTATGTATGATGAGTTATACTTTGACTTATTCCTTAAGACCCTTAAGGTATATCAAAGGGTATGCTTGGGTATAATAAGTTGTACATGGAGATAATGTATGATCAATAAAGAATCTACTGCTTCTAGTAAGAGAAGAGAAATGTCCTATGTGATTCGATAAATGACAACTCAGTAGTCCTTAGCCAAGGCGGAATGAAATTAGAAAGGAGTTTCTAATTTACATTATTTGGAGTTGTGCATTTAAGAATCAAAATATATATAATTAAATAAAATAAGACTTGATAGTAATTCCATGTCTTATATTTAATTGGGACATTGTATGGTGGAAGGATTGAATTGTACGGTAACTATTTATTCAAAGGTTCTTTTATGATTAATGTTGAAATCTATATTATCTAGAAAGTCGTTAATCGCTAGGGAGGCTTATCCCTACTGTAGAATAAATATTATTTATTTAAATAAATAAATAGTTTAATTTATTTATTTAAATAAAACTAGAATTGTTCTAATTGATTTATTCACAACCGGTTTAATATGGATAAACTAAAGAGTTACACCATAAAAGGAAGAATAATTATTTAAGAAGTTAATGGCATAATCGTAATAATATGTTAAGTGTATTTAATTTAATCTATAGTGATAGAATAAATTAAATAACTTAATATTTTTTATTTAATATTTTGAAAATATTAAATATATAAATTAATAAGAGGAGTCTTATTAATATTATTCCAATTATTATTATTTTAATTTCTAAAGAAGTTTGGAATTAATTTAATATAAACACTCTCATTTATTCCTAATAAGATTAGTAGGCAAATTAATTAAAAGAGTTTAATTAATAATCACTAATAAGATTACGGAGCTTAATTAATTAAAAGAATTTAATTAATTAAATAAAACCCTATTTCTAATTAATTTAGAAGGGTTAACTAATATCTATATAAGAGGAGTGTTTTGTTAGATATCAGTAGACGTGATTCCAAGAGTTGGGAGAGTACACTTTTTTCTATGATAGATAGAAAAACTAGGGTTTTGCCAAATATCAATTTTCTTGAATCTTTCTTCTTCCTTGGTGGATCACCTCTAGAGGCCAAACACTTGGGTAACTAACGTTGATCAAAGGAAGGAATCAAACCCGATGGATTCAACTTGAACGCGAAAAGGATTTAAAGGTGAACTTATACTTGAGGAAGCCCGAATCTTCAAGGGTATAATTCTTGTTCTTCATCTTTTCGTTTAATTAATAATTATGCATAAAGGATGATCCGGGTATATGGTTTGTAAAATTTTAAAACTCTGATTCCACTATTAGGTTTGTAAGATTAATGAACGTAATCAAATTTCACAAAGTAATCAAGAAAATTGGTGTTTGACAAAACCCTAGTTTTTCTATCTCTATAGAAAATACGTACTCTCCCAACTCTTGAAATTGTTATTCACGTGTCTTGTGAAAATATCAAACCACCTTCACCCATAATAAGACTCATCCTATTTATAGATGTAGGCAACCCCCTTAACAATTAAGGAATTGGGTTTTATTTTAATTAATTAAACTCCTTTAATTAATTAGGCTCTCAATCTTATTAGGAATAATTAATTAAACTCTTTTAATTAATTAGACTCTTAATCCTATTAAGAATATATATATATATATATATATATATATATGTGTGTGTGTGTGTGTGAGTAATTTTATTAATTAATTCCCAAACTCCTTTAGAAATTAAATAATAATAATAATAAGACTCCTCTTATTAATTTATATTTAATATTTTAAAATATTAAATAATAAATATTAAGCTATTTAATTTATTCTATCACCATAGTTTAAATTAAATACACTTAACTTATTATTACAATTATGCTTCTTAAATAAATATTCTTCATTTTATGGTGTGACCCTTTAAGTTCTCTATATTAAACTGGTTGTGAATAAATCAATTAGAACAATTCTAATCTTATTTAAATAAATAATATTTATTCTACAATAAGGATAAGCCTCCCTAGCGATTAACGACTTTTTAGATAATATAGATTTCAACATTAATTATAAAAGAAACTTTGAGTAAATTGTTACCGTACAATTCAATCCTATCACCATACAATGTCCTAATTAAATATAAGACGTGAAATTACTGTCAAGTCTTATTTTATTTAATTATATGTATTTCGATTCTCAAATGCACAACTCTAAATAATGCAAATTAGAAACTCCTTTCTAATTTCATTCTGCCTTGGCCAAGGAGTACTACTGGGTTGTCATTTTCGAATCACATAGGACATTTCTCTTCTTTTACTAGAAGCATTAGATTTTTTATTGATCATACATTATCTCCATATACAACTTATTATACCCAAGCATACCCTTTGATATACCCTAGGGTCTTAAGGAATAAGTCAAAGTATAACTCATCATACACAAGATACTATAATGATCTCAAGTCCAAGGATCACTTGTACTACTATCACTACAGGAATTCCTATTGTCAGGCAAGTAAAACTCCATTAGGTATTCTTTAGCGAGCCACGTTCAGTGTATTTATTCTCTAATAAGCACCTACATACTTGCTTTAGTATCTCCACACAAATGATCATGAGATCAATCATCCTCATCAATTGAGCAAACAACGTATGTACCAATCTATTTGGATTCACTAATCCCCATTTAATAATCCATCGATTGGGAGCATTTTAGTTTTTAAGCTATCTAAGAATTTAGATCTCATTAGCATGATCTCATCATGATTCTAAAAGTATTGCTTAAAACTATGGGTTTATCACATATTATTAAAACAGTACCATGTAGATAAATTAAAGCCTTTAGTAAATGAATACTTTTATTAATAAACAAATAAGATTGTTACAAAGTATATGTTTTATCATCAACATAATTGGCTTGTGTGAATATATAAATTAATAAGAGGAGTCTTATTAATATTATTACAATTATTATTATTTTAACTTCTAAAGAAGTTTGGGAATTAATTTAAAATAAGTACTCTCATTTATTCCTAATAAGATTAGGAGACAATAATTAAAAGAGTTTAATTAATAATCCCTAATAAGATTAGGGAGCTTAATTAAGTAAATAAAACTATATTTCTAATTAATTTAGAAGAGTTGACTAATATATATAAAAGGAGTCTTGTGTTAGATATCAGTACACGTAATTTCAAGAGTTGGGAGAGTACACTTTTTTCTATGAGAGATAAAAAAACTAGGGTTTCGCCAAACACCTATCTTCTTGAATCCTTTTTCTTCCTTGGTGGATCACCTCTGGAGGCCAAACATTTGGGTGGCTAATGTTGATCGAAGGAAGGAATCAAACCCGATGGATTCAAGTTGAACGCGAAAAGGATTTGGAGGTGAACTTGTACCTGAGGAAGCTCGAATCTTCAAGGGTATAATTCTTGTTCTTCATCTTTTCTTTTAATTAATAATTGTGCATAAAAGATGATCCAGGTATATGGTTTGTAAAATTTTAAAACTCTGATTTTCCACGTTTCTGCTTACTTTGTGCAATTTGATTGCGTTCATGAATCTTACAAACCTAACAGTTTGGGGATTCCTTTGATAGCTGTTTAAACTGTGATGCTCCCAAAATAGGTATACATCACCCATTCTGAGTTGCCAGTGTAACAATCCAGAATTTTATTTATAATTTAAAATATTTATTAAATTAAATAAATATTTTTTTTATTGATGTGGTTGTTGATAGTAGATATTTGTGAATTAAATTTATGAGATGATACTCTAATTTAATTTAATAGTTAGAGAGTTGTTAAAGATTACATGAGTTGTTATATTGCTGTTCTAATTTAATAATTAAAGTGATATGTTAATTTATTAAATAAAATTATGAGGAGATTATAATTTTGTGGTAATTGGTTAAGTGGAGAATTTATTTAATATGTTGCAATTAGTTTTTATTTATTTAACTAAGATTGGATATGGAAATCCAAATAAATAATATGGGGCTATAAACTATAGTATAAATGATTTATTAAAATAAATCCAAGTAGTTTTAAATGGATTTACCAAACAAGGCTTAAAGATATTAAGTCTTTATTTTTAAAAGTGTTTTGCCAAACAAAGCCTTATGGCTTTTGAATTTGAATTTAAAAAATATATATTAAATATTTTATAACTGATAATTAATTATTATAATTAATAAAACGTCAGTTTTAGACGTTTAGTTTTTGTGCGTTGGTTTATGTTACGTAAAAGGTTTGGTTGGCCTAAGCCTGAGAAAGAAAGAAGGGAGAGTATAGAGAAAACAAAATACAGAGAAAATTTGAAATAGAGCTTGAGAAAGGAGAAAAAGAGTTTTATGATTCTAAAGAAAATCTTCATCTTCTAGCAAGGATTGTCCAAGTAATTTAAGGTATATTTCCAAAACCTTAATGTTACATATATGAATGTTATATGTTCATGAATTTCAAAGTTCCCGTGAATTCAAATTTAATGAATTGTTGTTAAATAAAGTGTTAATTGGGTTTGTGTGGAATTGTGATGTTAGAATTAGCATCTAGACAATGAATTAGTGTGCTAATTATGTTCAAAAGAAAGAAATCAATTATAGTGCATGTAGTTATGTATATGGCTTGTGAAAGTACAAAAATTAGTAGTAAGTCTGTAATCTAAACTGTAAAGTGAGTCTGGAATATCTTAATGCGGTAAGAAACGAAGAAAACGTAATTAGAATGAGTTAATTTGGTGTAGTATTGAGACCTCAATGTTAATTTTTGCCAAGGATGTCAAAAATGGAGTTTTATTGTAAAAACATGGAATTCAAGGATTTAAATTATTTGTAGTTGTTGTTTAATTGTTCTAAGTTGGTATATATGTGATGAATAACATTTATATGAGTTCTATATCAATTGGCTATGTTTAATTTACTATTTTGTGGATGAAATTCGTGATAGTTGGATTTGAGCAGTATTAGAAATATTTCACGTAGTTTACATACGTGCACTTCACAGCAATTGAGGTGCATTGTCGAGGCGAAGCAGCGCTGCAACAACGCTTGCATCCCATGCTTAAATATGGACTTGAGATCGCCATACCCAGATCAGAGGCAATAATGTATGTTGGTTATGCAGACCTTAAAAACCTATTGTAACTTAGTCTAATGAGATATTAATGCGATGAACTTATAATAAAGAGACTAAAACAGATTTGTATCATGTAGTTGGTAATTTCAAAGTTGTAAAAAGATTAGTAAGTTGTGAAAATGTTATGTTGTGATTTATTGAACACATGAGTTAGTGAATAAGTGTTTCAAATCTAATACTTGTGACTTCTGAAGTGTATATGGTGTGAATTAAAACTTGTACTAAAGTAACAAGTTTAATTAAAAGTGATTTCTATTTTGGAAAGTGGATGTTAGTATATCTAATAGATATTGTAATTCTAATAATATGTGTAGGTGAACGTGAGTTGTAATTTATAGTTTACGCACGAGGCAAGTTCCTTACCCCTAAACTTTAATTAAGTAAGTTCTTTATTCCTAAACTTTATTTGAGTAAGCTCTAACCTTAATTTTATTCGAGTAAGTTTTGAACTCTAATTGTTGTTTGATTTATCCCAACTTATTTATAGTTAAGCAAGTTTCTTTAGTTTCATTCTTTTTATAATGTATGCAACTTTTTGAACTCTAATCTCTAATATTGAGCTGTCTTATTTCATTTATTTTGCGCAAGTTGTAATCTTATTATCATATAGAGAAAGTTTTTGTTTTCATCTTATTATTTATTAATGCATGTCCAATAGTTCAATTTTCTTATTCGACAAGATTATAGCCTTAGCTTAATATTGTTCAAGCAAGGATTATTGTAGTATTCAATGCTTATGCTTTCTAGTTTATTTCTAAGCATAAGTTCGACATATAGTGTTAGCTCACCTATGATTTATAATTATTCCTCATTATGTTGTTATTGATCAATCATAGTGTTATTGAACTTTGTTGATTCAACTAATCCTTTAGTTGATGATCATTAAACACTAAATTACCCTTGAAGCTTATCCAAACAAAACTTTCTTTGGTGCAGACTTGTACTCTAAAATAGAGAAGAACAACCCTATTATAGGGGAGTTATTTTACACGATGCGTTTAGATGTTTGTGTACAATAAATGGTACGAAGGGCTGATCACCCTAAGTACGGGGAGTCCCTACAGTATGACTGTTTAGGTTAAAGTTGAAAGATTACTTGTAACCTTGGACATAGTTCGTGGTCTTGTGACCCTCAGTTACATTTCGTATGTTGATTCCAGTTTTTGATTATCATTAACAAAGTATTATTCAGTTCTGATGAGCTTATTCATTGGCAATTATTATGCTATTGTTATTCATTGCTATTTCAAGTGAGCATTTGTTTTGCTCAATCTTGCATATATATAATTATTGAACCTACCACTAGCAAAGGAAAAAGGAAAATGAACAAGTGTTGAAGAACTGTACTTTTATTTAATGTCATGATGATAGACTTTATTTTAATGATGAGATGTAATTATTATTATTATTTGCACTTGATGTATGTTAAAGGTTAGATTACCTAGGAGACGTATTGTTTAATGATGTAACCCTTTTAATTGGAGGATTTATGATTTAAATTTTATTATAATACGGTAGTTAGATATGAATGAATGGAAAGTGAACACCAAATCTTGTGGAAATGAAGTATCCAGATATGGGGGTGTCACAACCAAATACATGGTATATAATTCAAATACAACTTCATTTGTAAAACTGTTAAATGTCGTGCAGAATAGGACAAAATATAAGCTGTGAGTTTTAATACAAATATTATCTCCTACACAATATCCAAACTCAAAATAAGTCCTCATTACAATTATTATCACACTATTTTATAGAATAATGAGGACTACTAAGCAACCATCTTGGACCATCTGTAACGACCCAAAAATTCATACAATAATATTCTCCTTCTTGATCGTTAACAATACAACTTTAATCTATCTGTACATCATTATTCGATATTAAAATCACTAAAAATGCAGAATATTTAAAACTTTTATACATTTCCTTCTGTATTTCCCTAAATCGCAACCTTTACATTACATCTCTTCGATTCAAATTTATATCATAAATCGTTACAACAAAATGACTATACAAAGTCTTACATCATAAATAGATATCCATATACACCGGATAGTTCAACTTACAATTCAACAACATGTTACATTCAAAATATTAAATATATTTCCATAAAACATAAGTAATCTTCATGAATATGGATCTCTATAATTCACTTAACACATATCCTTACCTTAAAATCTTGACCTACAAAAATTATTATTTGCAAGAGGGAGCTCGACAGCTCAGCAAGTTCTAACAGTTTTCATGCATCACATAGCACATAATAATATTCCTAACATACATATCCTAGTAATTACAGTAACATAGCATACATGCTTTAATTCATATAGCAAATATAAAGATTGAGTTCCTTACTCAATCATCATTATTTAACCAAAACAATGTAGTCATAAATTGACTTTAACATTTTATGATTACAACATATATAACATATCATGCTAAAACACAACACATATAACATATCATGCAATTTAAAGCAGTTCATCAAGTCCACGTAGAAAATAAGGCAGAAAGACTTGCCTTGATCGTTGTTTACCAATAATAGATTAACAACTTATGCCTATCTCGCACTTCACGTGCCCTACACAATTATATAATCATACACATCAACTATTAGTCACATAACAACACATAGTAATTATAATGTAAACTCTACTCCACATCTCATAATCCTTCCTGTTAATTAGAACACAATGTTTAATTAGATTGTGTTAACTTTTCGACTTATGTAATATTTGAAATTCATTCAAGTGTTTAAGTCTTGCTAGGAATACTTATGGGTTTTATATTAAACTCATTCCATATCTTATAATGTTCATTAACACTTGTCACGGCATTTCGACGTTCATTCGTCACACACCCGAATCGTCTCTCTTGTGTATGCTTAGTGTGCTTACACAACTTATCTAATACATCATTTATTAATGTTAATCATCATTATATTTACTAACATTCATGTTTTATAACTTAGGACACCATCTTTATCGTCAGGAGCACTACACTTGCATACGTGCATGCCCGACGCCCTCCGATTGCCTCTTAATACATATTAGTCCCACAAATGACCATTTTGACCCCTATTCCCGACCTCAAATTGAAAACCTTAAAGAACTAAAGTTTTAGGTCTATTCGTCCTCGTTCCGGATCATTATGAATCACCTCAATTAGAGTCCGTATGAAAACGTTATGGCCATTTTATTACAGGAAGTCAAAATTTTCGGTAGTGTCGACTATTCTGTTGCGGCATTGAAAACCTTGGGGGGCCATCTTTGCGGCGTCCATTCCTTAGTAGTATGTACATGTTTTTTTTCTCCAGTTTTACTGTTCTTATGAATTTTTGACCCTTTCTCCTTCCAACCTTCATAACTTGAGTTATACACACCCAAATCAGTCCATTTTCGACTCTATGGATTCGTAATTTGTAGAACTACAACATACTAGACTTATAACAATTTATAGAAACACTAAATAGCCTAAATCGTGACCCAAAACTTATGTTCATACTAAACTTTCATGTTTTAACATATTTAGCAAATTCATTCACTACAAATTTATTTCTTAACCAAATATTTTCATTCAACTTGTGTTCTTTTCGTTTCTTATCGTATTAACACAATCCATCACAAATTTTACAGTTATACTATGAATTAAACATCAATTTGATAGTTTCAAAAGCCATTTTTCAGAAATTAATTCACAGAAAATCATTATGAACAAAATTCCTCTTGTTTATCAAAATTACATGGATTGAATTGCTAGAACAACCATATAACTCATAATATATCATTATATAACCCATATTACACATAACTCATGATCACATCAAAGATTTAAGAACAATTTTCAACATAACTTCATAATTAAACACTACGAACATGATTTCATTATGTTCATCATATCTTTGTGAATTGAAACTTTTGAACAACTATAAAAATCTCATGTAAGCGTATACATATATATATACACACACACACACACATCCCATTCACATATCAAAATTATGAAGTTTCACCAAAAGATTTTTACATAGAACTCTAAACCTATGAAAACATAGAAGAACATGATTTTAAAACTTATTTTTACAACAAAAATCATTTCATGGCATACAATCACATATGAAAACATATGAACACCATATATATATATATATATATATATAAATTCATAATCATGAAAACCTAATTTTATAAAGACTAAATACAAAACATCTTAATTTAGTATAAGGGTTAGTTTGATACCTTTCTAGGTTGAATTAGGAGAAAAGATGGAGATGATGAAAGCTTTTCTTTTGTTTTCTCAAGGTTTCCCTTCTTCATCTTCTTCTTCTTCTTCTTCTCTGTATTCTCTCTTCTTCTCTTTGTTCTTAGTTTAGACTTAGGTTTAGAAATCTAACGTAACTTAGTGTATATACAATATACATATAACACATATAATTATAGAATATGTAACTCCCAATATAATTACATATACTAATTATCAATTTAATATATAAGTTACAAAATTAGAATTTTAAAAGCCGTAAGGCCTTTTTGGCAAAACCATATTATTTTAAAATCAGGTTTTAATAGTTAAGGTCTTGTTTGGGTAAAACAGGTTTAAAACAAAAGTAAGGCCTTGTTTGGGAAAACGATTTTAAAAACTCTTTTAACTCTTGTAATAGATAACACATATTATTAATGTTATCCTTTAATTAATTAAATCTTAAAATTGATTTAATTAATTAAAATTTTAACATCAATTCATCACATAAAATTATCACATTATAATTACTCGCTAATTATAACTTCATGTAACAATTACCACATCACTACATTATCTCAATTAAATTAGAACTATAACATAAAATCATTACATATTAATTAAATATTAAATAATCATTTAATTAATATAATATACTTAATTATATTACTCCATATTAATCACATAATCTCAATAAATAATTTAATTAAAATATTTATTTACTTGATAGATATTAAATTAATATTTAAATTCTCTTCACACCAATTCTCATATTTCACAATATATAACACATATACACATACTCGTACTTAAACATCTTAAAATAAGAATTTTATTTATTAAATTCTCATTTATTAATTCTTAAAAATCTGAGATGTCACACCATCACTCCATTTCCTGACTAGTCCCACTTATATTCTCATTTCCTGAAGAGAACAATGAACGAAAAGGGTGAGCTCAACTAGCCCAGTAAAGAATATTATGACTAAGATAAAGCAGAATAAATTATCGTTAGCCTTTAACGGTATAAAGACTGATAGAATACAATCAACAACAAGTTTTAGATCAACAACTGCAGCGAAATAAGCAATCCATTAGAAGAGTCAAGTAGAGCAGGATATCTACTATCATCTATGATTTAAAAGTTTATCATCAATTTTATCACTGAGACTCAGCTTAATAAATAATCCACATCACTGAATTATCCATGCACTACGGGACAAGAATAATCATTAGTATCACATCCACGAATTATCCATGCACTACGGGCCAAGGATAATCGTGTTATCTCCAATGGTCATGATCATGCCAAATAATAATTCATATTTGCACCCTTGGCCGAAGAGAACGCATGGTCATGATCATACCAACAACTGTCCATCAATGCATTACGGGGTAATGAGGACTTTTATCACATCATTTGTAACATTACACATCATGATTATACCGATATATAATTCCTAGTCATAATCATACCAATCAACAGTCCATCTATGCACTATGGGCAAAAGATGACTTTCAATATAAGCATGAGGATGATGACAATGATATAAGAATTCAATTAAATGAATTCAATGATAAATATTAAAGACTTTAAATTTATTCAGAGTTTAAAAATGTCCAAATTGTCAACATGATAACTGTTTTGTGGAGTAAAATAAAAGAATAATATTCACGTATCAAAAATAATTTGGACAGAAAAGAATCAATTTTTTGTCGTGAATAGTACCCCAGATGAATAGTACCCGAGTGAATAATACCCCGTGAATAGTACTTCATAAATAGCACCCCATGAATAGTACTTCGTGAATAGTGTCGTACGTATAAATAGTACTGTACGTATGAATATTGTTGTACGTATGAATAGTACCCATGAATAGTATTCCAACATGAAAAACTTAAAATTTAAAAAGAATTTTTAGAAAATTATTCTTGTGAGATGATACTAGATGAAGCACAAATTTCAAAGATTTTCTACTATTTTCAAGGAGTATAGAAGCAATACTTGACAAAATGAGTGTAGAATTAGGAATCTGAAACGAAATAATATTACTTACATACTAGAGAGTATGAAAGAAAATATTATTTCTTACAAATATTGAACAAAAATAATATCCCTTACAACTATTGAACGAAAATAATATTCCTTACGAATATTAAACGAAAATAATATTCCTTACGAATATTGAACAAAAATAATATTTCTTGCGAATATTGAACGAAATAAAATTTTATTAGGAATACGAAAAATAATATCGTAAGCAAATATGAAATAAATAATACCCCTTACCTCAAAAGAAGAGTATTTTTGACTGGTATAGTGGATATATTCTTGAAGAAAACTTATATTATTTTCTACACCCAAAGCTTCCTTAAACTCTAAAGAAATACGCTCAATATTATAGAAGAAGAATTCTCTGATTCTGGTGTGATTTTCAATTTTAAACTAAGCATCGTATTTATAGGAGAATGGAAGGATACTATTTAGAAAAAATATCACAGACGCGCAGTAAAAATTCGATGAATTCTTCACGGGAAAATTTTGAAAAATTTTGATTTTACTATGCAGCAATGCAGTACTATACAAACAATAAAATATAATATATTCTATTTTACATAAAAAACAAAAATTATTATAATATATATATATATAAAATAAAACTAAAATAACTTTTTCCCGACTATTTTGAAAAATGGGTAAGTAGGGGTCCATATAATAAGCAAAATTTACAACAAATACTTCATAAAAATCCCTTATATTTATCTCAATTCACTTGGCTTTACAAAACACATTTTTAATAATATTTATTCATCATTATTATAACTCGCAATATTAACAACCAGATCATTCCCGTGAGAAAGAGGGGCTTTTCGATAAAGATTCTCTCTTATTGGTAGCGCAATTAGGTGACCAAACCCCTTTTCTCGACAGAACTTCCTAGACATTGTCAATAATGCAAATAATAATATGAATAACTTTGTCGTCTCAATTAATAATATAAAATATTACGACAATAATTGAATCAATAACGTGAGATACTATGCAACAATTACTAGGACAATAATTAAAATAAGTTGAGTGACATCTCATGTAAGCATCAATAATCAAAGATACTATGCAATACTGCGTGCTACTATGCAACCATGCGTATTACTGTACTTTTATTACCGGGTTTTTCAACAGTTAACGATAAAACTTTCGCTGTTATTTTCATAAAAAGTTAATTCTGTCGTTTTCTAACTCCAACAGTAATTCCGTTGTGGGGTCCACTAATGATTGCGCCATCGTACAAATATTCCTTAATAAAACGAATATTTCCTGACCAATCGAATATTTTATGATAACTTACTTACTTTGCAAAATTTGTAAATATTACCCACAACTATAATATTATATCAAATCCACACCATAATATTAAAAAAAAAATCGAGAAATTAAATCTTTATTCAAAAAAGTCGGGGGTCTTACATAAACAATCTGGTGATGGTACTTAAAAGATGCGTGGAAACCAATCTTGTGCTTAATTGGGAAAAGTGTCACTTCATGGTTCAAGAAGGAATCATACTTGGGCATAAAGTATCAGAAAAGGGGTTGGAAGTGGATCGAGCCAAATTAGGGACAAGATCTGCCACCACCAACATCAGTAAAGGGGATTCACAGTTTTCTTGAACATGCGGGATTCTACCGCCGATTTATAAAGGACTTTTCCAAGATCTCAAAACCCTTATGCAGTTTATTAGAAAAAGACGCACCATTCAGATTTGATGAAGTCTGTCTATCAGTGTTTGAGCAGCTAAAGAAGAAATTAACGACAACAAATGTGATCGTAGCACCGGACTGGACCATGCCATTTGAATTGATGTGTGATGCTAGTGATTATGTTGTAGGGGCTATTTTAGGGCAACGCAGGGATAAGATTTTTTATGCGATCTATTATGCGAGTAAGACATTGACAGATGCCCAACTGAATTACACCACCACCGAAAAGGAACTACTTGCGGTTGTGTATGCTTTTGATAAATTTCGCTCATACTTGATTGGAATTAAGGTTGTGGTGTACACCGACCATTCGGCTATTCGGTACTTGATTTCCAAGAAAGATGCAAAGCTAGACTGATTCGCTGGATATTACCCCTTCAAGAGTTTGACTTGGAAATCAAAGATAGGAAGGGGACTGAGAATCAGGTGGCTGAACACCTTTCACGTTTGGAAAATCCGGATCAAGACAAGGAAGTTAATGTGTTGATTAATGAGTCTTTTTTGGATGAACAGTTATTTGTGGTTCACGACGAAATTCCATGGTTTGCTGATTTTGCAAACTATTTGGTGAGTAATATATTCCCTCCGGACTTGACACGGTAGCAGAAAAAGAAGTTCCTACATGATGTGAAGAGGTATATGTGGGATGAACCTTTCTTGTTTAAGCATTGTGCAGATGGGATGTCAGATGTTGTATCCCACAAAGTGAAATGGAAAGTATCTTACATAAGTGTCTTGAATCGTTATATGGAGAACACTATAGGAAATCCAGGATGGTGGATTGTAATTTTTTTTTTTAAATAAAATGGAATTTCCTTTATTTATTATTTTGAAATAGTAAGGGTTTATTTGATTAATGTGGTTAGTTATGGGTAAAATCATAAATATTTTAAATAAGCAAGTGGTTATAAAATATTCATTGTTGTCGGGGAATATTAGTTTGGTCGTGGAATATTATTCTTGCTTTGTCGGGGAATATTAAAAATGGCAGTAGCGACCTTGACCTTATGTGGGCCCCCATGAAAGCGATTGGATGAAGAAAAGCGACAAGTATAAGTTGTTTATAAATAACTTGGCGTAGTTATTACAGAATTAATCTTGTTGGAATACCGGTGGTTAAAACACGATGCGTTGTTGCGATGTTGCGGTATTGCACCAATTATTGATTCTTACGTGAAGGCCTTTACTCGATAATTATTACGATAATTCTTGTTCAATATTTTATTTTATTGATTGATAATTGCTACGTTGATATTTTATATTATTGTTGTTTGATAATTGTCTTTACCTGATATTTTTCATTATCGGATCAATAATTCATATTATTTGAATAATATTATTAGATAACATTATTGGCAATGTCTAGAAAGTTACATCTAAGGAGAGGTTTGGTCACCTAATTACTTGGCTGGCGATGAAGGAGAAATCCTTATTGGAAAGCCCCCCTCTTTCACAGGGAGCACTGGTTGTCGATATTGTGATTTAATAATATTATTTGTGAATAATTAATTATTGATTTATATGATAAGGAAAATATTCATTTTATGTGGATATAGATGGAGAAAATTTTTAATGTGACAATTGTTGAAAATTGATATTTTATCTTTTACGATAAAATAATTCATTTAAATATATTATTATATTTTAATAATATAATAATGGTGATATTTTTACAATGAAATGTGTGATATATGAATAAATGAGGAGGAAGAATATTTTTGTTACAATAAATATTAAAAACATATTTTTCATGTTTGTGGACCCCATTTCTTTATTTGAAATTTGATTATAGCTTGTAAAATCGTGGTTTGTGGATTTGGTCGATTTACATTTGGAATTTGGAAAAACTTTCTTACTTACAAAGTTGTAGAGAATGGAATTTCCTATGGAAAGGACATAAGGTTTGAATTTTTTTACGATAAAAGGGCTATTTATTATGAATTATTGAAGTTTGAAGTTCGAGAATAATTGATTTTTGAAGTTTTAAATATTTTTTTAAAAGAAAAACATTTTTTTTCATTTTAGTGGGGCATATGTGTTAAATTAAATTTGAAATCAGATTCTTTGGTGGTGGGCTTGAAAATTTAATAAATAATATTATTTTATTAAATTTTACGCTTTTTGGTGTTCTAAAGCATTTTCTATAAATAGGGTCTTAGGTTAGAATTGAAAATCACACGAGAAAGCTGAAGTTTTTTTCTCTCTCTATATTATCGGCGTATTCTTGTGAGTATTTTGATATCTTGAGTGTTCTTTATCTGGTGCAAGTTTCCTTGACGTTATATCGATATTATTCCCGGAAATCTTATTCTTTTGAGGTAAGGGATGTTTTTTTTTAAAAATGATATTATTTCTTTCAATATCATTATCTTAGGAATATTGGTAAGATTTTTCTTGTGAAATTCTTGATCTTTTTTTTCGAAGTTACTATTCATGAGTTCTTATTCATGAGTTCTTATTCACGAGTTCTTATTCATGAGTTTCTTATTCATGAGTTCTTATTCACGAGTACTTATTCACGAAGCATGATGATTTTTCTTGTGAAATTTCTACCTTTTAGTGTAGAGTTCTTATTCGCGTATACGATCTTTATTCACGTATCGACACTTATTCACGAATACGACCTTATTCACGGAAAAATTAAATTTTTTTTTTGTGTCCAAGATTATCTATTATGGTTCTATCTTTGATTGGATCTATGTTTTGATCTTCATTTTTTTGAATTACGCTCCTGATAGTTTATTATGGAGTATTTTTGAACTTGGATTGTCTAAAAATACGAATCCTTAATATTTGTTCTTTTGTCTCCTTTGGATTCGTTTTCTTTAAAATATTTTTTTCATCATCCTCGGTCTAAATGATGATAGCTTGAATATATCTTTGGCTTTGTAGTGCAAAGATGAATGATTTCTTGATGAATATCTTTGGCGCGTAGTGCAAAGATGAGCAGTGTTGAGATGAACATGGTGGTGATTAATATCTTTGGCTTGTGTAGTGCAAAGATGACTATTTGATTAAAGATGTATATTGATTGATGTTACGAGGGATAAAATATTGATGATGGACTTTTAAATTCATAGATGATAGTAGATTTCATTCTCTCTTAACTCTTTAATGAATTGTTGTTTTCGCTGCAATTGTTGATCTAAAACTTGTTGTCTATTGTATTCTATCAGATTTTTTCCTGTTGAAGACTAAGGATAATTTGTTGTACATTATCTTAGTCATAATATTCTTTACTGGGCTAGTTGAGCTCACCCTTTTCCTTTTTGTTCCATTTTTCTTCTCAGGAGGCGAGAATATAGCGGGAACTAGTTGGGGTGTGGAGTGATGGTTCAAGATAGTTGTTTTAGTAGTCCTCACCATTTTGTAAAATAGTGTATCAATAATTGTAATGAGGACTTTATTTGAGTGTGGATATTGTCTAGAAGACAATATTTGTATTTAAACTCACGATTTATATATGTGTTGTCGTATTTTGCCACGACAATTGTAATAATAAAGTTGTAGTTGTTTTACGTACCATGTATTTGGCGACTCGAGAATAGGTTGGATGGAATGGACCTATTTTGGGGGCGTCACGGTTAGTATCGAGCTTAGGGATATGATCTCTGGCGGAGATCGGGGAATAGAACTAGGAGGGAGAGGCGAGTAAATCCTTAGCTAGTATGTCTACTAAGCTTATTTGTTGGTTGGTTAGGGAGTATAGGGTTATTATGTGATATGTTAATTTCTTTAATTAACCCTTGTTTTATAAGCGGTATTTAAGAATGGCGGTTGAGAATATTATGATGGAGTAAATGAGGCCAGTGGAGAACACCTTTTCTCACTGATCGGAGAAAGCGTGCAACAAGAAGACAATGTTCTCTGTAAACAACACTGCTTGATCGAGACGATGAGCGATGGGATGTTTAGAAACTTTTTGCAGTTCATGCAAAATCGAGGCGAGGAGACTTCGTGTACAAAATCTGGTGGAAATGATATAGCATACGGTTTATCACACCAAGCGAGTTCGAAAGAAGTTGGGACCACGAGTGCAGGGAAAGCGGATCCGATTAAAAGCGGAGGCGTGGGTCAAGCAAATTACCAAGATATTCGATGTCTTGGGATGGATGCGGAGGAAGAGAAGGTTCCATTCGCCACTTTATGTTAAGTAATGAAGGCGATTCTTGGTGGGAATACGTGAAGCGTGTGACTGACGGTGCTTTTCAATATGTCTTGGGAAGCGTTTCAAAAAGCTGTTCGATGACAAGTACTTTCTGAAAGTATTCGTCATATGAAGGAGGTAGAGTTTATTAGACTAGAAACGAGAACAACATGGCGGTGTCCCGATCTGGGCGAAGTTAGCGGAGTTATCGAGGTTTGCACCTCATTTGGTGGAGAATGAGGAGCGTATAATAGCGGATGTTTTTGAGAGGTTTGAAACCCGACATCGTCGATATCTCATTTCTCATAAATTTTCTCTATATTGAGATGTTGTGAATAGGGCTCGATTATTGGAAGCGCGATAATGAGTCGACTCAATCGAAGAATAACGACCTCTGACTTCGATGATAATAAATGCAGGTGGCAATGGTCATCGAACAGATGATAACCATCGTGGAGAGAAATTATCGTGCGAAATGGTAACCACGGTGGTAATCATGGCAAGATAATAGAAGAAATAACTTCAAGTGGAAATTTCAAGAAGAGAAGATTTAACGATGATGGCGGGGAAGGCGTCGGCGGTGGACTGACACCGACACCAATGACAAATTCTAGGGGAGAGCGATAGCCGGTTAGATGCTACAAATCACGGAGAGGAGGGACATATAAGTCCAAGCTATTCCTGACCTTCAAGGTATGTTATAATTGTGGAAAAGAAGGTCATATAGCTCATTTTTTGTCGGTAGCGAAACCAAGTCCGGTGAGGATGGTGACTCAAAAAATTATATCGAGAAAAGTCAAAAGTCAGCGGTTCTGGAAGAAGCGTTTGTCGTATTTTAGTCGAAAATCACGAGGAACGAGCGAAGTTAGCGCACGGGTTAGTTAATTATAAATTCTTGCGAAGTTTATACCTTATTGAATCTGGGTTCTACCCATTCATTTATCTCTCCTGCTTGTGCTCAGCGTTTAAACTTGACTCAGGAGAAATTAGACTTTGACTTATCTGTGGAGACTCAGTTAGGAGAAACTTTCATTACATCCTTTATTTATAAATCTTGTTTGATCCAAGTTGGCACCATCACATTACTGTTGATCTTATTCTCTTTAAAGATACTTGCTTTTGATGTGATTTTAGGGATTGATTGGTTAACTACTCATCATGCCAAAATTGATTGCTTTCGTAAGGTTGTTAGTTTTCATATTCTAAGCAACTTTATTATTGAATTCAAACAACCAAACCATTGAAGTCAAACTCTTTTCATATCAAAGCCATAAAGTCATTCGTTTATTGAAAAGCGGATGTCAAGTTTTCTTAGCCCATGTTATGGACTTGAACAAAAATCGTCGATTTGAATGATATTTACATTGTTAGTAAATTTTCGGCGTATTTCTGAAGAATTTCTGGCCTACTCCCGAGGCGTGATATTGAATTTTGTATCGACTTTGAAACGGTACAAAACCCATTTCTAAAATCTCATATCGAATGGCTCTATTGAACTGAGGAGTTAAAACCAACTATAGAAGTTGATACCGAGCCTCTATCTGGTGACTTCCTTTGTGGAAATGCTTTGAAGCGGACTCTCGTGGGGGGCGCCATATTAAATGCGGTAGTAAAGCGATGATAGGTGCCATTGTGACGTCTTATCAAGATTGGGATATGAGTCGCGATTTGAGAACAACCTAAGTCGATAATCGAAATCGTAGCTTTTCTAGGCTTAGTTGGTTATTATCGGAGATTAAGTGGAAAGATTTTCTCGAATCATTTACTCCATTAACTTTCGGTGACTCGTAGAGATACAAAATTTGAATGGAGCGAGGAATGTGGGAAGAGCTTGAAGAACTCGAGAGGAGACTCATTTTGGCACATGTTACGACCGTACCATCTGGAAAAGCGAGCGTGGTGGTGGCGTGTTGAGTAGAAGATCGTATCTGATCTGAGTGCGATATTGTCAAAGACCCATTTCGTATAACTTACAAATGATAGAGATAGAGTTAAAGACTCTAGGGACCCGCGTGATGATATCTGAGTAGAATCGACTTTAATCGATAAAGTTAAAAGTTCAAGCTCAAGACACTGGAGGTGATGAATATGAAGAAGAAGTGCGAAGTTGTTATTCAAAAGCGAGAATCGGCGATGTGAGGAAAGCTCAAACCTTGATTTATTAGTCCATTTGAAATCCTCGATCGAAGTAGGGCTGTGGCTGGCCTATAGACTCGCTTTTCTGCCAAGTATGTCGGCGTGTTCATAACGTTTTTCGCGTATCGATGTTACGTAAATATGTGGGCGACGACGAACCACGTTATTGAGTTAGAACGAGAGACGAGATAATAGAAGATTTAACGTCACGAGGAAGGTACGGTCAAGATCTTGGATAGGAAGGAGCATATCCTACGCCTGAAAGGTCATACCACAAGTTAAAGTTTTGTGGAGAAACCATCTTTATTGAAGAAATGACTTTGGGAGTTGGAAGCGAGAAATGAAAGCGAGGTATCCTCACCTTTTTGAAACACCAGTCGTCGTCGATTTCGAGGATGAAATTTCATAAGGAGGGAGGTTGTAAGACCCCAATTTTTTTTTTTAAATAAAATGGAATTTCCTTTATTTATTATTTTGAAATAGTAAAGGTTTATTTGATTAATGTGGTTAGTTATGGGTAAAATGCAAATATTTTAAATAAGCAAGTGGTTATAAAATATTCATTGTTGTGGGGAATATTCGTTTTGGTGTGGAATATTCTTCTTTGTCGGAGAATATTAAATGCTGATGGCGCTTGACCTTATGTGGGCCCCCCATGTGAAGCGATTGGATGAAGAAAGCGACAAGTATAAGTTGTTTATAAATAATGGCGTAGTTATTACTGATTAATCTTGTTGGAATACCCGGTGGTTAAAACACGATGTCTGGCGTTGTTGCGTGCGGCATTATTGCACAATTATTGATTCTTACGTGAAAGGCACTACTCGATAATTATTACGATAATTCTTATTCAATATTTTATTTTATTGATTCAATAATTGCTACGTTGATATTTTATATTATTGTTGTTTTGATAATTGTCACTACTACTGATATTTTTCATTATCGGATCGATAATTCATATTATTTGAATAATATTATTAGATAACATTATTGGCAATGTCTAGAAAGTTACATCTAAGGAGAGGTTTGGTCACCTAATTGCTTGCGCGATAAGGAGAAATCCTTATTGGAAAGCCCCTCTTTCACAGGAGCGGCTTTGGTTGTCGATATTGTGATTACGTAATATTATTTGTGAATAATTAATTATTGATTTATATGATAAGGAAAATATTCATTTTATGTGGATATAGATGGAGAAAATTTTTAATGTGACAATTGTTGAAAATTGATATTTTATCTTTTACGATAAAATAATTCATTTAAATATATTATTATATTTTAATAATATAATAATGGTGATATTTTTACAATGAAAGTGTGATATATGAATAAATGAGGAGGAAGAATATTTTTGTTACAATAAATATTAAAAACATGTTTTTTCATGTTTGTGGACCCCATTCTTATTTGAAATTTGATTATAGCTTGTAAAATCGCTTAGTTTGTGGATTTGGTCAATTTTACATTTGGAATTTTGAAAAACTTAAACTTACAAAGTTGTAGAGAATGGAATTTCCTATGGAAAGGACATAAGGTTGAATTTTTTACGATAAAAGGGCTATTTATTATGAATTATTGAAGTTAGAAGTTCGAGAATAATTGATTTTGAAGTTTTAATATTTTTTTAAAAAAAAAATTTTTTTTTCATTATTGGTGGGCATGTGTGTTAAATAAATTGAAATTCAGATTCTTTGGTGGTGGGCTTGAAAATTTTAATAAATAATATTATTATATTAAATTTACTGCTTTGGTGTTCTAAGCATTTTCTATAAATAGGGTCTTGGGTTAGAATTGAAAATCACACGAAGCTGAAGTTTTCTCTCTCTATATTATCGGCGTATTCTTGTGAGTATTTTGATATCTTGAGTGTTCTTTATCTGGTGCAAGTTTCCTTGACGTTATATCGATATTCGACCGGAAATCTTATTCTTTTGAGGTAAGGGATGTTATTTTTTAAAAATGATATTATTTCTTTCAATATCATTATCTTAGGAATATTGGTAAGATTTTTCTTGTGAAATTCTGATCTTTTCATGTCGGAGTTACTATTCACGAGTTACTTATTCACGAGTTCTTATTCATGAGTTCTTATTCACGAGTTCTTATTCATGATTCTTATTCACGATTCTTATTCACGAGTCTTATTCACGAAGCATGATGATTTTTCTTGTGAAATTTCTACCTTTTAGTGTCGGAGATTCTTATTCACGTATACGATTATTCACGTATCGACTATTATTCACGAATCGACCTTATTCACGGAAAAATTAATTTTTTCTTTTTTGTGTCCAAGATTGTCTATTATGGTTTCTATCTTTGATTGGATCTATGTTTTGATCTTCATTTTTTGAATTACGCTCCTGATAGTTTATTATGGAGTATTTTTGAACTTGGATTGTCTAAAAGTACGAATCCTTAATATTTGTTCTTTTGTCTCTCTTTGGATTCGTTTTTTTTAAAAATATTTTTCATCATCCTCGGGTCTAAATGATGATATCTTGAATATCTTTGGCTTTTGTAGTGCAAAGATGAATGATTTCTTGATGAATATCTTTGGCCGAGTGCGAAGATGAGCAGTGTTGAGATGAACATGATGTGGTGATTAATATCTTTGGCTGTAGTGCAAAGATGACTATTTGATTAAAGATGTATATTGATTGATGTTACGAGGATAAAATATCGATGATGGACTTTTAAATTCATAGATGATAGTAGATTTCATTCTCTCTTAACTCTTTAATGAATTGTTGTTTTCATTGCGATTGTTGATCTAAAACTTGTTGTCTATTGTATATTATCAGATTTTTTTCCTGTTGAAGACTAAGGATAATTTGTTGTACATTATCTTAGTCATAATATTTTTTCTTGGGCTAGTTGAGCTCACCCTTTTCCTTTTTGTTCCATTTTTTTCTTCTCGGGAGGCGAGAATATAGCGGGAACTAGTTGGGGTGTGGAGTGATGGTTCAAGATAGTTGTTTTAGTAGTCCTCACTATTTTGTAAAATAGTGTATCAATAATTGTAATGAGGACTTTATTTGAGTGTGGATATTGTCAGATGACAATATTTGTATTTAAACTCACGATATATGTGTTGTCGTAGTATTTTTGCGACAAATTGTATTAATAAAGTTGTAGTTGTTTACGTACCATGTATTTGGCGACTCGAGAATAGGTTGGATGGAATGGACCTATTTTAAATTGTCATTGAAAATTGAAAACTTGGATTGTAATGTGTTAGTAGTAGTTGTGATGTTGAGCACAATTGTAATTTTTTATGATATCATGCTGCAAGTTACTGTGTAATTCATAATCTGCCATTAAACTGAGTTTGGGGGTTAGTTGTAGTTAATATTTGGTTAGCACAGTGTTTGACAGAAAATAGCAACAAATAGACTGACATTTTGGTAATTGGGTGTTAATCAATTTAAGGGGGATATTGTTGGTGAGCATCATCAGTTTACATATTTGGAATTTGCATTTGTTCCTGAAAAGGGTTGACATAAGGTTACAGCTTGAGAATTAACAGTGATACACATCCATGGCACCAAAAAGGTAGCGAGGTGAGGGTTCTTCCACCCCAGTTCGACAATTCGATAGACAAAAATAAATAAGTGCAATCGTGATAGACAAATTTGATTACTTTGATAACAAAGCACTTACCCCCAAGCGTGGATTGAGACTTGATAAATTCGATGGGGAGATGGGTCATCAGATTAAAGAAAGGGGTTTTGACACTTTTACCGATCAACATGAACCGGTAGTTGTGGTTGTAGTTAAAGAATTTGATGCAAATGCTGAAGATAAGGCCCCGTTCACAGCTTTTGTTAGGGGGAAGATGGTAGCCTTCAGTGCTGATGCTATTAATGCCTACTATGATCTTCAGGCACCTGAGGTTTTCCAATACACTACATACAAAGATAGTGGACCAAATTATGATCAAATTTTAGCAAAGATTTGCAAGATAGGCACAGTATGGTTGAGAGGAAATAAAGGGGGTACCTTATTTCTTAACAAAGACTTGAGCCGGTATGGTAAGATTTGGTTTGCATTCTTAAGTGCGAAGTTACTCCCTTCTAAACATGTTAGCGAGATAAACAAGGAAAAAGCACCCCTACTGTATGCGATTGTGAAGGATTTTGATATTAATGTTGGGGCTATCATCAAATTTTTTATTCAACGTTGCTTATGTGGACCATTTGTGGGAGGATTACCTCTTCCATCCCTTATTTATAGATTATGTCGTTAAGCAGGGGTGAGATAGGAAGTTGATGAGCCAGTGCAGCAGCCACTATAACTTTTGGATCATAGATTAATAGCGAGATATGATGAGTGGCCAGGGGGTGAGTCCCATCCAAGGGGATTAGGATTTTTATTTCCTTCCAATTCTGAGGATGATGAGGAAGAAGTTGTCATTTTTGAGGATGAGGATTTTCAGGATGATGAAGTTCCTGAGGGTGAGGAGGCTACTGCATCTACTTCATCGCGAAAGATAGAGTTTATGTTTAGCACTCAGTTCATGAGTCTTCAACAACATTTGGATGCGAAGGAAAAAATAGAGGTAAAAAAGCTCAAGTGAATCGCATAAAGGTAGGATCATACATTTGCAACTCAGAACAGCTTCAATGCATCCTTGGCGGACGTGTTTGCTCGACTAAATCCGAATGCTGAGCCATTCTAATTCCCTATTCCACAACTATTGCCTGCTTATCCACCCTCCAACTCCGATGTTGAGGTGGTTGAGCCTGATGCTTAGTCTCTCAGGGAAGTCCTCTTTACTTGAATTCTATCTATTTCTTACAATGAGGACATTGTTTCGTTAAGTTTGGGGGTGTGAGTATGTTATAATTGCATATTGATTGTCTTCATATTAGTTACATAGTAGTTTCCATTACATAGTTGATGTATGTAGTTGCATGTCAGCTTTGTTTTTGTCTTACTTTCATATTATTGTCTAAAAATAAACAACACAAAAAAAATAAAAATACCAAAAATATGTTAGTTCTTCATATTTATTGCATGTAGATAGTTCATATTGCATAAATCTGGCTAGTCAGTAAGTATGAAGTTAGCTTGGCCTATGATGAGATTGGGATTACATGGTTAGTGTTCAGTTGTGATAATTAAGGCATTTATGCAATTTCAGGCATGCTATAAATGTTTTCCTGTTTGAAATTGATGTAACCAGGTAGCACAGTATGATGACCATGTTGACTGACTTAGTTAAAATAGTCATATAATTGACTTCTCGAGGAAATTATGGGTTTAATGGAAGAAACTGAATGAACTGGTGGAGAAGGCTAGGTTTATGCAAGAACTTAGTTAGGGGAAGATATGGGATCTATAAAAAAGTAAAAAGTTAAAAAAAATGAAAAAAGTATGAATAAACACCGTGACTAGTTTAGTTCTGTGGCCTTTGTTACTCGGGGAAGTACACCCTAGGGGATGTCTTTACACCCAGTGCCCTAAATTCGTTTGGCTTGGGAGTCGTTGGTCGAAAGCTCGCTAAATGGGTAGCACCAAAAATCCTAAGAGGACTAGACATTGCATAGTCATGTATAAGTAGATATACAGGAAAAAGAGCAAAATGCCCCCGTAATTGAGTAAAGATAGAAATCATATCCCATTTTAAATTCTAACTTGGTAATTGAATATTCTTGGCCGAGCTTAGCTTGTTTACACAACTTCTTAAATTGAAACTGTGATCGTTCCTCTAAGAAGCGTATTATGTGCTATATTTGATCTATAGTCGGTTTCCATGGTTATTGAGCACCCACACACTACATCAATTATAACAGGCGATGATTTGTAAACTGTTATGAATTGATGACTTGTCTTTGGTTAGATTTACTGTTCTTATCTATTGTGATTTCTCTGAGGCATAATGGTGAACTTTGTACTATCTGATAGTTCGATTTGTAGGCATGTAGTTAGTTGCATTGCATTGTGTTTGCTTGAGGATAAGCAATGTTTTAAGTTTGGGGGTATTTGATAAGTGGGTTTCATATCTACGAAGAGAATAGTTTTTCAAGCATAATCATTGCTATCTTGAGTGTTTTTAGGACGGCTGTAACGATCCAGAATTTTTATATGTAATTTAAAATATTTGTTGAATTAAATAAATATTTTAGTTGATGTGTTCAATAAATAAATTAAAAGAGTGATGAATTAATTATTATGTGATAATATTCTAATTTAATTTAATAATTAAATTAGAGAGTTGATAAGGATTAAATAAATTGTTATAATGTTATTTTGATTTAATTTAATAATTAAAAGTGACGTATTAATTTATTAAATAAAATTATAATGAAAATTATAATTTTGTGACAATTTCATTATGTGGCATTTTGATTTAATAAGTTGTTGTTAGCTTTAATCTAATTAAATTTGAATTTGGGAATTTAATTAAATAGGGTGTGACAATAAACTATATTATAAATGACTTATGAAAATAAATTAAAAGGCGTTTAAATTTGGTTTTACCAAACAAAGCCTTAGAGGTTTTGAAATTCTTATTTTAATCTTGTTTTGCCAAATAAGGCTTAAGGGTTTGTTAATCCTTATTATTTTAATTTTTGTTTTTCCAAACAAGCCCTAGTGGCTTTTGAATTTAAAATTCTATAAATGATATATTAAGTTTTATCATTATTATATGCCATTTTTTTTATACGTAATAATATGTATTAGTTAGACTATATCAGTTTTACAATGCGTAAAGCTAGAGGAGAGAAAAGAAAGAACAGAGGAGAGAAAAGAAGAATGTAAGAACCCAAATTTTTAGAAAATATTAAAATAAGAATTTAGTAGATAAAATTCTTAAAGCATGAGATGGGTTAGAACAAGAATATATAAATGTGTTACGAGGTATGTGCTATTGTGTTACATAGGGTAATATGAGCTATGTAATAAGTGATGTCGTGTTTAATAAATATATATCATTATTATATATTTGTTATAAATTGTAGAGATGAATTAATAAGAAGATGGATAAGATTTATCTATCGACATTAAATAATTTATAGAATTATTTTATCATAGTAAGTTGGTGACATTAAATATCTTTGATAATCACCAATTTCTTGAGTATATGTATGAGTAGGTATCAAGTCTAAGGCAGTGCAACCGTAACTTTAATGGTGGATGTATAGGAGCTGAGCTAAACGATTCCTTCAGAGAGCGGAGGTATATACGAATTAGTAATCGATCTAACTCATTGTGAAAACCGTGTAGACGAGACAGAAACTAATTTGTTGGTTGTTTGTGAGAAACAACTTAGTGTACTATATTAAATACTATTAAAGACTCAATGTGTACTAGGTTTAAACTTGTATGTGTGTACTGTTAGAGTTTATGCCCTAGAGGCCAATTATTTGATATAATTGCTTAACGTTTTGATATTATATTTTGATTGAATAAATATATGATTTTATTATGGTTTTATTTACTGCGTAATATAATTGTTAACATAATAAAATTCCTTAGAATAGTGATTCAAATTATATAGTTTCAAGTATGTGACTTGAACATGAGATTATATATTACCATTAGTATCAGTGTTCTTAAATGTCCCTAGTCGAGTATCATTGTTGATGGGACAACAATGATGCATTGAGACTAGTATGTGGATTGACTGATGACCAAATCTCATTGGTCATAAATATATGAGATATTAAGTCAATGCATAGGTACATGTTAGAGAAACGATGTCTTTGGATGGTATTCCACCATGAGAATTTATATGGAGCATTATGCGAAGTGTCATTAGCAATTCTCATAGTGACAATGATGTAATGGTCCTCCGACACGAAATCGCTATATTACTACACGAGAATTTATGTACTTTGATATCATCAAATGTCACCTTTAATAGAGGTGGACTATAAAGGTGATTATTGGGTTCATCATTAATCGTGTGAGAAATATGAGTGATCTAGATGGAATTTAACCATCCCATATATTATGGGTGATATCCATAGGCCTCTTGATTGAGTAGGACTATGAAATGCATGGCCATGCTCAAATAGTGATTTGTTTCATATAGTCTACTCATTAATCAAGAAAACTCAGATTAAATTATGAAGAGTATGACACATTCCATGACTCGAGAGTTTAATCTAGGATATTAAGGTTAAAAGGATTAAATTACATTGAAACATTGGTCACAAAAAAGGTTGCATCGAATCATCGATCTTATTATTACTTGGGTAGTTGATGATGCATTACTAGATGTCATTTCATTTTGTTTATAATTTTATAATATGATTTTAAAATTATTGCCAACGTAATAATAACCTATAGGTATCACACACATATGTAACGTTATTTAAAGGGAATTAATTTAAATTTTAAGGATTTAAATATATTAATATGATTAATAGTATTTAAATCACGAATTTAAATTAAAAGGATAATTTGTATATATGTATATTAATTAAGTAAGACTTAATTAAGAGATATATATATATATATATATATATAAATTGATTTTATAAAATTAGGTTTTGATTTGATTAATTCTTTTAACTACTATATATATGATATATAGCGACTACTTAGGGTAAGATATCATAATTGAAAAACCCTAGCCGCCTCTTAGAGAGAGACTAGAGAAAGCAGCTTTGAAAATCCATTCCTTTTGGTGGCTAGTACCGCAAGTCCTTCTTATTGCGTAATCGTTCGACTGGTTTGTGCGGCGTTAGATGTGGATACCGTAGAGGCGCAATCGGTTTGTATTGCGTTGGAGATTCGAGGAAGAGCGGTTTTTGATTCTCGTTTTTGTTTATATCTGGTATAATCTCTAAACCTCTGAATTAATTGATTTTCGCATGGATCTGCTTTTAGGGTTCGGAAATTGCTTTAAAATTTTAATTTCACGCATGCGTTCGCATCGTAAGCCCAACAATACGTTGTTGATGAGAGAAGGAAATTGATATACCTTTAAATTTGTTAGAGAATTATTAAGTAATTTGATACACGACGAGATGTGAAGATTAAAGGAATGTATGTATGTGTTATATATATTTTGAATTGTGGAAAAAAATTAGATATATATATATATATATATGAGATCGTTATAGTTAACTAACTATTAAGGGAAATAGAGTTTGAACTTAAAGTTAATCTCTAAATCATTGAAGAATGTTGTGGTATATGTTAGTTAACTGGTATAGCAAGTTAGTAATTTAAAAGCATGAAGTATTCATGAATTGAAGCTAAAGTTCGCTTCAAGCGTAACTTATTCGCCTCTAAACTTGGGCCATACAATGCGCCATTTGAAGTTTGACCACTAGCCAAGAATCACACTTTTTTTAGGAAGCTCTGAGTGAGTTTTTGGAATTTAAAATTTAAGAAATGGGTACTAAGGACTCATAGGGATAATAAAATCTTAAATGATGATTAAGTTGTCCATGAATGGATTCGAATATTAGTTAATTAATTAAACTAGAATAAATATGGTTAATTAAGCGATATTGTAGAATATTATATTATAAAGCCTTGCGTGACAGTGGCGTGATAGTAAATTGAATTAAAAGGGTTAAATCACTTGCATAAAATGGAAGAAGTTGTTTTGGGACAATCAAATAATTATACGTATAGTGTATAATTTAAATAATTAATAGAGTATATATTAATTATTTTGAGTGTAAGGTGAGCTAAATAATTTAGCATTAAGGTAAAGTGTGTCATACAAAATTTATAATAAAATAATGAGGAATTGGGGAAAAGCCAAACGTGGCCTAGACCCCTAATATTTTATTGTAGAAATAATGAGCATGAGTTATATAAGTCCAGTAAATGAGATAAATGAGCCTTGTGTGGCACGAATATTAAAGTTAAATCAGGATGAAGGTTTAACTAAAATTATTAAAACAGAATTAAAGGAAAGATAATAAATGATTGATAATAATTATAGTGATATTAAAGTGTGATAGGAAGTAATGAATTGAAAGTACTCAACTAAATTATATTTAGCCCAATTAAAATATTATGTGGACTAATGTACATGGAATATATGATGTGAGTACATAAATATTCCCTAATTGTACTTCGTGTAATAGCATTAACACATTAAAATTACATTTTGGGAATTAAAGGAACCAAACTAAGCTTTAGTTGCTGAGAATTAACTGTGTCCCAAAATTAGTGTCACCTATTTATATATCAGCCGTATGAATAGGCCATTGGCCTATCCTATTTCTTCTTCATTACGTAGAGTTGATGATGGTTGGACATGGAGTTGGTGACCAACTTTTTGACATCCACTGGCTTCTTCTTCCTCCCCTTGGATTAATTCAATGTGCAAAACCATGAACTGGATAATCTTTCCTCTATAAATAGAGTCCCCTTCTTCTTTTCCAGTTTGTTGAATATATAAGCATTTGATAGAGAGAGTAAGTTGAATTAAGGAGCAATTGGAGGATTAGAGAGTGATAGTTAACAATTTCAAGCATTAAGAAGGTAACATTTCTGTGATTCATGTTCTTGAATTCAAAGTTCTTCAATTCTTAGAAAAGTATAAAGAAATAGTGCTTTTAAGTCCAAAAATTAATGGCTAAAACTTGATGTAATCCATGAATTGTTGCTAGATGTTGTTAATATAGTCAAATGCGAAAACAACGAAAGTTAAACAAACCAATTTGGTTGAGAAACGAATTCGTGGTGAATGAATTTGCTAAATTTGTCAAAACATAAAAACTGAGTATGAATATGAGTTTTAGATTAATATTTGGGTTATTTAATGTTTATGTTAATTGTTGGGTATTTGGTATATTGTAGTTTTATGAGTTACAAACCCAAAAAATCAAAAACGGACTAATTTGGACGAGTATAACTCATGTTATGAAAATCGGAAGGAGTATGGGTCTATAAAATTGCGAAGAACAAAACCTGAGGGGCTGTTATGCCTCCAAGGGTGCAGTTGAGCTGCCTCCAAGGCCAATTGGGGCGCAGCTGCACCGGGCATCAGTGTCGGGTAGACTGCTTTGACCTGCTGTAGTAAATTAGGCATAACATTTTCATACGAACTCCGATTAAGGTGATTCAAGATGATCTGGAATGAGGACGAATAGACCTACACCTTTTGATCTTTAATGTTTTCAATTTGAGGTCTTTACGAAGGTTAAAAATAGTCATCTTTGTGACTATTACGTATTCGGAGGCGATTGAAACGCGTCGAATGAGCACATACGCTAGTATAGTGCTCCCGACGATGGAATATGTTATTCTAAGTGATAAAACATAAATATGCATGATAATAGACATGACATATAAGATTACCTTACTTATAAGGAATTGTCTTAGAATGATTCAGGATATTTTTAAAGAAACTTTAGATTTTAAAAATAAGTTTAGATGAACCTTGAGTCTTTTGAATTCTAATATTTGTATCTTGTGTAAAGGGTTTAGTCATGCAAATAAACAGGTATGACATATGGCCTTGAGTACCTTTGTATACTATGAGTTGCCTAGATGGTTATTTTCCGAAGATATATAAAGATTTTGAAAACAAACTTTGACAAAATTGTGTACCTTTAATTCTGACCTTGATAACATATATATGAGGTCTAATTATGCATGATGTAAGATTCAAAGTTGAATCGTTTGTGTGATAGATAACTTGTTTTGGTTAAAATGATTTCAAAGGCAAACTCCATCATATTTTGTAAACTAAGTTTTAAAACATGAAGTGGTTATATTTTGACCTTGCAAACGTAGAGAGGAACATGTACAAACGAGTATGACATGTAAGTTGAAGTTGCCTTACATGACTAGTTTAGTATGACATTGATTTTGAGAATAAAGCTTGGAAGTTTTGGAACTAAGAGGGACGAACATTATGTACTTGTGTTATGATCTTATGTGCAAATATGATAGGACTTTTATGCCTCTAGGTATGATAAGTATGTGCAACCTACTAGAAAGACGTAATATGAACTATGCATGTCTTAAAGTAAGATTCCAAGTGATAAACCATACTAGACATATGATTACATGAAAGCATGTGTATTGACAGTTGTTTAACCTCATTAATGGTTATATAGTTGGACCATTGTTGTATGAACTTACTTAGCCGTGAAATAAATGGCAATAAAGCTATAAATTGTAAAACAACTTAAGGTAAATACACGAGGCACCAAACTTGGACTAAGACCTCTTAACATGTGGGTTAGTTATGTGTTAACATTCATGCATGCTAAGAACCGAGATGGAACCAGAAAATAAATACTCAACTTTGGTCTCGCGGGATCGCAAGAATCGCTACCATCCCGAAGCCTAATCAGAATAGCACGCCTAATGCCAAGCGATGATGCCTGACTATTTTAACTTTGATCTGAACCTTAAAGCATATGTATAATGAATGTCTAAAGCTATAATACTTAACATAAATGATGTTTTAAGTATATGAGCATGTAATGGTTATATAAAACAGACTGTTGTTAAATTTTATTAATGTTGCAAAATACAAGAACTATGTGAATCATGCATCTATGAGTGTTAGATATGTAACGGACACATATCGAGTCAAGTGTGATATATATATATATATATATATATATATATATATATATATGAATGTTGATGTCGAGTACGAGTGGTTAAGGTATACCTATACATACCAAGTTATTCTAAGAGTATGATGAGAAAGTGAAATGTAAGTTTTATAAACCTAGTTAGGAAATAATGTAACATTATTATTATATTAAGAATGTATGAAATATATGACTAATGGATGTGAATCCATGATTATATAACTGTGTAGGAATACACGAAGTGCAGATAACTATAAGCAGTTAAGTCGTAGTTGATAAACTACGAATCAGACAAGTCTTTCAATTCCTATTTGATATATGAATTCTATAACTTTTAGTTGAGCTATATTATGCTATGAGAATGTTGATGCATATATATGAACTGCATATGAGATATGTATGAAATTTGAAAGTTGATCTTTGAGGATGTGCTTGTGAAGTAAATCTTTATGCCTGCTATGTGAGAAGTAACATGCATAGTAAATATTCATTGATTATGAATGCATGAACCTGAGTATGTTGTTATACTTATTTATGTCTTTGCATGAAAACTATTAAAATTGTTAACATCGAGTTCACCTCGCAAATAACCACTTTTTAAAAGTTAAGGACTCACGATAAAGTTACGTACTACTTGATTGATAAAGTTCAATAGTATCAAAGGAGATTGATTCATTTGTTTAAATATATACTCTTGAACCATGTTTAGGTTCTAGGAAATGTACATGATAGTAGTTTACGATGTGTAATACATGTTAAGTTGTAAATTTGTACTAGGCGGTATATAGAGGAATTCGAATTGAGATGTAAAAATTTATACAGTAATTGAATAGAATGAATCATAACATAATTTGATTCAAGGATATGTAATTGATTCAAGTTAAGATATCAATAAAAGATATATTTTTAAAGGAGATTGAAAAAGTTTAAATTATTCTGCATATTTTTATAACATCAAATATGATGTAAGACAGGAATGGTAATGACCAAGATTTGAAACTTATAAAAGTTTGGGGTCATTGTACAGATCCTGGAAATGGAAAGAATTTATTTTCTAAATGGTAATAAGCAAAGTTATATTCATTAAGTTATGAATAAAAGATACAAATAGTTTGACGATAGTAGTATCGTGGCGGACCGGATCTGAGGTTCGAAGGGACCCGGATTTGGGGGCATCACAAAGAAAATAGAGAGAAAAGAGATAAGGAAGAAGAGAAAAGTTTTGTGAGTTTGTGATAATCAAAGGAGGTTGCTATCATTTGTGTTGCTCAAACAAGAAATTTGAGGTAGTAATTTAACCCCTTTTGTTCTTAGTTCTCTGTGTTTTTGGGTTTTCATAAAAATTCTCTGTAAATTAGTTTTGAGTATGATTATTGAAAATATGGTGTTTTATGTGTTAATAGAGGATTATAAACTATTTTATGTCATTCATTCATGATGTAGAGTAATCAAATTCGTAGAAACATGTTTAGTATTGAAGAACTTGAATTACAGTGGTATATATATGATATGGCTTATTTTAGAACTAAAATTGATGTTCAATTCATGTAGTAAACTATAAATTGATGTAATTTGTGTTAATACATTCAAAAACAAAAATAACGCAAGTTGAATGAATCAATTTGGTTAAGAAAGGAATTCATAGTGAATGAATTCGCTAAACATGTTAAAACATTAAAATTTAGTATAAACATGAGTTTTAGGTCAAGATTTGGGTTAGTTAATGTTTTTTTAAATTGTTGATTCTTTGGTATGTGGTATTTCTATGAATTACGAATCCATAAAATCAACAACAGACTAATTTAGATGTGTATAGCTTACGTTATGAAGATTAGTAGGAGAAAAAGGGTCAAAAAATCGCAAAGAACAAAGATCTTTGGAAATTTCGGTTCATTATTAAAGCACAGCCTACATCTGTGTCCTAAGTCTCTTGGGGAGCAGCTGCCTTCTAGGGCACAGCTACATTGGTCCCAAGGCTTATTTGGGCGCAGCTGCGCTCATGTAGTGTCATATGTGACTGTTTTGACATCCTTTGGTAAATAGTCATAACGTTTTCATACGAAATCTGATTGAGGCGATTCAGGATGATTCAGAAAGATAACGAGTAGAACTAAACCTTTCATTCTTTAAGTGTTTTGATTTGAGGTCGGGAACAGGGGTAACAATGACCATCTTTAGGACTGATGTGTATTCAGAGGCAATCGGAGGGCGTCGGGCATGCACGTATGCAAGTGTAGTGCTTCTAACGATAAAAGATGTTGTTCTAAGTTATAAAACGTTAATATTATGAAGTATAATAATGCTTAACATTAATAAATGATGTATTAGATAAGTTTTATAAGCATACTAAGTGTACGCAAGAGAGACGAATCGGGCGTGCGACGAATGAACAACGAAACACTGTGACAAGTGTTAATGAACGTAAAAAGTGTTTTAATTAAAACAAAATGAACATTATAAGATATAGAATGTGATTAATACAAAACCAATAAGGAGTCCTAGGAAGACTTAAACACTTGAATGAACTTCGAGTTTGGCTAGGAAGAAATATAGTATTTATTAATAAGTTATATTAGATTGAAACTCAACGTTGTAATAGTTGAGAATGTGATTTGGATGCTAAAAGTCTTATGTTATATTTTATTGAGTTTTCAGATTCGTGTTATGTGGTTGATTAATATGGTTAAACCTTAAGCTAAAGGTTATAACTTAACTAAGATAAGAATTGAATCTATGAGGATAATGTGTATGTAGCTAATTGATGTGATAATCCTAATGGTATGTGTAGGATATTAGAGTACGTGAGTTGTAATTGTATAGCTTACGTAAGAGGCAAGTTCCCTAACCTTTGCTACTTTATTATTCAGTAAGGTTTACTTTTCAATGTCATGTTATACTTATGCAAGTTCTCTATCTCTAATCTCTTATTGAGCAGTTAAGTTATTATTGTTACGCAAGTTTCTTAACCTTACTTTTATGTTATACAAGTTTCTTAAATCTATTATTCAATTGAGCAAGTTCTCTAACCCTAATATTTCATTATGCAAGTTCCTATTCCTAACTTGTTATTGTTATGCAAGTTCTTTAACCCTAATTTATTGTTGAGCAAGTTAATTAATCTTTGTTTCTTCATTCCAAACGAGATTACTTTGGTTATTCAAAGTTTGTAATTTTATTGTAAGCAATGTGTTTATTCAGCTACGAGTAATTGTTGTTTAGTCTCTGATCACCAATGTCATTGTATTATCTTACATTATTGTACCGAACTCTGAGTTGACTATCGATTCTTTACTGATTCAACTAATCCTTGGTTGATAAATGTTCTAAACTCTAAATTACCCTTGAAGTCAATCCAAACCAAAATTCCTTTGGTTTGCTTATGTACTCAAACAGTTTGAAAGCATGTAGTCGATGATTAACACTTGTTTAATTTAGAAACTGTTAATACTCAATCTCTTATTGATTCATCGATATACCTTGTTCATGAAGATATTGTAATCAAACTCTTGAATAGTTATTGGTCCCTATCTGATTCAACTAGTACTTGGTTGATAAGCATTCTAAAGATTTAGAATTCCTTTGAAGTTAATTCCAAACCAAACTTCCTTTGGTATGGAACCTGATAATATAAGCTGAGATGAACAACCCTATATCAGGGGATTATTTTAGAGCTACACAATAACGTTAAAATATTTGCGCAATACATAGTACAAAGGTCTGATCATCTGGAGTACGAGATGATGTTCCACATTGTCGTTTAGACTGTTAAAGGTTACAGTAGAAACACCTGTTAACCTAGGACATAGAAGATGATTATGGTCTTTTAGACTATTTAAGGTTAAAGTAGCAATACTTGACAACCTATAATATAGTTCGTGGTCTTGTGACCCTCAGTGTATTCTTTTGATGATTGATATATGTTGTTAACTTAAAATTCATTATTCCTTTGAACTCATAGCTTTTGAATTAGATTTTATTGTTCCGGTAAGAGTACTTTACCATTGAAAGCTCAGTTAATTGTCATTCATAGAATGTTATTGTATACTATCCTTCTTGTGGGCAATTATTTGCTCACTCTTGCACAAATCAATGTAGATGAAGTTAAGAAGTTTAAAGAGTTTTCTACAAGCAAAGGCAAGGGCAAAGTGCTTGATTAGAAGACGTTTAATTTAAAATTTATTTATGAAGCTTATGTAATTGATTTGATTATGATTATGTTTTAATTACTTTACCATTGAAAGCTCAGTTAATTGTCATTCATAGAATGTTATTGTATATTATCCTTCTTGTGGGCAATTATTTGCTCACTCTTGAACAAATCAATGTAGATGAAGTTAAGAAGTTTAAAGAGTTTTCTACAAGCAAAGGCAAGGGCAAAGTGCTTGATTAGAAGACGTTTAATTTAAAATTTATTTATGAAGCTTATGTAATAGATTTGATTATGATTATGTTTTAATATTCCGCTAATGATTGTAATAATAAAGGTTAGATGACCTGGGATTTATTTGAGATTATGTAACCCTATAATGGGAGATTTATTATTTAAACTTTTGAGTTTAATTATATCCTTTGTTTATGGGTAGTTAGTTATGATTTAATTGGACAGTGAACACCAAATATATGGGATTGAAGTGCCCGGATTTGGGGGTGTCACAAGTTGGTATCAAAGCTTTAGGTTATGAACCTTAGGTGGGGAAACCTTAGGCTATAACCTTCTAGGAGATCAAAAATATCGAGGTGATAAACTCTTATCGAGTTCTAAGGAATGAATTAAGGAAATTCATTAAAGATAAAATGATAAAAGACTTTATGTACTTATGTGTTAATGACTTATGTGCTCACGAGTACTTAGGAGTAGCGAGTATTATACATATCGAGTTGTGGGAGTTATTAAAAATTTGTTGTCAGAATGATTGATGAAGGAAGATAGGGATTAGAAGCACTAAGAAGTTCGTACAGTCTGAGTATGGTTGGTATTGGGAAAGCCATACCCGTTGATTTCTTTTGTAGACCTTGGGTATGAGCTTGAGTTTGAACGCGAGGATGAATTTAAGGTGATAAATGTGAAGGATGAGTAAGAGGATGGGGATTCCTCTAATGAAGTGTATGATCATAACATTGAGTTACAAGAGAAGGTCGAGGAATTAGAAGGTTATGCCGTAAAGGACCAGGCCACGCTAGCCCAAAAAGATGTCGCGACTCAAGACCTTACCGCACGACTTGCAGATGTATAGCAGATATTAGCTCAGTTAGAATATTAAAGTGGATAGTTATTAGTTAAGAACGAGATTGCTCAAGAATGACTTGGGAAAGGAGTTAGCAGAGCGGGTGAGAGTTAAAGACGCGTGGGTGAAGGCTTCTAAACGCATAGATCATGTTGAAGACAAGTCAAAGAGTGCCAAGCGAATGATGGAACTTAGAATTTAGTCTTCCACTTTCCTGTGTAGGTTGAGGTTTAACTTTGGTATGCGATGGAGCGCCGATGATTCGTATCATGGAGTAAGAGTGCAATGAAACTATACAACGTGGAATGTTCTTATAGATTGCAAAAAAAAACACTAAGATTATATATAAATCATGATGAAAATTAATAAGAGGTAAATCCTGACTTTTGAAATAAATAGTGGGATATGATGAAGTAATCCTAGAATTTTATTATTGCAGGATAAATGATATAAATAGTAGTGAGGCTATTTTTGTTATGTTTTTAAGTAATAAATGAATAAAAATACCATTGTTTATTAAGATATATTATGTGTTATCTAAAAGTGGTTGAGATAAGCTTAAATGTTTTGATACATGAATGAATAATGATCTAATAGTGCAAATTTTAAATAGTAATATGTCGCCTAGAAGAAGACAACAACATCAACAGACCCCCGAGGAATATAAATACAATAATGAAACTGACGCCAACCCGGTGTCGTAGTTGGTGAATTTGATGGTCGGAGCACTTACAAATCAACTGAATTCCTAGCTATATAGTCAAATCTCGATGTTTCAACCGAATTCATTCACAACAGGGCCGAAAAGGACGATTTTTGTAGACGAAGAAGGTAATACGCTGACATACAATCAAGAGTAGAGGAAAAAGAAAGGTAAAAATTTTAAGACCCCAACTTTTATGAATAAAATAGAATTTCCTCTATTTATTATTTTGAAATAGTAAGGGGTTGATTCGATTAATGTGGTTAGTTATGGGTTAAATGCGTAAATATTTTGAAGCAAGTGGTTATAAAATAGTCATTGTAGTCGGAGAATATTCGTTTGGTCGTGGAATATTCACTACAAGAAAAAAGGCTAAGTTCGACAGAATTAAGTTCGACGGAATAGTTTCCCTCATAAATAGTATACTTCTGACTGAATTATCCCTTGAAGATAATTCTGTCGAACATAGACTAACTCAGCAAACAAAAATCGCCTAAGTATAAGGACCACATTAACTAAGTTTCATTGCCAAGCTGTAAAGTTATCTTCGACAAAAATATAATTATATTCGAGGGAAAGTCCGACGGAAGTAGCTTATGTTCGAGGGACTTATCTGCGACGGACGTTCCATCGGAATTATGTAATACAACCTATTACATAGACGCCTTCTCATTTCAGTCTTTTCATTTTCTCTTGCCTCTCTCTCTCTCTTCTACAGTCTGTACCGCTCTCTCACCTAGCCTCTCTCTCTCTCTCTTCACCTCTCTCACATTTCATTGCCGGCCACCACCCTTCCACACAGGCGCCACTAGGACGACCCTTCCACATCGCAAATTGACGCGTCGACGACTCGGCGTTGGCTACGGGTTGGACTCGCTTCTCCTTCTCCTTAACTAGGTTTTCAAACTAAGGCCTAAGGTTAGTAATAGTTTATTTGTATATTTAGGTATAATTTCCTGCCCTATATTGTGCATATTGCACTGAAATTGGTACTATATATATCTATTGATGATAACGACTACTATATATATTTTGGATGAATTGCTGAAATTGGGACTTAAGTGTTAATTGTCAATATAAGGGTTATTATTTATGTTCTGCCGAAATGGGTTATTGCTTGTGGCTACCTATTGTGTTAATTGTCTAACTATTGTAAAAAATTGGGTTCTGTCGAAAATTGTGTTCTGCCAAAAATTGTGTTCTGCCTAACTGTTATGCAAATTGGGATTGCAACTTATGTTGCAGCTTCTGTTTAGTGTATAACATCTAGTAAATGTTTCAATTTGTTTTTCTTCATGCAATTGCAGCTTATTACAGTGTATCAATTGCAACTTATTATAGTGTATGTTCATAATTTTGGTGAGTGTATTTGATATTTCCGACAAAATTTTTGATTGAATTTCTGTCAGAATTCTTCAATTGCAAATTTTTGTGGGCCCATGTAACTATTTAAATATGTTACTTAATTAATTTTCCAATACTAAAATAACCTAGTTTATAGTAATATTTACTTAGTTTTGTACTACTAAATAAAATAAAATAATATTATAAATAATATAAATTTAAATAACATAATATAAGATAATATAATATAAAATAATAAAATTAAATAACATAAGATAAGATAATTTAAGATAAAATGAAATGAAATGAAATAAAATAAGTTACTAAATAAAATAACTTAAATTATATCTAATAAATAAATAAAATAAAATAAATTAAATAATATAATATAATATGAGTAATAATAAGATAAAATAAAATAAAATACAAAATAATAATAATAAATTATAATAATTTAAATTTAATAAAATATAATGAAATAAAAAAAAAAATTAAATTTAATAAATAAATTAAATTTAATAAAAAATATTTTAAAATATATAATATAATAAAAATAAAATACAATCCAATCCAATAAAACATAAAATAAAATAAAAATAATAGAATAAAATAGACTTAATTTAATTTAATTTAATTAAAATAATTTAAATTTAATTGAATAACAAATTTAGTAAAAAAATTAAAAATTATATAATATAATACAAGATAAATTAAATTTAATAAATAAATAAATAAACCAATTATATACTATAATATAATATATTATAAAATAAAAGAAAAGAAAATATAATAATTAACTAAGTAGAATTTACTTAGTTGGGATGCAATTAAAAAAAACTGAATAAGAATGTTTTCAATTAAGTAAAATAATATACTTTGAAATTTAATTAGAAACCCGTTTGACAAGTAGGAGTGAATGTCGAACAGTACATAGTCTCTATAGATTCCAAATAACAATTCTCATAAACTAAGTCTCGCTTACTTAGTTTATCATTAATTGGCAAAATAAACTAAGTAGCTAGGAGTGAATGTCGAACATTAGTCTCTATAGATTCCAAATTTCAATTCTCATAAACTAAGTACCATTTACTTAGTTTATCATTGGCAAAATAAACTAAGTAGGAGTGAATGTCGAATAATAGTCTCTATAGATTCCAAATAACAATTTTATAAACTAAGTACCACTTACTTAGTTTGTCATTGGCAAAATAAACTAAGTAACATTTGCTTAGTTTGCCACAATTTTCAATAAATGCAATAATACTCTCCCTACATATATGTACTCTTTCTTGTATGCATGTTTCGACATAGCAGTTGCAGCCTAATAGTACTCCAACCGGTTCCTCGACAAATTAAAAAAAGGTCGTAGTTCTGTTTGTGTCTATATATCGAATAATAAAGTTAATTGAATTCTGAGACATTCCTCCTTTATTCCATCATATGAGATGGCAACATCCGGAAGGAGTGCCGAGTAAGTTGTTGAACAAAGTTCTAGGTTAAGAACCCTCAGATGACGATCACTTCTCTCCTAGGAATGAATCATCTCCCATATGGGTCCAATCCATGACATAGAGCGACTTCTCACCATGCTGGATTCCTCTCGGATGGGTAGTTCTCACAGAATGTCTCACCTCTTTTATGAGAACTATCCATTTGAGGAATTCGGAGTGGTGAGAAGCTGTCTATGTCATGGATTGGACCCATATGGGGAGATGATTCATTCCTAGCAGAGAAGTGATTGTTCGTTCATCTAGAGGGTTGCTTAAGCTAAAACTTTATTTAATAGTTTAATGGAACTCCTTCGGGATGTTGTCATTTGTTATGATGGAACAGTGAGGAATGTCTGCAGTAATTGAATTAACTTTATTATTCGAGTATACGACCCAAACAGGAACTACGACCCTTTTTTTCGGTTACCAACTCAAATAGTCTCTATATATTCCACATAATAATTCTTATAAACTAAGTACCACTTACTTAGTTTATCATCATTGGCAAAATAAACTAAGTAGCATTTGCTTAGTTTGCCATAATTTTCAATAAACTCAATAATACTCTCCCTTTAATCTTCAATACACTCAATAATATATGTACTATACTTTGAAACTTAGAAACCCGTTTGACATTCACTCAGTAGGGGTGAATGTCTAACAGTCCCCAGTTTGGGATTGTTATTGGATGTTATGTCTCTCACTTAGGCTGGTGCAAATACAAAATGGTACATTTTTGTTATTTTGAGGATGACTGCTATCTCTATATGTTCTCCGAGTGCATACTTAGATTAAGTTATCTTAGTCTATTTCGTGTGCTTGGAGACCATGGGGAGGTGCTGCCGAAATTTTCTTGAAACTTGTGAAACGTACTCAACGTGTTTGGACTAGTGACGAGACACATCCAATAACGAGATAGAAGCCTTACCCCTGTCCTGTAGAGTGGAGATACTAGGTAAATCTAATTCATGCATGAATATCCAAATTAACTGAATGCGTACTTCTGTGTAGTTAAAAATGTCAGCCGACCGGAGTTAGATGTACCGTAGGATAACCATTGATGGGAGGGGATTAGTCTCAGCTTATCATTTTGTGGTGTTAGATTTCTTAAATAAAGCACTAGAATATACGAATGATCCGAACGGGAAGATGTGATACCTGTGTGTCAAGTGTAAAAACCTGATTTGGAAGAAAGTCGAAGAGATTAAATTCGACTTATTTTCTCGTGGATTTGTGGATGGGTACTTCATTATGGACTCATCACAGGAATCGAAGTGATTGAAAATATTGTGGAACAACCCAATTCCACTTCGGATTCATACATCAAAAACTATGATCCAGTTGAGATGTTGGTCGATGCTTATAGCCCTACTAATATTAGTTGGGCTGAAAATGAACCTTCTTCAAGCAGTGCAAAGAAAGTGCCAAATGATACGAAAGCCACGCCTTTTATAAGTTCTTATCTCGAATCTGGGGTCGATTGTATCCGGAAATGATACGGACACCAAGCTTTCAAGCGATGTGAAGCTCTTACACTTCAAGAATGAGCACGACTGTAGTAAGAGAGGTTTCAACGATTTGCTCGCTATAATTGGACAGTTCTTACCCGAGGATCATACTCTTCCTGCGAATTATTACGAAGTGAAGAAGATGGTCAAGGGGTTAAATATGGGGTATCAAAAAATCGATGCTTGTGAGCAGGATTTCATGTTATACTATGGGGAGGATAGAGATAAGGGACAGTGTGATATATGCAGCTTACCGTGCTACAAAGTTACAAAACGTGGGGGGAAGGAGAAACATGTTCCCAGGAAAATCTTACGTTACTTTCCACTTGCGCCGAGACTTTAGCGGCTATTCATGTCGTCTCATATGACTCAACATATGAGTTGGCATCGAACAAGGGATGTTGTGAGACCCCAGATTTTATGAATAAATATTTAATTTTCTCGAAATATTTTTTTTTAAATATTATGGTGTGGATTTGATATAATGTTATAGTTGTGGGTAATATTTATAAATTTTGCAAGGTATGCAAGTTGTTATATTATATTCGATTTGGTCGTCGGAATATTCTTTTGTCTGGGAATATTAAATGCGACGACTAAGACAATCATTGGTGGACCCCACAACGGAATTATTGTCGGATTGAGAAAATGACAAAAATATTTTTATAAAAATAACGGTGGAAGTTTTACAGATTATCATCATTGAACTACTCAGTAGTAAAGTAAAAGAATACGATGGGTTGCATAGTAGCAATACCAGATTGATTATTACCGCTACGTGAGAAGTCACTCATTTTGTTCAATTATTGTTATAGTAATTGTTGCATAGTATCTCACGTTATTTGATTCAATTATTGTCGATATTTTATATATTGTTAAAATCAATAATTGAGACGACAAAGTTATTAATAGTATTATTTGCAATATTAACGATGTCTAGAAGTTCTGTCAAGGAGAGGTTTGGTCATCTAATTGTGGGCCAATAGAGAAATCCTTATCGTAAAGCCCCTCTTTCCAGGAAATCAATTCGGCCGATTAATATTGTGAATTATAATAAACGTGATAAATGTTGTTAAAATTATTAATGTGATTTTTATGAAGTTTTGCTTATTTTATGGACCCCCATTTATCCATTTTTCAAAATAATCGATAGAAAATTATTTAAAAGTGGGGCCCACATGTGGGGGCCACATGTGGGGCCCATATGTGTTGAAAAACTAATTTTAGAATTGGGGGTGGGAGAGAGATACGTATAGGGGAGGGAGTTTATGTATATAAGGTTGTTATGTGTGTGTGTATATATATAATATTATATGTGTGTGAGTGGGAAGTGGTGGGGGAAAAGAAAGGGTGAAGGTGATGTGTGTATGATTATAGTATATATGTTTATTATGTGAGTGGGAAATGGTGGAGGAATGGAGTTGAATTATAATAGAGGTAGTTAGTATTATATATATATATATATATGTTTATAACATGTGTGGTTCAGATATATATATATATATATATATATATATATATATATATATATATATATGTATGTATTATTATTTTTGCTTTATTCTTATTGGTTGGAGGTTTGAAAAACTTACACCTTAAGTTATCAAAATTATCATCCGTAAATTGCATAATTATTGATTCCTAGCATAGTGTCTTTCTATTCTCCTATAAATAGAAGCTCATTTATTCATTATTTCTTACGAATTCACTGAAACTCCAGAGAGAGAAATTATAGAGAAACTATAGAAAAGTATTCTGCTACTTCCCTACTCTTATATCCAGTTTCTTTTACGGTAAGGGATATTAATCTTTTGTATTCATGAAGAGAACTTCTGTTATTCCATTCCTTATTATTCATTTGAATAACTCAGATAATCTGTTACAATACCTATACTTGGTGACATTCTTCTATTATTCGCATCTTTATTATTACGTTGGAACATCACCGTGCATGCGTTATACGGCGGACCTAGTTCAATCTTTATTATTACATTGGAATATCCCTCTCATGCTTTTTACGGACTGACCGGTTTAAAATCTTTATTATTCTATCGAATATATATGTCTGCATGCGCGTTTTACATGGGACCGATTCTGTTATTTATTATTCGTTAGAATATCTTGTCTATGCATCAAGTACCGCATACATGGTGATTTCGTTGTTATTCCATTCTTTATTATTCATTGGAACATCACGCTTCATGTAATTTCTCCGACTTCTGTTCCGCTATTTATTATTCGTTGAATAACTCGCTATGCGAAGTATCGCATGTATGATGATTTCTTTTGTCATTCCATTCTTTAATATACTCAGTTGGTTAAAGTTTTAACTTCTATACTTCATGAAATTAGTGGAATATCCTTGATATTTGCGTTTCATCCAGTATTTTTTTCATGGAAATATTCTTCTAAGCATTCTTGAATTTTATTCTACAAAGCAGTATCATGTTGACAATTTGGACGTTATTGGTTCCTGAACAAATTAATTCGTGAACTTGTTTTATTGAATTCTTATATCATTGTCATCATCCTCATGTTTTATATTATGTTGAAAGTCATCGTGGCCTATAGTGCATGATGGACTTGGTATGATTATGATGAGGATTATTGGTGTAATCATAATAGTAATATTACAAATGATGTGGTAAAAGTCCTCATTAGCTCGTAGTGCATTGATGGGATGTTGTTGGTATGATCACGACCATTGATTAATACACGAATATCTCGTCCGTAGTGCATGGATAATTTATGGTCGTGATACTAAAAGAATATCCTCGCCGTAGTTCGAGGGTGATTCGATGATGTGGATTATTTATTGTTTCGAGTCTTAGCGATAAACGTGATGAAAAACCTTTTAAATCATAAAAGATAGTAGATTTTATTTCTACTGACTCTTTTAATGGATTGAGATGTACGCAGCAGATTAAACTTGATGTCTATTATATTTTATCGGTTTAACATTGTTGGAGACTAATGATAATTTATTCTCGCATTATCTTAGTCATAATATTTCTTCTTTGGGCTAGTTGAGCTCACCCTTCTTTCAATCGTTTCTTGTGAAATGGAACGTAATGGAGATTTAGCCGGGGAATGGAATGATGGTCCGAATGATAGTATTAGCTAGTAGTCCTCACTATTCTGCTAAATAAAGTGTGACAATAAATGTAATGAGGACTTATTTTGAGAGTGAATATTGTCTGTAAGATGATTTGTATTTAAACTCACGCCTCTCTTGTCAGATAATTAAGATTGTATTTTTATTCATACATCATGTATTTGACGAATTCAGAATAGGTGATGTATTCCTATTTTGGGGGAAGGCCACGGATGTCAAATTCTGGTCGGTGACTCACCCAAATGGATGGAGATGAATGGAAGAGATTTGATGCAAATTATCTTGAGTTTGCGGAAGAAGTTAGGAATGTTAGGCTTGGCATGGCTACTGATGGCTTTTGCTCTTTTAATAATTTTAGTCAGCCGTACTTAGTTTGGCCAGTCATTATGGTCTCTTATAATCTTCCACCGGCAATCTGCATGAGGGATCCGTATTTGTTTTTGCACTACACCAAAAATGGCCTCTAGCGAAGAAAATTTTGTGAAGGAATTTATTCCTTCACATGAGGAGTTGTTTAGTGAAGGAGCAAAGAAAGGAAAAAAAGTATAGTGACAATATAGTTATTAGCGAAAGAAACATCCTTCACAATTTATATTTTTTTCCTCGCAAAATTGGGGTGATAGAAAGATTTTTGGAGCCAATTTATGATAAAAATTTACGAGGAAAAAGTCTATTTAGTGAAGGAATTATTACTCACTATATATTATTATTCAGAAATTTTTTGCGATGGATAAAATTGATTACTATCTTGTTTTAAATAAATTTTTTTGAATTAATTGTGGTGAATATAAATACTTTAAATTTTTTACAATAGTAAATTTACTTTGAAACTCTCTGCTCCATCTCCGATTCTCTATTCCTCCCAACTCCCAACTCTCAACCTCGGACTGCTTTGAGCCTCTCCCATTGGCCACCGCTCCTTTCCATCTTGATTTTTCCTCTCTATCTCGTTTCTCAACTGCTCCGATCCCCAGTCTTCTCTTCAGTTCAGAACTTCTGAGCTTCGGTTTCTGTTGCGGCCCTGCCTCCAATCTTCAGACTCCAAATTTTTCTTAGGTAATTTTTTTAATTTCCAAACTCATCTTCAGCCTTTCCAACTGTTAATGATAATCTATTAAGCTTCTGCTTGCCTGTCTAGCTCTCTCAAAGCTAGCACTGCTCATCTAGGGCAATTGAATCGTAAAGCTCCACACGATATGAAATTCGTATTCATCTCTTTGAAAATTCGGCTTCTGAGCAGGTGTGTTTATTTTTCCCCAATTTGTATTGAATGGCTATAATTATTGGCATTTTAGAGAACTGGGTTTTGATTTTGGTTTGTTACTTAATGATAGGTTAGTTGTAATTTGGTAAAAAAGAATGTCAATTTATGATATTTTTATGTTTGTTGAAGAATTTTACTTTGGTAATTTTGAGATTTAGAAATTTCGGTTTTGTTTTAGATTTTCTGAGTTGGGATTAATGTATTAAACCTGGAAAATAAATTAGATTTTATCTGTGCCCAACTGAAGTAGCTAAATGATTTGTGAAGATTTTATTTGCTAATGTTGTTTCATCTTTTATACATTTGTTTGTCCTTTCTATATATCTATTAGTGTGCTACTTTTTCATGACCATTCTGGGAGTACATATGATTGAAGTGGTTGGAGAATCAGTGAGTGGCTGAGTTGTTGTTTGGTTATTACTTGTACTAGTTAAGTCTTTATTACTTAGGAAGTCTAATACTATGTAATATGATTTATAAATCCTTTCCTTAGTAGCAAAGGGATCTTTACTTCTATGCGAGCAAGCATTGTTTTTTTCCTCTCTTTCTCTCTAAGTCTTTATCAATTAGTTACAGGAATGAACTAATTTCTTATCATTCTTGAGTATATGAATGGATGGTCACGTCTAGATTTTAATACAGAAGTGGGATTGAAAGGAAATGGCAGCAGCATCAGCAGTCTTGGCAGCTAGTGATGACCAATTAACAAGAACAACAATGGAGTTCAAAATCAATGTGATCCCATCTTGGGGGTCTTCTGAAAAAGTGAGTTTCTTTGCTCTCTCTTTTTTTATTCCTGCCAAGTCTTTTACTGGATTGACAGTATGTTATTTTCTCTGATTGATTTTTATTACATTTCAAATTAACAGGATCACATGTTTTCCTGTTATAATTTGCTGGTGGAAATAGAGATGGAAAAATCTAAGACCCCTAAGTCGACTAAGAGAAAGCTTACATGCAATGCTGATTCTGATAAACAGAGTCCTCCGAAGATTCATCGCCCTTAGTGGATTTTAATGTCATTTAGAGAAGATTGATTGGTTTTCTTTGATTGGATTATGGTATATATTATTTCTACAGAGGAAGATATGTTAGTTAGAACTACCACATTGCATTACAGGTATACATTAATCTACCAAATTAGGGTTGTATTTGGAGTTGATGAGGGTTCCATTTTCCAAAACCCAACAAAAATACCAAAGCCTATGACAGGCAAGAAAGAAAATAGTGAAATGAAGTAAATAATACATGAGTGGACAACTTTATAGAATACAGTAAGGAGTAAAGAAGCTGAATAAAGTAGTTCAACGCAATTTTTGGAGGAAGCAAGGGCCAAAGAGAAGTTCACAAGGCCATTGAAGACTGTTTGTTAATAGTGAGTGATATTGCTTATTAGTGTTTGCTTTCTTGATTAACACCACCAGTGCTCACACCCACTCCACTATCTATTTTGTATTTGTTTAATTTTTTATTATTTGTTTCTCTTACTTTTGTTTGATGAGGGTGAGGGGATTATGTTTTTGTATATGTGCACATTGCTGTCAATCCAATCTTTTGAAAGAGGGTTGGGGTGCTTCTTTTGTCTTTCAACTTGAGGAATTAAGACTTAGTTTTTGCTTGATTTGATACATCTTTTTGTTGCGTTTGGGCCTTCAAAAAGTATGTAAAAGGTGAATGTAATTGATGGGGTGGGGTTCATGAAGGCCATAAAAATAATTCATTTTGAGAATCATATATAGGAATAGGAATAGGAGCACCTTTATTATGGATAAAACTTTCTTATTAAAAATGATATTATAAGCAGTAGCAGCAGCAGCAGCTTAGATTAGATGGTAATATGGAATTCCTCACATAAGAGAAGAGAAATTATACACATACTAGCTGAATGAGGAAATAATTTCAGAATAAATTGGCACAAGAGACTGATAAATACAACTGTTTGTTTAATTCATTGTTTCAGGTGTTCCTGTATAGATATAATAGTTGAACTGCCTGCTTATTGCTAAAAGCCTTTGATCTTCGATATGCTTCTTGATATATACGTCTAGATTTTAATAGATTTTAGTTGAGTGAATCTTTCTCCAAAATTTGGATTCTTCTCAAAATCAAACAGCTTTGAATTTCCCTTTCAATTCTTCTTGAAATTATTTACTTCTAGGCGGAGACCGGAGATCAACGGCTGAGAGTGTCTTGGTAAATATAAGTGTAAGCTTCTTTTCACCCCAGACCGTGTTGCTGTGTGAGTGATTTCACTCTAATATGTTAGTATTGAAGGTATATCTATGATATGTTAGAACTAATGTTTGGCTTTCTTTGAAGGTACTGCAAGTGTGAAATGCCTTATAACCCTGACAATCTCATGGTGCAATGTGAAGGCTGCAAAGACTGGTATAAACTTTCATTATTTGTATTTTGTGTGGTTTAAATGCATGGCCACATTAGCTTTATAATATGTTTAGGAATGAGCATTATATTGTTATGTCTTATTTGAAATTTCTTCTCTTTCCGGCTTTGTACTTGAGGCATCATAGAAATTACTAACATTGTTACTCTATCTAGTTGAGTCATCATCCGGGTTCCTGCTATACTTGTATTTTTGACTCCTTATAGAAAGTTTAATTTAGAATGTTTGAAAGCTAGATTCTTTTGGACTGTATGTTCTATATTACTATTTATAGAAAGAAAAAAAATAAAATCAAGCTGCACTATTTTAAAAAATAAAGATACAGAAAGTTGTTGTACTATATGAAAAAGGTCATTGATTAGAAATGGGTGTTAAAGTGGATTTTATTAATCTATTTTGGAAATTTATCTCCTTAATATTTTTCTTTAACTGCGGTTTACTTTTGTCATGGTAGAGGGTTGGAATTGAAAGAATTTAGGCTGAATATGCTTGAAGCTCAATATGAGCATGGATTGAGATACTAGAAAAATATATGGTAGTTTCTTCTAATTTTTTCTATGGACAATGGTAGGAGTGAACACAATTATGGAAAAATAGAAGTTGCACAAATACTTTTGCATTTCTCCTTGGTCTGTGTTAAGGATATATCTCTGTAGTTTCTGTAATTCAACTTAGATGTTATGTCTTTATGACAAAATCTGGAAGTTGGTTTCTCTTAAGGGATACTCTAAAATTTGCAGGTTTCATCCTTCTTGTATAGGTATGACCATTGAAGAAGCAAAGAAGTTGGAACAATTTTTATGTTCTGATTGTGCGTCTGATGAGGATGCCAAAAGATCCTTGACCTCTTTCCCAGTATCACCATCTATTGAGGCTAAGGTGATAATGCCTTCTACTCACAATTTGACTTAACGAGCTTTACCTATTTGTTGTTATTGATATTGTAGTAAACGTCTGTACAGTTATCTGTACAGATCCTTTTTATGTTCTATGAAACTGGGTTTGTATGAATTTTTAAATCTTATAATGTAGCAGAAGTGTATAAATCATTTCATGTTTCTGAGATAGAGTCATTTATAATGAAATGTGGAATCTGCGAATGGAAAATAGGAATGAAAATAATTCGCATACATAATAATTGTAAGAAATGATCACAACAAGCGAATTTCTATATGGTTCTTGTGTGTGTGTGTGTGTGTGTATATATATATATATATGTTTGTCTAATTTGTACATGCTGTTTATTGTAGGTGGGTTGCAAACTCATTGGATTTCAACAAGAATTACGATGCTAGTGTTTTTGAGATAACCATAAGGTTACTTCATTAGGTTTATTATGTTATATTGCAGGATTTTTATGAGACTTCTCCTGTAGTATATGCAAGTTACATGCGCACGGATACATTTATGCTCCGTACTATCAACCTAGGGTGAGATATAGCTAATTTTTCTATGCTGATTGATCATGTTTGTTTCAACAATTTAGAGTTGTGGGTGGACTTCTAAGTGCATTTGATCTCTTTGGGGATAGAGTTTTCCTTTAAAAGGATACAGACATTGCTGATAGGCTCCTGCCTGCATGGGATACACCTTCTGGCATTCCATATAACATTATTAACTTGGCTCATGGAAATGCACATAACCCTGGTTGGACTGGGGTAAGTTCTGAACTTTGTTAATATGCAGTTTTATATTTTCTAGGCATGGGATAAATCAGTCTAGTGCTTAATTTGTTTGACTTTGAGTTGGAATAATTCAACCAGGAATTTAATTTATTTGACTTTTGACCTTTTATGTTTAAAAGGTTATTTTATTAATTTGTCAATCTGCATTTTGCACTCATGCTGAAGAGGGGATCCCTCTCCAGTAGCCCTTGGATGAGCCACAGAAAAGTATAATATTCTCTGCCGATGCTACTTTACTTATTTTTATAGCAGTATAGCTCAGCCATTTTTGTAGAATTTACTGTTTGTAACTACTGTACTAGGTACCTCAACAATGAATAAATTGATTACTGGAGTCTATCATCTTTGTGGGGAGTCTGGTGGTCTTTACCTTCTTCTCTGTAACTATAGATGGCATTTAAATCCTGGTATCAACAAAGAATATACGAAAAATGTAGTCTTTTATCACCGAAGTTATTAAAAACATAGAAAGAAAGGTTACAATTTTATTCATATAGGTCTTGTTCAAGTTGCAGTTAAACCTCTTAATAGAAAAGGAATTAATTCACAAAATGGACCTATCCATTTCAATTGTTTTCCTGATTTCACTTTGAGTCTTAGTGATCAAAACTTATTTAAAGTTTTATCATTAAATATTAAAACTGATGGAGAGATTACTCAAATGATTGAAGGATCTCAACCCATTGCTTTGATTTACATGATTTATTATAAGACAATGAAGTCAAATTTAAACGTTCATGCTCTTAATAAAAGTCCAAAAGATCAAACAGTTTTAATTCAAAGTTCAACTAGTGATGCTAATATCCAAATCCAAGAACAATTCTTTGGAAGGATATTAACTTTCCTATTCAATGGACTTTACCAAATGAATTACCACAACAGCCCATAGTTAACAATTCGTTAAATATTGAAAACATCCAACAGTTTTCTGATGGAACTATTAAAATCGATTTTGAACGCATTTAGAAGAACACGGTTATTATCAAGACATTTCCGGTTCTTCAAATCCCTTGATTATCCACACTAGAAGAGATATCTTGAAGTCCTAAGTGATCTTACGCCAGGATATCAAACTTAAAGGTATCGAGCTAAGTTATTTGTTGTTAGTAATCATTTAGTAAGATCTTTTAATCAAACTTCTTTTCTTTCAAAATTATCTTCTTCATCAAAGTTCAAGTCACCTTACTTTATGTAGTCCACCTAGTTCAGGTCTAACCTTTGTAAATCTCTAGAGGTGTGAGCAAAGGTTTCAAGTTATGAACATAGGTATGAGAGCACTTTGGGTAAACGGGGTATGTATGAATGAACCTTAAGTGAGAATTTATTTTGAAACATTCTAGATGAGTAGGTTATTCAGATCTAGCTCTTAATTAGTAACAGTCAAGCTTTGCCTCCTGTTCCAGACATAGTGAACCAAGAAGAACATAATTATGAAAACATTAATCAAGTTTTAAACGATTGGAATATACCTAGGGTATCTCTAAAAGAAATTTATCTACTAACTTTTTTCAGATAAATTTAAAACTCGATTATAATGTCAAAAGCAGGTTGAAAGAGTTTATGCAATCAACAAAGAATACGAAAATTATAGTCTTTTATCACCAGAAGTTATTAAAAAACATAGAAAGAAAGGTTACAATTTTATTCATATAGGTCTTGTTCAAGTTGCAGTTAAACCTCTTAATAGAAAAGGAATTAATTCATATAATGGACCTATCCATTTCAATTGTTTTCCTGATTTCACCTTGAGTCTTAGTGATCAAAACTTATTTAAAGCTTTATCATTAAATATTAAAACTGATGGAGAGATTACTCAAATGATTGAAGGATCTCAACCCATTGCTTTGATTTACATGATTTATTATAAGACAATGAAGTCAAATTTAAACGTTCATGCTCTTAATAAAAGTCCAAAAGATCAAACAGTTTTAATTCAAAGTTCAACTAGTGATGCTAATATCCAAATCCCAAGAACAATTCTTTGGAAGGATATTAACTTACCTAATCAATGGACTTTACCAAATGAATTACCACAACAGCCCATAGTTAACAATTAGAAGAGATACTGAAGTCCTAAGTGATCTTCCGCCTAGGGATATCAAACTTAAAGGTATCCTTAATCAAGGACAAGTTAGTCATTCCTGTTATACTCAGAATGATACCGTTGAAGATGAAGATTCATCTTCTCCGGCATCCTTTGTTTACCCCATACAATCTGATTTTAATGCCCCAATTCATAGTCAATTAAGAGTCATTAAAAAGGATTTTGTGTTAGATTGGGATAACTTAGTTAAAGATTTTAATTCAAAATCTAATAAAGAAAAAAGACATCTATTCAGATCTAATCACCCAATTGAAAAGGAAAGAGATAAGATAGTAAATAGATGGAAAAGATTTATTAAAAATGAAGAGATTAACATTACTTTTTATGATTGGTATGAACAATATCAAAGTAAATGTAATGTTATTAGTAAAACTCAATGGATTAAAGAAGAAGACGATCTAAAGTATCGCCTAGTCATCCTCTCTTAGAAACAGTTCTAATTCGGCTAAAAACACTTGCTTATAGCTAGTCCCTTCAAAATACCTGATGGAACTAATAACGATAAAAAAAATAATTGAACAATTAAACTTTAGTAATCAATATCTAGCAACAATAGGAAAACAGCTTGATAGAATTGAAGAAAGATTTGAAGAAGGTATTATTAAAAAACCTGATTCAAAAATTGAACAACCTTTAATAAATTTACCAGAAAACAGATATAATTTAAGTTTGCCTAATAAAGATGACGAATTAGTCCAATCTATTAAAAAATTATTTAAAAAACTTAAAACAGATCTCGGTCCAAGTGGAACTATTGCTGTTATCGATCAGGTAGAATCTGATGATAATAATGAAAGTTCTTCTGACCACTCATCTATTTCAAACCTTAATGACCAATTAAATAAATTAACTGTTAATAATACAAGTATTACCAGAAATTGGTATTCGAGCACCAACTCCTCCGGACGGTAATTCAAGAGAGAAATCTAGATAAATAATTTTCTGTGTCCTCTAATAAAATTTATGAATGGAATATAGATGGATTTAGTGAACAAGAAATTCTTAATAAACTTATTCACATGTCTATGGTAGCCAATAGCTATATTACCAAATTCAACACTTTATCTCAACCAGATATAGTTGAATTATTAGCTAGTGGTTTTACAGGTATTCTTAGGTCTTGGTGGGAAAAACATCTCACAGAAGATATTACAATATCCATTGTTCATGTTATTCAAAGAGATAGCGAAGGCAATCCTATCTTTGATGAAGATGCTGGTATTGGTCTTCTTGATGGAGTCAATACTTTAATATTTACAATAATTAAACATTTTGTTGGAATCCCTAGTAATATTACAGAAAGAATTCATGATCAATTAAGCAATCTTACTTGTCCCACTCTAAGTGATTTTAGATGGTACAAAGATGTATTTACCTCTAGAGTTATGATGAGAAATGACAGAAATAAACCATTTTGGAAAGAAAAATTCGTTAATGGTTTACCTTCGTTATTTGCTCACAAAGTTAGAGAAGAATTAAGTAAAAATTTAGGATATATTGATTATGATAATTTAACCTATGGTGATATTATTAGTTATATTCAAAAAATTGGATTAAAAATGTGTATTTATTTTAAGTTAGTTAAACAAGCCAGAAAAGACAAAAATAAAGCTAAATACGAGTTAAGAACATTTTGTGAACAGTATGGTTTACCACCGGTTGCTCCCTCTAGAAGAAAGCACATGCATAAACATATTGAGTCACATAAAAGTCATAAACGCCGTAAGAAAAGGTATAATCACAATAAAAGTAATAATAAGAGTAATAATCAAGATACCTTTATAATAAACCAAAGTCATCTAAGAAAAAATCATATAAAAAATCAAAGACTTTTGATAAAAGTAAAATTATGTCGCTTACAATTGTGTAAGAGTAAAGGTCACTATAAAAGTGAATGCAGAGTTAAACAAAAATTAGCTCAGTTGAATATTTCAACAGAAGATATAGAACAGTTATTAGAATTAATGAGAATTGATAATAACAGTAGTAGCAGTAATGAAGAAGCCTCTGATATTCTAGAATCTTCTAGTAATAACTCATCTAACAATATTTCTGATAGTGAAAATGAAATCACTATATGTACAGATAATTGCAATAAAAATTGTTGTAAAAGAGTGAATGTAATTACAAAAGAAGAAGAAGAGAGTTCTTTATTAGTTGATTTAATCGAAGAAATTACGGACTTCAATTAAAAAACTCGAAGATTCAAACAATTAAAAGATTTATTAACTAAAGATAAAAAAGTCAACGATAAGGTTCTTAGAGAGCCAAAGAAAAACCCATTTTCGGTTTAAACAAAACACACAGAAAGATTTAAGTCTCCAAGAAAAGAAATTACCCTCCCGAAAGTTAAATCAAGAAGTTAATAAACTTAAGAAAGAGATTTCTAATTTAAAATTAGATATTTCCAATCTAAGAAAAGAGATTGACGATAAAAAATCGGATCTTCAAGTTCATGATTCCTCTTCAAGTGATAAAAGTCACGATGAACCGTAATCATCAGTCTGCTAAAGATTACGATCTCTTTATTCAAGGTCTCTCCTTAAAAGAATTAAAGATATCACTATTCAAAATGGTATATCTCTATTAATTTAGTTATTGATAAAACTTTCTAAGACATTGACTCCTGCTCAATAAATCTTGGTGCGAGACTTGAATTGTATTTAAGAAGGAATTATCCTCACTAGATATTATAAGAAAACTAGTGAGAAGCTAAATTCGGCTAACGGTAGTCAAATGGAAATAAAATATAAATTACCTAATGTACATATTTGTCAAGACAGCATGTGTTTTAAGACCTCATTTGTCTTAGTTCGCAATCTTACTGACAAAATTATTTTAGGTTTACCATTTATATATTTACTTTACCCATCTTACTGACAACTGATATGACTTACAAGTTTACTGAAATAAGAACATTAGATGTAGAGGGGTTAAGCAGGCTAAATCAGCGGTTGAGGCTAAAGATTTATCAGAGAAGGAACTCTAAGTCTTTCTAAGTCTGCCTAAACCAAATGAATTCGATTTCCTTTTATAGAACAAGGAAACGAACTGTTACAAGATTACTATTACAATAACTGGGGTAAAGTAAAAGTAAGAAACATTTTACTAAAGTAAAAACATTTTACTAAAGTAAAAGGAAAAAGAATCTGCTTTCGGTGGAAAAGCAGACGTCTTCTTTTGACTAATGCTACGTGGGGCCGGATGCTTGATTGAGCTTAACGCTTTGGTGGAAAAAAAGAAATCTTCGCCGACTATCTTTGCGGAGCAGTGGATCGAGAAATTTAGGAGCGGTGGTGGTGACTAAGGTCACGGAGCAGTCTTTGGTGGCCGATCAAGTGGAGAATCACATCTTCACTTTGATTGATTAGAGAGGGCTCAAGAAAATGGATCTTGCGAAAGCATCCTCAGTCGATCGTGCCATAAGGATCACAATCACCTTCGTCTTCGAGCTCTTGACTAGAATTTTCTCCTCTGGACTGAGAAGAAGCTTTGTCTGACTCTTCCCGTAACTGATCAAGTCTTAAATGAATAGCATCAGCAAGACGCTTTAATTCAGAACTAGAGTAGTCAGATACATTAGTAACTTTATCAGAAGAAGGTGAAACAATTAATTTTTCTTTTGACTTATCAACTATTTTAGTGGTTGATTTACTAGAAGATGTAACGGTAGAGACCGTGGTGACCGGAGGAGTCTCTTTGAATAGCATGAACAATGGATATTCTAATATCTTCTGTGAGATGTTTTTCCCACCAAGACCTAAGAATACCTGTAAAACCACTAGCTAATAATTCAACTATATCTGTTTGAGATAAAGTGTTGAATTTGGTAATATAGCTATTGGCTACCATAGACATGTGATTAAGTTTATTAAGAATTTTTTGTTCACTAAATCCATCTATATTCCATTCATAAATTTTATTAGAGGACACAAAAAATTGTTTATCTAGATTTTCTCTCTTCGAATTGCAAATCCGGAGGAGTTGGTCTGGAATACCAATTTCTGGTAATACTTGTATTATTAACAGTTAATTTATTTAATTGGTCATTAAGGTTTGAAATAGATGGACTACAGGTAAGTAAGGTGACTTCAGAACTTTGATGAAGAAGATAATTTTGAAAGAGAAAAGAGAAGTTTGATTAATGCCGATGCTACTTTACTTATTTTTATAGCAGTATAGCTCAGCCATTTTTGTAGAATTTACTATTTGTAACTACTGTATTAGGTACCTCAACAATGAATAAATTGATTAATTGAGTCTATCATCTTTGTGGGGAGTCCTGCAGTGGTCTTTACCTTCTTCTCTCAGAATTATAGATGGCATTTAAATCTGGTTTTAGGCATATGTTTAAAATTGTTATGATAATGCATTTTCCTCTCCTGGACTTTACCTTCATTATCGTATCCAATTTCAACTTTTTGAAGAACATTTCATTCTTATTTTAAAAGGACTATCAAAAGAGGTTTTTATTTTCTTTTTTTTTTTAATTCAAGTTCATCAGTTTCATCTTTTCTTATTCCTCGTCTTATTGAAATTGAATTTTGGTGTTTCTATTGCAGCATGAAGTTTACATGCCCAACCTTGATTTTCTTGAAGAAAATGATGATGAAGTGGATCTAACATGTCACACTTTATTCCTTCTAGTTCATTGTTATTCTTTCAGTTTACTTATGTTAGTTAATAAATTTTATAGGTACTATGGTCCTTGTGAGACCAAGATACAATAACAAATTTTGTAATTATTGTGACTCGAGTATTATGATCTATTTATATGAGAAGTTTTGATTTTATTAGCTCTTTATGCATTAGCTTATCATTTAGTTTGAAAAAAGTATGGCAATATTTATATTTACTTGAAAAATAAATTTAATATTTCTTATAGAGATTAATAATAATAATAAATATGAAATCAATGATTTAAAAATTAATTATAATTTTCAATGAATTTTGATTATTTAGCAATTAATTTTTTATTTACAAATTTATAATTTGTGAAGGAATTTTTCTCTCATTAATTTGAAGAAAGATTCTCAATTTATAATTAGTGAAGGAAAATATTCTCTCGTTAAATAAATTTGTTCCTCACAATATATTATTTATGAGGGAATCAAGTTATTCACTAATTTCAAATAGTCCTTTTTAGAATATTATTTGTGAAGGAAACCAATCTTTCACTAAATAACAATATTCTATTACTAAATACAATTTGTGAATAAAAAAGTTATTCACAATATCCTTCACAAAAAACATTTAGTTACTACTTAGCGAAGGATACCCAATTGTGAGGAGGTCTAATGCGAGCACTCGTGTGAAGGAAATATTTCTTCGCAATAAATCACTTGTGAGTGATATAGGGCCTCTAGTGAAGGATTTGTCCTTCACTAGAGACCATTTTTGGTGTAGTGTTGACTTTACTCATTCCTGGGGATAAAAGTCCTACAAAAGACCTTAACGTGTTCCTTCGACCGTTAGTGGATGAACTAAAGATGTTGTGGGAGATAGGGGTCCAGACGTATGATAAATTTATATGCGAGAATTTTGTGATGAAGGTAGCCCTGTTATGGACTATCACTGACTTTCTGGCTCTTGGGATGGTTAGTGGTTGGTCAACTCACGGGAAGATGTCATGTCCAGTGTGTATGAGAGATGTGCAAGGCAACCAGTTGCAGCATGGGCAAAAATGTAGTTTCTTTGGAATTGCTCGTAGATTCTTGCCTCTTGATCACAATTACAGAAAGATGTCTGCACAGTTCAACAGAAAGATAGAAAAGAAGGGGTTGTTGGTCTACTTGTCGGGCGGTGAGGTCTTCAATTTGGTTGAAACCAATTTCGATTTTCCTTCACGGGAAGGAACACAAGAATCGAGAGTAACCTAAGCACGAGAAGACTCATAATTGGATACACTTGCCTATATGGTTTGAGTTGTCAGTATTGGGGCACACTTTTCGTCTATTGTATAGATGTCATACATACCAAAAAGAATGTTTTCGAGAACTGTTTTTTTAATCGTGTTAGAAGAGAGTGGTAAAACCAAAGACAATGACAATGCTCGAAAAGATTTGGAGGCATTGAACATTAGGCCAGAATTGTGGCTTTGCCCTAACACTACGAAACCTAAAGCTCCATTTTGTCTTACTAAGCAACAAGTTGAAGATGTGTGTAAGTGGGTTAGTGGGTTGATGCTCCCAGATGGATATGCGTCGAACATAACACGTTGTTGTAAGGTAGAGTAATTGAATTTTTTTGGATTCAAGAGTCATGATTGTCATGTATTCATACAGAAGTTGATCGCAATTGCATTTCGTGAGATGTTACCCAGAAAAGTTCTGGATGCATTGACCGAACTTTCAAATTTCTTTTGAGATATTTGCTCAACTGTAATTAAGTACAGTGATGTCGAGCAGATGGAGAAGAATATTGCGCTTACCATTTGCAATCTCGAAATGATCTTCCCTCCAGGATTCTTTAACTCGATGGAACATTTGCATATTCATCTACCGTATGAACTCAAACTTGGAGGACCGGTGCAATATCGATGGATGTACCCTTTTGAGAGGTAATATAAACTGTTAACCGCTCTATCTTGCTCATATTAATAATATCTCAATTTGTCGGTATATTTATCGTATGTATATACGTCGATTAAAACAAAAGGTCAATAACAAAAGCTTATGTAGAGGGTTCTATTGTTGAACGCTATACGGAGGAAGAGCTTGTCAACTTCTGCTCATTGTATTTTGACGATGTTGTCTCAACGAAGCACAATCGTTTAGGAAGGAATGAGGTTGTTGGTCCAATAACTCATGCTGATGATGAGTTAGCTGTATTCACATATCTGGCTAAACCATTTTGCCATGAGACGCTGACTTAGTTAAGCGACAAAGAGTTGAAGATTGTATCTACATACGTGTTTCTAAATATGCCCGAAGTATCATCATACATCACGTAAAGCTCAGCTTATTTGCAGTATTTAGTACAATTTACAAGTGTTGTGACGCCCCCAAAACATGTATACATCACCCATCTTGAGTCGCCAGATACATGGTACAGAACTCAACTACAAACTTAATTATACAACTGTCGTACAAAATACGACAAAACATAGCTGAGAGTTTAAACACGAATATTGCCTTCTAGACAATATCCACACTCAAGGGAGTCCAGACATCATGTGAATATTACCAATCTTGTACCAACCCCCCTAATAGTAAATCATGTGAATCAATAGTACATATATGTGAACACATAGTTATAAGCATGTAAATTAATAGCAATTAATTGCTCATTTATCCGATTAATTACCCGATTGGTTGATATAACCTCCAGACATCAATTATTATCGAAATAAATTTCGATTTCCACTAACATTAATAATTCTCACACAATGGAACTATCAATTTCATCTTTAATTAACACGAACTTATTCATCATTAATATTATAATTCACAATATTTAACAAACTGTGTCGCTCCTGTGAAAGAGGGGCTTTCCGATAAGGATTTCTCCTTATCATGGCGCAATTAAGCGTACCAAACCTCTCTTTCGATGTAACTTCTAGACATTGTCAATATTGCAAATAATAATATGAATAACTTTGTTGTCTCAATTATTGATTTAATAATATAAAATATTATACAGATGATACTGTGACAATAATTGAATAAAACTGAGTGACTTCTCACGTAAGCATCAATAATCAAAGATACTGTACGATACCGTGTGCTACTATACAACCACTCGTATTACTAACTTTTATCACCGATTATTTTATGACAACTTACTTACTTTGAAAAATTTCACATATCACCCTTAACTTTAACCTTTTATCAATTTAACCATTTACTAAATAGAATAGTTATAAGAAAATTGAATACTTTCATTTCATAAAATTCGGGGTCTCACAAGTGTAGTCATCTATATATGTTAAAGACATTTTACTAATATCGCATTTCATTCAAAGAGGAAGCGTATGCTTCTAACCCAACTTTTACTGCAGCAGAATTGGAGCATTCACTAATGCTAATTTCCAACAGTGGTTTAAGAAAAGGGTTGAAGCAGAGAACAATTCTGAGCATTTTATCGATGTTATCCAAGTACCTTACAAAGTTGTTAGTTCTTTTCCTGGTTGCATCGTGAATGGGTACAGATTTAGAGTCGATGACTTGAATGAACTCACATCAGTCAATTCTGGGGTTGTGGTGTTAGGAAGCTGCTACCAAGATTCTGAGTCCAATTACTATGGTAGTTTATAGGATGTGGTTGTGCTCAATTATCACGGCGGAAAAAAGGTAGTTACATTTAAGTGTAGCTGGTTTGATACTGAAAAGGGGGTTAAAGTTGATCGTAATAGAATCACAACTGTGGATATCAAGTCAGTGTTAAAGTCTGATGACGTGTTTATGTTAGCAAGTCAAGCGACTCAAGTGTATTACGCTCCTAATGTTGTAAATAATCGAAGCCCCTAGTACATAGTAGTCACTACTAAAACACGTTAATTTAATGCTGATAACATGTTTGGTATGGATGAGGCGTTGCAAGAAGATGTGAGCAACCCTTTGGCCGTAGTGTTCTATCCTGAAGATGTGGTGAGTACTGATGTCATTGACGTACCTAAAGATGGGGATGTCGAGGCAAACGTACACATGAATGATTATGTAGTCGTTGAGGATGATAACGATGACGAAACTAATGTCGAAACTGAGGATGAGGAAGATACCGAATCCGAGAATGATATACACGTTGATGCTGATGGGTTTGATGACATGCGTAATTGAAAATGAGCATTCATATTAATACATACCACATATTTTTAAACCTTAATATTCATAATCTACCATTTTTTTTATTGCATAGGATATTCATGTCTAGACATAGCGGTGGAGGTCACCGAGGTGGTGGGCGATCCTGTACTGGAGACAGTAGCCACGGTGGAGGTTCTTCTTCAGGCGCGAGTAAGTTATCTTATCTAGGATTTAAATAAATCTCAAGTTGCATTAGTTACAATGTTTATTGACTCAGTTAAATATAATTATTATAGATGACTATCGCATTTACACCGAGGGATGAACCCTGTCTTCGGTCGTCTTCTATTTGTCAGCGATTGCCACTTATAGTACCGGTGGATGTCTCTTCCCAGCAGTAAGTGTTAATATATTGGTAATATTAATTTTAGATATTGCAAAACACAATTCACATAACACATATTGTTATACTTTTTCTGTAGTATACTAGACCCGGTGGCTAAGCACACCCTACACGCGATCTGTTTGACGCATCTCCCGAGAGGGTGCATGCGGTTCACCAAGATATCTTGTGATGCGACTACTTTTATGAAAACCGTCTTGTGGGAGTTCCACGTAAGTTAAGCATATTATATTAATTACTGCATAGTTGTATTAGGATGACGAAATCTGTTGTTCTTAATTTTAAATCAACTTTTATTATAGGTTTATTACCGATTTGACCCGAGTATCTCTCAGTCAGCTGGCGACGATGTGATTGAGCATCATGTCACTGTGAGTTACTCCAGCTGGCTATATGAGATGTGACAGAGGGCAGCTCGGGCAGTTAAGGACCAGCCTGGGACCACCATCAGGGATCATCAGCCCCGCGTAGTCTTTGATTTAGCCTGGGAGGCTATGTGTGCATACTGGGAGGCTGATGACTTCAAGAAATAGTCTGAGCAGGCGAAGAAGAACCGTGGTCAGCTCCGGATAGTACACACCACTGGTTTTTAGTCGTTCGAGGAGGCGAAGACGGTAAGTGCGTTGTATTTAGTTATTTAGGCATCAAGTTCTCACACAAATACTTAATATCTATTTTATGAATATTTTTATTAGGCATTGGGGAGGACCTTGGGCCGAGATCCTACCATTCTAGAGTTTTGGGATCGAGCCCACACGCCTAAGGACGAACGTGATTTGTCTCGCATGACTTTTAGCTATCTGGGTAAAACTCATCTTACTATTTAGCTTTTAATAATATTCGGTCATAAATAAAATGATATAATTAACATACGATCTGAGTAATACATTACAGATCGATTTCATATGCTTGTGACGAGCAGTATATCGAATTTGGAGGCTATTAGGAGGGGTTCTGATTCGTTAGATTCTGTCACCCCTATTCCCGATATTGTATTAGATCGGGATGATGAGCTGAGTGTTAGGTTTGTAATATTCATGAATGCAATCAAATTGCACAAAATAAGCGAAAACGTGGAAAATTAGAGTTAAAATTTTACAAACCATATACTCGGATCATCCTTTATGCACAATTATTAATTAAACGATAAAAAAAGAACAAGAATCATAACCTTAAAGATTCGAGCTTCCTCAGGTAAAAGTTCACCTCCAATCCTTTTTCTCGTTCAACTTGAATCCATCAGGTTTGATTCCTTCCTTTGATCAACGTTAGGCACCCAATTATTTGGCCTCTAGAGGTGATCCATCAAGAAAGAAGAAAGATTCAAGAAGATGAGTGTTTGGAAAAACCCTAGTTTTCTATCTCTATAGAAAAAGGTGTACTCTCCAACAATTGGAATCACATATGTTATGAAAAAGTCAACAACCCCATCACCTATAATAAGGCTCCTCTTATTTATAGATGTGGGCAACCCTCCTTAACAATTAAGGAATTTGGTCTTATTTTAATTAATTAAAATCCTTTAATTAATTAAGCTCCCTAATCTTATTAGGAATAATTAATTAAACTCTTTTAATTAATTAGCCTCCTAATCTTATTAGGATATGTGAGAGTACTTTTATTAATTAATTCCCAAACTCCTTTAGGAATTAAATAATAATAATAGTAATAATAATAATAAGACTTCTCTTATTAATTTATATTTAATATTTCCAAAATATTAAATAATAAATATTAAGTTATTTAATTTATTCTATCACCATAGATTAAATTAAATATACTTAACTTTTTATTATGATTATGCCATTTGATTCTTAAATAATTATTCTTCCTTTTATGGTGTGACTCTTTAGGTTCTCCGTATTAAACCGGTTGTGAATAAATCAATTAGAACAATTGTAATCTTATTTAAATAAATAAATTAAATAATTAATTTATTTAAATAAATAATATTTATTCTACAATAGGGATAAGCCTCCCTGGCGATTAACGACTTTCTAAATAATATAGATTTCAAGATTAATCATAAAAGAACCTTTGAGTAAATAGTTACCGTACAATTCAATCCTTCCATCATACAATGTCCTAATTAAATATAAGACATGAAATTACTGCCAAGTCTTATTTTATTTAATTATATGTATTTCGACTCTTAAATGCACAACTCCAAAGAATGCAAATTAGAAACTCCTTTCTAATTTCATTCTACCTGGCCAAGGACTATTGGGTTGTCATTTATCGAATCACATAGGACATTTCTCTTCTTTTACTAGAAGTGGTATATTCTTTATTGATAATACATTATCTCCATATACAACTTATTATACCCAAGCATACCCTTTGATATACCCTAAGGGTCTTAAGGAATAAGTCAAAGTATAATTCATCATACACAAGATACTATGATGATCTCAAGTCCAAGGATCACTTGTACTACTATCACTACAGGAATTCCTATTGACAGGCAAGTAAAACTCCATTAGGTATTCCTTAGCGAGCCACGTTCAGTGAACTTATTCTCTAATAAGCACCTACATACTTGCTTTAGTGTCTCCACACAAATGACCATGAGATCAATCATCCTCATCCAATGAGCAAGCAACGTATGTACCAATCTATCCGGATTCACTAATCCCCAATTTGGTAATCCAACGATTGGGAACTATTTTAGTTTTAAGCTTTCTAAGAATTTAGATCTCATTAGAATGATCATCATCATTATTCTAAAAGCATTGATTAAAACTATGGGTTTATCACATACTATAAAATAACATCATGTAGATAATTAAAAGCCTTTAATAACTTAATACTTTTTATTAATAAATGAATAATATTGTTACAAAGTATATGCTTTATCATCAAACAAGATTGGCTTGTTTGCATACTACTTTCACTGAGACTATGGACGCGCTCTCGTAATCCCCTACTAGCGAAGACTCGAAAGATATCGAGTGTGGAGTCCGCCGAGGATACCGTGATATACACTTGGAGGTAATATTTTACTATGTTTCACGAAATTATCCGAATTGATCACATTATATAAATTATTATTAGTAATCAAATTTGTATCCTTTTATAGGCTCTAGCCAGCGCCAGCGTCCGAGAGCACATGTCAGACCATCTCATACGGGCACTGGCTTGGATGACGATATCTTCCGGCGGCTGATAGGGGTCGTGTCGGATAGGTTCCGTACCAATCCGATCTTTTAGCGTCAGCAGTTGCCTTCCAGTTCTCGTCTTCACCAGATTGCTCAAGATATTATAGTAGGGGCCTCTGCAGATACGGGATTACCACAGGAGCAGTTCAACGCTTAGAGCGCCAAGATGCTCCGGATGGTGATTACCCTCGTGGAGGAGGCTCACAACGGACATATTCCCTTGGAATTATCCTATTTCCGACAAAAAATTAAAATAATACGGTATTTATTAAAAATGACTAATTATTAACTCCGACGGAATTTGCGTCGGAGATAATGTAGTTCCGACGGACATGTTCTGTCGGAGAAAAAATATTGATGATGGACTTTTAAATCATAGAAGATAGTAGACTTCATTCTATACTTAACTCTTCTAATGAATTGTTATTTCCGTTGTGAATATTGATCTAAACTTGTTGTACATTATATTTTATCTGACGATAATTTGTTTTTCATTATCTTAGTCATAATATTCTTTATTGGGCTAGTTGAGCTCACCCTTTTCTTTTTTGTTCCATTTTTTTGCTCAGGAAGCGAGAATATAGTGGAAACTAATCGGGGTATGGAGTAATGGGTCAAGACAATTATTTTAGCAGTCCTCACTATTTTGTAAAATAGTGTATCAATAATTGTAATGAGAACTTATTTGAGTTTGGATATTGTCTAGAAGATAATATTTGAATTTAAACTCATAGCGTATGTGTTGTCGTATTTTGCAGGACAGTTGTAATAATGAAGTTGTAGTTATTTCTGTACCATGTATTTGGCGACTCAGAATGGGTTGTGTGGACCTATTTTGGGGGTGTCAGAGTTGGTATCAGAGCTTACGGATATGGTCTCTGATGGAGATCGGGGAATAGAACTAGGAAGGGAGAGACGAGTAAATCCTTCGCTAGTGTGTCCTACCTAAGCTTATTTGTTGGTCGGTCAGAATATAGGGGTATTATGTGGCATGTCAATTTCTTTAATTAACCTTTGTTTTGTGGCAGTACTTGAGAATGACCTCTGAAAATGTTAAGATGAGCAATGGAGTACAAGGGACCATTGAGACACCAACAATCAACAACCAGAATAATGTGCATCAGGAAGGCAATATTCCTCCTATAAACAACAACACCGATCAAACGATGAATGAAGGAATGTTTAGAAGCTTTTTGCAGTTTATGCAAAACCAGAGGAGCAAGATTCTTGTTCAAAATGCAGGTGGAAATGATGGCAACTCACGGTTGTCACTGTTAAGCAATTTAAGGAGTTGGGACTGTCGTAGTTTTTAAGAAAGCCAGATCCGATCAAGGTGGAAACGTGGGTTAAGAAAATTACCAAAATATTTGATGTCTTGGGATGCACGGAGGAATAGAAGGTTCCATTCGCCACCTTTATGTTCCGTGGTGAGGTAGATTACTGGTGGGAATCTGTGAAACGTACCTAGCTTGCCGCACTCAATATGTCTTGGGAAGCATTCCAGAAACTATTCAATGACAAGTACTTTCCTGAAAGTATTCGTCATATAAAGGAGGTGGAGTTTATTAGACTGGAACAAAACAACATGACTGTATCCCAGTACGAGGCTAAGTTCGCGGAGTTATCCAGGTTTGTACCTCATTTGGTAGAAAAATGAGGAACGTATGATGCGGATGTTTCTGAGAGGTTTGAAACCCAAAATTCGTCAATACCTCATTTCTCTCAAATTTTTTCTATATTCAGATGTTGTAAACAGGGCTCAATTATTAGAGCGTGATAATGAGTTTGTTCAACCGGGGGACCATAACCAGGGTCGTACCAGTGGCAGCAGTCATCGGAGTAATGACAACCAACAGGGAGGAAAATATTTGGACAGAAGCGGTAACCACTCTGGTGGTAATCGTTGCCATGATAGTAGAAGAAGCGAGTCGGGGGGAGATTTTAAAAAGAAAAGGTACAACAATGACAACGTGAAGACGTCCAAGACCGACATCAAGCTGCTTTACAGGGAGGAAACGACCACCGATCGTATGTTATAAATGCGGGAAATAGAGACACATCAGCCCAAACTGCCCACAACAATTCAAGGTGTGTTATAACTGTGGAAAGGAAAGTCATATAGCTCGAGATTATCTTATAGCAAACCCAAGTCCAGCGAGGATGGTGACTCCAAAGGCAGTCCCAGACAAGTCAAAGTCAGCGGTTCCTAGAAGAGTGTTTGTCGTGTCTGCCCACGAGGAACCCGAATGAGGTGATCACGGGTAAGCTAATCATAAACTCTTGCGAAGTTTATACCTTATTAGATACCGATTCTACCCATTCTTTTATCTCTCCTGCTTGTGCTCAACGTTTGAACTTGACTCCTGAGAAATTAGACTTTGACTTATCTATTGAAACTCCGTTAGGAGAAACTTTCATTACATTCACTGTTTATAAATCTTGCTTGATTCAAGTTGGGACCATCACATTACCTGTTGATCTCATCTCTTTGAAAATACTTGTATTTTTGTAAGGTTGTTAGTTTCCATATTCCTAACCAACCTATTATGCGAATTCAAGTAACCAAACCCCTAAAGTCAATCACTGTCAATCAAACCATAAAGCCATTCGTTTATTGAAAAATGGATGTCAAGCTTTCTTAGCTCATGTCATGGATTTAAACAAAAATACGTCAGATTTGAATAATATTTCTGTTGTTAGTGAATTTCCTGACGTATTTCCTGAAGAACTTCCTGGCCTACCCCTAGAGCATGATATCAAAATTTGTATTGACCATGAACCTGGTACAAAACCCATTTCCAAAACCCTATATCGAATGGCTCCAATTAAACTTCAGGAGTTAAAAACCCAATTACAGGAGTTGTTGGATATTGGTTTCATTCGTCCTAGTACATCTCCTTGGGGTGCTCCTGTTTTATTCGTAAAGAAGAAAGATGGGAGTATGCGCCTTTGCATTTACTATCGGGAGTTGAACCATGTCACCATCAAAAATAGGTACCCACTACCTCGCATTGATGACCTGTTTGACCAGTTGCAAGGTGCTAAATTCTTCTCAAAAATCGATCTTCGTTCCAGATATCATCAGTTAAAAATTAAAACTGATGACATTCCAAAGACTGCTTTCAGGACTCGGTACGGGCTTTACTAATTCCTAGTCATGTCTTTTGGATTGATTAATGCTTCTGCGACTTTCATGGATATGATGAACCGAGTATTCAAGGAATATTTGGATCATTTTGTGGTTGTCTTTATTGATGACATCCTCATCTATTCCAAAAGTCGTGAAGATCATGAGCAACACTTGAGGCTGATACTCCAAAAGCTTCATGAAAATAAGCTATCTTTCAAGTTGAAGAAATGCGAGTTCTGGCTTGAAGAAGTAGCATTTCTTGGGCACATGGTATCGAAGTATGGAATATCAGAAGACCCGGCAAAGATTGAAGCAATACAAAGTTTGGAGCAACCTAAGTCCTTAACTTCGTACGTAGCTTTCTAGGATTAGCTGGTTATTATCGAAGATTCGTTGAAGGATTTTCTCGAATCGCTACTCCATTAACTCAGCTGACTCGGAAAGATACAAAATCTGAATGGAGCGAAGAATGTGAGAAGAATTTTCAAGAACTCAAGAGGAGACTTATTTTAGCACCTGTTCTGACAATACCATCAGGTTCAGAGGGATTTGTCATCTACAGCGATGCTTCAGGCAAAGGTTTAGGATGTGTTCTCATGCAACATGGGAAAGTCATAGCTTATGTCTCGCGACAACTCAAAGAATATGAGAGAAATTATCCTACTCATGATCTAAAGTTGGCAGCAGTCATTTTCGCGTTAAAGATCTGGAGGCACTACATGTATGGGGAGAAAGTGGAGATATATTCAGATCATAAAAGCCTCAAATATTTCTTCATCCAAAAGGAACTCAACATGCGGCAACAACGTTCGCTCGAGCTATTGAAAGATTACGACCATACCATTCAATACCATCTTGGAAAAGTAAACGTGGTAGTTGACGCATTGAGTAGAAGATCGTATGCAGGTACGAGTGCGATGTTGTCAACACAAAGGCCCATTTTGTGTGATTTACAAAAGATGGAGATAGAGTTAAAGGCTCCAAGTACCCATGTGATGATACCAAATATATGAGTAGAACCAACTTTAATCGATAAAGTTAAAGCTGCTCAAGCCACAGACCCAGAGCTGATGCGTATGAAGAAGAAAGTACAAGAAGGTGCTATTCAGAAGCAAGAATCGATAAAGAAGGAATACTTCTAGTCAACTCCAGACTTTATGTTCCTAACGACTATGATTTGAAGTACAAGATTATGATGGAGGCACACAACACACCATTTGAAATTCATCCTGGAAGTACCAAAATGTATTGTGATCTTCGACATTCATTTTGGTGGAGCAATATGAAAAGAGAGACCGCAGAGTTTATCTCAAGATATTTAACTTGTCAACATGTCAAGGTGGAGCATCAAGAACCAAAAGGTCCATTGCAATCACTTGAGATTCCAGAATGGAAGTGGGAGCACATTAACATGGATTTTGTAACTGGTCTTCCCAAGGTTTCTCAAGGAATAGATGCAATTTGGGTTATTGCTGATAGGTTAACCAAGTCTGCTCATTTCTTGTCGATACGGGAGAGTTATTCCCTTGAACATCTTGCTCGTATGTACGTGAATGAGTTTGTAAGGTTGCATGGTATGCCAGTATCCATAGTTTCTGATAGAGACCCAAGATTCACTACACGATTTTAGGTTACCTTGCAGAAAGCGATGGGCACGAATTTACAATTCAGTTTGGCATACCATCCTCAAACGGACGGATAATCGGAAAGGACTATTCAAACTCTTGAAGATCTATTGAGACTTTGTGTTTTAGACTTCAAAGGGAGTTGGGAAAAGTACTTACCATTGGTGGAATTCTCCTACGACAACAGTTATCAGGCAAGTATAGGTGTGGCTCCATTCGAAGCATTGTATGGATGAAAATGTCGCTCTCCAGTATGTTGGGATGAGGTGGGTGAAACAACATTGTTGGGACTAGAGTTGGTACATATGACTACAGAAAAGATCTAAATGATTCGACAATGTATACAAATGGCACATGATCACCAAAAGAGTTATGCGGATCTTCATCGAAAGGACGTGGAATTTAATATTGGGGATCATGTATTGTCACGTGTTACTCCATGGAAAGGAGTTACAAGATTCGAGAAGAGAGGAAAGCTCAATCCACGATTTATTGGTCCATTTGAGATTCTTGACCGAGTAGAAAATGTGGCCTATAGACTCGCATTACCTCCAAGCATGTCTCGTGTTCATAATGTTTTTCACATATCTGTGCTTGGTATGTGACACCCCCAAAATAGGTATACATCACCCATCTTGAGTCGCCAAATACATGGTACAAAATTCAAATACAACTTAATTATACAACAGTCGTGTAAAATACGACAAAACATATGTTGTGAGTTTTCATACAAATATTGTCATCTAGACAATATCCACACTCAATTGAGTCCTCATTACATTTATTATCACAATATTTAACAGAATCATGAGGACTACTAATGCTATTATCTGGACCGTCACTCCGTTCCCCGACTAGTCCCTACTACGTTCTCATTTCCTGAAGAGAACAATGAAAGTAAAGGGTGAGCTCAACTAGCCCAGTAAGAAATATTATGACTAAGATAATACAGAATAAATTATCGTTAGCCTTCAATAGTGTTAAGCTGATACAATATAACAAACATCAAGTTTAACTACAGCGGAACAAACAATCCATTAAAAGAGTTAAGTAGAGAATAAAATCTACTATCTTTTATGATTTAAAAGGTTTTCATCACTTTTATCATTTGGGACTCGACAATAAATAATACACATCATCCACGCACTACTACCGAGGATATTCATTAGTATCACAACCACAAATTATCCATGCACTACGGGCCAAGGATATTCGTGTATTCATCAATGGTCACGATCATGCCAACAATCATCCATCAATGCAATCAACGGGCCAATGAGGACTTTTACCACATTATTTGTAACATTACTGGCCATGATTATACAAAGAATAATCCCGTGTCATAATCATACCAAGTCCATCTATGCACTCTGAGGCCACAGATGACTTTCAACATAATATAAACATGAGGATGATGACAATGATATAAGAATTCAATAAAACAAGTTCAAGAATTGATTTATCCAGGAACTAATAACGCCCAAATTGTCAACATGATACTTCTTTGTAGAGTAAACTTCAAGAATCTTTGAGAAGAATATTTCCATGAAAAGATCTTTGGATGAAGCGCAAATATCAAGGATATTCCACTAATTTCATGGAGTATAGAAGTCAAAACTTTAACCAACCGAGTATAATAAAGAATGGAATAATAAAAGAAATCACCGTGCATGCGATAAGCGCTTGCAGACGAGTTATTCTAACGAGAATAATAAATAACGGAACACAGTCGGTGAAATTAAGACCCAAACGAGGATATTCCAATAGAATAATAAATAATGGAATAACAATGAAATCACCATGCATGCGATAAACCGCATGCAGCATGAGTTATTCAATAGAATAATAATTAATAGAACTAGGTCAGCCGTAATACGCACCGACAAGATATTCCAACTGAATAATAAATAACGAAACTAGGTCATGCATAAACGCATAGAAAGGATGTTCCAACTGAATAATAAAGAATGGAATAACAATGAGAATTTCACCATGTATGCGGTACTTCACATAGACAGGTTATTCCAACATAATGATAAAGAATGGAATAATGGAAGAATTTCACCAAGTATAGGGTAGCTTGCGTATCTGAGTTATTCCAATGAGAATAATAAAGAATGGAATATGAGAAGTTCTCTTCATGAATCTGAAAGAAATAATACCCTTACCTTAGAACAAATGGATATAGGAGTAGTGAAGTAGCGAGAAAACTTTTCTTCTTTCTCTCTATAGTTTTCTCTCTAGAGTTTCGGTGAATTCGTAAGAAATAATGAAGGAATGAGCTTCTATTTATAGGAGAATGGATGAATAGTAACTAATTCTGAAACGGCCCAGATTGATTTACTTTTAAGCAGACGGTCCAGATTGGTTTACTATAAAATATTCTAATAAAACAAAATCTTTTAAATAAAATATAATATATTCTATTTATAATCTAATAAAACAAATAACTTTATAAAAGTATTACATTTTATATAAAAAGATTTTACTACGCAAACCTATACGCAGCACTATGCAAACACTATACATAATAAAATATAATATATTCTATTTATAGTCTAATAAAATGAATAACTTTATAAAAGTATTACATTTTATATAAAAAGATTTTACTATGCAAAACATTTATGCATAATAGAATATAATATATTCTATTTATAGTCTAATAAAACGAATAATTTTATAAAAGTATTACATTTTATATAAAAAGCTTTTCTATTTTATTACATTAATAATACTAATAAAACAAAACTTCATCATCATTATTATAATTCACACTATTAATCGACTGTGTCGTTTCTAGGAAAGAGGGGCTTTCAACAAGGATTTTTCCCTATTGGCGTATGATTAGGTGACCAAACCTCTCCTGGCGAGAACTTCTAGACATCGTTAATATTGCAAATAATAATATTAATAACTTCGTCGTCTCAATTATTGATTTAATAATATATAAAATATCGACAATAATTGAATCAAATAACGTGAGATACTATGCAACAATTACTGAAGCTATAATGGAACAAAACTGAGTGACTTCTCACGTAAGCATCAATAATCAATACCGTGTGCTACTATGCAACCCACGCCAGTATTCTTTGTACTTTACTACCGAAGTAGTTCAACAGTTTTAAGCGTAAAACTTCCACCGATTATTTTTATAAAAATATTTTTGTCGTTTTCTCAATCAAACAATAATTTCGTTAATGAGGTCCTGATGATTGTGTAAATCGTTATGAATATTCCTGTTAAAATGAATATTCCCCGACCAATCGAATATTATATAACAACTTGAGTACTTTGCAAAATTTATAAATATTATCCATGTGACACCCCCAAATCCAGGTACTTCATTTCCACAGGATTTGGTGTTCACTTAATCAAACATTCATATCTAACTACCCAATCACAATAAAACTGGATAAATAAAACCTTTCCCATTAAAGGGTTACATAATAAAATCTCCCAGGTTATCTAACCTTTAATTACAATAATTCAAATGCAGAAATTAAATAAACTTCATTAAAACAAAGTCTAAGATCATCATAATAAAAATCTAACATCTCAATCAAAGTAAAATTACAAGTCTTCATCACTTGCACATTTTTCCCTTTCCTTTGCTAGACGAAGGTTCATCTACCTTCTCTTCTTTAGCTGCAATGAGTTTTAAAATATGCAAGAGTGAGCAAAACAATTGCTCACTGGATATAATATGAAATCAACAGGAGTATAGTAATAATAACTGCCAATACTAAGCTCATCAACAATGAATAGTACTCTATCATCAATAATCAGAAACTAAAATCCAAAATGTGGAATAACTATAAATGAGGGTCATAAGACCATGAACTATGTCCACAGTTGCGAGTAATCTTTCAACTCCAACTTTAACAGTCATAAGACTATAAGGACTCCTCGTACTTAGGGGGATCAGCCCTTCGTACCACGTATTGTGCACAAACATTTAACGCTACGCGTAAGTTATCCCCTAATAATAATAGGGTTGTTCATCTCAGTATTTGAAGTATAAGTTCGCACCAAAGAGAGTTTGGTTTGGATAAGCTTTCAAGGATAATTTGAAGTTCAACGATCATCAACTAGAGGACTAGTTGAATTAATAACATTATATTACAGAATAATTGTAATTGAATCAACATGGTAAACCAAAATCATGCGTTAGGAATAATCTAATAGCATATACTTTGAATAACTATAACATGCCTTGCTTGAACAATATTAAGTCGAGGTTAATTAGAATTGAGTACTAAGCATGCATAACAGTTTGAGCGATGAAATTGCTTTCAACATTAGTATAAATAGTTGTGCATGCTAAACAACAAGTTAAATACAAGAATAACTTGTCAACATTAAACCAAAGTTTAGAAAGCTTGCATCATTCATAAGGTAATCGAATTGAAACAATAAATAGTTCAACAAGATAAAGAATTAGAAATCTTGCATTATTATATTGGGAACAATTATTGATTCCAATTACAAAAGTGGAGTTAGTGAACTTGTCTTGCTCATAGGCTAAACCAAATCAATACGAATCACAATATCCTATAAACATATGTCATCATGACATAATTAGTCATTACCATCTTACAAACATAACTAAGTACGTTCATCATTTAAAATTGAATTTTTAATCACATAATCGAGTTATAACACAAGTTAATTGTTAATAACATACTTATTCATAGTATAAAAATACTAAAATCAACATTTTATAGTCCTACTATCATCACATAATAATTCCTTAAAATTTCAAGTACAAAATCAACTTTGTCGAGACCATTACGCTAACTTTCATTTGCTTATTTCCACGATTACTGCTTGTGGGTCGCGCTTCGGTGTGGGCATGGCGCTGCGGCGTAGAGATCAAGGCTACAAGGCCGCCCTGTGGCGTGAGCATGGCGTCGCGGCGTCGAATTGCAGACAGCCTCGGCAACAGCACAGAAAAAGCCAATTTTGGCCTACAAGCTCGTTTCTAACAGACTAATTAACACATAAATCATATATAGACTTCATATAAACATATTTCAAAAACTCTAAACATGATTCTACCCATACAACAACATAAACAACAAAATTAACACACCCAAATTCACTATATTTGGCTAAAACTCATTTTTTTTATATATTTCAATGAAATAAACACTGTAATTTTGTTTCTCAACCAAAACAACTAATTCAAAGCATTTTACCAAAGTTTATATATACTCTAACAAATTGAATAGCCAATTTATCAATAAAACAACTAAACAACTCATAATTTCTATTTTAATTAAACAATATATATATAAAAAAAAACTCTCTATAAAAAGGTTTTCTTCATAAACTTCATACATAACAACAATACATTGATTATAATCATATATAACCTATGAAAATAACTTTACAACACTAGTTTATGATATGAACACACATAAAATTAATAATTATCCTATAACAAGAATTTTACAGAGAAATAGGAGAAGAGAAAATAAAACTTTTAAAACTTGAAAAGAATAGGGTACCTTGAAGAAGATGATGATGACTATCCTTTCTATTCTCAAGCTCCTTCTTCCCACTCTCTAGTCTTCCTTCCTCTCTTCTCTTCCTCTTCTCTTCTTCTTCCCTTCTTCTTCCCTTCTTCCTCTGTGTTTTCTTTTCTTCTCTTTCTCTATCTAACGTACTTAACAAATAACGTATATAGAATATAATATATATTGATTATATAATATAAATACAAAACATATAACTGATATCAGTTATATGAGTTTTAAAAATCAAAAGCCATAATGCTTGTTTGGTTAACCACTAACAAAATAACCCATTAATCCTAACACCTTGTTTGGTAAAACTCAAATAAATTAAAGACTTAATAGGCCTTAAGCCTTGTTTGGCAAAACTGAATTAAAACTCCTTTAAGTTATTTTAATAACTCCTTTATAACAAGGTTATTTGTCACACATTAATTTAATTAAATTAATCATAATAACAATTTATTAAATCACTTCATCACTTTATTTAATCAACTAACACATCCTTTTAAATTTATAAATTCCAATAAAAAGAATAGTAATTCAATTAATCAAAATTCTCTAACTTAATAATTAAATTAAATTAGCAAAATAATTAATTTTCCTTAATTATTTATTTAACAAATAGTTAACCAAATTGAATTTATTCAACAGTAAACACATCCATTAAATACTTAAATAATTCAATAAATATTTAATATAACAATTAAAATTCTGGAATGTTTCAACCCACAACTATAACATTATATCAAATTCATTCCATAATATTTAAAAATGATATTTATATAAAAATCATCTTTATTAAAAAAGTTGGGGTCTTAAAACCTCCCCTTCTTATGAAATTTCGCCCTCGAAATTAGGGTACGTACCTGGTATGTCAAAAAGGTAAGGATATCTTGATTTCATTTCAGATTCTAACCTTGGAGCGTAGAATATGTTGCTTCTTATCAAAGATTTGAACAGGAACCTCTTCATACGTCAAATCTTTTGCTATTTCATCCGGTTCTAACTTAATAATGTGTTTCGGGTCTTCCACATATTTACGTAACATGGATATATGAAAAACGTTATGAACATGAGACATACTTGGTGGTAAAGCGAGTCTATACGCCACAGTTCCTACTCGATTGAGGATTAAAAATGGGCCAATGAATCGAGGATTGAGCTTTCCTCTCTTTCCAAATCTCGTAACTCCTTTCCATGGAGCAACACGTAACAACACATGATCTCCAATATCAAATTCCACGTCATTTTAATGAAGATCAGCATAACTCTTTTGTTCATCTTGTGAGGTTTTTATACGTTGTGGAATCGTTTGAATCTTTTTCGTAGTCATACGTACCAACTTCGGTCCCAACAACGTTGCTTCACCCACCTTATCCCATCATACTGGAGAACGACACTTTCTTCCATACAATGCTTCGAATGGAGCCATGCCAATACTTGCTTGGTAGCTATTGTTGTGGGAAAACTCTACCAATGGTAAGAACTTGTCCCAACTTCGCTTAAAGTCAAGGACACAGAGTCTTAATAAATCTTCAAGAGTTTGAATAGTCCTCTCTGATTGTCTGTCCGTCTGAGGATGATACGCCGAACTAAATCGTAAGTTCGTGCCCATAGCTTTTTGCAAACTAACCCAAAATTATGAAGTGAATCTTGGGTCTCAATTAGAAACTATGGATACCGGCATACCATGTAGTCTTACAATCTCGTTTATGTACATACGAGTAAGACGTTCAAGTGTATAAGTTTCTCGTATTGGTAAGAAATGAGCAGACTTAGTCAATCGATTAACAATGACCCAAATTACATCTATGCCTTGAGAAACCTTGGGAAGACCAGTAACGAAATCCATGGTAATGTGCTCCCACTTCCATTCTGGAATTTCAAGTGGTTGCAATGGACCTTTTGGTACTTGATGCTCTGCCTTGACTCGTTGACAAGTTAAACACCTTGAGATAAACAACGCTATCTCTCTCTTCATATTGCCCCACCAAAATGTATGTCGAAGATCATGATACATTTTGGTACTCCCAGGATGGATTGCAAACGGTGTGTTGTGCGCCTCCATCATGATTTTATACTTTAACTCAGGATCGTTAGGAACACAAAGTGCGGAGTTATTTCAAGTATTCCTTCTTCATCGATTCATGCTTGAAGCATAGCACCTTTCTAAGACCCCACTTTTATGAATAAAGATGAATTTTCTATAATTATCATTTTGAATATTATGGAATGAATTTGATATAATGTCATAATTGTGGGTAATAGTTATAAATTTTGTAAAAGTACATGCATAAAGTTGTTATATAATATTCGATTGGTGGGGAATATTCATTTTAACAGGGAATATTAAATGCAGCGACACAATCATTAAGTGGACCCCCCTAACGGAATTATTGCCGGATTAAGAAAATGACAAAAATATTTTATAAAAATAACGGCGAAGTTTTATCATTAATCGTTGAAACACAAATTGTTAAAAAAATGCGAGGAATATGCGTGGTTGCGTAGTAGCATTACGGTATTGATTATTGATGCTTATGTGAGAAGTCACTCGAGTTTTGTTCAATTATTGCTTCAATAATTATTGCATAGTATCTCACGTTAATTTATTCAATTATTGTCGATGTTTTATATATTATTAAATCAATAATTGAGACGAAGTTATTAATATTATTATTTGCAATATTAATGATGTCTAGAAGTTACGCCGAGGAGAGGTTTGGTCACCTAATTGCGCCGCATGATAGGAGAAATCCTTATTGGAAAGCCCCCTCTTTCCTGGGAACGACCTAGTCGATTAATAGTGTGAATTATAATAATGATGATGAAGTTTTGTTTTATTAGTATTATTAATGTAATAAAATAGAAAAACATTTTATATAAAATAGAATACTTTTATAAAGTTATTCGTTTTATTAGACTATAAATAGAATATATTATATTCTATTATGCATAGTGTTTTGCATAGTAAAATCTTTTTATATAAAATAGAATACTTTTATAAAGTTATTCGTTTTATTAGATTATAAATAGAATATATTATATTTATTTAAAAGATTTTGTTTTATTATAATATTTTATAGTAAACCAATGCGGACACGTCCAGTTTAAAAGTAAATCAATACGGACCATTGGAGAATTAATTCTTATTAGGTCCATTCTCCTATAAATAGAAGCTCATTCCTTCATTATTTCTTACAAATTCACTGAAACTCTAGAGAGAAACTATAGAGAGAAAGAAGAAAAGTATTCTTCTACTTCACTACTCCTATATCCAGTTTGTTCATGGTATGGGGAATTATTTCTTTCGTATTCATGAAGAGAACTTCTATTATTCCATTTTTTATTACATTGGAATAAAGCGTATATCATGATCATCATACTTGGTGAAATTCTTACATTATTCCATTCTTTATCATTATATTGGAATAACTTTTGTCTTTCTTAATCTTTGCATACATGGTGAAATTCTTACATTATTTCATTCTTTATTATTCTATTGGAACATCACATACGTGCGTTTACGCATGACTGTTTAGATTATTTATTATTACGTTGGAATATCACATGCATGCGTTTATGCATGACCCTAGTTCCGTTATTTATTATTACTGTTGGAATAACTTTTATGCGTGTGGTCTATCGCATGCTGGTGATTTCTTTTGTTATTCCATTCTTTATTATACTCAGTTGGTTAAAGTTTTGGCTTTTATACTCCATGAAATTAGTGGAATATCCTTGATATTTGTGCTTCATCCAGTATATTTTCATGGAAATATTCTTCTGGGCATTCTTGAGTTTTACCCCACAAAGCAATATCATGTTGACAATTTGGACGTTATTGGTTCCTGGATAAATTAATTCTTGAACTTGTTTTATTGAATTCTTATATAATTGTCATCATTCTCATGTTTATTTTATGTTGAAAGTCATTTGTGGCCTGTAGTGTATAGATGGACTTGATATGATTATGACCAGGGATTATTCGGTATAATCATGACCGTAATGTTACTAATGATGTGGTAAAAGTCTTCATGGCCCGTAGTGCATTAATGGACAGTTGTTGGCATGATCATAACCATTGATGAATACATGAATATCCTTGGCTCGTAGTGCATTGATAGTTTGTGGTTGTGATACTAATGAATATCTTTGGCCGTAGTGCAGGGATGATGTGGATTATTTATTAAGCTGAGTTCCAGCGATAAAAGTGATGAAAGTAATTCCTGAACGGTCCAGATTGATTTACTTTTAAACGGACGGTCCAGATTGGTTTACTATAAAATATTCTAATAAAACAAAATCTTTTAAATAAAATATAATATATTATATTTATAATATAATAAAACGAATAACTTTATAAAAGTAATCTGTTTTATATAAAAAGATTTTACTATGCAAAATACTATGAATAATAGAATATAATATATTCTATTTATAGTCTAATAAAACGAATAACTAATACACATCATAACGTCCCTGCACTAAATAAAGAATTTCATAAATGTTTTTCATCACTTTTATCATTTGGGACTCGACAATAAATAATACACATCATCCACTTTACTGCTAAGGATATTCATTAGTATCACAACCACAAATTATCCATGCACTACGGGGCAAGGATATTCGTGTATTCATCAATGGTCATGATCATGGCAACAACTGTCCATCAATGCACTACGGGCCAATGAGGACTTTTACCACATTATTTGTAACATTACGATCATGATTATATCGAATAATTCCTGGTCATAATCATACCAAGTCCATCTATGCACTACAGGCCACAGATGACTGTCAACATAATATAAACATGAGGATGACGACAATGATATAAGAATTCAATAAAACAAGTTCAAGAATTGATTTATCCAGGAACTAATAACGTCCAAATTGTCAACATGATACTTCTTTGTAGAGTAAAATTCAAGAATGCTCAGAAGAATATTTCCATGAAAAGATACTGGATGAAGCGCAAATATCAAGGATATTCCACTAATTTCATGGAGTATAGAAGTCAAAACTTTAACCATTTGAGTATAATAAAGAATGGAATAACAAAAGAAATCACCATGCATGCGATAGACCATACAGACAGAGTTATTCTAACGAGAATAATAAATAACGGAACCCGGTCGGGAAAAATTAATGCCAAGCGAGGATATTCCAATAGAATAATAAAGAATAGAATAACAACGAAATCACCATACATGCGATAGATAAATGCAGAAAAGTTATTCCAATAGAATAATAATTAATAGAACTAGGTCGAGCGTAATACACACAAACAAGATATTCAATGGAATAATAAATAACGGAACCGGTCATGCATAAGCGCATGCATGACGAGGATGTTCCAAATGAATAATAAAGAATGGAATAATGAGAAGAATTTCACCATGTATGCAAGATACTTGCATAGGCAGAGTTATTCAACATAATGATAAAGAATGGAATAACAAAAGAATTTCACCAAGTATAGGGTAGCAGCGTATCTGAGTTATTCAACAGAATAATAAAGAATGGAATAATGAAGTTCTCTTCATGAATCTGAAAGAAATAATACCCTTACCATAGAACAAAGCTGGATATAGGAGTAGTGAAGTATGTGAAAACTTTTCTTCTTTCTCTCTATAGTTTCTCTCTAGAGTTTTGATGAATTCGTAAGAAATAATGAAGGAATGAGCTTCTATTTATAGGAGAATGGGTGAATAGTAACTAATTCTGAGCGGTCAGATTGATTTACTTTTAAGCGGACGGTCAGATTGGTTTACTATAAAATATTCTAATAAAACAAAATCTTTTAAATAAAATATAATATAATCTATTTATAATCTAATAAAACGAATAACTTTATAAAAGTATTCTAGTTTATATAAAAGATTTTATTATGCAAATACTATGCATAATAAAATATAATATGTTCTATTTATAGTCTAATAAAACGAATAACTTTATAAAAATATTATGTTTTATATAAAAAGATTTTACTATGCAAAACACTATGCATAATAGAATATAATATATTCTATTTATAGTCTAATAAAACGAATAACTTTATAAAAGTATTCTGTTTTATATAAAAAGTTTTCTATTTTATTACATTATTAATACTAATAAAACAAAACTTTATCATCATTATTATAATTCACACTATTAATCGACCAGGTCGTTCCCAGGAAAGAGGGGGCTTTCCAATAAGGATTTCTCCCTATTAGCGCGCAATTAGGTGACCAAACCTCTCCTTGGTAGAACTTCTAGACATCGTTAATATTGCAAATAATAATATTAATAACTTCGTCGTCTCAATTATTGATTTAATAATATATAAAATATCGATAATAATTGAATCAAATAACGTGAGATACTATGGAACAATTACTGAAGCAATAATGGAATAAAACTGAGTGACTTCTCACGTAAGCATCAATAATCAATACCGTGTGCTACTATGCAACCACGCGTATTACTGTACTTTTACTACCGAGTAGTTCAACAGTTTTAATTGTAAAACTTTCGCCGTTATTTTCATTAAAATATTTTCATCATTTTCTTAATCCGACAATAATTCTGTTGTGGGGTCCACCAATGATTGTGTCGTCGTATGAATATTCCCTGTTAAAACGAATATTCCCCGACCAATCAAATATTATATAACAACTTGCGTACTTTGCAAAATTTATAAATATTACCCACAACTATAACATTATATCAAATTCATTCCATAATATTTAAAAATAATATTTACAGAAAAATCATCTTTATTAAAAAAGTTAGGGTCTTATATTGTAAATATATGAAAGACCCAAACCACATTATTGAGTTAGAACTAGACGAGATAGCCGAAGACTTAACGTACGAGGAGGTACCTGTCAAGATCTTGGATAAGAAGGAGCATGTCCTACGCACAAAGGTTATACCATAAGTCAAAGTTTTGTGGAAAAACCATGCTATTGAGGAAATGACCTGGGAGTTGGAATCAAAAATAAAAACGAGGTATCCTTACCTTTTCGAAATACTAGGTACGTACGTCAATTTCGAGGATGAAATTTCATAAGGAGGGGAGGTTGTAAGACCCCAACTTTTATGAATAAAATGGAATTTCCTCTATTTATTATTTTGAAATAATAAGGGGTTGATTCAATTAATGTGGTTAGTTATGGGTAAAATGTGCAAATATTTTTAAGCAAGTGGTTATAAAATATTCATTGTTATCGAAGAATATTCGTTTGGTCGTGGAATTTTCTTGCTGTCGGAGAATATTCGTACGACGGCGCAGCCATTTGTGGGCCCCATAATGAAAAACTGTCTGATGAAGAAAACGACAAGTATGAGTTTTTTTTAACAAATAATGGCGTAGTTGTTACCATTAAAACTGTTGGAATACCCGGTGGCTAAAATACAGTAATACGCGGTGTAACACAGTAGCACATGGTATTGCACAATAATTCTAATCTTACGTAAGAAGTTACTACTCAATAATTATTACAGTAATTACTGTTAAATATTTTATTTTATTGATCCAATAATTGCTACGTTGATATTTTATATTGTTGATTCAATAATTGTCACTGCACAATATTTCCCATTATCAGATCAATAATTCATATTATTTAAATAATATTATTAGATAGCATTATTGACAATGTCTAAGGAAGTTCTTTCTAGAAAAGGGGTTTGGTCACCTAATTGCGCGCTAGTAAGGAGAAATCTTTATCGAAAAGCCCCATCTTTCTTGGGAACGACCTGGTTGTCATTATTGTGATTCTGTAATATTATTTATGAATAATTAATTATTGATAAAAATGATAAGAAAATATTTATTTTATGTGGATATAAATGAAGGAATTAATGTTGAGGTGTTTTATCAGTGTTTTGTCAAAATAGAGGTGTTGAAAATCATCCATATATGGATTTCGGTCATTTTTTATTTGGAATTTGGAAAAACTTTCTTCTACAAAGTTGTAGAGAATTAAATTTTCTATATAATGGATATAAGATTCAAATTTTTCTTATAAAAGAGCTATTTATTATGAATTATTGAAGTTCCAGAATAATTAATTTTTGGAGTTATAAATATTTTTTTTACAAAAAACGTTTTTGATATGGTTGGACCCACTTGTGGACTGCTGAGATTGTGATGTGGTGTGCTAAGAAAAAAAATAAATTTAATAATATTTTATTAAATTTTCCGTTTTGGCGTTCTAAGCATTTTCCTATAAATAGGGTGCTTAGGTTAGAATTGGAAATCACGCCAGAATCTGAAGTTTTCTCTCTCTATAAAATCAAGCATATTTTTGTGAGTATTTAGATATCTTGAGTGTTGCTATATATGAATGCAAGTTTTCTTGACATTATATCCGATATTTAACCAGGAAGTCTTATTCTTTTGAGGTAAAGGATGCTATTTTTTTCGTAAATGCAATTATTTCTTTCAATATTATTATACCGAAATATTGGTATAAATTTTATTATGGAATTTTTACCTTTTCATGTCGAGGTTACTATTCACGTATACGGTACTATTCACGAATACGATACTAATCACGAGTACTATTCGTGAAGTATGATTTTTCTTGTGAATTTTTTGCCTTTTTGTGCCGGGGTTACTATTCACGTATACGGCATTATTCACGACGTATCGACTTATTCACGATATCTGACTATTATTAGGAGAAAAATTAAATTTTATTTTCTTTGTCCAAGTTATCTATTATGGTTACTATCTTTGATTGTATCCATGTTTTGATCTTCATTCTTTAATTTTGCTCCACAATTATTTATTATGGAGTATTTTCGAACCTGGATAAATTAAAGTACGGATCGCTATTCTTTGTCCTTTTATCTCACTGGATTCGTTTTCTTTAAAATATTTTATATCATCCTCAGTCCTAAATGGTGATATAACTGAATATCTTTGGCCTGTAGTGCAAAGATGAATGATTATCTGATGAATATCTTTGGCTCGTAGTACAAAGATGAACATATGTTGAGATTAACATGACCAACTTGTGATACAAATGAATATCTTTGTCCATAGTGCAAAGATGAATATTTGGTTTGAGATGTATGTTGATTGATGTCTCATGGATAAAATATTGATGATGAACTTTTAAATCATAGAAGATAGTAGACTCCATTTGTGACGCCCCCAAAACAGGTATACATCACCCATCTTGAGTCGCCAAATACATGGTACAAAATTTAAATACAACTTAATAATACAATTGTCATGTAAAATACGATAAAACATAAACTGAGAGTTTTAATACGAATATTGTCTTCTAGACAGTATTCAAACTCAAATGGAGTCCTCATTACATTTATTATCACATTATTTAACAGAATAGTGGGGACTACTAATGCTATCATTTGGACCGTCACTCCACTCCTCTATTAGTCCCAGCTATATTCTCATTTCTTGAAGAGAACAATGGAAGCAAAAGGTGAGCTCAACTAGCCCAACAAGAAATATTATGATTAAAATAATGCGGAATAAATTATCGTTAGCCTTCAACAGTGTTAAACTGATAAAATACTATAAACATCAAGTTTAACTGCAGCGGAATAAGCAATTCATTAGAAGAGTCAAGTAGAGCATGATATCTACTATCTTCTATGATTTAAAAAGTTTTTGCATTAACTTTATCGCTGAGACTCAGCTTATTAAATAAACCATATCATCGAATCATCCCTGTACCACGGCCAAGGATATTCATGTAATCACCAATGGTCATGACTATACTGAATAATCCCTGGTCATTATTATACCAACAACTGTCCATCAATGAACTATAGGCTAATGAGGACTTTTACCACATCATTTGTAACATTACGGGTCATGATTATACCGAATGATCCTTGGTCATAATTATACCAATCAACAGTTCATCTATGATGTGACGCCCCCAAAATAGGTATACATCACCCATCTTGAGTCGTCAAATACATGGTACAAAATTCAAATACAACTTAATAATACAACTGTCGTGTAAAATACGATAAGACATAAACTGAGAGTTTTAAAATGAATATTGTCTTCAGAGCAAGATTCAACTCAAATGGAGTCCTCAATACATTTATTATCACACTATTTCATAGAATAGTGAGGACTACTAATGCTATCATACGACCGGCTACTCCGTTTCCCGACTAGTCCCATTACGTTCTCATTTCTTGAAGAGAACAATGAAAGCAAAAGGGTGAGCTCAACTAGCCCGAAGAAGAAATATTATGACTAAGATAAAGCGTAATAATTTATCATTAGCCTTCAACAAAGTGTTAAATTGATAAAATATAACAAACATCAAGTTTAATCTACAATGTGAACAAGCAATCCATTAGAAGAGTCAAGTAGAGCATAAAATCTACTATCTTCTATGATTTAAAAGATTTTTCATCACTTTTATCGTTGAGACTCAGCTTAATAAATAATCCACATCATCGAATCACCCCTGCACTACGGCCAAGGATATTCTTTAGTATCACGACCACAAATTATTCATGCACTACGGGCCAAGGATATTCGTGTATTCATCAATGGTCATGATCATGCCATAAAATAATTCATCTTTGCACCCTTGGCCGAAGAGAATCCATGACCATAATCATACCAAAAACTGTTCATCAATGCACTACGGGCTAATGAGGACTTTTATCACAACATTTGTAACATTACGGTAATGATTATACCGAATAATCCCTGGTCATAATCATACCAAGTCCATCTATGCACTATGGGCAAAAGATGACTTTCATAACAATAAAAGCATGAGGATGATGACAATGACATAATAATTCAATGAAACAAGTTCAAGGATAAATTTTAAAGATTTATAATTTAATTTATCCAGAATTTAATAACGTTCAAATTGTCAACATGATACTGCTTTGTGGAGTAAAATTCAAGAATAATATTATACCAAAAATGATTTGGACCGAAAACAAATCAATTTTTATCATGAATAGTACCCCGTGAATAGTACTTCATGAATAGCAACCCGTGAATAGTACTCCAGCATGGATAAGTTAAACTTTATCAAGAATGCTCAGAATAATATTTCCATGAAAAGATACTAGATGAAGCGCAAATATCAAGGATATTCTACTAATTTCATGGAATATAGAAGCCAAAACTTTAACCAAATGAGTATAGAATGAAGATCAAAACAAGGATACAATCAATGATAGTAACCATAATAGACATCTGGGACGAAAAAGAGAAAATTTTATTTTTCGGTGAATAATACCGTATTCGTGAATAGTGCCATATACGTGAATAGTGACCCCGACACAAAAAGGTAGAAATTCCACACTAAAATTCATATCAATATTTCGACATAATGATATTGAAGAAAATAATATCATCTACGAAGAAAATAACATCCCTTACCTCAAAATAACAGTAGTTCTGATCAGAATATCGGATGTAAAGCCAAAGGAAACTTGCACTGAATAGCAACTCTCAAAGTATCTAAATACTCATAAAAATACGCTCGATAATATAGAGAGAAAGAAAACTTATTTCTGGTGTGATTTTCAATTCTAACCTAAGCGTCTATTTATAGAAAAATGCTAGAACGACATAAGAGACTAAATAATAAAATAATATTATTATTATTTATACGCATGCATGCTTTGAATAAAAATTCAGCCACCAAAAGTGGGGCCCACTAGAAATCAGCCATCTTCCCCAACAACCAAAAGTGGGGCCCACCCAATTTTAATAAAAACATTTTAATTTCCAAAACTTCAGTAATTCATAATAAATAGCCCTTTTATCAGAAAAATACGAATTTATGTCCATTCCAAACGAAATCGAATTCTCTACAACTTTGTAGATTTAAGTTTTCCAAATTCCAAACAGAAAATATCCGAAAATCCACAAACGGATGATTTTCAACACCTCTTAAAATTCATAACAAATCATACGCTAATTTTTAACGGTTCAAAATTTGTGGACATATACTCAACTTATATATGTATAACATATCCAAAAATCACAACGATCCAACGGTCGGATCAAAATTATAACTCACGTAATAGAGCTTTAAGAACACCGATTTGAGTTTTTAATACCTCCAATACGACAAAATAATGATAAAATACCTCAACATTAATTCCTTCAATTATAACCACATAAAATAAATATTTTCCTATCTATCATTTATGTCCACATAAAATAAATATTTCCTCATCATATAAATCAATAATTAATTATTCACAAATAATATTACAGAATCACAATAAAGACAACCAGGCCGTTCCCAGGAAAGAGGGGGCTTTTCGATAAGGATTTCTCATTACTAGCGCACAATTAGGTGACCAAACCTCTCCTTGACAGAACTTTCTAGACATTGCCAATAATGTTATCTAATAATATTATTCAAATAATATGAATTATTGATTTGATAATGGAAAATAATGTGCAGTGACAATTATTGAAACAACAATAATATAAAATATCAACACAAACAATTATTGAATCAATAAAATAAAATATTGAATAAAGTAATTATCGTAATAATTATTGAGAAAAACCGAGTGACTTCTCACGTAAGTACCAATAATCAATACCGTAGTGCTACTATGCAACCACGCCAGACATCTTTGTACTTTTACTACCGGTAGTTCAACAGCTTAACTGGTAAAACTTCCGCCATTATTTTCATAAAAAGATATTTCATCATTTTCTCATTTAAACAATAATTACATTGTTGGGGTTAACTAATGATTGTGTTGTCATACGGATATTCCCAAACAAAAGAATATTTCCCACCAATCGAATATTTTATAACCAACTTTTACTTTTCAAAATTTATAAATATTACCCACAACTATAACATTATCTCAAATCCACACCATAACATAAAAAAAATATTTCGAGAAAATTAAATATTTATTCATAAAATTTGGGGTCTCACAATCTCCCCTCCTTATAAAATTTTGCCCTCGAAATTTACGTACGTACCTGGTATGCCGAACAGATGAGGACACTTCGTTAGATTCTAACTCTTGAGGTATAACCCTTGAGCGTATAATATATTCCTTCTTATCCAAGATTTTAACAGGTACCTCTTCATACGTTAAATCTTTCGCTATCTCGTCCGGTTCTAAATCAATAATGTGGTTCGGGTCGTCCACATATTTACGTAACATCAATACGTGAAAAACACACGACATACTTGGCATTAAGGCGAGTCTATAGGCCACAGTTCCTACTCGATCGAGGATTTCAAATGGGCCGTCTTCATCGACTCTTGCTTCTAGAATAACGCCTTCTTGAACCTTCTTCTTCGTATTCATCAGCTCCAAGTCTGTAGCTTTAACATTATCATTTAAAGTCGGTTCTAATCGTATATTCGCTATTTTTACGTAGGTTTGTATATTTGCACTCGTAAACATATATGATCCTCTACTCAACACGTCGGCTAACACGTTCGTTTATCCCACGATGGTATTGAATGCTATAATCGTAATCTTCAACAGCTCGATCCAACGTCTTCAGCGCATGTTACATTCATTTTGGGTGAAGAAATATTTGAGGGTTTTAGAAATGGGTTTTATACTAGGGTCAATACAAAATTTACTTTCACGCTCTGGGATAGGTCAAGAAGTCTTCAGGGAATACGTCAGGAAATTTATTAACGCTAGAAATATCATTTAAAAACTGTGACTCTCATCCAAGACTTAACACATGAAATGAAGATTTCTCCTAACAGAGTTTCAACAGATAAGTCAAAGTTTAATTTCTCCGGAGTTAAATTTAAACGTTGAGCGCAAATAGGAGAAATAAAAGAGTGGATAGAACCGGTATTGAATAAGGTATAGACTATGCAAGAGTTTTGATTAACTTACCCGTAACGACTTCGTTCGGGTTCCTCGACAAAAGCTCTCACTTAAACTACCAGTTTTGACTTATTTGGGACATCTTTTGGCGTCACTATCCCAGCTCGACTTGACTTCACTACACGACAAAATCGAGCTAGGTGACCTTCTCTTCCACAATTGAAACACGTTTTGGGTTGCTGCGTACAGTTTGAACGGATGTGTCCCTCTTTTCCGCATTTGAAATATACGATCGGTGGTCGTTCTTCTTCTTTGGAAACAGGTGCTGGTGTTGCTGTCTTTCCATCATTATTAGACCTTCTCTTCTTGAAATTCCCACTTCTATTATCTTGGCCATAATTACCACCGAAGTGGTTACCATTCTTGGCATGATAATTTTCCCCATGATGGTTATTGTTGTTCTGATGGCAATTGCCACCGGTATGATTATTATCGTGTTGTTGGTCGTTGCCTTTTGGTTGTGCTGACTCATTATTGCGCTCCACTAACTGAGCCCTATTCACAATATCTGGATATAAACAAAGTTTGTGAGAAATGAGGTATTGACGTATTTTGGGTTTCAAACCTCGCAGAAACATTCGCGTCATTCTCTCCTCATTATCGACCAAATGGGATGTAAACCAGGACAACTCGTCAAACTTAGCCTCGTACTGCGCCATAGTCATATTATTTTGTTCCAGCTTGATGAACTCTACCTCCTTCATGTGACGAATACTTTCAGGAAAGTACTTGTCGTTGAACAGTTCTTGGAACTTCTCCCAAGACATCTTGAGTGCGTCAGGTTGGGTACATTTTATAGATTCCCACCAATGATCTGCTTCTTTACGCAACATAAAGGTGGCGAATGGAACCTTTTGCTCCTCTGAGCATTCCAAGATATCAAATATCTTGGTGATCTGCTTTATCCACGTCTCTGCCTTAAGTGGTTTTGGCTTTCCCAAAAACTCTGGTGGTCCCAGCTCTTTAAACTGCTTAGCGGTGACCAACCGTGGGTTGCCATGGTTTCCACCTGCATTATGAACAGGAGTCTCTCTCGTTTGGTGTTGCATAAACTGCACAAAGCCTCTGAACATCCCATCGTTCATCATTTGATCAGTGTTATTGTTTACCTGAGGATTATTGTCTTCCTGTTGCACATTATCCTGGGTATTGATCTGTGGTGACTCAACGGTGTCCTGTGCTCCATTGCTATTCTCAACATTCTTAGATGTCATTTTTAAATACTGCCACTAAACAAGGGTTAATTGTCATGTCATATATTATCCCTATACTCTGACCGACCAATTAAATACCAATTAAACTTTGGTAGGTCATACTAGCGAAGGAATTCCCCGTCTCTCCCCTCCTAGTTCTTGTCTCAAATCTTAGCCAAGGATCATATCCCTAAGCTTTGATACCAACTGTGACGCCCCCAAAATAGGTATACATCACCCATCTTGAGTCGTCAAATACATGGTACAAAATTCAAATACAACTTAATAATACAATTATCGTGTAAAATACGACAAGACATAAACTGAGAGTTGTAAAACGAATATTATCGTCTAGATAGTATTCAACTCAAATGGAGTCCTCAATATATTTATTATCACACTATTTCATAGAATAGTGAGGACTACTAATGCTATCATCCGACGAAATCACTCTATTTCCCGACTACTCCTGGGCCACGTTCTCATTTCCTGAAGAGAACAATGAAAGCAAAAGGGAGAGCTCAACTAGCCCAGTAAGAAATATTATGACTAAGATAAAGCAGAATAATTTATCATTAGCCTTCAACAGTGTTAAACTGATAAAATATAACAAACATCAAGTTTAACTACAGTGGAACAAGCAATCCATTAGAAAAGTCAAGTAAAGCATAAAATCTACTATCTTCTATGATTTAAAAGATTTTTCATCACTTTTATCGCTGATACTCAACATAATAAATAATCCAAATCATCGAATCACCCCTGCACTACGACCAAGGATATTCTTTAGTATCACGACCACAAATTATCCATGCACTACGGGCCAAGGATATTCGTGTATTCATCAATGGTCATGATCATGCCATAAAATAATTCATCTTTGCACCCTTGGCCGAAGAGAATCCATGACCATAATCATACCAAAAACTGTTCATCAATGCACTATGGGCCAATGCGGACTTTTATCACATCATTTGTAACATTACGGCCATGATTATACCGAATAATCCCTGGTCATAAGCATACTAAGTCCATCTATGCACTACGGGCCAAAGATGACTTTCATAACAATATAAGCATGAGGATGATGACAATGACATAATAATTCAATAAAACAAGTTCAAGGATAAATTTTAAAGATTTATAATTTAATTTATCTAGAATTCAATAACGTTCAATTTGTCAACATGATACTTCTTTGTGGAGTAAAATTCAAGAATGCTCAGAAGAATATTTCATTGAAAAGATACTGGATGAAGCGCAAATATCAAGTATATTCTACTAATTTCATGGAGTATAGAAGCCAACACTTTAACCAAATGAGTAGAATAGAATATATGAAACTACAAATGGATTTTCACCCGCCATGCGGTAATCCACATAGACAGATCATTTCCACAAATGAATACGAAGGGTCATTCACCATGCATGTGGTAGTCTGCATAGACAGGTTATTCCAACAGAATAATAAAGAATGGAATAATGAAGAATTCACCATGCATGCGGTTGTTAAAGGTATGAGTAGCGAGTTATTCCAACGAAATAATAAAGAATGGAATAAATGAAGAATTCACGAGGCATGCGGTGAGTCTGCGTAGGCGAGTTATTCAACGAATAATAAAGAATGGAGCAACAACCCTTACAGTATTGAAGAAAATAACTCTCTTCATGAATCTGAAAGAAATAATACCCCTTACATTTGTTGAGCGAAAATAATATTCCTACGAATATTGAGCGAATATGATATTCCTTACAAATATTGAGCGAAAATAATATTCATACGAATCTGAAAATAATATCTCTCTCGAATATGAAATAAATAATACCCTTACATTTGTTGAGCGAAAATAATATTCCTACGAATATTGAGCGAAGATTATATTCCTTACGAATATTGACCGAAAATAATATTCATACGAATACGAAAAATAATATCTCTTTAAAAATGAAATAAATTATACCCCTTACCTCAGAAGAAGACTGGATACTGGAGTAGTGAGGTTGCAGACTTCTCTTTTTCTTTCTCTCTATAATAATTGCTCTTGTGAAACTTAGTGAATTGGTGAGAAATGAAGGAAGAATGTGCTTTTATTTATAGAAAAATATAGTTTCAATAATTGCACATTTTGGGGCTCGAAATAGTACAATATAATGCCTTCCTCTTTTTCTTCATTTTTAATTTAGTCCTGCAAGTATTATCAAACTTGCATCACCTCCTCTAATAGTAAATCATGTGAATTAATAGTAAATCATGTGACTCAATAGTTCTATACATGTGAAAAAAATAATTACAGTATAGTACCTTCATCTATACCTCTATTTTTAATTTAGTCATGCAAGTATTATCAATCTTGCACCAACTCCCCTAATAGTAAATCATATGAATCAATAGTACACACATGTGAACACATAGTTATAAGCATGTGAATTAATAGCAATTAATTGTTCATTTATCCGGTGAATTACCCGATTGGTCAATATAACCTCCAGACATCAATTATTATCGAAATACATGTCTATTTCTGTAACATTCCAGAATTTTAATTGTTATATTAAATATTTATTGAATTATTTAAGTATTTAATGGATGTGTTTATTGTTGAATAAATTCAATTTGGTTAACTATTTGTTAAATAAATAATTAAGGAAAATTAATTATTTTGCTAATTTAATTTAATTATTAAGTTAGAGAATTTTGATTAATTGAATTACTATTCTTTTTATTGGAATTTGTAAATTTAAAAGGATGTGTTAGTTGATTAAATAAAGTGATGAAGTGATTTAATAAATTGTTATTATGATTAATTTAATTAAATTAATGTGTGACAAATAACCTTGTTATAAAGGAGTTATTAAAATAACTTAAAGGAGTTTTAATTCAGTTTTGCCAAACAAGGCTTAAGGCCTATTAAGTCTTTAATTTATTTGAGTTTTACCAAATAAAGTGTTAGGATTAATGGGTTATTTTGTTAGTGGTTAACCAAACAAGCCTTATGACTTTTGATTTTTAAAACTCATATAACTGATATCAGTTATATGTTTTGTATTTATATTATATAATCAATATATATTATATTCTATATACGTTATTTGTTAAGTACGTTAGATAGAGAGAGAGAAGAAAAGAAAACACAGAGGAAGAAGGGAAGAAGAAGAGAAGAGAGGAAGAAAGGCTAGAGAGTGGGAAGAAGGAGCTTGAGAATAGAAAGGATAGTCATCATCTTCTTCTTCAAGGTACCCTATTCTTTTCAAGTTTTAAAAGTTTTAGTTTCTCTTCTCCTATTTCTCTGTAAAATTCTTGTGATAGGATAATTATTAATTTTATGTGTGGTCATATCATAAACTAGTGTTGTAAAGTTATTTTCATAGGTTATATATGATTATAATCAATGTATTGTTGTTATGTATGAAGTTTATGAAGAAAACCTTTTTACAGAGAGTTTTTGGTGAGTATATATTGTTTAGTTAAAATAGAAATTGAGGGTTAATTAGTTGTTTAGTTGATAAATTGACCATTTAATTTGATAGAGCATTTATAATTGTTGATAAAAATGCTTTGAATTAGTGGTTTTGGTAGAGAAACAAAATTACAGTGTTTATTTTCATTGAATTATATAAAAAAATGAGTTTTAGCCAAAAACAGTGAATTTGGGTGTGTTAATTTTGTTGTTTATGTTGTTGTATGGGTAGAATCATGTTTAGAGTTTTTGAAATATGTTTATATGAAGTCTCTATATGATTTATGTCTTTAATTAGTTACATTAGAAATGAGCTTGTAGGCCAAAATTGGCTTTTTACGTGTTGTTCTTAGAGGTACGTCTGTCGCGCAATTCAATTATTGCCGTATGCGGACTTGAAGTACCTTTGTGGTAGCCCTTTGTGCCTATGATCTATGATCTCACTTGTGGCAACATGCCCATTACCCGCGTGCAGTGTGACCCACCAAAGCAGAAATGGTAGCCGCAATATGAGTTAGTAGAATAATTACGATGATTGTTGATTTTGTACTTGAAATTTTAAGGAATTATTATGTGATGATAGTAGGACTGTAAAATGTTGATTTTAGTATTTCTATACTATGAATAAGTATGTTATTAATAATTAACTTGTTTTATAACTCGATTATGTGATTAACAATCCAATTTTTAAATAATGAATGTACTTAGTTATGTTTGTAAGATGGTAATGACTAATTATGTCATGATGACATATGTTTATAGGATATTGTGATTCGTATTGATTTGGTTTAGCCTACGAGCAAGGCAAGTTCTCTAACTCCACTTTTGTAATTGGAATCAATTATTGTTCCCAATATAATAATACAAGATTTCTAATTCTTTATCTTGTTGAACTATTTATTGTTTCAATTCGATTACCTTATGAATGATGCAAGCTTTCTAAACTTTGGTTTAATGTTGACAAGTTATTCTTGTATTTAACTTGTTGTTTAGCATGCACAACTATTTATACTAATGTTGAGCAATTTCATCGTTCAAACTGTTATGCATGCTTAGTACTCAATTCTAATTAACCTTGACTTAATATTGTTCAAGCAAGGCATGTTATAGTTATTCAAAGTATATCTTTATTAGATTATTCCTAAAGCATGATTTTGGTTTACCATGTTGATTCAATTATAATTATTACGTAATATAATGTTATTAATTCAACTAGTCCTCTAGTTGATGATCGTTGAACTTTAAATTACCCTTGAAAGCTTATCAAACCAAACTCTCTTTGAGTGCGGACTTGTACTCAAATACTAAGATGAACAACCCTATTATTATTGGGGATAACTTATGCGTGGCGTTAAATGTTTTTGCATAATACATGGTGCGAAGGGTCGATCCCCTAAATACGAGGAGTCCTTATAGTCTTATAATTATTAAAGTTGGAGTTGAAAGATTACTGCAATTTGTGGACATAGTTCATGGTCTTATGACCCTCGGTTATAGTTATTCCACATTTTGGATTTCAGTTTCTGATTATTGATGATAGAGTACTATTCATTGTTGATGAGCCTAGTATTGGCAGTTATTATTGCTATACTCCTATTGATTTCATATTGTATCCAGTGAGCAATTGTTTTGCTCACTCTTGCATATTTTAAAACTCATTGCAGCTAAAGAAGAGAAGGTAGATGAACCTTCGTCTAGCAAAGGAAAGGGAAAAATGTGCAAGTGATGAAGACTTGTAATTTTACTTTGATTGAGATGTTAGATTTTTATTATGATGATCTTAGACTTGGTTTTAATGAAATTTATTTAATTTTCGCATTTGAATGATTGTAATTAAAGGTTAGATAACATGGGAGATTTTATTATGTAACCCTTTAATGGGAAAGGTTTTATTTATCCAGTTTTATTGTGATTGGGTAGTTAGATATGAATGTTTGATTAAGTGAACACCAAATCTTGTGGGAATGAAGTACCTGGATTTGGGGGTATCACAATTTCCACTAACACTAATAATCCCAACACAATGAAACTATCAATTTCATCTTTAATCAACACGAACTTATTCATCATTAATATTATAACTCACAATATTTAACAACCAGGTCATTCCCAAGAAAGAGGGGGCTTTCCAATAAGGTTTTCTCCCTATTGGCGCGCAATTAAATTATCTAACCTCTCCTTGACAGAACTTCTAGACATTGTCGATATTATAAATATTAATATGAATAAGTTTGTCATCTCAATTATTGATTTAATAATATAACATATTATGCAGATGATACTGTAATAATAATTGAATCAATAATATGAGAGATATGATCGACAATTCTTGTAGTAATAATTGAGTATAACTGAGTGACTTCTTATGTAAGTATCAATAATCAATACCATGTGCTACTATGCAACCACGCGTATTACTGTACTTTTACTACCGGGTAGTTCAACAGTTTTAACGGTAACACTCGCCGTTATTTTTATAAAAAGATAATTCTGTCATTTTCTAACTACGACAATACTTCTATTATGGGGTCCACCAATGACTGTGCCATCGTACAGATATTCCTGACAAAAAGAATATTCCTCGACCAAACGAATATTCCTCGACCAAACGAATATTTTATAACAACTTGCTTACTTTGCAAAAATTTTCACATATCACCCTTAACTTTAACCTTTTATCAATTTAACCATTTACGAAATAAAATAATAATTATAAGAAAATTGAATACTTTCATTTCATAAAATTCGGGGTCTTACACCATTCTCTACTTAACTCTTCTAATGAATTGTTATTTTCGCTGCGAATATTGATCTAAACTTGTTGTCCATTATATTTTATCTGATTTATTGAAGGCTAACGATAATTTGGTTTTCATTATCTTAGTCATAATATTCTTTATTAAGCTAGTTGAGCTCACCTTTTTCCTTTTTGTTCCATTTTTCTTCTCAGGAGGCGAGAATATATCGGGAACTAGTCGGGGTGTGGAGTAATGGGTTAAGACAGTTGTTTTAGCAGTCCTCACTATTTTATAAAATAGTGTATCAATAATTGTAATGAGAACTTATTTGAGTTTGGGTATTGTCTAGAAGATAATATTTGTATTTAAACTCACAACGTATGTGTTGTTGTATTTTGCACGACAATTGTAATAATGAAGTTGTAGTTATTTCTGTACTATATATTTTGCGACTCAGAATGGGTTGTGGACCTATTTTGGGGGTGTCACAAAAATGGAGATAAGGCAGGAGGTAGCTGTAGGAGTAATGTTCAAAAAAGAAAGTAAAACAAAAATGTCACCACTAAAAATCAGCAAGCAAATGAGAAGAAGAAAGTGGAGGCGTGTAGCAACTATAGAAAGAAACATGTAGGTGTTTGTTTGAAGGGAAAAAGAGTGTTCTTTAATTGTGGCTTGAAGGGCCATATTGCACCAAAATGTTCAAAACCGAGGAAGGGAGCCTGCTTCACGTGTGGATTGAAGGAGCACTTGGCTCAAGGTTGCCCAAAGAAAGCGGCAGAAAAAGTAAGTGGAAACAAGGGGGGTGGTGGTAAGCTGGTTATTATAGAATAAGCTTCGCCAAGTCAACCAACCGAATAATTATCAAACATGACGATGAAGGATGCAATGAAAGCTATGGTTTCGATCAGTTATCTATTCAAATGCGTGTTATTTAATTCAAGTGCCAGTTGTTATTTTATGTCCGACCAATTTGCTAGAAAAATAGATTTGCTTCGGGGAAGAGTTAGACTATTCCCTAAATATAGAAAGTGTGAATAGTGATTCCCTTTAAATTGATGTGTAGAATTGTCGTATTGGTATTAAAGGCCACGTGATGTCAATGGATTTATTTCCAATTTGATTTGTTAAACTCTGAGGTTGTTAAACCATGTGGTGATAAGGGATTTTCAAAGAAAGTGCGTAAACCTTATGACTCTGAGGAAGTCAAAGGTAGTATTTTATTTTTCTAGTTGTAAGTCGTTTGTAAGGTAGAGTTATCCGTCGATGCTGTAAGTCAAGAAGTTGTTAAGAAAATAGTGTGGGATACGTGAAGTTCAAGATAGCCACTTTGTTAGCTAACTTGACGAGGAAATCGGTGGAATTTATATGGACAGGAAATTATGAAGCGAATTTTCAAGAATTGAAGAAGAAATTAGTATGGCACCTGTGTTGTCTTTACTAGATAATACAGGAAATTTTGTGTTGTATAGAAACATATCGTATAATATACTAGGTTGTGTGTTTAGGCAGAACAACAGGGTCATTTTATATGCATCACATTAGTTAAAATTTTTATGAGAAAGGGTATCCGACTCACGATCCAAAGTTTGAGGTAATAGTGGTTGCCCTGAGGATTTAGAGGTGTTATCTTTGGGAAGTAGTGTGAGATATAAACAGACCATAAGTTTCTAAAGTATATCCTCTCACAAAGATATTTAAACATGCGTCAGAAGTGATAGTTGAAATTAATCAAGAATTGTGACTGCAAAATCCTAAATGAATATTGTTGTCGACGTTTTAAGCAAAAGGTAGTAGTTATTTTTCTTAACTGTGCAAGATGGGTTCATAATAGAAATGATTAAGTTGTGGTAGGAGGTAAGATATATGAAAAAGTCAGAGGAGAAGCTGTTCAGATGTAAAATTGTATAACTTTGTTGGACAGAGTAAAGGAAGAGTAGCTCCAAGATGAAGGTGTCAAATTTAAGATCGATACTGAAGGATGGTTGAAAGTTGAAGGAAGAAACTAGGTCTCGCTAGTATCAAGAATTGAATGTAACATTCCACAATTTTTAATTGTTTTATTAAATATTTATTGAATTATTTAAGTATTTAATGGATGTGTTTATTGTTGAATAAATAATTGTTCAAATTTGATTCAATTTGGTTAACTATTTGTTAAATAAATAATTAAAGAAACTAATTATTTTATGCTAATTTAATTTAATTATTAAGTTAGAGAGTTTTGATTAATTGAATTGTTATTCTTTTTATTTGAATTTGTAATTAAAAGGATGTGTTAATTGATTAAATAAAGTTATAATTATATAGAAAATTATAATTTTTTGTGGTATTGATTTATGTGATGAAGTAATTTAATAAGTTGTTATTGGAATTAATTTAGTTAATTAAAAGTGTGACAAATAACCTTTTATAAAGTAGTTATTAAAATAACTTAAAAGAGTTTAATTGTGTTTTACCAAACAAGGCCTATTGCCTATTAAGTCTTTATTCTAATTGTGTTTTACCAAACAAGGCATAAGGATTAATTGATTATATTTTAGTAAGTAACCAAACAAGCCTTATGGCTTTTGAGTTTTAAATAAAAATAACTGATGTTAGTTAAGTTAGAATTATATTATATATTTAATATCTATATTATTATTATACGTTATAATCCTAAGACGTGAGATTAGAATAGAGAGGGAAGAGAGAAGAAGAGAGTTTGCAGAGAAGAAAAAGAAGAGAGGAAGAAAGGCTAAGGAAGTTGAGAGAGATATTGGAGAAAAGAAGTTTGAGAATCAAAAGTAATAGCCATCATCATCTTCTTCTTCAAGGTATCATCCTATTTTTTTTAGTTTTAAAGGTTTAGTTTTTCTCTTCCCTAATTCTCTGTAGAATCCTTGTGTAAGGATAAATTGTTGTTGTTATGTGGCTTAATATGATATACTAATGATGTTAAAACTATTTTCATAAGTTATAGTCAATGAATTGATGATATGTATGTAATTTGTGAAGAAAAATGTTTTTACAGAGAGTTTTTGTGAATATATATTGTTTGTTTTAAGGTAGAAATTAAGGGTTAATTAGTTGTTTAGTTGATAAACTGGTTATTGAATGTGGTAGAGAATGTATAAACATTGATAAAGTGCTTTGAATTAACTATTTTGGTTGGAAAATAAAATCACAGTGTCTATTTTCATTAAAAACATTAAAAAATGAGTTTTTTTTTTTATCAAAAATAGTGAAATTGTATGATTTAAATTAGTTGTTTATATTGTTTTATGAGTAGAAACATGTTTACAATCTTTGAACTATGTTTATATGAAGTCTATATAGGAATTACATGCTAATTAGGCTGTTAGAAAGGAACTTGTAGGCCAAAATTGGCTTTTGTTCATCTTTATTGTTAGAAAGGTCGTCAATGAAGAAGCTGAGTGATTTAGTGCCATAGTGAATGCCTAATGATTCAGCTGTCGTCTGTCGCAACTTAGAATGTCAGTATAGGCCATGACAAACTTACCTTCATAGCTTAAATCATTGCATCTATTATCATCACTACCGCATCGCATCACATTCCACAATGATATAAATTGTAGCCACAGCCATGAAAGTTAGCGAGAATGGCCTAACAGTGTACTTTTTGTACTCAAAATTTGAAGGAATTGTTATGTGATAATAGTAGGACTGTAAAATGTTGATTTCAGTATTTCTATACTATGAATGAGCTTGTTATTAACAATTAAATTGTCTTGTAACTTGATTATGAGATTAAAAATCCAATTTTTACATGATGAACGTACTTAGTTATGTTTGTAAGGTGGTAATGACTAATTATGTCATGATGACATATGTTTATAGGATATTGTGATTTGAATTGTTCGGTTTAGTCCACGAGCAAGGCAAGTTCTTTAATCTATTTTCTTATTGAAGCAATTATCGTTTCCAATTCGATTCCAATATAATGGTGCAAGATTTCTGAACTTTATTTTTATTGAGCAAGTTATTCTTGTATTTAACTTGTTGTTTAGAATGCACAATTATACATACTAATGTTGAACAGTTTTATCGTTCAAATTTTCTACGCATGCTTAATATTCGATTTTAAATAACCTTGGCTTAACATTGTTCAAGTAAGGTGTGTTATAGTTATTCAAGGTGTATGCTATTAGATTATTCCTAAAGCATGATTTTAATTTACCATCTCGATTCAATTACGAGTATTCTATAGTATGATGTTATTAGTATTAATTCAACTAGTCCTCTAGTTGATGATCGTTGAACTTCAAATTTCCCTTGAACGCTTATCCAAACCAAACTCTCTTTGGTGCGAACTTGTACTCTAAATACTGAGATGAACAACCCTATTATTAGGGGATAACTTACAGCGTGGCGTTAAATATTTAATGCACAATAAATGGTACGAAAGGGCGATCCCCTAAGTACGAGGAGTCCTTATAGTCTTATGATTGTTAAAGTTGGAGTTGAAAGATTACTTTCATGCTGTGGACATAGTTCATGGTCTTATGACCCTCGGTTATGTTTATTCCATACTTTGGATTTCGGTTCACGATTATCATTGTTAGAGTACTATCTAGTTTTGATGAGCCTATTCATCAAGGGCGATTATTATTTTTATTCTTGATTGATTCATTATTTTATCCAAATTGAGCAATTGTTTTGCTCACTCTTGCATATTTATAAACTCATTGCAGACTAAAGTGGAGAAGGTAGATGAACCTTCAACTAGAAAGGAAAAGGAAAATTATACAAGTGATGCTGATTTGTACTTTTATTATTGTGACGATCTTAGACTTCTTAATAATGATGTTATGTAATAATTTTAATTCCGCATTTGAATTATTGTATTTAAAGGTTAGACAACCTGGGAGATTTTTATTATATAACCCTTTAATAGGAAAGGTTTTCATTATTCAATTTGATTATGATTGGGTAGTTAGATATGAATGTTTGATTAAGTGAACACCAAATCCTGTGGGAATGAAGTACCTGGGTTTGGGGGTGTCACATTGAAGATGAAGTTTTGCATAAAATTTATATGTTGAATTAACTAGGGAGCTCGAAAATATATTGCGCCTTCGATAATACTTTTGGTGGCAAGATATGGTGATAGATTTCATGGTATGTCAAAGTTAGTATATTTCCTAATGATCAGTGAGCGAAGTTATATGTCAAAGAAATTGTTTCAAGGCACGATGTAACAATACCAATCCTGTATGATAGAGATCCACAATTAACATCGGATGCAGCTGTGAATGAGCACGTTGTACCATTTGTAAACTGATGGCCAAAATGAAAAGACAAACCAGACATTTGAAGACATTTACTTTTAGTTTAGTTCGTCTACAACAACATCTATCACGAAAAACATGGGTATGTTGCTGTAAGAAGCGTTGTACGAAATAGCAAGGTTGGTAGTTGCTCAAGACATACAGAAGAAATATGCTAATCAATACCGACAAAATCGCAAATTTGACGTGAGAAATTTAGTTTTCCTAAAAGTTTCTCCCTAAAATGGGAAAATTCGATCTGGTAAGATAAGGGAAAGCTGAAACTGAGGTTCGTAGTTTTCATATACTGCGAAGAGAGGGAAGAGATGGTTATGAGGTAGTCTCACCTCTACAGTTAGAGTGCATTCGCAATGTTTTTCATGTTTCGGTGATATGATCGAACAAGCCTGGCTACAATCATGTGATCGAGTACGAACCGTTACAGTCGATAAGGATTTGTCCTACTAGGAAATTTCTATTCAGATAAGTTGATAGAAAAAAAATAAGTTCTCAGGAATAAAGTGATACCTTTTGCTAAGGTAATGTGGAGGGACCAAAATGCTAAAGAAGATATGTGAGAACTCAAAAATAAGATGATGAAAAGTTATCCTGAGTTATTTGTGTAATTTATGTCTTCGATTCTTAGGACATAATCCTTGTAAGGAGGGAAGAATATGACGAATGAATTGTTTGAGTTGTAATTCTGGGGACAGAATCCTTGTAAGGAGGGAAGGATGTAACGATCCAGAATTTTTATATGTAATTTAAAATATTTATTGAATTAAATAAATATTTTAGTTGATGTGTTCAATAAATAAATTAAAAGAGTGATGAATTAATTATTATGTGATAACATTCTAATTTAATTTAATAATTAAATTAGGGAGTTGATAATGATTAAATGAATTGTTATAATGTTATTTTGATTTAATTTAATAATTAAAAGTGATGTACTAATTTATTAAATAAAATTATATGAAATTTTTGTGACAATTTCATTATGTGGCATTTTGATTTAATAAGTTGTTGTTAGCTGTAATTTAATTAAATTTGAATTTGGGAATTTAATTAAATAAAGTGTGACAATAAACTATATTATAAATGACTTATAAAAATAAATTAAAAGGAGTTTAAATTTGGTTTTACCAAACAAAGCCATAGAGCTTTTGAAATTCTTATTTTAATCTTGTTTTGCCAAACAAGGCTTAAGGGCTTGTTAATCCTTATTATTTTAATTTTTGTTTTGCCAAACAAACCCTAGTGGCTTTTGAATTTAAAATTATATAAATGATAAATTAAGTATTATCATTATTATATGTCAGTTTTTTACACGTAATAATGTGTATTAGTTAAATTATATCAGTTTTACAATGCGTAAAGCTAGAAGAGAGAAAAGAAAGAACATAGGAGAGAAAAGAAGAAAATAGAGAGAAAAGAGATAAGGAAGAAGAGAAGAGTTTTGTGAGTTTGAGATAATCAAAAGAGGTTGTTATCATCTGTGTTGCTCAAATAAGAAATTTGAGGTAGTAATTTAACCCCTTTTGTTTTTAGTTCTCTGTGTTTTTGGGTTTTCATAAAAATTCTCTGTAAATTAGTTTTGAGTATGATTATTCAAAATATTGTGTTTTATGTGTTAATAGAGGATTATAAACTATTTTATGTCATTCATTCATGATGTAGAGTAATCAAATTCGTAGAAACATGTTTAGTATTGAAGAACTTGAATTACAGTGGTATATATATGATATGGCTTATATTAGAACTAAAATTGATGTTAAATTCATGTAGTAAACGGTAAATTGATGATAATTTGTGTTAATAAATTCAAAAACAAAAATAACGCAAGTTGAATGAATCAATTTGGTTAAGAAACGAATTCGTAGTGAATGAATTCGCTAAACATGTTAAAACATGAAAATTTAGTATAAACATGAGTTTTAGGTCAAGATTTGGGTTAGTTAATGTTTTTGTAAATTGTTAATTCTTTGGTATGTTGTAGTTCTATGAATTATGAATCCATAGAATCAAAAAATGGACTAATTTGGATGTGTATAGCTTAAGTTATGAAGATTAGTAAGAGAAAAAGGGTCAAAATCAAGAAGAAAGATAATCTTTGGAAATTACGGTTCTACAATTAGCGCATTTGTCTTTTGTGCCCTAAGTCTCTTGGGGCGCAGCTACCCTCTAGGATGCAGTTGCGCTGGTCCCAAGGCTTATTTGGGTGCAACTGCACTCATGTAGTGTCAGATGTGACTGTTTTGATGTCTTTTTGTAAAACAGCCATAACGTTTTCATACGAACTCTTATTGAGGCGATTCAGGATGATTCAGAAAGATAACGACTAGGCCTAAAACTTTCATTCTTTAAGTGTTTCGATTTGAGGTCGGGAACAGGGATAAAATGACCATCTTTAGGACTTATGTGTATTCGGAGGCAATCAGAGGGCGTCGGGCATACACGTATGCAATTATAGTGCTTCAGACGAAAAAAGATGTTGTTCTAAGTTATAAAACAGTAATATTATGAAGTATAATGATGCTTAACATTAAGAAATAATGTATTAGATAAGTTTTATAAGCATACTAAGTGTACGCAAGAGAGAAGAATCGGGCGTGAGACGAATGAACATCGAAACGTCGTGACAAGTGATAATGAACGTAAAAAGTGTTTTAATTAAAATGAAATGAAAATTATAAGATATGGAATGTGATTAATATAAAACCAATAAGGAGTCCTAAGAAGACTTAAACACTTGAATGAAGTTTGAGTTTAACTAAGAAGAAATATAGTATTGATTATTAAGTTATATTAGATTGAAACTCAATGTTGTAAGAGTTGAGAATGTGATTTGGATGCTAAAAGTCTTATGTTATATTTTAGTGAGTTTTCAGATTCATGTTATATGGTTGATTAATATGGTTAAACTTTAAGCTAAAGGTTATAACTTAACTAAGATATGAATTGAATCTATGAGGATAATGTGTATGTAGCTAATTAATGTGATAATCCTAATGGTATGTGTAGTATATTGGAGTACGTGAGTTGTAATTGTATAGCTTACGCAAGAGGTAAGTTCCCTAACCTTTACTACTTTATTATTCAACAAGGTTTACTTTTTCGTTGTCATATTATACTTATGCAAGTTCTCTATCTCTAATCTCTTATTGAGCAGTTAAGTTATAATTTTTACGCAAGTTTCCTAACCTTACTTTTACGTTATGCAAGTTTCTTGAATCTATTATTCAATTGAGCAAGTTCTCTAACCCTAATATTTCATTATGCAATTTCCTATTCCTAACTTGTTATTGTTATGCAAGTTCTTTAACCCTAATTTATTGTTGAGCAAGTTAATTAATCTTTGTTTCTTCATTCCAAACGAGATTACTTTGGTTATTCAAAGTCTATAATTTTATTGTAAGAAATGTGTTTATTCAGCTATGAGTAATTGATGTTTGATCTCTGATCACCAATGTCATTGTACTATCTTACATTATTATATTCTGAACTCTGGGTTGACTATCGATTCTTTACTGATTCAACTAATCCTTGGTTGATGAATGTTCTAAACTCTAAATTACCCTTGAAGTCAATCCAAACCAAACTTCATTTGGTTTTCTTATGTACTCACACAGTTTGAAAGCATGTAGTCGATGATTAACACTTGTTCAATTTAGAAACTGTTAATACTCAATCTCTTATTGATTCATCGATATACCTTGTTCATGATGATATTGTAATCAAACTCTTGAATAGTTATTGGTCCCTATCTGATTCAACCAGTACTTGGTTGATGAGCGTTCTAAAGATTTAGAATTCATTTGAAGTTAATTCCAAACCAAACTTCCTTTAGTATGGAACCTAATAATCTAAGCTGAGATGAACAACCCTATATCAGGGGATTATTTTAGAGCTACGCAATAGCGTTAAAATGTTTGCGCAATATATAGTTCAAAGGGCTGATCACCTGGAGTACGAGATGATGGTCCACATAGTTGTTAGACTGTTAAAGGTTATAATAGAAACATATGTTAACCTAGGACATAGAAGATAATTTAGACTATTAAAGGTTAAATTAGCAATACTTGATAACCTATAATATAGTTCGTGGTCTTGTGACCCTCAGTGTATTCTTTTGATGATTGATATATGTTGTTAACTTAAAATTCATTATTCCTTTGAACTCATAGCTTTTGAATTAGAGTTTATTGTTCCGGTAAGAGTACTTTACCATTGAAAGCTCAGTTAATTGTCATTCATAGAATGTTATTATATATTATCCTTCTTGTGGGCAATTGTTTGCTCACTCTTGCACAAAATAATGCAGATGAAGTTAAGAAGTTTGAAGAGCTTTCTCCAAGCAAGGGCAAGGGCAAAGTGCTTGATTAGAAGACGTTTAATTTAAAATTTATTTATGAAGCTTATGTAATAGATTTAATTATGATTATGTTCTAATATTCCGTTGATGATTTAATAAAGGTTAGATGACCTGGGATTTATTTGAGATTATGTAACCCTATAATGGGTGATTTATTGTTTAAACTTTTGAGTTTAATTATATCCTTTGTTTATGGGTAGTTAGTTATGATTTAATTGGACAGTGAATACCAAATCTGTGGGATTGAAGTGCCCAGATTTGGGGGTGTCACAACAATTTTATGTGTTTTTGGTGTTTGTGTATTGCAGGAATAGGCTGAGACGACAGAGCAGGAAATGGAGCAATAGGGCAAAATTGGCATTTTCCAGTTTATAGGGCCGCTGGGGCGGCAATTAGCAAAGCCAAAAAAATGCCTATGCATCACATGTAATCAGATTAAGAACTTGTGTTTAAACCTTCTTTAATTGTAATTCACATAGATATATAGTGAATTAGTTAATTAGAGTGTTCTTCTTAACTCTATCATCTGTGAATTTAAGTTTATATAGGTATAATGCATTGAGAGATGATTATATCTACCATTGCGTTCATTATTAACAATCTAGATTAGTTAATTTGAATTAATAAGAAGTGTGTTGATCTGAGAAACATTAAGTGAAGTTGTAGGCTTAAATCTTCAATTTTTGATTCAAACTTGTGGTAATTAATTAGTTTAAGTAGTTAGTAATTTTTCATAGAATTTCAAAAACTTAATTATTGGTTTAATAAAATTGAGATAATATAAAATTGGTAATTTTTAGGATACATTTCAGCAATTTTCTCTATGGGAACGATACTCTACTCATCACTTTATTACTTGTTAACCACGTATACTTGTGTGTTGTGCGTAACTAGATTTTACATCAACATTAGATAACTTCTTTCTTCCTCTTCCTTGCAATTCAAAAATTATGACGCCCCCAAAATTGGTCCACACAACCCATTCTGAGTCACCAGATATACGATACATAATTCGAATACAAACTTCATTTATACAACTATCGTGCAAAATACGATAACCTATAAGCTGTGAGTTTCGATACAAATAATAGTACTCACACTCCAAACCAATGATGCTTTACATAAAGGTACAATCGATAACTATTTTAGGAAATAAAATATTTGGAAAATGCTCAAGAAATCCTTCATACGTGGGAGGCCATGCATCTAAGTTATAATAGATATCATAGGACTTGAGTATTATCCTTGGTTGACCCAATAGATCTCAAAGAAGAACGAGAAGATTACTATCCTGTTCATTCCAATGATGTGTATCTTATTGCCATATAATTATCTCTATTCTCTCAAACTGAGGATTATATTCCAATCATACTCCAAGATTATATAGATAATGCTCATAGATATAGTCAGCAAGCGGATGTGCACAACAATATCTTATGATAACACGAGTTTGTATGTGGTTAGACATCATGTATGATAGTGGAAATGCAGCCTTTAAGCTCTTAGTACAATTATGTCCTCCTCATTCTAATGGGGTGCATTTTTGACGCTTTCAAAGTCGGGTTCTCCTCACCCTATTGTTGTTCACCAAAATTAATTATTAAATGACGTATAAAATACGACACACACATTTGAAGTCCTCAATGAAATTATATATTGTCATGCTATTTAATAATGTATTGAGAAGTTTAAACAGTCACAGACCCTCATTCTATTCCCTTGTTATCCCCGCTCGACCCAGCTACACTCTTATTACTTGAAAGGAATTGTGAAACAAAAGGGTGAGCACAAATAGACCAGGAAATGATATTATGACTAAGATAATGTAGAACAAATTAACCTTAGTCCTCAACAGGGAAAAATCTGATAGAATATAATAAACAACAAGTTTTAGATCAACAACTACAGTGGAACCAGCAATCCATTAGAAGAGTCGAGTAGAACCTAATGTCTAGTATCTCCTCCAAATTAAAAGTCCATCATTAATATTTCATCCCTATAATACCCATCAACAGTTCTTTGTTGTACCCAAGACAAAGAGAACTTTCATCACCTGTCATCTCCTGAAGCACCAAAGATTATAGTTAAATTCACAATTCATGTTTATAATAATGTAAATCAACAGTTTCTCCTTGCCACAAAGGCTTAATAGAATTTTCACTCAATGTCCTTGCCACAAAGGCTAAGATACTTAATAATCATATCGTCTTTACACTCTACACCAAAACATTCAGATATAACAACAGCGGTCATGATCATGCCAATCAATTATCTATCTTTGCACTACGGGCCAAAGATATTCAATGGTCATGATCATACTAATCAATTATCTATCTTTGCACTACGGGCCAAAGATGTTCAATTGTAAAACCAACGATCAACAATCCATCTTTGCACTACGGCCAAAGAAATAACAACTATAAAATCAATAATCAACAGTCCATCTTTGCACTATGGGCCAGAGACATACAATTGTAAAACCAATAATCAACTGTTCATCTTTGCACTACGAGAAAAAGATGACTTTCAACACAATATAAGCATGAGAATGATGACAATGATATTAAGAATTAATCAAGTAAGATCAATGATAAATATTAAAAATTTATAATTCAATTTATCCAGAGTTCAAAAATGTCCAAATTGTCAACATGATAATTAATTATGGAGTAAAATTTAAGAATGATAAAATAATTTATACAGAAAAGAAATTTTTTTTGTTGTGAATAGTACCCCGAGTGAATAGTATCCTGTGAATAGTATCTTGAGTGAATAGTACCCAAATGAATAGTACCCCATGAATAGTACCCGAGTGAATAGTACCCTGTGAATAGTACCCCGAATGAAAATATTGAAATTTAATAAGAAAGTTCAGACTAATATTCCAATGAAACAATACTAGATGAATCGCAAAAGTCAAGGATATTCTACTAATTTCAGGAATTATAGAAGCAATACTTACCATAGTAAGTTTAGATTTAGGAATATGAAAAGAAATAATATACGAAACTGCAAATGGATTTTCACCCGTCATGCAGTAATCTGCGTAGACAGATCATTTCCATAAATAAAGAATTTATGAAGGGTTATTCACCATGCATGCAGTAATCCGCATAGACAGGTTATTCCTACAGATTAAAGAATGAATACGAAGGGTTATTCACCATGCATGCAGTAATCCACGTAGACAAGTTACTTCCGCGGATTAATAAAGAATGAATACGAAGGGTTATTCACCATGCATGTGGTTATCTGCGTAGACAGGTTATTCCCATAGATTAATAAAGAATGAATACAAATGATTATTCACCAGACATGCGGTAATCCGCGTAGACAGATTACTCCAGCAGATTAATAAGGAATAAAATGACAATCCTTATGAATATAAAGAAAATAACATCATTTATGAATATGAAAGAAATAATATCCCTTACGAATACGAAAAGTAATATCCCTTACTAATATGAAAAATAATATCCCTTACCTTAGTAGGAGATTGGATATTGCAATAGTGAAGTAGCAAAACGGACTAAATTGTAACTAATTCATGAACGGTCCAGATTGATTTACTATTAAAACGGACGGTCCATATTGATTTACTATTAAAACCTCAACTGACGGTCCATATTGATTTACTATTAAAACTTCAACCAATAGTCTGAAAAATTAGCACATCTACCTATGGAATAATAAGCCAAACCTATACAAGCGCCTCATGAAAAAACCCTCTATTTATATCAGAAAAATTGAATAAATAATTACCACAACACATTTTTAATCTTTCAGCAATTATTCATCATTTAATATTATAACTCATAATATTGACAACTAGATCATTCCCAGGAAAGAGGGGGCTTTCCGATAAGGATTTCTTCTTACTATCGTGTAATTAAATAACCAAACCCCTTTCCTCGACAGAACTTTCTAGACATTTTCAATAATGCAAATAATAATATGGATAACTGTGTCATCTCAATTATTTATTTAAAAATATAAATTATTGTGCAGATGATACTATGACAATAATTGAATCAATAATATGAGATACTATACATCAACTACTATGACAATTATTGAATGAAACTGAGTGACTTCTTATGTAAGCATCAATAATCAAAGATATTATGCAATACCATGTGCTACTATGCAACAACGCGTATTACTGTACTTTTATCACCGGGTATTTCAACAGTTTAACGATAAAAGTCTTGCCGTTATTTTTTTATAAAAAAGGTTATTTTTGTTGTTTTCTATATCCAAAAGTTATTCTGTTTTGGGGTCCACCAATGATTGCGCATCCGTACGAATATTCCCTAACAAAAAGAATATTTCCCGACCAAACGTATATTTTATGACAACTTGCTTACTTTGTAAAATTTTCAAATATCACCCTTGACTTTAACCATTTATCAATTTAACCATTTACTGAATAGAAAAATTGAATACTTTTATTTCATAAAATTCAGGGTCTTACAATCTCCCCTCCTTATGAAATTTCATCCTCGAAATTTATATACCTGGTAGTTCGAAGAGGTGGGAATACCTTGCTTTCATTTCAGATTCTGTCTTCCTGGTCATTTCTTTTGTATCAAGATTTCTCCATTGCTTATCTCTTGGATTTCAGATATCATTCTAGAATACATCTTCAAAATAAAGGTCAATTGACATATCACAATTTGTTAACTTATTAAGAAAATTTAGCTTAGGTAGGACACACATAAGCGAAGGATTAGTCGTCTCTCCCCTCCTAGTTCTAATCTCAGATATCTGTCAAAGACCATATCTCTAAGCTCTGATATCAACTATGACGCCCCCAAAATAGGTCCACACAACCCATTCTGAGTCTCCAGATATACGATACAAAATTCAAATACAAACTTCATTTATACAACTGTCATGCAAAATATGACAACACATAAGCTGTGAGTTTCAATACAAATAATAGTACGCACACTCCAAACCAATGATGTTTTACATAAAGGTACAATCGATAACTATTTTAGGAATTAAAATCTTTGTAAAATGCTTAAGGAATCCTTCATACATGGGAGGCCATGCATCTAAGTTATAATAGATATCATAGGACTTGAGTATTAACCTTGGTTGACCCAATAGACCCCAAAGAAGAACGAGAAGATTACTATCTTGTTCAGTCCAATGGTGTCTTCTTGTCATATAATTATCTCCATTATCTCAAACTGAGGATTATATTCCAACCATACTCCAAGATTATATAGATAATGCTCATAGATATAGTCAGCAAGTGGATGTGCACAACCATATCTTCTGATAACATGAGTTTGTATGTGTTTAGACATCATGTATGATAGTGGAAACACACCCTTTTAAGCTTGTAGTACAATTTTGTCCTCCTCATTCTAATGGGGTGCATTTTTAACGCTTTCAAAGTCGGGTTCTCCTCACCCTATTGTTGTTCACCAAAATCAATTATTAAATACGTATAAAATACGACACACACATTTTATGTCCTCAATGTAATTATATATTGTCATGCTGTTTTATAATGTATTGAGAAGCTTCAACGGTCATAAACCCTCATTCTATTCCCTTGTTATCCCCGCTCGACCTAGCTACACTCTTATTACCTAAAAGGAATTGTGAAGCAAAAGGGTGAGCACAAATAGCCCAGTAAAGAATATTATGACTAAGATAATGTAAAGACTGGGAATTTTCAAACAATTATATCTATATTTTTACGAATAAATTTATTATTATTATTATTATTATTATTTTATTTTATGAGTATTGGTATCATGAATAAGATATAGATTTAGCAGGATAGTCAATTTAAATTTTTAAGTTGACTAAGAATAAAAGTAAAGTCGGATATGGATTAAAAACCCTAATTTTGGATTTTTAATAAGGAATGAGAATATTAATATAATATTAATTGTATTTTAGTGCTATAAGTATGTTTAGTATGTGTGTAATGTTAATTTATGGAACAATGGTGGTGTAGGATTACTCTAATGTTAGTTGCTAAATCCTAATTCGAAATTCAAATAAGACTTTAAGATTTGTTAAGTAGTTGTTTTATGTGATAAATGATATGTGTTATTAATTATAACCCTAATTAGTGACACTCTAATTATAAATTAGAAATCCTAATTACTAGAAACTCTAATTGCTAAGTTCTAAACCCTTATCGCTAATTTAGAAAGCCTTAATGCTAATTAGTAAATCTTAAACTTAATTTACAAGTTCTAAGTAATTAGGGAACCTAATGTAATTAGGAAACCCTAATTTTCATTTTTAGAAAGTTTAGTTTCTATTTTATACCCTAATTAGAAATCCTAGAAATTTAAAATTTTCAAACCCTAAGGGTTAGTTAAGTTTGCAAGATTAGCATTAAAATTGCAAGCAAATGGACCAAAATACCCTTTTCACATTCTTTATTAGATAACTTGTAAATCTTTCCATATAATTGAATTGGTGACCAACTCTTGATCACCCATGTGCCTTAAATCTCAGCCATCAACCAACATGTGCCACATATAGATACATTGCTTCAAAATATATAGATTAAAGAGAGAGAAAATTCATAATTTAGCCCCATTTGTTCACATACTCTCAACCAAACCTCTCTCTCTCTCTCTAAACCCACGAATTTCATTGTTAGACCACTCCCAAATCAAGTCCCTAGTTCACCCATATCAGATTAGAAAGGCTAGAATCAAGATTTGTTCAAAGTGAGGTATAACCCTAAACCCAAATCTGATCTTTAATGCTATGTTAAAAGTTATATTTTTGTGTTTAATATTGTGTTATTAGATGTTATTTAGTGATCTATGATGTTACATCATAGATCCATAACATCAAAATGCTAAAAAATTATGCTTTCGAAAACTGTCAGGAACCCTAGATTTATGGCCTGACAACCGAATGTCAAAGGCCATAAATCTAGATCTGTTTATGATTTTGTTTGTTTAATGTATTGGATCTGTAGTATGCTATGAGGGCTTTGATCTGAAACTGAAATCAGGGTTAGATCATGTATATATTACAAGTTATGGATGGTCAAAGTCCATTGACCGACCATAACTTTACAATTCTGGGTAACCCAGAACTTGCCCAGAAACGTCTGACAGCTTGTTCATGTGCCCAGATATTTCAGGTATTTGATGATTTGTTCTTGTTGTTGTATCTAAGTTGTAATATGGTATATGGACTACATATTTAAGCCTTTAGAACACCTAATTCACAAATAGATTTAATGTAGTGGCTGGTCAAAGTAGCATGGATGAACACGAAAACTTTTTTTTGGGTAACCCAGAAAACTCAAGAACACTACCTCTGTCATGGTTTGACCGGGCAATATCTTATGATTGTGTTGTTGTTAGACCGATTAAATGTAATAAATATGTTCCCTGACATGTAGACTACAATCTGAAACCATTAGAACAGCAAAACATTACATGGATAACAAGTTGTAGAAGCCCAAAATAAGCTGCTCGAACTGTTCTTATTTTCTAGGTAACCCAGAAAATGAAGAATAGCTCTGACATGACTTTTGCAAGCTTAGATCTCTTATATGTGATAATGTACGACTCTGATGATTGTTAGATCGTGTAGTATTACATCAATACTACATGATCTGATCATTAGCTTGCCTAGAAACATTATGATCTGATAATTATTGTTGGTCAAAGTAGGTACCCAGAAACTGGTTATGAATGTTCTTGAGGCTCAAGAACACAATAGGCGACAGTTTTTGTCGCTAAAGGCTTTAGCGATAGATTTATTAATTTTAATTAAATTAATTTCTAAAAATCATTTAAAAATAGAAAATAAATTTTGAAAATTCCAAAATTAGATTTAAAAATTATTTGAAGTTATAAAATTAACTTTAAATAATTTGACATATTTTTCATTAATATTATTATTTATTTAAATATTAATAATATTTAATTTATTTAATAAATATATTAAATAAATTAGTTAAAAATGATTTTAATATTATAAAAATAATTTTAAATGATAATAAAGTGTTTAAAAATATTTGAAGTTATAAAACATAAATTTTAATATTTTAAGATAAATTTCATTAATAATTTAATATTAATGATATTAGATTTATTTAATAATTATATTAAATAAATAGTTTTAAAATGGTTTTATTGATTTAAAAATCATTTAAAAGGATATAAATATTTTAAAAATATTTTAAGTTATAATGACTTTTAATATTTTGGTGAATAATACATTAATATTTAAATATTAATGGTAATTATTTAAAATAATTTTAAATATTTTAAAAATCATTTAAGGGTAATAAAAATGTTTTAAAATATTTTGTGTTATTATAAATAACTTTACTATTTTGGAAATGGTGTCATTAATATTTTAATATTATTTAAATATTAATGATAATAGAATTATTTAGTATTTAAATCATTTAAAAATGATTCCAAAGTGTTTAAAAAATCATGATAAATTATAATAATTATTTAAAAATTATTATAAGTCATATAAAAATAATATGACTGATATCTAAATTATCTAGAATATTATTGAAGCTAAAGAATAGAGTTTAATTGGAAATAAACTCGATAATTATCTGATAAAGCCGTCGGAACACCGAAATATTTCTAAAATATTTCTGAATATTATTGAAAGTGCAAGAAGGTGCTATGCCGGAAGTAAGAATCGATGAAGAAGGAATACTTCGAGTCAATTCCAAACTTTGTGTTCCTAACAACACACCATTTGTAATCCATCCTGGGAGTACCAAAATGTATCATGATCTTGACATACATTTTGGTGGGGCAATATGAAGAGGGAGATAAATATTTGTTTATCTCAAGGTGTTTAACTTGTCAACGAGTCATGCCAGAGACATCAAGTACCAAAAGGTCCATTGCAACCACCGAAATTCCGAATGGAAGTGGGAGCACATTACCATGGATTTCAACATCGGTCTTCCCAAGGTTTCTCAAGGCATAGATGCAATTTGGGTCATTGTTGATAGATTGACCAAGTCTGCTCATTTCTTACCTATACGAGAAACTTATACACTTGAATGTCTTACTCATATGTACATAAACGAGGTTGTAAGATTGCATGGTATGCCAGTATCCATAGTTTCTGATCGAGACCCAAGATTCACTTCACGATTTTGGGTTAGTTTGCAAAAAGCTATGAGCACGAATTTATGATTTAGTTCGGCATATCATCCTCAGATGGACGGACAATCAGAAAGGACTATTCAAACTCTCTAAGATTTATTAAGACTTTGTGTCCTTGACTTCAAGGGAAGTTGGGACAAGTTCTTACCATTGGTGGAGTTTTCCTACAACAACAGTTATCAAGCAAGTATTGGCATGGCTCCATTCAAAGAGTTGTATGGAAGAAAGTGTCGTTCTCCAGTATACTGGGATGAGGTGGGTGAAGCAACGTTGTTAGGACTAGAGTTGGTACGTATGACTACAGAAAAGATTCAAATAATTCGGCAACGTATAAAAATCTCACAAGATCGACAAAAGAGTTATGCTGATCTTCATCGAAAAGACGTGGAATTTGATGTTGGAGATCATGTGTTGTTACGTGTTGCTCCATGGAAAGGAGTTACGAGATTTGGAAGGAGAGGAAAGCTCAATCCTCGATTCATTGGCCCATTTTTAATACTCGATCGAGTAGGGACTGTAGCCTATAGACTCGCTTTACCCCCAAGTATGTCTCGTGTTCATAACGTTTTTCATATATCCATGTTACGTAAATATGTGCAAGACCTGAAACACATTATTGAGTTAGAACCGGACGAAATATCGGAATATTTAACGTAAATATGTCTTAGAATTAGCCTCTCAATCCAAGTTAAACTCAAGTAATTATAGTTCTAATAGGTATCCTAGCAAGTTAGGCCACTAAGAATCCTATTCTAGCTCAATTTGGACATCAAATAACCTAATTTGACTCAATTCGCCTAGCGATCAAATACCAATCTGGGCCATTCTAGGCGCGATCGGTGCCTCTGGTCGAACTCTAGTGGCTCTGGCTGGCCTCGATTACTGAGGCGTGGCAATCCGCGCCACTGCACATTGCTCATGCGACGTCCTTTGGTAAAACAGGCATAACCTTTTATCCGCTTGGAGTTACGGGGCCTGCCACCTATCAAATCGAAGATAACGACGACATCTATAACTTTCATGCTTTGAGATTTGACAAATTCGAATTTGATCAAGGCGGAAATCGGGCTTGAAGTAGATATTATGTAAATGGCAAACATGACAACTCTTAGCTTTGATCTTTGTTGATAAAAAGGCCATAACTCTCACATCCGAGCTCCAATTGAGACGATTCAAGATGTTCCAGAAAGCTAAGAAGTAGAGCTATCATAAAATCCAAGTTCCAAGCCAAGAACATGCATCCACGTGGTGTTAAAAGTCCTTCAATATTCCTTTCTTGCACTTGCTTGCGTATTTTAGTCCAAAAGATGTCCGAATTGCTTTCCCTTGCTTCTTCATGCCAATGTCATGTCATAGCCTACAAAATAACATAAAATATATGAAAAGTAACTAAGAACATGAATATAAGCAACATATTCAAGTAACAGATACCGGATAAGTAGGTATAAAACCTACTTATCAGGTGCTCCTGTTCTATTCGTGAAAAGGAAAGATGGGAGTATGCGACTTTGTATTGATTATCGGGAGTTGAACCACGTCACCATCAAAAATAGGTACCCATTGCCACGTATTGACGAGCTGTTTGACCAGTTGCAAGGCGCCAAATTCTTTTCAAAGATTTATCTTCGTTCCGGATATCACCAATTAAAGATTAGAACCGATGATATTCCAAAGACGGCTTTCAGAACTCGGTACGGGCATTATGAATTCCTAGTCATGTCTTTTGGATTGACTAATGCTCCTGCTGCCTTCATGGATATGATGAACCAAGTATTCAAGGAATATTTGGATCACTTTGTGGTCGTCTTTATTGATGACATCCTTATTTATTCCAAAAGCCGTGAAGATCATGAGAAACACTTGAGACTGATACTCCAAAAGCTTCGTGAATATAAGCTTTATGCCAAGTTGAAGAAATACGAGTTCTGGCTTGAGGAAGTAGCATTCCTTGGGCACGTAGTATCAAGTCATGGAATATATGTTGACACAGCAAAGATTGAAGCTATTCAAAGCTGGGAGCAACCCAAATCAAATGATCAAGAAATCGTAGCTTTCTCGGCTTAGCTGGTTATTATCAGAGATTCGTGGAAGGATTTTCTTGAATCGCTACTCCATTAACTCAGCTGACTCAGAAAGATACAAAATTCGGTTGGAGCGAAGAATATGAGAAGAGTTTTCAAGAACTCAAGAGGAGACTTATTTCAGCACCTGTTCTGACAATACCATCTGGCTCGGAGGGATTTTTCATCTACAGTGATGCTTCGGGAAAAGGGTTAGGTTGTGTTCTCATGCAACATGAGAAAGTCATAGCCTATGTCTCACGACAACTCAAAGAATATGAGAGGAATTATCCTACTCATGATCTAGAGAGGCAAGCGTGAATGCTTTTTGCACTAAAGATTTGGAGGCATTACTTGTATGGGGAGAAAGTGGAGATCTTCTGGATCATAAAAGCCTCAAATATTTCTTCACTCAAAAGGAACTCAACATCGACATGACGATGTTGGCTTGAATATTGAAAGATTATGATCATACCATCCAATACCATCCTGGAAAAGCGAACGTGGTAGCTGACGCATTGAGTAGAAGATCATATGCGTGTACGAGTGCGATATTGTCAACGCAAAGGCCCATTTTGTATGACTTGCAAAGGATGGAGATAGAAATAAAGACTCCAGGGACCCACGTGATGATGGCGAATATACAAGTAGAACCGACTTTAATCGATAAAGTTAAAGATGCTCAAATTACAGACCTGGAGCTGATGCGTATGAGGAAGAAAGTGCAAGAAGGTGCTATGCCGGAAGTAAGAATCGATGAAGAAGGAATACTTCGAGTCAATTCCAGACTTTGTGTTCCTAATGACCCTGATTTAAAGTATAAAATCATGATGGAGGCGCACAACACATCGTTTTCAATCCATCATGGGAGTACCAAAATATATCATGATCTTCAACATACATTTTGGTGGGGCAAAATGAAGAGGGAGATAGCGCTGTTTATCTCAAGGTGTTTAACTTGTTAACGAGTCAAGGCGGAGCATCAAGTACCAAAAGGTCCATTGCAACCACTTGAAATTCCAGAATGGAAGTGGGAGCACATTACCAAGGATTTTGTTACTGGTCTTCCCAAGGTTTCTCAAGGCATAGATGCAATTTGGGTCATTGTTGATAAATTGACCAAGTCTGCTCATTTCTTACCTATACGAGAAACTTATACACTTGAATGTCTTGCTCATATGTACATAAACGAGGTTGTAAGATTGCATGGTATGCCAGTATCCATAGTTTCTGATCGAGACCTAAGATTCACTTCATGATTTTGGGTTAGTTTGCAAAAAGCTATGGGCACGGATTTACGATTTAGTTCGGCATATCATCCTCAGACGGACGGACAATCAGAGAGGACTATTCAAACTCTCTAAGATTTATTAAGACTTTGTGTCCTTGACTTTAAGGGAAGTTGGGACAAGTTCTTACCATTGGTGGAGTTTTCCTACAACAACAGTTATCAAGAAAGTATTGGCATGGCTCTATTCAAGAGTTGTATGGAAGAAAGTGTCATTCTCCGATTATCTTTGGGATGAGGTGGGTGAAGCAATGTTGTTGGGACGGAGTAGAGTACGTATGACTACGTAAAAAGATTCAAACGATTCGGCAACGTATAAAAATCTCACAAGATCGACAAAAGAGTTATGCTGATCTTCATCGAAAAGACGTGGAATTTGATGTTGGAGATCATGTGTTGTTACGTGTTGCTCCATGGAAAGGAGTTACGAGATTTGGAAGGAGAGGAAAGCTCAATCCTTGATTCATTGGCCCATTGTTAATCCTCGATCGAGTAGGGACTGTAGCCTATAGACTCGCTTTACCGCCAAGTATGTCTTGTGTTTATAACATTTTTCCTATATCCATGTTACGTAAATATGTGAAAGACCTGAACCACGTTATTGAGTTAGGATCGGACGAAATGGCGGAAGATTTAACGTATGAAGAGGTTCCTGTTCAAATTTTGGATAAGAAGAAACATATTCTACGCTCCAAGGTGATACCTCAAGTCAAAGTTTTATGAGGAACCACGATGTTGAGGAAATGACCTGGGAGTTAGAATCTGAAATGAAATCAAGGTATCCTTACCTCTTCGACATACCAGGTACGTACCCTAATTTCGAGGGAGAAATTTCATAAGAAAGGGAGGTTGTAAGACCCCAACTTTTATGAATAAAGATGATTTTTCTATAATTATTATTTTTAAATATTATGGAATGAATTTGTTATAATGTTATAGTTATGGGTAGTATTTATAAATTACATAAAGTATGCAAGTTGTTATATTATATTCGATTGGTGGGGAATATTCGTTTTAGTAGGGAATATTAATGCAATGGCGCAATCATTGGTGGACCCTAACAAGCAGTAATTATTGTCGGATTGAGAAAAGCGACAAAAATATTTTTATGAAAATAACGGACGGAAGTTTTTACCGTTAATCTTTGTTGAACTACTCGGTAGTAAAAGTACGAATCTGCTGTGATTGCATAGTAGCAATACGGTATTAATTATTGATGCTTACGTGAGAAGTCACTTTCGGTTATACTCAATTATTACTCTGATAATTGTTGCATCATATCTCTCATATTATTGATTCGATTATTGTCACAAGATCATACGCATTATATGATATATTATTAAATCAATAATTGAGGCGACAAAGTTATTCATATTATTAAATTACAATATTTACAATGTCTAGAAATTACGCGAGGAGAGGTTTGGTCACCTAATTCATACGCTTGATAGGGAGAAATCCTTATTGGAAAGCCCCTCTTTCACAGGAGCGACACTGATTGTTAAATATTGTGAGTTATGATATTAATAATGAATAAGTTCGTGTTGATTAAAGATGAATTTGATAGTTCTATTATGTTGGGATTATTGGTGTTAGTTGAAATCGACATCTATTCCGATGATAATTGATGTCTGGGGGTTATATTGATAAATTGGGTAATTTATCGGATATATGAGCAAGTAATTGCTACTAATTCACATGCTTATATAAATATTTATTCACATGTGTGTACTATTGAGTCACATTCACTTACTATTAGGGGAGTTGGTGCAAGATTGATAATACTTGCATGACTAAGTTAAAAAGGGAGGTATAGATGCAGGTACTATACTGTATTTCGTATTTTCACATGATTATAACTATTGATTCATATGATTGAACTATTGATTCCCATTATTTACTATTAGGGGAGGTGGTGCAAGTTTGATAATACTTGCAGGACTAAATTAAAAATGAAAGAAAAGTTGGAGGTATTGTACTATAATTTTTCGAGCCCCAAAACGTCCAATTATCGAAACTATATTTTTCTATAAATAGAAGCTCATTCTTCCTTCATTTCTCACCAATTCACCAAAGCTATAGAGCATTTATTATAGAGAAATTATAGAGAAAAGAAGAAGAGAAGTCCGCTACATTTCTATTCGATTATCCACTTTGTTCTAAGGTAAGGGTATTATTTCTTTTGTATTCATGAAGAGAACTTTTGTTATTCCATTCTTTATTATTACGTTGGAATAACTTTTTGTATACGCCTGAGCTACCCTATACTTGGTGAAATTCTTTTGTTATTCCATTCTTTATTATTACATTTGAATATCCACATCAGTATGCTTTTTTTAACCGGACCTGTTTAAAATCTCTTTATTATTACTGTTGGAACATCCTGCGGTGCAATTTTCTTTGACTGGTTCCGTTATTTATTATTACATTGGAATAACTTTGTCTATGCAAAGTACCGCATGCATGGTGATTTCTTTTATTATTCCATTCTTTATTATACTCAGTTGGTTAAAGTTTTGACTTCTATACTCCATGAAATTAGTGGAATATCCTTGATATTTGCGTTTCATCAGTATATTTTCATAAAAATATTCTTCTGAGCATTCTTCAATTTTACTCTACAACGAAGTATCATGTTGACAATTTGGATTTATTAGTTCCTGAATAAATTAATTCTTGAACTTGTTTTATTGAATTCTTATATCATTGTCATCATCCTCATGTTTATATTTTTTTGAAAGTCATCTGTGGCCTGTAGTTCATGGATGGACTTGGTATGATTATGACTAGGGATTATTCGGTGTAATCATGACTATAATGTTACAAATGATGTGGTAAAAGTCCTCATTGGCCCGTAGTGCATTGATGGACAGTTGTTGGCATGATCATGACCATTGATGAATACATGAATATCCTTGGCCCGTAGTGCATGGATAATTTGTGGTCGTGACCCTAATGAATATCCTTGGCCGTAGTTCAGGGATGATGTGAATTATTTATTAAGCTGAGTCTCAGCAATAAAAAGTGATGAAAAACCTTTTTAAATCATAAAAGATAGTAGATTTTATTCTCTACTTGACTCTTTTAATGGATTGCTTGTTAAGCTATGATTAAACTTGATGTCTATTGTATTTTATCGGTTTAACATTGTTGAAGGCTAATCATAATTTATTACGCATTATCTTAGTCATAATATTTCTTCTTTGGGCTAGTTGAGCTCACCCTTTCTTTCACGTTTCTCTTCAGGAAATGAGAAGCGTGGCAAGGGACTAGTCGGGGAGCGGAGTGACGGTCAGAGATGGTGTCTTAGTAGTCCTCACTATTCTATAAAATAGTGTGATAATAAATGTAATGAGGACTTATTCTGAGAGTGGATATTGTTTAGAAGACAATATTTGTATTAAAACTCACAGCTCTTGTTGTATATTTAAGATTGTATTTGTATTTTGTACCATGTATTTGACGACTCAGAATAAGTGATGTATACCTATTTTGGGGCATCACAAGTGTCCTCACTTGGATAATTGTTGTACTAGTTGATACATACTTATTGATTTCCAGTATGTATACATTAATTAAAAGTCGTCTAAGCTATTTGACTCGGCTAGCACTACTACAAAACAGTAAATAGATAACGAGTAAAAAACGTTGTAGAAGTTCTTACAGAAACATTGTGGTTAAGGGTATCATCTATTTAACACCTTTATACAACGTTTTTAAAATGTTGTAGTTTGACACATTACACAACGTTTTTTTCTTAAAAAACGTTGTATATTTATTTTCCATAAATTCTTGGATGCTTGAAAACGTTGTAGATGATATGATTTCATAACGTTTTCTGGCTTAAAATGTTGTGGTTTGGTACATCAGACAACGTTTAGACTCATTTATACAACGTATATAAAGTGTCATCTATTTAGACTACTTTATACAATGTTTTTAAAATATTGTAGTTTGACTTTAAAATGTTGTAATACATGATGTTGTAATAGTTGTGGTTCACCTATATTTGTCAAATCGGTCATACGTGCATTCAATGAACACATTTTTCGTCTTTAAAGTAATGGTCGAATGTATCGTTAATAATTGGTGGCAAAGACAAAATAGTTACGCAACAATTACAAAAGCTAATTTTGATATTACAAAAGCTAATTTTGATATTACATTAAAGCATAAAAGCAAATTTCAAACCCAAAAGAAAATAGGATAGCACAAAACAAAACAAGAAGCTTGTTATTTGTTCTTAAGTGGATTCAATCTATCCCTGAGATAGTAAATGAGCAATTAATTTCTACTAATTCACATGCTTATATAAATATTTATTCACATGTGTGTACTATTGAGTCACATTCACTTACTATTAGGGAAGTTGGTGCAAGATTGATAATACTTGCATGACTAAATTAAAAAGGGAGGTATAAATGGAGGTACTATACTGTATTTCGTATTTTCACATGATTATAACTATTGATTCACATGTTTGAACTATTGATTCACATTATTTAATATTAGGGGAGGTGGTGCAAGCTTGATAATACTTGCAGGACTAAATTAAAAATGAAAGAAATGTTGGAGGTATTGTACTGTAATTTTTCGAGCCCCAAAACGTGCAATTATCGAAACTATATTTTTTTATAAATAGAAGCTCATTCTTCCTTCATTTCTCACCAATTCACCAAAGCTATAGAACATTTATTATAGAGAGAAATTATAGAGAAAAAGAAGAAGAGAAGTCTGCTACATTTCTATTCCAGTATCCAGCTTTGTTCTAAGGTAAGGGGTATTATTTCTTTTATATTCATGAAGAGAACTTTTGTTATTCCATTCTTTATTATTCTGTTGGAATAACCTGTATACGCGGGCTACCCTATACTTGGGGAAATTCTTTTGTTATTCCATTCTTTATTATTCTGTTGGAATATCATGTCTGCAGCATTTTACTGTGGGATTCGGTTCGCGTCTTTATTATCCCTGTTGGAATATCCGTTCGTGCATTATACTGGAGGACGGTTCATCTTTTTATTATTTCGTTAGAATATCCTGTCTCATGCTTTTCTTACTGGACCTGGTTTAAAATCTTTATTATTCTCGTTAGAACATCCGTCCGGCATGTAATTTTGCACGAATTTGGTTCCGTTATTTATTATTCTGTTGGAATAACCTGTCTATTCGAAGTACCGCATGCATGGTGATTTCTTTTGTTATTCCATTCTTTATTATACTCAATTGGTTAAAGTTTTGACTTCTATACTCCATGAAATTAGTGGAATATCCTTGATATTTGTGCTTCATCCAGTATCTTTTCATGGAAATATTCTTCTGAGCATTCTTCAATTTTACTCTACAAAGAAGTATCATGTTGATAATTTGGATTTATTACTTCCTGAATAAATTAATTCTTGAACTTTTTTTATTGAATTCTTATATCATTGTTATCATCTTCATGTTTATATTTTTTTGAAAGTCATCTGTGGCCTGTAGTGCATGGATGGACTTGGTATGATTATGACCGAGGATTATTAAGTTGTAATCATAATTAGTAATGTTACAAATGATGTGGTAAAAGTCCTCATTGTCCCGTAGTGCATTGATGGATGAGTTGTTAGCATGATCATGACCATTGATGAATACACGAATATCTTTTAAGACGATGCGTGGATAATTTGTGGTCGTGACTCGATGAATATCCTGCTCGTAATATGGGGATGATGTGGATTATTTATTGTCGAGTCTCGCGATAAAAAGTGATGAAAACCTTTTAAATCATAAAAAGATAGTAGATTTTATTCTCTACTTGACTATTTTAATGGATTGCTTGTTCATTACTTAGTTAAACTTGATGTCTATTGTATTTTATCAGTTTAACATTGTTGAAGGCTAATGATAATTTATTCTACATTATCTTAGTCATAATATTTCTTACTGGGCTAGTTGAGCTCACCCTTTCTTTCACTTTTCTCTTCAGGAAATGAGAACGTGGGGACTAGTAGGGGAACGGAGTGACGGTCCGAGATGGTGTCTTAGTAGTCCTCACTATTCTATAAAATAGTGTGATAATAAATGTAATGAGGACTTATTCTGAGAGTGGATATTGTCTAGAAGACAATATTTGTATTAAAACTCACAGCTCTTGTTATATATTTAAGATTGTATTTGTATTCTGTACCATATATTTGGTGACTCAGAATAGGTGATGTATACCTATTTTGGGGCGTCACAGTTGGTAGCAATGCTTAGGGATATGATCCCTGGCTAAGATGTGAGACAAGAACTAGGAGGGGAGAGACGGGGAATTCCTTCGCTAGTATGACCTACCAAAGTTTATTTGGTATTTAATTGGTCGGTTAGAGTATATGGATAATATGTGATATGTTAAGTAATCCTTGTTTTGTGATAGTATTTAAAAATCGCATCCGAGAATGTTGAGAACATCAATGGAGCACAGGAGACCGTTGAGTCTCCACAGATCAATAACCAGGACAATGTGCATCAGGAATGCGACAATCCTCATGCAAACAACAACACTGACCAAATGATGAACGATGGAATGTTCCGAGGCTTCATGCAATTCATGCAACATCAGGAGAGAGCGGCTCCTGTCCAAAATACAGGTGGAAACACTGGCAACTCTTGGACGGTGACCGCCAAACAGTTCAAGGAGCTGGGACCACCGGAGTTTTTTGGAGAGCCAAAGCCACTTAAGGCAGAGACATGGATAAAGTAGATCCACAAGATATTTGATGTCTTGGGATGCTCCGAGGAGCAAAAGGTTCCCTTTGCCACCTTCATGTTGCGGGCAGAGGCAGATTACTTGTGGGAATCTGTAAAGCGTACTCAACCTGCCGCACTAAAGATATCTTGGGAGAAGTTCCAAGAACTGTTCAATGACAAGTACTTTCCCGAAAGTATTTGTCACATGAAAGAGGTAGAGTTCATTAAACTGGAACAAAACAATATGACCGTGTCGCAGTACGAAGCCAAGTTTGCCGAGCTGTCCCGGTTTGCGTCCCATTTGGTTGATAATGAGGAGAGAATGACACGAATATTTCTAAGAGGTTTGAAACCCAAGATACGTCAATATCTTATCTCTCATAAACTGTGTTTGTATTCAAATGTTGTTAATAGGGCTCAGTTATTGGAGCGCGATAATGAGTCAACCCAACCAAAGAGAGCAGCCGGCAAAATGATAATACCAGTGAAAATAGTCATCGAAGCGGTGACAATAAGCATGGACGGAATCAACATGCCAGAAATGGTAACCACTTCAGTGGTAATCATGGCTAAAACAATAAGAATGGACATTTCAAGAAGAGGAGATTCAACAATGATGGAAAGACGTCAGCATCAGCACCTTTCGTTAAGGAAGGAGAACGACCACCTATCATATGCTTTAAATGTGGAGGGGAGGGACACATTAGTCCAAATTGTGCGATGCCCTCCAAAGAATGTTACAATTGTGGAAGAGAAGGTCACCAGGCCCGATTTTGTCGTGCACCGAAGACAAGTCCAGCTGGGATGGAGGCATCAAAGGCCATCCCAGACAAGATAAAACCGGTAGTTCGAGGAGAAGCGTTTGTTGTGACCTCTCGTAAAGCAAGGAACCCGGAACGAGGTCATCATGGGTAAGCTTATCATAAACTCTAAATAAGTATATACCTTATTTGATACCGGTTCTACCCATTCTTTTATTTCTCCTACTTGCGCTCAACGTTTAAATTTGACTCCGGAGAAATTGGACTTTGACTTATCTGTTGAAACTCCATTGGGAGAAACCTTCATTACATCCACTGTTTATAAGTCTTGTTTAGTTCAAATCGGCACCCTCACATTACCTGTCGATCTTATTTCATTGAAAATACTTGCATTTGACGTAATTTAGGATTGATTGGTTAACTACTCATCATGCAAAAATTGATTATTTTCGTAAGGTTATTAGCTTTCATATTCCTAACCAACCTATTATGCTAATTCAAGCAACCAAACCATTAAAATCAATCACTATCATCTCAAGTTATAAAGCTATTCGCTTATTGAAAAAGCGAATGTCAAGCTTTCTTAGCTCATGTCACGAATCTAAATAAAAATACGTCAGTTTTGAATGATATTTCTATTGTTAATGAATTTCCTGACGTATTCCCTGAAGAACTTCCTGACCTACCCCTAGAGCGTGAAATAGAATTTTGTATCGACCTTGAACCCGGTACAAAACCTATTTTCAAAGCCCCATATTGAATGGCTCCTATTGAACTTCAGGAGTTAAAGACCCAATTATAGGAATTGTTAGACATCGGTTTCATTTGTCCTAGTACTTCTCCTTGGGGTTCTGTTGGGTAAAATCTAATTACGCACAACACGCAAGTATACGTGGTCAACAAGTAATAAAGTGATAAGTTGAGTATTGTTCCCACAGAGAATTATTTAATAACAATCACCAAATACTAACCCGTAACCAACTCAATCTTATTTAAACGAATGAATTTCAAATTATATAAATTAAACTACTATTAACTTCCACTAGTTAAATTAAGATAACGGAGATTTAAGATCACAACATCACTTATTGCTTCATTTAAGTTAACACACTTCTCATCAATTATTCTCTATCCCGAATTGTTAATCAAGAACACTAAAATAGTATTAACCACCTCTCGATACACTAATACTGTATTAACGTCAATCCACAATTAAAAAAGAAATTCGTTAAACACCTTAATCAACTAACCCACTATATCTCTATGTGAATTATAATTGAAGAAGGTTTAAGAGCAAGTTCTCTATCCGATTACATGTGATGTCAAGCATATCTCTACCTTAACATACATCAAGTTTAAGCTACTAACAAAATCCTGAACACATGCTATCATGATTAGATCTAAATCTAAACTTTATCTCTCGAGTTCATATAGATTATCACGGTAATTGATGGCCAATCAATTAAACAATTAAGTCCAAATCATAATAGACAATCCTCACAATAGAACATAATAATTGATAACAAAGCATATTAAAATAAACTACACAATAAGATCCATTGTAATCTCAAACAAAGAATTAGTTCATTGAATTAAAACTAAGAATCCACACTTGAAATAACATTAAAGGATAAGAATAAGAGTAGAGTAAAGAATAAATCTGTTGTCAGCAAATCTCCATCTTCCTCAAGCTCCTGCTCTTGATCTTCAATGGTCTCCAAGTTGCTTCAATCTCCCAATCTCATCTAATCTAGGGTTCCTAATCTAAGAAAGAAAGTAAAGAATTCAATTATAGAAATCTATCCCAAGAGGGATGTTATAAAGTCTTAGAATTAGCCTCTCAATCCAAGTTAAACTCAAGTAATTATAGTTCTAATAGGTATCCTAGCAAGTTAGGCCACTAAGAATCATATTCTAGCTCAATTTGGACATCAAATAACCTAATTTGACTCAATTCCCGTCCCCTAGCGCAGTCAGCGCCAATCTGGGCCATTCTAGGCGCAGTCAGTGCTACAGGGTCAGAAACTCTAGTGGCCTAGCGCGCTCAGCGCTAGGCGTAGCGCAGTCCGCGCCACTCTGTTTTCTGCTGCGACGTCCTTTGGTAAAACAGGCATAACCTTTGATCCGCTTGGAGTTACGGGGCCTGCCACCTATCAAATCGAAGATAACGACGACATCTATAACTTTCATGCTTTGAGCTTTGACAAATTCGAATTCTATCAAGGCGGAAATCGGGCTTGAAGTAGATATTATGTAAATGGCAAACATGACAACTCTTAGCTTTGATCTTTGTTGATAAAAAGGCCATAACTCTCACATCCGAGCTCCAATTGAGACGATTCAAGATGTTCCAGAAAGCTAAGAAGTAGAGCTATCATAAAATCTAAGTTCCAAGCCAAGAACATGCATCCACGTGGTGTTAAAAGTCCTTCAATATTCCTTTCTTGCACTTGCTTGCGTATTTTAGTCCAAAAGATGTCCGAATTGCTTTCCCTTGCTTCTTCATGCCAATGTCATGTCATAGCCTACAAAATAACATAAAATATATGAAAAGTAACTAAGAACATGAATATAAGCAACTAATTCAAGTAACAGATACCGGATAAGTAGGTATAAAACCTACTTATCAGGTGTTCCTGTTCTATTCGTGAAAAGGAAAGATGGGAGTATGCGACTTTGTATTGATTATCGGGAGTTGAACCACGTCACCATCAAAAATAGGTACCCATTGCCACGTATTGACGATTGTTTGACCCCGATTGCAACAGTAAGGCGCTAAATTCTTTTCAAAGATTTATCTTTGTTAGGATATCACCAATTAAAGATTAAAACCGATGATATTCCAAAGACGGCTTCCCGAACTTCGCAGACGGGCATTATGAATTCCTAGTCATGTCTTTTGGATTGACTAATGCTCCTCACGCCTTCATGGATATGATGAACCAAGTATTCAAGGAATATTTGGATCACTTTGTGGTCGTCTTTATTGATGACATCCTTATTTATTCCAAAAGCCGTGAAGATCATGAGAAACACTTGACAATCGATACTCCAAAAGCTTCGTGAATATAAGCTTTATGCCAAGTTGAAGAAATGCAAGTTACGGCTTGAGGAAGTAGCATTCCTTGGGTAACGAGTATCAAGTCATGGAATATATGTTGACACAAAGAAAGATTGAAGCTATTCAAAGTCTAGAGCAACCTAAATCGATGTGATCAAGAAGACGTAGCTTTCTCGCTTAAGCGGTTATTATCGAGATTCGTGGAAGGATTTTCTTGAATCGCTACTCCATTAACTCACCGACTCGTAAAGATACAAAATTGATTGGAGCGAAGAATATGAGAAGAGTTTTCAAGAACTCAAGAGGAGACTTATTTCAAAGACTGCTCGACAATACCATCCTGCCTGGGAGGATTTTTCATCTACAAGTGATGCTTCGGGAAAAGGGTTAGGTTGTGTTCTCATGCAACATGAGAAAGTCATACTTTATGTCTCACGATAACTCGAAAAGAATATGAGAGGAATTATCCTACTCATGATCTAGAGTTAGCGCGATCGCTTTTTGCACTAAAGATTTGGAGGCATTACTTGTATGGGGAGAAAGTGGAGATCTTTACTGATCATAAAAGCCTCAAATATTTCTTCACTCAAAAGGAACTCAACATGCGACAACGATGTTGGCTTGAACTGTTGAAAGATTATGATCATACCATCCAATACCATCCCAGAAAAGCGAACGTGGTAGCCGACGCATTGAGTAAGATCATATCTTGGCACGAAAGTGCGATATTGTCAACGCAAAGGCCCATTTTGTATGACTTGCAAAGGATGGAGATAGAAATAAAGACTCTGGTGGACCCACGTGATGATGGCGAATATACAAGTAGAACCGACTTTAATCGATAAAGTTAAAGATGCTCAAATTACGCACTGGAGCCGGCGCGTATGAGGAAGAAAGTGCAAGAAGGTGCTATGCCTAAGTAAGAATCGATGAAGAAGGAATACTTCGAGTCAATTCCGGACTTTGTGTTCCTAATGACCGACGATTTAAAGTATAAAATCATGATGGAGGCGCACAAACACATCGTTTTCAATCCATCCCGGGAGTACCAAAATATATCATGATCTTCAACATACATTTTGGTGGGGCAAAATGAAGAGGAGATATTTGTTTATCTCAAGGTGTTTAACTTGTCAACGAAGTCAAGGCGAGAGCATCAAGTACCAAAAGGTCCATTGCAACCACTTGAAATTCCAGAATGGAAGTGGGAGCACATTACCAAGGATTTTGTTACTGGTCTTCCCAAGGTTTCTCAAGGCATAGATGCAATTTGGGTCATTGTTGATAAATTGACCAAGTCTGCTCATTTCTTACCTATACGAGAAACTTATACACTTGAATGTCTTGCTCATATGTACATAAACGAGGTTGTAAGATTGCATGGTATGCCAGTATCCATAGTTTCTGATCGAGACCCAAGATTCACTTCATGATTTTGGGTTAGTTTGCAAAAAGCTATGGGCACGGATTTACGATTTAGTTCGGCATATCATCCTCAGACGGACGGACAATCAGAGAGGACTATTCAAACTCTCTAAGATTTATTAAGACTTTGTGTCCTTGACTTTAAGGGAAGTTGGGACAAGTTCTTACCATTGGTGGAGTTTTTCTACAACAACAGTTATCAAGAAAGTATTGGCATGGCTCTATTCGAAGAGTTGTATGGAAGAAAGTGTCATTCTCCAGTATACTGGGATGAGGTGGGTGAAGCAATGTTGTTAGGACCAGAGTAGGTACGTATGACTACGAAAAAGATTCAAACGATTCGGCAACGTATAAAAATCTCACAAGATCGACAAAAGAGTTATGCTGATCTTCATCGAAAAGACGTGGAATTTGATGTTGGAGATCATGTGTTGTTACGTGTTGCTCCATGGAAAGGAGTTACGAGATTTGGAAGGAGAGGAAAGCTCAATCCTTGATTCATTGGCCCATTGTTAATCCTCGATCGAGTAGGGACTGTAGCCTATAGACTCGCTTTACCGCCAAGTATGTCTTGTGTTCATAACATTTTTCCTATATCCATGTTACGTAAATATGTGAAAGACCTGAACCACGTTATTGAGTTAGGATCGGACGAAATGGCGGAAGATTTAACGTATAAAGAGGTTCCTGTTCAAATTTTGGATAAGAAGAAACATATTCTACGCTCCAAGGTGATACCTCAAGTCAAAGTTTTATGAGGAACCACGATGTTGAGGAAATGACCTGGGAGTTAGAATCTGAAATGAAATCAAGGTATCCTTATCTCTTCGACATACCAGGTACGTACCCTAATTTCGAGGGAGAAATTTCATAAGAAAGGGAGGTTGTAAGACCCCAACTTTTATGAATAAAGATGATTTTTCTATAATTATTATTTTTAAATATTATGGAATGAATTTGTTATAATGTTATAGTTATGGGTAGTATTTATAAATTCTGCAAAGTATGCAAGTTGTTATATTATATTCGATTGGTCGGGGAATATTCGTTTTAGTAGGGAATATTAGTACAACGGCGCAATCATTGGTGGACCCCACAACAGAATTATTGTCGGATTGAGAAAACGACAAAAATATTTTTATGAAAATAACGGCGGAAGTTTTACCGTTAATACTGTTGAACTACTCGGTAGTAAAAGTAAATGCGATGTCTGGCGTGATTGCATAGTAGCACATGGTATTAATTATTGATGCTTACGTGAGAAGTCACTCGGTTATACTCAATTATTACTCTGATAATTGTTGCATCATATATCTCTCATATTATTGATTCGATTATTGTCACGATATCATCGCATTATATGATATATTATTAAATCAATAATTGAGGCGACAAAGTTATTCATATTATTAAATTACAATATTTACAATGTCTAGAAATTACGCGAGGAGAGGTTTGGTCACCTAATTGCGGCGCTTGATAGGGAGAAATCCTTATTGGAAAGCCCCCTCTTTTCTGGGAACGACCTGATTGTTAAATATTGTGAGTTATGATATTAATAATGAATAAGTTCGTGTTGATTAAAGATGAATTTGATAGTTCTATTATGTTGGGATTATTGGTGTTAGTTGAAATCGACATCTATTCCGATGATAATTGATGTCTGGGGGTTATATTGATAAATTGGGTAATTTATCGGATATATGAGCAATTAATTGCTACTAATTCACATGCTTATATAAATATTTATTCACATTGTGTACTATTGAGTCATATTCACTTACTATTAGGGGAGTTGGTGCAAGATTGATAATACTTGCATGACTAAGTTAAAAAAGGAGGTATAGATGGAGGTACTATACTGTATTTCGTATTTTCACATGATTATAACTATTGATTCACATGATTGAACTATTGATTCACGTTATTTACTATTAGGGAGGTGGTTCAAGTTTGATAATACTTGCGAGGACTAAATTAAAAATGAAAGAAAAGTTGGAGGTATTGTCTTTGTAATTTTTTGAGCCCCAAAGCGTCTGATTATCGAAACTATATTTTTCTATAAATGAAGCTCATTCTTCCTTCATTTCTCACCAATTCACCAAAGCTATAGAGCATTTATTATAGAGAGAAATTATAGAGAAAAAGAAGAAAGAAGTACGCTACATTTCTATTCAAAGTATCGACTTTGTTCTAAGGTAAAGGGTATTATTTCTTTTTGTATTCATGAAGAGAACTTTTGTTATTCCATTCTTTATTATTACATTGGAATAACACTTTATATGTGAACTACCTATACTTGGTGAAATTCTTTTGTTATTCCATTCTTTATTATTACGTTGGAATATCACATGCATGCGTTTTCTGTGGGACCTAGTTTAAATCTTTATTATTACATTGGAACATCCTGCAGGATGCAAATTTACTTTGACACAGTTTCCGTTATTTATTATTACATTGGAATACTTTATCTATCTGCAATCTGCATATGCATTGTGATTTCTTTTATTATTTCATTCTTTATTATACTCAGTTGGTTAAAGTTTTGACTTCTATACTCCATGAAATTAGTGGAATATCAATGATATTTGCGTTTCATCAGTATCTTTTCATAAAAATATTCTTCTGAGCATTCTTGAATTTTACTCTACAAAGAAGTATCATGTTGACAATTTGGATTTATTAGTTCCTGAATAAATTAATTCTTGAACTTGTTTTATTGAATTCTTATATCATTGTCATCATCCTCATGTTTATATTTTTTTGAAATATAAACATGATTATGACCTATAGTTCATGATTATATTTATTAGTGGCCTGTATTTCATGGATGGACTTGGTATGATTATGATCATGGATTATTCGGTGTAATCATGACTATAATGTTACAAATGATGTGGTAAAAGTCCTCATTGGCCCGTAGTGCATTGATGGACAGTTGTTGGCATGATCATGACCATTGATGAATACATGAATATCCTTGGCCCGTAGTGCGTGGATAATTTGTGGTGCGTGACCCTAATGAATATCCTTGGCGTAGTGCGGGGATGATGTGGATTATTTATTAAGTGAGTCTCGTGAATAAAAAGTGATGAAAAACCTTTTAAATCATAAAAGATAGTAGATTTTATTCTCTACTTGACTCTTTTAATGGATTGCTTGTTACTGCCTTGAGTTAAACTTGATGTCTATTGTATTTTATCGGTTTAACATTGTTGAAGGCTAATGATAATTTATTACGCATTATCTTAGTCATAATATTTCTTCTTTGGGCTAGTTGAGTTCACCTTTTCTTTCTTTGTTCTCTTGAGAAATGAGAGCGTGGCGGGACTAAGTCGGGAAGCGAGTGACGGTCAGAGATGGTGTCTTAGTAGTCCTCACTATTCTATAAAATAGTGTGATAATAAATGTAATGAGGACTTATTACGAGAGTGAATATTTATAGAAGACAATATTTGTATTAAAACTCATGACTCTTGTTGTATATTTAAGATTGTATTTGTATTACATATTTATGTATTTGGCGACTCAGAATAGGTGATGTATACCTATTTTGGGGCGTCACAAGTGTCCTCACTTGGATAATTGTTGTACTAGTTGATACATACTTATTGATTTCTAGTATGTATACATTAATTAAAAGTCGTCTAAGCTATTTGACTCGGCTAGCACTACTACAAAACAGTAAATAGATAACGAGTAAAAAACGTTGTAGAAGGTCTTACAGAAACATTGTGGTTAAAGGTGTCATCTATTTGACACCTTTATACAACGTTTTTAAAACGTTGTAGTTTGACACATTACACAACGTTTTTTTCTTAAAAAACGTTGTATATTTATTTTTCATAAATTCTTGGATGCTTGAAAACGTTGTAGATGATATGATTCCACAACGTTTTCTGGCTTAAAATGTTGTGGTTTGGTACATCAGACAACGTTTAGACTCATTTATACAACGTATATAAAGTGTCATCTATTTAGACTACTTTATACAATGTTTTTAAAATATTATAGTTTGACTTTAAAATGTTGTAATACATGATGTTGTAATAGTTGTGGTTCACCTATATTTATCAAATCAGTGGCTGTGCATTCAATGAACACATTCTTCGTCTTTAAAGTAATGGCTGAATGTGCACCGTTAATAATTGGTGGCAAAGACAAAACAGTTCTGCAACAATTACAAAAGCTAATTTTGATATTACAAAAGCTAATTTTGATATTACATTAAAGCATAAAACAGCCCAAACCCAAAAGAAAACAGGATAGCACAAAACAAAACAAGAAGCTTGTTATTTGTTCTTAAGTGGATTCAATCTATCCCTGAGATAGTAAAGCTTGGCACCTTTATCTCCGTTATATTAGGGGATTACCTGTCATCAGCCACTCATTTTAGCCATCATGTGCAGCACTATCTAAGAAAAAGTCATAATCACAACAGAAGAACAAAATTTATCACAACTTTCACGTCAGCTACAAATTAGGCACTTAAGACATATACAAGTGTTAGCACAAACCTGATCAGATTCACATATAATCAAGCAAATGACTTCGAGTCAAGTGATAAGCATGTCCAAGTAAAATGAGATTAGTTATGCATCGACTTTAGAAAGAACAATAAAATATGGATTAACTTTGAATACCAAATCCTAATCCAAAAGTATATAAAGTTGAACCAGGTCAGAACCAAGGAGTCTTAATCCAACAATTTGGTACACTTTATAAATTAACTTACAGTCCATAAAGGTTTGAGATCGTCTCATGACTTACCCTCAACCTGAAAATATTACTCTAATCAATTAATTCATGCCAAATGATGGCAAGAGAGCATTTTATAGTGATGATGCAGACATCTTGGACTACAAAACGTAGTCCTTTGACAGTTCCCTAGTATTAGAGATATGATTCTAGCAATACCCAAGATCTCAGCACATGCAACAAAATATATATGTTATATATCTCAAAATGATGAGAGTTGAGCATGCAAGTTATTGCAATCACATACCTAAGAGAAGAAAGTTGACATACGATCATTCTTAAATGAATAAGAGAAGCATTTCAACATTTAAGGCGAGTGACATAAATTATTCTTCCCTGTGGGAATGTAAATAAGGTAAAGAAACTATAAAAAAAGTCAAGATAAAAGTTCTCTGTGGTAACGAACTTGATTTGTCTCACTAACTATGCCAAGCAGCTGTTGGAAAGAAGGTTGTTTAATTAGTCTTTTAACTTTTGTAAAAGGTGTAAATATAATACATACTGAGGAGGCCATATACAGTATATATAAGAATTGTTTCCTCATTTACTTACAATGGTAAAAGAGATTCAACCCCAATTCCTGTTATCAGCCGTCTTAACCTAATAGTGGTATTTAGACCAGCATTGCGCCTTGCTATAACAATGCCTTTTATAGTAGAAATACATCTCTTATTCTCAGGTGTTTTCCTGTGATAGGATGGGTCATATCAGAAAAAAGTAATCAATGTCTCTAATCCGTAAGGATGCTGATGTTATTATGATTAAAAAAATCCATCTCTAATAAGTTAATATACCAATTTGAGTTGGATTATATAATCAGGCTTTATATCGGGTATCCCTATGTCCTCTTACTTCCTCCACCACCGATTCCTTGTCAAGAATCTTCAATGTACGTCAAAAAATTTATATTTCAATCTGATAGACTCCACGGCACACTTGCGTGAGGTGGTCGTCGCCCCGATCGTTTCTAGCACAGTTGTTAGGTGAATTGCTTGCAACACCTTAACCCCTCGCCTATATGAAGACAGTAATCTTGGTACAATTGCTCGCATTCGAAATTCTCCGTTGAATAGACACCAACGACACCTTGACCCTTCGCTTATATCGAAGCGGTAATCTCGGTACAATCGACAATTGATGCGGTAGAAGACGCCACACACAACTATAAATTGTTATATGATAAGTCAAATTGAATCTCAAAGAAATAACTAAGAAAATACTTAGGAATTCTTCAAAGAACCAAAAGTAGATAATAACTTCACAAATATATTGAATAATGAATAATGAATAATATATTTGATTACATCAACTTGGACCTCTATTTATACCACTCAAAACAATCTAAATCCTAATAGGAATTTATAAACTATAACCCTAATTACTATAAAAAAAAATAGAAGTAAATTTGAAAAAGAAATTTTAATTATAATAGAATTATAAAAATCTAAAAATATGCAATTGCCGTGTAAAAATCTTTGCCACGTGACTAAGCTGGTAAATTGCTTCGTGAAGGCTGCTGAACCGTTTGCTTTGATTTGCATGAAAGCCATTTAATGTAAATATTACTCCATGTAGTCACTTTGCATGCCAGAATCCCTTATATATATCTCTGTTGAATTTGTCCACGTGTGAATTAAAAACTTGCTATATAATAAGCTTGTTGGTTACTAGTATGTGACCCCCACGTATATGCAATAATTAGAAATGAATATTAAGTAGCCTCCATGCTTGTAGTACATTTAGAAGGCAAGTGGCCCACGTGATATCCTTTTGCATGTAAAATCTGTTAGCTATCATAATTTTTATGATTTCTGAAATCAATTAGGAATTTGTGGATGGACTGAATTGAATAGGCTAATTGGATCAACCCAATAATACTTGAATTGTAGTCTTTTGAATAATCTTCAATCCAATTATTTAAAATTATTTGATGAACCACTGAGACTTGAATTGGGTTATTATCGTTTGATGAGAGCTTGATCAGGATTGTATCATTCCCCTCCTCTTCAAAAGGATTTGTCCTCAAATATGTCACATCGTCCTCTCGAAAATGATTCAACCACAAAATTGCTCCTACATAAAAACAAACTAAGATAGTAGCATCAAACCAATCATAATGCCAAAACTCAACTTGCAAATGACATATATAAGCAACAAAATTTCTAACTCCCGCCAAAAACATAACAATGCCCGACTTCTCTTCCGAATTGACAATTTGTAGACCAGTTACTCCTAAAACACTAATTATATAAACTAATCTACTATCTACTAAAATAATCATGACTGCAAAGTAAGAAAGAATATGAAAAGTCTTATATCCTCCTGGATCAAAAATTGACACGCAAAACTCTTCATGTGGTAGATTCTCCCAATGACGAATTCCTAGATCAAAAGTCAATATAAGGATCTCAATCCTTCGCAGAAACACATTCTTCAATGCACCTGGATCAAATATCAATACTTGAAATTCGTCATGCTTCTCACGCAAACTCTCTTGAATTCTTGGATTAAACACAAAATAAAACAAATCAATAAGTTCCTTTTGTCTAATCATAAAGAAATTAAATAAACCAAAATCATATGCATACTCTACTAAAACAGTATTCAAAACACTTCCCTGTAGATGTCTTATGCATTGAGCACGATCCATACTTCCCTCGATGAATATGATCCTATCACGAATCTGCAAAACACAACCAACCTCCCTTTTTCCATTGACATTAACACAGTAAAGAACAAATAATGTTATCAACGGAGTAAAAAGTCACAATCATAAGTTGAAAATTCAATAATATATCGACGATGATCACAAACAAACTCAACACAAGCTAAAGAATTTCCCAAAGTGTTGACAAAAATTGAAATATCATCAAAATAGAGAATAACAAATTTTTCCATGAAAGAATGCAAAATATAATTCAACAATTTCATGAAAGTATGCAATGCCTTAGCTAATCTAAATGAACTAACTAAACATGCAAGTAACTCATCTCTCAAACCATCTTGATGATAAACACTTCTTGAATCAAAACCATATGATAGCAAATCATGCAATGAAGATTGCTCTAACGAAACAACATGATTACTACCATTGTCAACTAACAACAATTCATGTAAAGATTGACTAGCATGAAACCCTAAGTCAATATCTGGATAACAAAACCTAGAATTAATTTCATGAAAGTAAACACATTGAAAACGAGGATATATATCATGATCATAAACTAACTCAACATAAATCAAATATCCTCCATAGTTTATGATAAAAATGATTCTACCACCAAAATAGCTAACAACAAATTTTCCTACGGAAGCATGCAAAACATGTTTTAAATAACTCATGAAAACACTAGATGCATCAGTTAATCTAACTGAAATAACTAACCACCTATATAACCCACATGCTAAAACAATTTTCCATTTATCACAATCTCTCGTGCTAAATTGATTAGGCATTGTCATCACATGATCATTATCACATGTAGATAAAACACAAGTACTATGCAATTTATCAAGCATATTATCCAAACAAAAAAAAAATAACGATACTTGTTTACCAATTCAAAATCGATGAACAAACTCGTTGTCCCATCCTCATTAGATACTATGATCTCATAATCAACACGTGAACTCATGTCTTCTCTCACGATACCCACTTTCACCAACTCTCCAACCTGCCTTGGTAACTCCGTAAATCTCCTCAGAATACTATCATTTGATTGAGTGCGGAATGATAGTACGGGGTATTTCATCAACAACATGTACAAGAGACAAAACAAAACTAGACAAAGAAGAATCATTAGTGTTAGTATTCAAAAGCGCCATCTTGTATGAATTTACAGTCATTGGCTTTTCAAAATATAACTCACTTTTTAACTCACTCTCTTTTTCATAGTCGCATATTTCTTCTCTCTCTTCTTTATTCTCACCCTCTCGTTTGTTTTTCTCTCGTTTGTTTTCAAGGTCACTCTTTTCATTCTCTTTTTTCTCAATCTCTCTTTTCTTTTCATTCTCACTCTTTTCAATTTTTTCTTTTACATTATCAATCTTTCGAACAATTTCTTTTTGTCGATCTTTTGCACATGTATTTCCTTTTACGAACTCATCTTTTTGATTACTTTCTTTCGGATGTTCACCATCTTGCTTTAGATCATGGATTTTATCTTGAACACTCGAACCCAATAACTCTCCTTGGACTGCATATTCTATAATTTCTTCCACCTCCCCCCGCTGATTTTGTTTCTTTTGCGCCTTAGAAGTATATTGTAGTTGCATCCAATAATCTTCCTTGTTTACTTGTGTGTGAACCCTCCTATTATTGTCTATTGTAAATCGCCTTGAACGTTGCTCTATATGTCTTTGAGATGTATACTCCCTCCCTCCATCACGCGTTGTCATCGAAGCAAACCGCTTCTCTTCTTATTTTTAATTACGCCCCATGTCTCAAACGGACGCTCCCCATGTTTTTGTTTGCTAAGCTGCCACCATATAATTGTATGATCGGAGAACTCTTGAACTGCTCGTCTGACCTTCCTCCTCTTGGAGTAATCATGACAGTCAAATTTTCGCTCCATTTTTCTCTCCCGTCTCAGATATGCCTCTGTATCAATATTGCCTTGAAAAGTATTCCTTCGAGACCCATATGAACTTTCATAAGTGTAGCCATACATGTTTGCTGTAAAACAAAGGTTAGTAGATAAAAAATTTTCTCACACACTCCCTTACGTGTTTCGCTCAAATAATGATGAATCACTCGTGTATCGCTCAAATTTGGCTTTTACCCTCTAATAATCTTACACCCTTGCCTTTTACCTCTAATATTCTCTCTAATAGGTTCTTCTTGAATTCCCCTAGCAAAATTCTTGGTTTTACTAATCAATTCAAAAATTACTTATCACTAAACAAAAATATAGATGGTGTAACTATTAGAATACCACAAAATCACCGATCGATTGCCTTGTACTCCTCTTGTATGCTTCAGATTTGTAAATTGTAGCTCCGTTTCAGAATTGATGATGATGGAACGGTATGAACTCTTGGTTGGAATTTGATGATTTGATGGTGTGCTACAAGTTTGGTTAGCACAATGAAAATAGAATATGATTTTTTTTCTCTTTTTTTTTCTTTTCTTTTTTTTTAAAAAAATATATATTTCGACAGAAAATTAAAGATAAGTAACTCGCTAGAAAGGCTTAGCTCTGATACCAAATGATAGACTCCACGGCACGCTTGCGTGAGGTGGTCGTCGCCCCGATCGTTTCTAGCACAGTTGTTGGGTGAATTGCTTGCAACACCTTAACCCCTCGCCTATATGTAGATGGTAATCTTGGTACAATTGCTCGCGTTCAGAATTCTGCGTTGAATGGACACCAACGACACCTTGACCCCTCGCTTATATTGAAGCGGTAATCTTGGTACAATCGACGATTGATGCGATAGAAGACGCCACACACAACTATAAATTGTTGTATGATAAGTCAAATTGAATCTCAAAGAAATAACTAAGAAAATACTTAGGAATTCTTCAAAGAACCAAAAGTAGAGAATAACCTCACAAATATATTGAATAATGAATAATGTATTTGATTACATCAACTTGGACATCTATTTATACTACTCAAAACAATCTAAATCCTAATAGGAATTTATAAACTATAACCCTAATTACTATAAAAAAATAGAAGTCAATTTGAAAAAAAAATCCTAATTAAAAATAAATTCTAATTATAATAGAATTATAAAAATCTAAAAATCTGCAATTGCCGTGTAAAAATCTTTGCCGCGTGACTAATTTGGTAATTAATTTGTGTGAAAATTTCTTTGAACCGTTTGCTTTGATTTGCATGAAAGCCATTTTAAGCGGGAGCGTTTCTGACCCTCCTTTGGGTAGAAGATTCAACACCGGAAGAAATTTGGAGAGGCCAGGATGGGCCGAAGCCCATGAAAGTGTTGAGGTGTTGGTGCCGGCATTTGAAAGCCCTCCGGGACCATATTGAACCCGGTCTTGTGATGTTAAGGGGTCGGGTCTTTGAGTTCTCAGTGGGCGAAAGCCAGATTAGATTATAGGACCGTTTGGGCATGCACGGTGGGCTCTCCTGCGTCTTGGTCAAGGGTACTATTCAGATGCATATAAGGTAACTCCAAAGGTGGTAATGAGATTGGACTCTACTTGCACCTTTTAAGGAGATTGTGTTGGACCCAAGTTATGGTAACTACCATACACTAGGAGTCCTAATCCGACTGGGAGAAGGATTCTAAGGTGGTGAGTATTATAAATATGAGGCCTAGGTTATCATTATGAGGTAATACCTATTTTAAGCACTAAATACTTATCCTCCATTGTTAAACCTTGTAACAGCCTGTACTCATTCTCACACCGGAGCTATCCCCCGGCGGCACAAGCCGTCAAGCTTCTGTGTGATCCGTTCTTGTGTGCGGTGTTCTAGCGTGGATTCTGTGATTAGGACGCAACCAAAACTTAAGCGTTAACATTGGGCGCTAGAAGGAGGGTCGCTTAAATAACAATCACAATCGAACACTTTTTAGGGAAGAAACTATGGCGAGTGTGGGTATGCGATTTAGCCCGACCGTGAAAAGGCCAAAACACACCAGACCACCTGTCGGTGAGAGGGTCGGTGAAAAGAGGCCAGGCTCAGAACCCAGACGATCAGATGGAGCCGGCTGGCTCCCCCCGACGTAGACTCTTCCACGAGAGCCAACATACCATGAACAGGCCGGTCCGGGTGGACGCCAGAAGCCCGGCGAGCGGCTGGAGGCGCCTTGGGAAAAAAGAAGTCGAGCTGAGCTAGTCGAGATCAGAAAGAATTCATCCTGCAGAAAAAGATGCAGCAAAACAAAGATGCCATAATGACCTTACGTCTGCAGCAGGAAGAGCTCGAACTGTAGATGACCAACGCGCTCGATGAGGAAGAGGCGTCCTCTAAAAGGCTCCGGCGCCATAGCCGGTCTCGGTCACCCCGAAGGGAGGGGGCTGAAAGGGAGAGAAGTAGGTATCGAAGTCGTTCGAGGGATTAGGAGCCGGAAAGCAAGCCGTCGGCAGGGCGACGCTCCGCGACCCGGTCGGTCACAGGCGGAGGAGGAAAGACGAGATTCCCGAACGTGAGAAGGACAGACCCCATTCGTCCCCTCACGAAGGAGAATCCGACCCCCTCGCTCGAAGAGTTGCTGAATTGGAGAAGCTATTGTTGGTCAGGGGCCCGATCGGAGCGCCATCGACCTATATAGGGTCACCCTTCTCTCCGAATATTAATCAGGAGATAGCGGACCCCAAAAAGAAGATGCCCCCAATGGAGACTTATGACGGGCTGGGGGACCCTTACGACCATTCTGATGGGTATGACAGGTTGATGGCGTATTATGGCCACTCTGATGCAGCCAAGTGCCACATTTTTGCTACTACCCTGAAGAAAAGTGCCCGGGAATGGATGGGAACCTTGGCGACGGGATCGATAAATTCATGGAAAGACCTTCGGGAAAAATTTCATGCACGGTTTGGGAGTAATAAGAGACGGGGAAAGATCACAGCATCCCTTATGCAGGTCAGGCAGAGATCAGATGAGAGCCTGGGGCAGTATGTTAAGAGATTTTGGGAGGCTGTGGGATCGGTGGTGGAGCTGAATTCCCCACAAGCTCTGGGATTCTTCACAACGGGGCTTGACATCGGAAAATCAAAGAAGCTGATGAAGGACCTGGTGATCAATCCCCCGGCCGACCTGACAGAGGCCTTCCATAGGGCCGAAGATCACATAGAAATCGAGGAAGTGATGGGGAATTTCAAACCTCAATCCCACGAGAAGTATTGAGATCGGGACAAACAGAGCTATCAAGTCGACAATCGGGAGAGTCGGATAGCTACAAGAAAAACTACAACTGGGGCGGTGGAAGGCCACCCTTCCCAAATAAAGGGTCAACAAGTGTACACCGTGACTCAATACTGGTCGAGCCAAGATCTTGGAAGAGATGCGAAGCAAGCCCTTTTTGAACCATGTCAAGAAGCGATCCGAAGCCGGGGAAGAGGGGTCGCAACAAGTGTGTGCGTACCACGAGTCGGGTCACCTGACGAAGATTGCACCAACTTGAAAGACTTAATAGAAAAGAATGTCGAGCAGGAAGTTGGTGCGAAGACGTAGTTGGTAGAAGGGTCGGAAGCCCTGGGGAGGACAACACCGAGCCCACCCGACAAACACACCACGGCCCGCAACCGAACCCACAAGCTCGAGGAGTTATTGATGTGATATCGGTAGTGCGTAGGCGTGTGTTGGCAAGAAAAGGAATGGACATCTCAAAGCCGTCTTATCATTGGCGGGTCCTCGCCCGTAAAAGGCGGAGGCCATACTCGAGCATGACCATCTCCTTCTGCACGACTAACTACCTACTGAGCAGATCGAACCGCATGACGGGGCATTGGTAATAACGGCTCAGTCGGGCGGTGGACATGAAGAGGATGATGATCGACATAGCGGGTCTTGGTTGATATACTCTACACATATGCATACCAACGGATGAATCTGGGAGGAAAGAAGATAGAATTTGGAGGAGAGGGCCCGTTATACGGCCCGGTGGCGACGGTTCATGTGGCGGGCACAATCACGTTACCGGTCCAAGTTCGAACATACCCCACAGTGAGACATGAAATCATGGTAAAATTTTCGTCAGACAAGTGGATTCGACTTTTTAACGCCATCTTGGGAAGGCCCACCTTATCGGCACTGCAAGCGGTAACATCTATACCCCACTTCAAAATCAAGTTTCCGACACCGAACGGGATAGGGGAAGTAAACGGAGATCTCGACATCGCCCGAAGATGTTATCGGAATACCTTGATTTCCTCGAGTCGGGGTTATGGCGAAAGCAGACGATGACCATTGAGATCGAGCCGTTCACGGAAGGCAGTACTAAACCCATGGCTCTACCAATGAGAAGAAAGCGAGAGGATGTTGAGTTGGTACCGGGCAATCCAGACAAATTGGTCAAGATCGGGGCGGGATTATCCGAACAGCTGCGAACGGGTCTGGTGGAATTACTCCGGGTGTATGCCGACATCTTCGCCTGGGAACCTAGTGACATGCCCGGTGTAAGTGAATCAATCGCATTACACAAACTTCATACCGACCCGAAAAGGAAGCCAGTGATACAGAAAAGAAGGATCTTTGCCCCGGAAAGATAGAAGATCATAAACGAAGAGGTTACCAAATTGTTAGAGGCGGGGTTCATCTTTGAAATTGACTATCCCGAATGGCTGGAGAATGTGGTATTGGTACAGAAGCAAAATGGGAAGTGGAGGATGTGCATTGACTACACAGACCTAAACAAGGCCTGCCCAAAAGACTTCTACCCCTTACCCAACATAGAACAACTAATTGATGCCACTTCGGGGTACGGAATGCTGAGTTTCATGGACGCTTTCTCAGGATATCACCAAATCTCGATGCACAAGGAGGATACCCCGAAGACTAGCTTCATCACTCATCGGGCTATATATGCATATCGGAAGATGACCTTCGGACTACTAAACGCAGGAGCAACCTACCAACGAATGATGAACTTCGTGTTCCGAAAGAAGCTGGGGTGAAGTATGGAAGTGTATGCGGATGACATGATCGTCAAGAGCATGTCAGTCCGGGATCATCTGGAGGACTTAGAAGACTGCTTCGAAACGGTGAGACAGCACAAACTGAGGTTAAACCCAACCAAATGCACCTTCGGTTTGGGTTCAGGAAAATTCCTAGGATATCTGGTCAGTAAACGGGGAATCGAGGCCAATCCAGAAAAAATCTCGGCGATCTTAGACATGAAATCTCCAAAGACATATAAAGATGTCCAACGGATGACGGGCCGAATTGCTGCCCTTCGAAGATTCATGTCAAGGTCAGCTGAGAGATGTCTACCCTTTTTTGACACCCTCAAAGGCCCGAAAAACGACAAGAGTTTCCAGTGGACTTCAGAATGTGAAGACGCGTTCCAGGAGATCAAAAGATATTTGGGTTCGGCACCATTATTAATGAAACCGATCCCCACAGAACCTTTATACTTATACTTGGCTGCGAGCCCAATGGCAGTAGGGGCGGCACTAGTAAGGGATGAGGGAGATAAGCAATTCCCGGTGTACTATGTCAGCCATGTTCTCCGAGACGCAGAAACGAGATACCCAAACCTGGAAAAATTCGCTTACGCCCTCATAATTGCTAGCAGGAAACTCAGGCACTATTTCCAGGGTCGGTTGATAGTGGTCTACACCGACCAACCTTTGAAGAAGATTTTGCACAAGCCTGAAGTATCAGGTCGGCTAGCCGCTTGGGCAATGGAATTGACACAATTTGTTATAGAGTATCGTCCCCGAACGGCAATCAAAGGGCAGACATTGGCTGATTTCGTGGTTGAGTGTTATTTCACCGAACCGGAGGCGAATATAGTAGTCGAAACACAACCAATCCTGACCTCGTGGACTCTATACGTAGACGGATCAGCAACTGTGGATGTCAGTGGAGCAGGGGTCATCCTAACAAGTCCCGAAGGGTTCAAGGTGCAACAAGCTATTCGGTTTGGGTTCAAGGCCACGAACAACGGAAGTAGTATGAGGCCATCTTAAGCGATACGATCTGTTCGCCCGAAGCCTAGAGGTCCAATGGTTGATCATCTGATGATTCATTTGGTGGTCAAACAAATTATCTCGGCGAATCTGGCCCGAAGCGAGGATGACCGGATATTTGGTCGAGCTAAAGGATAAGCTTATGTACTTTACTTCATCTGTTGTTGTCGGGGGTGGGTCGAGAGAATACGATAGCAGATGCCTTGGCAAGGTCTGGCAACAAGCTGAAGCAAGCTTTTTCGATTGGATCGGTGTACTAGAAGTTTTGGAAAACCGAGTGTCCCAAAAATAGAAATCTTGGCTTTGGACCGACTCAATTGCTGGCTCACACCTTATATCTCCTACATGGCCGATGGGACCCTCCCTTCGGACCGAATCCTAGCCAGGCAAGTCAAACACCGAAGTTCTAACTTCACCCTCATAGATGGAGATCTATACCGAAGGGCCTTTAGCTCTCCACTGCTCAAATGCTTGACTCCTTTAGAGGCAGACAACACGCTTCGGGAGATGCATGAGGACATCTGTGGGGATCACATGGGAGCAAAGTCACTGGCGCATAAGATTTTGAGGCAGGGGTATTATCGCCAACTATCTACACCAAGCAAAGGAATTCGTTGGGAGGTGTCCCAAGTGCGGTTTGAATGACAATATCCCGCACCAACCCCCCGAGGAACTATATTCTGTCTTGTCCCCAATCCCCTTTGCTGTGTGGGGAATCGACATTCTGGGGCCTCTGCCAAAGGCTAAGGGACAAGTTAGCTTTGTGATCGTGGCTATTGATTACATGACGAAGTGGGTCGAGGCCAAACCACTGCAAAAGATCACCGAACAGGAGTGTTTGAAGTTTTTTAAAGAAGGGGTAGTCTACCGATTCGGTATCCCGATGGCAGTGGTCTCGGACAATGGCAGACAGTTTGTGGGATCTAAGTTTGAAGGCTTTTTGAAAGAATTGGGGATCCAGCATCGCAAGACTTCGGTTGCCCATCCTCAGTCAAACGGCCAAGTGGAAGTGACCAATCGAACCCTACTCAATGGGATTAAACGCAGATTAGATGCATTAAAGGGTCGGTGGCCCGAAGAACTGCTATCTATTTTGTGGGCGTATCGAACTACCCCAAGGACTACAACTGGAGACTCCCCATTCAGGTTGGCATACGGGACCGATGCACTCATTCCTGTTGAGATCGGATCTCCAACTCTTCGAGTCAGCCAATACAAAGAGCTATATAATGACGAGGGTTTGAGAGCAAATTTAGATTTGTTAGATGAAGTTCGGGATTCCGCCGTGATGAGGTTGGCGATCTATCAGCAACGAATGGCCCGACACTATAATCAGAAAGTGAAGACAAGGAGGTTTGCAGTGGGAGATCTGGTCCTCCGGGAGTCTGAGGCATCAACCCCCCAAAACACCAAACAAGTTAATGCCCAATTGGGAGGGGCCTTATGAGGTGGTAGAGTCTTGCCGGAACCTGAAACGGCCGAGCAATGGACTCGTTCGGAGGTAAAGAATACATGGCATTGGAAGACTTAGAAAATTTTACCAAGAATAGTTATGTCGTTCTTGTTTTTATCCATGTAATCGTTTCAATTCAAATGATATAAATGAAAGTTCCCATTCTCATCAATGTTTAACTTCATCTATATTCATATATTTCGTTACTACTTGAACAGACATGCTTCGGGCACTATCCGATCAAGAGCTTCGGAAAAACTCCATGATCGAGATAAGTCCCGAGCATAACTGACCAAGAGTTTAATAAATGCTTAAAGTACAGATCTCGAGCACCATCCGATCAAGAGGTTCGGGCAGACACCATTGATCGAGATAAGTCTCAAGTATAACTGTTGACCCTCTACAATCAGATAAACCCTAAAGACGATCCGACCAGAAGGTTCGGGTGGACATAACTGATCGAGATCAGTCATAAGTGAAACTGACGATAAACATTCATGGGCAAAGAGTATATCTTATTTATACTTAGAAAATTTCTACTTTACAAACCCGGTCGCTTACGATTCGGGCTAAGTACAAAAAAAAAAGAAGAAGAAGAAAAAAAAAAATTTTCTTTATTACAAAATCCTACATATCTACTCGGCAGGAGGGTCATCCTCAGCATCAGACTCGTCATCCGAAGAGTCAAGGATGGAGACATCAAGCCCAGCAACCATCAACTTTGCCTTAGCCTTTTCCCGATGCGTCTCATATCCTTCACCAAATTGGGCTATGACCTTATCGTTCAAGGCTTCCGATTCCTCATACTCGGCGATGGCTTGCTGACTGGCTTCGATTACCTTCTCGGGAAAGGCGTTGACAGTAGCAGTCAAGTTGTTGTTCTCCTTGATCAAAAACATCATCTTGTCATGCATCTCGGAGAACTTGAGTGTAATACTGTCAATAGCGTTCTCCCGATCCTTGACATCTTGGAGCAGACGACCCCTCTCTGCCAGAAGAGCACTCTGCTCATGCCCCAGCTCCTCGACCCGGCCTTCCGCTCGGGCCGCCTGACGTCGGGTCTCAGCATGAGAATCCCGTTCCTTCTTCAGGTCCGACTGCAGACCGTGACTTCACCTCCAAATGACTCCACCTCCGTCCCAAGCTGAACTTCTTTCTTTGTGGATCGGGCGAGGGGAGGGATGGCTCGGGCAAGTATAGCGTTGGCCTGCAGTAAACACACACATCAGTACAAGAAAGAAAGGTCAAAGTTAAGAGCAGCAATCAGATTGACAAAGGGAATTACCTGGGTCTGAGCTCGAACATAGGCCACCAAGAACTAGATCGGAGAGTACCTTTAAACCGGCCATCGTCACCGTGTAGTTTGAAGTGATCGAAGAGGGTAAAGGGAAGACCTCCGAGCGGGCTCTTGGGCCAACAGTGGTCTGGTGATCCCCGGTAAGAGCTGGGACCGGAAGAAGGAGTGGCGAAGCGGTCCGGGCATCGGGACCACCATCTCATCTGCTTACCGGAACCTTCCGACAACCGAGGTCTCTTTGATCGAGGTTCAGAAGAACCTCTTCGTGTCCTCCGAGTCCTCGATCGCCTCGGTTGTGGAGGGGCGACGGAGAGTCTGGCCGGCAGCGAAGGCGGAGCGACTTTGGTAGGCGCTTTAATGGTCGGCTTGGAGGGCTTCTTGGACTTTTTTAGTAAAGCCGCCTTCTCCGCGCGGCTCATCTTCAGCGCCCCCCTTTGTGTGGTCGGGGGCTCGGGCCCCGAAGTGGACCCCAGCGACAGTTCGCTGATCGGGACCGTATCCTCCTCAGGAACATCGTCGGTCACCGGGGGTCGGATGAACCCGGGGGTGACGGTAGGCAGGGATGAAGGCGTCGACAACGCCTTCGGGCTTGAAAATAGTCACTGCACAGGGACAATTTTGAGAAGAATTGCTCTTTGGAAAGCACAGTACGATGAAAGTTGTAAGCTGTAGGAACAAGATTCTTAATGTTCATAGATCCATATAAACATTTCACGCTGAGAATTGCGTAGAACGTGTCACCTCTCTGAGGTCAGATGTGAATGGGTTAAGGCATGGAAAGCTTCAGAAAATAGGAGGAAAAATAATGAAAAATAGAAAGATACTCACGACCATGTTTGTACAACCAGCCGTTTCATCGAAGCCCCTGCATTCCATCGGGTCCTTTGCCATTATGCTTGTAGAACGCTTTTGAAGGCATCGGATCGGCCCTTCAGAACTTCAAATCTTAGCCGCATGATCAATTTGGATGGGGCCTGAGGAGGAAGGAGTTGGAGGTCGGTCCCTTGGCAAAAAACCATCGTTCATGCCACCCTTGTTGCTTGAAAGGGTCTTGACCGGACGGTCGCGGTTAGGCGTTTGTTGAGTTTCAAGACAGGGCTCTTCAACCACTAACGGTGAATAGAGCAAAAGAATAGATCGAGCCCGGATTGAGGCCCACCTCCGGCAGTATAGGCTATGAAAGAGACTAAGTGGATGTACTGCTGTCGCACGCAGCCATGAACCCGACTCCCACAAAGCTCAAGAAAGAGGGAATGAAATCGTGAAGTGGGAACCGAACCCGCACTTTAGAACGCATGGGGGACGGCCACCCACTCGCCCTCGGACGCTTAAAACATCTTCTCATCGGGCATAGGCACCCGAAGTTGGTATTCTTCAGGGATCTTAAAAAGGGACCGAATGTCAAAAATCTGTGAGGGGGTGATGGTGGAAGGAGTATGAAGGTAAGAAAACTCCTCCGAGGAACAGTATGCATTTCGAATCCTAGCCTCGGCGTCTACCGGACTAGGCAGATCAAGGAGTGTCGCTCAGCAGGGCATCTCTGTGAAGACGACCTCTAGAAGGTCGCCGGTGGTGACGGTGGAGGTAGTGGTGATAGGCTCAGTGGCCGGAATAGTACTGGATTTGGCCATTTAGAAAGAATGTGATTCAAATAAGAAGTTATGGAAGGGAGATAAGCAAAAATAGCACTCAAGTGACAGTACAGGGGAGGAAAATGGTGCAGATTGGGTAAGAGATAAGCTTGCCGGAAATTGCCTTGCCGGAGAATTTGAAAGCAAAGAGTCAGTAAAAGTGATAATGAGGGGGGAAGGGGAGTTTTTATAAGGACTACGGCACGGAACCCCAAGGCGGCTATTAAATACTGGAGGTAGGCCCAGGCGTGAAAAGGCGTGCAACGTTTCAAATACCAAGAAGTGACTGTACGGCTTCCACAGACAGTTCATCATTAGCTGTCATGACCGTTCAAGTCCTGACCTTTCAAGTCTCCAATCATAAATATGTTATGATTAGAGACTGGGGGGCAATGTTCGGGAGCGTTTTACCGACCCTCCTTTGGGCCGAAGATTCAACACCAGAAGGGCTGGAGAGACCGATGGGCCGAAGCCCATGAAGCTATTGGAGGTGTTCGGCCCAAGATTTGACCCCTCCCGGACCATAATTGAACCCTGGGCTTCTTGTGATGTCTCGGGTCTTTGAGTTCGTGGGCCAAGCCCATATTAGATTATAGGACCGTTTGGGCTCAAGATAGTGGGCTCTCTGCGTGCAAGGTCGGGTACCTATTCAGATGCATATAAGGTAACTCCAAAGGTGGTAATGAGATTGGACTCTACTTTTCAGACCTTTTAAGGAGATTTGTGTTGGACCCAAGTTATGGTAACTACCATACACTAGAAGTCCTAATCCGAATCGGGAGAAGGATTCTAAGGTGGTGAGTATTATAAATATGAGGCCTAGGTTATCATTATGAGGTAATACCTATTTTAAGCACTAAATACTTATCCTCCATTGTTAAACTTTTTGTAACTATCAGATTTCATTCTCACACCGAGTTATCCCCTACGCCGCACAAGCCGTCAAGCTTCCTGTGTGATCCACATCGCGGTGTTCTAGTGTGTGGATTCTCGTGATTGGACGCATTGATTTAAACTTGGCGTTAACACCATTTAATGTAAATATTACTCCATGTAGTCACTTTGCATGCCAGAATCCCTTATATATATCTCTGTTGAATTTGTCCACGTGTGAATTGAAAACTTGCTATATAATAAGCTTGTTGGTTGCTAGTATGTGGCCCCCACGTAAATGCAATAATTAGAAATGAATATTAAGTAGCTTCCATGCTTGCAGTACATTTAGAAGGAAAGTGGCCCACGTGATATTCTTTTGCATGTAAAATCTATTGAATATCATGATTTTCATGGTTTCTGAAATTAATTAGGAATTCGTGAATGAACTGAATTGAATGAACTAATTGAATCGACCCAATAATACTTGAATTGTAGTTCTTTGAATAATTTTTAACCCAATTATTTAAAATTATTTGATGAACCACTGAGACTTGAATTAGGTTATTATCTTTTGATGAGAGCTTGATCAGGATTGTATCACAACCTAGGAACAGTCGACATCTATTGTTCCAATAAGAGCATAAGTTGAAGTAAAACAAAGTACAACTTAAATGCCCATGCCTGCATTATATTCCTGGCTATTTTATCAAGTCTCTTAAACTTGATGCGGGGAGCTATATTAGAGACGGGATCAGTATCAGAGATGAGATTTTCTATAGAATGTTGAAGGTACAAATTACTATTAGGTGAAGTCCACCACTCTGTTTGGGATTCAAACTTTTTCAATTCAACTAGATTGGCAAATACAAAGGACTTACTCTTTGGAATTGAACCGAAAAGATTATTCAAAATTAAAGAATTAAGAAAATGCAGATATCGCAATTGGTAAGGCCCTAAACAGAACCTACCATAGCATTAGCATTCCTATACAGCTTTACTCATCAGAAGTCAAACTTTCTACTTGGTCTTGCTTCTAGCTCATACGTATCTATGATATATCAAGATAAAAAGGGTTAATCTCAAGCTGCCCTCATATTATGAGGATTAGATATCCACTATGCTTACCACTAATTCGCAAGCAATGCCTCTTCAACAATCCATTAGGATTCAGGAAGAAATCTCACAATCCATAATTTCAAGCTTTCTCATGATATATCAATAAGCATCACTTTTGTTAATGCCTTGATATGATAGAAATGCTAGGCATCAAAGTTCTTCAAACCTTTTACCTAACATAAGCTAACATGGGTTCTCAAGTTAACCAATGCCTATTTTTAGCTCATTTTCATTCCCTAATAGTGTGAACAGCCAAGTACAAACAAAGAAGGATGAAAATTACAAATCATATATCAATTCTTCAGTATACGTAATAAGTGTTTTTATCTCCAAAAAAATAATAGTCTAAAGTTCATTGTAATCATACCAAGCCAGAAGCAAAATTGGGGACTAATCGGGATAAATATCCTGAAGAACAATCATTTGAGATCCCACGAACTCCCAGTGAAGCCGAGTGAATTGTACATTCATATAAGAGCAACCTTTAAAGATCATTTAGTTATATCTCTATTGCACATCAACAATATGAGGAACTACAGCCATATACGTATCTTTTACCTGAAGCTTTGATATTCCCTGTAATGCACTTCTGTAAGCAAGAAGAGAATGTCCTAATCCCACACCAATGTTTCTTAGAACTGTTGACTCAGTCAGGTCTCGCTGCAGTAACAAGTAACCCATGAAAACCATTATTGCAGAAACAAAAGATAAGATTATGTTTATTGAATCATGCAACAATCTTCAAATTGTACTGAAAGTGTATAACATTCTAAAATAGATAAAAATGTCCTTAATGCAGCTTATTATTACGAAACAGGATTGCAATATTACCAATAATGTAATTCTCGTGCCTTACAATCTCACTGTATAATTTTCTTTATCTCCTTGCTTTAAATTACTACTTATGCCACTTTTGAGCTCAAGATATATGAGAAGTAAGTGTATACCTGCCAACGTGAAATAGGTAACTTGCCGCTGAAGTGGGATAGATATGCATTGGAAATACCAAGAGTGCCTTCACTATTTTCAAAATCTATTGGGTTCACCTTGTGAGGCATTGTTGAGGACCCAACGTCACCAGCCTTTGTTATCTGCTCAACAGTGTACAATGTCTTGGTTAATGTTTTCCCTTAAAATTCAAGTATAAAGTCCAATAAGATATCAGAATGCTCACCTGCTTGAAGTAACCTAAGGAGATATAACCCCAGATGTCTCTATCGAAATCAATCAAGATGTTGTTGAACTGAACAACTGAATCAAAAAGTTTGGCCATATAGTTATGAGGTTGAATCTGCAGTATCGATGTACTGGTGAGAACAATTTATAAATAAACAGAGTAGTAAATTACAGCTAACATATGCAAATAATTCAGAAGCAAAATTACACTATTCTTGAAGAGAGATCTTAGAGAAAATTTTAGCAATACATTACCAATGAAGAGAGATCTTAGAGAAAATAGCAAAGTAGTAACTAATTCGAGTAATACCAACCATTGGTACCGAGAGAAGTTCTGGTGACGGTGGATAGTTGTTTGCAAGCATCAATGTTCTTGAGAATAGCTTCGTCGAGTCCAGAGATGTTTATGCCCTTCTTTTAGCATCCCCTGAATCTCGCGCAGCTGCATTTGGAACACCATCTTCTTCGAACAAACACTAACAATCTTCTCTTCTTTTTCTCGTTTGATTTACAGTTTCACCGATCGGGATGAGAAAATTGAAAAAATGGTAACTGTGACAATCCAAAAAATCGGATTGTCCAGAATTTAAGATTCAAAGAATTAGTTATTAATAAAAGGAATTTTTATTAATACTATTATATGCTATGTGTTAATTTATCGTTCTAGAACCTAGGATGATTAGTAATCGGGAGGATTCTGGCTACGAGTTAGACTGAACGAGTAAGAATTTTTAAGATAAAAAGAAGATTTTTTTGGGAACAAAATACTTCCGGGGAAAAGGACGAAATAAGCATTATTCACCTGAAGAAACCCTAAGGGTTAGGGTTTGAATAACCTAAGCTTTTTCGAGAATTTGATATGTCGAAATGACATTTTGTCAAAAGATTTGATGATAATATATCGTGAAAAGTTAAGTAAGTCGATAAAAGTTTTTCTTGAAAAACGTGCAGAAATCGGACGAAATAAAAAAGACGAAAAGTACTGCTATGTACTTTTCACTCGTTTAACTACGTTAGGGGAAAACGAGAAGAAAAACACTTATCGTGAAAAAGTGTTTTTCAGTTTTTTGGAGATCCGAAGAATGCGTAAAAGTTAATCGGTAAAGGAAAGACGAAATATCCAAAAATATTTGGATTCTGAGAATCGCAGTTTTTAAAACTGTCAGACGAAACCCGAAAGACGGAAGCACGAAGCTACCAAGGGAAGATACGTGAATAGTAAGGAGGAGCGAATAGTAAGGCGGTTTGGCCAAATGACCAAACGCCCCTAGCCTTGAAAATCTATAAATACGAAGCTTAATTCATTTGTTTAGGATTTTGAAAATCCTACAACATTTGAGAGAGAGAGAGAGAGATTTCGGATGAGAAAGAAGAGGAAAAGGAAGAGGAAAAGCTTGCTCGTGAGCAAACTTTGTCCGACGGAAGGAGATTAAACAAGAAAGGTAATCCGAAATCCTGACTTCTAGATAATTTTCTTTAAGTTTTATATGTTTAAAAAATAGCTTAATGAGAATAAGAAGTAAGAGATGTTAAGAATGATTTCATATGGTTGAAATCATGAGAAAAGAAGAAATAAGAAATAAGAAGTTTATTTTATAAATTTCTTAAGGAAGTGTAAGATTCGTAATGAATTAGAACGATCCGAGTGGATCATATAAATGATTAGGTGAAATAAGTAAGGAATGGTGTTATATAACATCAAATTCCAAGAAAAAGTAAAATTGTAATCAAAATATCGATTAAAAATGAAGAACTAACGAAAAACGTGAAGAACGCGAAGAACGTTGTTGATTGACAAATTTAAAACCATCGTAGTATAATTGTTGTTGATGGACAAGTTTAAAACCATCGCGTATAAGTTAGTTTCTTATTACTTGGTTAGGAACGGTAGAAACGTTCATGAAGAACGGATTAAAACTCAGCTATAACGAAGTTATGGCGAAAATTTCGTAAAAGACGAACGAGAATTAGAAAGTTAGTAAATGAACCCAAACGTGTAGGGTTTCATAAGCATGTAAGAGAACGTAGAAGACGTGAGTCATGGACTCAAGAATGAACGAATTTCGAGTTCGGATGACTGAATTACGGACGAACGAACGAAGAACGTTAAAACGTAAAATGAACGAAGGGTGAAGATTAAGTCAATCAAATGGCATGTTAACGGATTCAGAATAAAGTTCTGTCCAAGGGTAATCAAAGTACATAAGATAAAGAAGAGAATGTCTTTGGAATGACCTAATTCCAAGTTATAACGAAGAAGTTATGAGATTGCGAAGTCAACATCTCAAGCATGTAAAAGACTTAGAAAGATTTTCCAAGTTTCATGCTCAGCACAAGCCATGACACCGTGTTTGGGAGGGAAGTGCCAAGAACGCCGAAAGCTCAAAGCCATCACTCTTTCATTGAGTGGCGCCGTAGCGCCGAACCAGGAAAGAGAGAGAGCGTGGGCTCAGCCTGCAGCCGCTGAGAGGAAGGTAGGGACCGCACCGCAGTCACGCTGCGGCAAGAGACAAGTGCTTGATGATGAGCTTTTAACTTCTTAATTACTGGGGGATGTGCAAGAAAGAAATATGAACATGTAGTTCAACTAATGTAACACTTAATCAAGTGTATTAAAACTTTAATGAAGGTTGAACGAAAAAGATTAAATGATATTAAAAGAAAAAGAATGTGGACGCGGGTTACGGAACTGATATTGCTATGATTGTGATTCCTTAGACGTTGAGTGACGAGGGTAATGTATAACATTTCGATGTTATGACATGGTAATGAGAGATGAATGTAAAGGGTATAAACACTAATAACGCATCGCTGTTGCGATGAGCGATCGGTCTTAGCATACAATGAATCGTATGGCTTCGACATTAAGAAAGAATAATGAACATGGGGTTCAGGTGATGAGTAATGAATGAAAGCGATTGAAACCTTAGGTAAGGGTTGAATGAGAGATTAAGAGATGAGCAACGTGAACGCGAATTTCGTAAATGATCCTCGTGAATCGTATTCGCGTCGAGAGAACGTTCTAAGTGTACATTGGTTATATAACTTAGACGTTAATGAAGGTAGTAAGTAAGATATGAATTATCAAGAAAGTCGTAGTGAACGGTAATAAGATTAATGAAAGTCGAATGTGAGTCAGATGGAGAATGTTAGAATGAAATGTAAGCTTTAAACACTTGATCCGACGTGAAGGTTAAGTGTACGCGAATATTAAACGGGTAGAACCTACACCCCGTGTATGGTTTGACCGTAGGATAATGAAGACCAATGATTAAACCATGAATGGTGAAGAAGCTGAATTAAAGATAAATGCGCATAACATAAAGAAGCCGAGTTAATGATTAACTTGAATTATTGTTCTGAGTATACAAAAGACTGTATGACTTTGATGATAGAGAATGAATCCTGAGGTATGGCATTTAGTTGCCAGAAAGCCATAAAGAATAAGAAATTGACTTAACGAACATTATAGTTTAATGGTTCGGATAAGTTAAGATTAGTTAGGTTGTGGTGCAATCGTAACCTTTGATGGTTGACATATGGGAGCTGGGCTAAACAATTCCTTCAAAGAGCGAAGGTATATACGAAACTGGCAACCGATCTAACTCACTGTTATGGGCAGTGTAGATGAGACGAGAACTTGTTTGTTGTTTGTTTATGGGAAACCACTCAGAGTACCATATGGACTGCTAGTAGAGACATGATGTGTGTTGAGTCCTAGGAGAGTTATAAGAAGAAGATAAGAATGTAAATCATCAAAGATGATGAACGTATTAAGTAAGACATCTTCGTATGTCATGAAGTCATTAACAGATAAAGGAAGTTGGTTGCGTAAACTTAGATTGTAAGAACGCGAACCCTAAGAAGTAAAGTTAAGTAAACCAATGCGTAAACTCAAGTATATGACTAATTGGTGTATGTGTTATTTCCTTATATGCTACATAGGAATTAGAATGAGCAGTTCAGCTTAAACTATAAGTTGTAGCTGTGCTTAAGGCAAGTTTCCTAACTTCATTCATATTTTAAATGAATGTTAGTTTCTAAAACTTCTCAGATGTTGAACTTGAGAAGTTCTGTCTATGTGAAAATGTGTGATATTTGTACAAGGTGTTAGAATGTATGAGGCCTTGTGCCACAATTTGAACACTTAGGTGTTTCTGTGAGATGAATTGTTCTATGCTTGAACTGTTCAATTTGAGAATGTTCTGTTTATACATGAACCGTTATTGTTAAGTTTGTGCTATTGATTCTAGCCAGACAGATGATCTGTTAAACGATGAATGATTTATAGCTAATGCTATGAATGAATGGTACTACAAAGTAGTACGGAAAGAAGAACTCAGATTGAGTTGTGAAGAATAGCATACAAATTAAAGAAAATTTATATTAAGTAAAGAGAAAGTTAGAAGTTGTAAAATTTCAATTGAGGACTCATGTGATAGCTGAGTTGTATGAACCTTTGTTATGGGTAGAGGTTTGTGCTTTGGTGTAACAACTGCTTATCTTATTATAGTTATAATCATTGGAATTGGTCACGCTATCAAGATGTATATGACAAGAAGGTGAATCTTTTCTCATGTATATACTTGATAGGTAGAGAACATTAAGGTAGGTATGAGTTCTTGAAACTCATACTTATGGTATGTTCGTGACTCATAATGATATGGTATGTTTTTGAACTTCTCAGCGAATGGACGCCTATTGTCTAACTGGGATAGTTCTTAAACTCATATTATTGTGGAAAGTTCCTGAACTCATAATGTGTGGTAAGTTGATGGACTGTACTAAGGTATAGTGCTGTTTAGACTGAAAATGAGTTATATTTAGTAGAATTAGCAATAAAGGTGCTAGAGAAGATTAAGTATTATCGCAAGTAAGACAATAAAGGAAGATGTTGAATAGGATATTCCAAGTCATCTAGCTATGCTAGATTTTGAAGTTTCTTGAAATCGTGCTGATGTGCACATTTTGAAAAGGAAAGAATTGGTTCAACTTTTGGAACCAATGGATTTTAAAAGAACTATTCTTGGTATGTCTATGCTAATTGTTTCAGCTAGACAAAAATTGATTTGAAATATCATAATAAATTTTATATCATTAGTGCATTTGATGCAAAGATGGTAAAAGGATTGAGTTATTAATGCAATTGAACCTAGTGTTGGATGTGATCTTAGGATCAAGAACCAGCTATGGTATGATGTATAATGATGAAGTCATAAACTGACGAAGTCCTCAACGTACTGTGAAAATTACGGTATCATGACATCATAAAACATTTTGATGTATTGCGAAAGAATTTAAAGAAGTAGTCGATGTCAATTGATTTGACTAGACGAATGTTTCAAGTTGATGTCCAATTTATTGGTATGGTCTAAGCTACTTGATTTGGCTAAGACGAATGGTATGTCATAATTAAAAGAAAATCGAGCTTTCTTTGAAGAGTTATGTTAAACCAAATTGTTTTGGTGCGGAATCTAATGATTAAGTCTGAGGTGAACATACCCTGAAATGGGGTTATACGATGGGTAAGTATGGAAGAGGTAGTTTACCTTCTTTGTGATTGTAAATTGACCTTGAAAGAAGGGTTTACAGTGAAATGTTGTTAAACCAAGTAAGAGTTCATGGTCAATTTGACCCCTCAGCAAAAGTATGAAATGTTTTTAAAGGAATCTTTAAATTCCTATTTAATCCTTCTACTTCATGATTCTTGGTAAGTTATGAAGGTTGGGGAATGTGTGAAAGATAAGAACTTCATTGAAGAGAAGTTGAGAAGAAGGGTAAGCTAAAATTTCGAGGACGAAATTCTGTGAAGAAGGGGTGAATGTGATGACCCGAGAATGGGAATAGTTTTAGAAATTCCGAGGACGGAATTTTTATAAGGAGGGAAGAATGTGACAACCCGAAAAATCGGATTGTCCAGAATTTAAGATTTAAAGAATTAGTTATTAATAAAAGGAATTTTTATTAATATTATTCTGTGCTATGTGTTTATTAACCGTTCTAGAACCTAGGATGATTAGTAATTGGGAGGATTCTAGCTACGAGCTAGACTGAACGAGTAAGAATTTTTAAGATGAAAATAAGATTTTTTCGGGAACAAAATATTTTCGGGGAAAAAGATGAAAAAGGCACTATTCACCCAAAGAAACCCTATGGGTTAGGGTTTGAATAACCTAAGCCTTTTTGAGAGTTCAGTATGTCGAAATGACATTCCATCGAAAGATTTGATGATAATATATCGTGAAAAGTTAAGTAAGTTAATAAAAGTTTTTCTCGAAAAATGTGCAAAAATCGGACGAAATAAAAATGATGAAAAGTACTGCTATGTAGTTTTCACTCATTTAACTATGTTAGGGGAAAACGAGAAGGAAAACGCTTATCATGGAAAAGTGTTTTTCAATTTTTTGGTGATCTGAAGAATGCGTAAAAGTTAATCGGTAAAGGAAAGATGAAATATCCAAAAATATTTGGATTCCGAGAATCGCAATTTTTAAATCTGTCGGACGAAACCGGAAAGATGGAAGCACGAAGCTTCCAAGGGTAGCTACGTGAATAGTAAGGAGGTGGGAATTGTAATGACCCAAAAATTCATACAATTTAATTCTTGACTTCGGTCGTTAACAATACATTCAATCTCTAATTTTACATCATTAAACGATAATACAACCATTAAAATTTGCGGAAAAAATAAAATTTTTATTACAATTAAAATTTTCTATTACAAACTATTCTCGTTCCCAAAACTTTCAACCTTTACATCTAAATATCTTAGAATCATTTTAATACTACAAGAGTTTACATCGCAAAACGATATTACAATTCAACATTAATACATTATTCGGAACCTTAAACATGGTTCAAATAAGAATAACTCAGCCAAAGTGTATAAATCTTTAAGTATCACATTTGATTCATATCTTTCAAGTAGCACATAACTTTACCTTAAATCTTTAACCTGCAAAGTGGTTATTTGCAAGGTTGAGCTCGACAGCCCAGCAAAATCTAATAATTTTTATGCATCACATAGCACATAATAACATGCTCGATATACATCTCATAAACATTGGATTAACATAACATACATGATGTAGTTCATATAACAAGTATAAAGATTGAGTTCCTTACTCAATCAACATTCATTACTCAATCAACGTAGTCATAAATTGACGTTAACATTTCATACTTTCAACATTAATATAACACACCATGTTATTTGCAATAAAGATTTTATTAGTTCCCTGTAGGCATAATAGATCTAGAAGGGGGGTTGAATAGATCCTTTTTCTTTTTAAATCCTTTTCTGGTTTATTTTGTATTGCTAATAATTTAGCATATGATAAACATATGAATCTTTTCAAGCAAAGCGGAATAAGTAAAAGATCCCCTTCATTAATATATTTAAAATCATACATACATTATTCGTAGAGTTAGTTCAGTGGTAAGCAGTTATAGCAGTTAATGTACATAATGTAAATGACATAAAGTAAAAGACGTAAGGGGTTTTAAGTGGTTCAGAGACTCAAGCTCCTAATCCACTCTTCCGCTTTCAACCAGCGAAATTTCCACTAAGGAAGGGCAAGACCACGAATCACTAAGATTCCTTCAATAATGACCTTGGAACTTTAGTTCACTAAGAACTCTTCAAGGCCAACAGCCTTAGAACTTCTCTAGTTCCCTATGAAAACTCTTCAAGCCCAGCAGGCTTGGAACTTCGTTTAGTCCCTCCGGACAAGGACCCCTCAGGCCCTGGCTTCTTGTTGTTGTAGTTGTCGTTGTTGTTGGTGTTAAGCTGCTAAGATGTCATTACGCTTGAACATCTTTTGTTCTTAGTAGCTTGGTGTAGTCCTCTTTGCATTCTACTTCGAGTCTGGACCACATCTTCTCTAGTGCAGCTGATCTTCACTCTTTTCTGCTCATCTTCATCTGGTGTAAGCTGTTCACCATCACCATCTAAATTTGCTAAGTTTCTGAGCTTTTGGTAGACTTCTTCTGGCACTTAGCAATCCTTGAACCCTTCTTAAATGTTTTGCAGACATGATTTTGCTTCTGTTCTTTTTTTAGCTTTTGGTTCATGGTGATCTGTAGAGTGGCTCTCTTGATCTTCTTTTTACTCTGCCAGTTTTCTGAATGCTATCTTCTTGGCCTTCTCGGCTCTCAGCTTGGCTGCCATCTTCAGTGGCATTCTCATCTTTATTGAGTGAAGCTCTAATCTATTTAAGTTCTTCTTCAAAGCTGTTTCACTTCCACCTATGTTGTCTCACTGTCACTGAGACTTGTTCTCTTAATCTCTGGTGGAACTCGTAGAGTCAATAATAGCATTCCAACAACTCAACGATCTTGTAACTTAGCAATCATCAAAACTATTGATCTTTGAAGCTCATTCTAATTTATATTCCTTGCCAATCTTCCCGTTGAAAAGTAGCCATTAAAAGCTATTCAAATTGCTTCACAGATCTCGAGTTGTTTGGTGTAGACTACACATGTGACATGATATGACTTTCTGACACTGCAGTCTACTGTTTCACCTACATAGTCAGAGATGTCACTTTGATGTCTCGAGCAGGTCGAAGACTTTATTTCCCCCTTCTGATTTCTAGATGAGAGGTTGTACTTCTGCATCAATGCTCTTAATAATTTCTTGTCCGGATACCAACCTTCAGATTGAACAGTTGCCAATGCTTCAATCTTTGGGTGACCGAACTCTACGATTCTGATGCACATCTTCTCGGACCTGATCATAGTGTCTTGTTGACTGATGCTTATTAACATGTAGATTCAACACTACGATCTTTGAAGGATGTTCATTGGATCTTCAATGTAGAACACCTCTTCTTTCTCTAAATGCGGTGCCTCAACACTACGCTTTTCCTCGATCGCTCTCGATCATCGATGGCTTAACTCTTTGTTACGGTCCTTCGAACAACAAGACACTTGGATTTGTGGTGTGTTTAATTTTGCTTTCTCCTTGTGATCTCCCGTTCACTTATCATCAATGGACTGACCCAATGCTTAATCACTTTAGCCTTATTCTTCAGAAGCTGACCAACATTTCTGTGTTCACTCCATCAGTTCTTTCTTTTTTTGGCAAACACTATGATCCTAGTTGCTTCCAAGATCGTCGTCTTTTGTCTACTTGACAGTTACTGCACTTGCCGACTTTCCTTAGTCAGTTACTGAAGTCTTTTTCTGATCAACTTGTGGAAGATATCATCCCGAATGGCTTCACAACTCAATCTGGATGCTGATTAGGTTGGTGCTTGGATCTTTCGTTAGCTTTCATGTCATTCGTTGTGTGCTATCTGGTTTCCTTCCGGTGGAATGTATCTTTGCAGCTTAGACCAGAGGCTTCATTCCTTTAAATATTCTGGGAGTGCTCATTTGTTGAGAATCGTATTTGTTTCTACGATTACGCTTTAGCATCAGGGAGCATATATCTGTTGAAGTCTTAGCTTTACACTCTACGATTCAGCTTTGGCTGTGTAGACACTACGATTTCGAGGTTAGATCTTGACACTCTACTATTTCTGACTTTGTGTTCGTTGTCTTTATATGATCTTGCTCGACTACGATTTCTGCCTCTGATATGATCAGTAGACTCTACGACTCTGAGTGTAGTCTATGATTCTTGACTTGGCTTCGGTAGATGTTCGGTCGGTTCGTATGCAAGCTGTCTCTACAATTCTAAACATGACTTCCTCAGCAAACTATGGCTCCGAGGAAGTGCTACTCGACGCACTACAATCCTTCTTCGTCTCTCCTGGCAGTCTATGAACTCTGAGATTTACTATCTTGCAGACTACAATTCTGCCTCGATAGCTCTCGAGTTTTCCTTGAATCTCCTAGCAGACTACGATTTCTGGTGCAGTGCCCGACGATCAGACATGCCTATCTATTACATCATAAGATCAACCTAACATGCTTGATCTTTCTATATTTATAGTCCTTTTACATCATTTCTTTTTAAGGACTTTACAAAGCTATTTTGCTTATGTAGGATCAACCTAACATTTTTGATCAATTCATTCTAAGTCCTTGTACATATGTTTCTATAATCTATCAAATTGGACTTTATAGATGATTTCAAACAGTTCATCATCAAATTCACATAGCAAATAGGAACTGAAAGACTTGTCTTGATCGTTGTTTACCAATAACAGTTTAACAGCTTACAATTATCTGCACTTCACGTGCCCTACACAATTATATAATCATACACATCAACTATTAGTCACATAGGAACGCATAGTAGTTGTAATGTAAACTTTACTCTATATCTCATAAGTCCGATGACATCCAACTTTGGATATGTTATAAACATTATATTAACCTATTTTTAAAAGTTATTGGACACCCATTTCGGATAAGATAGACAGTCCAAAAAGCGTTGTTCAAAAGGCGTTCAAAACTGTTTTTCATTATTCTTTTCCCACCTTTACCCTCTCTCGCTAAAATAGTTATAACTTTTCCGTTTCAAAACATTTTGAGAGATTCTTGAGCCCATGAAAAAGCTAACTTCTAGGACTACAACTTTTATTCTTTGACCTTTTCCAAATTCTAACACACGTAATTCCATAAAATTAGTTCAAGGTGGATCGCCTGAGTTGGTTAGACGGTTTTGACGTGACTACTTTGAATGGTCATAACTCTTTGCTCAAAAGTCGGAATTAGTCCGTTATGGAGTCTATGGAAAGCTTATTCAGTGTAATATAACATACCAAAAGCCTAGAATTTTCTAAATAATCTACCTAACTCCGAATTTTTGTTTTTGGATCAGCATTCCACTAGTTTTTCGGACTTCTCGTTTTGACATCCAAAACTCGCCTTGACTCGTTCTAACCCAACTTTCTTTACAAATAAGTCTTATTTAACATAATCAGACTCGTCTAAGGTCTCAGCTCCATATCTCTAATTATAATTATTAGAAATCATTTACATAATAAATTTCAAGCCAAAATAAACATAGTAAACTAACTAGTTTACTAACAAAACCAACTAAACTTCCAAAATTTAAACTTTAACTAACAAACTAGATACAATATTTAAAATAATAACATTACCAAAAATTAAATAAGAAACATACCCAAAAATACGAGTTCCACAAACTGAATACACACTTCTATGGCAAAATTTAACTAAGGAGGTCTTTATAAAAAGTCCTCCCACAACAAAGCTTTTCTCAAAATTGGAGGCCTTATTGTTGGTGAATGAAACAGAAGATCAAGCCCTTCTATTTATAGGTTTAGCAAAGGGTAAAGTTCTCAATTTAGTTGATGTGGAACTTGATTTATACTAATTCTAATTTGTTTATACTAATTTTTCCTATTTTCAACATGCTAAGTGTATTCATTCATCACGAATTCGTTTCTTAACCAATTCGATCCATTCAAGTTGCGTTGTTTTCATTTTATAGAGGAGAACAACAATCATCCATCAATTTTAAGTTTCCATCACGAATTCATCATCAACTTTAGTCCCAAAGTACACCAAAACACACATTACAATCAAAACCCAAATTCCTCTTCTTTAGTATAAATACATGAATTTGATTTCTGAAAATTTATTTCTAGATGACCATTATCAAATTATAAATATCTAATAACATAGATAACATCGTAACCCACAAATTCATTAATCAAAACTCCAATTTTAAAAAAAAAACTCAAGAACACATAAACTAGAAATATAAACTAGATTATGTACCTTTAATTCCTTAAGAAATAAAATTAACCTTATCAGTAAAATTATAATTTCTATTCAACCATTATAATCATAACATTATTTAACAAATTCTCACACTTCTAATTTAATTATTTAATTAAATTAGAATATCACAATTATACTCTCGCGTAATAAAATACGTATAAATCCCATTTATTTTATCACACTTAAATAAACTATCCCATAAAAATTTTCATCAAATATTTATTTAATATCATAAATATTCATTTTATTCCATAAAGTTTTCCAACTAAAATATTTAATGTACTTAATAAATATTTTACTAGATTATACTAACATTTACATTTTCATGCAATATATTACCTTCTCACTTTATTAAATCAATTATACTTGTATTAATTCACTATTTTAATTAAGTGAATTATTCACACTATTTATGAAACTTAACTCATAATAATTTTCATTGCCCTACAAGGCATAATAATTAAAATTATATTATCTCATAACATAATTTCAATTTAATTAAATTAACTAATATTATTTAATTTATAGTTTAATTAACTATTAAATCTCACATTCTCCAACATATGAATATATAATTATCTTCACACCAAATCACATAATTCAAAATATATACACCTCATAATAAGAATTTTAATTATTAAATTCTTATTTTAATAACTTATGAAAATTCGGGTTTTCACATCCTTCCCTCCTTATAAAGATTCCGTCCTTGGAATCAAAGAAACCTCCCTTACTCGATTTTCACCAAATCTCTTTTTAAAATGTACTCGGGATATTAAATTCACCATTTCTTCTAAGAATTTCATCCTCAAAATTTTATCTATTAATCTTTATTCATTCAATCTAAAAAAATAGATTTTACGTTAATACTTTATTTAGTCATTGGGTTCTATAACCACTTTTTTTTCCACAAAGATCTTTCTACAATTATTAACTTTTCTATTAAAAGTTTTACATTATTCTTTGATAACTCATCTCCTTCTCACTTCAAAATTTTTTTTCTCACTTATTCAATATATTCATCATTCAGTGTCGCATTCTACGACTTACTTCTTTCTAAAGAATATCATCCTTACCACATTCGGCTTTTAGAATAGCAAGAATCTTCCACAATTGCTCAATAATTGAGAAGCATTATGAATAACTCAGGAATTTAAAAGATTCCAAATCATGCTGAGGGATCATAAGACCTTGAACTACGTCCACAGTTATAAGTACTCTTTCAACTTAAACCTTAACAGTCATTAGACTATAGGGACTCCCATACTTAGGGTGTTAAGCCCTTCGTACGATGTATTGTGCACAAACATCTAAACGCATCGCGTAAAAATAATTCCCCCATAATAGGGTTGTTCTTCTCAGTTTTTAGAGATGTAACTGAGGGTCACAAGACCACGAACTATGTCCATGGTTACAAGTAATCTTTCAACTTTAACCTTAACAGTAATACTGTAGGGACTCCCCGTACTTAGGGTGATCAGCCCTTCGTACCATGTATTGTGCACAAACATCTAAACGCATTGCGTAAAATAACTCCCCTATAATAGGGTTGTTCATCTCAGCTTTTCAACATCTGAATCGGCACCAAAACAATTTAGTTTAGCATAACTTCTCAAGAAACACTTGAATTTCATGAACATCTTTCAATATTCGTCTAGCTGAATCAAATAGCATAGACTTCTATAATAATTCGGACATCAATCGAAATATACATATATATATATATATATTCTCATATCTTAAAGAAATCTCAAAAAAAAAAATTATGACGTCATGATACCACACTATATTTACAGTCCGTTTGAGGATTCCGTCATTTGGTGATTTTATCATACTACATCATACCATAGTGGGCTGACGATCCTTAGATCAAATCCAACACTAAGTAATATTGCATTGATGACTCCATCGTTTTTATCATCTCTGCACCAGGTTTCATGATGCATTGATGATATAAAAAATATATTTTGATATATTTCAAATCATTTTTGTCTAGCCGAAGCAATTAGCATAGACATACGAATAATGGTATTATTTTTAAAACTCATTGGTTTCATCATTTGATCCAATGTTTTTCAAGAAAATAGAAGTGCAAACATCAGCACGAAGTCAATAAATTTCGAAAGTCTAGCATAGCTAGTAGATTTAGAATATCCAGGTATCCATCAACTTCAATCTTTACTCCATTACTTCATTACTTAACCAATTCTTTTTATTTCTAGCACCACTAATGCTCTTATACTAAATATTCTTGTATTTCAACTTACAATCTTCCTATACCCCAATATAGTTCATCAAACTTATCGCGCACATTGGAAGTTCAGAACTTGCTACAATAATATGAGTTTAAGAACTTATCCTAGTCGGACCATAGGCGTCCATTCATTTGAGGGGTTCAAAACATACCATATTATTATGAGTCATTTAACTTACCATATGCATTAGTTTTAAGAACCACACCTAATCCTAATAATATCTTACTAATCTTAATAGTTTCTAACTATCAAATATACACATGAGAAAAGAATCACCTTTTCACCACATATACATTGATAGCACGACACCAACATTCCAATGATTATCAATGGGATAAACTGAGTGCAAGCACAAAACCCTCGCCCATACAAAGGTTTGTACAACTCATCCATCATATGAGTCCTCAATTGAAATCCCCATCTAAATCTATCTTGCTTATAACTTGCTATTTGCTCAATACGAGTTTTTTGTACCTCATCATTTATAACTCCTCGCGAGTTTACCTCGTACTATTTCATAGTACATTATCTTCATAGCATCAAGCTATAATTATTCAAACATTACAAACCATCTTTCTTTTATAACTTAAACAGATCACGTCGTGATCTTATTCTATAATCATCTCCCTTAAAATTCTTTTCTTAACTCGTGATCGTTTTGTTTTACGATCCTCTTTCTTTCCTTTTTCATCATTTACGATTTCAATTATGATTTTAATCTTACAAGCTTTGTCTATTCATCATTATTCATTATCTTGGCTATTAGAGTTAGGGTACCTCCCATTTCTTATCTTTATATCTCTTCAAGATTCTTCTTTGAATTTTCTTGTTTATATAACAATTCTTCCTTTAAGAATTTCTAACTTCATTTACATTGCTCAACATTTCTTTTGAGTTCCACATTTTCATCATACGTATCCATTTTCTATACTTGGTATAGATCGAGTCTCTAATAGTTTCAATATGGTATTTGAGTGGTTTTCCACAAACAACCAACAAACTAGGTTCCGAGTTACTAGTTCGTATATACCTCCGCTCTATGAAGGAATCGTTTAGCCCAGATACCATACATCAACTATTAAAGAGTACAATTGTACCATACTTAAATATAACTTTTTATTCTTAGCTTTTTTATCATTCTCTTTTTATAGACATTGTCTATTTATTATCACCTTACATCCTTATTATTGGAGTTGGGTAACCCCACATTCATATTCCTTATAACTCTGCGAGATTCTTCTTTGAATCCTTTTACGCATGTTTTAATCCCTTCTTTATAAATTTCTTAAAATACTTCTTATTGTTCAAACTCTATTTGAGCTTATTCGTTCATTTTCTTCACCTCTCTTCTCTAAGGTTATAGCCTAAGGTACTCTTACATAAGGTTTCTAACCTATCAGCTTTGATACTAACTGTAATGACCCCAAAATTCATACAATTTAATTTTTAACTCCGGTCGTTAACAATACATTCAATCTCTAATTTTACATCATTAAACGATAATACAACCATTAAAATTTGCAAAAAAATTAAAATTTTCTATTACAAACTATTCTCATTCCCAAAACATTCAACCTTTACATCTAAATATCTCAAAATCATTTTAATACTACAAGAGTTTACATCGCAAAACAATATTATAATTCAACATTAATACATTATTCGGAACCTTAAACATGGTTCAATTAAGAATAACTCAGCCAAAGTGTATAAATCTTCAAGTATCACATCTGATTCATATCTTTCAAGTAGCACATAACTTTACCTTAAATCTTTAACCTGCAAAAGTGGTTATTTGCAAGGTTGAGCTCGACAGCCCAGCAAAATCTAACAGTTTTCATGCATCACATAACACATAATAACATGCTCGATATACATCTCATAAACATTGGACTAACATAACATACATGTTGTAGTTCATATAACAAGTATAAAGATTGAGTTCCTTACTCAATCAACGTAGTTATAAATTGACGTTAACATTTCATACTTTCAACATTAATATAACACACCATACTATTTGCAATAAAGATTTCAAACATTTTGTCATCAAATTCACATAAAAAATAGGAACGGAAAGACTTGCCTTGATCGTTGTTTACCAATAACAGTTTAACAGCTTACAGTTATATGCACTTCACGTGCCCTACACAATTATATAATCATACAAATCAACTATTAGTCACATAGCAACGCATAGTAGTTGTAATGTAAACTTTACTCTATATCTCATAAGTCCGATGACATCCAACTTTGGATATGCTATAAACATCATATTAACCTATTTTTAAAAGTTATTGGACACCCATTTCGGATAAGATAGACAGTCCAAAACAGTGTTCAAAAAGGGACGTTCAAAACTATTTTTCATTCTTTCCCAGCTTTACCCTCTCTCGCTAAAATAGTCATAACTTTTCCGTTTCAAAACATTTTTGAGCGATTCTTGGGCCTACGAAAAGTAAACTTCTAGGACTAAGACTTTTATTCTTTGACCTTTTCCAAATTCTAAACACAGAATTCCATAAAATTAGTTCAAGGTGACTGCCCCGAGTTGGTTAGACAGTTTTGACGTGACTACTTTGAATGGTCATAACTCTTTGCTCCGAAGTCGGAATTAGTCCGTTCTGGAGTCTATGGAAAGCTTATTCAGTGTACTATAACATACCAAAAGCCCAGAATTTTCTAAACAATCTAGCTAACTCCAAATTTTCATTTTTGGATCAGCAGTCCACTAGTTTTTTGGACTTCTCATTTTGACATCCAAAACTCGTCTCGACTCGTTCCAACCCAACTTTCTTTATAAATAAGTCTTATTTAACATAATCAGACTCAACTCGTCTAAGGTCTCGACTCCATATCTCTAATTACAATTATTAGAACTCATTTACATAATAAATTTCAAGCCAAAATAAACATAGTAAACTAACTAGTTTACTAACAAAACTAACTAAACTTCCAAAATTTAAACTTTAACTAACAAACTAAATACAATATTTAAAATAATAACATTACCAAAAATTAAATAAGAAACATACCCGAAAATACAAGTTCCACAAACTGAATACGCACTTCCACGACCAAAATTTAACTAAGGAGGTCTTTATAAAAAGTCCTCCCACAACAAAGTCTTTCTCAAAATTGGAGGTCTTATTGTTGGTGAATGAAACAAATGATCAAGCCCTTCTATTTATAGGTTTAGCAAAGGGTAAAGTTCTCAATTTAGTTGATGTGGGACTTGGTTTATACTAATTCTAATTTGTTTATACTAATTTTTCCTATTTTCAACATGCTAAGTGTATTCATTCATCACTTAATTCGTTTCTTAACCAATTTGATCCATTCAAGTTGCGTTGTTGTTTTTTGTTTTATAGAGGAGAACAACAATCATCCATCAATTTAAAGTTTCCATCATGAATTCATCATCAACTTTAGTCCCAAAGTACACCAAAACACACATTACAATCAAAACCCAAATTCTCTTCTTTAGTATAAATACATGAATTTGATTTACGAAAATTTGTTTCTAGATGACCATTATCAAATTATAAATATCTAATAACATATATAACATCGTAACCCACAAATTCATTAACTAAAACTCCAATTTTAAAAGAAACTCAAAAACACATAAACTAGAAATATAAACTAGATTATGTACCTTTAATTCCTTAAGAAATAAAATTAACCTTATCAGTAAAATTATAATTTCTATTCAACCATTATAATCATAACATTATTTAACAAATTCTCACTCCTCTAATTTAATTATTTAATTAAATTAGAATATCATAATTATACTCATGTAATAAAATACGTATAAATTCCATCTATTTTATCACACTTAAATAAACTATCCCATAACAATTTTCATCAAATATTTATTTAATACCATAAATATTCATTTTATTCCATAAAGTTTCCAACTAAAATATTTAATGTACTTAATAAATATTTTACTCGCATTATACTAACATTTACATTTTCATGCAATATATTACCTTCTCACTTTATTAAATCAATTATACTTGTATTAATTCACTATTTTAATTAAGTGAATTATTCACACTATTTATGAAACTTAACTCATAATAATTTCCATTGCCCATAAGGCATAATAATTAAAATTATATTATCTCATAACATAATTTCAACTTAATTAAATTAACTAATATTATTTAATTTCTTTAATAGTTTAATTAACTATTAAATCTCACATTCTCCAACATATGAATATATAATTCTCTTCACACCAAATCACATAATTCAAAATATATACACCTCATAATAAGAATTTTAATTATTAAATTCTTATTTTAATAACTTATGAAAATTAGTTTGCTCGTGAGCAAACTTTGTCCGACGAAAGGAGATTAAAGAAGAAAGGTAATCCGAAAACCTAACTTCTAGATAATTTTCTTTAAGTTTTATATGTTTAAAACATAGCTTAATGAGAATAAGAAGTATTAGATGTTAAGAATAATTTTATATGGTTGAAATCATGAGAAAAGAAGAAATAAGAAATTAGAAGTTTATTTTATAAATTTCTTAAGGAAGTATAAGATTCATAATGAATTAGAACGATCCGAGTGGATCATATGAACGATTAGGTGAAATAAGTAAGAAATGGTGTTCTATAACATCAAATTCCAAGAAAAAGTAAAATCGTAATCAAAATATCGATTAAAAATGAAGAACTAACGAAGAACGCGAAGAACACGCAAAGAACGCGAAGAACGTTATTGATGGACAAATTTAAAATTATCATAGTATAATTTTTGTTGATGGACAAGTTTAAAACCATCGCGTATAAGTTAGTTGCTTATTTCTTAGTTAGGAACGATAGAAACGTTCATGAAGAACGGATTAAAACTATGTTATAATGAAGTTATGGCAAAAATTTTGTAAAAGACGAACGAGAATTAGAAAGTTAGTAAATGAACCCGAACGTGTAGGGTTTTATAAGAATGTAAGAGAACATAGAATACGTGAGTCGTGGAGTCAAGAATGAACGAATTTTGAGTTCGGATGACCAAATTACGGACGAACGAACGAAGAACGTTAAAAATATAAAATAAACAAAGGGTGAAGATTGAGCCAATTGAATGGCATGTTAACGGATTCAAAATGAAGTTTTATCCAAGGGTAATCAAAGTACGTAAGATGAGGAAGAGAATGGTTTTAGAATGACCTCGTTCTGAGTTATAACGAAGAAGTTATGAGATTGCGAAGTCAGCGTCTCAAGCATGTAACAGACTTAGAAATTTTTTCCCAAGTTTCATGCTCACTACAATGCGATTGTGCCTTGGTAAGCGACGCAGTTATATCTGAAAGCTCAAGCCATCGACTCACTGTTGAGTGGCGCCACAGCGTGAGAAAGAAAGGGAGACTTAGCTGCCATGACAAGAACCGAAGAAAGAGAGAGTGAGGCTCAGCATGGCAGCATACATGAGAACGAGAGGAAGGAGGGACCGGCCGGCCGGCAGCCGGTGCAAGACAGATGCTCCAAATGATGAGCTTTTAACTCTTAATTCTTGGGGGATGCAAGAAAGAAATATGAACATGTAGTTCAACTAATGTAACACTTAATCAAGTGTATTAAAACTTTAATGAAGGTTGAACAAAAAAGATTAAATGATATTAAAAGACAAAGAATGTGGACGCGGGTTACGGAACTGATATCCAAGGACCGTAGTTGCGATAAATAAATGTGGGGGATTGCTATGATTGTGATTCCTTAGACGTTGAGTGACGAGGGTAATGTATAACATTTCGATGTTATGACATGGTAATGAGAGATGAATGTAAAGGGTATAAACACTATGAACGCATCACTGTTGCGATGAGCGATCGGTCTTAGCATACAACGAATCGTATGGCTTCGACATTAAGAAAGAATAATGAACATGGGATTCATGTGATGAGTAATGAATGAAAGCGATTAAAACCTTAGGTAAGGGTTGAATGAGAGATTAAGAGATGAGCAACGTGAACGCAAATTTCGTAAATGATCCTCGTGAATCATATTCGCGTCGAGCAAACGTTCTAAGTGTACATTAGTTGTATAACTTAGACGTTGACGAAGGTAGTAAGTAAGATATGAATTATCAAGAAAGCCATAGTGAATAGTAATAAGATTAATGAAAGCCGAATGTGAGTTGGATGGAGAATGTTAGAATGAAATGTAAGCGTTAAACACTTGAACCGACGTGAAGGTTAAGTGTACGCAAATATTAAATGGGTAGAACCTACACCCCGTGTATAGTTTAACCGTAGGATAATGAAGACCAATGATTAAACCATGAATGGTGAAGAAGCTGAATTAAAGACAAATGCGCATAACGTAAAGAAGCCGAGTTACTGATTAACTTGAATTATTATTCTGAGTATAGAAAAGACTGTATGACTTGGACGATAGAGAATGAATCCTAAGGTATGGAATTTAGTTTCCAGAAAACCATAAGGACTAAGAAATTGACTTAATGAACATTATAGTTTAATGGTTTGGATAAGTTAAGATAAGTTAGGTTGTGGTGCAATCGTAACCTTTGATGGTTGACATATATGAGATTTGGGCTAAACAATTCCTTGTAAAGCGAAGGTATAAAGGTAAAGCGGCAACCGATCTAACTCACATTTATATTAAGGCGATGTAGATAAAGACAGGGAACTTGTTTGTTGGTTGTTTGTGGGAAACCACTCAGAGTACCATATGGACTGCAAGTAGAGACATGATGTGTGTTGAGTCCTAGGAGAGTTATAAGAAGAAGATAAGAATGTAAATCATCAAAGATGATGAACATATTGAGTAAGACATCTCCGTATGTCAAGAAGCCATTAACCGGTAAAGGAAGTTGGTCGCGTAAACTTAGATTGTAAGAACGCGAACCCTAAGAAGTAAAGTTAAATAAACCAATGCGTAAAGTCAAGTATATGACTAATTGGTGTATGTGTTATTTTCTTATGTGCTACATAGGAATTGGAATGAGCAGTTCAGCGTAAACTATAAGTTGTAGCTATACGTAAGGCAAGTTTCCTAACTTCATTCATATTTTAAATGAATGCTAGTTTCTAAAACTTCTCAGATGTTGAACTTGAGAGGTTCTGTCTATGTGCAAATGTGTGATATTTGTATAAGGTGTTAAAATGTATGAGGCCTTGTGCCATAATTTAAACACTTCGGTGTTTCTATGAGTTGAATTGTTCTATGATTGAACTGTTCAATATGAGAATGTTCTATTTATACATGAACCATTATTGTTAAATTTATGCTATTGATTCAAGCTAGATAGAATGTGTATGAAAGAGAGTAGAGAATGAAAGTATTTCAAAGTGAATGTGACTAATGTTTTAAAATGATAGGAATCGAGATTATTCCTATTATTCAAGTTGCTTCAGAACCTTTGTTCGATTATTGAAGTCTTAAAAGAATGTTTAAATTCTCAAAGTTGTTTGTTCAACTGCTAGGACTTGTTGAGCAATTGAATGCTCACACTTGCTTTAAATAAAAAAAAATTCAGTGAACGATGTTAGAAAGAACTTAAGGATCCCGTAAAGATCAAGTTGATCAGTATCCAGACGAAGTGGCATTCAGTGTATGAATGTGCATGAAGATCAAGCGAAGACTTGTAATGTAGGATAATGTAATTAAACTATAGAATAGTTTATGAACGGTTATGTATCCTTGGTGGCGGATAAAAGTCACTCTTGTAAGAGATAAAGAATAATGTAATTATCATTATTTGTAATGAAAGAGGTTATAAGATTTTAGAACCTGGGATTTGAGAATGTATGTTGTTATATTTAGCTATATAATGATGTATGTTTGGAAGAAGATGGGATCGTGACATACGGAATCTAGGTGTGCAAAAAGACCAGATTTCAGGGCGTTATAGTAACCCTAGCAAAATGATTTGACAAAAGTAGCGAGCTTTGAACCACTACTAAGCCTAAAATATAGAGCAAAGACAAAAGAAAACGTACTTGATAATTCTAAGTTCGTCGTGAGTCTGAACAATTTGAACACGTAAAATGGTGTGTGAAGAGCGATGAGGACCACCGTTGATGAGCTCTCAATCGTCTTCTTCTCCCCAACCCGCCGTGGTCTGATGAGAAATTCTGTAAGTCGCCATTAATCTTTAAGCTTAAGGCACTCAAGCGGATGAGTAACATAGTGGAGTTAGGATTTGAGGATTTTGAAAAGAGGAAGGGAACAAAGGCGTGCCAATTTTTTTTTCTTACCCGACTCCCAGGCCTCCGTGTTTTTTAAAGAAGGGTTTGAGGATTTTGCTCCGCGTTTTTATATAGATAACATTTTTTTTAAAAAAATGTTATCTATTTAAAACTAAAAATTGCCCTTATAAATACATAATATTTTTTCATATGTATCTACAACGTTTTGTTAAAAACGTTGTAAAAAAAATACCACAACATTTTTTATAAAAACATCATCTTTTAAGTGTTGTCTTTTTATGGTTTTGTACTAGTGATAGGAGATTGAAACTAAGTTATAAATATTCAAGTGGATACATATTAGGTGATAATATGTGCATATTAACCTTTAGATTCTATCGGATATAGAATTATTTATATGTTTACACTAACAATATAATTGTATAAACTATAATGTGATAGTTTTTGTGTATATTAAGGATATGTTGATCATTTTACATAGTATTGTTAACGTAAACGAGTTTAAGAAATATCTATTTTTGTCTTTATGTTGAAAGACTTGTAAAATAGATGTTATCTTATTATCTTGTGAAAACATAGTGAGGATTCCAACTAAACCAATTAAATTGTATTGAGAGGCTATACTAAACTAAGTTTGATATACCTTGAGATTGAAGCATTTAATAATTCTTTAATAGTAGTGGTACACTAAAAGTTAATTCTGATATAGCTATTGTAAAGCTAAAGTACACATTCGCTAGTGGGAGCCTTGTGTTTGATATGCAATGCACAAGATCAGATATTACATACAGTTTTAAACTTAGTATACTAATGATTTACATTCGTTTTTGTTAGATCTCTCAATGTTTTAATAGATCACATAAGTGTCACTTATATTTTAGTGAAGAAAATTATAAATTTACAAGTAGGTGAATTTTCACTCAATCTTGGGTTTTGTTTCTTAGATGAGTAAGAAACAAATGAGTATTTCTCATTTCACAATATGAATCTAATGTTATTATTTTATGAGGGAAGTTTAATGGATTAGGGTGTTTGTTAAAATATTGATTGTAGCCTAGTCTAAAGCCTCCTATTTCACAATATTGTGTTAGTGAAATTTTTTATGTAGTACAAATTATTAATCTTGGATTCATAACTAGTTGTGATCTTGAATAAGTATGAAAATATTCACAAGTACGTGAATATATAATTATATTTTTACAAGTAGGTGGATATATTATTACCCTTAGTGAGGGAATAATTTACTTGGAGTAGCAAGTAATACTATTGCTTTATATGATGGATAAATCAAATGGAATCGAAATTTGTGGTTAAAACATCGAATTGTGGCCACTTCCATTGCATAGTTCATTATGATGTGATAATGAAATTATTTTGTATAGAGCATATGAGATTAGCTTTAATGGTAAGTCTTGACATGTTGGTCATAGACATAATTTTTGTTAGATAATTGATACAAGAAGTTATTATAATATTTATCTACGAGAAAGTCAAGTGACGACTTGACTTATCTTTTTACTAAGACTTTGACGAGATCTTAGTAAGTTTAATTACTTGTGATATGGAACTTAATTCGCTTTACGTCAGGGGTGATGGGAACCCAACCTATTCCTAGGTTGCCCCTAGTTTATAGGTTCAATGGGAAAAACAAGTCACAGTTACTGATTGTGTTACTATCGATGTGGTTCCATATGTAGTTTAAGATAGTAACGTCTGTTGAATGACCGGGGCTGAGTTATACTCTTAACAAAGTTGTTGTGTTCTTAGCAACAGAAACACATATGAAACACTTTGCCTATATGAACTAGAAGTGGAGTCGCTTCTTATAGAGGGTTGTGGTTTACTCTCTTAGAGGTTCATGAAACAGGGTATTACGCATGACCATATTAGCGCAAAGCAATTGAGAATACTCACCGTGGTAGGAGGATTTTATGTGTGTGTGACAATTTCGGTCATATCATATAGAAGTAGAGGTTCAATCTACGGACACCTTCAACTTCGATGTGACTTCAAGTTGTTTACACTAAGGGAAGGTTCAATGTTCGTCACACCCTCTTTTATGCACACATGCCTTAGAGTTATTTGATAGGAGATTGTCTGGATAAAAAATAGTTTTTCCAAACAAGTGGGGGATTGTTATATATTGCACCTTATTTTATACTTTTGTGACTTATAATATGTCATATTTGAGTTTGATAAAACTCATACGTGGGACATAATTTAAGTAAGTATAAAAGGTGTAAATTAATGTCCTCTACGTGGAGAATAAAAGAGAATTTTATTTGATTTGTGTAGAAATCATTTGATTAGTGTCTATAGTGAGACATTTAATAAGGTGCAAAATTGTTTGATAAAAACTATTTCTCCTTGATTCCATTTAATAGAAGTCTATTTTATTTTATTTTTTGGAACAAAAGGAAAATATTGAGTGCTATTTAAATTCTAATACCACTACATTCATACTAACTAGTATGTAACTTACATATTTAGTATTAATAAGTGTGGTTAAATAGAGAATTAAATAGTACATTATGTAATATACATATATGTATCTATATATATATATATGTATATGTATATATATGTTGATATATATATACATAAGATTAGATATATGCATATGTAAGATATAAATTTACATATATGATTTTGCACATGTATTTTTTCTCTTTATTCTATCTTCTCCTATTCTTCTAACAAACAAATAACTACTACAAAGCAGTGTTCTTTTGGAATTTTCTGTGAATTGCTGTGACGCCCCCAAATCCGGGTTACCTGACCCCCCGAGTTTGGTGCTCACGATCCACATTATAATTAACATCTAACTACTCATTCATTTATAAATAGTAATACATATCTCATTAACAAATATTGTTAATACATTCGTCCCAGGTTATCTAACCTTAACATTAAAAACATACCCTTTAGATATACAAAAAGGGTTTACAAATACAACATAATAATAATGTTCATTATAACTACTCCATCACTATGCCTTTGTCTTTGTTCTTCTTAGCCCCGCTGGCCTCTTCGTTCCTAGCTGAAATATTTTATTTAGCAAGGGTGAGCAACAAATTTGCCCCGCAAGTTAAGACATACAATGAATGTATAAGAATATATCAAGAATAACATACTATATATTTTGATAGAATGACACCAAAGTTCAGAGAACTTTGAAATAGCTGAAAAAATCGTTAATCACTAACAAGTCTTCTCGCAACCTATGCAACACAATAATTCGATAATGAAAAAATACAATGCTTTCAAAGTTTGTACAATATTCAATTGAATAACAAGATGGAAATATTCTTTAGAGTTTATGCTGAGTGATCCCTAAGGATCTTGAACTTCTCTTCTCGAGTAACTATCAAAGATTTACTTTGATATACCCAGGTGTATCAGTCATACCCCTCTGCAAGTACTTAGAGCTGCCAACTCCTTGTACCCTATATTATGCATAATACTTACACGCGCGCAAAGGCCGAATATACGATCAAAAATGTTCCCTTTGTATAAAAGGTTGTTCTTCTCAGTCTTAGAATCATAATTTGATTTAACAACGAAATACAATGATTTCAATATCTAATCACTTCTCTTCACCATGCATGCGGTAATCCACATAGATAGGTTATTCTAACAGAATAATAAAGAATGGAATAATAGAAGAATTCACCAGGCATGCGATAGACCGCACAGACAGGTTATTCCAATAGAATAATAAAGAATGGAACCAGGTCATGCGTAACCCGCACAGATAGGATATTCCAAAAGAATAATAAAGAATGGAACCAGGTCATGCGTAATATGCGCAGACGGGATATTCTAATGAATAACAACGAATGGAATAACAATGTAATTCACCGGGCATGTGATAGATACTTGCATTTGGTTATTCCAATGAATAATAAAGAATGGAATAACTGAAGAATTTCACCATGTATGCGGTACTTCGCATAGAAAGGTTATTCTAATATAATAATAAAGAATGGTATAACAACCCTTATGAGTATTGAAAGAAAATAACTCTCTTCATGAATACGAAAGAATAATACCCCTTACCTTAGAAGAAACTAGATACTGGAATAACGAGGTAGCAGACTTTTCTTCTTCTTTCTCTCTATAATTTCTCTCTATAATAATTGCTCTATAGCTTTAGTGAATTGGTGAGAAATGAAGGAAGAATAAGCTTCTATTTATCGAAAAATATAGTTTCGATAATTGCACATTTTGGGACTCAAAATATTACAGTATAATACCTTCCTCTTTTTCTTCAGTTTTAATTTAGTCCTGCAAGTATTATCAAACTTGCACCACCTCCCCAAATAGTAAAACATGTGAATCAATAGTAAATCATGTGACTCAATAGTTCTAAACATGTTAAAAAATTAATTATAGTATAGTACCTTCATCTATACCTCCATTTTTAATTTAGTCATGCAAGTATTATCAATCTTGCACCAACTCCCCTAATAGTAAATCATGTGAATCAATAGTACACACATGTGAACACATAGTTATAAACATGTGAATTAATAGCAATTAATTGCGCATTTATCCGGTGAATTACCCGATTGATCAATATAACTTCCAGACATCAATTATCATCGAAATAAATGTCGATTTCCACTAACACTAATAATTCTCACACAATGGAACTATCAATTTCATCTTTAATCAACACGAACTTATTCATCATTAATATTATAACTCACAATATTTAACAAACAGGTCATTCACAGGAAAGAGGGGGCTTTCCGATAAGGATTTCTCCCTATTGGCGCGCAATTAGATTATCTAACCTCTCCTTGACAGAACTTCTAGACATTATCAATATTGCAAATAATAATATGAATAACTTTATCATCTCAATTATTGATTTAATAAAATAACATATTATACAAATGATACTGTGACAATAATTGAATCAATAATATAAGAGATATGATGCAGCAATTATTGTAGCAATAATTGAGTATAACTGAGTGACTTCTTACGTAAGCATCAATAATCAATACCGTGTGCTACTTATGCAACGCACGCCATTCTTCGTACTTTTACTACTAGGGTAGTTGAGCGGTTTTAACGGTAACACTTTCGCCGTTATTTTTATAAAATGATAATTCTGTCGTTTTCTTACTACGATAATACTTCCGTTGTGGGGTCCACCAATGATTATGCCGTCGTACGAATATTCCCTGTTAAAACGAATATTCCCCGACTAATCGAATATTCCCCGACACAACGAATATTTTATAACAACTTGCATACATTGCAAAATTTTCATATATCACCCTTAACTTTAACCTTTTATCAATTTAACCATTTACGAAATAAAATAATAATTATAAGAAAATTGAATACTTTCATTTCATAAAATTCGGGGTCTTACAGACCAAGTGAATGAACTTTCTCTCTCTTTAATCCTTATATCTTATAAATGCAATGTATATAGCTAAGGTTGCTGGCAATAAGTGACTGATTGGAGTTGTTTTTAGTCACATGGAGTGGTTCACCAACTAAATTTTGGCTAGATTTGCAAGTTAGCTATTAAAGAATATGATAAGGGCAATTTAGACATTTAGCTTATAAATTTAATGGCATAATAGACTTTTGATTCAACCCTTAGGGTTTAACCCTAAGGTTCTAATCCTTAGGTTTACAACTTTAGTTTCTAAAATTTTCTAATTAGGGTTTTAAATATAAAAAATTAAGATAACTAAAATATAATTAGTGTTTTCTAATTATATTAAAGTTTACTAATCACATTAGGGCTTGCTAATTAGGATTAGTGTTTCCTAATTAGGGTTTAGGATTCCAAAATTTAAAATTAGGGTTTTTTGGCATTCAATTGGGGTTTCTAACTATACGTTAGGATTTCTAAATCATAGATTAGGGTTTCAAGGGAACAAAGGCGTGCCAATTTTTTTTTCTTACCTGACTCCCAGGCCTCCGTGTTTTTTAAAGAAGGGTTTGAGGATTTTGCTCCGCGTTTTTATATAGATAACATTTTTTTTAAAAAAATATTATCTATTTAAAACTAAAAATTGCCCTTATAAATACATAATATTTTTTCATATGTATCTACAACGTTTTGTTAAAAGCGTTGTAAAAAAATATCTACAACATTTTTTATAAAAACATCATCTTTTAAGTGTTGTCTTTTATGGTTTTGTACTAGTGATAGGAGATTGAAACTAAAGTTATAAATATTCAAGTGGATACATATTAGGTGATAATATGCATATTAACCTTTAGATTCTATCGGATATAGAATTATTTATATGTTTACACTAACAATATAATTGTATAAACTATAATGTGATAGTTTTGTGTATATTAAGGATATGTTGATCATTTTACATAGTATTGTTAACGTAAAGCGAGTTTAAGAAATATCTATTTTTGTCTTTATGTTGAAAGACTTGTAAAATAGATGTTATCTTATTATCTTGTGAAAACATAGTGAGGATTCCAACTAAACCAATTAAATTGTATTGAGAGGCTATACTAAACTAAGTTTGATATACCTTGAGATTGAAGCATTTAATAATTCTTTAATAGTAGTGGTACACTAAAAGTTAATTCTCGATATAGCTATTGTAAAGCTAAAGTACACATTCATTAGTGGGAGCCTTGTGTTTGATATGCAATGCACAAGATCGAGATATTACATCTGATTTTAAACTTAGTATACTAATGATTTACATTCGTTTTTGTTAGATCTCTCAATGTTTTAATAGATCACATAAGTGTCACTTATATTTTAGTGAAGAAAATTATAAATTTACAAGTAGGTGAATTTTCACTCAATCTTGGGTTTTGTTTCTTAGATGAGTAAGAAACAAATGAGTATTTCTCATTTCACAATATGAATCTAATGTTATTATTTTATGAGGGAAGTTTAATGGATTAGGGTGTTTGTTAAAATATTGATTGTAGCCTAGTCTAAAGCCTCTATTTCACAATATTGTGTTAGTGAAATTTTTTATGTAGTACAAATTATTAATCTTGGATTCATAACTAGTTGTGATCTTGAATAAGTATGAAAATATTCACAGAAATGCACGTGAATATATAATTATATTTTTACAAGTAGGTGGATATATTATTACCCTTAGTGAGGGAATAATTTACTTGGAGTAACAAGTAATACTATTGCTTTATATGATGGATAAATCAAATGGAATCGAGAAATTTGTGGTTAAAACAGCCGAATTGTGGCCACTTCCATTGCATAGTTCATTATGATGTGATAATGAAATTATTTTGTATAGAGCATATGAGATTAGCTTTTAATGGTAAGTCTTGACATGTGGTCGTAGACATAATTTTGTTAGATAATTGATACTGAGAAGTTATTATAATATTTATCTGAGAAAGTCAAGTGACGACTTGACTTATCTTTTTACTAAGACTTTGACGAGATCTTAGTAAGTTTAATTACTTGTGATATGGAACTTAATTCGCTTTACGTCAGGGGTGATGGGAACCCAACCTATTCCTAGGTTGCCCCTAGTTTATAGTTTGATGGGAAAAACAAGTCATGCGATTCTTGATTGTGGTTACTATCGATGTGGTTCCATATGTAGTTTAAGATAGTAACGATCGTTGAATGACCCAGGAAATTTGAGTTATACTCTTAACAAAGTTGTTGTGTTCTTCTTAGCAATGTAAACACATATGAAACACTTTGCCTATATGAACTAGAAGTGGAGTCGCTTCGCAGAGGGTTGTGGTTTACTCTCTTGAGGTTCATGAAGCAGGTATTATGTATTGACCATATTAGCGCGTAAAGCAATTGAGAATACTCACCGTGGTAGGAGGATTTTATGTGTGTGTGACAATTTCGGTCATATCATATAGAAGTAGAGGTTCAATCTACGGACACCTTCAACTTCGATGTGACTTCAAGTTGTTTACACTAAGGGAAGGTTCAATGTTCGTCACACCCTCTTTTATGCACACATGCCTTAGAGTTATTTGATAGGAGATTGTCTGGATAAAAAATAGTTTTTCCAAACAAGTGGGGGATTGTTATATATTGCACCTTATTTTATACTTTTGTGACTTATAATATGTCATATTTGAGTTTGATAAAACTCATCTGTGGACATAATTTAAGTAAGTATAAAAGGTGTAAATTAATGTCCTCTACGTGGAGAATAAAAGAGAATTTTATTTGATTTGTGTAGAAATCATTTGATTAGTGTCTATAGTGAGACATTTAATAAGGTGCAAAATTGTTTGATAAAAACTATTTCTCCTTGATTCCATTTAATAGAAGTCTATTTTATTTTATTTTTTGGAACAAAAGGAAAATATTGAGTGCTATTTAAATTCTAATACCACTACATTCATACTAACTAGTATGTAACTTACATATTTAGTATTAATAAGTGTGGTTAAATAGAAATTAAATAGTACATTATGTAATATACATATATGTATCTATATATATATATATGTATATGTATATATATATTGATATATATATACATAAGATTAGATATATGCATATGTAAGATATAAATTTACATATATGATTTTGCACATGTATTTTTCTCTTTATTCTATCTTCTCTATTCTTCTAACAAACAAATAACTACTACAAAGCGGTGTTCTTTTGGAATTTTACGTGAATTGCTTATGGCCTAAATCGTAAGGTTACGAATTTTAGAGTTTGGTGCTCACGATCCACATTATAATTAACATCTAACTACTCATTCATTTATAAATAGTAATACATATCTCATTAACAAATATTGTTAATACATTCGTCCTCAAAAGTTATCTAACCTTAACATTAAAACATACCCTTTAGATATACAAAAAGGGTTTACAAATACAACATAATAATAATGTTCATTATAACTACTCCATCACTATGCCTTTGTCTTTGTTCTTCTTAGCCCCATTACATCCTCTTAGTTCTGGTGAAATATTTTATTTAGCAAGGTGAGCAACAAATTTGCCCATAAGTTAAGACATACAATGAATGTATAAGAATATATCAAGAATAACATATATATTTTGATAGAATGACACCAAAGTTCAGAGAACTTTGAAATAGCTGAAAAAATCGTTAATCACTAACAAGTCTTCTCGCAACCTATGCAACACAATAATTCGATAATGAAAAAATACAATGCTTTCAAAGTTTGTACAATATTCAATTGAATAACAAGATGGAAATATTCTTTAGAGTTTATGCTGAGTGATCCCTAAGGATCTTGAACTTCTCTTCTCGAGTAACTATCAAAGATTTACTTTGATATACCCAAGTGTATCAGTCATACCCCTCTGCAAGTACTTAGAGCTGCCAACTCCTTGTACCCTATATTATGCATAATACTTACACGCGCGCAAAGGCCGAATATACGATCAAAAATGTTCCTTTGTATAAAGGTTGTTCTTCTCGGTCTTAGAATCATAATTTGATTTAACAACGAAATACAATGATTTCAATATCTAATCACTTCTCTTCACCATGCATGCGGTAATCCACATAGATAGGTTATTCTAACAGAATAATAAAGAATGGAATAATAGAAGAATTCACCAGGCATGCGATAGACCGCACAGACAGGTTATTCCAATAGAATAATAAAGAATGGAACCAGGTCATGCGTAACCCGCACAGATAGGATATTCCAAAAGAATAATAAAGAATGGAACCAGGTCATGCGTAATATGCACAGACGGGATATTCTAACAGAATAACAACGAATGGAATAACAACAGAATTCACCAGGCATGCGATAGACCGCACAGACTGGTTATTCCAACAGAATAATAAAGAATGGAATAACAGAAGAATTTCACCATGTATGCGGTACTTCGCATAGAAAGGTTATTCTAATATAATAATAAAGAATGGTATAACAACCCTTATGAGTATTGAAAGAAAATAACTCTCTTCATGAATACGAAAGAATAATACCCCTTACCTTAGAAGAAACTAGATACTGGAATAACGAGGTAGCAGACTTTTCTTCTTCTTTCTCTCTATAATTTCTCTCTATAATAATTGCTCTATAGCTTTAGTGAATTGGTGAGAAATGAAGGAAGAATAAGCTTCTATTTATCGAAAAATATAGTTTCGATAATTGCACATTTTGGGACTCAAAATATTACGGTATAATACCTTCCTCTTTTTCTTGAGTTTTTAATTTAGTCACTGCAAGTATTATCAAACTTGCACACTCTCCCCAAATAGTAAAACATGTGAATCAATAGTAAATCATGTGACTCAATAGTTCTAAACATGTTAAAAAAATTAATTATAGTATAGTACCTTCATCTATACCTCCATTTTTAATTTAGTCATGCAAGTATTATCAATCTTACCAACTCCCCTAATAGTAAATCATGTGAATCAATAGTACACATGTGAACACATAGTTATAAACATGTGAATTAATAGCAATTAATTGCTCATTTATCAAAGTGAATTACCCGATTGATCAATATAACTTCCGGACATCAATTATCATCGAAATAAATGTCGATTTCCACTAACACTAATAATTCTCACCACAATGGAACTATCAATTTCATCTTTAATCAACACGAACTTATTCATCATTAATATTATAACTCACAATATTTAACAAGCGGGTCATTCATGGGAAAGAGGGGGCTTTCAGATAAAGATTTCTCCTGATTGGCGCATGAATTAGATTATCTAACCTCTCATGTGAGAACTTCTAGACATTATCAATATTGCAAATAATAATATGAATAACTTTATCATCTCAATTATTGATTTAATAAAATAACATATTATATACAAATGATCTTTGTGACAATAATTGAATCAATAATATAAGAGATATGATCACGCAATTATTGTAGCAATAATTGAGTATAAGCGAGTGACTTCTTACGTAAGCATCAATAATCAATACTGGTATTGCTCTTATGCAACCACAGCGTATTACTTCGTACTTTACTTTACTAGGGTAGTTGAGCAGTTTTAACGGTAACACTTTTGTAGTTATTTTTATAAAATGATAATTACATGCGTTTTTCTTACTACGATAATACTTCCGTTGTGGGGTCCACCAATGATTATCTTGAGTCGTACGAATATTCCCTGTTAAAACGAATATTCCCCGACTAATCGAATATTCCCCGACACAACGAATATTTTATAACAACTTGCATACATTGCAAAATTTTCATATATCACCCTTAACTTTAACCTTTTATCAATTTAACCATTTACGAAATAAAATAATAATTATAAGAAAATTGAATACTTTCATTTCATAAAATTCAGGGTCTTACAGACCAAGTGAATGAACTTTCTCTCTCTTTAATCCTTATATCTTATAAATCTGATGTATATAGCTAAGGTTCTTTGTGATAAGTGGTGATTGGAGTTGTTTTTAGTCACATGGAGTGGTTCACCAACTAAATTTTGGCTAGATTTGCAAGTTAGCTATTAAAGAATATGATAAGGGCAATTTAGACATTTAGCTTATAAATTTAATGGCATAATAGACTTTTGATTCAACCCTTAGGGTTTAACCCTAAGGTTCTAATCCTTAGGTTTACAACTTTAGTTTCTAAAATTTTCTAATTAGGGTTTTAAATATAAAAAATTAAGATAACTAAAATATAATTAGTGTTTTCTAATTATATTAAAGTTTACTAATCACATTAGGGCTTGCTAATTAGGATTAGTGTTTCCTAATTAGGGTTTAGGATTCCAAAATTTAAAATTAGGGTTTTTTGGCATTCAATTGGGGTTTCTAACTATACGTTAGGATTTCTAAATCATAGATTAGGGTTTCTAATCCCTTATTAGGGTTTACTAAGTTTATACCCTATCCGATCAATCACTGCTCATTAACTCTATATAACACAAACACATACTCGCAGTTACTTTTATTATAACTGTGATTTCTATCGAATCCTTATCCGAACTTATGGTTAGGGTTTTTATTCTCGGTTAAGCACAACTCTACTCTTATTTTCCCAGTCAATACACAAATTGACCACTTCTCTAAACTCGTATCACAGATACTCAGCACAATATTGATAATTAATATCAATATTAAATAAAAAAATATATTCATAAAAAATTGAATTATTCAAAATTCCGGGTTATCACATTCTCCCCTTCTTATAAGGATTCCGTCCTCGGAATCTGTGATGCCCCCAAATTCGGGTACTAAAAACCCGAACTCAGTGCTTCACGATACCATTTCTATAAGCTGAATAATACTAATAATAATAACAATAATATAAAATTCAAACTTAATTTACATATGCATCAAAGTTTACTCCCAGGTACAAGACCTTTAAACATTCATTATATCATAGATAATAAGTATCAATGACTTAATAAACTATAACTATTACACGGAATATTATAAATCTCATTTGAACAGCTTTCTTTTTCCCTTGTTCTTGCCTGAGCCTTCGGGTTGATCATACTTAACTGAAAACATTTAATTTAAGCAAGAGTGAGCATTTGAGTGCCTAGCAAGTAATAACAATCATAAATATTAGCTGAAAGGGTTAAATATTTTCTCTGTACTATCCTTCTAAAACAAGTCAATAGTTGTGAAGTAATCTGAACCGATAATAATAACATAACAACTCTCTATCAAATTTTTGAAACTACGTATTGACTATATATATATGGTTAAGGTGACATAATATGAACATTATTTTCAATTTTTGAATAGGTTTAGCAGAACTTCATCCGCAAATTGTCATAACTTACTTACGCACGGGGGTGATCATTCGTTGTACCCTGTATTGATCAATACTATATGCAAGAACGATATTATCGTTCACTTTGTCCGCCTTGGCGCATAAAAATTTTCCCGTGCTCGGGATGTTCATACTTAGTCAGGAATCTGAACCAAAACAATTGATTGGATACAAAAAGGTTTTATCATATTCAACGATTTTTCTAAATTTGTGTCTAGTTGAACAAATAGCTTAGAGGTGTGTATATATATATATATATATATATATATATCAACATGTGATTAAATACAATGATTATCCAAGTGGGGACACTTGTATAACCATGTTTAGAAATTAATGAGCAGAATATATATACGAATTACCATATCTTAACATGTTGATAAACAATGATCGGATATAGAATATATCACAATAGGGTTAATAATCTAGCATAATAATAATATAATTACGAAACTTTCTTACTCATATCCATTGCATAAAGGAAATGCAAAGGTAGGATACTTTTTGCGATGTAGCTGCTTCAATTATGACTTAGTTTTTATCTTTTATGTAATCACCTATCTATAATAAGATCATTTTCTGATTAGAATAACATATCACAACACATATCACTCTGCTTTATTTACAGTGGGGCGTAACTAAATCACCTTGTCACATATCCCATGGTCATTGAATCACAAACATTCATTAATCGATTTAAAATATATAAGTCTGATCAATTTTTGAAACATGGCCGATTGTATGAAAGCGGTTTTATCGGGTAATAATCGACTCTAAGACATTATCCAGTTAGTTTAATAACAGTAATTATTGGTCATATTATTTTTAAATGACATAAAAATAATTTTTAAACACTTATTATAGTTTATCATAATTTTCAAACATTGGAATCATAATTAAATGATTTAAATATTAAATAATTGTACTATCATTAATATTTAATCAATATTAAACTATTAATGAAACCATTATCAAAATATTAAGGTTATTTATAATAACTCAAAATATTCTTAAAGTATTAATATTACCCTTAAATGATTTTTAAAACATTTAAAATCATTTTTAAATAATTACTATTAATATTTAAGTATTAATGTACTATTTATCCAAATATTAAAAGTCATTAAATTATAACTTCAAATATTTTTAATTCATTTATATCTTTTTTAAATGATTTTAAATAATTAAAACCATTTTAAAATATTTATTTAATATAATTATTAAATAAATTTAATATCATTAATGTTAAATTAATATTATTAATATTAAATTATTAATGAAATTATCCTTTAAATATTAAAAGTTATATTTTATAACTTAAAATATCTTTAAACACTTTATTTTCATTTAAAAATAATTTTTCTAATATTAAAATCATTTTTACATTACTTTATTTAATATAATTATTAAATAAATCTAATATCCTTAATATTAAAATATTAATATTTTTCATGATAAAATATCAAAAGTTATATTTTATAACTTAAAATATTTTTATAACCGCTAAATCATTTTTATATAAATTTTAAATCATTAATTCTATTTTTTATCATTTATTTAATATATTTATTAAATAACTTAATCATCATTAATATTAATTAATTAATTAAATTCATCACAAAAATATTAAAAGTTATAGAAAATAAATTAAAATATCTTTTTATATCATAACATATTTTTAAATGATTTTAATGTATTAAAATCAATTTTAAATAATTTATTTAATATTATACTTAAATAAATTAAATACTTTTTATATTCAAAATATTAAATATTTATGAAATATACATAGAATAATTAAAAATTAATTTTTAGAATTTAAAAATAATTATTATGTAATTTTAATAATTTAAAATTATTTTTTTTCTATTTTAATCATTTTAGGAATTTAGAAAAATAAAATTATTAATAGCAAGTATTTATAGGCTATAGCGACACTTATCTAATCATGTTAGGTGTTCTTAGCCTCAAGAACAACTTGACAATCGATATTCGAGGTGTCTGTTTGGTAGAATCTAATTCTTATCTCGACGTGTTTTACGGGTGCAGTATAAAATATTGTTCATTATAGTGTTTATGTAACACTACGATTAACAATCAAAATCCAGTCATAACATACAACATCATGAAAATGCAGTCGAAGCAAAATCAATGTCGGACGGCTCCCTGAGGCTTTTTGGGTAATCCAGAAACCCGAGGCGGTCGTAGTGCCTATTTCTAGATCGATTCTTACATGCTTAGGTTATCAAAAGGTATGTTCTTGGTCTAATCATGTATTCTATATGAAAAATAACATTTATATACCATGATCTCGATTAAAACAACATCAAAACTATAAATTCTGATTCGATTGAACATGGTGAGGAAAACAAGTTCTTCAAATTTACAGGTTTTTCCCGAAAGCACAAAATTGATCTGAGTGACCTAGTTGGCCAAGCTTTCTACGATCTACATTGATTATTTTCACGATCTAAAGACATTTAATCATAGAACATATAACAGGTTACATGTTTAATACAACAAATCATTAAAACAACATCGGAGATGAATGAGATTAAAGCCATAGAAAAACTTGTCGGGGCCATTTGTTTGTGGCTTTACATTTTGCCTAGAAAAGGCGCGATGAATCTTGAATTGACCAGTTTTGACCAATTAATAACTACCAACCTAGACATCAAATAACTCTGATTCTTTTTGTAGATTAAAGAAAACATTACAAGCTCCACATAACAACTTAATAACAACAAAAAGCATAAACAACCAAAGATGCATGGCCCTTGACATTCATTTAATGGGGCCACGGATTTGATTTCTTTTCCAGATTTAAGAAATCTTTAATTTTGAGCACTTAGATGATATGGATCTAACAAATACCAACCCAGATCACTTAAATAGACTACAAACAACATGTTTTAACAGTAAATCATAACATCTAACACAAGATCAAAAGTCAAATTTCTAGATTTGGGTTTACCTCTTTTAAGCTTTGATTTTGATTCTGTTCTTCTGATCTGATATTGGTGTTCATGGGGATTGATTTGTGACTGATCTAACACTAAAATTTTGTGGGTTTGGTCTTGAGAGAGTATGGCTAAGTATAAGTGATCAAATGGCTTTGTTTTGTGGATTTCTCTCTCTTTAAATATATTCAATCCATTGATGCATGAACTTGTAGGTTAATAGCTGATGTGCTGGTATTCCTAGCTCATAGCTAGGTAGTGCAGGGTGGCTGCAAGATATTGCTAGATTTGGCTAATCAATAATTCACCAAATGGGATAAAAAGGGCATAATAGTAATTTTGCTTATAATTTAAAGGGTATTCTTGTCCAAGGTACTTAAATCTAGGGTTTAATTACTAGATTTTAAATCTTAAAATTTTCCAAATAATTTCTAGGGTTTGAAAAATTAAAATTAAAGTATAATAAAATTTTAATTAAAACACACTAATTTAAAATTAGGGTTTTTAATAGAAAATTAGGGTTTTTAAAATTAAGGTTCCTTAATATTATTAGGGTTCCCAAATTTACAATTAGGGTTTCCTAATTATCATTATAATTTACAAAAATAATAATTAGGGTTTCTAATTTTAGCAAATTAGGGTTTTCAAATAATAATTAGGGTTTCTCCTAATTACAGAAATTCTATAATACACAGTAAAATTCATATAACACAATTACTACACAGTCTTGAACTCACAACTGAGTTTAACAATTAGGGTTTAATAACATGATATAAGGGTTATGACATAATTTACCATAATTGACCAATCATTATCAGTCTACACATAATAAGTACATATTTATAGCACTGAAAAATCAAAATATAATTAATAACATATTATTATTCTCATCCCTTGATAAAAATCCAAATTTAGGGTTTGGATTCCATATCTGGTTTATCTTTCATATACAACATTAATAATTAAGTTAAAATAATTAACTTAAATATTCTGAACAAATTCATATAATAAAATATTTATTATTATAATTCTAATAGTCATTTAAGTATATTATTTAAATAATATAAAATCATGTTTTCATCGAAAATAATTAATAAAACATTTATGCTACAAAAATTAATTCTGATAAGAATATAATTTGTAATGATTAATAATTCTAAAATTATTTATAATTTTTTAGGTAATAATTATATTTGTATTTATCATACACATTACTTGACACATATTCTCATCATTAAAATAAATAAAAAATAAAAAATTTATATGCAAAATTTCTTATTTATTTATATGAAAAATATCGGGTTATTACAGAATCACCGCTTTCTTATTCTCTAAAATCTTTTATTGTTGTATCACCAATTTATTCTTATCAACACAATACTAATTTGTGTCTCATATACTAACATATGATTTGGATCTATGAAAGAAAATAATTCACAGAAATATCTAACTCATATTTCTCGAGTAATTTAATTTCTAAACGAAATCGTTACCTGTCGCCACCTCCTAGGCAGCCACTTTATCTTACGTCATCATGTTAAATGCACGGGCTATTGGTCTTCCTAGCTGTGTAGGTCCTCGAATCGCCAAGGTTCCGCTACCGAGTCCCTTGTTGACACTTTCCTTCTCCCTATTTCTCTTCGAACAGTTCTGAACCAGATGATCAGTCGATCCACACGCAAAACAACCTTGTATCTTCTTTGGACTGGAACAATTGGGCGACATGTTTCCCTCTTGACCTCAGTTATAGCAAACTCCCTTCTTCTTTAGACAAACTCCTGAATGGTTCTTCCCATAAGTCACACATGGCTCCCTCCCTTTCCTATTCTCTTCTGTCATGTTACCCAATTGGTATTCTCGCTCCACTTTCTCTTGTTCGAATTACTACCACCACTACTACCCCTTCATTTGTCTTCTTCTTCTTCTTCTCCTGATGATATCGGGATGCAGCTTCGCTTCCCCCTTCAGCAGTTATTGCTTTCTCCAACAAAGCCGCGAACATATTGATCTGCAATATAGCTACCTTGTTGAATATCCCTGGCTTCAATCCATTCTCAAACCTTCTAGCCTTTCGTTGAATTTGGCAGCATACTCTGAAACCAACATGTTCTCCTACTTTAGTTCTAAAAACATAACTTCCATCTGAGCTTGCATACTCGGTGAAAAGTAATTCTCAAAGAACAACTCCTTGAATCTTGTCCAAGTCTGCAATTTGTGCGACTCTACTTTGATTAGTCTCCCACCGATGGTGGCTTCTCCCTTCATCAAGTATGTTGCAAAATCTATCTTTTGCTCTTTTGCCACTCGCGCAATAATGAATGCTTTCTCCATTTCTTTCACCCATGTTTGGGCTTCAATCGGATCCGTAGTTCCCTTGAATTCTGGCGGTCCTACCGCTTTAAAGTCTTTGAAATTAGCCAATATATTAGCTGGTTGTTCTCTCGCTCTTGCTCTTGCTGCCGGCGCCCTATTTTACATAGCTTAGGCTAACATATCCACAAAATTCTGCACCGGGTCCGCTTGACCTCCTTCATTATTCACTGATTGCTCTTCTCTTTGATTTCGATTCTGTCGTCTAAGCGGCATTATCTGATTTAAATAAAAAAAATCTTACATTAATTCTTTTTCTCTACACAAATTCTTATTAATCACATAATAAGAATTCAACACAATGTTCTCATATAATCACATATTTATTCAAATAGCACACCGTACATTTAGTACATATGACATATTACTATTCCTTTTTAAATAAATATTAGGATTAACCAGTACAACTTTACATAAAAAGTTGCAATTCTCCAACTTTACACAAAAAGTTGCAATTCTCCATTCACACATAGCTATTCCCAGTTCGTCAAACTTACCACACTTATGAGTTTAGGAACTTGCCACAATTATATGAGTTTATGAACTTATCCTAGTCAGACTATTGGCGTCCATTCGTTGAGGGGTTCGGAAACATTTCATATAATTACGAGTCATGAACTTACCATAAGTATGAGTTTTAAGAACTCAAATTAATCTTAATCTTATATTCATATAGAAAATAAAGATTTCATTCATACAAGCATATATATTTACATATGTTCACACGTCGTTCTCGATATTACAACCGTTAATATCATAACCTACTACCAAAAGATACTACCACTTATATCTAAGCTATCTACCGTCCACTCCCTTCACCCGTATTCTTCTTGCTGGGGCACTTGTTGAATCTGTGACCCGTTCTCCCACATAAAAAACACTTCCTCATATTCGGCTTAGGACAATGTAGGGAAATATGTCCTTCCTGCCTACAATTGAAGCACATATTTTTCCATATCATGCATTCTCCCACGTGAGTCTTTCCACACTTGCTACAGACTTGCTTCTTCTTCGGGTATGAATTTTCATAATTATCACTGTCGTTGTCCCTCTTTCTCTTATTCTTGCCCTTCTGCTTGATTGTTCCTTCAGACGATCCACCACCTTTAGTCTTCATCCTTTCCACCTGCGCCTTCAACTCGTTCCGTTCTTTGGTCATCTCGCGTAACACCCTTTCTGTCTTCCACAACTCCTCCAAGAGAAATACTTTACACCGGAGTTCTTGTACTTCTGGAGATACTTAATCTTGTTCTCCAACTTTGGTCTTATTCTCTTTCTCCACCTTTGCTTCTTCGGAATCTGCCTCCTCATCACCACTCAGATACATCTCGGGATAATCATCATGATCACTCCCCAGATTGATCATAGGTTCATCTTTTCCCACTTTTTCAATTGACTCGCTTTGCGCTGGCACCTCGGCTACAGGCACTGGTGCAACAGCCGCTTGCATCTCCGTACTCATTTCATCTTCTCCGGACATCCTACAATCAGTTTAAACAACTTGATTAGTACTTCACCAGTATAAACTTCTCACACTATGTGTCCACATATCTCACTATCGATACACTTCGGCAGTCCCTCACTTAGTACTCTTAAAGAGTATTCTCTATCTCGCTTATGGTTATAATCCTAGGGTTCCCCCCCACCCCACTTAAGGTTTATAACCTACAGCTTTGATACCAACATGTGACGCCCCCAAATTCGGGTTACCTGACCCCCGAGTTTGGTTTTCATGATCCACATTATTATTAACATCTAACTACCCATTCATTTATAAATAGGAATACATATCTCATTAACAGATATTGTTAATATATTCGTCCCAGGTTATCTAACCTTAACATTACAAACATACCCTTTAGATATACAAAAAGGGTTTACAAATACAACAAAATAATAATGTTCATCAAAACTACTCCATCACTATGCCTTTGCCTATGTTCTTCTTAGCCCCGCTGGCCTCTTCGTTCCTAACTGAAATATTTTATTTAGCAAGGGTGAGTAACAAATTTGCCCCGCAAGTTATGACATATAATGAATGTATAAGAATATATCAAGAATAACAGACTATCTATTTTGATAGAAAGACACCAAAGTTCAGAGAACTTTGAAATAGCTGAACAAATTGTTAATCACTAACAAGTCTTCTCGTAACCTATGCAACACAATAATTCGATAATGAAAGAATACAATGCTTTCAAAGTTTCTACGATATTCAATTGAATAACAAGATGGAAATATTCTTCAGAGTTTATGTTGAGTGATCCCTAAGGATCTTGAAATCCTCTCTCCCAAGTAACTATCAAAGATTTACTTTGATATACCTAGGTGTATCAGATAACCATAAAGATTAAGTTATATCCCTCTACAAGTACTTAGAGCGGCCAACTCCTTGTACCCTATATTGTACCCTAACTGTGAATAATCAACAATAATTTCTCAGACGTGGTCTAATCAACAATAATTAACGACCATAATAATTGAACAGATATAACTCAAGGTTGAGTTAGGAAACTTGCCTTCTGCGTTTATTACTGCTACACTACTTATATGTGTTCACAAGACCTATAATCACAATATCGGTCTCACAATTAGAACAATAAATCACAACACACAATACTGTACTTTACAGTCAATATTTCTCTTAGACACATTACCACATAGTCATATTAGTGTTTATAACCTATATAAACATTTCTCAATTCTAACTAGTTCGGTCTGGTTTGACTTCAGTCTGTTCTTGGTGTCCTAGTCACCCCTATCCGACAATTAACACACTTATTGTCAATTAAACTTGGTCTCAAAGCTTCAATATTATTTTAGATAAGTCAGATATCGTTTATAATATTTTTCAGAAGCTTTTAATAATTTTCAAACAATTATTATAATTTATAATAATTTTTCAAACACTATAATCATTTTTTTAAATGATTTAATTCTTTATTTAATTCCATCATCATTAATATTTAATAATATTAAAATATTAATGAAATACTTGTCAAAATATTAAAGTTAGTTATAATAACTTCAAATATTTTAAATCACCAATATTCTATTTAAATGAATTTTAAAAGCAGTTAAACTCATTTTAAATAATTACCATTAATGTTTAAATATTAATGAATTTCTCATAAAAATATTAAAAGTCATTAATTATCACTTAAAATATTTTTAAATCATTTTTCTCATTTTTAATTAATTTTTAAATCAATAAAATCATTTTCAATCATTTATTTAATATAACAATTAAATAAATCTAATATCATTAATATTAATTTATTAATAAAAATTCTCCAAAAATATTAAAAGTTACATTTTATAACTCAAAATATTTTCAAACACTTTATTCTTATTTAAAATGATTTTTATAATATTAAAATTATTTTCTCTAATTTATTTAATATAATAATTAATTTAATTAAATATCATTAATATTCAAATAAATATAAATATTAATGAAAAATATCCCAAATTATCAAAAGTTGTTTTTCATAACTGGAAAAAAAAATTTAACACCATTTTTATAATTTTTAGAAATGTATTTCTATTTTTAAAGCATTTTTCGGAAATTCAGAAAATAAATTAATTACATTTGTTGCTATAGCCTATAGCGACGCTTTCTGTCGCTGTAGGTGTTCTTGGGCTTAAGAACACTGACAGCCGGCTTAGCAAGGATCTAGGTTTGACCATGTTTAATTCTCATCTTAAAGTATTTCTGGGTCATGTTAAACATTGCTCATGTAGTGTTTATGTAACAATACACGAATCAATCATCATCTATGTCATACAATCACATACCATGAAGATCCAGCTCCTCAAAATCTCTGTCAGATAGTTCTTGAGTTTTCTAGGTTACCTAGAAACCAAGGCAGTTTATAGGTACCACTTTGTGACCCGATTATCATTATGTTATGGTCATCAATGTTGTTCTTAAGGTCCAACAATGTAGTACTAATGTCAAGGAGCATATATACATCAACAGATTAGACCGAGTACATCACAATCACCAAATTTAGTTTGGTCAAAGGCTGTCAGAAAACTAGTTCATCCAGTTTTTGGGTTTTCTAGAAATTCTATCTGTGATCAAATGGTCTAGTTTGACCATCCACTACAACCAACATATTTGTTGTTTAAGGGATTTAATGGCATGGATCTAGAGTCCATATAAACAAACTGGATATGTGGCGCCCCAAATCCGAGTCTTCTTGACCCGATGAGATGGTCTACACTGCTGGTCTTACCATTCATTCATTCATTCAATTGAATAGTCACAAAAGGACTAATATATCTTCTATATATTCAAAATAATATTATATTTCCCAAGTTACCCATTCATTCATTCTTGTCATAATATTCAATATATTACAAACGTTCATCCTATACTATTATAAAAGTATTCTATGGATTAGTCTTCGCCTTGCCCTTATCCTTGCCGGAGCCTTCGGTCCGTTCGATCTTAGCTGTGTTCATATGGTTCAAGCAAGAATGAGAATGACTAGCTCAGCAAGTACTACAATTCTAATAAATAACATGCTTGAAACACTGAACTCGTATATCTTCAATAACTAAACAATAGTTACGAAGTACTATCGATAATTCAAAATAGCACTTCTTTTCATTCAAAACGTTTTACAACAACAATATTGGTAAAACATCAATTCGATTCGAAGACCTTGAGCATTCATAAGTTCTTTTGAAAAGGACGACCCAAAGACTAACTTTCAAGTAAGTCCAGGCATTACTTACGAGCACTTACGGGTGATCGACCCTACGATACTTCTACGTTGATCAACACTACATTCATTAAACGTGTATACGTTTAAGTTGTGGCAAACTCACGTGCCTATCGTTAAAGGACAAAAAATTTTTAGCATACTCAGTCTTCAATTGAAAACTATACCAATATAACTTGGTAAACATTGTACATGCTTTAATAGAAACATAATTTAAGTCTAGCCAAAAGAATTGGCTTTGACTTCCTCATACAAAACTTCATTCGAAAGGATACATGAATTACAAAGCTTGTCCAGACTGAACTGGAACAAGGGTTAGAATACTTGCCTTCAGCATCTGCTTACTGATTATTATACGTACACTTTAAGTCTCTAAGTCTCTACAATACATGATCATGTAACATACCACATTAGGTCACATGTAATCAAGTAGGCGTATTATTATATCTTACCCTTCATCTCAATCTAAATTCTGACTTAGATCTATTATTATGGTTTTCGGCTTTTCATTACGTCATCCTCATTACAATTATCTTCAATTGATTATTAACCTTTAATCATCATACATTAAGTGTCTAACAATGCCTTACCAATGTTATATTTATACCTTAGTTCATTGCTAATGAGTTATCTTTCATTCTATACTTGTAAACATTCTTTATCTGTTAAAACTACGGGATTGGCTGGTGGCTTGGCTACCTTAAACTCTTCATCTCGCATTTGCGACGACGAAAGTTAGCGATATGCCTTGACACTATTGCAACATGTATTTTCACCCATTTAACCTTGGAGTTTTGGCCATGCAAATACCAACTCAGGCTTATAGAAAAATTTTGCTTGATTTTTAATTTTGTGAACTTCCGGACGCCTAACTTCTTCGTTATAAGTAAAGAATTGGCTCGTTCAAAAAGTCTACGGTTCACAAATTCCATAATCAACATGTTCATGCAAGAATTTTATCTATTTGACTTTGTTTGCTAAAATTTCACCTATTAGTTCATTTTAACAAAAACGATAAATGTTCGTGAACGTTCAACGCTCGTTTCTTCGTTCTAAGTCAGAATTCGGTCATTTTGGTCATGAGTCCGCAACTCTATAATGCCAAATATGACTTGTCTCCATCGAAAACCAACGTTTTCGACTTTAAACACAAAATACGACTTTCATTCCGAGAATTTTACGAATTCGACGATAATCATCCAATCGTGTGAATTTTGGCATAGCTTCATTACTAAACGTTCTAAATGGATTTTAATCAACACATGAACAATTCAAGTTACTTATTACACCAACTTATTGACAAAGTAGATTTTGACTTATCCTCATAAGTCAATGACTTATTTAACTTATGAACTACAAATTCTCATGCTTATGACTTACTATGGACTTAAGTCCATCAATCAATGTTCTCATACTATATTGAACATACTAACATCATATGACCAACATATGATAAGTTTCTTCACAAGTTTATCAACTTATTTAGGTTCAAGTTGCTTATTCAACTTATTCGGCTTAAGTCCATTCATAACGCAATTCTTATATGTTCTTAGCATACATGTTCATTAATTACACTTCTCTTATCATCCAATTATGATAGAGATGGAAGAATATTGGACACAAGATCATTACCTTTGATGTCTAACTTCTTCTTCTTGGAAAATCTAACAAAGGAAGCTTTGACTTAAAAGTGCTTATTCTCTCTAACACTTAAGTTACTTTGTAAGAGAAAATTGAAAGGAATTTGATCAAGCAAGAAATGAATTATGAGCTCTCTATTTATAGGCTTGACAAAGTGAGGGTAGAATAGTCATTAAGTACTCCACCTCCTTAATAACCTCCTTACTATTCATCTACTTAACCACTAAGTAAACTTTCTAGCCACATAAAGTACTTGATCATCACAACACTTGGGCATTACATAAAGTTCTTGCCCATCAAGTCTATCCATTTCTTACTTGGTTTGCCCCATGGATCATAGCTTATTCATTGGGCTTGCTAATTAATCTAGTTAATTTCTTATTGGGCTTATACCACAATAGTTTGGACTCATGACATATCAAACACTTGGGCTTGAGTATCACATTCTATTGGACTTCTACCAATATACTAATACTCCTATAAGTCCATTACATTAAGTTAAAAGCCTTATCATTATACCATACATATAATTCTCGTATTCTAGTTTGTATATTAATTCGTAACATACGTTATTCCATTCTCCATACATAATAGTATAATACATCGTATTATACTTACATTCATTACCTCGTACAATGCATACGCATCATACGATTACAACTTTCTTTCCTTAACGCTTAATAAACCTAACGTTCCCAAATTAAGTCTGCATGTGAAATATTACGTTTTCCATACTTAGATTATTATTACATAATCCATCTCATATTGATATTATAACATTACGCATTTCTCGAAAATTCAAAAATAATTCCCGAGCAGAAATCGATGAATAGAGTTTTTCAGAAAAAAAATTCGGAAAGCTTTTATTTTCGTCTTAGAAATTCAAACACTTTAATTCTCCCACGTAGTTAAAATACTACGACTTTTCGGGGTTTCTAGGTTATAGAACGACATTCATCTTACGAATACATAATAATAATAATAATAAATAATATTATTTTATTCATTATTAAAAGTATTTATAAAGGTTCGATTTTTTTGCGTTACATTCTCTCCCCTTATAAGGATTACGTCTGAGAATCTCGCTAAAAAAATTACACAAATAAGCGAGGGTAATTCTTTTCATCATTTCTTTAACTCCCACATTAGCTTCTTACGCATCGTGGTTCTTCCATATCACCTTCACGGAAGGTATGACTTTATTCCGCAGAACTTGTTCTTTTCTATCGACAATTTGAATCGGCGTTTCCTCGTACGTTAAGTCCTTCAAAATATGAATAGGTTCATATTCTATCATGTGCTTATAATCTGGCTTATAAGGACGCAATACCGATACATGAAATACATTATGTATTCGTTCTAGGTCTAGAGGTAATGTTATCATATAAGCTACCTCACCCACCCGTTTTAATACCTCAAAAGGTCCTATAAACCTCGGACTTAACTTTCTATTCTTTCCAAAACGTATCTTTCCTTTCTAGGGAGATACTTTTAGAAATACGTACGAACCTACTTCAAATTCTCTGTTCTCTCTATCTTGAATCAGTAAACTTCTTACATGCTGTCTTGAAATTTCTTTGAGAGACACATTTGTATCATCTTGACAATGTCTGCTGTTTATTGTACCAATTCTGGTCCCAACATTCGGCGTTCTCCTACCTCATCCCAATACAGTGGTGTTCTGCATTTCCTCCCATACAAAGCTTCGTAAGGATGCATACCTATGCTTGCATGATAACTATTGTTATACGCAAACTCCACTAATGGTAGATGATCATCCCAACTACCCTTGAAATCTATGACGCAAGATCTTAGCATATCTTCTAACGCCTGAATTGTCCTCTCGCTCTGTCCATCCATTTGTGGATGATACGCCATACTCAAATTCAACTGTGTTCCAAACTGCTCTTGTAGACTCCTCCAAAAGTTTGATGTGAATCGTGGCTCACGATCTGACACAATCGATACTGGTACTCCATGTTGGAAATTATTTCCTTAATATAAAGTCTAGCTAACTGGTCTAAGTTATACTTGACCCTAATTAGCAAAAAGTGAGCCGACTTTGTCAACCGGTCCACTATTACCCAAATCGCATCTTACCCTTTCATTGTAGTTGGAAGTCCTACCACAAAATCCATCGTGATATTCTCCCATTTCCACTCTAGAATTTTTAACGACTGTAGCAAGCCACTTGATCGTTGATGTTCGGCCTTAACTCTTTGACAAGTCAAGCACCTACTCACATACTCGGCTATCTCTCTCTTCATGTTCGGCCACTAGAAACTTTGTCGAAGATCTTGATACATCTTAGTGCTACCAGGATGAATCGAAAACCTTGAACTATGAGCCTCTTGTAGAACCTGCTCCTTTAATTCCGACTCATTCGGAACCCAAATTCTTCCTTCAAATCTCAATAATCCCTCATTATCAAGACTGTAATTAGTCTCTTTTTCATTGGTTAACCGTTCCTTTACTCGGTCACACTCATCAGTTTTGAGCTGCACCTCCTTGATTCTCTCTACGATAGTAGATTGCATCTTAAATAAATAAGCAATTTGTCCTCCTTCACTTGGTAGCTTCACTTCAACTTCATCCTAGCCATCTCGTTATTAACTTCGGTTTAAGTACATTAACAAAGATAACTTTTCCTGACCCTTCCTACTTAAGGCGTCGGCAACTACATTGGCTTTTCCAGGGTGATAAAGGATTTCACAATCATAATCCTTTATCAACTCCAACCTTCTCCTCTGCCTCATATTCAACTCCTTCTGTGTGAAGATATATTTTAAACTCTTGTGGTCCATGTATATCTCACATTTTTTCTCCATAAAATGATGTCTCCATATCTTTAGAGCAAAAACTCACTTGGCTAGTTCTAGATCATGAGTAGGGTAAACTTTCTCATAATCCTTCAATTGCCTAGATGCATCATAATAACCTTGCCATCTTTGCATGAAAGCACGCAACCAAGTCCTCTATGACAAGCATCGCTATAAAGTACAAAATTTCATGTGTCATCGAGCGATGACAAAGCAGCGCTTCACTCAACCTCTTCTTGGTTCTTGAAAACTATCCTCACACTTGTCGGTCAAGCGTATTTCACCATCTTCCTCATCAAGTTAGTCAAGCCGGGTAGCTATCTTGAAAAATCTTGGATGAATCTCAGATAGTAACTTTCTAACCCTAGGAAACTCCGACCTCGGTCGGCGTTTTTGGTTGTTCCCTAATTCATCACGGCTTCCACCTTCATTTGGATCTCTGAAATCCTTCTTGATCAATGACATGCCTAAAAGCGTACCTTCTCTAGCCAAAATTCACACTTCATGAATTTCGCATACAACTTCTCCTTTCTTAGTGTCTCAACACTAATCTTAGGTGTTCAAGCATGATCTTCTGGCATCTTAGAATAGACTAGAATATCATCTATAAACACCACGACAAACTTGTCCAAATATTGTTTGAACACTCTGTTCATCATATCCATGAATGCAGTTGGTTCATTTGTCAACCCAAATGACATCACCAGAAACTCATAATGACCATAACGAGTCCTGAATGATGTCTTTGGTACATCCTCCTTCTAACCTTTGATGATGATACCCCGTTCTTAAATCTATTTTTGAAAAATACATAGCCCCTTTCAACTGATCAAAGAGATCATTGATCCTGGGCAATGGGTATTTATTCTTTATTGTTAACTTGTTCAACTCTCGATAGTCGATACAAAGTCTTAACGATCCATCCTTCTTCTTGACAAACAGTACTGGTGCTCCCCACGGCGAGACACTCGGTTGAATGTACTTCTTGTCTAACAGTTCTTGCAACTGCACCATCAACTCCTTCATCTCCACTGGCGCCATGCGATACGGTGCCCTAGAAACTGGTGCTGCTCCTGGCACAATGTCTATTACGAACCCTGTCTCCCTATCCGGCGGAAGACCCGGCAATTCACTCAGAAATACATCAGCGAATTCTCTCACTATAAGTATTTGTTCCATGGTTGTTACCACTATCTGGGTATCAACAACATGGCACAAGTAACTCTACATCCCTTCCTCGGTAATTTCCTAGTTTGTGTAAATGGTTAGACAACACGAGCGTCCGCGATCTATTCACGTAAAATATTACGAGGTGTCTCAATGATTTAATGTTCACACATTTCTTTTGACAATCTATAATTGCCCCATGGTTAACTTCTTAATCCATTACGAGAATTACGTCGAATTCTCCTAACTTTATCGGTATCAAATCTATCGATAATTTACAACCTCGTATATCTACGCAACAACTCCTATGAACATCTTCAACAGGAATTATTTCTTCGTTTGCTACCTTAATATTTAAAGGTATAGGTAACTTTTTGGGAAGTAATCCTAATTGTCTATCAAAATCGCATACTATAAACGAATAAGTAGCACCTGAATCAAACAGCACGTAAGCATTAATGTCATTGATCGGAATAATACCTGCGACGACGTCCCATGATGCAACTGCATCTTGGTATCGTCATGTTAAAATACGACCCATCGGCTACCCATTGCTATTTGGACCCCAATGACTAACTTACCTCTATTAGTGCCCCGGTTCCCATCCGTCCCCTTCTTCGGGCAGTTCTTTGCCATGTGGTCGGTTGATCCACACACAAAGCATCCATGATTCTTCTTCGGACTCGGACAGTTAGGCGTAATGTGCCCCTCCAGTCCACAATTGTAACAGACGGCCTTCCCCTTGAGACAGACTCCTAAGTGAGTCTTCCCACAAGTCTTGCAGGCCTCCATTCTCCTCTTTGGGTCTCCTGCTTCACTCCGGTATTCCAAGAGCTAAATACCTTCCTCTTCTGACCCTCGCCACTACCACTGGCTCCCTCAATCTTTACTCCCCCATCTACTTTACCCTTGCTCTTCTTGTCCTTGTGGTATTGACTCAGAGCCTCACTACCACTCTCGGCGATTATCGCCTTCTCTAAAATGGTTCCAAAAGAAATACTTTGGAACACCGAAATAAGGTTATAGAGCCAGGGTTTCAAGCCCTGTTCGAACCGTCGCGCCTTTCTCACCTCAGTATCCACTTGATATGGAGCGAACCTTGCCAGTTCATTAAACTTGGCGGCGTATTGGGGAACTGTCATGTCCCCTTGTTTCAATTCTAGAAACTGCATCTCCATCCTTCCTTGCATACTCGTGGGAAAGTAGTTCTCGAAGAATATCTCCTTGAACCTATCCCACGTCTGGCTTCCAACCAAAAGTTGGCCTCTCCCTTCATCATATAGGTTGCAAAGGCAATCTTTTGGGCCTCATCGACATTTGCTATCACAAATGCCTTCTCTATCTCCTTAACCCACGTTTAGGCTTCAATAGGGTTCGTAGTTCCTTTGAACTCAGGCGGACCAACGCTCTTGAAATCCTTAAAGGTAGTAGCTCATGCTACTCATGGATTTACGGGGATATTAGCCCCTATTCTATTAAAGGCAGTTGTTAACAGGTTAACAAACTCCTGCATTGGGTTAACCGGACCTCCCTCCAGCTGATTCACATTCGCTCCTTGGTTACGTTGCACTCTTCTCAGCGGCATTTTGCTGATACAATAAACACATTTCGTTATTATTCCTTTCTTTATTAGTTATTATTTACTAATAATCAAAACTTCAACATCCATTACTCATTGATTTCCATAAAAATACTTATATTCATTCTTTGTAGTATAATACTACATTGGTCACATTACACAGCCTAAGCTGATTACATTACTTTCCCGCTATTGCTTTCCAAAAATTGGAATTTACAAAAGACTACCCTTCGCTATAAAAAGAGGGCTTTACATCACTACTAATTACAAAATATTTACATACTGAAACTACTCTAGCTACTACTAGTCTACATCTGCCTCAAGGTATTATTGAAATCTGTCTTGGCAAGACCGACAATAATATCATGGCTGATAGTATGCCGCATCTGCCCCACCACTACAGGATAACCAGCTACCTGCTGCTGAAAATCTGTATGAGAACTCCTATGGATATAGGGCATTCTCCTTATCTTCTGCAGTTTGGTCTTTAGCTCCTCCTTGAGCTCAAAGACCTCATGCTTTAACTCGTGGACTTTGTCCTTAGCCAAAATCCTCTCATCATGCTCCTGCTCCCACATGGACTCAACATCAGTCTTGTCCTCTATAACATTTGGAGCTCTGCCTTCAACTCCTTGACCTCCTGACAGTAATGAATATTTCTATCCAATATTGACATAAATAGAGACTTCATCGACCCTCCAGGAGCTATCTCTGCTGCTATAGCTACTGGATTAAAGGACACTGTCTCCACTTCCTCCTCTATCATCCCATCGAATACTGACATGTAGTCAGCATCATCTGAGTCTCCAGACTCAATAACTACCACCTCCGGATCTGCTGCTATGGGGTTCGGTAAAACCTCTATTTGGTTCACCAATTCTTCACTAATGGCTTGACCATCAACATACATTATGTTTACTCCTGACATCTACACAAAACAATTAAGTTGATTAGTACACGTCAGTAGAATAATAAAAACACATAATATAATCATAATGCATTTTTATAAGGTTATTTTCTTCTTTTACTTCTTTTACTTCTCTTAAGGTTATGACTTAAGGTTTTTAATCCCCCCTTAAGTTTTATAACCTAAGGCTTTGATACCAACCTATGACGCCCCAAATCTGGGTCTCTTCAAACCCGACAGATGGTGCTACACGGTACTACCATTCATTCATTCATTCAATAGAATAGTCACAAAAGGACTAATATATCTTCTATATATTCAAAATAATATTACATTTCCCAGGTTCCTTATAACCCATTCATTCGTTCTTGTCATAGTATTCAATATATTACAAACGTTCATCCTATACTATTACAAAAGTATTCTATGGATTCGTCTTCGCCTTGCCCTTATCCTTGCCAGAGCTTTCGGTCCGTTCGATCTTAGCTGTGTTCATATGGTTCAAGCAAGAGTGAGCATGACTAGCTCAGCAAGTACTACAATTCTAATAAACAACATTCTTGAAACATAGAACTCGTATATCTTCAATAACTGAACAATAGTTACAAAGCACTATCGATAATTCAAAATAGCACTTCTTTTCATTCAAAATATTTTACAACAACAATATTTAGTAAAACATCAATTCCGGTCGAAGACCTTGAGCATTTCATAAGTTCTTTTGAAAAGGACGTCCAAGACTAAGTTAAATAAGTCCGGCATTACTTACGAGCATACGGGTGATCGACCCCATAGTACTCTATGTTGATCGACACTAAATTCATTAAAGCGTGTATATCGTTTAAGTTGTGGCAACCTCACGTCTTCGTCGTTAAATGGCGAAAACATTTTAGCATACTCGGTCTTCAATTGAAAACTATACCAATATAACTTGGTAAACATTGTACATGCTTTGATAGAAACATAATTTAAGTCTAGCCGAAAGAATTGGTTTTGACTTCCTCATACAAAACTTCATGCGAAAGGATATATGAATTATAAAGCTTGTCCAGACTGAACTGGAACAAGGGTTAGAATACTTGCCTTCAGTGTCTGCTTACTGATTATCATATGTAGACTTTAAGTCTCTAAGTCTCTACAATATATGATCATGTAACGTACCACATTAGGTCACATGTAATCAAGTAGGCGTATTATTATATCTTACCCTTCATCTCAATCTAAATTCTGACTTAGATCTATTATTATGGTTTTCGGCTTTTCATTACATCATCCTCATTACAATTATCTTCAATTGATTATTAACCTTTAATCATCATACATTAAGTGTCTAACAATGCCTTAACAATGTTATATTTATACCTTAGTTCATTGCTAATGAGTTATCTTTCATTCTATACTTGTAAACATTCTTGTCTGTCAAAACTCTGGGACTGGCGCCGTGGCGCCACACTTAGCTCTTCATCTCGCGCCGCGGCGCAAGTTAGCAGTATGCCTTGACACTATTACGGTGCTGCAGCGCCACCCATTTGGCCTTGGGTTGGCGCCGCGGCACCAACTCTGTGCCTTTGATTTTAGCTTGTCAAGGAAAGATCTGTGGCCTCTAACTTTAGCTTGTCAGATAACTTTTAGGGTTCAAGAACAGTTTTGAAAACTTTGATTTTTACCCACTTTGATGTTATGGATCTATGATATAACATCATAGATCACCATAAAACATCTTCTAACACTTATATAAACACATAAACACAAACTTTGACCAAGCATACAAGATCAAAAGGTGAGTTAGGGTTTTACCTTTCTAGTCCAATCTTTTATCCTTGATCTCTTCTACTGATCTTGATGATCTAGGGGCTTGGTGAGTGACTAAATCACTTTAGAATTTTGGAGGTTTGGAGAGAAAAGGAGCTGGTTGAGTGTTTGAGAGAAAATTGACCAAGTGAATGAACTTTCTCTCTCTTTAATCCTTATATCTTATAAATACAATGTATATAGCTAAGGTTGTTAGCAATAAGTGACTGATTGGAGTTATTTTTAGTCACATGGAGTGGTGCACCAACTAAATTTTGGCTAGATTTGCAAGTTAGCTATTAAAGAATATGATAAGGGCAATTTAGACATTTAGCTTATAAATTTAATGGCATAATAGACTTTTGATCCAACCTTTAGGGTTTAACTATGACGCCCCCAAAATAGGTCCACGCGACCCATCCTAAGTCGCTAGATATCATACTATAAAAATCAAATACAAACTTCATTTATACAACTGTTGAACTATCGTGCAGAATACGACCACAGTTAAACTATGAGTTTTAATACAAATGTATGTAACTCTCATGGTGCCTCGACCGCAACCTTAAAATGGTACCTTACATAAAGGTACAGTCAATAATTGTTTTAGAAATTAAAATCTTTGGGAAGTGCTTAAGGAAACCTTCGTACATGGGAGGCCATGCGTCTAGGTTATGATAGATATCATATGTCCACAGAATTATCCTTGGTTGACCTAATAGACCCCAAAGAAAAATGAGAAGATTACTATCATATTCTTTCCAATGGTGAGTCTTTCTTGACATATAATTATCTCAAAATGCGTCTTCAAGTGAGAATTATATTTCAAATAAACTCAAGATCATATAGGTAGTGCTTCAGAATATATTTCAAAGCAAGTGGATGTGCACAACCCTATCTTATGATAACACGAGGTTGTATGTCATTAGACATCTTGTATGAGAGTGGAAAAACACCCTTCAAAGTTGGGTTCACCTCACCCTATTCGGTTCACCAAAATTAAATATCAAATGACGTATACAATACGACACACTTATCTAAAGTTCTCAATAAAATTATTTCCATACTATTTAAGGAGAACCTCAACAGCTATAGACCACCGTTCTATTCTCCTGTTACCCCCGCTCAACCCAGCTACACTCTTATTACCTGAAAGGAATTGTGAAGCAAAAGGGTGAGCACAACTAGCCCAGTAAAGAATATCATGACTAAAGATAATTTACATCATCAATAGCCTTCATCAGTAGTAAATCAAAGATTTAGAACATATGGTAGATGATAAAACTTTTCAACCAAAGTTGCAGCGGAACGAGAAATCCATTAGAAGAGTCAAATAGACCATCAGATCTATTATCTTCTCCATGTTAAAAGTCCACCAATAATATTTTATCCCTGTAACATCAATCAACAATTCATGTCCACAATCATATGAATAACTCATAATCATAATTGTGATTCTAACTTCCTCTTCGTACCCAAGACGAAGATAATTTTCATCACCTATCTTCACTTGAAACATCAAAAATCATGGTTATACCAAATCAAAATTCCTGCTCATAATCATACTAATAAATTCATCTTTACACTACGGACAAAGATATTCATTAACAATTTATCTTTGCACTACAGGCCAAAGACATACAACTGTATTTTAGAATAGTCAAGTAGAGCATGATATCTACTATCTTTTACGAATTAAAAGTGTATAATCAATATTTTATTCTTTGAGACTCGACAATAAATAATCCACATCATCTAAACATCCACGCTTTTCTGACCCGAGGATATTCATGTAATCATGATGGTTATAATTATCTTAGAATAATCCCTAGTTATAATCATACCAATAAGCGTCCATCAATGCACTACGGGCCAATGAGGACTTTTACCACATCGTCTATAACATTACGGGTCATGATTATACTGAATGATCCCTGGTCATATCATACCAATAAATAGTTCATCTATGCATATAAGCCAAAGATACTCATCAATCAATAGTTCATCTTTGCACGTAAGCCAAAGATATACAACTGTAAAACCAATAATCAACAGTCCATCCTTGCACGTAAGCCAAAAATATACAACTGTAAAACCAATAATCAACTGTCCATCTTTGCACGTAAGCCAAAGATATACAATTATAAAATCAATAATCAATAGTCCATCTTTGCACGTAAGCCAAAGATATACAATTGTAAAAACCAATAATCAACAGTCCATCTTTGCACGTAAACCAAAGATATACAATTGTAAAATCAATAATCAACCGTCCATCTTTGCACGTAAGCCAAAGATGACTTTCATCACAATATAAGCATGAGGATGATGATAATGATATAAGCATTAATCAAGCGAAAACAAGGATAAATATTAAAGACTTTAAATTTATCCAAATATTATCAATCACTTAATAAACTCATAATCTAATATTATTAATATTATAACAATATTTTAATCACTTCATATTTCAATTGTTTACACTTTACCAAATAATGCATTTAATCATTCAAAATATCATACTCATAAGATTTCATCACCAATGATCAAATTCCTCATCAAAAATCTGTATATACCCTATATAGGATTCCCAAGCCATAAAATCTTATTTTCTAATTTTGTTACTTCACATAACATATTTAATTCATTTACTCATAACTAGTTTATTTTCATGAAAAATACCAAATCAGTTCCAAAAATATTTCTTTTTCTGGGATTTAGCAAAATATAGTCCCATATTGAACATATATTTTTCTCGGAATTTTTTAAATTCATTTACTATTTTTCATATGGCCAAAACCGCCGAATATTTAGACATTTATTGTAAATTGTACCTTTGTTCAAAAATTCCGAAATTTACTGGGTATACTGATGTTATATAGATGTACTCCCAATAAAAATTTTACCAATTTTGGAGTTAACCACAAGGAGTTATAAGGGTTTACTTTTAAAATAGTATTTTCCCATAAAATTCATAACTCTTAATCTATACATCCAAAAAACGCCATCTTTGGACACAATATAGAAAACTCATCAAATTATCATTTTAAATTTTTCGAGAATTTTTGAGGGTCGGAAAAATTCTGAAAGCGCAAATGGATTTTAAATCGCCGTGCAGTAATCCACGTAAGCAGATTATTTCCACAATTTAATAAGGAATGAATACAAGGGATCATTCACCGTGCATGCGGTAATCCACATAGGCGAGTTATTTCAGCGAGAATAATAAAGAATGGAATAATAGAAGAATTCACCATGCATGCGATAGGCCGCATACGAACGGTTATTCCCGATAGAATAATGGTAAATGCATCATCGTAATCGCATGACGAGGATATTCCAACAAAATAATAACAAGTCATGCGTAATCTGCACAGATAGGATATTCCAACAGAATAATAAAGAATGGAACCAGGTCATGCGTAATCCGCACAGACAGGATATTCCAACAGAATAATAAAGAATGGAACTAGGTCATGCGTAATCCGCACAGACAGGATGTTCCAACAGAATAATAAAGAATGGAATAACAACAGAATTCACCAGGCATGCGATAGGCCAAATGCAGACGGAGTTATTCAATAGAATAATAAAGAATGGAATAATGGAAGAATTTCACCATGTATGCGGTGCCATGCATGATGCAGTTATTCAACATAATAATAAAGAATGGAATAACAACTCTTACGAGTATTGAAAGAAAATAATTCTCTTCATGAATACGAAAGAATAATACCTCTTACCTTAGAACTAAATACTAGAGTAGTGAGGTAGCAGACTTCTCTTCTTCTTTCTCTCTATAATTTCTCTCTATAATAATTGCTCGATAGCTTTAGTGAATTGGTGAGAAATGAAGGAAGAATGAGCTTCTATTTATAGGAAAATATAGTTTCGATAATTGCACGTTTTGGGGCTCGAAATATTACAGTATAATACCTTCAACTTTTCTTTTAGTCCTGCATGTATTATTAAACTTGTTCCACCTCCCCCAATAGTAAATAATGTGAATTAATAGTACAATCATGTGACTCAATAGTTATAATCATGTGAAAATATGAGTTACAGTATAGTACCTCCATCTATACCTCCATTTTTAACTTAGTCATGCAAGTATTATCAATCTTGCACCACCTCCCCTAATAGTACATGAATGTGAATCAATAGTACACACATGTGACCAAATAGTTATAATCATGTGAAATAGCAATTAATTGATTATTTATTCGATTAATTACCCGATTGGTCAATATAACCTGCAGACATCAATTATTATCGAAATAAATGTCGATTTTCACTAACACTAACAATCCCAACATAATGGAAATATTTTTCTCAAAAATTTCATTTTTAAAATTTTGAAGTTTGACTTTTCCCGAAAAAGTCAACTATTGACTTTTTTGACCAAAAAGTCAAGCCCGACAAATTTTGTGTTTATAGTCTATTTCTACTAATTTCATCATTTCGGACTCAAATATTACGTCCGCGTCTCCAAACTCAACTCCGAACTCAAATTCGATTTTTTTATAATATTCATCATTAATATTATAACTCACAATATTTAATAACCAGGTCGTTCCCAGGAAAGAGGGGGCTTTTCGATAAGGATTTCTCCTTATTGGCGCGCAATTAGGTGACCAAACCTCTCCTTGACAGAACTTCTAGACATTGTCAATATTACAAATAATAATATGAATTACTTTGTCGTCTCAATTATTGATTCAATAATATATAAAATATTATGCAGATGATACTGTGACAATAACTGAATCAATAATATTAGAGATATGATGCAGCAATTAGTAACAATAATTGAGTATAATCGAGTGACTTCTCACGTAAGCATCAATAATCAATACTGGTGTGCTCTTATGCAATCACGCGTATTCTTTGTACTTTTACTACCGAGTAGTAGAGGGCGTAAATGGTAATAGGAAAATTAGATTCGATCGCATCAAGTATTAAAAAGCGGATATTATTCGCGATTAGGAAAAAAATGGATATATCCGTATTCGGTTTAAAGGTATCCGTAAATAAATGGATACGAATACGGATATAGGCGTATTCGTATTCGATTAACATCCGTCCGTAAATATATCCGGCGGAGACGGATATCCGGAATCTGATATTCAGAATCCGTATAACTTATATATATATATATATATATATATAGCCACGTTCAGAAATGGGACAAAGAAATGGACTGAGCAACGGACTGATGAAAAAAAGAAGAAGCGCGGGTCAGATTGCAAAAAGGGGGAAGAAATTCGCAGGTCACAAAAACCCGGGTAAAAAAACCCAATCTCTCTCCCCATTTGAAAGCTCAACCATTCGCGAATTTCTCAGAACCTCCCAATCTCACACGAAAGAGCTCGATTCTCTCCCTCCTCAAAGTAGCAGACAGAAGAGCTCTCCTTTCTCTCTCCTCAAATTGCTTCCATCTATCTCTCACACGATAAACTAGCAGATGTAAGAAAAGCAAACGAAAGTCTGAAGCAAAGGAAGCAAACCGAGTGCAGAAGCAAATAGTCGAGCAAAAAGAAAGCGAAGAACTTGTTATAAATAGGAAGGTAAAGATTAAAAAGCATATGAATTTTGTAATTTCATTTGATTTGAAAGAAATCTAAGGTTTCGAGCATATGCTTTTTATAGTTGTTATTGATTTATAATAATTAGTTTATTGACCCCCAATTGTATCCTTTGGGGATTTGAGTGATGGTTACGATTTCTTCTACTTAAAACTAGATCCTATAGAAATTTAAAAGCAAGGTTAAATGTTGTAATGAACTAATTGCCTAATTGAAAGTTAATGTTGCATTTTTATATCTTGAGGCAATATTAGCGATCATAATTAATTAGAGTTTTTATCCCTTTTTACATTCATTTATCATCTTACTTCGTAGCTAATATAGAGTAACAGTTGGAATTAGAAGGTTTATCATCTTAATGAAAGTCTTTATTGAGTTGAATGACATTCTTACATGAGATTACGCATTACGTATGTTGTTCTTTGGGCTACATTTTTAGTTTACGCCTATATTAGGATTTTCGGATGTTGAGACTACAATATTAGGATTTTCGTATTACTTGATCTAGTGCACTCGTACAAAAACGTTATGTTATGTCAATGTCGTTATGGTTTACTACGGTGTTTTTTAAATCAATTTCAATCTGGTGTTAGTCACGGTCATTAAATTTGTGTTATTGTACATTATTATATTTTCCTTAGGGGAGTCTTTACTACGCGATTCTTAGAACTTCCATCTGGTTTGATGTTATAATGAGAATCCTTGAGAAGGAAATCGGGAGTTCAAATTGCATCAATCAAGTTGTATGATGAATCGATTCACTCCTTTGCATTGGTCGATGGAGCGTAAGTATGAGGTAGCAATCACGGGGTCTTTGAATTTCATGAAGATGACTATGTTTTGGTCATACTGCGAGAATCCTAGAGGAGAAAGTACAATGTGGTCTCTCACACACTTTATGTCGAATGATGCAAAAAAACTAGGATGGTTCAATGTGCAATGAGTTCGAGAATTTGTGGGATATCCAACTTTAGCAATGGAATGAATGAACCTAAGTTGGGTTGTGGGATCGGTTTAGCAATGGAATGATCAAAGTTAGTAAGCCACATTTCCTTTCTTGAGAGTTGAGATATCGGGTTCTACATATTCAATCTCTTGGAGTTGCTTTCAAGAAGGAAATGGCAACTCTCTTTGATTTTGTTGTTGTTGAGATGGACCGCATTCTATATAAGTGTGTGTTTTCTTATGTATAATTTCATCAAGTACTTTTGACTTACATTATCACGATCAACTTCTCGATAATATCTTCAAGGAAAACATCGGTCGTGTTATGTTCTACACAAGCTTTTTGGAGCTCATCATTTGTGATATAACCACTTCCATCTTTGTCAAATCTTGCCATGAACTTAACCT